>OZ014492.1:44127743-45395346 GCA_963966045.1 Xestobium rufovillosum | reverse complement strand
ATATTTATCTACATTTGTTTGTAAAAGAATTAAAAGTTAATCCTCTGAAATGTATTGCTCTTAACAGCCGTCAACGTCATGGTAGACGCTCAATTATTTATTATGGGTAAACAGATCAATCAATCAGGTGGGTAAATGATTTCGTTAGTCTTATCATCTTTTACAAAGGTTAATTAATAATATTATTTCAAACGCAGGAAATTAGGTACACTTTCTAGGTATTTTAAGGTTTTCCGGGTCTTTAAATTTGTTAATAAACTAATATACTAACGAACCTGTAGGTGCAATGTAAATTATAGCAATCTCAAATTATGTTTTAATATTATAACGTTGCGGTCAACGAAATGTAAGAGATAGTATTATGCACTAAAGACAATGAGTAAAGGAGAGAATACTCGATGCGTGCGCATCGGGTAGAATCTGGCTGCGCGGTTACGGCATTTTTTTTGTTGGGTTTGTATAAACAATGACAGATGAACAAACATAACCTCGTAAACGCGGGTTTATTTGTAATCCATTCTTTTTTATTTGTTTCTAGTTTTAGCCATGATTTAATTAAAATGTTAGCAGCAAAATTTGGCATGACTGTGACATTTCCAAAAATTATTGTTTAAAATAGTGATAATGACAAGTGCACGCGTTTCAAAATATTGCTGCAGCTTAAGACTGCCCACTTTTGCACTTTTGCTACCCTAAACGAGGGCACACCAAGTAAAACTGAAAAGGTCTATTGCTTGAAAAAGAAAAATTAATTTAAACATGAAACAAAACATGAAATTAACAATAACCACCTAATATTCAGCATCAGGGGAGGTATTGATGGCACTCTGATTTTATTCCGTTTGATTTTTAATGCACATTATTCATTGAATGGTGTCTCCATTTTGACACAAATAATATGAAATTTCATATGAGAGTAAAAACATTTTTGATAAATTTTGTTTCAATAAACAAATACTAATTGATTTTTTACGTTTTAATATTGCGAGTAATCTACTTAATATTTTTAAACTGAAGTACACACTTGCACAATTCTTATGCCGCCTGTAGATCCGTATCTAGAAAATACACCAATTTTACAACTTTTAATAAGTAGTTAGTAATTATACTTCAATGTGGGGTCGTTACACAATTTTTAAAAATCATATTTTCCCGAAGATTCTCGTAAAATATTTGACCCGTATTTTTTTTTTTATTTTTATCACAGCGAACGTTTTAGGCATCAGAATCAGCATTAAAGGTAAGAGGTAAGATTGTCGATATTAGCCGGAAAGTACAACCGTTGTTTGTTTATCCTTACTAGCGCAAACGTCAAATGTAAACTGAATTAATAAACGATCGTGGCAGTCTAGTCGTTTGACAGATAATGTCCAGTGTTGTTTTTCAGTTTGTCTAGTTCCCTAATAAATGAAGCACTCACCGTTTCGTTTTAATATTTTTCATTTCAGCACTGAAATAGTTCCGTAAATTGTCTAGATCGGCTTTAACAAATATACTGATTGACACAATAAATAGGAATACACCCATATATACACCCAATACAAAGAAAAATAACTTCCAAATGTCAAATTCTGATTATTCGTAACATTATTGCTCCCTACTTTACCGACTCGCTCCACGTAACTTTAGCTTTCTGGATATCAAAACATCAATTCAGATGACCAATCGCAAGCGCTTCTAAGCTAATGACGTAACGGCGGCAGCACGTGCTTCTGTTTAATTCTCCAAAGGCGTGCTTCTTGCTAAAATCGCTACTGTTTAAATTTTGGGCTATTGGTGAGTAAATAAATGTAACCCAGAGGGCCATTAAATACCTAATTACTTATTTCTATCAAAATTATATCGATTTTCTACTTAGTGCAACGATCCCATTGTATGAGCTATGAGGAGTTCATTACAAAATAACAAAAACAAAATTAATTTTGCTAAAGCCTCCGTTACCTGATCAAAAATTTAAACATGAACAAAAAATTTCATAATGAATGAAGCATGCAATATATCATATCACTGTACCCAAGATAATGCACACAAAATTAACAAATTCGTTAATGTAATACAAATCAAAAGAGAATGAGATGTCTGTAGATAGATCATAAAAATGATACAGCAAATGAAAACAGTTCACCATCATGTTAGGAGACGCTACACGTGGAAGATGCCAGGAGACCTAGGGAGATATCAAATAGATTACATTCTTGTTAGGCAAAGATTTAGAAATCAAGTTAGGGATTGTAGAAGTTATCCAGGAGCAGATATAGATAGTGATCACAATATAGTCGTTATGAAGGCCAATCTTAAATTTAAGATTTTGAAAAAACGAAGCGGAAGAAGGTATCTTGACCCAGAGAAACTAAAAGATGATGATACGCGCGATAAGTTCGAGAAAAAGACAAACGAAGTACTAAAGGGCGCGGGCGAAAATATTGTTAGGGACATAGAGGAAGAATGGAATTGCATTAAAAATAGTTTAGTTTCCTCAGCTAGGGATATTTTGGGTCATAAACAGAATGAAAGTAGGAAACCCTGGATAACAAAACATATTGTGAGTCTAATAGAGGAAAGGCGCAAATATAAAAATAGGTTAGATGAAATAGGGAAACAAAGATATAAGGCGATCAAGTGGGAAATTATTCGGAAATGTAGGAAAGCGAAAGAGCAATGGATCGATGATAAGTGCAAAGAAGTGGAAAATAAGTTCGAAATAGGAAAGACTGATGAAGCATATAAAATAATTAGGAGAAATTTTAGAGAAATTGGATCTAGTACCAAAAGCATTAGGAATGAGGCAGGAGATATCCTAATCGAAAGCGGGGAGAAGGCAGATAGGTGGAAAGAATATTTAGGAAACTTATATGCGGGACAGGAAGTGCAAGATATATTAGAAAGTGAAAGCAGTGTAGAAGGGGATAACCTAGGGAGTCCTATAATGAGAGAAGAGTTTGAGCTAGCACTAAAAAGTTTAAGGAATAATAAAGCACCAGGTATAGATGGCTTGCAGGCAGAAATCTTAAAGTGCGCAGGTCAAGAGGTAATAGATCGTTTATTTAAATTAGTTAGTCGCATATACCTGACAGGCGAGATTCCAGAGGATTACAAACTGAACATCATGGTAGCTTTGCCAAAAAGGAAAGGCGCGGATAGATGCGAAAATTTTAGAACTATCAGTTTAACTTCCCATGCGTCAAAAATTGTAACTAGAATTGTGCAAAGAAGGATGGAGAAAAAGGCGGAAGAAATATTAGGAGAAGATCAGTTCGGATTTAGACGAAATAGAGGAACGCGCGAGGCCATTCTAGCTTTACGAGTAATTATAGAAAAAACGATAGAAAAGAGAAAGAGCGTATATATAGGATTTGTAGATTTAGAAAAAGCCTTCGACAACGTAAAATGGGGGAAGATGTTCGAAGTGCTGAGAAAGGTAGGGATGAAATACAGGGACAGAAGAATAATACATAATCTCTACAAAGAGCAAAAGGCAGTAGAATGTGAGCAGGAACGAAGGGAAGTAGATATCCGGAAGGGAGTGAGACAGGGATGTGCATTGTCACCTCTAGTTTTCAACTTATATATCGAAGATGCGATTAATATTGTTAAGGAAAGAACAGCCTCAGGGATCAATGTACAGGGCCAAACTATTAACATGCTCAGATTTGCGGATGATATAGCAGTGTTAGCATCTAGCAAAGAAGAATTAGGAGCAGCTTTGAATGAAATGGAAGCAGTTTTGACACAGGGCTACGGCATGAAAATCAATAAAAAGAAAACTAAAATTTTGGTATGTAGATGGAGTGAAAATAGAACTAAAATTGAAATACGAATAGGAAATGAGAAGATAGAGGAGGTCGCGGATTTCTGCTACTTAGGAAGTAAAATAACCCAAGACGGTAGGAGCACTAAAGATATAAAACAAAGAATGGCGCAGGGACGAGTTGCGTTTAACAAAAAGAAACAACTGTTATGTTCGAGAACGGTTAATATAGAGACTAGGAAGAGACTCTTAAAGTCGTATGTATGGAGTACGGCATTATACGGGTGCGAAACTTGGACAATAGGAGAAGCGGATAGAAAAAGAGTAGAAGCGTTTGAACTGTGGTGTTACAGACGCATGATGAAGATACCGTGGATAGATAAGGTTAGCAATAGGGAAGTATTAGAAAGAGTTGGGGAAAGGCGAAAGGTATGGAAAACAATAAAGAGTAGGAGAGATAGGATGGTAGGACACCTTCTAAGACACGAAGGAATAGTTCGCGACATACTAGAGTCAGAGATAGGAATAAAAAGAGGTAGGGGTAGGCCTAGATTAGACTACTGCTCTCAAATAGTTAGGGATGTAGGATGTTCTACTTTTAGGGAAATGCGTAGGTTAGCTCAGGATAGAAAAGAATGGAGGTACGCGTCCAACCAGTCTTCGGACTGAGAACCTTATGATGATGAAATGAAAACAGGACATGACGATGAACTCTTTTTTGCAGTTTAAGTCCATTCTTCGATGCCGCATGCAGAATTAAACGTTGCATAGCATTGACCTTAGATACATTAAAATAATCTTGATAATATACATATGTTTACCGCAACGAACAAGCTTTTATTATTTTTAAGTAACTCGTGTACTTAAAATTTTTTCTATAATATTAGAGTGCACACTTTTGACATAGCTTGTAGATTCGTATCTACAGTACTTGTCAAGCATTCTAAATTTTTTAATTACAAAGAGAGGTTGATAATGACATTTACTGTAATTGCCCATTATTTATTTATTATTTCAACTATAAGATATAGTAAAATTTGAAATTTGAGAACTATGTATGCAAATTTGCGATATTTATTGTGGTAGCACGACTGCATTCTGCACTTTTATCTCGCACTTCAATATTTATTTAATGATTCTTCCCAGTGCCTGCGCTGTCCTACAATTTATTACCCAGCTCGCCGAATTCCGTTATGTTAAAATGGGCACATGGAAGTAGCGGTAACTGTTCCCGATTCAAAGCTATAGTAAATGATGAAGTGGTTTTAACTTCAAATATAAACGACACAGTTTTACCTGCAGTTGATCTGTATTGCGCAGACAGCGTAAAAATTATTGATATTATCAGTAGAGAAGTTGTTCAAACATATGGAGGTATTATGAATTCTTCGTACAGAAAATTTTTTCAATTAATCATTTTATTTTATTACAGTACCTGGGCCTGTACTAGATTTGACCATAGCATCTTCACGCAATAGCATCACAGTTACTTGGAGTCCTCCAGAAGATCCGTCTTGCGTCACGGGATATGTTATATTAAATAATGAAGAAAGTATTCCTGTGAGCGCCTCTACACTGACATACACATTTTCTAATCTACAATATTGCGACGCATATGAGGTTCAAGTTGCTGCCACATCGGACACAGATACTGGGGAATTCTCGAGTGTTTCCAAGGAAATTCCTGCTCCTAGTCGTAAGTGCTTTTCAAATTTTCTACCTTTGATGCAAATTGATTGCAATTTAGTCAAATAAGCCATAAGCAAGACACTTCACTAAGAAGGAATCACCTCTTCCATTTCTCTCGAAGGTACATATTTATTAAAGTGGGAAAATCATCAAGTTATTGTTCTACATTTAATAATAATAATAATATACACTTAAGAATTCGTGTTATTTTAAAATAGGTAGATACATATTTGTCGAGTGACACATTCACTTGTGTTCTTTTTTCCTTCTAAATTTGGCACTTTGATGAATTGGATTTATTTGTTTCAAGATTTTATGTTGATTGTTAGTCGTTATACTATTGAAAGTATACAAGTACAGAAACATTTTGAAATATAGGAAAAAATTGGAATGTTATTAGTTATTTCAAGTATTGAGTGACATGCTATCCATCCCTAAATAATGTTTTTGACAGTTTATATCTACACGGCACAATTGCGAAAATAAAAACAAGGATAATTATTCTTAAAAACATATTTAAGAATTCAACCGCAGTTCTCAAATAACATGGAAATTATAATATACTAATCAAAACGAAAAAGGAGCCGTTTCTTTCTTTTGTTAAATCAGCTCGTAGAGGCCACAGGAATCAGAATAAGTACCCAAATGATATGTAACAGGCTTCATGAACGTCAGTTTGATGCAAGAAGACCAGCTAAGGTACCTCCTTTAAGCCGTGATCATCGCAGAGCAAGAAGGTTCTTTGCTGAAGAACATGTTAATTGGAACTTAGGGCAGTGGAGCAACGACGAATCCAGGTTCTGTTTAAATCACATTGATGGATGAGTTTTTTAGACTGCACTGTGAGGGGTCTATGACTGCACGTAGGTATACCGGTTGTCCCATCGAACGTGGGTTAACATGGCTATCTCTGTTAATGGTGGAGATAGAGAATCGGTTAAATGAGGAAAGTAGTGCAGAATTTTGTGCTTATTAACATGTCGCATTGAAAACGAAAGGATTCCTACTAGTTACGAAGTTATCGGAAAATAATTAAAAACTGGCAATTCCGAAATTTTGCTCTAACTTTTTTATTTGTAGACTTATCAAAGATCTTTTTAAACACGTTTTCTTAATTTTTTGTGTACTTTCGAACTGTGTGGTTTTCATTTCTTTTTATCAAACCGTTTCCAAGAAAATCACACTAACTTCAGTTTCTTTTATGGACGCCATATTGTATTTTTTCTGATTAATTTGATATGTCACATGCCACACGAGAATACTAACTTATAATGAAACTATTAATTAAAATTTATTTACGATGTCGATGGTGTGCCTTGGAAAAACAATTACATACGTCGCCCAGATCTGTCGGTCAGTTTCATTACTCATTTGACATTATTGTGTTTGCACTCATTAGCTTTGTTTGTTATTCAGTGTTGGTGTAATTCAGAACATACACTGCACTGTAGTGAGTGCAGGCAGTGTAGTGTAGAAATTTGCACTGTTACCAAACGTGCCGGTGTAGTTTGATGCTAGTACAAACGTCAGTTTCTCAATAATTTAGAATTCATAAATAGGTACTCTGTGGTCAATTCAAATTTAACATCAGTAGTGAAGTGATGACAGACCTGAACTACATTTCTCAGCATCTTCTTCCGATAATCAAAATCAATTAACTGCACTTTTCTAACATTTGAACTTGAACAAGCCATTCTTGGCGTTTTTCTTTTCTTAAACTGAACCGATAAATCGTCCCATAAATCTTATTATAAACAAAGCGAATTTCAGAGGTTTTGACGTTGGACGTTTATAACCCCTCCACCAGCCAAATCCCGCTTTGCACTCGTTACACCTCCTCTTGACCAGGTGTAGATAGTGCAGCCTGGAGTACACTGCACTGTTATACCAAACAACTTACACAAGTTGCACTCGAGGCATAACAAACGACTTAGTGCAGGAAAGTGCAGTTTAGGTTGCACCAGTGTTGGATAACAAACAAAGCTATTGACAATGGCAGAACAATTTTCTGTTCGCGAAAAGTATCATATTTTTTGTACTTACATTTGGTGTCACAAAAACGCGCCGCTGGCTCAAATTGAATATTTTAATGAATTTCCTGAAAGACGACAACCTAATTGCAAGACCTTTCGGCGTTTGGATACAAATTTAAGAGAACACGGTGCATTTTCAAAGAAAGCCTAGATGCGCATAATAAACTACAAATAATGTTCAAAAACTCCACCATTCCGTTCGATGCATTTTTGACATCGCTTCTTGACACTTCTTTTTACCTTTCTCAGTGTTCTTCTATCGATGCTGTTAATCGCATCCAAGACCGCTCTCTCTAGTTCTTCCACATTTTGGTGGTTAACTATGCCATAAATTTAATTTTTAACGTAAGGCCAGAAGAAGAAATCCAGAGGCGTGAGGTCCGGTGATCTTGGAGGCCAACTAACATCACTGTGAGTCGTAATCATTCGATCGTTGAACCGTTCACTCAAATAATTTCGCACGGCGGCAGAATTATGGGCAGGTGCTCCATCCTGTTGAAACCATATCCTGTTATTTATCATTATCGGTAACTCATCCAGAAACTCTTCTATGTGATTGGTAAGAAAGTGAAGGTATCTTTCGCCCGTTAAATTCCCATTATACAAAACTGGAGCAATGATCCGGTGCCTAAAATTCCACGCCACACATTAAATCCAAAACGGTGTTGATTCCTTCTTTCAACATTTAGATGTGGATTTTGTTGTGCCCAAAAATACGTATTTTTGCGATTGAAAAGCCCTAAATTTGTTAAGTTGCTTTCATCCGACCACAAAATGTTGTTGTAGAAATTGTTGTTATCTTCGGTTTGCTGCACGTACCACCTGCAGAACTGCAACCGGTGATCCTGGTCGTTGGGAAGAAGAGTCTGACTGACACTGTAAGAATATGGATGGTACTTGTGTTTCTTCAAAATTTATTCTTGATACCGTTGATTTTCCAATCCCTACTTCCTCTTGAATTTTCCTTACGGATGTGTTACCATCGACGTGGATGTTTGCTAAAACCAGTTCTTGTCTTCGTTTATCACCACCTGGTTGGTTAACGCCAGATTAATTAATAGTTTAATTATAAGTTAGTATTCCCGTGTGACATGTGATATATCAAATTAATCAGAAAAAATCGCTGAATCAAATTTTGGAAAAATCCAATATGGCGTCCATAAAAGAAACTGAAGTTAGTGTGTTTTTCTTGGAAACGGTTTGATAAAAAAAATGAAAACCACACCGTTCGAAAGTACACAAAAAATTAAGAAAACGTGTTTAAAAAGATCTTTGATAAGTCTACAAATAAAAAAGTTAGAGCAAAATTTCGAAATTGCCAGTTTTTGATTTTTTCCCGATAACTTCGGAACTAGTTGGAATCCTTTCGTTTTCAATGCGGCATGTTAATAAGCACAAAATTCTGCACTACTTTCCTCATTTAACCGATTCTCTATCTCCACCATTAACAGAGATAGCCATGTTAACCCACGTCCGATGGGACACCCAGTATAGACGAAGTTCTAGAACCACATCTGGGACACACTTGGGCAACGATTGAAGGAACGTCAGCCAATCCGGAACCTTCAACACGTTGAAGAAATCCTGCTAGAAGAGTGGGAACAACTGCCTCCTCAAGTTATTCGAAATTTAGTTGAAAGTATGCCCCGTCGTTGCGCTGAAGTTTTACGAGTTAGAGGAGGCCACACACGTTATTGATTTTGAAATTTTGCTTACTTTTCATTAAAACAATCGCACATTTCTGCATTTTTATTTTTTTCTGTACGAATCACAAGCAGATTATAACAAATTGTACTAAATTTTTAAACACCAGTTCAGTATATTTAAATCAAAAATAATTTTAACAATTCGTCATTCCAGTGAAAAAATATCAACATTTTTAAAAGTGGCTCCTTTTTCGTTTTGATTAGTGTATTTTTTTTATTATTTTCCCAAAATATTTCTCGCTAATTAAATTTTACCTCTTTAGCGCTGGGCGCAGTACAAAACTTCAAACTGAATGTACTGGATGGAATACTAAATGCAACGTGGGATCCGCCCTCAAACGCGGGCAACTGTGTATCAAAATATGTGGTAGCAATGTGGAACCAGAATCAAAATACCAAAGATTACGAGACCAACTTAACTTATTATGAATTTACACCACTGATTGGCTGCATGGTTTACAATGTGCAAGTGAAACCTTGGGTCAATCAGTCCATGGAAGGAAACACTTTGCTTCTTGACGCAGATGTCGGAAACCAAGGTAAGTGCGAAGTGATTATTTTGTTATTGCAAGACAATATTAATATTTGGTGTGTAATTTTATGTTCGATATTTTATAAAAAACCTTAAATACACTGCCAGACAAAAAAAAACGGACACTCTCAGAATTACTATTTTAGTGAATAAAAAACAACGGACGGTTTGAAATTATATTTAACTATATTCTTTTCATCTTAACAATAAATAAAAAACAAGAAACAAAATGATTCATCAACAAAAACCTAACAAAAGTATTTTTTAGAGATCAACCTGTTACTTAAGAACTTGAAAAGACAAACAAAAAAAATATTAAAAGGAAAAGCACACTAGTAAAACCAAATTAATAATGGGTGTTACCACCACGAACTCTTATTACTTCCCTTAAACGTTGTGGCATGCCCTAAATGAGGCTATCAATAGATTCTTGGGGTATTTGTTCACATTCTTCTTGAAGCGCCATTTAATGTTTCTGGTAGGGGTTGGCGACGTCTAATCCTTTTCCCAAGCTGATCCCACAGATGTTCAGTGGAATTCAGGTCTGGACTATTGGCTGACCATGGGAGACATCCAATACCAACCTCTTCACGGTACTCGGTGACAATTCTTGCTGTGTGTGGGTGGGCGTTGTCATCCATATACACAAAATTGTAAGCTATAAATGGCATATATGGTGTGACATGGGGTTCCAGGCACTCAACAATGTATCGGTGTGCAGTCATTGCTCCATTCTAAATGAAAATCAATTCTGTGTGAGCCCTCAGAGATATTCCGGCCCACACCGTAATGCTACCACCATTGAAACTGACCCTGGGAGATATACAACATTGACTGTACCGCTCCCCTTGGCTTCGCCACACCTTTTCACGTCCATCTGGTGACCTGACACTAAATCTTGACTCGTCCGAGAAGAGCACGTTCCTCCATTGATGTTCGTCCCAATTTACGTATTGCCGCGCAACTGCAAGTCATGCTCTGCGATGTTCTACGGTCTACAGGGGACTCGTAGCTGGCTTTCTTGAAGTCAAAACATATTCGTTTAGCCTTTTCCGAACTGTTCTGGCTGAAACTGCCACTCTTCGAACTTCGGCTAACCGTCCAGCAAGAATAGGTGATGGCAATGCTCGATCGGGTAGCGCAACAACATGGAGAAAACGGACATCTTGATGGTTCGCAGTCCGTGGACGACCAGATCCGACCTTCTTTACAAACCCATGAGTTTCACGAAATTGCAAGAGTACATTTTGCACTGTTACGGGATATATTCAGCACTTGAGCAATATACCCCACTCTTCGGCCATCGTGGCTTAAAGCAACAATTTGTGAACAAATTTCAGGGTGCATTGTATGGAAAATGTTAAAAGCTGACATTTACAAATGAAATTTCACCAAAAAACTAGTAGAAAATAGAGAGCAGCCCAATAAGGTAAAAGATTTTGATGTTTCAATAAAGATGCATGAAGAGTCAAAATGCTGATTTGGCTGTTTAGGCTTACGTTATTATTATTTGTGGAAGTTAAGTAACATAAAAATATTGTAGGGCCTCAAAATAAGAATAAAAGCATGTGTCCGTTTTTTTTTGTCCGGCAGTGTGTGTGTAATTACTTTATTTTATCTAAAATACAAGCACCTTAATCAAAATTACTACATATTTGAAATTACATTGACTCAACTTTAGTATGACACATTTTTCCGGTATTGTGTTGTAATTTTTAGAAATTTTTATATTAGAAAGTAAACGGTTCAAGACCTTAGAAGCGAACCTTCTGGTTCCATGCAATATCCATTTTTTATATACCTACATCAAATAAATGGATTCCGCAATGCTTAAATTACTTAATTACGCAATATTGTATTATGTGGTCCAGTTAACCATCTCATTTTCAGTAACAAGTCCGCCGGCAATAACGGGACACTCCGCTAACCAAACCTGGGCAGCCATAACATTGACAGTGCAAAGTTATCTAGACAACATGTGTGACATTCTCGAAGTTCGTGTAGAATGCACAGCTCTAGAAGAAGAGAATGGTGACTATTACTGGATCATTCGAGATGTTGAAGGTTACATAGATATTACCGAGCATTCACAAAGTCGGCCGCCCGTTACGGTTAACGTAACAGACATGTCGGAATTTACTAATTATACTTGTTATGGTGTAGTGGTAAATACCGGAGGAGAGTCGAATAATAGTGCACCAATTAAATTTCAAACAGGAGAAGGTGGTAAGTTATGCCATCGAGAAGTCCTCCAGTGATTTTAGGACAATCTGTACAACCCGGATATTCAATTAATGAACGATAATTTTTCTAGCGCCTTCAGAGCCGCTTTTAATAGAAATTACCAACATAACGTCAAACGAATTTTACGTGACTTGGGAAGAGCCATCAAAGATCCCTGGAATTTTACAGTCGTATAAGTTAATTTTTGAACCGGCAGAAGCGCATCATTACATCCCTGAGGAATGTCTGAAAGCAGACCAATTTGAAGTTGAAGTTGATGCAGACACAATAGACTATTTCTTTGAATCAGGTTTGCCGAATTATTTGTACACTGTCAAGATAAACGCCTCTACTAGAGCTGGTTTTGGACCAGAAAATACGGCTGAAGTTAGCACTCTCACTGCAAGTACGTCATAAAACCACTTATCCTTCCAGAGACATGCATAATAATTATTCTATTTTAGTACCGGGATCACCAAGAGATATCGGTTCTATATTTCAAATAGAAGAAATTGTGGACTATAATGTAAAAGCTATAATATCCTGGGTTTTGCCGTGTGATACTAACGGAGAATTAGTTACTTTTGATGGTAGCGTTAATGCTACATCCACAGTAGACCCTTCTGAAACCTACTATTTCACATTTTCTGTACCACGAAATGATCCGATTGAAAATATTGATTATACGTATATTGTGACCAACATAAATGCGTCGTTTTTCTACACTATATCTGTGTGGACCGTTTTAGACGATGATAGCATAAGTGAAGCTGAAATTCTTGAATTAACATCACCAGATGGATGTAATTACATTAATTTAGTATTTAACAAAAACACAAAATAGTTGGTTTGATTTCGTAGATCCATCAGCACCTAGGATAGAGGAAGCTACGGACATAACAGAATCGACTTTTGATATTAATTGGACTGAGCCGGAAATAAAGAACGGTTTAATACTAAGCTACTATTTAACGGTACGGTCGATAGGTCCATTATATGCGGTACCAACAGAAGATTGCGAAATTAATACCGACAGTTTCTCGGTAGAATTGGATGCAGATATTTTATCTTATACAATCAGCGATGCACAACCTTATTACAATTACTCTATTACAGCAAGAGCAGCAACTTCAGCAGGGTATGGTCTAGAAAGTGATGCTGTTAGTGTTGTGACATCCGAATCTGGTATGAAATCTGTTATCTATTTGTACTAAAGGTTTTCCCTTTGAGCGGTGAGATCTTGGAGAGTGCTTGTTCTAGTTGTTTTATAATGTAAATTATTCTCTGCTCTCTCATTGGTAAATACTGAATCTCGGTATAGTAATGTTTACATAATATGTAGGAGGGGCATTTCTCTTTGTTTCACTCTCTTATGTCTTGTGTAGGGCTACTATATATTATCGATATATAATTTTATATAAATATTATCGATAAGTGATATTGATATTTTCGATAATATCGACATTTTCGACATTTTGGATATTCGATTTTGTGATATTCGATATTTCCATATTTTTGATATGTAATTTCAATGATATCGATGTTTGCAAAGATATAAGTAATATCGTTATATCAACAATACTGATATGGATAATAAAATTAGTTACTTTTATCAATACTGATGACTACTAGAGCTACCACACATTTTCGAAATATCGATATTATCAATACTATCGATAAGTGATATTGTGAAAAACCGATATTAATATTGAAAGGAATCACAGTCTATCCAACTGGTGCATGTCTGGTTGCATAACCTCACTTTAGGAATGCATGTTGGGTTTCCTAGTTCATTTCGTTAAATAGTTAGCCAAAAGCTGATGACTTTATTTGAAGGTTTTCTCCTAATAAAGATAAATAAGGGTTTCCCAAGAGGTTTTTCCAAAACATAAGAGAAATACAAAAGGTTTTCCCTAGAGCGGTAAATTATTCTCTGCTATCTCATTCGTGAATACTGAATCTCAATATAGTAATGTTCATATAATATGTAGGAGGGGTATTTCCCTTTGTTTCACTCTCTTATATCTTGTGTAGGGCTGCCTATGTTATCGATATATAATTTTACATCGATATTATCGATAAGTGATATTAAGAAAAACAGATATCGATATTTTCTATATTATCGACATTTTCGACAATTTGGATATTCGATTTTCCGATATTTCCATATTTTTGATACGTAACTTCAGTGATATCGATATTTACAAAGATAAAATATCGTTATATCAACAATAGTGATATGGATAACATAATCAGTTATTTTTATCAACATTGATGACTACTAGAGCAACAAGATATTTTCAAAATATCGATATTATCAATACTATTGATAAGTGATATCGTGAAAAACCGATATTGATATTGAAAGGAATCACAGTCTATCCAACTGGCGCATGTTTGGTTGCATTACCTAGCCTTAGGAATGCACGTTGGGTTGCTTAGTTCGTTTCGTTAAATAGTTAGCCAAAAGCTGATGACTTCACTTGAAGGTTTTCTCCTAATAAAGTTAAATGGGTTTTTCCCAAGAGGTTTTCACAAAACATAAGAGAAATACAAGATGTTTTCCCTTCGAGCGGTGAGATCTCGGAGAGTGCTTGTTCTAGTTGTTTTATAATTCTATGCTATCTCATTGGTGAATACTGAATACTGCATATTATAATACAAAGTGTACTTAAAAGGTCGTGAATTCTAAACTGCCCAAATGGTCGCACTTATTACTGACCACAAGTCTCTTTGTTTGTATATATATATATATATATATATATATATATATATAGTCTTTAACCCCTTGTACCTTTCAGTGTCGGGGTATTGTCTTTTACACACTAGCACTATTTACAAATTTCTTCCACTGCTTTCTGTCTTGTGCTAAAAGCTTCGCTTCTTGTAGTGTTTTGTTTTTCTTCTTTATCGCTGCTATTGCTACATTATCCCATTCCTCTTGTGGTCTTCCTCTTCCTCTCCTTGTTCGCACCCTAGCTTCCCATATTCTCTTGACTATTCTCTCGCCCACCATTCTTTGCATATGCCCCCACCATCCCAGTTGTTTCCTTTCTATGTATTCCAATATAGACTCTATTCCCAGTTCCGCTCTTACTTCATCATTCCTTATTCTATCAATTCTAGTTATTCCTTTCACTCCTCTCAAAAATTTCATTTCAGTCGCCTGTACTTTACTTTTCATTGTTCTGTCAATTACCCATGTCTCACACCCGAAAGTTAATACTGGCCTGTAGATAGTCTCTTTGGATATCTCTTTCTTCCTTATAAAACTTTTATTCATTGCATGGTATACTTTAACTATCTTTTCTACTCTTTCATTTATGTCACCATTCTGCTTTCCATTGTTTTGAATTAGCACTAATAACAATAACAATAAATATATTTTGCGTCTCGATAGAAAATACTAAACACTTTTTATGTATGATGACTGCAGATGGTAACCAATCTGATTTTGCACCAAAATGATTAACGATAATTTAATAATGCTTAGGTAATACACAATGTAGGCAATAGACCATCACGTGGCCACCACGACAGGTATTTAGGTAAATTCTAATTAGGTTAATTAATCAGCGCTGAGCAGGTAGATAGACAGGTGAGCAGAAATCTGCAAGGGTGGGGGTAGGGTCCGTTACAATTAGTAATGCAACGGTTCCGGGTTTTACAATTACGATTACGATTAACAAATTAATAACCGTAGGATTACGATTACGGTTATCTAAAATGAACCGAAAAAGAAAGCAAAATAAAGTTCATACCTAACAAAATTTATAAAAATTATAAAAATAAAAAATAATACTTAAAAGTTAAAACTTAACAAGACAACAAATATAAATTCTCTAACAAACTCAGTTTGTATAAATAACAAAATCAAAATAAAATAAAAATATCTGACACAGAACATAAAACTTAAAATTTAACATTTTAGCAGTCAAAACTTATGGCACTTAAATTTCCAAAATGATCTTGTAAATAACCGTCAAATAACCCTACAGAAATTCACGATTACGGTTAATCGTTGGACAGCAATATTTGTGAATTAATCGTAATCATAATCGTTGCATCACTAGTTACAGTATTTTCGATAATATCGATATAATAGAAAATATCGATATTATCATAATTATCGATATCAGAAACACCGATATATTCTCATTATCGATATTGTATATTTCTTTTTAAATACTTGCAGCCCTATCTTGAATACTATGCATTTTAAATTTAAACCTATTTTTTGTTAAATTATATAAAAATTCAAAAAATACCGGGATTTAAATTTTTTAATCCCAGCATTTTCAATTTGGTCCGGGATTGGATGCCCTAGTTCTATTGTATCTTCACCATTTACGCAATCAGATTATTTCAAATGTAGTATATGTAATAAATCCATATTTTCAGTGCCTGAAATGCCAAAAAATCTATCATTAGACCCAGAAGTAAAAGATTTAGTAAATTATGACGTTGAAGCTTCCATAAATTGGTTCCTGCCGTGTAAGACGAATGGAGAACTGAACCATTTCCATATTTCCATTAACTCCACTGCTCTAGGATCAGAAGACACTTTTTGGGAAGAGAAAACTTTAGATCCAACTTTAGATTTTGTTTATAAGTTTGTATATTCAACGATACAAGCAGGTTCCAGTTATATATTTACCGTAAAGGCTGTTCTGACAAGTGGATTAGAAGGGGAAGTGGATACAGTAGAATATGAAGCTCCCGAGGGATGTAAGTCACTTCAGTTGAAAAACGATATCATCATAGAAACCGAAATGTGGCAAAAATACAGCAAATGATTTTGTAGATCCATCAGCACCGATTATACAAGATCCTACAAGTACAGACGAAACATCTTTTGATGTCAGCTGGATTGAGCCCGAAGTGAAAAATGGTTTACTCCGACATTACAATTTAACGATACAGTCAAAGGGGCCGTTATATGTGGTACCAACAGAAGATTGTGAAATTGATACTATTAGTTTCTGGGTGGAATTTGATGCGGAAGTTTCGTCATATTCGATGAGTGATGCGCAACCTTACTACAATTATAGTATTACTGCGAGAGCAGCAACTTCTGCGGGGTATGGTGGAGAAAGTGAAGTTACTTTTGTAACACCAGAATCTGGTAATAAATTTTTTGAAATAAAAAAATTTCGATGGTACATTAGTTCATATTTTCAGTACCTGAAAAGCCAAGAAGATTAACTTTAAAATCAACAGAGAAGAATTTAGTTGATTACGATGTTGAAGCTTCCATAAATTGGTACTTGCCATGCAAGACGAACGGAGAACTAAGCTTTTTCCATGTTTCTATAAATTACACGGCTCCAGAATCAACAGACAGTTCTTGGGAAGAGACAACTATGGATCCCACTTCTGATTTAACTTATAGTCTTACGTATTCAAGTATACAACCCGGTTATAACTATATATTTGCTGTAAAGGCTGTTCTTGCTAGCGGACTGGAAGGAGAAGTCGATACTGTAGAATTCCGCGCTCCTGAAGGATGTAATTCGATTTATACATTTTTAGTTTCCTTTTATTAATGAAGTACATAAATTTGCAGATCCAAGTGAACCCTTTATAGAAGAAGTGAGTAACCCTCAACAAAAATACTTCGAAATAACGTGGCAGGAACCGGCAATCAAGAATGGTATTTTACGTAACTATAGTATAATAGTAACGTCTGTGGGACCTTTATATACATTACCCGATGACGAGGAATGCTCTTCTGACACAAATACATACAATTACTATGTAAACAGTGATGTCACAACCTTTAATTTTACCGAAGCTCTGCCATATCACAGATATACCGTTGTTATTACTGCCGCTACGTCAGCTGGCTTTGGTGCAGAAAGCAACAGAATTGTCGTTATTACCGCTGAAGCAGGTAATTTATAATAATATAAACTGAAGCGTCTCCAACATAAACCAAATACTAGTATACCTGCTGCAGTTCAATATAGCTCGCATTGCTTTTTTTTGTCTTTTCTGAAACTCCTGAACAAAAAAATTCATCACCATATGTAGAACCGTTGAACAATATTCAAAATACGGGGCAACTATAGTTTTATATACAAGCAGCCGTGACCAACAGCTAAGTTTGCCACTTAATCTAGACAGAAGGCCCACTCTTTGAGACACTTTCTTCAAAACATGACTAGCATGCTCTTTAAAATTCAACTCATTGTCTATAATAACCCCTAAGTACTTAATTTTGCAAACACGCTTTAACTCTATTTCATTCAACCATATGGGACACAATTGATTTGCTACACTCTTGCCCCCCAAATACATCACTTCAGTCTTATTAGTATTTATAACCACCATATTGTTCTTCAACCACCTAGAAATTGCCTTCAGTTCACTATTGATAACTTCTGCTACCTCAGCCTTACTCTCCCCATTGTAATAAATAAGAGTGTCATCTGCAAACATTTGTATACAACACTTATCCAACATATCGACAATGTAAACAGCACCGGCTCCAACACTGAACCCTGCGGCACACCATGTGTTGTTTAAACCTTCCCTGAAATTGAATGATTGTACTTCACCACTTGGAATCTATCGCTCAAATAACTTCCAAACCACTTCAGTGCACTGCCCCCCACTCCCATTTTCTTTAATTTGCACATCATCAAGTCACTATTCACTGTCTCAAAAGCCCTTCTGTAATCCAAGAATACCGCCCCAACACATTTTTTTCTGCCAATAACTGTTTGTACTGCTGTTTCACAGGAGCGCCCTTTTCTGAATCCTGTTTGATGTGGTGTTAGGATATTGTGGTCTTCCGTAAATTTTGTGAGCTGGTCCTTTACTATGGTCTCCAACACCTTTTCATATGGAGGTAGCATATTTATGGGTCGAAATTCCTCACACTGTACTGTATTTCTTACTTTTTCCACTGGTACCACTGTCGATAACTTCCATGTTTCTGGGAATATTCCTGTATCCAACGAAGAAAATTTTGTCATTATTAAATATTATATACTGCTATGGCTGCTTTTCTCCTGTCCACTCATCAATTTCTTTAAGTTCTTCCACATAGTTTTTGAATCAAGTGACTTATTAATTTTTGTCTCATAATATTGTCTTTTAGCTTTCCTTATATTGACGATCCTGTTTCTATGTTGCCTGAAACTATTCCAGTGCTCTGGGTCATTTGTCCATCTTGCTCTCACAAATGCATCATCCCTCATTTTACTCTCATTCTCCAATTCTACATTCCACCATCCATTGTCAGACCACTTTGCAGGCATCTTGATTTCTCTTTCCGGAGCCACCTCATTAAGCACCTTCAGAATATTATCAATAAGTAATTTAGAAGTGACATTAACCCTTTTCTACTGGCACCACCATTACCATTATTAACAAAAATATTGTACAGAAATTCATACAGTTATTATTTTTATAGAACCCGAGGAAGTTAGGAATCTCACTTACACAGTGGGTCATTCAAATACAGAAGTATACTCTGCCGAACTCACGGTAGAATTTTCGCCGCCATGTAATACTTTTGGAACTTTCGTAAGTTTTGAATTCAATTTGACCGGACAAAGGCCAGGCTATGAGAGCCACATTATCAATGCAAACTATGAGGAACCAACAGAAATTATCGTAAATGATTTAAAACCTGAATATACGTACGCCTTAGAAGTTACAGTAAAAGCTGAACACTTCGATAGCTCAACTACCAGTCAAAGTTTTGTATCGCCATCTGGAGGTAATAATTAATTTCCGATACAATCTCACAGCGTAATTAATCAAGTATATAATTCTTTTTAGTGCCTCTGGATGTAGAAATAAACCTCCCGGAGCCTGCAGTAGACGGTACAAATGTAACTTTCAACATGGCCTATCCCCTCTTCGACGAAACAAATGGAAATGTTGTATACTACGCTCTTATAGTGAGTCAACAAAATCTAACTTCTTCGTACGGTTTTTGGGATGGTACTGCTGAAACTTGGCCTTCAGTAGAATCCAGAAAACGGTTCATCAGAGCAGATACTTCTGCACCGTATCAAGCAACTCCGATGTTCTGGAATCCTTTTTCAGAGAGTAAGTTAGTCTTTTTCCAGCAGGTCTTCGTTTGGTTCTTCTATGGTGTGCTGCTGTCGCACCTTGGAGTGCCCCCTTGATGTCTGCTTCACCGTCTCAAACTCCAAGGCATGGACCAATGCGTCTGCCAAAGCTTTATGTCTAGCTAGCTTCAGTGCCATCTTTGTTTCACTGTAACGGAGTCACTCGATAAAGTTTTCCACAGCCAGTCTCTCCAAGAACTCCTCCGGGGCTGTTGGGTATGCCAACCGGACCAATCGGGCGATATCGGCCTTGAATTCTTGCAAGGTCTCGTTGGAGTGTTGAGACCTGCCCTTAAGCTGAGCCTGGTGGACTTGCTGGAGGTGTTGATGGCCAAACCTCATCTCCAGACGCTTAACTGTCTCCTTATAATCACCCTGTTGTTTGGCTATCATGGTATCCAAGATATTCATCTCCTCGGAGTGCAACCATCAAATTGACTGCCTTCTCGGTACTAGCCCATTGGTTCGCCGTTGCTGCTGCCTTGAACTGCTTGATGTAGGTATGTCACGAGGACAATGCAGAAGGCTTCACCTTAACAACAGGAGCTCTTCTTTCTTCGTCCAATCCAGTATCTTCTGCCTTCAAGGACTTCTTCTCTAGTTGGGACTTTTCTTATTTCTTGTGTTTCTTCTTTAACTCGGTTCTGCAATTTGGTGTCTATTCCAGTAAATCTCTCAGCTACCTGCTCTTGACTTCTTTCTAACGCTAACTTCATTTCTTCTTGGTTGGTCTTCATTGCTTCTTCTGGATGGTTCTTCATTTTTTCTTGACTGCTCTTCACAATTTCTTCAAGGTGGTTCTTCATCTCTCCTAGATTGGTCTTCATTACTACTTGGTTAGTCTTCATTTCTTCTTGATTGGACTTCATTGCGTCGTCCTAATTCTTCTCCATCGCTTCCAAAAAGGCTTTCAGTTGTTTTATAAATAAAATCTTGACAAAGCCCCTGAACAGGGGGCGAAACGTCGATTATTTGCAAAAAGTGATTTATTTCTTGCCAATAAATCACACTAGAAAAGTTTGTCGCTGATAAAACGATCGTCACAACTTATAAGTGTGCCATTGACTTGATCTGTTTTTTCGTTTAATAAAAATCAGCTTTTCAAAACCTTTTGCAGATGGTGTAACAAATATTACATTTGAGCTTGGAACTAGCGAGTGTTACGACGATGGTTTTTGCAATAAAGAGCTGGAGCCAGATGTGTTGTACAACATACTGGTTAGGGGATTCACAACTTCGGCATATAGAGACACTAGTCATCTGCAATTCCAATTTGGTATGCTTTTTGGTTTAACACTTCATTATTGCATGTCAATTAGAACATTTTATGTTTTACTTTTAAGAATCCCCAGCACGTGGATTAGGAAAACTGGCATTAATATTGATTATAGTATTTAGTATATTAGGAGCAATTTTATTGGCCGTTTTCATATTTGTGCTGTGGAAACGAAGGAACGGATGGTAATAAAACCAATATATTGTTCAAAGACCTTGAATAATTATGATTAATACTTTTAGGGCTGCGAAGAAGCCATCGTTGCTCAGGGAACACGATGCTCCACCTACAATTCCAGTAGAACAATTTCCAGAACATTACACAGATATCAAAGAGAATTATAACAAACTTAAGGTGGAATACACCTTACTGGGTACAAAAACTTCAGAGTTCACTGCAACATCTGCTGTAGCGGAATTGCCGGAAAATAAAAGTAAAAACCGTTACACAAATATATTACCGTGTAAGTCGATACTCTTACACTACGTTAACTCAAACATTGCACTACATACAGTAAAACTCTTACAAAATTAACACTTTTTGTGAGGCGTAGTACTGGACTTTCTAACTGGGCAGTGTCAGGTCAAACGGTATTCGTAAGAATATGCCAATTTCTTATTTTTAAATTGTGTTGAGTGACACAATTTAAATATACCAAAAGATTTGCACCACTAGTTGAATTAGATGGAAGAATCCCACAAAAATTATACTGTGTGACAAACTTCCATGTGTACATGGGGAAATAACATGGGCAATTACATTTTTGGGGATTCCTACTCCCCATGTGTAGTTACAGTGGTGGTAAAGGTATCAATCAAAAGATTATTTTTTTCTGCGTATGAGGATATCAAAAACTCTACAACTTTTCAATTTATTAAAGAATTAAAAGCAAAAATTACATTAATAATTTTCTAA
Source organism: Xestobium rufovillosum (assembly GCA_963966045.1). Classification (NCBI taxonomy): domain Eukaryota; kingdom Metazoa; phylum Arthropoda; class Insecta; order Coleoptera; family Ptinidae; genus Xestobium; species Xestobium rufovillosum. Next base: position 45,373,137 of record OZ014492.1, on the reverse strand, counting down.
CTGAAACACAGAAATTTATCAGATTATCCATGACAAACTTAATTTATTCTAATCACGGACGTCTTTCATTTTTATGGATTTTCTGAACTGTCAACATTTAAAAATGAACGAAAATATTAATTCAGTTCAAGAAAAGGTTTTTATTGTGAAAATATTTTACGGCGGCAATAGTTTGCGCGTACTCCGTGCCTTATTTTCTGTAAAATTCAATAACGGTCCTATTCCTTCGGTATAACAACAAATAATTTAGTAAAAAATTTGAAGGCTGGGAATCTTTCATCGAAAGAAGTTAATTTTTACTAATACATAAACTTGTTTTTTTTTATTTAGACAATTCTCATTCACATTATTATTGTCATTACCTATAGTTGACAATTAATTGATTACTGGTGTGGATGTTTCGTTGGTGAATGCTGGTCCATAGTTTAGGGTAAATTGTAGGTTTCATCTAACCTATTAAAAAGTTTTTGGGAAAATGTTAAAGCAGTAAAATGAAATAATAAAAATTAAGTTACTTTAATTTTACTGGAATTATGAAAAATTTAACAAGCGGCAACATTTGTTTATTTTGCTCTAATGAATTTTGTAATCTGGCAATTTAATACGTATTTATTTCATATCTAGGTAAGGACAAAAACTTATTAATATACAATGAAATTAAAGTAACATAAAAAAAGAAAAATAACTATAACAAATATTCAAATAAACCCCCATTCTGTATCAGACAGTATCCCAGCCTATTATAGAAAGAATTTCTCACATTCGCAAGTTGCATTCCGCAAAAATAGCATTCCTTAAAGAATCAATATTTGGGTGACGAGTTTTATAAATCTTATTTTTTAAATGACCTCACAAGAAAAAGTCACACGGTGCCAAATCGGGAGATCTAGCTAGCCAGTTTATAGCACCACCTCGACCAATCCAGCTCTCTGGAAATATTTCATTTAATAATTCCCTCACTTGTGCTCCAAAATGTGCTGGGCATCCGTCATGCTGAAACCAGACCTCCCGATTCGCATGTGCAACTTCTTCTAATGCAAGGCCAATATGGTTAATTAAAAGATCTAAATAAGCTTCTGAATTTAAATTTCCCTATATTTCAAATGGTCCTATAATGCGATTATTAAAAATGCCTGCCCAAATATTAATTTTTTGAGGGTATTGCATTGTAGTGGCTAGATTTATTCTGGGATTTTCCTGGGCCCAATGCCTAACGTTTTGTGAATTTGGCTCTGGATTTAAAGTGAAGGTACACTCATCGGTAAAACAAATTAATGACAGGAAGCTGCGATCCCGATTAGCCCGTTCTTGCATTTCTTCACAGAAAGTTTGCCTTGATTCTTTGTCAAAAGGAAGTAACTGTTGGTGACATTGGAATTTAAAGGGATGATATTTGTTTTTTTTAATATGTTACGGACAGTTTCTCTTGAAACATTACATTCTAGGGCAATAGACCTTAAACTAGATGTTGGACTAGCAGTTATCAGGCCTATTACCATTTCCTCTACCTCAACATTTAGATTTTTTGGAACGACTAAAAAAATAAATGATAAGATTGATTTTAGTTTTGTTTCACTCCACGTTATCACTTGTTAAATTTCTCATAATCCCAGTAAAATTTAAGTTAGCGAACAATAAGGAATTAGCAACTAGGTAATAATAATAAGCGAATCAGAATTATCTAAATAAAAACCAAGTAAATTTATTAGTAAAAATTACCTTCTTTCAATGAAAGATTCCCAGTATCTTAAAATTTCTTAACTAAATTTTTTATTGTTGTTACCGAAGGAATAGGACTGTTATTGAATTTTACAGAAAATAAGTCACGGACTACCCGCAGACTATTGCCGCCGTAAAATGTATTCATAATGAAAACCTTTTCTTCAACTGAATAAATATTTTTGTTCATTTTGAAACCCAAATTTTAAATTGTCGATAAATAATGTTGGCAGTTCAGACGAATTAGAAATTAGAATCGAGGGAGTCTTTGATTAGAATAAATTAAATTGTCATAGGTAATCTGATGAATATCCGTGTTTTAATTTGAAAATTATTAGTGTAATTTTTGCTTTTAATGTTTTAATAAATTGGAAAATTGCAGAGTTTTTGATATCCTCATACGCAGAAAAAAATAGTCTTTCGATTGCTACCTTTACCACCACTGTAACTACACATGGGGAGCATCCCCAAAAATGTAATTGCCAATGTTATTTCCCCATGTACACATGGAAGTTTGTCACATGGTATATTTGTGCCACACTTGTTACAATTATCACAAAAATTTAATCAAATATAACTACAATATTTCTTAGCTACTGTAGATTGTTAACATATTTGGCATCACGGAAACCAGCAAGAATTCGTGGGATTCACCATTAACTCCCCCATAAACTGACCAGACATTGAACAAAAATGATTGTCTGTTTTAATTTTATAAAAATATACAAATTGATTTAGAATGATGTTGAAATATTTTGGTAGAACCAAAAATTAAACCGCAAGTATTTTTTTGTTTCACATAAAGCTACAGATAAGAGGGCTACAACCTTCCAAAGTGGTACCACCAACTTGTATTTTTTATCGATAATTGTGAAATGACAACCGACATTGAGGAAATTTTGCAGTCTCATGAACGCCCCGAACTTACTTATGCAACTATCTTTTAGAAAAAGGATTAAGATGTTAGAGACTGTGGTTAAATAATTAATTCAAGAATCAATAAGACCCCTAACCACACAAAATTTGAAATACTACTTATTATCAGTGGTATTATCAGTGGTAGCATCTTTATCATTATTATCATTGTTATCATTATCATTATTATTATTATTATTTGTTTATTTTAATTTTTTTTCTTCCGAACTACTGAAGATGGCAACTTAGTTGCTGAAATACGTATATAGTATTTCAAATTTTGTGTGGTTAGAGGTTTGATTGATTCTTGAAGTAATTATCTTTTAGAAATTTGGTACTAGTGATTGTGCTGATCACTATAATGAAAACATTTAACAAATCAAACACACTGTATACACACTCAAGTGCATAAAATTAAATAGTGTTCCATACTTTTTTGTTCGTTTATTTGGCTTAAAAAGTATCACCATTCTACGTTACTTCGTTGAACCGGCGTGTTGGAATGAAAATTATATTGCAATCTCTCCATCTTGTGCATATTTGGGCGAGATGCACAGTAAACTGGACGTTTGACAGTAGTAGTAGTGTGGCCACTGCAATGCAGACAGCAGTGGCGCTTCAGTTTATTCTCATATTTCTAAATAGAAAATAACAATTTAAAGATAGGACCGCCGACTAATCCTCCCAGATTTATTCGGTTGCTGCTAAAGCAAAAAACCTTGAAAATTCCAAGCTGTAGAGGTTCAGTCTGAAGAGTTTGCAGCTGTGATATAAACCAATCGTAATAGATTGTGACTATATTTTGCATAATCCTAATCACACTTTTGGGCGTTAGGTGGCAGCACTTTATAGACTAACTGCTAACTAAACATGAGAAACTGCAAAAAGACAAAAAAATCTGTTTTATGGCAAAATCTTATTTGAGCCGGTTTCCAGAAAATAACAAAGATAATTAAGTGAATAAAAGAGGGTGTTAAGAAACCATCAGACTAGAGTTTGATCATTAAACATCGGTAGCTCAGTAATGCAGAACAAAGATCAGCCAAATCGGACCAAGGTTCTAAAAAAATTTAACATCAAACTTATGGTAAATTTCCAAGTGGTGCGTTAATTTTGCGGGGCAGTGAAGTAATGGGTCGAATATTTTTGTCATTCACCACCATCACTTTTGCAACTTTAAAGGAAACAAAAAAATATGTACCATTTAACTCTTGACACCATACCGAAATGTTGCAACACAATTCCGAATTACCCTGTATAAGCCGTTTACGAGTCTTAATTTCTTTTTCAGTTGATGATACCAGAGTTGTTCTAACATCAACAGATACTAATGATAATTATTCAACTTATATAAATGCCTCTTATATCAAGGTTTGTTGTAATATTAATCATTAGTGGAGAAGCTGCACGTTTTATAATGCATTGTAGGGTTTTTCTCGTGAAAAGGAATACATAGCAACTCAAGGCCCCTTACAGTCAACTTGCTTAGATTTCTGGAGAATGGTTCTGCAAGAAAACATCACTGTAATTGCGATGGTCGCTCAATTTTTCGAACAAAATAAAGTAATATTCAAAGTTTCAAAAATATCGTAAATATATTTGCGAATTAAATGCTGTTTTACAGGAAAAATGTTATAAATATTTCCCGCAGAAAAATGAAAATATGGACGTAGGTGATGGTATAGAACTTAGGTGTACCACGGAACTTAATTTTGGTACTTACATTGTACGAACATTTCTCCTGCAAAAGGTTTAAACTCTGTTAAATACCTTTTGTTTTTATTTAACGCAGCGTATTTTTTTAGGATACGGAAAAGCACACAATAAAACATCTTCAGTTTGTAGAATGGCCGGATTTCGGTTGTCCAACTTTAACAGACAGTATTTTACAGTTCTGTCAACTCATGAGAAATAATCAGAAAGAATTGGGAGGCACGATACTTGTCCACTGCAGGTTGTATAAATTTGTTTTATTATCGTCAAAAAATTTATAAAAAATTAAATTAAGTACGTCGATAAAAATACTAATACTGATCAAGTAACTGACTTATAAAAAAAATACGTTACAACAGAAAAAAAAATTAAAAATAGGTACTTATGGTAAAATTTGTTATTCACAGCGCTGGAGTAGGTAGAAGTGGTACACTAATAGCTGTGGATATCCTCCTTCAGGCAATCAGTACCAACACAGATATCGACATCTTCAATACAGTCTTGAATCTGCGAAAGCAAAGACCAAACATGGTACAAACAGAGGTAAATTTATATATTTAGAAATGTAGCAAGCTCAACAACGCCGTTTAATTTCACAATAGGTTTTTTGAATTAACAAATAAGTATACAGTGACCGGCAAAAATCAAATGGGAAAAACTTTCAATTATAATTTTTTGGAAATTTAAACCCTGGCGATCAGAGGCGGTTCAAAAAAAAATATGCAAATGGGCCAAACAAAAGTTGTCACGTGACTTCCGTTATGTGCTACAATTTTTTACAAAAATAATTGCGAAAAATGCATTTATTAGCCAAGAGAGAGAAAAATTTCAATAATAAAAGTTGTTTGAAATATTATTTTATAACTAAATACAAAATTTTAACTTAACATTTTGAAAAAAAAATACTAAATTAGAAAAACTTAGTAGTTTTTGTCGTTACTTTAAGTAAGTACCTACCTACAGGAGGGGTAAACTAATTAGTTATTATGCGATGTCTTTAAATTCTTGACTGAAGTTTTGAGAATTTCAAAAAATTGCATAATATTTATAATACTGCCATGATGTAGCAAGAAATTTATGCTACTAAATAATTCCTGTAGGTAATAGGTGGCGCTGAAAGCCGGCAAACGAAGTTTCCTACTTTATTATTAGCATAAAAGTAGGAGATAGTGATACTAGAAGTCTGCTGTGAAATAAGCTTCAAAATATGACATGGTAGTTCACCATGTATATTACTTGATTTATCAAGGGGTTGTTACCCCTTCCCTTTGTGTCGTAATTTTCGCCAACAATCAAAACAATTTCTATTTTGTTTTCTTTGGTTTATAATTTGTTTTGATTACATTTTAATTATAAAAATAACTAGGTAGCAAAAAAAAACACAACAGGAACTGTCAAACATGAATTTAATACGATTTGATTTGACAGTTAAACAATTGATAGCCATCTCTTGACTTTTGAATGTAGAAACTGGCTAAAGAATAATCTGTAGTAATACAATAAGTGGTCTGGAATTGTCGGAAATTTTACGAAAGCTGTTGCGTTGCTTGGTAGCCACGAGTGTAAATTTGACAGTTCAAATATCACGAGCGCTAGCGCGAGTGATCTTCTGTCAAATTTACACGAGTGGCTATAGTAAAAGCAACAGCTTGAGTAAAATTACCTAAAAATTCCAGACCACGAATTGTATTCGACAAAATTATTTTTTAATCGAAGCAACATAGTTCAAATCGAATTTTACTTCAATTAATTCATATACCTACAAAGAAAGGTGTTGGGAATATTTGACGTTTGGCAGGTACTAAAGTAACTATATTATGAATTATAAATGCACCCACAAATTTGCAACTATAACTTATCAACAAGGAAAATTATCGAAAAAATAACCGAAAGTAACTCGGAAAGTAATCTCCTTAGTGCTTGAATTATTCCCGACAATTTTTTCGAGTCTCGAATGTTGTGAAAATTTTCAAGCAACATTCGAGACCGAGAAAAAATTTACGTTTAATAATTCAAGCACGTGGGGGATTCGGTAAGGAAATTTCACACCTAAATAAAATTAAAAACTAATGGCATTAGACTGACATTTTTGTCATCGAAAACACAATATGGAACTAAAATTTGTAAAGAAGCCTGCGTGTCAATGAAAAGTGGTCAGTTGACGTGCAATCGTCTATAGCAATAGCAATAGACTGTTTTAGAATGGCCCGATTTTGACAGGCCGCCATTTTCTGTTGGAGGGCAGAGTATGGATACACAACGTTATGCACGTGAGTGTTGCCAAAATTTGAGCAGATTTGGTGCCAAACAATGTGGTGATGTTTAGAGTTCATGTGATTTAACTCAAAATAACGAAACAACATTTGCAATAGTGCAACCAGTCGTATCATTTTAAGAATTTTCGCTCAATTCTCGGCGTAAAGCGACTAAGTTTAAGTTACGCCCCGCCTCTTCTTTGGTGCCAAATGGTAACACAAACATCTGCTTTGTTATTCCTCCTCTTCTTCCCTCCAATAAGCTTTAAACAAACAAATGTGTGCCCTCCAGCTGTCAATTGTGTGACGACATTTTAAAATGATCTATAAAGAATAGGGAGTGACTACTGAACAGTCCGCCGGTTACTTTTAAATTTTGTTCCAGGACAGTCGACACAATATCAGTAAAATGACGTTTAAGAACTTCGTTTTTAGAAGACATGGCCAACAATCTCGGTGGGTGTTCGGGTATGGCACAAAGCTGCTATTTTGTTCTCCTGCGGCTACACGAGTTCTGCGCCCGCACGTGAACGCATTTTTTGTTTGTTTCTACATCATCTTTTTGCCAAAAAATGCGTGTGTCTGGTGCGAAAGGGCAAGTAAGGATCTATTTTAAAAAAGCGTTCTCTCAGCTTTAGTTTTTTTTACACTTCCAAAATGCCAATTATAGGTTACATTCTGTAATGCGCATGCGGTCGGACTGTTCAGTAGTCACTCCCTAAAGAATACTTAGAATAATTTAGGGGTTAGTTTGTGGTTTTTACAATGTCTCGTTTTGGAAAAGATAACCAAGATAGTATCAGCATTAAAAATGAAACTTCAGTTTTTAAATCCCGCGTCATTATTTGACAGAAAATTTTCCGCTATAATCACTTCCTCCTGCTTGAAGGAGGAGAGATAATTTCCGGAAATCGTCTCTCGTCTCTGTTGCTATGGTAACCAAACAACAATTTAACGATGAAAAAAAATCTAATTTAAGCAATAGGGCTTTTCATTATAAAAAAAAATGCTGAGGCGCATGCGCGATCGCGCCATGACATTTTCGGACAGATGTCAAAGCTTTGTATTGTTTGAAAGTGTTAAATACTTCTTCAGGCATCAACAACGTAAGAATTTTGCAAAAATACTACTTTCCGGTAAAAAATAAAAAAAAAATTAAATGAATAATAGGTAAATTAACATTTCTTATTGTTTTCCCAATTATATATAAATCTTCAAAGTTTTCACTCAAACATTTGAATTTTAAAATTAAGTCTTGGTGTGTGAAATTTTAAAAATATTAAAAGAAATTGAAAAGTAAATTTTTGCGAAAGTTAAAGAATAAGAAAATGTTGCTTTCTGGCTTTGAGATTGTTCAATAAACCGACACATGATAAAAAAATCTAACTGAAATCGTGCTTTTTGTAGGTTCTAACTAAGCAAAAATCACTCGGTATATCTGGTGTAGGTGAAGGCTAAATTGGTTTTCATACAAGCACAAATTACTGCCGTAAAAGTTTTTTGAAAAATCAGAAATTAAAATTTTTCCCATTTGATGCAGACTTTTTTTGGCGGTCACTGTAATTAATAGAAATTTCCAAATTGCTAAATATCAGAAAATAAACGTAGGGATGCAACGTTTAAACGTTTAACCGCCCATGTGGACACTACCCGTTTAAGGGAACGTTTAAACGCAAGGCAGATAAAATTTAAATATCATTAAATTTCAGATAAACAAAGCCGCGGCTAGCGCTAGGCGCGCACCGCGTAAGAGCAAAAGCGACGCGTCGCGACGCGGCCGCTTAGATATTGCAAAACCGGCATGTACTTTTCAAATTTATTGTTTGCATCCCTTTGACGACTTTTTCCGCCGTTGTGGCGGCCATCAGTCAACGGAATATGTATTATTTTATGATTTATAACCCAACTTACAAACGACGTTTGATATTTTTCTAATTATTAAAGTTTTAAAACAATATTGCAATATTGGTAAGCTACGCGTAGGGTGCGCGTTTAAACGCCGTTTAAACGTTGAATATACGCGTTTAAACGTTTACGAAAAATCGTTAAACGTTTCCTTAACTACTAAAGGCCCTGATTTGCTTATTATTTAAATTCCACTATTTTTCCATTTTTACAGAAACAATACATGTACATTCACACCTGCGTAAGGGATGCAATACTAAACCCTCCTAAAGTAGAAGGTAAAATTACACTAACTTAATATCTTTCGTTGTGGTATAAAATATTTTTTTCCAGACAAAATAGAAAATGCAGAACCAATTTACGAAAACGTTAGTTTGATTTCTGATCATAATTCGGAGACCGGGACACCGAAAAGAAGTATATTTATGTAGCTTAATCTTTGCATCTGTGCCTCTGAGAAGTCCACGAGAAGATCACGTCACTGTTGAAATATTCGTCATATACCCTCGCACATGCTGCTCTCAAAGGCACAGAAGTAACGGTCAAGCAGTACATAAATCTTATAATACAAGTTGAGTCATAGTGTTTCTTTTAGGTAATGAGAGTGTAAGTAAAGAAAATAATCAAAAGGCGCAGCATGACACGATAGAAAGCGAGTTTTAAATGACCAAGGAATGCAACTTCTGATGAAACTGTGATATACATAATATGAAAGTGCTACATAATAATGTAAATACGATGCTAATGTTATGGTGTAAAAACGGAAAACAATATAATTTAATAATGTAATGACTACGATCGAGATTTGTATAAAAGAGTTAATAAAAATATTCAGCTGTACCATTTGGTCATTAATTCATCCACCATCCCAGAGTATTTTAAAAAACAGAAATGACCCAACTTATACAGTATCCGTGCATCCGTTACGGTATCAAAACTAATCGAGTGTATTTAACTAAAATTTAACTAAAAAAATACGCACCTCTTTGTATTATTGTCCTTTAGGAACGTTTACACCGGGATACATCCAATGAGACGAAAAATCATAGCCCTCGTGCTTTACGTTCATATCAACAGAAGGCGGTGGCATATTATGCGGTGGAGGCAACTGCAAATTCAACATCATTGGCATAGAATGATGTTGATTTGCGTTGTGAGGCACTGCGTGGTTTTCTGGATATTGTCCTAACATGGGAGGCATAATTCTAGTTTCATGTCCATTCATTATCGGATGCTGTATACTTTGCATTGGCATTATATTTTGCTGAGGTATTTGGTGTTGCGGTAGCGCAGGTTTTATACTTTGTACTGGCAAAGGTTGCAAATGATTTGCGTCAATACTTTCCTGAAATGGTAATCTCTTGGAAGTTGTTGGTAAAGCGTTTTTCTCTTCATCATTCTTCTCCAGTAAAACAGATTTGGACCCATTTTTCTCATAATAAAATCCCATATCAAATAATAGCCTACGCAAGGTCATTAGCGAAAAATTTGGCAAATTTCCATCCTCGTTCACATGTTTTAATATTGTATTCAAAGAAGGAACTATACTGTTGCATTTCAAATCGTAAACAATACACCGTATACCATCTCTAACATTCTGATCATACTTTATATCCCGGCTATTAATGTTGATGTATCTCCTAACCTTAGTTTTGGACGGTTCCTTAAAACCTGTGGCACTTGATTCTTCTTTACGAAACTGAAATACACTTTTTTCGCTACAACCTGTAGCTCTCGCTGTTCTTCGTACTATTTCTGTTACACACAACTCCGGAAGTTCTTGCCGAAAATATTTAAACACGTTCAATATTATTGTCTTCTCTTTACATGAATAAGACATCCCTTGTTTCATCTTTTTTACTTCCATCTGAGCCATTTTAACGTGAAATATGTACGATTTATTCAGTAGCCGCAAATATTTTTCAGAATATTCTTAAAATATATCACAAAAGTAGGAAAGCAAAAATTATAAAATGTTTGTTTACATTCATTTATGGTTACCGTATTTACATTACACACTGTACATAAAGTGACGTCGAACGGCTAGAAGTAAGAAGAGTGAAGTGTCTCTACAGACGGTACCGGAAAATAAAATATTCAAGTGGTAAATCACTGACAAATAAATACCAGGGTTGGAAAGTAACCGTTTATGTGTAATTACTTCCGCTAAATTTTCAGTGGTGGAGTGAATTACATAAATCTTTAGCTTTATAGCCTTTTTAATATGCAAGTGGCAACAACCGGTGTTAGGGTTGCCACCTTTTTGCCAAGCAGAAAAAGGACATTTTAAAAAGGGAGTGACTACTGTTCCGGCCGACGGTTCCCTGAAATTTTTTTTGAACACGGTCGGGCATGCGCATTACAAAATGTCAACACAATTTGCATTTTGGAGGCGTAAGAAAAACTAAAGCTGAGAGAACGCATTTTTGAAATAGACCATTTAGTTGTCTTCGCACCAGACCACGCATTTTTTTGGAAAAAAGATGATGTAAAAACGAGCAAAATGTATCAAACCCCTACGGGATCAGAACTCGTCTAGCCGTAGGAGAACAAAATGGCAGTTCTGTACGATACCCGCACACCCACCAAGACCGTTAGCGTTACTAGCCGATAACGATATCCTTAAGGTAAGCGCGCACTTATTCGCATCGGACGAACGAATCGGACGGAAATGATTATTTCCATTATTTTAAACGGAACAAAGCACACTGATTCGCATCGGATGCATCGGATGAGCGGAATTCCGCTGAGGATTCTTTGACGAGAATCAAATCCGTCTATACGATGCGTGCTGACGAAGTCTTTCGTAAATCCGCACAAATGGGCGATCTGTTGCAACAGGAATCGGTTCGAATTTAGTACAAACTACAGAAGCTATATTTTTCACTTCAGAAATAAAAGGGATGCGTATCTTACAGGAGATTACCATGAATGACGGTTTACAATTTTCTTTTCATATTTATATTACGAACCCAAAACCTTTGTTTTTTCTTTTCTTTCTCCTTTCTTCGTCTTCTAATGTTCAGGCAACTGCAAATAACTTCTTCTGAACTGCTCATATCGTCCAAAACCAATGTCCAATAGCCGAAACACAAAACTGAGCTTGAGGCGTGAAGCTTGAAATGGCTGTAGTCTGTAAATACGTAACGGAAATCCGAAGTAATAATGCGATTCGTCCGATGCGAACAAGTGCGCGCTTGCCTTTAAACGTCATTTTACCGACATTAAGTAAGGCGCACGTCCGACCGTATTGGAACAAAATTTCAGGGGACCGTCGGCCGGAGCAGTAGTCACTCTCTTTTAAAAAACATATTTTTTTTCATTTCTCATCAAGGTCAACTAGCTTAACGTGCCCAAATACTTTCTGAGTGGTTAAGTTTACTATTGTCATAAATCAAAAAGATTTTGCCGTGCCGCTACGAATAATTTAATTTGGAAAAATAGGGGTGCTTTTATAGTTTGTAAAAAGGACATTTTAGGACATAAAACGCCGCAAGGACATTTTGTTGGAAAAAAGGACTGTCCTTTTCAAAAAAAGGTCAATCTCAATCGTCACTAGACATTCGTTTTTCTTCAACCACCTTAAAGCAAAACTGAATCGTACAACACTGAAGTTCTAGATATTAATTGCAGTTCAGATAGTTAATTTGTAAGCTGAACTTCTGCAATCACAAAATTCGACCTCTGTTACTTTGTACATGCATAAACGAGCTGGTGTGTAAAATTTTAGAACTTCTATTGCAAAAGTTAGGTTAAGATGTTTTGTATTTGACACTGATACATGCCAAGAGCTTGTGGCATAGCCTAACCAAGTATAGCTCCGAAGCTCCCGAGCGGCTCCTTTGATGTATGCGAGGCCAGTTTTCTTACGCGATGGTGGGGAGACCGCGACGCGCTTTTAACTTTGCAGGTGGCAAAACCAGCAGGAGCCGTATTTAAACATTTTGCGGGCACCACAGAATTGAATGAAATATTTTATTTTTACTTTGGAAATAACGGAATTATAAATAAATAACTGTTAAAGGTATTCTGTTATTCATTGATTATTATTAATAAAAATAAATAATTTCTAACAGAACTCAACTCTCAACTCAACACAATCTAATATTCAAAATTTGTACGATCTACAATTTACTGTTATAATGTAAGTCCAAGTTCCCTTACACGGCCAAATTTAACGAATTTGTTACATTACACGTTACAATACAGGCCCGGTTCGCCAAGTGTATCGCTACCTTTACATTTATAATTTACCTATTTTCCTCTTTGGGAAAATTAAAATAACTATAGGAACAATTATTATAATTATTTAAGCACCCAAGAGCTGCACAACTTTCCCTTCCTTTGCCCATTGTTCAAACACAAAAATATCAGTCACTAAAAGTGCAACATTGATAACTGAAATACAGGGGCAACATCTCAACAACCTATAAACCCGCAAATATCGCTCTTAATACGCCCCAGGACCGCTCGTTCTATCTCCTGTCGGCTCCAACTACGAAATGAGTTCTCTTCATTCCGGCTTCAGTCCGCCGGACCGTCTCGTTACTCGGTGGGGATGGCCAAGTGGCGGAGCTATAAGAATTTCTTAAGCTATGCTTGTGGTAAGCTTGTTTGGAATAAAAAATGACCAACAATCGGATTTACAATACACGTGTGGTATACGCTTCCAGTTTTGCCAAAAACCTTACTAGACTAATTCATTGCGCATGTGTCAAACGCCCGTCTTTTCTTTTTAATATTCAAATGTTTGGGAAGACAATTTTTTTATCAATGACAAAGTAAAAAATGTCCTTTGATCAGATAGCACTGCATAAATTTATTAGTTTTATTAATTTTGTTATTCTTGCTTACTGTTGCACAACTTGTAATTAAATAACAAAGTAATCTGAAGTAGAAATGTCACCCCGCGAGGCATTTGGACCCTTCCACATGATCCTTCTCATAACAGCGTGGCCCTTTTGACGCGCATGCGCAATAATAAACATGGGTTTTTCAGGAGCCTATAGTCTTTGAAGTGAACAATAATTAGGGTACAGTTCACTTTAACACCCTAATACACAAGACTCCTATCGACTCCAAACTTGCACCAGTTTAACAAACACATTATTACATGTCTTTCTAGGTACGGGGGAACGCAATTCTCCCGATAATAATATCACAACTTCTAAATTAATTCCGAACATTTTTTATTTTCTCCATACTGTCATTTGTGTATTCAACTTTCTAATAGTACTACACTTTCTTATGAGTGAAACGTGTTTACAATGCCGTTCCTATTAACCCGTCCATTGCGTAGGGGCACTTCCGTTTGCACAACGATATCCTTTACTTTGAACATGTTGTATCTGTTGCAATGGGGGACATAAGTGCCTCCGTCATACGTCAGATTTTCATTCCAAACAAAACAAAAGCACGTGCCATTTGACATTTATCGATATTATTTACAACGTCTTAAAATAGTTTTTGCAATATAATTATAGACGTTTTGCAGTGAAAACAGTTTATTTTCAATTTGTGTGTTGGGCTTACGTGTAAAAACTTGAAAACAACTATAATTATATTTCAGAGGTTAGGTTGAAACGTCAGAAAGCACGTGGCTTTGTTTGGATTGAAAATCTGACGTTTGTGACGCGCCACTTATGTCGCCCATAAAGGTATACAAAACGTACGGCTTTGTTTTATAGTTGCCCGTCACTGAATACAGCTAAAAAAGTGGTTCCACGGCCCACTATTTCCGGTGGAGCGTTTAAGCCCCCCCCCCCCCCCAAACAGTGTTGTTAACTTTATTTTGACAGTATTCCGTAGACATGCGCGTAAAAATCCGTAGTTGCCAATTCGTTATATTCACTCAAAATCTACTCACCTCAAGTTACCTGAATTTTACTGCAATAAAATAAATTAACAGTAGATGTGTCTAAAATTGTTATTAAAAGCTGCATATTAAAAAAATATTAACTGTCTACGGCCTACCCCTTCCAGAAGAAGATCCTGCTTCCGTAACCGCCTGTTAAATTTTTTCCGTGCACAGTCACAGCGCACAGGATATTTTAAAACTTAGATGAGGGAAGAGTATGGATACATAACGTCCGACCTTTTCCGTGCACGTGAGTGTTACCATAATTTGAGCGTGTTTGGTGCCAAACAAAGTGATGAAACCAGGTTACTGTTTAGAATTCATGTAATTTAACTAACAATAACGAAAGCAACGTTTGAAATAGTGCAATTAGTTATATCATTTTAAGAATTTTCGTTCAATTCTCGGTGTAAAGGGACTAAGAAGTTTAGGTTACGCCCCTTTTTTGGTGCCGAATGGTAACACAAACATCTGCTTTGTTATTCCTCCTCTTCTTCCCTCCTCCAAGTTTTAAAACATAAACAATGACAAATGACAATTGACAGCGAGGGAATTCGTGCAGTTGGTAAAGTAGGTTTTGATTCTCAAAAGTCAGTTCATCTACACGGCCAAGAAGTGGCACTAAGTATTATGTCAGAATTGCTTATTATATTAAGTATTAATTTTCTATGCTTATTATTTACAGAGCGTTACTTCGGAATATCTGGAGTTTTGTTTAAAAAAAAACGTAGAATTTCGAGCAAAATCTAAAAATCCGTAGAACTTACACAAGAGTGAAAATCTGTAGATCTACGGATAAATCCGTAGGGTTAACAACACTGCCCCAAAACCAAAACATTAACAGCGCGCTAGAACTTTATACTGGCAAAACTTACTTGGGATATAAATAGACATGCAACATTACCGGGAATGTTGCTAGAGGCCGCATCCACTGCTGCTGCGTTTTCAACCTATCTACACGTGGGACAAGTGAACGAATGGTTTACGGATGCTCTACATCGCTTGGCCTTGAACTGACAGATGGGGGAGATAAGTGGCGCGTCACAAACGCAGATTTTCATTCCAAACAAAACAAAGCCACGTGCTTTCTGACGTTTCAACCTAACCTCTGAAATATAATTATAGTTGTTTTCAAGTTTTTACATGTAAGCCCAACACACAAATTGAAAATAAACTGTTTTCACTGCAAAACGTGTATAATTATATTGCAAAAACTAGTTTAAGACGTTGTAAATAATATCGATAATCGTCAAATGGCACGTGCTTTTGTTTTGTTTGGAGTGAAAATCTGACATATGACGGAGGCACTTATGTCCCCTATTGTGTACAAAAGATGTACCTGAAAGGGAATCAACAGGAAAAAGCTTGGGCACCATACAGCTATGTGAGCTGCTAGCCAGTTGCCTTGCATAAGTAGTAAAAGAAAACAAGTTGTTTATAAAATATATATGGATACATAACGTCCGACCTTTTCCCTGCACGTGAGTGTTACCATAATTTGAGCGTGTTTGGTGCCAAACAAAGTGATGAAACCAGGTTACTGTTTAGAATTCATGTAATTTAACTAACAATAACGAAAGCAACGTTTGAAATAGTGCAATTAGTTATATCATTTTAAGAATTTTCGTTCAATTCTCGGCGTAAAGGGACTAAGAAGTTTAGGTTACGCCCCTTTTTTGGTGCCGAATGGTAACACAAACATCTGCTTTGTTATTCCTCCTCTTCTTCCCTCCTCTAAGTTTTAAAACATAAACAATGACAAATGACAGCGAGGGAATTCGTGCAGTTGGTAAAGTAGGTTTTGATTCTCAAAAGTCAGTTCATCTACACGGCCAAGAGGTGGCACTAAGTATTATGTCAGAATTGCTCATTATATTAAGTATTAATTTTCTATGCTTATTATTTACAGAGCGTTACTTCGGAATATCTGGAGTTTTGTTAAAAAA
Organism: Xestobium rufovillosum; assembly: GCA_963966045.1. Taxonomy (NCBI): domain Eukaryota; kingdom Metazoa; phylum Arthropoda; class Insecta; order Coleoptera; family Ptinidae; genus Xestobium; species Xestobium rufovillosum. The sequence goes on along the minus strand of OZ014492.1, from coordinate 45,356,827 downwards.
AAAAAAAACGTAGAATTTCGGGCAAAATCTAAAAATTCGTAGAACTTACACAAGAGTGAAAATCTGTAGATCTACAGATAAATCCGTAGGGTTAACAACACTGCCCCAAAACCAAAACATTAACGGCGCGCTAGAACTTTATACTGGCAAAACTTACTTGGGATATAAATAAACATGCAACATTACCGGAAATGTTGCTGGAGGCCGCATCCACTGCTGCTGCGTTTTCAACCTATCTACACGTGGGACAAGTGAACTAAGGGTTTACGGATGCTCTACATCGCTTGGCCTTGAACTGACAGATGGGGGAGATAAGTGGCGCGTCACAAACGCAGATTTTCATTCCAAACAAAACAAAGCCACGTGCTTTCTGACGTTTCAACCTAACCTCCGAAATATAATTATAGTTGTTTTCAAGTTTTTACACGTAAGCCCAACACACAAATTGAAAATATACTGTTTTCACTGCAAAACGTCTATAATTATATTGCAAAAACTAGTTTAAGACGTTGTAAATAATATCGATAATCGTCAAATGGCACGTGCTTTTGTTTTGTTTGGAGTGAAAATCTGACGTATGACGGTGGCACTTAGGTCCCCTATTGTGTACAAAAGATGTACCTGAAAGGGAATCAACAGGAAAAAGCTTGGGCACCATACAGCTATGCGAGCTGCTAGCCAGTTGCCTTGCATAAGTAGTAAAAGAAAACAAGTTGTTTATAAAATATTCAGGCACTTACGACTTTTGCATAACCTTGTTTACTACTTGCTTACTGCTTTGGCAACTGAATATGAAGCGAAATTAGGTATTGGCAAATGAGAATAACAAATACGCTGCAACTAAAATGACTAGGGTTTTAATAGATTTCAGCTTATTTTACGTCACTAAGATTAAATGGCGCACAGGCGGCACAAACCATTCGAAAAAGGTTAATGTTTGGAAGTATTTTAAACAATTATTTGTTAAAAATTTTAAACTTTTATCAAGACATAACGTGTTGAGGTGGTATTTACTACGATATTATAAGAAAACTCTCACAAATTTAATTAGCATCCAGTTGTTTATTGCAAGCTAACGTCAGACCACGATGGCGCGGACCTGCGATTAATGTAGAAACCACACCAGAAAATATTAAAAAGAAATTATCAAGAAAACATATTTTATTAAAAATATACATAAAACGTCCAAAGTGAAAAGAAAAAAAACACAAAAATCTGAAAACAAAATCTTCCATTATTTCCGCCGAGTTTTGAATTTTCCGCCTGGTGGGACACAAACTACTTTACCACTTTTCCGCTCAAAATACGGACAAAATATTTCAGTGTTGGACTGTTCCCCAAGACTCCAACATTTGCAATTCAGCACTGCGTTTTCCCGAATTACAGGGCAACGATGACACAGACAACAAGTTGAAACTTCCTGGCAAAATTGCTTTTTCTTCTTCGATGGCGTGTCTTTAGTTTTAGACGGTGTACGTTTGCTCTGTTGATCACTAGCGGACTGTTTTTCTTTACGAATTTCTCGCCCTGTAAATGCCTTTTCGCCAAGTTGAGGAGCGTCTTTGTCTGACGCAGGCAATTTTTTAGATTCCAATTTTGATTGCATTTTGGTTTTACCTGTAGATTTCTGTTTTTCTTCTTCCTCCTCCTCTTCTTCTTCTTCCTCCCCTTCTTCTTCAAGATTAGAGGTGGTGGACTTCTTGGAATCAAATTCAGAATGAGCTTCGTCTTTTGCCTTTTCTTCCTCAGATTCTTCTTCTGCGCCTTTGGTTTCTTCTGAAGATTCAGATTCACTACTGGTCGATTTCTTTGTATCTTGTTCTTTTTGTTTATGCTTTGCAGTGGATTTCTTAGATTTCCGAGCTGGTTCCTTTTCTTCAGTTTGTTTTTCTTCTTCTCTAATTTCCCCGTCTTCTGTTGACTCACGATCACCACTAAAGGCTTTTTCTGATTGAGATTCCTTTCCTTTAGGAGTCAACTTATTACAGCTACATTTCGCATCAACTTTCATTTTGATTTGGTCTTCATATTTATTTTTTACATCTTTTTGATTGCTTGTGGTATTTTCAAGTTTAAAAGTTGCTTCTGAAATACTCTCCTTTCTATACTCTTGATTATCATATCGGGTCTTATAAGAAGTGGATTCATCATCACTTTGCTTATTTGCGTGCTCAGCACTTTCTTTGCGGACTTCCGATAATTTTTTCTCGTAAATAGTCGGTAATATTACATGTTGTTGTATGCTTTGTCTTGGTTGTTCTTCTAAAGATTTAGTTGGTTTAAGCCTGGGCGTTTCCGAAGCCTGGATTCTTTTGGTTGATTCCTGATCTAATATCATCGGTAAAGTCTGAGAACTCGAAGTGGCCGTTTTCGGCGTATTTTCTAACTCCTGCAGAGCAGCTCGAAAAGTTGCAGGAGCAGCGAATGGGAACTCTCGTATTAAGTCCGAGTTCATAGATGCGGGACTTTCGAAAGCATGGTGTTCGACGTCTGAATTTTTCCCGGTGCTATCTCTTGCACTCAGGCTTGGTGACAGTTGGGGTACCGATCTACTCCTTGATACCCTATCTTTTGAACCAATCCGACCACTTTCAAACTTGTTAATACTGTTACTTTTGTATATGCTGGTAGAACTTGTAGGAGGCCTTATATTTCTTAATTCTAGAGGCCTAGGAAAGGAGAAGTTGTGGTAGAAATAGAAATTTACTTGTAAGTGGGATTAGAGGAAATGGACTGTATAAGTTATAAAATTGGAATGTTTGAAGTCAACAAACAAAACATGGAAATATTAAGGACATCAAAGGGAAGGGTATCTTTTACTGTCATCTTCCCTTGTCCTGAAAAACCGTTCGTTGGCCACCTCTCTACGTAACTGTTTATTTTGTTGGCTGTATTCTAATGCTTTTTCTTGGAACAAATCCAGTTGTTCCGTGGTCGAAAGCCTGCAAAATATACATCCACCACACGTCAAACTTTAAATTTTTTTATACAATGTTAATTTGTATTTTACAGTTTATACCTTCCAAGAAGAATAAAAAGTGTTACTTACAGCCTCTGCTCTGTTTCTTTCATTTTTTTCTTGAGACGAGTGATTTCTTCCAGCAACTCTTGATTCGTCAATCTCTGCTCCACCGCTTCTTGCCTACTTTGCGTGAGAAGCTGTTCTAGGTTTTCGACGTTAAAACGACACTGGTTTAAGTTCTCTCTCAATGTATTCTTCTCCTTCCGAAGGATATCCAACTCCTGTTCTAACTGTCACGTACATAACATAACATTCGAAAATTCGAACAATGAAGACAGAAAAAATCGTTACCTGCGGTTCCACAGCAGCCCTCTGCTTCAAATCTCTAGAAAGGTTATCTTTCTGATTGTCCAGCTTAACGCATAACTCCTTAAGATTCGCGAGTTCCCTCTCGGCAGCTTCCTGGTCATGCATCTTCTGTTGCATCCGCATTTCTAAACTGGCAATCTGCGACGTTAAATCTGATATTTGGTTCAGGTACACCCGCACCAAGTCCTCTTGAGACTCGAGCTTACGTTCCAGATCTATAGCGTGTTCAAGGGCGACAGAAAGTTGTACTTTCGTTTGGGTAGCTTCCGTTTCCAACGTGTGGTTGTTGCTTTCAAGCACAGTGGCTTCATGACTCAAACTTCTAAACTGATCTAAAAGCTCGCTGCGTTCAACTTCCTGAAGGAAACCAAACACATATTACAATTACTTACCGAGTTATATATTATAATATTGATACCGTCCCGAAAGTGAGATGTTCTTCGAGTTTGGGGAATAATTGGTAGCCACTAGGGGCTAAATCTGGAGATTACACTGACAGAAGCTTATGAGTTATCCCGTGATTTTATAAAATCACTAACTTACCAGAAATAATTGACATTTGACAATTAAGTGACATTAGTAACATTTGACGTATCATTCCTAAGTGACGCTGATTGGACGGTTTTAAAATAATGGCTCCTGAATAACCAATCAACCAATCAGTGTTCGCGCATGTCAAATGGTACCTACGTAAAAAGCGAAAGATCCATGTCGACATGGTTTCACGCCAATAACGAGCAACTTATTTTTAGGTTAAGTTTCAAAAACCCACCTTTTGCGATATTAAATCTTCCGTGCGTTTAACTTCCGCTACATAATGCTGCAGTTGCCTCTTCAAATCCTCCACTTGCCTCTTGGCCAGTTCCAATTCATTGTTGGTTCGCCTGCAATCCGAAATGCAGGAAGCTAGGTCGTCCTGCAGCCGCTTGTTTTCCTTCAGGGCACTGTCCTTCAGTTTTAAGGCTGCGTCAAGTTCATTTTTGAGGTTCGATACCTCCGCATTTAAATTTTTCACAACATATTCCTTGGACGCGGCAATATCCGTCGTCGATCTGAAATGAACGAATTCCTGTGAAATATTGTAAAAGATCCGTTTACAGCCAAGCGTTGATTGTCAACGCTTAAAGCAAATTATATGTGATAAACATAAACTTGACACTGATCCGACGATATATTTAAATTTATCGCCGCGACCTCCGAGAAGCTTGCAACTACCAGTGAACAGAAAGGTCATAAAAAGGCTATGCACGACCCGACGACATTTTTCACTTTCACAAATTGTGTAAGCTATAATCTTCAGGAAGACGTTCAGTAGGAACTACGAGAATTTATGTAAATAATCTTTTCAGCACAATATACAATTAAAAATTTTCACACGTAAATTTTATTTGGTACCTATACCATAGTCTATAAGACTCGGAGATTTACGTAATTCAAAATTCCCAAAAATGCATTAGATCGTAAATTTCGTTCTGTCTGCCCGTGCTGCAGACAACAATTTTATTAGCAACAGAAATTAAAAAAATAGTAAATTACTATCTCTAAATCTGATTAAGATTTTTAAACTTGCCAAAAACCCATGGCAAATTAAAATATACAGTGACTTTATTCCACCACGATTCCCTTATTTCGGTGGTATATGGGCCAAATCAGTAAAATATTGTACCGTTTACGAAGAGTATATTCTGCAACGTCTATTAACTTACATAATACATATTTGTATGATTAGACGAATAGTAAAATTGTGTGTTTTATGGCTAAATATGCATGCTTCCAAACATGTCGTCCAACTTCTACGACTAATTGTCAATAACTGCTGAGGCGTCTAATATTATAGGCGTTTATTCAAAATCTGTGCCAATTCTTTCTTGTAACGCACGACTGCCTGTTTACAATAACCGGATCCAAATTGACAACAGAAGAATTAATAAAATTATGATTCAATACGAAGATAATAATTGTTGGGCCGGTAATTACGCAAACCGTCTGCTGACATTTATGAAAAAAAATGTGGAGAAAGGATAAATAATTTGTGTATTACACAGACATAAATCAAATTTACCGAATTCAATTTGGTATTCACGTAATTTTCGACGTAGTAGGTATCAGTGAAGTCGTGGAAGATGCCAGGAGACTTAGGGAGATATCAAATAGATTACATTCTCGTTAGGCAAAGATTTAGAAATCAAGTTAGGGATTGTAGAAGTTATCCAGGAGCAGATATAGATAGTGATCACAACATAGTCGTTATGAAAGCCAATCTTAAATTTAAGATTTTGAAAAAAAGAAGCGGAAGAAGGTATCTTGACCCAGAGAAACTAAAAGATGATGATATGCGCAATAAGTTCGAGAAAAAGACAAACGAAGCACTAAAGGGCACGGGGGGAAATATTGTTAGGGACACAGAGGCAGAATGGAATTGCATTAAAAATAGTTTAGTTTCCTCAGCTAGGGATATTTTGGGTCATAAACAGAATGAAAGTAGGAAACCCTGGATAACAAAACATATTGTGAGTCTAATAGAGGAAAGGCGAAAATATAAAAATAGGTTAGATGAAACAGGGAAACAAAGATATAAGGCGATCAAGTGGGAAATTATTCGGGAATGTAGGAAAGCGAAAGAGCAATGGATCGATAATAAATGCAAAGAAGTGGAAGATAAATTCGAAGTAGGAAAGACTGATGAAGCATATAAAATAATTAGGAGAAATTTTAGAGAAATTGGATCTAGTACCAAAAACATTAGAAATGAGGCAGGAGATATCCTAATCGGAAGTGGGGAGAAGGCAGATAGGTGGAAAGAATATTTAGGAAACTTATATGCGGGACAGGAAGTGCAAGATATATTAGAAAGCGAAAGCAGTGTAGAGGGGGATAACCTAGGGAGTCCTATAATGAGAGAAGAGTTTGAGATAGCACTAAAAAGTTTAAGGAATAATAAAGCACCAGGTATGGCTTGCAGGCAGAAATCTTAAAGTGCGCAGGTCAAGAGGTAATAGATCGTTTATTTAAACTAGTTAGTCGCATATACCTGACAGGCGAGATTCCAGAAGATTACAAACGGAACATCATAGTAGCTTTGCCAAAAAGAAAAGGCGCGGATAGATGCGAAAATTTTAGAACTATCAGTTTAACTTCCCATGCGTCAAAAATTTTAACTAGAATTGTGCAAAGAAGGATGGAGAAAAAGGCGGAAGAAATATTAGGAGAAGATCAGTTCGGATTTAGACGAAATAGAGGAACGCGCGAGGCCATTCTAGCTTTACGAGTAATTATAGAAAAAACGATAGAAAAGAGAAAGAGCGTCTATATAGGATTTGTAGATTTAGAAAAAGCCTTCGACAACGTAAAATGGGGGAAGATGTTCGAAGTGCTGAGAAAGGTAGGGATGAAATACAGGGACAGAAGAATAATACATAATCTCTACAAAGAGCAAAAGGCAGTTATAGAATGTGAGCAGGAACAAAGGGAAGTAGATATCCGGAAGGGAGTGAGACAGGGATGTGCATTGTCACCTCTAGTTTTCAACTTATATATTATCGAAGATGCGATTAATATTGTTAAGGAAAGAACAGCCTCAGGGATCAATGTACAGGGCCAAACTATTAACATGCTCAGATTTGCGGATGATATAGCAGTGTTAGCATCTAGCAAAGAAGAATTAGGAGCGGCTTTGAATGAAATGGAAGCAGTTTTGACACAGGGCTTCGGCATGAAAATCAATAAAAAGAAAACTAAAATTTTGGTATGTAGGGGATGTGAAAATAGAACTAAAATGGAAATACAAATTGGAAATGAGAAGATAGAGGAGGTCGCGGATTTCTGCTACTTAGGAAGTAAAATAACTCAAGACGGTAGGAGCACTAAAGATATAAAACAAAGAATGGCGCAGGGCCGAGTTGCGTTTAACAAAAAGAAACAACTGTTATGCTCGAGAACGGTTAATATAGAGACTAGGAAGAGACTCTTAACGTCGTATGTATGGAGTACGGCATTATACGGGTGCGAAACTTGGACAATAGGAGAAGCGGATAGAAAAAGAGTAGAAGCGTTTGAAATGTGGTGCTACAGACGCATGATGAAGATACCGTGGATAGATAAGGTTAGCAATAGGGAAGTATTAGAAAGAGTTGGGGAAAAGCGAAAGGTATGGAAAACAATAAAGAGTAGGAGAGATAAGTTGGTAGGACACCTTCTAAGACACGAAGGAATAGTTCGTGACATACTAGAGTCAGAGATAGGAATAAAAAGAGGTAGGGGTAGGCCTAGATTAGACTACTGCTCTCAAATAGTTAGGGATGTAGGATGTTCTACTTTTAGGGAAATGCGTAGGTTAGCTCAGGATAGAAAAGAATGGAGGTACGCGTCCAACCAGTCTTCGGACTGAGAACCTTATGATGATGATGATGTAATTTTCGGGAAGCTAGCTTTTAAGAACTAAAGTTAATACGTATTCTGGGAGATAATGAGGTCAAAAATTAGGAATTCCAAAGGCGTAATCGATTATAGCTTTCAATGATGCACGTATCGATGTAAAATCGTGCATTACATATTAGTATGACACATAGGAACCTACTACTTTCCTATGACATTTTGCAAAATGTTGTCTTGTGTAAACTCATTTTGATTTTGACGAATGTTGTTATTATTATCAGTGGTTCACCGAAAGTTAACCGTTTGTCTTTGTATGACAGTTTAATATAACAAATAGTCGTCGCAAAATTCTGGTTTAAAACTTGTCGGTAACCACTACCAAAAACGGGAGGCAAGTCCGTTTCATAATACGTTACGCAACACCTCCAAGTCCACAATACTGATTCGCACGAGTAAAAAAACTCGCATTTCGCAAACAGAATCTCTTCATTTCACTTTCGTTGGGGCGACCTCGAAGCAACAGCAACCACGGCAGCTAAACCTTTATTACCGAATAGCGGGACAGTGAAAGTAAATATTAGAACTTTGTGCAGCATTGCTGACATTGAAAAACTCCAGTTATTCATCGAGCGTCGCGGCCGCTGCAGGGCCATCCCCGGAGCAAATGCAGCAGCGTGTCGGGGATTCCGGTGGAGTGCAGACGCAGGCCCGTGTTCTGCGCGAGTAGCAGAAAGAGGTTCGTAATGTTCGTCAAACCAATACAGCATTTTTAACCTGTGTGATAATGGAGTGTCGTCATCTTTCTTCTGGGCGTTTTCAAGATCTCAAAAGACATAATGATAAGACAACATAAAACGAAACACTCTCTCCATCAGGTATTTATCAAAAATAGTTCAATTATAAAATTTTCTATAACGCGCACGTTTTTCAAAGAGTAACCCAAAAATCGTTGCTTAACCATAAATATTTTTTGACAACGTCCCTTTTAAAACGTTTGTAAAACAGATGTTAAAATTCTAAAGCGGCATGTATCTTTGCGAAAATCTCGTGAAAATTCTTAGGCAGATTTATTATTTAAAAAGCTAAAGAAGATTAAAAGATGATGGTCATCAAATATTTGATACTGGCCAATCAAAACACTCCATATTTACAATTATTATTATTAATTAACAACGATTTAACACTAACGTACCAACACGATTTAATAATCCAGCTACCTTTATAAAACTCTCTGGACACACCTCGTATATCGCTTGTATCACATTTTATACAAAGACTAACTAACCCGGAAGATTACGGTTCTTTATGTATCACGAAACATAATTGTATAGGATCCTCAATTATTCCAATAAACTCAATCTCCAGATGCACCTCGGAACATCTGAGGCTTTCGATGATTCACTTGTTTACAACATCAAAATCGGTGGCGAGAAGAATATACGAGATACATATGGAACGAATAGATTTATTCTAACCCTCGACCCAATTTATTTACGCAACACTTTTATTCATCAATGAGGCTTACTTAATACACTTCATTCATAACAATATTGAACACTCGCGAAAACGTGAAAAATTGAAAATAATTTTTTGCGAGTCAAGTTTCGGTCTATCCGGACGAAATTTTCGGAGGCGGTATGCGGATTCGTCGCGGATCCGCAGGCACTCTCTCGATTCTTCCGACCCCCATAAAACACCCCGTAGTCAAGCGATAACTCGGTGAACTCCCTACGAGCGCGAAACTTATGTCTTACACTCTTGTTCAGAAAATCGGGCGACTTCGGCGCCGGGGGGTCGAGGACCGCTGGATGTAGTGGCGAGGGTGAGATCTCTACGTCTCGAAACGTTTCCGAGTTATAGCTCCCTCAAAATAAGGGTAGTTTTTTATACCGGCTCAACGAGAGCCGGCTAGGTAGTTTTCAAAATTTCCGAAAATCGCCCCCCCCCCTCGTATCGCAGTTACTAGGGGGGATAATTTTTTCCCGGAACCTTGCAAATTTTTGGTCAAAAAATTACGAAAATAAAGGAACTCGTCCCTGGGGAGTCGCAGTGGGAGAATCCTAACCCCAAAATATTAACGTCAAATACATATAGGCTATTTTAGAATTCCTGATTTTGACAGGCCGCCATTTTTTGTTGGATGGCAGAGTATGAATACACAACGCCCGATTTTTGCTATGCACGTGTGTGCATTTGAACAGATTTGGTGCCAAACAAAGTGGTGTTTAGAGCACTTACATGTAATTTAACTCAAAATAACGAAAGCAACGTTTGCAATAGTGCAACTAGTCTTATCATTTTAAGAATTTTCGTTCAATTCTCGGCGTAAAGAGACTAAGGAGTTTAAGTTACGCCCCCTTTTTGGTGCCAAATGGTAACAAACATCTGCTTTGTTATTCCTCCTCTTCTTCCCTCCTCTAAGCTCTAAACAAACAATTGTTTGCCCTCCAGCTGTCAATTGTGTGACGACATTCTAAAATGATCTATTGCACTTTTTCTTGTCGATTAAAAGGTTAGGTATTAAAAGTTCCGAAATGAACAGATTCAAAAAATAATCTTGCCAAATACAATAATTAGAGATCTGAATTCAAGTTTGCTCATTAAAGTACCTACCTAACGCTTTCGTAAAATTTCAGTCCTCTTAAGTCTGATTTGACATAGCGGAAGAACAAGAGACCAATATGGCAAGCCATTTTACTATTTAATCCAGTGTTTATTATACATCAAAGGATATTTGTTATATGTAGAATTTTTATTATCACTTTAAAACAGACATTGGATTAAAATTATGGTTTAACAAACTGAATTTTATTAAAAATATGAGTTTACAAAACTTATTTAAATTTATGTCGAAATTGACAAAAATTAATTAAAATTATCTGGCACATAATTGTAATTATTTATTTTAAAATATCATTTAGATAATTTTAAATAACCTGCATTAAAATTATATGTGAGATAATTTTAAATCTATAATTAAAAATATCGTTCAGAAAATTTTAAATCCCCTGAATTAAAAATATCTCAGAGATATTTTTAATTCCAGATAATAGAAATTACCGCCCTCTACAATTAGCAAACGTTCTTAAAAAGTTTGTTACTGTGTGGAACGTTCTTCCATTGACAACTGTTTGCTTTGAACATAACCACAGACTATTGTGACATAACCTTAACCTTACATGATTTAACATCCCCATATGAATGCTCCAGCAGGAGAACGCGAAACTACAGTACTGCAGACCGACGTACACAGGCAAACACGGAATTTAACGTGATTGTCTTGCGTTAGAGGGCGGTAATTTCCAATATCTAGATAATTCTAATTCAAAAATTAAAAATATCTCCCAGATAATTTTATTTCAGAAGATTTAAAATGATCTAAACGATATTTTAAAATCAAGAATTATAAATATCAAACAGATAATTTTAAATCGTCTAAAATAAAATTTTCTGACAGATAATTTTAAATCCAGAATTAAAAATATCTTTTAGATAATTCTAATTCACACTATTTATTCCATATTTGTAAAAAAAAAAAACATTCACTATATCGTTTATTAAATTTAAAATATGGATTTAATACTTTCGTTAAAATTGAAATGTCGTTTAGATAGTTTTTCTTCGTTGGTTTTAAAATTGTCTAAACCATATTTTAAGTTCAAGAATTGAAATTTTTGTGCAAGTTATTATAAATTGCCTACATTTTAATGAAAAATGTCGTTTAGATAATTTTATATCAACCGAATTAGTATTATTTGAATCATATTGTTAAATTAGGAACTAAAAATTTCTTTGAGGTAATTGTAATACACCCACATTAAAATTATAGAAAAGACATTTTTAAATTATGAATTTCAAATATCGGTTGGAGTTTCTTGCTACCTATTCCATGTAATACAATGGGAAATTGTTCAGTTTTAAAATATCGTCGAGATAATTTTAAATGGTCTGAATTAAAATTATCTAAACGATATTTCTATTTCTTTATTTTCAATTATCCCACAGATAATTTTAATTCAAGTGATTTAAAATTATCTGAACGATATTTTAAAATAAGGAAATAAAATATATCGTTTGATGTATAATAAACAATGGATTAAATAGTAAAACGGCTTGCCATAGACCAATGAAAATAATTTTGAGTTATTATGATACTTGGTTTAGTATAGAACATGGTTAACCATTCGCGGAACCGATTTTCGTCGCCTTCTGCGCAAGTTGTTGAGAACCGCTCGTCGACAGTAAAGTGACATTTCATAGCATTGGCTGATAGAAATTTTCTGGCCTACTTAGATGTCTGCAACGCGTCGCTTTCTCAGGGGGTCGTGGGAAAATTTCAAATGAATCTTCCACCGACTGCAGCAATTTCAGAAAATTTAGTTTGCAAAACACTGCAGAGTTCCACTTACTGACGTCACAAAGATCACTACCAGTGGTCCCAAGAAGATGCGCAATGACTAACCATGTTTTATAGTAAACCAAGTTTATAATGTTACTATTTTCAAAGATACAACACCTTAACACCCTAAAGCATGTTATTGGCTGAACGATTGTATTCCTTGCTACAGAGAACACCCAAAACCCGGAAATAAGTCAGTTGTAAAAATTTGATGTAAAAACATATATGTATGACTTCATCAGATGGAACACGCACAATTTAAGATCATTTGTTACAACGAAGGTCATCTTAGTTTACCGCTAAGGCAAAAATCCACCTATTTTGGACTTCTCTTCCTTCTCCATACAAAATAACTAATAGAATAGATGTTAATGAGCAAATAAACATACAATGCCAGAACGATCCTAGTTATTCAAAGTAGGTATGTAATGCGATGCCATAAAAACAATTTAACTGTGACGAAATTGTCCTCCTACAGATATAAAAGAATTCAACCGCCTTGGAGAAAGTTGTACCTATTGCTTATCTCGTATAGCGCAAGTAATGGGCAAATGCAACTATTGTTTGTTTTGCTATTGTTCTAATTCAATTATAAACGTCCGTTACGCCACATTATATTGTCCAGTTGGTTAGCGATTTGTCAAAGGCGTTTTCCGAACGAAACAATCCTCAAGTCGACGTCTACTAAATGTACATAAATATACACTCAAATATACCCTAACCCCAAAATTAGTACATACGATTTTTTCTTGGAACGACCGCGATTTGTAAATTTCGGAAATGCATTTTTTATCAACTGTATAACGTTCAATTTTTCGTAAACTACTTTTGTTTGAACAGGTCCTGAAGTTATTTTATTGGAGCTTGTCATTGGTTGGTCCATTTGAATCCCGCGCCGCAGTAGTGGCGCCACCGTGGGCAGATCCCAAAGTAAACCCTTGTGCCGCGCAAAAAGGAGGATGGCAACTGCTCTACTGGCCACCAAATGGAATGTGTTACAAAATATTTCAGGCAAGTACAAAATAAGGAACTGTACATTCTTCGGAGTGGCAAACAAAAGCCATACCTTGAACTACTTGCAATAATTAAAATAAATTATCGATTTCGTGAAGTTTTCTTGCCATTTAAAAATGAGTACCGAGCACGTTTGAAGTAACGTGCGTAATTCGATTTTCTGAAAGCACGAACGCATAAAAAATATTGACTTTACGGTCTGCGGTTATATAATACTTAATACCGGAAATGTTTGCAGAAAGTACTTAGTTTTACAGGCAATACTTTAATTGCCTATCGCTTTTATGTAGGTAGGTAATCTGAAGCCGATATCAACTTGGAGCGTGCACATTTTATTATTTGCACCTCTTTAAGAAAACAAAAGTAAACAACATTATCTATGGAACAGCTCTCACTTAGCACCTACGTATTATGTAGCCAATAATTATATATTCAAAAAAAGTATTATTGAACGCGAAATAAGAAAAATTAAGTGTTGTCGGTAATTTATGTGTTTCTTTTCATAATAATTAGTTGCTCAGATTTCTCTAACATTTATCTTGAGCCCAATTTCGAAGTCTGCCGATTATTTATGCTTTATGCTAGTCGTTTATTTTTTTATTTGCAATTTTTGCCGGGTTCTGGCTCAAATTCGTTTACAGTAGCTCAGAATATGTTCTGCAAGCTGCAACACTGTTTAAAACCGAATGAAAACCCCATTCAATCAAAAATAATTAAAGAGTACCTACTCATTAAAAATAAAAATCCATGTGTGTACATATATTAAACAGTTTAATAATAGTCACGGAACATTTGGTTTAATTATAAAATAAATGTTGTACCTATTGCATCGCGTTTAATTTACAGAACTGCCAACATTTTTACCTATTTTACTTTCTATACGCCTTAAAATCATCAATCATTGATTACTTTATGTTTCTAATTAATAGATGGGTACATACCTAGGTTCAACTTTAGATAAATTATGATTAATTCGTAGCCGGTTCGAAATACTTTTATGGAAAGGTAACCTTTGAGGAATAAAACACTGCACATTTTTTACAGTTGGATTTTTCAGTTGAATAACTAGTAAATACGCTGGATAATTAAATTACATAATGTAAGGTATAAAAACAGTACTTTTGTAAAACTGTTGTTTTAAAATTAGAAAATAAAACGGATACCAGCTTCCGGGAAGGGATTATTTTTAGTATGAACTAAACAAAATAGTGCCACAGTAATAGTAAACTCCATACGTGTTTCGCTGGCAACAATTGCATCTTCAGGAGTATGAAAATACATTACTTATCTGCAGTTGCAAGTTGAGCTAATAGTATGTAGTATGCATCTCTCATACTATTTCAAGCAATTTTGGGTCTTCTGATCTGAATTTCAAGATTATTTCCGTTAAAAATAAAATTTGCGTTTTTGAACTTTATGTACCGGGTAGCCAGATAAGAATGCAAAGTGCTGTATCTGGGAAGCTATTAATCATAGAGTCTTGCGGTAAAAACATTTATTACTAAAGTGGCCAAGAGAAGACCGTGGAAAATATTTTCAGATTTCCAAGATGGTCGCCATGGGGCGTAACCGCCATCTTAAACTGAAATCCACCTAGTAAATGTACCAAAAAAATATGTTTTTTAAAGATAAGCTTTATTTGAGTAATTTTTGTTTAACACTTTTTGACGTATCTATTAAAATGAAGTGGTGGGTGTTTTTTTACATAAACAACGACTGAACGGATTTTAACAAACTTGGTCTCGTTGGAAAAAGCATTTATTGCTCCATCAAACCCATCTTATCTGTGATATGTCTAATTCTTAGTGATGCCGCTAGAGCACGTTTTTTGATATAATAACAGCAAATTGCAAAATTCTCTAAAAGATTTAATGCAATAATATGACTTTTTTGCATGAAAATGTAGTGAAATGATACCTAAATAGGCTAGTGAAGACCACATCTCGATATCTTATTCCTAGCCAAAAATATCGAAGAAAGAAAATTTAGTTATCAGAAAATTTTAGAGAGACGCTATTACACCGGTATTTATTCTTATTTATTTGTCTTTTTTCAAGATTCAGAGATAAAATTCCATAATTTTATAATTTTTAAATAATAAAAGTATTCTTAGTTCAAACAATTAGTAGGTGGATTGGACGAGGAAGTCTATTTCCTTGGCCACCCCGATCCCCAGACCTCACCTGTTTGGACTTCTATCTATGGGGTCGATTAAAAGATATTGTTTACCAAATTCCACCAACAACGAGAGACGACATGAACATACGAATACAAGAGGCCATTCATAGCGTGTCAAGAGCAGAAATTGAAGCTGCTGTAATGTCTACGCATGAGCGGCTCCAATAATGCATTGAGTGTGATGGAAGACAGTTCGAGCATTTAAGGAGGCATTAGTTTTATTTTAAAATCGGTCCTTCTTTCTTCTTATGCCTCTACACGTTTTTTTAATTGTTTGAACTAAGAATACTTTTATTATTTAAAAATGATAAAATTATGAAATTTTATCACTGAATCTTGAAAAAAGACAAACAAATAAGAATAAATACCGGTGTAATAGCGTCTCTCTAAAATGATATGATAACTAAATTTTCTTTCTTCGATATTTTTGGCTAGGAATAAGATATCGAGATGTGGTCTTCACTAGCCTATTTAGGTATCATTTCACTACATTTTCATGAAAAAAGTCATATTATTGCATTACATTTTTTAGAGAATTTTGCAATTTTCTATTATTATATCAAAAAACGCGCTCTAGCGGCATCACTAAGAATTAGACATATCGCAGGAAAGATGGGTTTGATGGAGCAATAAATGCTTTTTCCAACGAGACCAAGTTTGTTAAAATCCGTTCAGTCGTTTAGGAGTTACAGCTGTTTATGTAAAAAAAACATTGAATCATCCCCCACCACTTCATTTTAATAGATGCGTCAAAAAGTGTTAAACAAAATCACTCAAATAAAGATTATCTTTAAAAAACACATATTTTTTTGGTACATTTACAAGGTGGATTTCAGTGAAAAATCACTTTAAAAGTTTAAGATGGCGGTTACGCCCCCTGGCGACCATCTTGGAAATCTGAACATATTTTCCACAGTCTTCTCTTGGCCACTTTAGTAATAATTTTTTTTACCGCAAGACTTTATGATGAATAGCTTCCGAGATACAGCACTTTGCATTCTTATCTGGCCACCCGGTACATACTTATGTCTCCAAAAAATTGTTTTTTGTCATCATCATAATCATCATAAGGTTCTCAGTCCGAAGACTGGTTGGACGCGTACCTCCATTCTTTTCTATCCTGAGCTAACCTACGCATTTCCCTAAAAGTAGAACATCCTACATCCCTAACTATTTGAGAGCAGTAGTCTAATCTAGGCCTACCCCTACCTCTTTTTATTCCTATCTCTGACTCTAGTATGTCACGAACTATTCCTTCGTGTCTTAGAAGGTGTCCTACCATCCTATCTCTCCTACTCTTTATTGTTTTCCATACCTTTCGCTTTTCCCCAACTCTTTCTAATACTTCCCTATTGCTAACCTTATCTATCCACGGTATCTTCATCATGCGTCTGTAGCACCACATTTCAAACACTTCTACTCTTTTTCTATCCGCTTCTCCTATTGTCCAAGTTTCGCACCCGTATAATGCCGTACTCCATACATACGACGTTAAGAGTCTCTTCCTAGTCTCTATATTAACCGTTCTCGAGCATAACAGTTGTTTCTTTTTGTTAAACGCAACTCGGCCCTGCGCCATTCTTTGTTTTATATCTTTAGTGCTCCTACCGTCTTGAGTTATTTTACTTCCTAAGTAGCAGAAATCCGCGACCTCCTCTATCTTCTCATTTCCAATTCGTATTTCCATTTTAGTTCTATTTTCACATCCCCTACATACCAAAATTTTAGTTTTCTTTTTATTGATTTTCATGCCGAAGCCCTGTGTCAAAACTGCTTCCATTTCATTCAAAGCCGCTCCTAATTCTTCTTCGCTAGATGCTAACACTGCTATATCATCCGCAAATCTGAGCATGTTAATAGTTTGGCCCTGTACATTGATCCCTGAGGCTGTTCTTTCCTTAACAATATTAATCGCATCTTCGATATATAAGTTGAAAACTAGAGGTGACAATGCACATCCCTGTCTCACTCCCTTCCGGATATCTACTTCCCTTTGTTCCTGCTCACATTCTATAACTGCCTTTTGCTCTTTGTAGAGATTATGTATTATTCTTCTGTCCCTGTATTTCATCCCTACCTTTCTCAGCACTTCGAACATCTTCCCCCATTTTACGTTGTCGAAGGCTTTTTCTAAATCTACAAATCCTATATAGACGCTCTTTCTCTTTTCTATCGTTTTTTCTATAATTACTCGTAAAGCTAGAATGGCCTCGCGCGTTCCTCTATTTCGTCTAAATCCGAACTGATCTTCTCCTAATATTTCTTCCGCCTTTTTCTCCATCCTTCTTTGCACAATTCTAGTTAAAATTTTTGACGCATGGGAAGTTAAACTGATAGTTCTAAAATTTTCGCATCTATCCGCGCCTTTCCTTTTTGGCAAAGCTACTATGATGTTCCGTTTGTAATCTTCTGGAATCTCGCCTGTCAGGTATATGCGACTAACTAGTTTAAATAAACGATCTATTACCTCTTGACCTGCGCACTTTAAGATTTCTGCCTGCAAGCCATCTATACCTGGTGCTTTATTATTCCTTAAACTTTTTAGTGCTATCTCAAACTCTTCTCTCATTATAGGACTCCCTAGGTTATCCCCCTCTACACTGCTTTCGCTTTCTAATATATCTTGCACTTCCTGTCCCGCATATAAGTTTCCTAAATATTCTTTCCACCTATCTGCCTTCTCCCCACTTCCGATTAGGATATCTCCTGCCTCATTTCTAATGTTTTTGGTACTAGATCCAATTTCTCTAAAATTTCTCCTAATTATTTTATATGCTTCATCAGTCTTTCCTACTTCGAATTTATCTTCCACTTCTTTGCATTTATTATCGATCCATTGCTGTTTCGCTTTCCTACATTCCCGAATAATTTCCCACTTGATCGCCTTATATCTTTGTTTCCCTGTTTCATCTAACCTATTTTTATATTTTCGCCTTTCCTCTATTAGACTCACAATATGTTTTGTTATCCAGGGTTTCCTACTTTCATTCTGTTTATGACCCAAAATATCCCTAGCTGAGGAAACTAAACTATTTTTAATGCAATTCCATTCTGCCTCTATGTCCCTAACAATATTTCCACCCGTGCCCTTTAGTGCTTTGTTTGTCTTTTTCTCGAACTTATTGCGCATATCATCATCTTTTAGTTTCTCTGGGTCAAGATACCTTCTTCCGCTTCTTTTTTTCAAAATCTTAAATTTAAGATTGGCTTTCATAACGACTATGTTGTGATCACTATCTATATCTGCTCCTGGATAACTTCTACAATCCCTAACTTGATTTCTAAATCTTTGCCTAACGAGAATGTAATCTATTTGATATCTCCCTAAGTCTCCTGGCATCTTCCACGTATAGCATCTCCTAACATGATGGTGAAATAGAGTGTTCGCGACCGTTAAGTTATGTTTATCGCAGAACTCTATCAGTCTAACTCCCCTATCGTTCCTATTGCCTAATCCAAAGGGGCCAACTATTCCGCCCTCTCGCCCTGTGCCTACGACTGCATTGAAATCTCCTGTAATTATTAAATTTTCGTGCCCTCTCACAAAATCTAGCACATATTCAATATCACTATAAACTGCCTCTACGGCCTCATCACTGTAGTTAGAAGTGGGCATATATACCTGTATTATTACTGTTTTTACAGGTTTCGAATCTAACCTAACCATAACTACTCTGTCACTTTGCTGTAAGAAATTTTCTACACTCTGTCCTACTTTTTTCCGCATAACAATTCCTACTCCCGAATTTCCTCCTACAGATCCTGTGTGTATTACTCTAAAATCTCCGCTCCAGAAGTCTCCAGCTTCTGGCCATCGCACTTCACTGATACCTACTACGTCTAATGCTAACCTATCCATCTCAATTTTCAAATTCTCTAACTTCCCTACTTGTTTCATGCTTCTAACATTCCACGCTCCGACTCGTGAGATGTTACACTTATCATTTCTGATGACTCCCCCCGAAGCAGTCCCCGCCCGGAGATCCGAATGTGGGACTATTTTACCTCCGGAATATTTTACTCCAGAAGGTGCCATCATCATAAATTAAAGTACGCTGTACTAGGGATAAAATAATGTGGTGGTTTCCCGTTGCCTTCCACATCGCAGTAGTGTGTATCACAGTGCCATACCAACCCTCACGATCTCTGCCACTATGATTACTGAAAGAGCTGCTGCCCCCTTCCAGGGACTTGATTTAGTCTGGCTTCTCAAATAAAAACCCCTCCAATATGGTTAAACCTATGGTTCGGCTCTTTATATCATTGAAGCGCGCAAGCCATCCCACCCGTCCCAGTATTACTAGAACTGCGTCAAGGTACAAGTCCTTTGGGATGTTTTTTGTAAACTTTTTAATTTTGTAAGTGACCTACCTATCCAAATCCGAAGGAATATAAAAGTTGTGGTTGTCATTTGTCATTTAAAAAACTGATATTGATATTTTTTTAATGATTTCACCCATTTAATTTTTTCGCCTGGCTTACAGAGGGGACATCCATGCCCTGAAGGAATGGAACTCAGTCCATCGGCGCCATCTGCCGGTCAGAGACAATTTTCGGCGGAGTGCCGTTGTCCACCGGACACAGCCCAATCCGCCACCGACGGAAAATGCTATCAACTCTTTACGGCTGGACCCTGCGAAAAGGGTCACTATTTTGCACCTGACGAACAACAATCTAACCCGGACATTTCAACGTAAGTACGTATGTTTTACCTCGTGACACGAAATTGTCTCGAGTGCGTTCCCATTGGTGTGACGTCACGCATAAGTGTCATGGCGTATGGTCTCGCCTCGCCGCCCCAAACCATAGTTTCCGTCGTTTCGGGTCGCTTGGAACTTGAATTTGAAGTTTTTGTGCTAGTATTTTCGCAATTAGGCGCAATGCACCATCTGCAATAAATATTTGTAGACATTTCGTTACACTATCGTCAATATAATGCTGGCAGACACGAACAACTCAAACTCTGCTGAATACTGTCACAGACAACACGTGCTGGCGGGAAGCGCTTTCCCCGACACAAAGTGGCGCCAATTAAATAAATGTAATATAATTATAAAAAATTATTCATGTAACCTGACTCATTTGAGCTTCGGACATTAATTTACGGCATTATTAAACATTACTAAATACTAAAATCACATTTTCTAGTTCCAAGAGGCGCTGGGGTACTTGCAAGCAAATCAGCGATTGCTCTAATCCTAACGAGCTCTTTTGGCCCAGAACAAGCAATTGTTATGTGCGACACACACGTGGCCCTTGTCCGAAGGGTCAACTAGTGGCTTTAAATTCAGATGGAATAGCAGAATGTGCCTGCAGTGATCAAACTGATTTAAGAGACTACTGGTTCGGCACAACCAACGGTTGCTACCAACATTTCACCAAAGGGCCATGCAAAGAAAAAGGTCACCTGTATTTGCCAGACAGGAGTTGCGGGTGCCACAGGTTCCTACCCCACTACCATGATGAGACTGAGCAGTGCTTCGAATTAGGTTAGAATAAACGAGTCACAATAAGTACATTCCAACAGTTTTAAGTTGACACCACTGGTACTGCAAGGTATTTTATTGCATCCATAAAGTATGATAATGCACATCCCCACCACTCGCCAACTTAAATACTATCAACTCACCTGTACCGGGTGGCCAGATAAGAATGCAAAGTGCTGTATCTCGGAAGGTATTCATCATAGTCTTGCGGTAAAAAAATTTATTACTAAAGTGGCCAAGAGAAGACCGTGGAAAATATTTTCAGATTTCCAAGATGGTCGCCAGGGGACGTAACCGCCATCTTAAACTTTTAAAGTGATTTTTCACTGAAATCCACCTAGTAAATGTACCAAAAAATATGTGTTTTTTAAAGATAAGCTTTATTTGAGTAATTCTTGTTTAACACTTTTTGACGTATCTATTAAAATGAAGTGGTGGGGGGTGATTCAATGTTTTTTTACATAAACAGCTGTAACTCCTAAACGACTGAACGGATTTTAACAAACTTGGTCTCGTTGGAAAAAGCATTTATTTCTCCATCAAACCCATCTTACCTGTGATATGTCTAATTCTTAGTGATGCCGCTAGAGCGCGTTTTTTGATATAATAACAGAAAATTGCAAAAATTCTCTAAAAAATGAAATGCAACAATATGACTTTTTTTCATAAAAATGTAGGGAAATAATACCTAAATAGGCTAGTGAAGACCACATCTCGATATCTTATCCCTAGCCAAAAATATCGAAGAAAGAAAATTTAGTTATCATGAAATTTTAGAGAGACGCTATTACACCGGTATATATTCTTATTTATTTGTCTTTTTTCAAGATTCAGTAATAAAATTTCATAATTTTATGATTTTTAAATAATAAAAGTATTCTTAGTTCAAACAATTTTAAAAAAAACGTGTAGGGGCATAAGAAGAAAGAAGGACCGATTTTGAAATAAAACTAATGCCTCCTTAAATGCTCGAACTGTTTTCCATCACACTCAATGCATTGTTGGAGCCGCTCATGCGTAGACATTACAGCAGCTTCAATTTCTGCTCTTGACAGGCTACGAATGGCCTCTCTCGTTGTTGGTGGAATTTGGTAAACAATATCTTTTAACCGACCCCATAGATAGAAGTCCCAACAGGTGAGGTCTGGGGATCGGGGTGGCCAAGGAAATAGATTTATGCCCCTACACGTTTTTTTTTAATTGTTTGAACCAAGAATACTTTTATTATTTAAAAATTATAAAATTATGAAATTTTATCACTGAATCTTGAAAAAAGACAAATAAATAAGAATAAATACTGGTATAATAGCATCTCTCTAAAATTTTATGATAACTAAATTTTCTTTCTTCGATATTTTTGGCTAGGAATAAGATATGGAGATGTGGTCTTCACTAGCCTATTTAGGTATCATTTCACTACATTTTTATGAAAAAAAGTCATATTGTTGCATTTAATTTTTTAGAGAATTTTGCAATTTTCTGTTATTATATCAAAAAACGCGCTCTAGCGGCATAACTAAGAATTAGACATATCACAGGTAAGATGGGTTAGATGGAGCAATAAATGCTTTTTCCAACGAGACCAAGTTTGTTAAAATCCGTTCAGTCGTTTAGGAGTTACAGCTGTTTATGTAAAAAAACATTGTATCACCCCCCACCATTTCATTTTAATAGATACGTCAAAAAGTGTTAAACAAGAATTACTCGAATAAAGCTTATCTTTAAAAAACACATATTTTTTTGGTACATTTACTAGGTGGATTTCAGTGAAAAATCACTTTAAAAGTTTAAGATGGCGGTTACGCCCCCTGGCGACCATCTTGGAAATCTGAAAATATTTTCCACGGTCTTCTCTTGGCCACTTTAGTAATAAATTTTTTTATCGCAAGACTCTATGATGAATAGCTTCCGAGTTACAGCACTTTGCATTCTTATCTGGCCACCCGGTACATTTCCAAAAAAAATTTTGAATAATTTCCAGGTGCCATAGGCCCATGTGCTACGGGAGAACATTTTCAGCTGGACCCAAATACCAGCCGAGGATCATGTCTCTGCAAACCAGGTCACATACGCTACGTAAATTCAAAATGTTACCGGCCCTACACTCGGGGCCCCTGCCCACTAGGAAACATACTAGTCAACAGTACTTCGTGCATACCAGTTCCGTGTGACAGGGGGCAACTCTATTTTCCAGAGGAAAAACGATGTTATCGCGTTGGAACACGTGGCTCGTGTCCTCTGGGACAAATCGTCACTTTTGATTTTGCCACTAGACCGTCTGTCGATGGAGTTAGTTATAATGGATTGTGCAGCTGTGGAAAATCAACCGATACACCATGTGGTGTTAACATTCCAGTGGCATGCGAGCAAAACATGCTGTTGTTTGAAAATCGGTGTTATCGGTTGTACAAGCAGGGACCATGTGCAAAAGGTGCTTGGGTCACCCCAAAACGGGAGGGAAAGGAAGAAATTTGGACTGAAAGTAAAAGAAAGAGGGGCGTTTGTGAGTGCATGCCCGGGTATACAAAAAGTGTACGGACAATCGACAGCAGAAATGTGACAGAGTGTTTATCGCCCACGGTAATTTTGGCCGATTATATGAACAAATATTTTTCGGTGATTTTTAAAAATACAACTAATAATGTCAGTTAACTAAGTCCCAGAAATATCAGATGTTTAGTCGTACAAGTGGTGTTAGTACTACGTATGTCTGCATTTTGAGAGAATCATAACTAAATTATAACATAATAGCAGAAAAACTTAAAATTGGCTTATTAATTATTGCAGAAATGGATGAGCAGACAAATGTGGGTAAAGTATGATTTTAATTCCGCATCAATTCCTTCAATTTTGCAGGAAATCAATGTTATTAAATGCATTAAGTTTATTACGTAAGTCATATGTGTATGTGTGTACCTTATACATTTTTAATTGTTATAGATCTTATTTGGAAATTAAGTGCGGCAGTTTTTTTTGGAAAGTGTCGGAGACTGAAGGTAGGTTAAATGGTGAAAGAGCTGCAGCTTCTTGAGCTTAATATGCAATTTCTAATTTTTGAAAATTTGCTGTCTGCTAGACACAATCAAAAAAATTAGATTTTTGGAAATTTAGAAATATTTTCTAGCCGGATTGAAGCAAGCAACAGTGTGTTCAGAATTTAAAAATATTTGATATGCAACCCATATTTACAAACCTTTTCCGAATTTTGATGAAAATATTTTCCCAATAGTATGTTTTTACGTGGTGCTACAGATGCATAATGAACGTACCGTAGATAGTTAAGGTTAGCAATAGGGAGGTATTAGAAAGAGTTGGGGAAAAGCGAAAGGTATGGAAGACAATGGTAGAATACCTTCTGGGGCAGGAAGGATTAGTTCGTGACATATTAGAGTCGGAGACAGGAATAAAAAGACGTAAGGGTAGGCCCAGATTAGACTACTGCTCTCAAATAGTTAGGGATGTAGGACGTTCAATTTTTGGGGAAATGCGCAGGTTAGCTCAGGATAGGCAGAGATGGAGGTACGCGTCCAACCAGTCTTCGGACTGAAAACTTTATGATGATGATCTTTTTACCTAAGACAAGGAAAGAAAGACGACGCCTAACAAAATTCAATTTATTTAAATCGCTCCATTCAATATGTCACATTTCTAAGCTCTAAAACTTTTGACATCGAAAGCTTTTTAGAATTTTCAAAGGCGCTTTAAATAAAGGATGCAAAGGCAGGGGTGCCTACCACATTTTAAAAGAAAAATAGGAAAATAGTAAGTAACCAAATCTTTGGAAAAAAGTTACCAAAAGTAACCTATATATTTGAATAACTGTTACTAATATACAGAGTGGTGCATGAAAAACGGCCAGAGCTGTAGTGTCGTTATTTTATACCTACACCAAATTATATGACTGAAAGGATGCTATTTACCAATATTGAAGACGTTTTCCCAATTTTGAAAATTTCTAAGGAACAATAGTCATTTGTTTTCTTTCAAATGGCAACATACTTTTTCTAATTTTTTTTCGGGTTGGGCCTTTTTTCTGAACACAATGATGTGAATCGTGGTGAAAAAATTCAATTAATTGATTAAAATTGACTCTCTTAATAGCATCAAATCATCCATGACACGCTATCAACTAAGCTATGGAAGAAAGTGATATTCATCAGCAAACGATAGGAAACAACATTTAGTAGGTACTTTTTATTTTACAATGAACCCATAATTAATGGAAAACGAAACAATAAATAAATAAATGTTGTTATAACAGTTGCTGAAAATGACCACCATTTTGTTCCATGCATAGTTGGCATATCCTAAAGACGCTGGAAGTTGCATTATTTAAATGGATTCCAGGAATTTCACGACACGCTTCAACGATTCGTTGTCTGAAGTTTTCAACATTTTCAAGATCTGTTAAATACACCCTGTCTTTCAGGTAGCCCCATAAAAAAAAATCTAATGGCGTCAAATCTGGACTACGCGATGGCCACCGAATTGGTCCGTTGTTTCCCATCCATTGTTCGCCAAATTGCGCATTTAAATAATTCACAATCAAATGCGTATTATGGGACGGAGCTCCATCTTGTTGTCAGATTGGCAAGGGGTTGTTCATCCAAAAAATTTTGAAATTCACCAGAGAGTAAATCAAGATACTTTTGTTGCATTTCATAGGAAAATAATCTGGTCTGACGAATACACTTTCGGAAAAAATGGAATTTTCATTAGAAAAAATCACAGATATTGGTCTCAAGAGAATCCCCACGTTGTTGTGGAAAGTAATTTTCAAAGATTTAGTTTAAACGTATGGTGTGGAATTTTGGGAGATAGGCTGATAGGACCATTTTTCATCAATGGTAATTTGAACCAACAAAAGTATCTTGATTTACTCTCTGGTGAATTTCAAAATTTTTTGGATGAACAACCCCTTGCCAATCTGACAACAAGATGGAGCTCCGTCCCATAATACGCATTTGATTGTGAATTATTTAAATGCGCAATTTGGCGAACAATGGATGGGAAACAATGGACCAATTTGGTGGCCATCGCGTAGTCCAGATTTGACGCCATTAGATTTTTTTTTATGGGGCTACCTGAAAGACAGGGTGTATTTAACAGATCTTGAAAATGTTGAAAACTTCAGACAACGAATCGTTGAAGCGCATCGTGAAATTCCTGGAATCCATTTAAATAATGCAACTTCCAGCGTCTTTAGGATATGCCAACTATGCATGGAACAAAATGGTGGTCATTTTCAGCAACTGTTATAACAACATTTATTTATTTATTGTTTCGTTTTCCATTAATTATGGGTTCATTGTAAAATAAAAAGTACCTACTAAATGTTGTTTCCTATCGTTTGCTGATGAATATCACTTTCTTCCATAGCTTAGTTGATAGCGTGTCATGGATGATTTGATGCTATTAAGAGAGTCAATTTTAATCAATTAATTGAATTTTTTCACCACGATTCACATCATTGTGTTCAGAAAAAAGGCCCAACCCGAAAAAAAATTAGAAAAAGTATGTTGCCATTTGAAAGAAAACAAATGACTATTGTTCCTTAGAAATTTTCAAAATTGAGAAAACTTCTTTAATATTGGTAAATAGCATCCTTTCAGACATATAATTTGGTGTATAAAATTTTAAAATCGGTTCACAAATAACGACACTACAGCTCTAGCCATTTTTCGTGCACTATCACTTGTTGTTGAAATTAAACATTTCATGTTCTACAGGGTGTTCCAAAAGTATGGTGCCAACACTTACTAGCATGCACAACTTTAAAAATAAAGAGACCCGTATTTTTTTGTTTTGCTCTATGGCATTGGTTTTCAAAGTGGGGGGCGCGCCCCACTAGGGAGGCGCGATAAAATGTAAAGGGGGGCACGAGCGAGAAACGGAAAATATTATTTTTAAATAAAACATTTGATTAAAGGTTGTTTTTTTAAGACATGTTTTACCTTGTTGTATTTTATAAATAGGTACGTGGTACATGGCGAGCCCACTGGCTTCCTCTAGCTGTCTAGCTGCTAGACTGCTAGAGTCTAGCTCTCGGTCTAGCTCTAGCTCTCTAGCAGCTAGAGCTAGAGTCTAGTTTGTGCCAACGGGGGGCGTGGGCATTTACATTTTAGACAGTAGGGAGGCGTGACAAAAAAAACTTTGGGAACCACTGCTCTATGGTGATGCATAAGTGTGCTACAGATCCCAAAAGGAAGGGAGCTGAAACTTGGATTTTGTCAACCTTTTGACAGATTTTCTACAGATTTGGCATGGACTTACCAAAAATATGTCCAAATGGAGAGTGCGGTAGTAACGTACCTAGCATGTCAGTTTTACTCACCTATGTTTTTTGTAGGCCTGTGCGATTATTACATTTCATAGTCGATTATCGATTGTTGTAAAGTAATGGATAAATTTGATTAATCGATTATTTGATTATCCGATAAATTGATTTATCGACTGATCGATTTTTCGATTAATCGATTACGTGATTAATCGATTACATGATTAATCAATTACTTGATTGTTCGATTAATCGATTATTTGATTAAACAGTTAGTCGATTGTCAATTAATCGATTGATTGATCTATAGGCTTATTGATTTAATCATTCAGTGTTGGATTAATTGACTAAGCCATTACATATTTGGTTAATCGATTAATCAAATTCCTAGTCGGTCAGACATATTGAGTTTTCACAATTACTATGCTTTCTACTAATTATAATACCCAATATAAAGCCTGTCTTTAATGCATTAACAACAGAGACTTTATATTGTGCATTATAATATGCGATACATATCAGTAATAAAAATAATACCTCTAGAATAGCTTACCATATGAAAGTACTCATCAAATAATCGATGAATCAGTTTTGAACCAATTAATCGATTATCTGATTAATCGATTATTTGATTAATCAATAATTATTGTAAAATATATAATCAAATAATCGATTAATCGATTATTTTGCACAGCCCTAGTTTTTTGTACTTACCTGAATGATAATTTTTTTATATTTATTTGTGCCAATTTTTTTATATAAATTTATTATTTTCGTGAAATTATTGGCAAAATAAAATACTGTACATAAAAACTATCGACTTTTCGACCCTGGATAGGGTCTTTGTCAAGATTTATTATTTAAAAAGTATGAAAATAATAAATAAATAATAAATCTTGACAAAGACCCTATCCAGGGTCGAAAAGTCGATAGTTTATATACTGTATTTTATTTTGCCTATAATTTCACAAAATGATAATCCGATAGAAAATTTTAACGTATGATTTAAGTCTACACGAAAAGGTATACGAGGTCTGTAGATTAAGTAATGAGACTGGCAACATAGCATTTGATCTGGCAACACTTGGGACACGGGACTTGGAGAGGAGGCAGGTGAACATGTGATTCGCCTTCAGTACGAGTTTGAACTCGCTAGAGCGAGTTTTGTTGTGAAACAAATGAAAATAAAATTTGAACCGCAAGCAGTAGCAAAAGTCGGTAAAACTACCGTTTGTAGAATAAATGAATATAGAGACTACGTACGTCATCTGCTGCTTCAACTCCGCATTAGTCTTCTGCAAATTATAAATCTCCTGCTCCTTTTCCTTCAGTTCCTGCTCCAGTTTCGCGACCTTCTCCGTCTTATCATCCAAAGCAATCTGAAACAGGCGACTCTCAAATTTTCAGTTTAATAGCAAACATGTACCGACCAGAAGCTCGTCTTTATCTTGATCAAGACGCGACAAATTCTGCTTCATAATCATGAGATCGCTACGCAAGGTCGATAACTCCGTGTCCATTCCAGACCGGTCTTTATCAAGCGTCCTGGCCCGATCTTTAATATTCGATAACTCCGATTGTAACTGAAGAACTTGATTTTGCGAATCTGCCAGTGCTCTATCCGTTTGTTCATGTAAGACCCTAAAAATTGTTTTTAATTAACAATTTTAAAATCGAGGGGTACCCTATACTTACTTTAGTTGGGTGTACATTGTCCTCACGTGTGTCAATTCTTCTGTACACTTTTTATACTGATCTTTTAATGCATCGCATTCTTCTTTAAGATTGCCGACCGTATATCTCCTTGATCCTTCTGATTTCATTAATTCCCTTCTCTCCTGCTCAAGTCGCTTTATCTGATCCTCTGCTGCTGCCAAGTCTTTTTCCAAACGATCGTGTTCGTGTACATAATTCTCAGTTGAAGTCTGTTATAAAAAAAATTAAGAGTACTATCAGGAATTGAAGCAAACTATGTGAATACCTTCAGTCTTTGACGAATAGTATCTCTCTCTTCTTCTAATCGTTGAACATCCCCTTTCAACAGATCTCGTTCTCTTTCTACACGTTTCACAACAGACTAAAATTATACACAATGACTTTTCAGTAAAAAAAATTTGGTAAATTCTACATTACTCTGAGACTCAGGCTTTCCATGTCAGTCTGCGGGCGAGACATCAAGTTGTACCTTTCTTGAGCCAAATTCTTGTTTTCCTCCTGGAGATTTTTAATGACTTGTTCCTTTTCCAAAATCCTCGAGTCCAATTCTCTCTGAAGTTGGAAAATTTGGGATTCCTTTTCACGCAGCATCCTGACATTTTCCGCTTCCTATAAAATACGAATAAATTACTTGACACGTTCATGAACTCTGGTTTACGAGTTCATTATACAGGATGGCGCCTTTATTATACATTTTACAGAAACAAGTTATATGAGAGACTTAAGTTATTTCTAGATCTCCATACTTTAAAATTATTTCCATTTATTTAGGTTGTCTCATTTTTTCTGTACATCACCTAACTTTGGGTTTTTTAATGGAACATCCTGTATTTAATAGCACTTTTGGATTCCTTAACTGATTGTACTCTAAGGTTTTATAAGATATTTTTTGCCTAAAATGCATATCTTCGACGCTACCAGCATTTCTTTGAAGACATTGACAGATGTGGAATTTTGAAACTTAAATATCTTCGAACTGAACAACATCGAAGCAACGATGTTTTGGTAAGACGAAAACGATATCTAGGAGTAATCGCCGAAATAGTTAAAAAGGGAAATATTATGCAGGATATGGGCAGTTCCATGACCGAATTAAGAAATTTCAAAACTCCGTAACTTATTTTTCTTAAACGGAACCTATAACTTTGACGGCAGACAGGGCTCACCTGACAAAACTCTATTTATAATGTGAAAATAAACAATATATTAAATGAAACGTCAACATGACACGAGCCAGGTGATTTTGTCTGTGCACACCGAAATGAAAATGGAAGGAAACTAATAGGTTTTGCAGCGGGGAAAGAATGTAAAATAATGAACACATATTTTGAAAGGAAAGATGTTTATAAGGGTACATGGATGGCGCCCAACCGCAGAACGATAAATCAAGTAGATCACGTAATAATACAGAACAAACATGTGCAATTGGTGAAAGACGTCAAAACACGAAGAGGAGCTGATGTAAATTCAGACTACTATTTGGTAGAGGTTAAAATGGAGGGAACATATGGCGAACAAGGGAGAAGGCAAATCAATCAGATAGGGGAAGCTAGATATGACGAAGAAAGGCTAACAGAAAAAGTGTGGCAAGAAAGATACGTGGAGAAAATAGAAATAGCGTTAAAAGAAATGGAAAAAGGAGAAGACTTGGGAAAAAAGTGGAAGGTAATAGAAGGATGTTTGAAAGGAGCAGCAGACCAAGTTATAAGAAAGAGAAACCAAAGGACGGCAC
Source organism: Xestobium rufovillosum (assembly GCA_963966045.1). Lineage (NCBI taxonomy): Eukaryota > Metazoa > Arthropoda > Insecta > Coleoptera > Ptinidae > Xestobium > Xestobium rufovillosum. The sequence goes on along the minus strand of OZ014492.1, from coordinate 45,326,320 downwards.
CGAGTAAATGGTTTAATGATGACTGTGAAAGAGAGTTACAGAAGAAAATAGCTGCAAGAAAGAAAATGCTGCAGACTGGATCACAGGAAGATATAGAAGAATACACAAAGCAAAGGAGAAGGACAAAAAGAATTTATAGAGAAGTTAAAAGAAGTTTTTGGCAAAAGCGAATAGAGCAGACAGAAGAATATTACAGAAACGGGGAAATACGAAATTTTTACCAAGAGATAAAATATACTAGAAGAGCTAGGCAACAAATACCGATATCCTTTAAAAATGAGAACGGAGAAAGAATAAGTAAAGAAGATCAAATAATTGAGGGGTGGAAGAGATACTTTCAGGAGCTTCTACAGGGAGAGAAACCAGAAGTACAAATACTAAGTGAGGAGGAAAACAGAAATGAAGAACAGGGAAGAACAGAAGGCGAGAGGGAAGATATAGATCCCCCAACAAAAGAAGAAATCACGAACATAATAAAATCCCTCAAAAATAGAAAAGCACCAGGTGGAAATGGAGTAAAGAATGAGTTAATTAAATATGGAGGAGAAGAGTTAATAACGAATGTACACGAGTTGATAGACCAAATCTGGCAACAACAAAGAATGCCAAAAGAGTGGACAGAAGCAATAATAACCCCGATTCACAAGAAAGGCGAAAAATCAGTATTCAACAATTATAGAGGAATCGCACTGCTGGACACAACTTATAAAATACTAACTACGATCCTGAGAAACAGAATACAAAAATACACAGAGAAAGTATTGGGAGAATATCAAGCAGGATTTAGGCCAGCGCGCTGTCACAGATCAACTGTTTGTCCTAAAAGAAACGCAAGATATGTGTGGAGAATACAATAAGGAGATCCATGTGGCATTCATTGATTTTTTAAAAGCTTACGACTCTTTAAAAAGGGAAGTAGAGATATACAGGGCTATGGAAAACCTAAAGATACCGGGGAAATTGATAAAATTAGTTCAGATGACCTTGAAAGATACAGTAAATAGAGTTAAATGGAGAGGGAAGATGTCAGAAAGTTTTAGAGTGAGAGATGGAGTCAGGCAAGGGGACCCACTGTCGATGTTGCTATTCAATATAACACTTGAGTACGTAATAAGGGAAAGCAAAATAAATAGAACAGGATGCATAGTAAGCGCAGAACACCAATGTATTGCATATGCTGTTGACCTGGTGTTAATAGCAAAAAGTAAGCAAGGCCTAATAAAAGTGTTTGAAAGATTGGAGAAGCATGCAGGGAAAGTAAGGTTACAGGTCAACAGCCAGAAATCAAAGTACAGTGAAACCTCCCATAACGGACACCTCTATTAACCGGATACCTCCGATAAGCGGACACTTTTTAGGGAACGAACTGTCGCTTATGGGGCTTTCTCTATCTCTATTAAACGGACACCTCCCATAAACGGACACAAAATCAGTGACCACTGGTGTCCGCTTAAGAGAGGTTTCACTGTATATGGTGATGGCAAGGCAGGTGGACAGAGCGGAAAATGATAACCTAATAATAAAACGACCGGATAAAGAAGAAATAGTAATAGAAAGAGTTAAGCTATTTACATATCTAGGGGTACAAATATCAGAGGACGAAAGAGAGAAGGAAGAAATGAAAGCAAGGCAGATGAGAGGAGATAAAGCAGTGGGGGCACTAAGTCATATCCTAAAGTCGAAGCATGTATCATGGAAAGCGAAAGTGCAGATATATAAAACAGTACTGAGACCAATAGTAACCTATGGAAGTGAAGTATGGAAGTTGGGAACTGTGAAGGAAGCAAAGTTGCTGATATGGGAAAAGAAATTCTAAGAAGGATTTATGGGGGAACAAAATGGAGCGGAGAATGGCAAAGAAGGATGAACAAGGAATTGAGGGAGCTGTATAATGAACCATCAATTGTACAGTTTGTAAGACAGCAGAGGGTGAGACGGCTTGGCCATGTGCAGCGAATGGAGAGCGGAAGAATCACCAAGATGATAATGAATATCAGACCGATAGGTGCAAGAACAAGAGGAAGACCAAGAAACAGATGGAAGGAGGAAACAATTCAGGACTTGAGGGAGATAGGAGTGGAGAGTTGGTGGAAAAGGGCTTTAGACCGAAGGGAATGGCAGAGGATAACTTCAGCGATGGGCCGTCACGGCCTGTGAAAGCTTCTATATACATACATATATATATACACCGAGATATAACTTACCTCCATGAGTCCGTCTGACTGGCTTTTCATCCCTATTTAGGCCCAAATTAGAATGCAGTAGTAATTTCAGGTAACAGTTATTGGTATAAGTATATTGCCCTATTATATTTCCCTAATCAATTACCTAGTCACACTTTATTGCCTTACTTCTGCTTAATAAAGATTTTATGTGATAGACACAGGCAAGGGTGACTCAACTGATTCTGGGAAACTTGTAACAGTCATGCTTTAATAAAACTCTGAATTTCACAATATATATCCCAATTTTGTAAAACTTGTTTGCGACTTATTAAATAAATATTGCTTTTACTTCTAGACCGTAAGTTTTTGAAGTCGAACTTACATTGTCTGGTTTACTGGGAATATTCTTCATTTGTTCAGTCAGTCGCTGGTATTCTTTCATATAGTAGTCCCGTTCCTGCGTTAATATTTCCATTTTTGACTCGTCCACCTAAAAATTGTTTCTTATACCCATGAATATTATTGTTAACAAAAAATTGTACTTCTATTTGTTTGTGTTTTATCTCCTGATCAATTAACATTTTTAATTTTTCAATGCAATCTTCGCAGCCTTTTTTCGATCTATCCGACACCGAACCTCTCCTGACAGACTCTGGAGAAGAATCTCGTGAAACTTCTTCGACAATATCAGAGTGAAATCCTGAACTAGGCTTCCCACTCTTGGTGGAATGTTTCTTCGACTTTTTGGATGGAGATTTTATGTAAGTTTTTTTCTTTTTCGGAGACTGAGCCGAAGAAGAAACGTAAGAGCGCACTGTACCATGTCCACCTACAGATCGTTGCTAAAAATTAACAATAGGTCAAGGCAAAAGTCAATAACAATAATAAAATCATACACTTGTTACTGTTTGAGGTGAAATGTCCATCGACGATCTGACCTTTTCGGAAACCAGTCGACATTCCACCTCTGCAATTTTTTGTTTTTGAGCAGCTGAGGTTTGAACCAACCTATCAATTTCTTTGTTAAGATCATTTTCTGAAAACAAAAACAAATTTTTAATTTAATATTTATCAGCCAAAAATTTTTGGCATCACCAATAATCGTGAATTGGTTAACTCTATCTACCAGCTTCCTCTTTTCATCTATCGCTGTCTCTAAAACACCTTGGAGATGTTTCTTCTCTAAATTTACCGCATTCAAGTCTCCCTTGATCTCTTCTTTTTGTCTCCTTAACTCAACTGCCTCTTTTTCTAAATTCTGCAACTGGAGTACTGTGGTGTGTAAAGAATCCTGTAACCTAAAAAATTCTGTTTAAAGAAAAATCCGCATTACAGTTTAAATTATGATACCTAGAAACTTTTTCCGCGTTAGATTTTGCCGTGCTATTTGCTTCAGCTTCTACAGCTAAAGCCATTTGATCTATATCTCTTAATTCCTTTTCCAACTGTTTGTTTCTCTCGCATAAACTCAGAGCTCTTTTCATCGCTTCATGTTGTTTCTCCAAAGATTCTAAAAATCTCGATTATAAAGATCGAAACGCAATTTTTTTTTAAATCTGAAAATGCAAACCTTTCAACCTACTCTCTAAACCACATTTCTCCCTTTTCAATAAATCAATTTCGTCTTGCATACTTTTAATTTGACTGTCAACCCCTTTATAGCAACATTCTCTGTTGACAGCTTCCTGGGGCCTACCGCCTTCTAACAGCGCTGTCAATCTTTGAATCTCTTTGTCACGAGAACTTAACTGCAAGAATAACATAAAGCGTATACAAAGCTCAATTACGCAGACCGATTCATTTTCGAGGGCATCCACAGAATCTTGATTATTTGAAGAGATAGACGGTATTTTTAAATCCAACACACCTTTGCTGAATTTGATTTATTTGAAACTGCGTACACAACATATGGGCAAATTATATATCAATAAAGAATAAAATAAAGAAAAATGAAGTTAATGATGGCCTGACTTAAAATATACTCAAAGTTTTTCGGTACGGGATGTTGAAAACTATGGGAGCATTTTCCTTTGCATTGGATCAGATTTTTCAACAGCATTTTACTGAACACAACATTCTGAAACCTACCCCTTATATTTTAAACTAAGCTTAATTCCAAAAGTAGCCCTCGTAATTGAATCGGAGCTTATATTAAATCAGGAAGTAATTTACTTGTCTTTTGTAAGATTCATTTGTCTCGGTCATCTTCAGTTGTTCATCCTTCATTCTTTTTATTTCCCTCGTTAAATTTGTTATCTTTTCGTCAGATAGTGCCATAGTTGCGTTAATGTCGGACTTATAAGATTTTATAATGGGCTTACTACGTAAAGCACTTGTTGAAACACTTTTCAACGGTTTATATGCTTTAAAACATGAGTTAAGATAAGTTGGTAACCTATACAAATATAAATGGGTACAACCCCAGTAATCCAAACTAATAGTCATTTTGATCTACACAGGTGAAGGTAAAAAAGTACCCAACATTTCTTGTAGGTTCTTCCATACTTACTTGATCTATACTCCTTATTTCCTAATTCCAAGAGTTTTTCAGATTTAGCGGCACATTCGAATCGTAATTCTCTGATTTCTTTTTTGAACTTTTCGCGGTCAAATTGCCACAAAGCAGCGTCACCCTCTAGTTCCTTTATTCTACTTTTTAGGTCTAAAATTATACTTATTATAAGACGAAACTTGTCCGCAAGGAAACGTTTAAATGCATACCAGCTTGTATCTTTTCGTTTCTTTCTCTATATTGCAAAAACGTTAAATGTAAATCGTTACATTCTTTAACGAGTTTAGCGTTATCACATTTGTAAGGTTCAGCACCTAATTGAAGGTTGTCACGCTCCTAGTTTTATAAAAAAATGACATTAATTTACTTTACTCTTCAGCAAAGCTAACTAGATTATTTGTTTACCTCTATAGCATTTTTAGAAAGTTTCATATACTTTTGTAAGTTCGCAGTAGTCTGGATTAAGTCGTTCAACAGCTTGTCTACCAAGGGCACTGCTTCACATACCAAAGGTTGTCTATAACCCAAACTGGTTAGTTGTTTACGCAGTTGTTTAAATTTTTGCTCCATTTTTGGAATTATTTCATTTATGCATTCACACAAATTAAGTCATTGTAAAAAATATAGCACCACCGAAATTATTGACAAAAATGAAAAGTACAATTTCATAAAACATGATAAAATACCTGTTAATTATGTTAAAAAAATACAATTTATGTATACAAACAAACTTCTTGTAGGTTAACTTTGGTTTAAACTCTGACAGTTACTATTAGGGATGGCAAAAATATATCGATATATTCAGAATATCGATAAATGCAGTCATATATATCGATATATTTATATCGTTTTTAGTCTTCTAATCTGTCGATATATCAGTTCGATATATCGAAAAGTTTACTTTCCCTTTTCTGTCAAAAACGTGATATTTTAAAATTTACACAAAATCAGACATTACCTTGCATTTATGCCGATCCTACGCGGTATAACATTAGACCTAATGCAACGTTCCCTGATTGGTGTATTGCTGCCGCGCAACAACAGTAAATCAATTACAGTAAAAGTCAACAAATTAGTGGATGTCTGTCTCGCTTGATGGGGATCCCCTAGCTGTCCTATTGGACCAGAACAGATTTTTTGGTCAAAAGAAAAAAGAGAAATCATCATAACAAAAAAGCGCTACTCTGAGGTGCGAACCCTCAACGTTGCGGCTTGAGAGGCTGACACATCGACCACTAAGCCATGAAAGTGTGGTGCCAAGATCGGTTACGAAAATAGTATATTAAGAAAATACGCCCGTTACCGTAAGTATAAAATCAGCGATGAGTGTACAGTTGCTATGTTATACTGCGTAGGATCGGCATAAATGCCATTACCTTGAAAAAAGCACAAACTGAGACTGCGTGGTTAAAAAGTGATATTAGTGGCATTATGCTGTACGCTGCTGCTTTCTGTTGGGCGTATATTTAAATCCCAACTAGGTTTTGCCAAGTAAGCCACTTTCACTCGCTTAACTTCATGCTAAACAAGGAACGAGCTTGGCTCAGTAGCAAAACGCGCAGGGAATTTTTGTTCGAATCCAAGCGGATCCTTTTTCTTTTTTCTCATAGTTTGTTGTAATTTACAGAATTTTGCATTCCATGTGTCTCGCCACGAAAGGTTTTTCTAAAGAAAATCCGCTATTACTAATGAAAACAAGGGAATAATAGCACGCTTTATTCCTGTCTGTTGTACGTAGCTTTTGGTAGGCAGGTTTTTGCCAGCGGCGGCTCCTTAATAAGTGCGCTCGTGCCTACAAAAATATGGTTTTAACCTTTTTTGATAAAAGGTTCAAACCTTATAATTACAAACTAATAAGTTTAAAACTTTTGGAATCTCTGCCGCAATATATAAATTATTATGCGAGATAATAAATAGTACGCGCTCTAAGCATTCCGCGTCGTCTTTCAAAATGCCTACCACACACACAACCAGCCGTCCGAGTACTGAGGTGTGGCACTCTAGGCAAATGCATATTCGATATGGGAGCGAGATCGGCGCGACTCGGGAAAATTTCGTCGTATGTGCTTTTAGGTGGAAGAATTATAGCTCGTCTGGGAGCGCTGTTTGAGCACACACTCACACTTACTGTTGGAAGAATCACGGGACGCAGGAGTTTGTACTTCTGCGGCAGTGTTTATTGTTTTTGTTTACCATATTTAGGTCTGAGATAGCTCGTTGCTTTGCTTATAACGTGAGCCTGTGCGAAGTATCATGTATCAAATGCTTTTCGAAAGGTCGCGGTAAAAGTTGCGTGCGAAAGTTTAACCTTTTGGATTTTCGTTAAATATTGCGGTGAGTAAAATTTCTTGTTTGAAAATGGCTTCTAAAGCACTTCATTTAAAGAAACTATGGAGGAGAAACCGCCAGACCCCCCCCCAAACCCTGAGCGGTGATTTCATTCTAGAGCACTGCTAAGTTCTAAAGTCAGGAGCCGTCACTGGTTTTTGCAATTAAAAAATATATCGATATTTCAAATATATCGATATTTTCTTAGCAATATATCGTACGTATCGATATATCGTTTCAATATATCATAATGAATGAATATATTAATGTATGAAAATATTTTGCCATCCCTAGTTACTATTAAATGCCGTTAAAACAGAGGTTGTACTGGATGGTCGTCAGTGCCACCTACGGCTGCAGGATGAAAATTTCGCTATTTTACGTAAGATACCGCTGCTCCATTTGGCGGTAATTTTAAAAAGAGGACTTGCATGGAATTAGCAATAGTAATTGGAGCGGGTAGCATGTAAACGTAATTTCTTTTGTTGATCTATTGCACCTTTCTTTTTTATACACTTCCGGGTATAAAGCGCCAAAATAATTTTTTTATCAAATAGATTACGAAGTCAAAAACCTCTACCCAGCACAAACTTTTGTTGACAAGTTTCAACTTTTAAGGTTCGATCTTGAAAGTTTTTGCACTTTGTGCATTTTTTAGCGAGGGAAGGTGGTCTGAAAAATCCAACTGTGGCGATACCATGGCCTATTACTACCTAGTGCTAACAATAAATATTTAACACATGTATATACATTTATTTCAACAAATACAACTAAAATACATTTTAGTTTTCTATCCACCCACTACCTAAAAAAAGGAAAACTAATACAACAAAAGTAAAACAGATCCTAGGCAATAAAAGTTGAAGGTAAAATGTAAAAATACGCAATTGTTTCCGAGCTGCTTTAACTGGTCAAACTAAGCAATAAAATTTAAAATCTAATATCGCTACATGGATATCAAACAAAAATGTATTTAGGCAACAAAATTTTGGTCTCCTGCAACCAAAATTTCGTCCTAGTCTGACAAATTAAAGCTTATGTGCAAGTCACGATTCAATTATTGCAACAGCTTCTGCTTTCTCTTCTTCCAATTCTTTTCCAGTTGCATCCAACATTTTTCTTGCAAAATCACTTACTGGCAATCCTTGTACGACGCTCCATTGACCTCCTTTAATGGTGACGGGGAAAGAGAACACCACATCTTTCGGAACCCCATAGCTGCCGTCACTAACAACACCCATGGAAATAAATCTTCCCACAGCTGTGCCTTGGAACCAGTCTCTCATATGATCTGAAGCTGCTTTTGCAGCCGACATAGCCGATGACATTTTACGTGCTGCAATAACAGCAGCCCCTCTGCTCTGCACAGTTTGGACAAAAGTGGTAGTCAGCCAGGTGGTGTCGTTGATTACATCAGGAACAGATTTTCCATTTACCAACGCACTCGAAGCATCTGGAAACTGAGTAGATGAGTGATTCCCCCAAATAATCACGTTGGAAACATTAGAAACTGCGACTCCAATTTTCTCTGCAACTTGGGCCTGTGCTCTGTTTTGATCCAAGCGAGTCATTGCCGTAAAATTTTCTTTGGGGATCGAGGGGGCGTAACGAGAACAAACAAGCGCGTTAGTGTTGGCTGGATTACCAACAACCAAGACCTAAAATAATTTCTATTTTACGTAATTATTATGCGAAGGAAACAAACATATTTTGGGGGTGTTCATTTATAAGGCACGCTTTTGAAAAACAAGGTCTTACCTTCACATCCTTTTTTGCATATTTGTCAAGAGCTTCGCCTTGAACTTTAAATATTTTTACATTGGCTGACAACAGTTCTTTGCGTTCCATGCCCTGCTTACGAGGCATAGAACCTACAAGGAAAGCGGCAGATATATCTTTAAACGCCACAACTGGGTCGGCAGTAGGAACGACAGAATGCAATAAAGGTAAGGCGCAGTCTGCGAGCTCCATTACAACACCCTGTAATACCTCCATCATGGGTGGAATATCCAAAAGATGTAAAATGAGAGGTTGTTCTGGGCCAAAAACATCTCCTTTTGCAACCATGTACAAAAGTGAGTAAGCAATTTGGCCGGCCGCTCCCGTTACTAATACACGAATTGGCTCAGACTATAAAACGAATTTATGATTGTTATTAAATCGATATAAAAATGCAATAAATATGCCACATACCATTTTAAACACCTGGCAGATTGATAAACCTTAAAAGTCAACTTATGAATGACAGGAATGTACGCAAACTGACCTACAACCGCAAGGGTCACGAAATGAATGACGTCCTTGGACTGATCTCGTTTTCACGTATTTCATTGGTTGATCCAACTGGCGCGAAACTATTATCAACCAACAAATTAATTTTGGAAGAAGAATCGTACTTAGTTGCTATGGAGATATTAGTTGAGTTTCCTTAATTCTACGAAAATTAATTAAATTTTATTTAGCTGCAAACATAATTTTGTAAAATTTTTCTAAAGAGATAAGACAATATTTTTTGCGACACGGCCCTAAACATACTAATTTATCAAAGTAACAAATCTAACAAAAGAATAAAACAATATCAGTCGCTGAATATTACATAATTTTCTTTTGCTCAAAAATAGAATTGGCGCCCGTATTCAAACACGTCATGAACAGAGAGTGCATCTTAAACAGGATATCCGGTTTGTAAAAGCGGAAAGTACGCAAAGGGTCAAAGATCATTTTGGGTAAGCTGTCACTTTAATTTCCGAAATTTGTATGTCTTTTGGGCTGTGGTATCGTGTTGGTATCGATGATATTTTTGCTCACTTTAAAATTGTATGAATAATCTTCAAAATGCCTGAAAAATATTTTTGGTAAAGCGTGTTCTAAAGTTTCTCTTTTATTTTTACTTGTTTACGTTGCAAATGCCAATTTTATTATTAGAAATTTGTATATTTCTATTTTTCTAGGCCGCATTTTGTTTTTTTTTTCGATGGAAGTGTGCGTGAACCGAACATAACCTAAAAACTTACACGTATTTTCATTTTGTTGTAGCTCTGATAATTTCTTTAAAAAGATGACTGATATGGAATCTCCAAGGAAAAATAACGACTGCTATTTTTATTATTATTCTACTTGCACAAAGGTATGTAACAGATATGATTGGTTTAGTTACTTATTAAATTAATTATCGTAGGGAGACAGCTGCACTTTCAGACATGAACCTTCTGCTTTGGGTTGTGAGACTGTTTGTTCCTTTTGGAAAGAAGGAAAATGCCTTAATATACATTGTAATTTTCGACATATGGAATTAAGAGTACGCATTGCGTCATGTGTTGCAAGAACGCAATTTATGGTTAATTTATTTTTAGAAAAATCGTAAAGCAATACCTTGTTACTGGGAGTCCCAACCTGGAGGTTGTTTGAAACCGCACTGTCCTTTCATGCACCAAAGTCGTAAAGAATTATCGGATAATACAGGAGAAACTAGCAACTTGTCTAAACCGACTGGTAAGTTCCTCAAAATTTATAAACAACAGGAGCATTAAAGTTGCATTCTCACAGCTCCATTTCATAGGATAATCTTTGTCTGTAAGTGCTACCATTTGTGAAAATGTTTAAATTTGGCTTGGCGGGAAGCATTTTCACATATATTTCAAACAGAAATTATCTTATGAAACGGAGCTGTGACGGTCCAACTGAAGGGTAAATTGCGGAGTTAATGGACTCCAGAAGTCGTGCGTCGTAATTGTCACTTTCTATTCCAAACAAAACCCTTCTCTGCAGCGCTATCAAATCAAATAGTATGTGTAAAGTTAGCGAAACGGAGGGGATCGAGCCACGGATTAGTTAGTGGTTGATGGGGGGTTTGATTGGAATAAAAACTATGTCACAACCTAAAAAATCCTAAAGAACTAAACAAAGGACTGTTCAAGAAAAATTCAACAATATTCTGGCGAAAAAAGGCAAAAAAAGGAAGCTAAAAAAAACTTTTTCTCGACGTTTCGAAGTTAGTACAATACGAATCTGATCTTATCTCGAACACGAATTTTTGTCGGTAATACAATACTTCCATTTTCTTATACGGAACATGGAAGTAAAATCAGTGGCTTATACCTAATTCTCTGCGCAACACTCATAAACTGAAGCGTCTCCAACATAAATGAAATACTAGTATACCTGCCGCAGTTCAATATAACTCGCATTGCTTTATTTTGTCTTTTCTGAAACTCCTGAACAAAAAAATCTGTCATATTTGATGATATTATTTTACTGGGTGATACAAATATCAATCTGCTGAACAGAAATTTAGATGCTGTGCATGTTTTAAACAATTTCTTAGATAGTTTTGGCTTATGTCAATTAGTAGAATCCCCTACGCGAGTTTTTAACAATAGTTTTAGTCTCATTGACCATATCATAACATCGTGTCCTGATAAGTTGTCGAATGTGAGTGTTGTTGGTTGTCATATTTCGGATCATGATCTTATAGAATGTCGTATGTTAGTGCACACTGGGCGCCAACCTTCATGTTTTATTTCTTCCCGGACATTCAAGTATTTTGTACAATCTGAATTCTACAAAGATCTGATGGATTGTGGACTGGAACAAATGTTTTATGTAAATAATATTGACGACAAAGTTGCTATACTGAATAATTCACTTATAACTCTCTTTGACACACATGCTCCATTTCGAACTTTCAGAGCTACTAGAAAACCATCTCCATGGATATCTTGCAATACTCGACTGTTGATGTCTCAACGTGATCAAGCTAAAGCTAGATATAAAAGGAGTAAACATTTGGATGACTTAAATTATTATAGGTCTATAAGAAATTTCACAACTCTAGTAATTAGGAAAGAAAAGGAAGCATTTTTTGAAAGTAAATTGAAAACGAATAATTCTGCACAGTCATGGAAATTTTTGAGATCCTTGAACATCTCCACTAAATCCAAAACATTTTCCACAGAATCTATATCTAATGCAGATGGTTTTTTAAACTTTTTCACACAGCTGCCTACTTTCACCGAGGATTTTTCTGAGAGTATTGCATTCTACAACAATAACGGAAAGACCTCGTTTGACTCGTTTTTTGAATTCAAATTGGTCGATTCTAGCGCAGTGATGAAATGTTTAACTGAAATAAAATCGAATGCACCTGGGCTAGATGACATCACCCTTGTAATGATAAAGGCGTGTTGCCCGTATTTGTTGCAGTTTCTTGTTCATATTATAAATTGCTGCCTGATGCAAAACTATTTTCCTATCACATGGAAGCATGCTGTTGTCACGCCGGTCCCCAAGGTGCGTAATCCGTTGGAGCTGGGGCACTTCAGACCTATTAGTATTTTGCCATGTTTCTCCAAAATAATGGAAAAAATTATGTTTTACCAAATTGAAGAACATATGAACCATTATCAGATTCTACCTCTAAAACAGTCTGGATTTAGACGAAACTTTAGTTGTACAACTGCGTTAGCAAATATTACTGATGATATTATGAGAGCCACGGATAAGGGTTTATTGACCATCCTTCTCTTACTTGACTTTAGCAAAGCTTTTGATACTATTAACTTTAATATTTTGAAATCTATATTTCATTATGTCGGTTTTAGTGAAAATGCTAAACAACTTCTAACTAGCTATTTATCTGAAAGGGAAATAACTGTCAGGGTAAACAATCAGATGTCTAGGAGTGCTTTGGTTACATCGGGAGTTCCGCAAGGGTCGATTTTGGGACCTCTCCTCTTTTCAATGTATGCAAGTAGTATAGTGAATTGCATAAAATATTCTGACTACCACATGTATGCAGACGATACCCAAATTTATTCCAGTTTTCCTGTAAATGATTTTCGAGAAGCAATAAAAAATTTAAACCAGGATTTGCAGAATATTGCGACCACGTCAGCAAGGCATTCTTTGTTGATTAATCCGAGTAAAACACAGGCTATATTATTTGGCAATAAGAATTTTTGTAAAAGTGTACTACCTTCTATTCAGTTAAGAATTAACGATACTGACATACCTGTGGTTGAAAGAGTGAGAGACCTGGGACTGGTGCTTGACAACAGCTTTCGCTATAGGGAACATATTGCTCTGTGCATGAGACGAGCATTAGCCAACCTAAAACTTATTTACTCTTACAAAAACATTCTTTCCATTGTAATAAAAAAATTACTTTGTAACTCACTTGTGCTTTCACATTTCAATTTTTGTTGTGAGGTATTTTCTCCATGTTTGGATCAAGCCACCAAATATAAAATTCAAAAAATGCAAAATTCCTGTTTGAGATACATATATGGCATTAGAAAGTTTGACCATATATCACATAAATTAATTACTAGTGGTTGGCTAAATGTGGAACACAGATTCCTTAAGCTTTCATGTATATTTGTTAATAAAATTGTTTTGTTTAAAACACCACCATATTTATTTGAGAAACTAAAATTTAGAACTGATGTACACAACATTAATGTGAGATTTAAGGGCAGATTGTCTCCTCCTCAATACAGAACTGCTTTGTGCAGTAGATGCTTCTCTGTTTACTTTTGTAAAATCTATAACGAATTGCCCGAAAATCTCAAAAATTTATCCTATCTTCACTTTAAAAATCATTTACATAGGTTTCTGTTACAAAACCAAAATTGTTTATTGTAATTCTGTGTGGTGCACTATGTGGTCTGCGATGTTGGTACGGTTGCTATCACGGACTATTTTATCGCTTTTGCCCTTGGCGACTCTTATGCCTGGTATCAGGTGTCGTTGTCTGTTCCGAATGGTATAGTTTATTATATTTAATTTAATTTAATTTAATGTGATCTGTAGGGTTAAGTGGAAGAGCAGGGGGTGCTTTGGCATCCATCTGAACTTCGCCCTAAGCTAGCCTTTCTTTCAGTTATCTGTGGGAATTGCATACACTATGATTATTGTTTATCTACATAGTTTGATTTATAAAATGCAATTGTAACTGACACAATAAAGACACTATTATTATTATTATTATTATTATTATATATATATAGAACCGTTGTACAATATTCAAAATACGGGGCAACCATAGTTTTATATACAAGCAGCCGTGACCAACAGCTAAGTTTGCCACTTACTCTAGATAGAAGGTCCACTCTTTGAGATACTTTCTTCAAAACATAACTAGCATGCTCTTTAAAATTCAACTCATTGTCTATAATAACCACTAAGTACTTAATTTTGCAAACACACTTTAACTCGATTTCATTCAACCATATGGGACACAATTGATTTGCTACACTCTTGCCCCCCAAATACATCACTTCAGTCTTATCAGTATTTATAACCACCATATTGTTCTTCAACCACCTAGAAATTGCCTTCGGTTCACTATTGATAACTTCTGCTACCTCAGCCTTACTCTCCCCAATGTAATAAACAAGAGTGTCATCTGCAAACATTTGTATACAACACTTATCCAACGTATCGACAATGTCATTCATGTACAATGTAAACAGTACCGGCCCCAACACTGAACCCTGCGGCACACCATGTGTTGTTTGAACCTTCCCTGAAATTGAATTATTGTACTTCACCACTTGGAATCTATCGTTCAAATAACTTCCAAACCACTTCAGTGCACTGCCCCCCACCCCCATTTTCTTTAATTTGCACATCATCAAGTCACTAGAACTATGACTGTCCCCCCCCCCCCCCCCCCTAGCGCCGCGGGCGAAAATTTTGAAATTTTCAAGGTCAAACCGCTTTAAATTGAAAGCCAGAAATGTAAGACAAAATTATATAACCTTTAAAGAAAGGGTTTCATGTATAAAATTTTTGGTTTTTTACTATACCGCTATACCCATTAGGTAATGATAAACGTATAGCATGTCTTATGCCATAATGGCATAATTAGTATGGTTATGATGATACATACTACTACTAAACCCAAAAAGCAACAAAATTAATCTTTATCGAATTATAAAACTCGTGCTAAATCTAATTTATGTTTTAAAATTTAAATTAATTCTGTCTTTCAAATTTGAAAACTTCTGAATTATTTTGTCTATAAAATCATCTTTATCATACAATTTAATTAGTAATTCCTTTTCGATTGAAAGTAAAGCAAGCGAAGTTAATCTGTTTTGTGACATAGAATTACGCAAATAGGTTTTAATTCGTTTTAAACAGGAAAAGCTGCGTTCAACTGAAGTACTCGTAATTGGAATAGTACAAACCAAAACAAACAGTTTATATGCTTCAGGAAAAATTTCCAATAAATTATTTTCGATAAAGATTTTTAAGGCCTGATCAAGTTTTAAATTATTTTTAAATTGTTGGTCACTGTAAATTACGCTTAATTCATTGATAAGTCTTTGTTTCTCAAAAATATTATTAAACTGTCGTAGTAAAATAGTTACCAATTTATGGGGAAATTGTTCACTAAAAGATTCAAACTTGGAACAATCTACTAAAGAAAAGTAAAAGTAAAAGACTGAAGTCTTGAAAACGTATTTCAAGTTGCCCCAAGATATTATCAATTATATTAAAATACAAAGCTCTATAAGCTACGGTCTCAGTTTCGAAGTTACACAATTTTATTCTTTTTGATTGTGGTTGTTGTGGGTTTGTGAATTTTTCAGTACTGACTTTAAATAATTCATTAAACCTGCTGTCAGTCCTTAAGTTCTTTATACGAGTTATAACACTATTAATTTGTTTTTGACAGTAATTCACATCTAAACTCTTTGTTTGCAAAATTTTGAAAAGAATATCTGTAATATTAAATATTTCATTATACACTGTTGTTAGAAAAGCAAACTGTAAATTATTTAAATGTTTTAAATAACCTGTAGCACTATTGATGGAATCTCCTGCTGAAGACGGATCCTCAGTTATTTTTAGAAATACGTTTTTAAGCTTCTCAGATTCAGTGTGTAGAATATGTAAAATTTTTGAACGAGATGTCCATCTAGTCTCACAAGCTGCGGGAATTCTTTTTCCCAGAACGGTATCAAGAACTATGGTTCGTTTTGGAGATTTATGAAAAAATCCCGGAATAGCAGTAAGTGTCTTAAAAAAAATTCGACTTTCTTTAATACTGTTAGATCCATTTTGCAAAACTAAATTCAAACGATGGGCGCAACAGTGTGTGAAAAGTGCGTTCGGGGCATCGGATTTAATTTTCATCTGCAATCCATTACGCTTGCACCGTCGTAACACTGTGCAACTAATTTATTTTTATAATTAAAAGGGGCAAGAATATTAATAATGAGATTATACAAACCATCCGCGGTTTTGTCCTCACTTACATCATGAAATCCTAAAAACCTTTCTTTAACTTCACCAGACTTATCAACAAATCTTATTGAAAGAGCACATTGTGACTTTTCGACGATATCAGTAGTATCATCAGCCTGAATTGCAAAAAAACAAGAAGTATTAATTTCTTCTCGAATGGCATCCTTAACATGTTCCGCTATACAGTCGATTAAATCATTTTGAATAGACTTGGATAAACCAGAAAAAACGCCCTGTATTTTTTTCATATGCTCTTGAATTTCTAAATCACGTTTAATTGCAAGATTAAATACTTCCCGAAAATTACCACTATTCAAAGAAGTAATAGTTTCATCATGCGCCCGGAAAGCAAGCTCTTGCTTTGACAAAATGACGGTTACATCAATTAAATACGACAATAAAGCCCTATTTTTTCTTACTTCCTCGTTGTATGCTTTTATTGACAGGCCTGCTTGCACGTTAAAAGCATCTTCAATCGTAGTCGCATTTTTTTCCATTCGCTTCAACCCCAAAAAATTATTTATGTGCTCTTTGGACGATTCATGTTTTTTAACACTAGCAGATAAATTTTTAAGATCCGAATATCCCTGACAAACCCATACATTTTGTTTGTGGTTAGACAATAATAAACAGGGCCAACAAAACAACGTCTTTTTATAAAAGCTTGCGCAAAGCCATGTATGAGTTTCATAATAAGAAATTTTGAAAGAACGCGAAAACGTTTGTCCGTTTTTTTTATCGGAGGATAAAATTGATATGTGGGGCAATGGGCGACCATTTGTAATAATTTCCCTTCGCTCGAAATTGTTTCGCCGTGAAAACGGCGTTTCTATTAAACTGCAAATTAAATCATGCCGAACCTCCATAGCAAAGAAATTAGAAAAGGTACTTATCGTTAGCTGGATAGTCTCGTTCGCAGGACGCAGGTACACACAACAGGTAGACCCAACAGGTAGATACGATACACACACAGGTACACAAGTAAACCGGTAAATGCCTTCAGATCACACGTGTTTTTGTTTGGCTTGGCTTGGCTTTAGGGACAAGGGCTGCGAACGAGGTTTTTTTCGCACCGGACTACACGAACAAAACCGACCAAACTGAAGGCGGACGAATACATCGCCTACTAAGATGTTAAAATCGACACTTTTTCCGCACATGCCGGTGGAAAGGAGACTCGTAGTGGGTGCACGGATAAGCAAGGCGAATTTTAGGAGGGCCTACCCTACTAACCACAAGCGTACTTACCAGTCTGCCGCAGGCTGGATCGCATTATTTTAATGATTTATGATTTTGTTTAATGCCATGAAACAAAATCAGAAATAAATTTAGTAAATATTATTAATAAACATTATTTTTAATATTAGGAATTTATTTCTTTCTATGGCGCAAAGAGCAGGGTAGGCGGTGCCTACCTTGCCTACCCTGGCGAGCCGCCACTGTCTGCCAATAACTGTTTGTACTGCTGTCTCACAGGAGCGTCCTTTTCTGAATCCTGCTTGATGTGGTGTTAGGATATTGTCTTCCATAAATTTTGTGAGCTGGTCCTTTACTATGGTCTCCAACACCTTTTCATATGGAGGTAGCATATTTATGGGTCGAAATTCCTCGGACTGTACTGTATTTCTTACTTTTTCCACTGGTACCACTGTCGACCACCGATTAATTAATTTTTTAATGGTTAATCATGTAATTTGCCTACTCTTATTTAAATATTAAATGATTTTCGCACATTTTTTAGCGTTTGTTACTTTTAGGAAAGCCTCAGCCAGATGTTAGTAGAAGTCAAAGACTTAATGCAACCAACGAAAAAGTTTCCTATGGCAGTCCTGCGGTAGATCCATTGGTAGTCAGTTTTGAAGAAGGTATGCGACTTGTTAATTAGAAACAATTGAACATTAAAATGCGTTGATTTTTTCTTTTTTGAATTTTATAATTATTGTCCCTCTGCGAGGGATTTGATTGATTAATTTAATAATGGTAACTTTGAATGTGTACTATATTTTAGTGTTCCTATTTAATACTGAATTATGAAGCTTCTTTTCCAATTTCTTGTTCTTTTTTTGATTTTTTATGATTTAGGAGCAGATGCACTTTTGTTATTGCATTATTCGTATTTTATTTTTCGTTGTTTTTGATACTCGAAGTGCATTCTTGGATTCGTACATTTAAGTTTTGGTGTAGTAATCGATTAGATAGGGTATTTATACATTAACGGGATGGCCAGATCTTACTGTAGAAACAGGTCGTTTCACATGTCAGAGGTGAACATAACTTTGTCTTGCCTAATTAGAATATCAGTACTGCATTTTTAATAAATCGAAATAATTTTTTTTGGAAATGATCATGGTAATATAATGAAAATTTCATGGTGCTACTGCGTGTTATCTTGCTTTTAATTAGTCATCTCTATATTGGAATATGCCTGGGCATTTTTGAGTAAATTTGTGACCATCCTGTGTTGCAGAATAGTATTTATTTATTAGCAAATTTATGTGTACATTTACTGTTATTGTGCATACAGCAAAATGGTGACTAGATTTTGCAGTGTGCACAAATGAAATCATAATTTTGTTGCGAACTGAGTTGTTAATAATTTACACACGACCAGTGTTTTGTTATTACTTGATAAAAAAGAGAACAGTATTAACTATTCAAACATTTCTGTTCAAATATCTATAACTAATTTTTGTACTTATATTATGGAATTGATTAAAGTTGTTTTGGTTTGAATTTGTCTTTATTTTTACGTTCTTCTGTTGTAATCTGCAAGAATGCACTGAAAGTCGTGTTTTAAAGTAATATTTACTCACTTGAGGTGTATTCTTGCAGAATCTGATAGTGAGTCAGCACCTGCAACCTCACCTGTAAAGTATTTGGGTAATCAAAGGATTGTCAAAGTGAAAACGTTAGAGGAAATACGACTAGAGAAGGTCCAGGCCGAGTCCGCAGCTTTTTATTCATATCCAGGTTTGTATTATTTTGATTTCCTTAAAACTATGTGGTCAGAATTGACATGTAAGAGTTAAAGTATTACATGGTAGAAAAAGTGTAATAAGTTTCCATAGCAGAAAAGAAGACGAATGTTGGCAGTGAAAGACGAAGCGATATATTAGCCAGTTTAATCTGAGGTCGTTCAGTATTATAGAAGTTGATAGTTTATCACATTTAAGGTACCTACACATAATAAAATCAAAATATTTTCATATATTTAGGCGACAATATTAATTTTAGGGTACTTACATTTTAAATGTAGTCCATCTATGACGTGTTAAGTGGAATTACCAATAAAATAATTCCCTTGCATATGCTCCACACCCATTGGTGGAGCAAAATGCGCGCGACCACTTCGTTGATTAGTCGCTTGATTCGCGCCACATAAATTACTTCTCAAATTTTGAGGTTATAATCTGGGGTTTTCGTGTTTTTGTTTGTTGATGTGGTTGTTAAAAGTAAATAAGATTCCATAACTTATTTTCCGAATATAACTGAAAAGGCATAGGACCATTCCAGGCTTTCAAATACAAACAACACAATTAATAAATGAAACGGAACACAATAAGCTGAACACAAGAAACAATTAGGGACCTAAGTGGCGCGTCACAAACGTCAGATTTTCATTCCAAACAAAACAAAGCCACGTGCTTTCTGACGTTTTAACCTAACCTAACCTAACCAAAATATAATTATAGTCGTTTTCAAGTTTTTCCAAGTAAGCCCAACACACAAATTGAAAATAAACTGTTTTCACTGCAAAATGTCTATAATTATATTGCAAAAACTAGTTTAAGACGTTGTAAATAATGTCGATAAACGTCAAATGGCACGTGCTTTTGTTTTGTTTGGAATGAAAATCTGACGTATGACGTAGGCACTTAGGTCCCGAATAGTTTAAGAGGAGGTTATACCGCTCGATTTTAGGCGAAAAACAGCCTTTCTAATCTAAAAGATTACTACGCCATTCTTGAAGTTAGAAATGTGAAAATTTTCTAGTGCATAGTTAAAAGGTTAGAATTGAATCCTACATGCGACTTTTTTCTCACTGTGAAATCAAGAAAAAACTAGTTGTCAATGCATTGACAGAACAGCTTTCTAGCCACAGCCACAACTCAACTGGAGGCCGCACTTGTCGCGCGCCCTCTTTTCCTATTTTTTTCTCAATTTTTTCCTTATACAACCTATTACGATTTTCGCACATCGTGTAGCGAAAAATACCCTCTATCCGATGCAATACAAAAATATATACGGTCTCATTGAAAAAAATGTTCGATGACGCCATATCTTGGCTCAAAAGTGCTTTAAAAAAACCGCCCCGTCAGTTTCCTATGGACCATCTCTGATATACGTATGCAAAATTTCAGCAAAATCTGTGGAGCCGTTTTCCCGCAAAAGTGCCAACAGCATACACACGCACGCACGCACACACACACACATACATACGGACGGAAATGTGCCACCTTGCCAAAAAGTCTTAGAATGACCTGAAACGTCCACATTTGATGAAAAAACACCATGGTCAAAAAACGACTATCGCAATAGCTACCTAGCTCGGCTAGGAAGCTAATATTTAAAATGCACAAAATTAACGCAATTTCAGTCATATTTACGTTCCACTGCATGTTACTGCTGCAAATTTATGAGAAAAATCACGATGTAGGCAACATGCTCGAAGTTTTGCGATGCCAGCAAGCTTTTTAAAATTAAAATCGGTTAAGAATTGGTAATACAAAATTGTATTTTGTAAACCCTCGCAAAGAGCCGGCAACGCAAGAAATACATGGGCCTCTTACGGACAAACTCGACAAATCGCTCGCGGTATAACCACCTCTTAAGTTTAAACCGCAAAACATTTATATTTAAACCTAAAAATACTTCGAGAAACAGTTATAAGTACTTTAGTCATTGCTTTGAACCTTTAATCCAAACAACCCCATTGTCAAAACTCTACAATTAGGTAGGCAAAGAAATCGTATAGGTATAGGTACGTCATTTTTCCTAAAATTTATCTTCGCGAATAAGGTGCAGTGGGGTAAGTGCGACCTATCTTTTCATATTTTTGACTTTTGGTAGGTACTTTTCCGATTGTGATCTTTTTAAAATAGAAATTCAGCTTTTTAATAGGGAGTGACTACTGAACAGTCCGCCGGTTACTTTTAAATTTTGTTCCAGGACGGTCGATTAAGAACCCGATACACCAATTTACTAAGAATCGGGGGGTTCAGGGGTTCAGACCTAGAACGGACGGCAAAAACTATCTGGATAAGCAGGGAACTAGTCGACCAAACTAACACTGAGAATGAACTTGTTGCGCACACTCCCTATTTCGGGATCGATTGACAGCTGAGCGAGTTTGATCAGTAGTCGAAAGATAGACGAGAGCACGAGCTACGACGAAAAACTTCGAATGCAAGGGTACCGCTGTTTACTAATAACTTTTTTGTTTTTCGGCCGAAATTGAAAATTTTATGTGTTCTTGCAAACCATAGGTTCAGTCTACTATTGCTATTAACCAGATTCTGAGATTTTCTTTTCAGAAAAGTTTTATTAGGTTCTATAAGAAGCAGTTTTTCGCCCACATATAGCATGCTCCTTCGTTTATTGTTTTCATATTTTTTAACAAATTTCAAAATAGCAATAGTAGATTTGTAGTTTAATAACTGTTTGCAAACAAAAACAACTTAATATCATTTATAGTTTTTGAAATATTTACAAACGGCCGAACGTCTACCGTGCTCCCAAAATTCCTGTGTGTATCGGGCTCTTAACGCAATACACAATATCAGTAAAATGACGTTTAAGTAATTCGTTATTGAAAGACACCGCCAACGATCTCGGTAGGTGTTCGGGTATAGCACAGAGCTACCATATTGTTCTCCTACGACTACACGAGTTCTGCGCTCGCACGGGTTCACATTTTTTGTTTATTTTTACATCATCTTTTTGCCAAAAAATGCGAGTGTCTGGTGCGAAAGAGCAAGTGAAGGGTCTGTTTTAAAAAAGCGTTCTCTCAGCTTTAGTTTTTTTTTGCACTTCCAAAATGCCAAATAAAGGTTACATTCTGTAATGCGCATGCGTCGGACTGTTCAGTAGTCACTCCGTTTTTAATATAGTAATCTTGACAATGTTTTCTGCACGTTTTGAATACTAAATAACGATAAATGTGCCTCAATTTTTTTGACCAAGAAATATTTTTTTCGTCATTGGGTCGCACTTACCCCGTGAATGTGGGGCAAATGCCTGATTTATAGCTCATGCAACTAGCAGTGTCTGCTGGGAGTTGGGGCAAGAGCGTGTTGTACATCAACATCAAAAGTTGAATTACTTGGTGTTTGATAGTTTCTCGTATCTGCGATAGGTGGAAAGTTATAGTATTTTGTAAGTAAAAAGTATAAATAGTAACGTCTTGGATTATTGAACAAAATAGTTAGAGTACGAATAATTAATGAAAATGCAAATATTTAAATTTTTATTTGCATATTTGATAACATAAAATTGGTAACTTATTAAGTATCTAAAAATAATACAATTATTAATTTTTAAATCGACTGTAGTAGGTAAATATAAAGTAATGGGTAATAAAGGTCATTAATTTACGATGAGTATGCACCTGCACTTTTGACTGAAGAAATGCAGGTTGCACGCACAATGTGTGTCGGATAGGTGGCGCTAATGGTGTTCCCCTAACGGTTGTGTATAGGAAGTGAGCGAATTCGGGACCTAAGTGCCTCCGTCATACGTCAGATTTTCATTCCAAACAAAACAAAAGCACGTGCCATTTGACGTTTATCGATATTATTTACAACGTCTTAAATTAGTTTTTGCAATATAATTATAGACGTTTTGCAGTGAAAACAATTTATTTTCAATTTGTGTGTTGGGCTTACGTGGAAAAACTTGAAAACGACTATAATTATATTTCGGAGGTTATGTTAAAACGTCAGAAAGCACGTGGCTTTGTTTTGTTTGGAATGAAAATCTGACGTTTGTGACGCGCCACCATTTAAAGTTCTGGTCTTCTGGTGGTATTGACCTGTCAAATTTTTGTTGGCATTTATATTAGTTTGATTTAAATTTATGTAACACCAATAATATTCACTGCCTAGATACGCAGAAAATTCAAACTGACAGATGACAACTGAATTACCAACAAAAGTTTATAAATTCGCCATATTGAGGCGCTGCTAAGCAATATTCGCTCACTTCCTATATAATTTTGAATTCAAGTGTGATGAAGCCCAGTTTATACACACGAAATAAAAAAAAGCTGGGTTGGTCGCACTTTCCCCAAAATTGCACCTGTCCCACTTATAATAATCTAAAGCTACCAATTTCCATGACTATTAATGACTGCATTGCAGGTGAACATGAAGAAACTGCAGCCTTTGAAGCATCAATAAAAGCAGATGATCTGCGAAGAAGAATAATAAGCAGAATGCATAATCAACCAGCCATGATGCATACGGATGCGATGTTTGAAGAATTAGGGGTAATATACAGTGAAGACGAACAAAGAGCTGACGTATTGATGGAAACACTAGCAAAGCAAAAACGACAAAGATTGTCAGTAACAAATAAAAGAAAAGAAACGGACTTGAGTAGCGTTAAAATAAAAACTTTGGCGGAAATCAGGGCTGAGAAAGGGAAAAGAATGGCCCTAACGGAAAATGAAGATGGTACTAAAAGTAAGCGCCCAAAATCACCAATACTAGGTGATGAAGATATTGGTATGAATTCTGAAGTGACTAGTACGTCGAGATTTGATGAAGAAGAAGATGCTGTGAGAAACTTAAAACGGAAGTCAACCGATAATTTAGAAGATAGTCCTACGAAACGTCGGGTGAAATTGCGTAGGTCAAATATAGAAAATGATGTTGTTAGTACTGTAGAGTTAAAGGAAGAAGAACAAAAGGTTGAAGATAAAGTGGAAGCCATGGAGGGTGTCAGTGAAGTGAGGGACGATAAAAGCGTTGAGAGTAAAACTGACAGCAGTAAGCTGGATGAAATGCTGTTACTGGATGAAGATGATGTTGAATTTTCAACAGTCAGTTTGCAGGCTGAAGAGGACTTGTTGAAAAATATAGATGATTTGTTGAATGAATGAATGTACAGTTGTCAATTTATTTTATAAGTATGTAATTGCAAAAAATATTTTTAATATCTAATTGACCAATAAATATTTTCTGTTTCTTTTAAATATATTACGTATTTTATTCATTCCAAACAAATGGGGAAGTCACTGTATGTCCTATCGGAATTGGGGAAAGATTCTCAGTACGATCGTTGACTTAGAATCAAACTGTATTATTAAGGAAATGTTATATTTATAACTTGGAATCATTAAGGACACGGTTGCCAGACATTGCTTGGGCGCTGACAGGCTCTTCTTCATAATGCTACAGCTTTCCGTGGATCACTTTGAGGACAGGCTGATTCTGAATCATGGAATCCTGTTCTTTATGTGACGTCAGACGGGACTCACCTGACAAAACCCTATTTATAATGTGAAAATTAATAAGATATTAAATGAAACGTCAGGATGACACCAGCCAGGTGATTTTGTCTGTGCATACAGATCTTAACTTACCTCAACGAGTTCTTGATATCCTGTCTTCGTAACAGGTATCACAACAATTTTTGTTGAATCTTAAGCGTAAGTTGGAGGTAATTTTCCTTATATGAAATGAAATTTAGTTATTCTTGTACCCTATCCTTTATTTCCTATATCTATACAATATCTCTGCACTTCTATCACCATTTCTCCAAGTGTGTGTTATAAATTACCAATTTTTATCAAATACATAAAGCATCAATTCTTACATTTAACATCCTACCCCGCTACGTCGATTTCCATCCGACTTCAACATATGCTAACCCGCAACTAACTCACAATCCCCTTTTGCCTCGTATTTATAACCTCAGTTGCCATGGCAAACATGGTCGCTTGTTTTTCTATGAAACACTCGGGTAAATTGCAAATCCTATGTGTCTTCCGTGATAATGGACCTTTCTATAAAATGAATATGTTTAATCATATTTGCTTTAAGGTGCGTGCTGGTACCGATCCGTCGTCTAATGGTTTGGTTTTGGCGTCCGTCTGACTGTCTTTTCATCCCTATTTAGCCCCAAATTAGAATGTAGTAGTACTGTCAGGTGACAGTTATTGGTATATATTGCCCTATTATATTTCCCTAATCACACTTTATTGTGGTGATGGACACAGGCAAAGGTGACTCAACTGTTTCTGAGAAATTTGCAACAGTCATGCTTTAATGAAACGCTGAATTTCACAATATATCTCAATTTTGTTCAACTTGTTTGTAACTTATTAAATAAATATTGCGTTTACTTCTAGACCGTAAGTTTTTGAAGTCGAACTTAAAGTGGCCCCGTTACATTTATAAATTACTCTCATGACGTTTAAAAAATGATGTGAGTTAAATGTGTACTAAAAATATTTTTGAAATTATCTATAGAATTAAGTTTATACCATGTAGATTCGTATGATACAATGTTAATAAAATGCGCTGTATAAGGTGAAGATACACAAATCAGACTAAAATTCATAATTTTCAGTCATTTGAAAAAAAGCATTTTGTTGCAGTAGTTAAGCAGTGACTGTTCTAGAGCACGATCCCATATATTTTCTAATGAGAATTAATTTTAGCTACCAAGAACATTCCTTGGCATTATCAGCTAATTTCTATTATTTCTATTATAAAATACCTATGACATTTTTTAATTTACCAAAGCCACGAAAGAACCCTTCAAAAAAATTTTTTTTACAGAATAAAGACTGCACTTTTACGCAATCTCCGATGACTGCGTGTGCTCTTCAAACACACCGTTATCTGTTATGAAATTAGGGTCTATTCATAGTATAAGCATACATAGTATGCTCGATAGGCAGCCCAATTTTGTCACCACTCGCGCAAGACGCGTAGAGTGCGAAGCAGAGATTTGCGGGAAACACATCTCCGTGCTGTGCGAACGCAATGACGCGGTGTTGTTACTTGTTAGTGTTTTGTATTATTCGTTTAAGCATTATTTGCAATTTATGCTGTGAAAAAAATTGTGTAACATTAAGTTAAAATGCCTGGTTGTGTTGTAGTGAAGCGTGGGAATTTCCACTGCAAGACAAAAGGTTGGTACCTCCGTGTTAAGATACGCAAAACGCCGGCCGCCGCGCCGTTTCAAATTTTCTTCAACTCAGGTTTCCTAATTAATAATCCCAGATTTATTCTGCATCCGGCTCGATTTGGACCTAATGTGTTGTATAAATCACCAACTAGGCGAAGGTATATAAAGGTATATGTATATAAAGTACTTACTTCAAGTTTCCAAAGATTAGCGAACTGGCAAAGCAATGAAATGTAGCTTGTCGAATATTTATGTTTTTAAAATATTCATAAATTTCTTCCCGATAGCAGTATCAAAAATTGATTTAATAGTGGCACATCTTGCAGAATAACTATTTTATACATTTCTCTGTTTGATAAATGACGTTTTATAATGCGACTAAGATAATATAATTAGAAAAATAAGAGTTCTAGTTTGTTACTTCTTATTACTAACTTTATAAATAATAACATGCAATAACATTTTTCGAAATTTTGTTGAGGATCGGTATTGCAGTCTTCTACAAAGTTGTTTTAGGTAGGTACTTTTGATATCCCCCATTCTGTACGAAATTAATATTTTAGTTAAAAAATCCATGTGTGATTCATAGTAAAGAGGCATTTGAGCATTCTTGTAATTGTTTTCAAATTTTATTTTTTTTCGTATAAAACCGGCTTTCATATGGCCACGCTGCGTACATGAAGTTTGCTAATTTTCATTTCTTAAAAACGGATTGCATAACAAATTAATTACTTTCGAAGAACGAGATTTTAATGATGCTTTTTGACTTAAAATTGTAATATTTTTGTTCTAAATATTTCAAACGAGATTATAAAACAGATTAACATTTTTAGCACTTGTAGTTGATATGGTAGGTATATTATTATTCAATTGAACCAAATTAACAGTTTTTATTTTTCCTAGACCCAAAATCTTACTTCACTTAATTTAATCTACGCATAATTAATCTACGTATACTTGTCTGCCTACTTATTTCCTTGGCGGTACATGATCTGTAGGTAAGTAGGTACAATACATAATAAAAGAAACGCACTTTTTACAACTACGGCATATGCAGCTAACAAAGACAGAACTGGGAGAACACCTTCCACTTTCTGGCAACATAAAACCGAGACCAAAATAAAATTTGAGTGAAGAAATTTATTTTTATTTCATTTAATATACTGCAGAATTAACGCACACGTAGCGCTGCGAATCCAGTTCTGCTTCGCAGCCGACGTGATAATGTGCGACAAGGACAGAGCTACCCTGCGCGTTGGCAGGGCTTGGTCTATTCAGTTAGGGCAGAGATCTTTGATGCCAGCAATCCTGCCGATAAGGTAGATACCTACATGACATTTCGCGCACTTAACCCAGAGAGAGTATTATGTTGGACATACTTTCCTTTCAACATATATGCAAAAGTTTTAAGATTTAAACATATTGCACCGTGCGAATCCAATTGGTCGCTGACCGTTAATCATTTGTGGCGTACTTGGGCATAATTCTCAACTGAAGCCCGCATCTCAATCGGTGCTTCAAAAAATAAAAAGTAAAAGTAACGTATATTTATTTGACATGAACATTAAATCAATAGTCCAGGACATTTTTGCTCTCAAAATTTACAAATGGCCCAAGTGTAATAAGTCGTATTCGCCGCTCTGTAGCTTAAGTTGCAAGCATAATAGAACGCCGGTCTCGGCACTACCTTCACGTTGAGCGGGTGAAACTACTACTTTACAGATGGCGCCCGTGTGCATGATTCTAGCAATTGCTCAACAGATGGCGCCCAAAGCACTTTACCGATCGCTTGTTTGTTGAAATAGCCGATAGGTAGCATTTCAGTGATAGTATGGAGATAAAATTTTTCACACTAATATTATACGGAGGTGCAACTACTGTCAAATGTATTGTCTATGAGAGTTCTAGGTTCAACAATAATTGAAGAATGTGACATTCATATTTAATAATGAGTAGTTGTTTTCAAATATCATTTTAGAAAACTAGTTTCGTAATTCGTACCTCTCCATAAGTTACAAGTATAGACGTTTTAAGGTTGGATAATAAAACATTAATCTGAATTAGACAGAGTATACCAAATGAGCTCTTTTATAAGTATATATTTATTTACATACAATAAAAACGGAATTTTAGAAACAATTATAAATACTAATCTAATATTCACATTTAAAAATATCTTACTTTGTAAAATCACATGCACAGACGATACTAACTAAAATTATAGTGTCTTCCATCTGATGTCGGGATATGTACCTATACAGAAATCACCCGGAGAAAATGTCGAAATTAATTACATTCTTTCTTTTCCACACATTATTTAAATCAGATTGCAGGCACTGTTCCAAAAATCTTTTTCATTGGAAACATAAATTTGTACAAAAATTGCAACGGGTTATTTCGCACAACAAAAGGATGTAACACAGAATAAGCGAAGATATTTGGTAATTTTCTACGTCCACCAAGGTCACTGAAGTCGTGGCCAGTATTGAGCTGTCATGTCTGGTTGGCCCGGTACTGCTATAGGCACCGACACCCCCGGCGATATCAGACCTGCAAAACGTGAAAACCTATGTTGGAAATGCCAGTCTTCTCCAGTTGGAAACCTACCGGTTGATGATGACCCGTTTGTATTGTACTGATGCCCATTCATCTGATAAGGTTGTGTAGGGCTACAGGGAGACGGTCTAGATCCATATCCGAGACCTAAGTCGTAACTTGGTGGTCGTCCCATACAGTAGCCGCTCATGGCACCACCCATGCCAGGACTGTCCCTTTGCTGAAGACAAGCACCAGGAGATGGCCCCATACCGCTTCCTAAACCGCCATGGTTAAAGGTGGGCATAGATGACATCGAGCTGGAAAGATGGATTCTTCATAGAAAGAAAGAAAATTGGAAATTTGCGATAATTTTGGGCGACATTTTTAGCAATGTAAATCCTTGTTACGGATAAAAAACTGTAAATTGCTTCAAAATACATAAACTAACCTGTATGTGTCCGCGATGGACATGGGTGGTGGTATTGGAGAATACATAGAAGAATTATTAAAACTTTGAAGTCTTGGAGGGGAATTGGCCGGGCCCGGATGCTCTGCTGGCGCTGGAGCACCTCTTCTTTGGTTCCTCAACTTTTCTTCTCGTCGCCATTTAGCCCTCCTGTTTGAAAACCATACTTGAATCCGAGCCTCTGGCAGACCGATTTTCGCCGCCAAACGTTCCCTAGCGAAAACGTCTGGGTAATGCGTCCTCTCGAATTCTGAAACTTCATCGGTTAAAGCGCAAACTGACGAGGACAAGTTGAAAACAAAGTTTTTGTTTTTTGCAAAGTTTCCTATACTTTACACATATTTATAGGAACCCATTGACTGTGTAATTTATTTGCTTTACATTGAATGATATGTCTTTTTCTAAGGCGCTTTACCTTTTTCTAAACTATCGATTTGGTCGTTTGTGAACGAGGTCCTATTTCTTTGAAGCTTTCTTTTCAGACGGAGCCGGGCTTGATCGTCATCGGGTCCTACGCTCGAGCCAGCGTTTGAATTGTCGCCCGAATTTGTTTCGTCTGAATTCACACCATCCAGATCGGTTACTGAAAGTTAAAAATTAATTTTAGGTACAGTTACCTGTTACATCTTTTAGGCTAATGTAAAAATGATTAGATGACTATATAGAAGCCTGCCTTTCGTTCATAAAATAACGATACAAACTCTGGATTTAGTTCTATAAGGTAAGGTAAGAGTGGCAGCTATAATGAGCTCTAGGGCGTCGCCCTCCCAAAGATTTCTAGAAGAAAATTAAAGAAAATCACGTAAAGAATTTTCATCTTTTTAATTTTTATATAATTAAGTATAATAGAATTTAATATTTTTTTCTGTTTAAATGCCTATGATATTCATAGCGCACACCCCTAATCGATTATTCAGCCTGCAGATTAATCCAGCCCTAACTCTGGAATGAGTGGAGCGATGCGCGCCTAGAGTAGATAATACAAGACCGGTGCGATCAACTTGCCGCCCGGATTGACTGAACATATACCAGTGCTGGTAAATCATCAGCCTGGGGTTTCGGTTGATTCCATGGCGGTCTTCTAGAAAATTTCCATGTAAATGTTAGCCAGTAGCGGAGATATAGGTGATCCCATAGCTGCTCCTTCCGTTTGTTCGTAAAACTCGTCCCTGAGGGCGAAGAAGGTAGAGTGAATGTACAACCGTGCCAAATCCATCGAGGTTCTCCTCAGCCAAGCGCCTTCTTGTCTCCGTGATGGCTTCGTCCGTCGGCACCTTGGTGAATAGGGATATGACGTCGAAATTTACTAGTATGTCCTCTGACTGCAACAATTGAAGTTCTTGGATCTTCTCGATGAAATGTTCCGAGTTCCGAATGTGATGTTACGTGTTTCCCACAAGCCTAGCGAAGGATCGCGATAGGTTATGCGCCAAATAATGGGAAGCTGATCCTACTGCGCTAACGATCGGCCTCAATGGAGATCCTGGCTTATGAATCTTCGGTAAGCAGTCCAACTGAGGTGCTCTGGAATCACTCCTAATTAATTGGCGATGAAGTTCGATGTATATTGTGATTGGTCATCTGAATTGATGTTTTGATACCCAGAAAGCTAACGTTACATGTAGTTTGAGTCGGTAAAGTAGGGAGCAATAATGTTACGTATAATCAGAATTTGACATTTGAAAATTTATTATTTTTATTTGTATTGGGTGTATAAATAGTTTTCTGCCGTTTATTTATGGGTTTTTATCCCTATTTATTGTGGCAATTAGTATATTTGTGTACGGAAAATAGAGCAAGGTTGCGTTAAAGCCGATTCAGACAATGAAAAATGAAATTAAGAATATTAAAACGAAATTGTGAGCGTTTCATTTATTTGGAAACTAGAAAAACTGAAAAACAACACTGGGCACCATCTGTCAAACGACTAGATTGCCAGGATTGTTTATTATTTAATTCAGTTTACATCATAAATGTGCTCGGGTTAGGCCCAGCTCTGGTAGATACTTATTACTAATGAGGTAGTTTGTTGAAACTATAGATATTAAACGGTTACTGCTAGACTCAAACAATTTTATGGCCACGTAATCAATAGCAAGATTCATAGAATATTGTTAAAAATGTTTGGTATAGCACTCAATAATGAAAATTATACATGCAGATATTTAAAACCTAGCATTGTTGAGCCCAAAATTAATATTTGCCAATACACGCATTAACTGTCAAATTATTGACATTTGAATACATATTAACAATGGCGCGGGGAGTTGTGTATCAGTACGGCGTCGTTTTTTGACGCCAGCGTAGGCCTCGAGATAGGTAAACGGAACGCATCTTGTTTGTGTATAGCTGGAAGATTAAATGAGCAAGTCGGAGGGTAGTCAGAGCATCAGGGGTGGTCCCTTTCGCTTTGGGGTGGGCGTAAGATAAGACATCCCGATCTACGTTACGGCGGACGCAGCCAACTAGAAACTGACGATAAGGACCGGGGAAAGAGTGGAACCTAACATTACGACGCTTTGCAAACAGGCGAGAGGAGTCCTCTCAATTTTCCTATGAAATCTCATCGCCCGAACATTTATTTTATCGTTATAGGACACATGTATTACATTAATCTGTTAACAAAGCATACGGGATAAGTACGCTTTTTAATGTGTACACGTCAGTTCACAATAATTTATTTGTGCAGCCCCTGTTACACGGCCACCTTTCCAATTATATACGAAATTTAGGCGCTTTCGCTTCAGTGCGCAAACCTAAAACAATTTTTCTGCAGACTTAAAAGGACATATGTTCACGGTAAATGCCGCGTTTCTATTAGATTATTTGTAATATTTTACTAGCAATTTTAGAATTGAAACAGTGTTTTACCACCTTTCTATCTATTTTGGTTACAAAATTAAATGAATCATTTTCCAGCAGAAATTTTTAAGTTTGATTTTTATTTAATCGAGCATAAGATTCTGTATGTACCATGGTGGCAAACAGGTTTTACGGACCTCGGTGTGTTAGATCGTTACCACCGAGAAGAAGGCCTGAGCGCTCTGACAAAAACAGCATGCGACGTCAGCATAAGTAGTTCGACAAGCCCTGCCATATTTAGATTTTCTGTTTTTGCATTCATGATATGATATCTAGTGTAAGATTGAGTTTGATAGAGGTTGTACATATAAATCCAACATGCAAAACAGGCAATCAGTTTGTTTTTTCATTAATAAAGACTGTCATGATAAAATTAACCAGTTAATGTGAATTACCTACTTTTACTTCATTAACGTTGGTTTGCTTTTACAAAATTTTGTTTTTCCCATTGTTAAAAACTCGAACGGAGTGCGATGAGGGGTAAATATCCCGAAAAATTTTTGTACACAGGACTCGGAATTCCAAAGATTTCCAAGGAATTCCAAAGATTTCCAAAGATTTCCTAGGAATTCCAAAGATTTCCTAGGAATTCCAAAGATTTCCTAAGAATTCCAAAGATTTCCAAGGACTTCCAAAGATTTCCTAGGAATTCCAAAGATTTCCAAGGAATTCCAACGAATTCCGAGGCCTTCTAAAATAATTTTATGA
The DNA here is from genome assembly GCA_963966045.1 of Xestobium rufovillosum. Lineage (NCBI taxonomy): Eukaryota > Metazoa > Arthropoda > Insecta > Coleoptera > Ptinidae > Xestobium > Xestobium rufovillosum. The sequence goes on along the minus strand of OZ014492.1, from coordinate 45,293,349 downwards.
AATTCCGAACGTCTTCGAGGAAAGTAATCTCCTCCCAATTATCCCAAACAAAAGTGCAATACTGGCATAAACCTTTTTACTTTTATGCTTAAATTTCTTAATAGAGTGCTTAAAGAAACAAAATAAACTAATTTTTGATTATTTAAAACAAATATCCTTTTATTAAAGAAAACAAAATATATATGTATATAAAAAAGGCAGCTCTTTAAACTAAAAATAACAAAATTGTAGCTTGAAAATAAACGTAAATACTAATACAGGTTGCGTCACTTTTTACGAATTATTGCTCTGTTATTAAAATGGAAGTCATGAAAAGTGAGATATATTGTGTAACGAATGAATATCATTAAAAAGGAACATAGAACGTATAACCTCTAATATAGGTAACTTTACATAAATGTTACGGTAATTGTGATTAATCCGGCTATTTTGTATAAATATCGGCAATTATACGGTTTAGTCCCATTTCGTGCGTTCCCGTTTCGGGCGTCGATAAAATTTGTGCCGTTTCGTGCGTCGTCCCAAACCTCTACCTGGTTTGAGTGCCGTTTCGGGCGCTGACCAGCTGATAATGCAGTAAGCCCCTAATTCCAGTTTATCTTTACAACACAACGTTGTTAATAACTAGACTTCAACGCGGAATTCTATGTTGAATTCGCTACTATTGTTTTCAAATAATAGTTTTGTTTGGGGGGGGGACTTAAACGCTCAGCTCGCGAAGCTCACAGACCAGAAATAGTGAGCCGTGGAACCACTTTTTTGGCCGTATTCAGTGACGGGCAACTATAAAACAAAGCAGTACGTTTTGTATGCCTTTATTGCAACAAGTACCTATAACGCACGAACTGGCACTATTTAATTACCCAGTAAATTCTCGAAGCTCGATTCGACACGAAAACATGTAGAAACCCAAAAACGCCCGAAACGGGAACGCACGAAATGGGAAGATACCAATTATACATACCTAATCACCATGAAATTTGGCGAATATAATAAATTCTTTAATATTTGCAGTAGGTAATTAATTGAATTGGCTAGTTTTTATATTTGATAACCACAACTTAATGGTAAATGTAATAAAAGCCTTTAAACTATTCGATTTTTTAAATTAACCGGACGATATAAAATCACCAACCAAATGGCAAATGTAATAAATTACGTTAGATATAACCGACCTGCCCTGTACGGAGTTCACCCTTGGAATGTATGACACTGGAATTTTATGACATTAGCGTCCATAAAGCAAAATAATGCTCAGCAGGTAAATTAAACAACTCTGATCTAGTGGCACTTGCGTGCAACATAAAATTTGGATTCCTAATTTAAATATTTATTTCGAACACCTATTATGTTAAATATTGAGGTAAGTTAACTTGACCCCCCGGTGATTTCTTTTGTAAAATGTTTGTTGAATGATCTTTGAGGAGAATCATATAAACGCTAACGACTGAGACTTACAACTCCCCGCTTCGCCCCGCTTGACCTTAACCTGGCAGATTTTTATGTTGCACGCAAATGATACTTGTTTCGAGCTGCCCGCTTTTCCTGCTGGACATCTTTCCTTATGTACGCAAATGTCACGTACCCAAGTACCTTGACGCCCACCCTAGTACTACTACAGCTCCATGCCTTAATAATTGGAACAGAAAGTAGAAGAAAACAAAATAATATATTATTATTATTATTATTATTATTGCCACCGCGTCTTGGAACCCTTTCGCAATTTCCTAAATCAAATATTCTCGAAATTATCAAAAAAGTACTATTTAGAACCCAATAATACCTATAATGGACAGTAACCCAACTAAATTCACAGATTAGAGACTAAACTTCTGAAACTACAGAATTGTGACAGCACTGTACCTCACCCCACCCTCAAATTGAAAATTATTGGCCGGTGGATGCGAATGCAATGGATGCCTGCAGATTGCAGAAACTCAGAAACACCTATTACTCATCACACCACTAAAATTTTATTTTCATTCGGATAATGAATAGAATATTAAAATGTATTTCAAATATTCTTCAGGAACGTGTGGAGAAATTAATATTTACCGACAAAGTTCTTCTTGGGAAAGATTGTCCTTCCATAAAATTTGCTATTCAACATTGTTTGCTGAAAAACCATTCGGAAACTACTGCTTCGTGCTTCTTTTTCCCGGAAAAAACGATAATTAAAACGAAATCAAAGTTGCTTTAGAAAGATTTGGAATTGACTGTTTTACTTCATAAGGACCACATACAAAATTAACGGTTTCGGGGAATTCCAGGGAATTCCCAGAGAATTCCAAGGACTTCCAAGGAATTCCAAGGACTTCCAAGGAATTCCAAGGAATTCCAAATAAGTGTACACAAATTTGTCGGGATATTTACCCCTCAGAGTGCGATGAAGGAATCTACTGGCGTATGGAACCCTCTTTACGCCTAAAATATTGTAAAACCAGCAAAATGTTAGCATATTATAATGTCTAATGTGTATGGCGCGTATGCAGCCAGCACAGCGGTCGACCTACTTATGCTGACGTCACGCGGGGGCGCTCAGGCCTTGTTCTCGGTGGTAACGGTTAGATACCTCGGTGCTTTGAGCTGCGGGTTTCAATCACTCCTCGGGCTGTAAAAGTTTCTTTACGACCTTGATATATAATATTCCCCAACATACGGATTGCAGGTAACAAATCAACCGAAAACGTTCAATTATACGTTAGACTGCCTAAGCTAAATATATCCGTTTCCTGCTTTATTAAAATATTGCAAGAGTCTCTTCAAGCAGTGTATGAAAAGCACAATAACAACAGAGCCATAATGTAATAACGAAGAGGATAACAAGCTTGGGCGTTTTGGCGTTGTCCGGACGGTTTATTCATGCCGTCTAAAGATTACCTGTCTGTTCAAAGGCTGCCGACGGCAAGAAGACAGCCGCCCGCCGCTAGTATCATACCGGATTTACGTGCATACCGTGGATTTTCTATGGCTCATTGCTTCTGCTAAATCTTTCAGTACCTACAAATAAGCACAATTAAATTAAATTATTAAACTTACTCTGTCAAATGCATTGCCCCCAAGATAATTGCAGGTATAATTATAATAGAATTTTTCCATATATTTTACTAATTGAATAAAAATATCCTTATTAAACAAATAATTAATTATAAGGTCATGTGGGGTAAGTGGGACATAACATTTCAAAAATTCGACTTTTTCATTTTATAGCGTTAAATTCAAAAGGCCTAGAAAGTTCAAATTTTAACCCAATATATGTATACAGGGTGTCCCATGGTGGAGGCCTGTTAGAAGTTTATGGAGAACGAAAAATGGGACAAATTTGAAACTTTTCATGGAATTATACACTGACGGACAAAAAAAACCGGACACATGTTTTTATTTTTATTTCGAGGCCCTACAATATTTTTAAGTTACTTAACTTACGCAAATAATTAACGATTGCCCTACTAGTGAGGAAAAAGAAAGTTTTAGCTGAATATTGCACCTTTCGTAAGCCTAAACAGCCAAATCAGCATTTTGACTCTTCATGCATTTTTATTGAAACATCAAAATCTTTTACCTTATTGGGCTGCTCTCTATTTTCTATTGGTTTTTTGGTGAAATTTCATTTGTAAATGTCAGCTTTTAACATTTTCCATACAATGCACCCCGAAATTTGTTCACAAATTGTTGCTTTAAGTCACGATGGCCGAACAGTGCGGTATATTGCTCAAGTGCTGAATATACCCCGTAACACAGTGCAAAATGTACTCTTGCGATTTCGTGAAACTCATGGGTTTGTAAAGAAAGTCGGATCTAGTCGTCCACGGACTGCGAACCATCAAGATGTCCGTTTTCTCCATGTTGCTGTACTGCCCGATCGAGCATTGCCATCACCTATTCTTGCTGGACGGTTAGCCGAAATTCGAGGAGCGGCAGTTTCAGCCAGAACAGTTCGGAAAAGGCTAAACGAATACGTTGTAACATCAAGAAAGCCAGCTACGGGTCCCCTGTAGACCGTAGAACATCGCAGAGCATAACTTGCATTTGCGCGGCAATACGTAAATTGGGACAAACATCAATGGAGGAACGTGCTCTTCTCGGACGAGTCAAGATTTAGTGTCAGGTCACCAGATGGACGTGAAAAGGTGTGGTGAAGACCAGGGGAGCGGTACAGTCAATGTTGTATATCTCCCAGGGTCAGTTTCAATGGTGGAAGCATTACGGTGTGGGTCGGAATATCTCTGAGGGCTCACACAGAATTGATTTTCATTTAGAATGGAACAATGACTGCACACCGATACATTGTTGAGTGCCTGGAACCCCATGTCACACCATATATGCAATTTATAGCGGACAATTTTGTGTTTATGGATGACAACGCCCACTCACACACAGCAAGAATTGTTACCGAGTACCGTGAAGAGGTTGGTATTGGATGTCTCCCATGGTCAGCCAATAGTCCAGACCTGAATCCCACTGAACATCTGTGGGATCAGCTTGGGAAAAGGATTAGACGTCGCCAACCCCTACCAGAAACATTAAATGGCGCTTCAAGAAGAATGTGAACAAATACCCCAAGAATCTATTGATAGCCTCATTTAGGGCATGCCACAACGTTTAAGGGAAGTAATAAGAGTTGGTGGTGGTAACACCCATTATTAATTTGGTTCTACTAGTGTGCTTTTCCTTTTAATATTTTTTTTGTTGGTGTTTTCAAGTTCTTAAGTAACAGTTGATCTCTAAGAAAATACTTTTGTTAGGTTTTTGTTGACGAATCATTTTGTTTCTTGTTTTTTATTTATTGTTAAGACGAAAAGAATATAGTTAAATATCATTTCAAACCGTCCGTTGTTTTTTATTCACTAAAATAGTAATTCTAAGAGTGTCCGTTTTTTTTGTCCGGCAGTGTATTTAAGAAAACAGACTTTTAAGCGTTTGAAGTTTGTGTCCATTTAGAAGACTTCCTTTAGACTTCCTAATTGTATAAAGAGGCCAATTTAAACGATTCCTCGGAGAGCAGTATTCATTAGCAACGAATTGATTCTAATTCTAAGCTAGTGAGTGTTTTGGATCACAAGTTATTAGCGATTTTTCAAGCGGAAAAGTGTGTCAAAATTTCGAAAAATAATTTTTTTCTCAAAAAAGAGAAGAGATAACAAAAACTTTCCGAGTAAAAATAATTCAAACTCGTGATAAAATATGGGACGCCGTTTGGGTCTTTAATCGTCTATTTAAGGATATGTTACAGATGTCTGTAAATCGGGAATTATGGATATCCCACAGATATTTTTAAATATTTAAAAATATCTCACAGATATTTTTAAATCATTTTGGATATCAAACAGTGAACAATGATTATTTTTATCTGCGAGATATCTTTAAATATTTAAAAATATCTCACAGATATTTTTAATTCTATAATTACGGATATCTACTAAGCATTTTGATATCCAAAATTGTGGCGCCACCTATAAGGCGAAAGATGTAATTATTATTTTCTTTTGGGCTGGTGTAAATCGGTCGCGCGGCTCCACAGTGTTGCCAACCCTACCGAAATTTCGGTAGATCTACCGATTTTATATGTTATCTACCGATCTACCGAAATGATACATAATTCTACCGAAATTTCATTTTTTAATTATGCAATAGAGTCCATTAGTGTAACGGCAAAATCAGAGCGCGAAATTTAAAACGCTATCGGCTGTCCTAAGAGAAAAGTAGGATAAAATTTTTCGATGCATTTTAAATGGAGCTTAGATGACCTTGCACTTCACATTCTATTTTTACCTTTCATCCTGATTTCTTAACATTAAATCAATATATGATGATTACTATGAAGCTTTTTCGGTGTTTGTCTTGTAAAAGCATTTATTTATGCAGTCATTTTGTTTAAAACCAAAATGCAACAAACTACTGCAATTTACGGCGCTAGAACCGGCGCAATACATGGTTTAAATCGTCCATAGAAGTCCGTAATAACACTAATTTTTAACACTTTCTTTTCCATTTTACACTTTTTAAATATAAATAAATTCTTAAACCCCCTATTAAATAAAGATTAAACAATAAATTAGCCGGAGAAATAAACAACTTAACCTCAAACCCTGTGCATCAAACGTCAAAATAATAATGATCTGGTCTAAACAAGACATAAGTTCTTTTATTATATGTACTGTACTCATCCGTTTTAAAATATTTCTGAAATTAAGTTGTATTTTAAGTTGTTTTTGAAAATGTAACAGCTGGAAAGAGCAGTCTATTTGTCACTTGCAGAATCCCCGTGAACTGTAAACCGTTGTTAATATTGAAGTGGCGTGTAAATACTGTGAAAATATTGTGAAAATCCCTAATGAATATGTGTCCAAAAATGGCTACAAAAATAGATACAGGATGTTGAAATTTCTTACAAAAATGTAATATCTGCTTGTATCGTTACCTACTATTTTCAGCTGTTTTGTGCTATTCTCGAGTATTTACACGCCAATTCGATATTTACAACACTTTACTATTAGAAAGAATGGATTGACAATTTCGTTTTTAAAATCTCGGACTAATGCACCGTGTTACACAAAATTATTTCTCTCTGAAACTATGCCTCGAACGCAAAAAACAAAAGAGAGATTTTTCTTGTAAATAAAACAAAGATTCTAATATTTTGCAACATATCTATGTAAGTCAGTAGCGTAACATAGTTTCGGTAATAAATGTGGTCTCCCCACCTCGTAGTGACGCCACTGGTGAGAGTACAAAACTCAAAATTTATAAATTAGTAAATAACTTCAAGGAATTATTATGCCCAAAATTCCAAATGAATAGGTCCGGTAGTTTTCCAGATATTAAAAAAATAACATTTTTTAAAGAAATTTCAACACCTTGTATCTCGCTTAGCCGGCATTTTTGGACATACGTTGATTAAGGTTTTTCGCATTATTTTTAAGTATTCTATCTACCCTAGAAGTTTGTTACACTCATTATAGATCACCCTGTATTGCATTATACTCCGATCATCTGTTTACCCTACAAAATTTGCATTCCTCTAAAACGTTGAAGATTCACTTCTATCGCGAGTGGTGACCACGCATCCAGTTTTTTTAATCATGTTTTTCCTTGCCCTCAGCGTTCAGGTTATTGCCAATAAGTGGTGCGAATAATATTGAAATATTAATAACGGTCAACGGCAAAACCAGCGCCGGCAACGAAAAGTAAATTTGCTGGCTGCCGGCGGCGACAACGCATTCACTTCCGGGGATAAATATCCCAGAAAGTACCAACGTTGCCAAGCGTTTCCAATGTGTAAATATCCATCAAGTAGCTCATACAAGAGCCTACCTTGCATCGGCACCTTGGTTAATGGGATACACATGAAGTTAGCGGTTCAGGTAGCTTGGGGTGCAAACCCGCTGGGGATGACTTTTTTAGTCATATTTTTCCTTGTCCTCCAGGCAAAATGCTTGCCGTCTGTAATTTTCAAGCTTATAGTTTCTTAGGGCAAGGGAAAGGTATTTTTTCCCTTGCCCGACAAATGAAAACGACGTAATGCAACGTTGCACATTGGAATTGGAGAAGCTTGACAACGTTGGTATTTCCTACGATATTTAGCACTGATTTTATAATATTATAAAATCAATGATAATTTAGCCGTCCTCTTTATCCTCGGTAAGAAACGTCAGTTATTGCCGAACACGAACACAAAAGTTTCACCAATCAGAGTGCTACCGAGACACAAGTCCTGGGGAAACAGAAAACTCGACCGCGCGCAGGCTGGAGATTTAAAGCGGGAGAGCGCGTAAGTCAGATTTACACTAGACCATAAATACAACTAAGCTTACTTCCTGGAAATTAGAGGGCGCTGCAATTTTGGATATCAAAACTGGCAAGTGATATTCATAAATAATTAATTCTATCTTACAGATAATTCTAAATATTTAAAAATTACCGCCCCATATCTAAAATTGTTGATTTAAAAATATCTGTCGGATAAAAATAATTGTTTGTGGATATCTCACTGATAGCATTAAATATTTGAAAATATCTGTGGGATATCCTGAAACCTATACTATTTTTGCTCACTTTGGATTCGTATGTAATTCTTTAAGCAATACTTACGTGCTAAAGTCAAAGCTAAGCAAAAATTGATTTGATTTAAAAATATGCTATAGATATTTTCAAATATTTAAAACTATGAGTGAGATATGCATTAATAAATATTTATATCTCGCTGATATTTTTAAATAATGAATTATGGATATCTCCGAGATATTTATGTCGATTTAACAATATCTGGTAGATAGAAATAATTATTTATGGATATTACTTGCATGGTTTGATATAAAAAAATGTAGCCTTCCACTTGCTACTCTAAATTGGATAACAATTACAACGTGTAAAGGATGGTGTAATCGAATTATTGAATCTTTCGCCTTCTAGGTGGCGCCACAATTTTGGATATCAAAATGCTTAGTAGATATCCGTAATTATAGAATTAAAAATATCTGTGAGATATTTTTAAATATTTAAAGATATCTCGCAGATAAAAATAATCATTGTTCACTGTTTGATATCCAAAATGATTTAAAAATATCTGTGGGATATCCATAATTCCCGATTTAAAAACATCTGTAGGATATCCTTAAATGGACTATTAAAGACCCAAACGGCGTCCCATAATAAAACCAAATATTGGTATATTTGGGGTTGTACTATTTAAAAATCTAAACTTTATGTCAACTTGCCTCACTTGCCCCAATGTGCGGGCAAGTGGGAACTGCTACAGTAAGTCATACTTGTGGCGTTGCTGAATAAGTCGCGGTAAGAGAGAATACTTCTTAAAATGATAGTTTTCAAATATGCAATTTTCAGATCTGAACTATTATAGATTTTTAGTTTTACGGTGTTTTCTATAGTTGTAGGGACGAAATACCAAATCACTCAAATTGCTTTATCAAGTGAAAAGTAACAAGCCTAACAGTCTTATCCTTTGTTTAGTAAAAATAATAATAAGAAGAAAAAAGCAACATCCTTGCAACTTGCCCTAGCCTTCAGTGGGGCTCCTCCTGCGAAAAAATATTATGGGGCAAGTGGGCACACACTGAGTCTCACTTGCCCCAGGTAGAGAAAAAAATTGGGGTAAGAGGGACTTGCCACTTATCCTAAAAATTAGTTATTTTTAGGTACATTCAAACTTTTACTCCAGTAATCGTAATCAAAATGGCGTTTCCATGCCCTGATATAGTGACTGTTTAGTACAATTTACATTCTATCTACAGCTGTTGTATAGTAAACGGACCATCATTTTTATAACGTGACAGGGGCGGTGCCATACTCACCCTTTTTGAAAACGTATCGTATAATTTGCTATAAGTGTGTTAAGTATACCTTTCGGTTATGAAATATGGCAACCCTCACGATAATAGATTACTTCTATTATACGAAATTAGTATTGTAGTTGACAACTGTCCTATGAATGCGCACGCTAATAAAGCATCACTAAACGACACAAGGGCCTCAAGTACAATTGGAAATATTCAGAGGTGAAATTGAGACACTTTTTGTTGGGGTCAAGTACCATTATTTTGTAACTCGTGCGTTTTTGTTCTGAAGAGTCCGCGGCAGCCGCACTGAAATTATTATACCTATAACAATTAAGTACCTTTTTGTTTTTTCTGCTTTTGTACCCCCAGTAAGTAGGTACGGCCGATTTTAAATATTGAAGTGGTTATTTTTGTAAAGGGCTGTTTTAACGATTTCTTAAAAACAAATATGAAATACGTGTTATTGAATTTGTTAATAATAAAGATGTCAATAACAATAATAACTTGCATTACCTAATATAAAATATAAATAATTAACATAAAAGTACAACTTATTAACAATATGTGATGTGATGTGATTCTTCCATGCAGTAAGTTGTCAGTCGTCTACCGACAGGGGGAACCCAGTAGCAGCAGCCAGGGCAGGGGTACCAAAGCAAATTATTTACAGTTAAATGATTCCATTTCAATATCGGAACAAAAGAAGGGCCGCCGCTTGCTCTGAGATACATGTATCTGATATTTAGCTGACGGAACTTGGTAAGGGAAACGGGAGGCAACACTAGATCGGTTTGTGTGTGTGGAATAATGTCAAACTGTTTCGTTTTAAATGCTTCTGTTTCAATATGTCATTGTAATAATAACTGTATTTAACGCTGTTAAATTACATCCAGTAGTTTTCTGCTTGATTTACGTTCCCTAGTAGTTTAATAACTTTTTGACCTAGAATAAAACTATTATATACCGTGTGACAATCTTCCATGTGTACATGGGGAAATAACATGGGCAATTACATTTTTGGGGATTCCTGCTCCCCATGTGTAGTTACAGTGGTGGTAAAGGTAGCAATCGAAAGACTATTTTTTCTGCGTATGAGGATATCAAAAACTCTGCAATTTTCCAATTTATTACAGCATTAAAAGCAAAAATAATTACACTAATAATATTCAAATTAAAACACGGATATTCATCAGATTACCTATGACAATTTAATTTATTCTAATCAAAGACTCCTTTGATTCTAATTTCTATAAATAATTCATCTGAACTGTCAACATTATTTATCGACAATAGACCTTTTCATTTCGTTCTGTGTTCGTTAGTGCGCATGTGCTGACAATCAGCTGTTCTTAGATATTCGGACGAGTGTCACTGTCAGCTGTCAGGCGTTATAAACTTCGTGTGGAATATTCGTAAGTAAATAGTAGAATACCAAATAAGGAGGGTGTTTGAAAGACGGAAAATTATTACAAATGTTAGTTCCAAGTGATATCCGTCGTAAAATTGTGAGGCTGAATCCCGAAGGCGTGCCTGGCTCCTGGCTCTTGCTTGAAATACGGGAATGTTAACCAAGATACTTCAATCATGTAGGTTTTTAATAAAGCCCTGAAAATTAATCAATTTTTTAAAAGAAAACGGAGAAAAAGGATCTAATATAGGTACAGGTGCGTATTTTTCTGAAATGTATGTATGTAGCTACAAGTAATTCTTATTTTAAAGACCTAACAAATAATGACAAAACCTGGTAACGTTCAATACACTTTTCCATTTCGAATCTTGCCTCTTACACATTTTTATCCAAGCAACATCATTTATACAGGTGGAACTAATCCTCACTTCCTCACATGGTCACCAACCTAGTTATTAACTTCGGTTTTTCCCAGTATTAGGCAGGGTTTAGGAAATGGATAAAATCGTAATCCCAAGCGATAACTTGGCCTTCCCGCACTGCTATCACCTTGGCAGGCACCAAAAGCACAATTCGCGGATGCTCCATAGTGTTTTAGTTCCGAACTATTACTAATTTTGCACGTTTGCAGTACAATTTTACCAAAGAATTAATAAACACTTTCAAAGAAGCAATACCGCCTACCCCTCTAGGGGATATTGATACAAGACTTTGACATTCGTCCGAAATTGTCATGGCGCGTTCGCGCATGCGCCTCAGCATTTTTTTATAATGAAAAGTCCTATTTAAAATTTGGATTTCAAAATGAACAAAAATATTTATTCAGTTGAAGAAAGGGTTTTCATTGTGAAAACATTTTACGGCGGCAATAGTTTGCGGGTAGTTCGTGACTTATTTTCTGTAAAATTCAATAACAGTCCTATTCCTTCGGTAATAATAAAAAATTTAGTTAAGAAATTTGAAGATACTGGGAATCTTTCATTGAAAGAAGGTAATTTTTACTAATAAATTTACTTGGTTTTTATTTAGATAATTGTGATTCGCTTATTATTATTACCTAGTTGGTAATTTCTTATTGTTCGCTAACTTAAATTTTACTGGGATTATGAGAAATTTAACAAGTGATAACGTGGAGTGAAACAAAACTAAAATTAATCTTATCATTTATTTTTTTAGTCGTTCCAAGAAATCTAAATGTTGAGGTAGAGGAAATGGTAATAGGCCTGATAACTGCTAGTCCAGCATCTAGTTTAAGGTCTATTGCCCTAGAATGTAATGTTTCAAGAGAAACTGTCCGTAACATATTAAAAAAAACAAATATCATCCCTTTAAATTCCAATGTCACCAAGGTTACTTCCTTTTGACGAAGAATCAAGGCAAACTTTTTGTAAAGAAATGCAAGATCGGGCTAATCGGGATCGCAGCTTCCTCTCATCAATTTGTTTTACCGATGAGTGTACCTTCACTTTAAATCAAGAGCCAAATTCACAAAACGTTATGCACTGGGCCCAGGAAAATCCCAGAATAACTCTAGCCACTACAACGCAATACCCTCAAAAAATTAATATTTGGGCAGGCATTTTTAATAATCGCATTATAGGACCATTTGAAATACAGGGAAATTTAAATTCAGAAGCTTATTTAGATCTTTTAATTAACCATATTGGCCCTGCATTAGAAGAAGTTGCACATGCGAATCGGGAGGTCTGGTTTCAACATGACGGATGCCCAGCACATTTTGGAGCACAAGTGAGGGAATTATTAAATGAAATATTTCCAGAGAGCTGGATTGGTCGAGGTGGTGCTATAAACTGGCCAGCTAGATCTCCCGATTTGGCACCGTGTGACTTTTTCTTGTGGAGTCATTTAAAAAATAAGATTTATAAAACTCGTCACCCAAATATTGATTCTTTAAGGAATGCTATTTTTGCGGAATGCAACTTAATAAACGATCGGCAACTTGCGAATGTGAGAAATTCTTTCTATAATAGGCTGGGATACTGTCTGATACAGAATGGGGGTTTATTTGAATATTTGTTATACTTAGTTATTTTTCTTTTTTTATGTTACTTTAATTTCATTGTATATTAATAAGTTTTTGTCCTTACCTAGATATATGAAATAAATAAGTATTAAATTGCCAGATTACAAAATTCATTAGAGCAAAATAAACAAATGTTGCCGCTTGTTAAATTTTTCATAATTGCAGTAAAATTAAAGTAATTTAATTTTTATTATTTCATTTTACTGCTTTAACATTTTCCCAAAAACTTTTTAATAGGTTAGACGACACCTACAATTTGCCCTAAACTATGGACCAGCATTCACCAACGAAACATCCACACCGGTAATCAATTAATTGTCAACTATAGGTAATGAAAATAATAATGTGAATGAGAATTATCTAAATAAAAAAACAAGTTTATGTATTAGTAAAAATTAACTTCTTTCGATGAAAGATTCCCAGCCTTCAAATTTCTTACTAAATTATTTGTTGTTATACCGAAGGAATAGGACCGTTATTGAATTTTACAGAAAATAAGGCACGGACTACGCGCAACTATTGCCGCCGTAAAATATTTTCACAATAAAAACCTTTTCTTGAACTGAATAAATATTTTTGTTCATTTTTAAATGTTGACAGTTTAGAAAATCCATAAAAATCAAAGACGTCCGTGATTAGAATAAATTAAGTTGTCATGGATAATCTGATAAATTTCTGTGCTTTAGTTAGAAAATTATTAATGCAATTTTTGCTTTTAATGCTTTAATAAATTGGAAAGTTATAGAGTTTTTGATATCCTCATACGCAGAATAAAATAATCTTTTGATTGCTACCCTTACCACCACTGTAACTACACATGGGGAGCAGGAATCCCCAAAAATATAATTGCCCATGTTATTTCCCCATGTACACATGGAAGTTTGTCACACGGTATAAGGTACAACCACTGCGGTTTGGAAAAGTAATATGGCCAAAAATTATTAATTAACCAAGGTCCGTTTTAACTGACCTTACCCTACAATGAATTTGGAGTCACATTTAACGTGCCTTCATTTATATTCACTTTGAGTTCTTCATGAATATACAATTAACACCCCATTTACATTTTATACATGTATTACGTAACAATGATTTTGTTTCAATCCGTAAACGTCTTTTTTAATTCCATCGGACGTACATTTGAAGTAAAGTTTACTTTGCATACAGAGCAAAAGTTCTAAAAGAAAATATTTATAACTAAATTTGGAAGGCAAACAAAATTGCGAAAATACTTTTTCTCTCTGAAGATTGCATAAGACTTTACTACATTCTGTCACAATTCCCATAATAATTTTCACCACATAAATTGGGCAAATCAACACTAATGTCCAAAATGCGATAAATATAGGAGTTAGCCACGTTTCTGGGCCATTGCCAAACGCTTGGTGAATTATTCAATCGAATCGGGACTCTATATGGTCGATATCCCTTCTGATAATCAAATCACGCATCACTTTCGTTCGAATAAATACTCAGGTGCTTGTACAACAGATATTAGTTGCTTGGTGTTATTTCATCTACACACACTAACAAGAATGGTAAGTTTCGACTAACTCTTGATATTAAGACAGACGATATATGTTGAATTGCTAGTTCTTCAAAATCACATTACTACTGGTCATCTCGATGGTTATGGCTGAACCACCAGCCAGACAATATTTCAATCAAAGGGCGTCTCCACCATACCAACCAAGAGGCTTTAGGCCATCAGCTCCTTTTAACTTACCAGCTAGATCTCAAGCCCAACAAGCACCCCCAACTCCTGCTCCTTCTTATGGTCCCCCACCAAAACCATCTTACGGACCTCCACCGCAAGAACCTACCAACCCAGAACAAACCACAACTGAAACTGTTACCGAAGAAGCAACTACTGAGAATTTCCAAGTAATGAACTTCTTAAATATTATTTATGTATGTATGATGATTGTATGATGATTTTAGGTAGAAAATCTTAAAGTAGAACCAAAGAAGAAAGAAGAACAAAAGAACGAGAAGGTCCAAGAGCAGCCTCAGTTGAGGCCAGTTTTCTTCGTGTTGCCCCAAAGAGAAAAGTTGGTGTATGTACCACAGAGCGCACCATTAGTAGCAGTGCCGGAAAACCAAAGAGAAAAGTTAGTGTATTTACCTCAGAGTGCACCTGTACCACAAAGTGCACCATTAGTAGCGCTCCCTGAATCTAAGGACATTGTGTATTCAGTTCCAAGTAGCTTTTTTCAAACAGCACGTCTACAGCTAGTACCAGGTACTTCAGCATCCTCTACGTCTGTCTTTACTCCCTATAGTGCGTCCTTTGTACAAGTTTTCCAGTGAAAGTTTTGTGATTGTTAAATACATATTTATGAATTTGTTTGTTTTTATTTGTTTCATATACCAAATACCACGATAGAAGAATAATTCAGGATGAATCTGTTTCGTTACCCCGGTGTATGTGTACGTACAAAACGATTTGAATTGAAATCTCCCACTGAGAAGCGAAGCGATCGGTATCAAAACGTTAGGTTCCCACAGAAGGAGAGGCGTGTTGAACGTGGAAGCCCTCGGATGCGGTAATCCGGCTTACACAACATCTTGTTTAGATATGCTACCTCTTGTTCTACCTCACAATATAATCTGCTATTTAAACTAAGTACAATAATGCGTGGTAATACTACGCAGCGCGGGTTATGTTATCATCTCCCCCGCAGGAAGTTAGATGACATAAATATTTCAAAACAATCTCGTTGGACATTTCTTCTAGTTTTGGATTATGCCATCTTATTATTGCTGATTTAAACTCTACATACAGAGCCAGCCAGTTAAGTCACAAAATCCAATTGTTTACAGGACTAAAAATTTGAGTGAGGGTAGAAATTTATTTTTGATTGATAGTAAGTCACATTTTTATATACGATGGTAGCAAAAAAGTAAGATTTCTGTTGCAAAGTGGATTCACCAGAAAAGTGGAACACTTGCGACCATTCAATAAAGAAAGAAGTACAGAAGAGGCCCCGGTATAGAACCCTGTGGTACGCCCTTCCTTATAAATCCTCAGTTAGATAATTATTTTGACAGCTTGTGCCCTATGGCATAAGCAACTTTTAAGTAGGGAAACAGCATTACACGATAAACCAACATTTTTCTAGGATTGCTAAAAAAAGATCGTGGTGAACGGTATCAAAAGCTTTTGAATAATCTACCAATGTCAAAATCGTCCTTTTTCCGGTATCGCTTTCTGTTAAAACGTCATCAACAACGTGACCATGTTAATTGGTCTGAAATCTTTAAAGTATGTGGTATTACTTATTTTTGGAATAGGAGTAACATTTCCTGATATCAGGAAATTTGCATGCAATTATGGACGAATTTATTAAACGGGTGATAAAATGGATGATATATGGAAAACATAGTTTCGTCATACTCTAATCAGCCCACACAGCATTACTTTTTAAAGAACCAATAATATTTGAATTTTTACTACGTGGTATCGACGAGTTGGAACTTGTAATCAAATTTTGAATTTGAAAATAAGCTTTTTTTTACTTAATACCTATGGCGCTATGGCTTTGGCCAGTTTTAGATGAATCTGTATTACAACACGAATTTCTTTATTCAACAAATTGCATTTTTGTTGTGCTATACCCACTGAGTTAAATAAAATAGGGTTTCTCCATATTTACGAAAACATGTACAGAACAAAGCGATATATATATTTGCTAAAACCATTTTCTTGTATCTCTTTAGAGTCGGATCATCTACATGCACGACCTGCAGCTTTAGCTTTCGATTCCCTAACGGCTAAGCGAAAACGTGGAGTTAAAATTTATATTTTTGCTGAGCTTTCGAGCTTTCGAGTGCTTGAGAATATTTGGACGAAATTCCGGGATCATCATTTAACTGGAATTCCGCGCGTACCCAAAGAGCAGATATTAAATTTGTGGAATTTAGCGGTAAACTCTCGTGTAAATTGGAGATGAAACAGACGATGGGTTGCCCGCAAAAACCAAGCCGGAAATTAGAGTTTTCACTTTGAATTAGGTAAAAATTTTGTAACTACAGTGGTCTTTAAGTTAGCGATAAAGGAAAGCTTCAAAAAAATTTATTTTTCTGCATAACTACCGTTGTATCATTCCATTAAAAAAAATATTTTGTTTGAGCCTCAAAAAAACTAGATTACAGCAGTTTTCTACTCATCATCTGATGAAAACTTTCTGCCCCTACTATAGTTTTGGATACTCCAGCTTCTTTAGCAAGTACTGGGATCTTCGTTCGTCGATCTGACAGCAAAAAATCTTAAACATGGCTAATGGTTTCCTCAGATTTTGCCTCAACCGGTCTTTCTGATCTGGGGCCATCCTGAATTGAGAAATTAGATGGGCCATCATCGCTGTACAGGGTGTCCAATTTTCGTTGTGATTTGGAGGTTTCTCGTAGAAGCAGCAGAGGTAGAGCCTCGGGGTTTTCGCAAACCTGAGCTACTTTCTTGAGTATATAGAAAGCTGAAACCAGAATTTTGATACCGTTTTTAGTTTTCGAGAAAAAAAATATTGATTTTTATCGATTTTCAAAAATTCTCTCCATTTCTTTTTGTACTAAGCAGATTAAAACTATTAAGATTGATTCCTGTAGAACTTTTCCAAGGAATTCAGTGGCGTACGTAGTGTTTTTCTGGGGAGCGTATTTTTTGAGTTATGACATGAAGTTGAATTTTTTAAATGGAAACCACAGCGGACTTTGGTGTAGTTCGAAAGGTCTTTTTTTAAGCTATCAAAATATATACACTTTTATATTGTTATTTCAAAAAACGGCAACGATTTTGGTACCTTTTCCTTTAGAAAATATAAGATAGGTAGGTACATCCAAGATACCTGCGATTTAATGTTAGCAACTTTTAATAACAACTGAAATAAAAGCAACAAAAACAGCAAAACAAACAGAACAAACAAAACCAAGAAAAACATCAAACAAAATTATAGGAACTGCTCAAATTGATTGCCATGTTTCTCAACACATAATCTACATCTTTTAGTTTTAAGAGATTGATGGATGGCAATAATTAAAAAAATAGGATGAGCTTGCAAATGCATGTGTTGCCTCTGCTAGCTCGACTCCATTGTTGTATCTTCGACTCTTCGTATGTATATTTTTTCTTTTAAAAATGTCCAAACAAAAAAGAGTCCAGATACTCAGATCCGGTGATCTTGCAGGCCACAATATAGGTCCATTTGTACCCAACCATCTACCCGGAAAATGATTTTCTAAATAATTTGTAACTATTGCAGAATTGTGTGCCGTCGATAAAAATCAACATTATTTTTTTCTCGAAAACTAAAAACGATATTCAAAGTAGCTCAGATTCGAGTAATCCCCGAGGCCCTATCTCTGCTGCTTCTATGAGAAACCCCCAAATCACAACGAAAATAGAACAGCCTGTACACCTGGGACATTCTTTCATAATTGCGCATGTGCCCTGCAGTCCGCTCTCTGACGTCATGACGCCACATTAATGGCGCTATTTTTTAATACTCATTTCAGGTAATTCACAAAGGTCAATGGAGGTGAAGTTGAAGAAATATAAGATATGGGCTGGTTAATTTTCGTGTCCAAAGAAAAAAAAAATTAAAATAATACTGGTGGATGGCCCTAATGCGGCAATACTCTATTTTTCAGTCAGTCTGTACAATTTTCGTTTTACCATCCTGTTCTGTATTTGGATATTCCATAAAAAGTACATTTCTTATAGGTATAGTGGGCCAATCCTTATCTCTGGCTATATTCAAGATATCAACATGAAATTTTACAAGTATGTGGGGAACCCTATATACTAAGCATCTGATAAAATTATTTTTGTATACACAAACTCTGAGTACAAACCAAAGTACATATTATTTTTTAAACGAAACGCTCAACATTTGTTTACATATTTGGATTCCCAATAAAATTTTACGAAAGTTGATATACTTGGGGTTTTTCACATAAGTACACATATCTTGAATAGAACCAGATATATGGGCCGACTACGCACCCAACCTGTATGTATAAAACTTTCAATTTTAACAAATAAAATTATTGCCCAAGGACTGTGGGTATTGTTTAACAAATTTTCGAGTTGTCTTCCCGCATCTGGTTTTGATTGAGGAAATGAAAAATATACCTGGGCATTTGACTTCAAAGTTCAAAACAAGCAATTAAAAAATAAATATCAAAAAAGCGTGATTGTCTGGTCGGTGCACATATTCTTTTGGTTTTCCAGCAAACAAACGTAACCACTGGAATGAATTTAACACAAAGTACACACACATATCCAGAATAAATTGAACAAAATTTTAATTAATGTGTAATAATTTCATTAAGGCTCGTTTGTGGTCCATTCTAAATTGAAATTGCACTAAATCGGACCAAAGAATGCTTAAAATTTCAATTAGCTTGTGTCCGGAAGCTAAACACGCTTGCATTTTTTAACAAGTGTCACTAGCAGAGCCCGCCCTGGATAATCAGCAACTGATACACTGTAACAAACGTACCCCTCGGGCCAGATTAGCTCTCTCAAAGTGAATCTTTGAACTTTACGCGCGCCCCTGTCTGTGTCTGTGGCGTTCAAACAGTTCTAATCTGCTTCGGATAGTTTCCCAAACAATTTGAGGTTACGAATGAACGCTGATAGTACCCCTGTGGGCCTAAAAGTAGAATTCAGCGATAAGTAGATACATCAGGGTGCACAGGGTGGTGTTCAAAAATCTTCCCTAAGTTTGGACTGCCAGTAAGTCGAGAATTTAACGGGCATGCCTTGATTTAAATTCTACTAATAAATTGTTATTTTAGTTTGGTGAAATTCTGGCATAAGGTAAATAATAAACAGTTTTATCGACGTTTCGGCCCCGTTCGGGCCCTTTCTCAAGATTTATTTGTAGAAGTAAAAGTTAAAGTTGACATCAAATTATTTGTCAATACAAATTTTTCTAAATAACAAAAATTATTTATACGCCAACTATGCATTTAAATATAAAAATACGTCTTATAATTTAGCACTTTTGATGTGAAAAAATTTGGATTATTTCTTTATAAAAGAGAAATAGAAATATGTATTTAATTTTACAATAACAATAAGTAGGTATCTGGAGACTGGCGAATTTGAGAGGCGAGCAGGATCTGGATGACAAAGGGTGACAACTGCCGTTGATGAACGATTTCTTGTGCTCAACATACTGAGAGATCGCAGATCAACGGCAATTCAACTTCAACATCGTCTTCTAACAGTGCAAGGGGTTCAAACAAGTGAGAAGACGATTATTAGGAGGAGACTTATGGAAAGTGGCTTAATTTCGCGAAGGCCTGCCACAGGACCACAATTGTTTCCTAGCCATCGAAGAGCACGTCTGCAGTTTGCGCAATTACATACGGATTGGAATCCTCAGCAATGGAGTGTTGAAGTTCTTTTTACTCATGAGCACATACTCGTACCTACCTCTTATTTGTGGAAAATGGTGCTTTGAACGCCCACAGATATGTGGACGATGTTCTTCAAGAAGCTGTCGTCCGAGTAGTAACTGAATATCTGGATGAGGTTGGCATTCGTAGATTTGATTGGCCAGCATGCAGCCCGGATCTTAATCCTATAGAGCACACCTGCGATCAGCTTCAGAGGCATATTCGTCGTCGTCCAGCCAAGCCAGAGATTCTTTAAGAGTTACGCTTGGCCCTTCAAGAAGAATTTGAAGGAATTCCTCAAATGTGCTTAGCAGATTTCATTAACTCAATGCTACAACGGTTAAATGCTGTAATTCAGGCTCGAGGAGGACATACACGGTACTGACAGCAGGAGTTCTTAAGAACTACCACAATTTTTTATATATAAGAGAAAACGTATTACCTAATTTTGTGTTAATTAGTCTTTTTTCTCCTAATCTTTGCATCTCGTAGCACCAATAAATGCTTCTTCAAGCCAATACCACTGTTAAGTTGAATTAATGAAAATTTTAGTGTTTTTTTTTAAATATCAGCTACGGAAATCTGCCCCAACTTCATCCACCATCTTCTTTTGAACAAGTGGCGTTTTGATTAATTAATTTTATTTGTTGCTACCTCACAGTTTTCCAAACAGCAAACAAGTAATTTTCTCCTTCTACCATATGCAGCATCTTGAACGATACTCACAAATTTGTTGACTACTTGGTACTAGCATAGAATAAAATAATATGTATCTAAATGTATCTAAATCAATTAATCTATGGTACTAGCATATATTTGAAATCATGAAAATTAAGTTAAGATCCTTTTGTGCGAATTTACTGGCTCTTGTAAACCCTGTTTAAGATATTTATCAGTCAGCAATACACCAACTGGACCCTCCTTAAAGAAATTTATATATCAAAGACATTCCTGCATCTTGGAACATGGAAGTGAACTATTCATTTCTGCTTTGTTGTTTTTGTAAAAGTAACAAGCATTTCCAATTTAAAAATATTTAAAAATGAATACAAAATTCTTCGCGAAGGGGAAAAATCCCGATTGGGATAGCCGGAAGAAATAATACTGAAATCCGCACGTTCGGTGAATCGGGGAAGCAGTCTTTGACGCCTCCGAATCAGTGTCAACAAACAAACGACATTAGATGGCGAGGGTGTGTGACAAAGAGGCCGCAGGGACCAAATCAATACCCCGGAGACATTCTCGTGACGTCAGATTTTCTTTGCCACGATCCGCAATCGGCGGCGGCGACGGACTCAACCTTGCGCCGCTACTTCGCATTAAATGCTTATTAAACGCTGCCTCTCGTTGAGAGGGAGAAATAAACACCTCTGACTCGATTATGTGCCCCAGCAGATGCGAAGTCAATACCCAAACAAATGTACCTATAATAGGCGCATTATTCTTGACTTTAGTTATTATACTATGGATTTCCATCCCATGGACCTAAAGATATACAATAATTTACTTACCTTTCTTACTGTGCAAATCGTCAGCTAATATCGTGGGAGGAGGGCTTAAGGGCTGCAGAGGAAATGACGTGTTTCCTGCAGAATACCACGGAGTAGGTCTCCAACTAGTCTGAGTACCGTTGAGTAATCTCAATTTGTCGTAGACGCTATCGCTCCCCGCACTTGATGGTGGTGTTTGAGCTTGTTCCTTTTGGGCTGCCAGATTTCTTAATACCCTGTTTATGGACGATACCTGGAAATAATTTTGATTTCAACACTAATTTCACGACAGTGATGTACTGGAGTTGAAATAGAAGAACAAGCAGGATTCGTGTTGGAAGATTAAAAGTGGGAGGTCAAGAAGGGGTTGGAGAGAAGGTGTCTACAGGGAAATACAAGGCAAAAGTGTGGAAGCTAGGAATCGCAGTATCTGTTGGTTAGTTCGTGATATTTGCATCCTAAACGATTTGATATGTTTTGCAATAAACCTCTTTTAACGACTGCCGGAAGGAAACCAACGAGAGGGTGAGCAGTTACACTCCGTATGTAATGTGCAATAATCTTTAGCATGGCGCGTGTCCAACACGTGGCGTTGTGCGGTAGCGCATAGCACATTCTTTTCCAGATCAAACTCTGTAATTTATCAGAAATAGATTAAATTTCGATTTTAATAAAACACGTTTTTTATCGACTATTGTATTTTGTAGTTGGTAGGTTTGATTAAAAAGTTTTAAAATTAATTAAAAATATTTTTTACTGCGACAAGTTTATATGTCAACTTGATTGTTCGGCTTGAATTATTACCTACGTTTAATTTTTGATTCATTAAAATCAGGAATTCGAATAATTCACTAATAAGCTGTTTGGTCTAGGGGCGACTGTGTTTGCATTATAAGCAATCGGGATTATGGTTCAAGTGCTACGCATAGTTGAAAATTTTTCACTGCATTTACTTCTAAAGATATAAGAAAATGAACCAGGGCAACAGACAATTTTCTATTACAAAAATGACACCCGTCAGCTGTGGACTTCTCGAGTTTTATAGACCCCGATCTTTTAAATTTTAAATTAAACAACGCCAACTTTATTGCGACCTGAGTACCATTCTAATTCATTAAAGACCATGTCGATGCCGTCAATGGTCGCAGGTCACATAAAGAACAGCAGGGGGTACACTATTGGCACTCTATTCACGTGCACCCCATGATACCCATTATGACCTTTTTTCCATCTTTTGTATTGTTCCTAACATAAAGAATATATATGCATGTGAGCAAAAGCCAACAAGACTTCAATATGTGACTGAGAGAATCCATATATACCCTCGCCCTTATTCCTTTGTTTTTCCTAAAAAATCGGGAAGAAACCACGCTTTCGCATTGATTGCTTCCGATTCCCAAGCAAGGTGGTCGCGTCAGGTTGACATTTGACGGAGTCGGTCCACTTTATTCCTGGCGAACAAAAACAATTATACGGTGTATATGTTCCAGTTCTCGAACAATTATATTGTTGTGATCGGATTTCTTTTGTCGGGGAGCCACTTCAGAGGCACTTGTTGGCTTTTGTCGATCAAATTACATACTACGAGAGAATAATAATAGGCTTGTGCATTGCAACCGAAATTTTGCGGTGCGCCCCGTTTGCTGCCGTTTGTTTGGCAAATTTATTAGTTTGTAATAATTTTTCTATCAGTCATAATCATTGCAGAAGAATAGATAATCAACTTTATTTATGGTAGTCATAGTAACTTTTCCCATTCAAAATCGACTTGGAGGTTTTTTCCAGTTAAATTTATTGTTTTTTCCCAAATGGTTTGCTTTAAATTCATTGTTTTTTTCCTTCATGCTACGAGGTATTCGAATTTCCTTTTTATTTTTAGTTTTTCTAATGCCTCTGATAAACATTGAAATTCAGTTATCTAGTTAGCTTATTTTTTACTGTCAAGATCTCATGGATATTATTATTTTAATTATTTGCATTGTTTTGTCAATTTAAGTTTCCTTGTCAACTGTTACCTGAGTCATATTGATTTACTTACAATTTTACTTTATGTAAACATATTCTGTGAATTCTTTATCACTTTGCCTCACATCAGTAATTTAACTGGACACGTGTAGATAATTTTCATATAATATGTACTCCTGAAGATGCTAAAGTTGTCAGCGAAACACGTGTCGAGTTTAATTACTGTGTCACTGTTTTGGTGTGTTATAGGTAAACTTCTACAGAATTCATAATGAATTTCCGTCAAACTCCACTGCTGTGTGAACCCACGTAGTCTCATATTTTTAGTGCACCTTAGATTAATTATTATAAAGACGTTTAATTTACTAATTTTCCAAATTATCGACTTTCATTTTCTTGCTTATGCAAGATCATCTAAAAATATAGTCGGACCTTTTAATTCTCGGAGCAAAATTTTATTTGCGTTATGTAAAGAAGGGAAAACGGTATCGGGAAAACGCCGTTATATTAAACATCTTCTGAAGGAAAATCTTCTCGGGGAATCGGTCGCATGCCGTTTATTGAATGCATGCAAATTTCCATGGCAACGTTCTCTCATCCCGACAAAACACTGGTACATTTCAGAAAACAAAAACGTTATGGATTTTTACGTGAAATGCGCATTTTCTATATACACAAAACACAATGCGCTCGGTGTAAAGCTTTATTCAGAGTGGGAGCGTTGAGCGCAGCGTCGCGTTGCGTCGCGTCTAGCGCCGCGTTGATGTATTCAGAGTGACAGCGTCTGCAAGCGTCAGTGTACAAAATTGCTCCAACCAGAGCAGTTCTGTTCATGTTACTCGATGCACCCTATTATACTTTGAAGATATTAAAGAAAAAAGTTGGAATTCACCCTATAAACAAAGAAAGACATTTATATGGCGAATTCCATCATTTATACTATAAATTAAGACAGTATCCGGATAGATTTTTTAATTATATGAGAATGTCCATCCGAACCTTTGATTATTTGCAGATAATTTTGTATTCCAGAGGGCTGGCCTAGCCTGAATTTCCGCAATCAGCACCTCCGAGAAGCCTTCTTCTGTTGAGCTCATTTTGAATACTGACTGAAACGCTGTAAAAAAACAATCCGATTTGTTTCGGACGCGAACGCTTTGCGAACGCTTTAAGTAACGCTGCGCGCGACGCTGTCACTGTGAATGGTTCCATTCAAATTGTATTGTATTGTTTTAAAAAACGACGCGGCACTCGACGCGACACAACGCGACGCTGCGCTCAACGCTCCCACTCTGAATAAGGCTTTCACTGTAATAGGGAATATACGTGGGCGATTCAAGAGCTTTAACCCGCAGAAAAAAAATGTTTTGTCTTGGACTGGTAACCACTGGTTCATCTTCATCATAACCATCTCTTCGTCCCGAAAGTGAGTCTCACGAAGATGCTTTTTGAATTTTGGGAACAAATGGTAGGCGCTAGGCCTAGGGGCTAAATGGTGCACTGGCTGTACACCAGAGTGGTCAAACCAGGAATAGTGTATGCAGCTTTGGCATGGTGGCCCAAAGTCAAACAGATAACTACTAGGCTAAGGCTAAGCAAAATTCAGAGGCTTGCCTGCCTAGGGATAACAGGGGCGATGCGGACTTCGCCAACTGCAGCCATAGACTCTTCTGGATCTTCCCCCTCTCCACTTCGTGATACACGGGGAGGCGAGACTGGCACTATACAGAGTCTAAAATTCTTTTTACCGTGTCCGTCTGGGTATAGAGCACACTAGCATTATTGAGGACATAAAGGATCCCATGCCTGACATGAGGACGGATTACATGGTCCCAAGAACACCACACAACCACTCTTTCAGGTCACAATCGATGAGCCTAGAGTGGAGAACCAAATTCTGAACAGCATACCTTCCGGCAGTCTAATCTGGTACACCGACGGTTCTAAGACCGACACAGGTGCTGGATCAGGACTTTTTGGAGATAAACCAAGAGTGAAACTCAGCTCCTCTCTGGGCAAATATGCCTCTGTCTTTCAAGCAGAGGTCTACGAGATACTACAATGTGCGCGGGAAAACATTAAGAGGGGCTACAAAAATCAGCGGATCTTTATCTTATCAGACAGCCAGGCAGCTTTGAAGGCTCTTATGAGCCCAAAGATGTCTTCCGGACTGGTGTGGGAATGCTTCGAGCAACTTAATATCCTAGCCATGCGGAACGCAGTGAGACTGGTTTGGATTCGAGGTCACTGTGGGCTGATAGGGAACGAGGAAGCCGATAAACTAGCAAAGCGGGGCTCCAACGATCCTTTTGTTGGACAGGAAACTGCCCTAGGCATAACAAAGAGTGCCGTCAGACACCAAGTAAGTGGATGGATTCGCGCTCAACATCACAATTACTGAAACATGATTCCAGGATTCAGGCACAGCAAGTCGTATATAAAGGGACCTTGCAGGAAAAGATGCTCAGAACTACTTTGCCTTAGTAGGATGCAAATTAGAATCGTAACAGGCTTCTTAACGGGACACATGACCGTTAAAGAACACCTGTGGATGATTGGCAAATATTACGGAGACCTTAACTGCCGCTTGTGTAATAAGAAATGGGAGAAAAAATGTACTCTGGGAGGGACTTGCTCAATTTTCACCCAAGATGCTTTCTGAGTCTTGTGCTGAGTTTTTAAATCATTACAAATAAGCTACACCTCCTGAGTGCATTAGGAGTCAAGAATCGCTAGGTACAGCCACATGTCACTGAGCAAGATCATAATGTAATGGTTTTGAAATACCGCCACCAAAACGTTATTTATTGACCAATTTCATTTTTTCTTTCAGTAAATTGTAGATAAAGGAATACTGCAGAGCTCTATAGCACTGTATTTTTTTGGAAAATCTACATAAAATATATTCTTATGATTGAAAAATAGATAATTTTTGCACCACGTTTTTTTATCACAAGATATTTCAGAATATCGAAAATTTAATGCTGTAGAGCTGTGTTTGCTTCGTGAATCTTCGTGAAGAAAACCACCAATGCATCAAAAAATAAGGCGTTAATAGCGGTATTTCTAAAACCCTGTAATGCGTCGAAAAAAACAACAATGTACCTATACATTAACAGTTGCGCCGGTCAAAAATATTTCTACTGAACAGTCTTCTTCGAAGTACAAATTTTATATGCTGAATCTTCGGGTAATATCTTACAGCCAGCTGCAGGGGTACAAGCACAGCGAGGGTGGAACACTGATTGGAGCAGTTCCAGCCAGCGGAGCGAAAGAAATCAGGTTTAAAACGGTCTACCCTTCGGATTATTCGCTACAAAAACTTAGATCGTATAAAGCGATTCATTACAACTAAGAATTTTGATTGTTTGACATAGAGAACTATTTAAATTAGATTCGATCGCGGTCCGGTGAGACAAATTCTAAATTCGACGACTGGCATGTTTGAACGAAAGTGAGGAAGACGGTAATGATTTCTCCCTCCTAATATTTGGCAGATCACTCTTAAAAACATATTTCTGTTTACCAAAGGGCACCCACATATGCCCTACTGTCCGTGTCCTATTTGCATTTTTATTTTTTTAACATCTTCGTTGATGACGTACAACTTCCTCTCTCATTTCCTCAAACTCTCGCTTCAATTCAACAAAACCTATTCCCTTAGTTCAGCGACTGCCTGATAGGGTGAAAAAATGGGAACGCTGAAGGGCATCATTACTAGACTGTTTATTTGCAAAATTAGAAGGAAAACATAAATAATCCTGGCAGTGATAAAATCGATCCCTGTGTTAATATTTGCTTTAGGTCAAGGATCGGAACGGAACGGGGGGGTTATGGAGTGTAGAAGTGCTTTCTTCGCAAACAGGCGGCAAATCTATGCACCCTCTACTCTCTCTCGTAACTGGCGCGGCACACTTGCACTAGTGTTTACGGTTTGCTGCCTGCGACCCTCACATTACACAGCATAATTCCTTTTTCCTACAACAGCAGCAGCTTTCTGCTGAGAAAGTTTCATTTAGCAAGCTGCACCTTTTCGAAATTTTCGTAGGGAGAAATACGGCTGATTCGAATACGGAATAGAAATTAAAAGTTTCAGTCTTTAATAATAATTCGTAAAATAATTTAATTTTATATAAAACATAAGAGGAATTTACATTTACAACTTATTGCAGGAGGCAACTTTAATTTCCCAAAATTTAATGAAAACATAATCTGTGCGAATAAGGAAAGGAACTGTATATAGAAGTATCGATCTTATACCAAGTCGGAAATTCTAACGCTACATAAGCTCCCGATAATAACATCAGCTCCAATTTAATCAGTTTGTAATCATCGGTTTAACCTGCGTGACGAGCCTCTTATATAAGCTCAACCCCTCGAGCAGTCTTCCGCATATTAGCAGTCATCTCCCTCAACAACCCCACCATGCTACTCAAATTAAAACTTTGAAAGTGGAAAAACACCCTCTCGATCGCCCAGTCCGCGTTTTTCTCTAGGAATAAATTATTCTCGCTTTTTCATCTTTTGGCAATTGACACCTACTCATTACTAACTTCTAGTACGACGCATTGCTTTTAAGGATTCTGGAATGAACTTTGTTATTTGCGTTTTATACTTTAAAAATATATTAGGTACCAAATTTACTGTTATAACTGACCCCAGTTAAGTGCCTAAGGTGATTGATTTGATTTACGTCTTTGTTTACGCGTCGCTATGTTTATTATTTTATACGGAACTTCCATACCTATCACCAGATTATGTAACTATTGGATGCATAAAACAGTAGCAATAAATTGTTTGTGACAGTCATATAACTATTATAAACGCTAGCAACTGTCACTTACAACGCTCCGCTCGATTCGCTTGACCTTAACCTAATAGATTTTTTCCACCATATTTGACGGTTTTGATGTCAACATCAAAATTTTTAAATAGCAGCGTCTATTTTCTGTTGTGGATTTGAAAAGAGCTGCACATTCTGAATCTAGAAATGGAGTAGGCACGGTTTTTCCGATATGTAATTATTAATTTCTAAAATTGTGTGATAAACAGTGGGTGTGTTTAAGTTTCCTTTCAATATATGTATTTCAATTTTATATTTGTTAATACATACAAATTATTATCTTCCGTAGAATACCTGTCAAAAATTCGAACATAACCTACAAATATGACTTAACAAACTGACAATGCAAATGCCTTTTCACCGTAACTATTGGTGATATAGTGATACAGATTACCATCGTTACCGTTATGCAACCTGAAGTGCGTATGTGCGCATGCGCGATGCAGTAACTAACCTCAAATCAACTAACTAGCGAGCTTGAAAATATTGTTCTACTGAACGAAAAATGTCCTCTAAAATAGCGCAAACGGCAAACCGAGGAACCAGGATGGGAACAAAATGGCACTTTGTCTGACCAAAAATTAAAAGAAATACACTGAACGCTGAACAACAATAATAATAATAATAATAATAATAATAAAATAACAGGTAAAACTTCAATTTTTTGAGGTTATGATGTCGACAACTAATAAATTATGGTTATCATCAGTTATATAAAGAAAATTGTTGCTACTGAAGATTTATAAGAAGAACTGAAACAATGCTGTTCAATAGGAATTAGTTCGAAGTAAATAGTATGGATAATATTATCATATTACCACCAGAAAAACCAGTTTAGCAAATAAATTTTTGAAAGCAGACGACGTATAATAAACCTGCCCTATGTATCAGTATCCAAACATATACCTTCACGTTAATTAAATTCATTCTACAAGAGGACGAAGCAGACGTCATGCATCATCCGAACACGTCAGCTTCAATTACTTACACTTGGTATATTGTCGTTCGTGCAGACGCCTTCCTGTAAGAGCCGATCTCGTATCTCCCAAGCGAATATGGATGGACATTCTCGTTTGTACGCTGATATTTTGGACACCACTTCCGCCGTGGCCACCCGCGGCTTAGATCCCCCGATGGCCCTCGGCCGGATCGAACCCGTTTCGTAATATCTGTAATAGAGATATGTACGTTGTTAACTAATGATATAAATAGGTAAACGGTGTGAAGGTACTATGGAATTGATTTTGGAGGGGAAGGTGTCAACAAAATCATTTTCATTTGCAGTAGTTAGGCGAACGTATAACAAAAAATTGGGTCTAAGGCCAGGAATGGTGCACTGGCTGTACACCAGAGTGGTCAGACCAGGAATAATGTATGCAGCTTTGGCATGGTGGCCCAAAGTCAAACAGGTAACTACTAGGCTAAGGCTAAGCAAAATTCAGAGGCTTGCCTGCCTAAGGGATAACAGGGGCGATGTGGACTTCGCCAACTGCAGCCATAGAGACTCTTCTGGGCTTTCCCCCTCTCCACTTCTTGATACAGGGGGGGCGAGACTGGCACTATACAGACTGCAAAATTATTTTTACCGTGTCCGTCTGGGTACAGAGCACACTAGCATTATTCAGGACATAAAGGATCCCATGCTTGACAAGAGGACGGATTACATGGTCCCCAAGAACACCACACAACCACTCTTTCAGGTCACCAGAACCAAATTCTGAAAAGCACACCTTCCGGCAGTCTAATCTGGTACACCGACGGTTCTAAGACCGACACAGGTGCTGGGTCAGGACTGTTTCGAGATAAACCAAGAGTGAAACTCAGCTCCTCTCTGGGCAAATATGCCTCTGTCTTTCAAGCAGAGGTCTAAGCGGTACTACAATGTGCGCGGGAAAACTAAGAGGGCCTACAAAAAAATCAGCGGATATTTATCTTATCCGACAGCCAGGGAGCTTTGAAGGCCCTTATGAGTCCAAATATGTCTTCCAGACTGGTGTGGGAATGTTTCGAGCAACTTAATGTCCTAGCCATGCGGAATGCAGTGAGACTGCTTTGGATTCGAGGTCACTGTGGGCTGATAAGGAACGAGAAAACCGATAAACTAGCAAAGCGGGGTTCCAAAGATCCTTTCGTTGGACCGGAACCTGCCCTAGGCATAACTAAGAGTAAACTGATGGATTCGCGCTCAACATCACAATTACTGGAACATGATTCCAGGACACAGGCCCAGCAAGTCGTATATAAAGTGGCCTTGCAGGAAAAGATGCTCAGAACTACTTTGCCTTAGTAGGATGCAAATTAGAATCGTAACAGGCTTCCTAACGGGACACACGACCGTTAAAGAACACCTGTGGAAGATTGGCAAATATTACGGAGACCTTAACTGCCGCTTGTGTAATAAGGAACGGGAGACAGCTATGCACATCTTGTGCAGATGTGAAGCTCTAGACCAAAAGAGGCAGTGAATTTTCGGGCGATGTGTGATGGAACCGGAAGAATTTTCCACGCATTCAATGTTTGACTTGTACCGTTTGGTCCAAGGCACCAAGGTCATGGAATGACCTTGGTGACTTAGAATTAGGGTGAGCACAATAAGCCCATTTTGTGGCTGCAGTGCATCTAAGCCTACGGGCAGGCAGGCTCTAAGGGGAAAAAATGTACTCTGGGAGGGAATGATAAGAAACTGTTTAATAAAAGATCAGATACCTTCCTAAGATTTTGGAAACACATCCGTTCGAAACTTGCAGTATCCTAGAAATATCACACGGCCTTGCTCCGGAATGGGCTAGTTCAACAATCTTCTGTCTTGTAGAATCTGGCAAAGGACGTCCGCTGACGAACACCCCCCCTAGCTGGTTCACACCGCTATGACCTATTCACAGTTATACCACAGTTACTAAAAAAATTCTCTATATTCTGACAAAGAATAGGATGAGTTTGTAAACAATTACAGATACGAAACTACTTTGTTTTCCAGGAATCTGCAATCGTCAACAAAGTAAGATGGAGGAAAATGGAGTCAATTATACAAATAATTGTCAAAATCTCATTAAAATGATTTTGGCAAATAAATGTGTTCATCAATAGCTGTAGTAAACTGTGTGTTATCAGAACGGTGTGGATAACGAGCTAAAGTATGATATTGTCAACTGACTACTTTGCTAGAACGAGAGCACACTCGAGACGGCCTAATCGCAGCGTCATTGATGTCCCAAAATGACTACACACGTAGTCAGTTTAAGCGTTTTGGACACCGGTGCCTCCCGAGTGGGGTCTCATTTTGGAATGGGAAGTCCTGAAGTTACCTGAAAAATACAAAGATGAACAAACACATTCGTTAACGGTTTGCAAGACGTGCTATATTTCTTTGAGCATTTTATAGCAATAATAGTTCTTGTCAATTTAAAGCTACTCAAGCAGAAACAGTGCTCGACAAATTCCACTTCAGTTAAGGAATGCACAACGATTGGCAGATTGATAAACCATATATCTATGATAAACTGGGTCCGCGTGCTCGTTTTGCGCATAGATGACATTATATGCATAAGAGAGTACGAATCTTACCGAATCATTGAAATAAATCAAGTACATACCTATATTATGTGGTTAGGGGCAGAATTTAAAGTATAATTCACAATATGTAGCAGTGGCATTTAACGATCGCCTTAGTTATTTCATAGAGTTATTTCATAGAGTTTACTCTTTGGTAGTTTATGTACCGGGTGTCCCATTAAGAGAGGTCGCCGGCTATATCTCACAAACCGTTAATCATTCAGCTTTGGGAAAAAATATTTTCATTAAATACGGTCCTGAAAAGTCGCTGGAAATTAGTTTCGAGTTACGCTAGGGGGCGTAGCATATACGGTCAATTACAAAAATGGTTTTTTCTCAGATATTTTCCGATACAATATGTATTCCAGTGGCTCGCATCTCAAACCTCAACATTTTTGCAAACTTTTTGTCCCATGTGTTTTGCTCTATCTCTTGAAATGAAGTTCTCACATTTCATATTCCTCATATTTTGTAAATAATCTTGTATAAAACTTTGTTATTACCCTTACAATAAAGCAAATACCACATCAAACATACCAAAACGACAGAACCTGAATGCAAAACATAACAAATAATACAAATTCAAAGCGCAAACAACATAATAGCTCCCAAACAGTAGTTGCACTTGGTAACCCAAAAGCCCGGCTGGCCTAACTCTCCTAACAATGCAACCGACTAATCCTACATCATGTTCGCAACTAAATCGAACAATTATTGCTCTGCCGGACGTCTACCACTCCACTACAAAATATACACATAAACCCTGCGGGCAGCAACAGCTCCCAGATGCTGTAATCACGTCAAATGGTTATAAAAACTGTAGAATAACGGAGGAATGTGCGATACGACTCACGACTGCGACATGTTCAAATCAAAATAGGTGCGTAAATTTTCCATAAACAAAAAGTGGGTTACGTCATTTCGCACAAACAATTAATTCTCGCGAAATTGCCATTGACGTCTAAGTAGTACGTTCACGGTATTAGTAGAATTATGGAGTAACCCTCCTCACGTGAATGTGGTAAAAACATCCCCACAAAACGAACTGTATCTAACTAAAGCTTACAAATGTCTAACAAAGGCAAATTTCAATCACAATTTGCTAGGCCTTTCTGGATGCCGCCAAGGGTTTATTTGACATTTCAATACATTCATCCCTTACACAGAACATTTGCTACCGAAATACGACCTACCGACATTATAGCTTCCGAAATTTATGAAAACATCAAGAGATTTTATTATTATTCTATTTATACAACAGCGAATTATAGGACTCGAATCGATCGCACGAATGATTGACGTTTTCCAGAGGAAGTTTTTTTTTATTTTTCTTGGATTTCCCTCACAGTTGTCAGTTCTCTGTCTTGATAGTCGACGCACGTACGTTACGATAAATTGCAAAAAGTCCCATGGTGAAACTTTAATACTGGAATAAAACGGCGAAGATTCGAGCACGTCCGATGCACCCTTGATTTTAAGAATTTGTCATCAGTGGTAAATAAATCACACAAGGAGAAAATCATACAAAAATACGCCCATAAATGTCATTTTCACAGTCATCTCAGTTTTGTAGACACTTGATAAACTGCAGTATACAGAGTGAGTAAAAATTAACCAAGCTCGGCTTGATTGTTGTATCTTCGTATGTACATTTTTTCTTTTAAAAATGCTCAAACAAAAAAGTCCAATATACTCAGATCCGGTGATCTTGCAGGCCACAATATAGGTCCATTTGTACCCGACTATCTCCCGGAAAATGATTTTCTAAATAATTTCTAACTATTGCAGAATTGTGTGCAGGGGCACCATCTTGTTGGAAATATACCCTGTTTATGTTTATTAACGGAACGTTTTCCATTATCGCCCCTGCGTTAATATTGTCGCTTAAATAAGTCCCAAATAGATAACTCTCCTCTTCAAAGGCATTAGTGAGATTTGTCTGATGCGATTTGGTTGAACTCGAGACGGAAAACTATTAGATCGCCATCCATGAAAAGACCTTTTATCATAAAAATTCCGCAAAAATCCACTTCATTGTAAACCTCCTTAAGAATACGGCCGAGACCTATAAATCACAAAAATCAGTCTTTTAACTCGACAAAAGCGCCTTTTATTCGCTTCTTCCACTTGACAAATGGAATCTGGTACTGAAAGGTGAACACTTTTCGATTTTTATATATAGATATACATTACTATATACCATGCACGCATGAAGAAATTTTGGATACAAGTTTGGTGCTCTGCAGTGCTATAAAGGGGGTGGATCACAGATCTTATACTTCATTCATTCGGTAAGAGGCGCTGGAAGTCAGTTGTCGGCATAACAATAGCGCCCTCTTGCTGTTGTGTATTATCACAGGAAGTTTAGCTTGTCAGCGGCAGTTGCGTCACTTCTTTATGTTCAAATCTATTTATTTATTACCTAGTAACTAGTACCCGTGGTAAAACTGATGATTCACAAATTTACAAATAGAGCAAATAAAAGCAAAGCACAAATAATAATTTATTAGCTTGGTTATTTTCTACTCAAATAACAGAAAAGATAATGTTTTACAGAATTTTAGATCTGTGTCATTTTCTTTATTGCCTATTATAATTTTTCGAGTTCGTTATCCCACTTCTGAGCTAAAAGTACATTATAGGAGAGAATTTTTCAATTAGAGAATCTGAAGGGACAATAATATTTGAACTGCCCCTGTATTTTAAATAATCAGATCTCAAAACCACTGTACGCCATTTTTGGAATTTTTCGTCAAGTTCCAAAAGAGAATCAACTTATCCGCAAACTTTCGTGATTGATGCGATACAGCATTATAACAAAAACAACGAACGAAAAATTATTTTGTTTGGAAACTTGTTAATACGACTTTTCGAAACAACTTTTCCTCAAAGCGAGTGCTTTTTTAAACAGATAGACAGTGTTCAAGGAGGAGCAGCGACCGACCGTTCGTCCGTAAAATTCTCTTCAAAGCGAGGATCTATCGATTGAACGAACTGGGAAAGTTCTTTATGATAACCTCCGCGACAAGCGGCCGTCGAAGGATGCCCCTTTTTTGTTTTTTTACTGCAGCCGATAGCAGCTGAAATCAAATTATTCACGATTTTTTACGATATGTGTTTCCATTTATGTAACAGTGGAACAGAATTCGTTTACTAAATGAAACCCTACATATTTACAAGGAAGTATTGACATATTTTCACCAGGGGCATTTCCTCCAAACAGTTATTATTGTTTTATCGTTGGTTGAGGCAGCACCAAAAACTTCTTGTAGCGAAATCGAATCACAAGTTGGTGTTTCCAAAACAAAAGTTCAACAAATATTTTAAAAAGGCAAATATAGGCCATATAAAATTCAAATTATTCACCATCTCTTCCCGGGAGATCAAGAAAGAAGGCTTAATTTTTGTAGGTGGTACTTCAGTAAAATTCAAGAAAATCCAGAATTTCGGGGGTCTGTTAATTGGACAGATGAAACTCACATAAACAGCGTAGGATTATTTAACAGGCATAATGTGCGTCACTGGTCTGATACAAATCAGCGCCAAACTTTTGAACGTCAGAGGCAAGGACTTTTTGGATTTAACCAGTGGCGGCTCCTCAATAAGTGCGCTCGTGCGCGCGCACTGCCTACAAAAAACTGCTGTTAACCTTTTTTTGATAAGGTTCAAATTAAAGTTTAAAACTTTTTGAATCTCCAGCGTTTAGATAATAAATAGTATGCGAGCCAAGCATCCCGCGTCGTCAGTTTCAAAATACCTAGCAGAGAATACACGTGCAAATGTGCAAATACATCCAAACCGTCTGGCGTTCGAGTGTAGCGTCTGGCGTGTTGAAACTGTGGGGTGTGGTACTCGTACATTCGATATGGGAGCGAGATCGGCAAAACTCGGCAAGACGTAGGAAAATTCGTCATATGAGTTGTTCATTTCCAAAACTCGTTTTGTCACTTTTATCAAATTTTAAGCAAATCGAAAAAAACGCCTGATAAGTTTATTTTTGTTTAAAAACATTTCAAATTCTCGGGAGTTATTTCTTAGGTAACTAATTTTGGTTGTTGATAAGAATTTTGGTTAAAATTCGTGTGATTTTTGAGAAAATTCGGAGAAAAGAAACGATAAGATGAGTTTTGGAACTGTACCAGAAATAAGATAAGTTTTGGAAATGTACGTTCAATATTAAATTAGTTTTGAAACCGTTTTTCTGGGAAATACAGAATATCTGCAATAAAGACAAAGCACTGCCAAAAAATAAGTTAGAAAAGCAAACAAGAAAATAACTTTAGTTAATATTGCAAAATAAAATGAAGCGAAAATTCCTTCCAAGAAAGCTCATTTCTTAACTTTTTTCTTCCCTTGCCTAATCCTACTTCCACTGCCCCAATGGTCTCATCTGCTCTTTCACTATCTTCTAAATTCATTTTTCTACACCAATGGAACTAACTGTTAAACTACAGAAGTCACTAATTTAATAAGAATTAAAATTTACTCAAAGATAAAAACAACACACACAATCTTTTTAGGTTATTAACAATGTTTTTAACTTTACTCCCCTTCTATTTTTAAAACAGTAATACCAATATTTTGTGCTTTGTGTATATCTCACGATAAAATTAGAACATTTTTGGAACTGTATGATAACGTTACTTACTATACATTATGATAAGATGAGTTTTGGAACTATACGAAAATAAATAAGTTTTGGGCCTGTAAAGCTAAAACATAAGACGAGTTTTGGAACTGTACCTTACTTTAGCACGTTATTTTAAATAGCAAAACATCAGTTTTGGACTTGGTTCTTATGATATATCGATAGATTTCAGCGTATACTACCGTTTGGTACTGCCAACTCAAAAATGACAAAATAATGAGAAGACGAGTTTTGGAAATGGACAACTCATATATGCTTTTAGTTTAGCTCGTATCCGTGTGCCTTTTCAGTACACACTTGGAAGTCGAACCTTGCGGTTGTGCTAAGCATATGCATAATATAATACGGAAATTGGTACTTCTGCGGCGTTGTTCTTTTGTTTACCATATTTAAGTTTGAGATAGCTCCTGGCTTTGCTTATAACTTGAGTAATTAGCTGTATTATCGTGTTTATTATTTTTAAATATTGAAATTTCCAGTGGTTTAGTTTGTGGTGGTGGCGCGTGTTATGTAGTGATAGCGGCATAAATTCCATTGACAATATTATTAAAATTAACTTTTTATTATTGGACTTGAGCACAAAAATTGAAATAAAACTGTTAGGTAGGCCGACACCGGTTTTAAAAGTTAAAACTAAATCAAATTTGTGCGAAGAAAAAGGAAGGTCGGTCTTTCACCAGGCATTTCACCAGCGACATTTACAAACGAAACAAATGGATATGTGGATGTACGGTAAGGAATTCTCTTTTTTGTTTTCAATGCCTGTTATTTTTTACTCCAAATATGGATAAGAATTGGAGTAGTATAGGCGTTACTGACTTGAACCATTTGCATGAAAAAATAAGAAAGCACGAAGTGTCCAAAGCTCACTTGCAAGCTAGTACAGAATTTGCGTTCCAGATTCAAGTGAACACTTAAATATTGTGGAGTGAACTTTAACAAAGTGGTCGCCTGATTTTAGCATTTTTCAATATTATTATTGTGTTGTAATACTTACCTACTTCATTCAGTTAAAAGTGAATATGGTTTCTAAATATATGTATAATGGAGACGAAAAACTTGAAATAAAACGAAATTGACGTCCTAAGTCTGAGCGAATTATCAAATACTTTTCGAAAGGTCGCGGTAAAAATTGTGTGCGAAAGTTTAACCTTTTGGATTTGGGATTTTCGTCAAATATTGCGGTGAGTGAAATTTCTTGTTTTAAGATGGCTTCTAAAGCACGTCATAAAAAAATACGGGGAGAAACCGCCAGATCCCCCCCCCCCAACCCCTGAACGGTGATTTCATTCCAGAGCACTGCCAAGTTCTAAAGTCACGAGCCGCCACTGGATTTAACGTTTCGTGTTTTATTTTGGGCGGTCAACTAGCATAGCAAATTTTTGATGGAAACTTAACGGGATTGAGGTACATTAATTTATTGAATATTAACGCAGAGGTGATAATGGAAAATGTTAAGTTAATAAACATAAACAGGGTATATTTCCAACAAGATGGTGCCCCTGCACACAATTCTGCAAAAGTTAGAAATTATTTAGAAAATCATTTTCCGGGTAGATGGTTGGGTACAAATGGACCTATATTGTGGCCTGCAAGATCACCGGATATGAGTATATTAGACTTTTTCGTTTGGGCATTTTTAAAAGAAAAAATATACATGCCAAGATACAACAATCAAGCCGAGCTAGCAGAGGCAACACATGCAGCTTTCCGATATTTGCAAGCCCATCCTATTTTTTTATTGAATTAACTAAAAGATGTAGATTATGTGTTGAAAAACATGGCAATCAATTTGAGCAGTTCCTATAATTTTGTTGTTTGGTGTTTTTGTTGTTTTTGTTTGTTTTGTTTGTTTTGCTGTTTTTTCTGTTTTTATTGCTTTTATTTCAGTTGTTATTAAAAGTTACTAACATAAAATCACAGGTATCTTGGATGTACCTACCTATCTTACATTTTGTAAAGGTAAAAAGTACGAAAATCTTTGCAGTTTTTTGAAATAACAATATAAAAGTAGAAGTAAAACTACGTACGCCACTGAATTCCTTGGAAAAAGTTCTATAGGAATCAATCTTAACAGTTAGTCTGCTTAGTACAGAAAGAATTGTAGAGAATTTTTGAAAATCGATAAAAACCAATATTATTTTTTCTCGAAAACTAAAAACGATATCGAAATTCTGGTTTCAGCTTTCTATTATACTCAAGAAAGTAGTTCAGGTTCGCGAAAACCCCAAGGCTCTCTCTGCTGCTTCTATGAGAAACCCCCAAATCACAACGAAAATAGGACACAC
Organism: Xestobium rufovillosum; assembly: GCA_963966045.1. Lineage (NCBI taxonomy): Eukaryota > Metazoa > Arthropoda > Insecta > Coleoptera > Ptinidae > Xestobium > Xestobium rufovillosum. Next base: position 45,254,411 of record OZ014492.1, on the reverse strand, counting down.
TGTACACTGATATTTCACTTGGAGGTTTTTTCCCAAACGAATTTTTTGTTTTTCCCAAAAGGGTTTTCTTTAAATTCATTTATCCAGACAATACGCATATGGGAGACTCGATTTTTAAACATTTTACAATCAAAAATACCAAATTTGCAACGTCTTCATGGTAGCAAAAGGTAAGTAACGTAATTATCGCTGTAATAGTTAGGGCTAACTTTTCTCGCTGTCATTCTAACAAAAACATCACGACGTACGAGATTTTATTATCATAGTATTTATTACAAATAATTGACAATAATATTTGAATTGTCCACGTATGTGCTTAAACGTTTCACAGAGCATTAATTTTTTGTGTCTGTCCGGCACATTTTCAGTTCATTCTATGGAAAATATGGTGGTAGAGCTTCATGAAGCATTTTGAAATAAACTGCAAACTCGTAAATCTTCCTGCTCCCTGTGTTCATCGTTATCGCGTTCACTCCGGTCGCAAAACGAAAAAAGTGTAATAGTTCATTGTATAAATTTTTACTCGTTCTATTTTGGACGAAATTACTTTCACAGTCGCATTTTATAGGGTAACTTTATTGAGAATTTTAATTTTATATTGTAACCAACGATGAAACGAATAATACCATATCGGATTATTGAATCTGGTTTATATGGAGCAGTAAAATAAGGAATAATCAGTAATTTTGTTTCTAGCTAACAAGTTTACGTTTTATTTTGGTCTATAAAAGTACCCAGTTTATGCTGAATTGATTTACCCAAAAAGTATTACGGTTTTCCTTGACAAAGTCAAAGTGGCTAGTATAATAGGAGTAGGACAAGTGGCAGTTGTTTAACCATCTTCTACGTCGTCTATTATGTAAAATAATGACGATCTTGATATGTTGGCTATATCTCTACAATTTAGTCGGGGAGCAGACCGCCTGAAAGATGCATTTTAAACACCCTGTACACAACTCGAACACACACAAAAATGAAGCTGATTCTTATGTAAAATGACCTGCAAAATGATAAAAACTTATCAGCGCGGCTAGCGCGCACAAATTATTTATGTTTAACTCGCCGTAACTTTTTTCAGCAACAATATTAGTGTTTCGTTTCTTCACCAAAAATAATTTCGAGCCTTTGTCCGTATTTGGTCTCGCATAAGTATATGATAATTGCGAAAAATAAGATTACTTACCCGGTGTATGAAAAATACATTGCACAAATTCTTGGTCTACCAAGAAAACATTTTTTTTCATGAAATTGGTAAAGTTTAGGGGCAACGTGAATACACTGTGATGATCTGCACACTTCAATAAATATTCCATGAAAAAAACAAATTTCTAACTTTTTTCGTTGCTGAAATACAACGAGAAAAGTATTAAAAATGGTCGAAAATTGATTTAGGAAAATTTTAAGAAAAATCGATTTTTCAGCATTTTCTCAATTCCCGATCTTTCCGCGACCTCAAAATTCGAATCCGGCAGGTCATTTTACATAAGAATCAGCTTCATTTTGTGTGTGTGTTCGAGTTGTATAGAGGGTGTCGAATTAGAGCATCTTGTTCCCCGACTAATACCTAATTGATAGTTTGAGAATGATCCTCAAACCAGGCGCATAATATTTTGAAACACAGGCCGCTAGGAGCATGGCGTTTATTTATAACTCAATGCATCAGAGATATCCAATGTTTTAGCTTGCTATTTTTCACTTGTCTTCATTAGTAATCTCCAATTTTCTTTAAAAATTACCTTTCCTGACGGGACACCCGACACAACACATCGGACGCAAAATTCTGCGAATTACAATAAACTTTAGAAGAAAAAAAGAAACAGGACCCGTTTGAATTCGAACAATACTCCTAGAGTATTTTGCCACTGAGCCACGCTTGCGCCTGTTGCTTGCCTAGCATGAAGTTTAACAGTCTGTTAAAGCGCGTGAAACTGAAAATAGACCAGTCAGTAGAATTATTATACTGAGCCACATCATGCTTCTAGCATCCTGATGTATTTCAAATGATGCAATCCGGGCTCATAGAATATAACCTAAAATATGACTTCTCAATGCTCTTATTTCGTGTTCTTGCAAAATTTATCAACTCCAAGAAAAATTATCGTCAAACAAAAGTAGGTACGCGACGCATTCCTTTTATCTATCAGCATTCTTTTTGACACTTTTCCTCTTTAGATGGCAAGAAGGGGAGACACAATTTATATAAAGAATGCCGGACACGGTTTTTCGATCCGTAAATATTCTTAAGTACCGGATGCGACACTTCGACGATTTACCACCGGCGGAGCAGAGCGTTAGTCCGCCGCCCCCGGCTTCCCTTAAAACACCAAATACGCTGCTACAAAAGGCGGCGTAATGGACTCTTCAAGGGTGCGAATTCTATGAGAAATAAAAATGACGACCCGGATTGTACTTCTGGTCGTCGCCGCTCCATCGTTCTTCGTATTAAATTATGCACATTTATTAGTTTTAGTAACTACAGTCTATTATAAATTATTCATAAATGCCTAGACTAATAAATTTACCTAGGTACCTATATAATTCCGATGTTTCCTACATGAGTAACTTTAAATTGTTGATTTACTTTTGAGGGATGTTTCTAGCTCTTCAAATGCATCGAAATATAGTCTGCATAATTTTCAATTGAAATAAGTAAATAGGCTATATTTACCAATTTCGATTATTAGGTACCTTTACCTTTATGTGCCATATCGTCTACTGAGGTGATCGCGGATGGCCATGGTGCCACCGCTGCCCCCAGTTGCTGTGCCGGGAGAATGATGGCGATTTTTGCACTTTAACCCTCTTCTGAAACAACAAAGCGTAATTTTACAAAATTTAAATGCGAAAATGCAAATAACTTTTTGTCTACCAATACATAACTGTTAAATTTTTATTTGAGAAGATTTTGCTTGATGCAAATAAAATACTTTTCTTTCAAGAAAAATATGTTTCCATCAAGTTGACGGAATTCTTTGCAATAAGAAATTCATTTATTTGCATCGAATTTCCGATGTTTGTTTGATGTAAACTGCTGTTAATTTCAAACAATTAATAATTTGTATTTTGTAAAAAATATTTGTTTGGATGAAACTACATTTTTCTAATACGAAATTAAATTATTATAAATGGTACAAAGTAATATTTACTTGCTCTGAACAAATCAACACTGAAGTTCAAATGTCAGTATTATTTGTTTGAGCGAAAGAAATATATGTTAAAATTTTTGGTGAGAAAATTTGAAAATTTGTTTGGACACCTGTCTTAAGAAACTGCATGTTGGAAGTGCCCTTCAAAAACAAAATTGTGCACACTTGGCAGGTTGTGGTCGAAATTATTTGAAAATGTATATTTTTTGCTGAGGCTGGTATTATTTTTTTTGTTATTGTGTAAGTACCTATTTTTGTAATAAAAATTAAAACAGTTAAAAATTGCTTTAATTCGTTAAACATTAATCATTATTAAGTTGGAACAAATGTGGTTCTTTTAATAGAAATAATTGAAAAGTTCTATGAAAAATGGCATTAATTTGGCATAGGAAAATATGTGATTTGATGCGGGAATAAAGATATTTTAAAGTAAGAATAAAACGTTCCTTCATTTCTTGGTTAATTCAAATAAATAATAATTTGAAAAATTAATGGGCGTAATTCAGTATTTTAACAAGCAACAAATCATTTGTTTGAATGAATATTGCGTGTTTTTCAATCAAGTTATGTTGTAACTAACTTAATACTGCATTTACTTACGACAAGAAAATAATTAGTTTGCGTTAATTTTGTTGATTTGGATGTTTCTATCTTTAGTTAAATAAATAATCGATTTGGAAATTGAAATAAATGGAATTCGTCGTTTAACAAACTTTCCCGTATTTAAAGCTTAAATTTGTTTGGGGTAAACATATTTTATTTGTTTTAACCAAATACTTTTCCGTGTGCATTATTTGCAAATAATTTACCGCCATTTTTAAGTAAGGTTCTTATCAGATTAATGAAATGAATTTGAGGAAAAAAATAATGTCTGACTAAACCCCCATTCTACAGGGTTTTAAATGACACACTATAGTGTGTATATTTATTTATCTATTTTTCCTTTGGGGCCGTTTCTGTTCAAGTGCTAGGGGGAACCGTAGCGTTGATACTGTTCCGGTAAAGTTAATTTTCATTAGGAGCACCAGGGAGATTTATTGAGGTACTTATTGAGTTAGCTGTAGATAGGCTCAAGTGTTGATTTATGAAAGATTAACAACCCCTAAAGGACTATTAGTATTTGCTGCAGTACTTATGTATTATGTTTAAAAAATGTTTCTTGTTCTAAAAGTATAGGTACTCAAATTGCAGAATTCACTTTGTTCTAATTTCATCATCATAAGGTTCTCAGTCCGAAGACTGGTTGGACGCGTACCTCCATTCTTTTCTATCCTGAGCTAACCTACGCATTTCCCTAAAAGTAGAACATCCTACATCCCTAACTATTTGAGAGCAGTAGTCTAATCTAGGCCTACCCCTACCTCTTTTTATTCCTATCTCTGACTCTAGTATGTCGCGAACTATTCCTTCGTGTCTTAGAAGGTGTCCTACAGATTAAAAAATTAAACAATAAACACGCCGTTTAGACATTTTCAATATTGAACAAGAAATTTTTCTTGATTAAAAAGCATATTTCATTTGGAGCAGCGTCGTTTTAGAAAATTATTATCTGTTGAAGCCTGCGATGAATATTAAACAGGAATGTATAGGCACGTGTAAGCCGCAAATGGAAACCTCCCCTGTTTGAAATTTTCCCCGTTAGTCTACCCCAATCTCATCATATAATCGACGATTTACAAAATTTGTTATTTTGCCTCTTATGGAGTCATAATGAATCGAAATATGGTTTTAACGTCTTACTTTATAAGTACGTTATGATTATTGTAATAAAAATGGATTGAACTCACTAACATTTTCGAGAGGTGATTTTTTAAAATTATTAAAAATTAGGTATACAACGTGTCCAAGATAAGGAGGGCCAGTATGGGGATATTGGAAATGGCAAGAGATGCGGATTTGATTAAATGGGAAAAAAGTTGTGTAATTAAAGGACCAACAAAATGGCGCCTAGAAATCCTTGATATGATTTTCTGTTTTTGAGTTATTTCGAAAAAACTGAATTTATGGATTTTTAACTATATTTTTTTCTGGCTTTAATGTTAAAGTTAGAGCGAAACTGACGAAACTTCTTCGTAGCAACTTTTGATGAAATTAAAGATTTCATTGCCAATTTTTTTATTCTACGTTTCGTCTTCGAGCAACCATCATCAACTTCATTTTTTTAAATACGGTCCTGATTTTCTGATGTCAAATTTTATGAGCCCTTTTTATTCTGAATTCAACAATGTACCACACATTATGGTTTAATTACGTTTCGATCCTTTTTTGGCCATCATCAAAGAATTTTTAAGATACGGACCAGTATGTCTCATAGTTTTGTAAAAAATATGTACATACAGTATAAGTTGGGCAATTTTTAAGTGCACCACAAGAGTTTTACGAATCTGTTAGATGATACTAGCGATAAGCACCTACTCTACTCTAAGCATAGCGTATCTTGCAGTTTTGGAAAATCTTTTTCGTTTCTGATATCAGAAGAAAGCCCAACTAACTGTATTTCTCATAATTTTTAGAAAATTAAGAGAAATGCAGGTCCGTATCCTAAAAATTTCTTGATGATAGTCAAAAACGGGTCGAAACGTAATTAAACCATAACGTGTGGTACATTGTTGGATTCAGAATAAGAAGGGCTCATAAAATTTGACATCAGAAAATCAGAACCGTATTTAAAAAAATGAAGTTGATGATGGTTGCCCGAAGCCGAAACGTAGAATAAAAAATTGGCAATGAAATCTTTAATTTCATCAAAAGTTGCTACGAAGAAGTTTTGTCAGTTTCGCTCTAATTTTAATATTAAAGTCAGAAAAAAATATAGTTAAAAATTCAGTTTTTTCAAAATAACTCAAAAACGGAAAATTATATCAAGGATTTCTAGGCGCCTTTTTATTGATCCATTAGTTACGCAACTTTTTTCCCATTTAACCAAATCCGTATCTCTTGTCATTTCCAATATCCCCATACTGGCCCTCCTTATCTTGGACACGTTGTATTATGCAATAATAACTACCTACGTAGCTTAACTATACTTGGGCCGCCCAACAGACGGAGTGATCACCCTGCAAGCATGAGCTCTAGATGGGACCACTATCAATTTAGGACGACCAAACCGCAGTGATGCGTTTTCTTTAGACCCAACGAAGTCGCATCACTCCAATTCGGTCATAAATTAATATTGGCCCCGCTAGAGCACGTTCTTGCAGGGTGATCACTCCGTCTGTTGGGCGGCCCAAGTATAAGAAAAACACTGATATTAAATTGCAACCATTCAGGCATCTCCAAATATCGCTACTGCTACTATATAAAAATTATAAATTAAAACCAAAAATGAACTACCACAAAAGACTAACCGGGAGAACAGACAGTAGAAGACAGTAGAAGACAAAGAAATAAGAAGAGAAAAACAATACAAGAGAAGGAAGAAAAGTAAGAAGATAATGGCGTGAGACAAGGCAGAACTTAAAAAAATAAAAAACAAACCAAACAAAAATTTTATCTGTATCAAAATTACAAAATTCTCGACCTATAGGAATCCTGGATACGTTTCCAATTTAAGAAAGTAAACAACATAAAGTTTGTAAGACATTCCCTCCTAAAAATCCATATACAAACATAAGTTTGTCATGATCCGCATTTTGGTTTAATAAGTATTGTGCTGAATCATGGCTTCAAGAAGCAAGGAGAAAACAAAAAGCTCAAGCCAAGAGGGTAAACGCATATTATGCTGCACACCGACGGACGGATGATTGATTATCTTCTTAACTAATAAGAGTATACGTATAAGTAAAAATTATTTGACAGCTAATTTATTCAAAAATATTAAATTAAAGGACCACATCAACGGGAAATGATCCAAATAAACTGTCAGTTCAATATGTTTCTGATGCATAAGGAATTTCATTCTTTAAGTTATTGATTTACATTTCTTTCCATTTGATTTTTAAATTAGTTGTTGCTTGTCTCTTTATATCTGTAAAACGCTAGCCGTGAGGTGATTTTTTCGACATAAATTGACAAGACATATCTGGTGTTCTTGTAAGATTAAATACATTAAAATTGCATAAATTTGATTGAGGTAAAGTTAAAATAACCTTGTCTTATGGCGATTTATCTATATAGCCTGACATTGAAATTTTGCTTTTCATACCTAAGATACGCACCACAATCTGGAGTCTGGTAGGAATTTCTTCCATTACCTACTTTTTAAAGTGATTCCTACAATGTTTCACATAGGTACATGAAGAAATAGTCCTTGGCACACCAAATCTGAATGTGACAGACATTTGCAGGTGGACTATTTGATGTTTTCAATAATAGGAGCTATTTTAAAGGAGGCATTTTGTCGGTGGGTTATTGTGCCGCAAGCGATGTACCTATGGGTATAAGTACTTGCTTTTATAGACGGTCTTCTAAAATTTTATTTTCACATTTGCAAAATAAAATACGGCTCAAGGGGTAGATAAATATGGGTGGGGATGCTTTCTTGAACAGAATACCTATCGGCTTCATTTGATTTCTTAACATCCATGCATCAGTAAAATTATTTAGGTAGGTAGGCACCTATATACTTATACTTAAACTAAAAAATTAATTTTCAAAAAAGTACCTCATAGCAGGTACCTAGGTATCCCATAGATAGTAAATAGGTACTATTTATATTATTTTGTACTTACGCAAATAAATATATTCTTGATGAACTAGGTACACAAAGTTTCAAGCGCACCAAAAAGTCATAGTCTTCAAACACTCAAGTCCCTATTCAAGCACAAGTACAAAGTAAGTTATTTGGAAAAATCACAGCCCGTTTCTCCAGAAGAAATCATCAACACCAGATGAACCCGATTAATCAAATTAAAGCCCCTTGATTAGAAATATAAATGAACCTAATGAGTCGTTAAAAAACCGACGTTCCAGCCTACCGAGCATGCAGTGTTCTGGAAAGCGCTATATTCCCAACTCAACGCCACCTGAGCGCTTTCTAATACTTCGCGAGCGGTACTGATAACACCACCGTACACAATCCATCATAAGCAGCGAACCCTCGTACCTCGCAAGGTGTGTACAGACACCAACTCACAGAATTTGCGCCAATCCAGCCTGAGCTTCGGCTCCATGAGCCAATCCTCTTGGAAAAGGGGCTGGAACTAGACATCGATTTTTGTCAAGTAATTGTCCATTCGCGCGGAAGGCAGATCGGCCGTGCAGAGGGCGCCAGGTTTGCACCCTTCCAGACGTGCGCGCTCCTCACTTGAGGGGGTTAGTGTCGCGATAAAGCGAGGGTAGCGCCATTTCAAACGCTATACCTACGGGTTTATTTTTTTCATTCCCAGTTAAATTTAATGTAACAGAATATATTTTTGAGTGGCCAATATCATTTCGAAATTATAGGTATATAGGTATTATACTGTACTTGAAGATTTATTTATAGATCCTTAAAGTTTTTGGTAAATATATATATTCAATATAAACCAAGTCGAGTAACCAACCATAGATTTAAAATCCGACCTAATAAATATTAGTTCATTATGAATCCATAATATATTTGAAAGAAAAGAATATGTGATATTTCTAAAAATTCTAACTGTTTGATTATTAATCTATTGAAGGACATATAAAAATCATCATTTATTAACAATTAATATATATGCCTTCAAAATTAAAATATTCTAGCATGTATTCTTTATTTATTAATAAAAAGTGGGCTCATGCTTTAATATTAATACTGTTTGTTAATAAATAGAAAATGTAATATTAGTAAATAAAATGCGTAGATTAATATTTAAAATTTATTAATTTATTTCTTATAGTGTTATAAAATAAAAACAATAATAAAATTCAAACATTCATAAATTCATAAATTTTACTTTTAATCTGTAGCCCAGCATCAGTGGACAAAGTTAGAAGCTTTTTGGATCCAAGACTAACTGCTTCAGGGTACCCAAATCATCTATTCCGTTTTCTGAAAAATAATAATATGCTGTATTTTTCTTCATTCAAGAATAATAATTATTAACATCGCGTGATCATAATTACAACAAGAACTCTTTACTGTTAAGTGAAACTTTTTAATATGAATTACGAATATTAATATACAATATACGAATATTAATATAAAATAAACTTCTTTTACTTCTTTTGGGACTTTTGGAACCTTTAGCGTGATGTTCGAATTTGGTGATATAGATGGACAATGCGTTTTGGATCATGGAACTATATCTTCCAAGATCTACAGGTCTCGCTCTTCAAATTTTACCTCCCAATAGAAAATAAATAAAATGTTCTAAGGACTCCTGTAAATAGTAAGCAAGTTGATTCTTCGAGTGAGAGAGACTTTTCGGAAACTGAATCTCCAAGAACAGCATCCAACCTAGACTTGTTTTCCGTTTCGATTTTTCCCTCCAGATGAAAAATTTTGATGACCGCTCGAATTTCGTTTTTATCCAGACTATTTGGTAGATCGATTTAGGATGTAGTATAGTTGGCCAGGACTCCCATGGAGATTATAATCCTATAGGATAGTTGGGTCAAAACCGTACGTTCCCCTCGCGGTCAGTTTTTACCTGAAACGGTCACATATCCTGCCGGGCAGGTACGACTGAGGCTTACAACGCTCCGCTCGCTTCGCTTGGTTCTTCTTAAGGCTCTAACAATTCTTCTACTTTTGATTAAGTATCTACACTAATATTGCATGAGTATTAGATGCCCTTGCCCTATGCAGATACCTACCTAGTATGTTAATCTATAAGAATTTACCGCAAACTTATGGTACAAGTTGAGAAGTATCGTTGCCATGTATCACTCGTAAACCACTTTTTCTGCTCCTAAGAATCCTACGTATTATAAGCATCTGCATCGTTTTGTATTGTAGCATAATTCCATGACGTTGTGCAAATCCCTTTTCCTGGTGTGAAGAGGAAATTATGAAGGGATCCAGTGTACAAATCCCCGCCGCATCCAATCCTGACCCAGTTTCAAAAACGAAACAAATTGGGATTAAGTAATACGGTGATTTAAACATCACCCTAGCGGTGGCTGAATCATCGTCAAAGCAGACGCCGGGTTTCCAAAGATACCACACCACCAGAACGAGTATGAGTGTATATGGATGTGAGCGAGCGGGAAAGTTATCTGGCAAGCTCTGAATGACGGGGACTCGGGACTCGCATAATGTGTGCGGGGAAGCGTTATCCCGGCGAGGGAGGGATGCATTGGACTGTACGTAACAGCTGATGTCACTCTTTCCCCTAAATTCAACGCCAGAATTTTCATTAAAATTATTTGTGCCGCGCGTTTGCAGGGAATGTTATAATTTCATAAAATACATATTTCGTTCCGGGGGCTCTCGTTTCTTATGCCAGTTCTACGATCTGATTCATTTTATTTTTCCTGTGGCAGAAAGTACCTTCGCATTTACTTTCTTATAAGATATCTCTTTATAGGGAAATTTATAATATAAATTTCAATCAACAACTGTTATCTCGGGAACGGTTAATGTAGAAACTCGGAAGAGACTCTTAAAGACGTACCGTAAAATGGGGATACTTTGTCATGTTTTCAGCACATTTTTGCTCGTATCGTTCTTATTTTTAGGAATATGAGTGTAAAAAAATATGACTGTATCGACCTAACTAATATCTAATCAACAATGCATTAAAATTTAAACGTTTTTTGCAAACTTCGTAAAAAAAAAATAATTTAGATGGTGACAAAGTTACCCGGTATTTGAGGTTACTTTGTCACCAGTATAAAAATGAACGTTTTCAGCGTTCTATTGCAAACTGTGACAAAGTAAGATAGCAGAAAGCAAAATTTTCCTGGGACAAACAAAATAAGCATTATAATTCTTAAAAATAAAACGTTTTCTCTTATAAAAATACCAATATAAAAAATAAAACTTTTGATTCTTAAAAATAAAACATTTCCTCTTATAAAAATAACATTATATGAAATGTATTGTAATTTTTAAAAATAAAACAGAATTTCCTCTTATAAAAATAACTCAAACTTCTTGGCTTATCAAACTGACTATATAAGTTCTGCAAAATGGCACATTAAGCACAGCCCATGGATACCAAAAAGGCACTATTCTGGAAAGTATTCGTCACTTCCATCGGTTTGATATGGATCTTCATCAGATTCGTCGTCACATTTAGGGCAAATGTAAAAAGGATCCTTGCTATCTCCATTGCAGAGACCGCATATCCACAAACAACACTTGGTGCATTTTACCCAGTCAATGTGTCCTCTATAATTTGCCCATTCTGTACGGCAAATTTCGCATTTACTTGATTCTTGCCTCTGTCTTAAGTTCTTCTTTGGAATATCACTTTGTGAGGGAATCTCTTGGGCCCGCTTCTTATTGCCACGGTTTTGTTTCTGATTTCCCAATGTTGAAGGTTCATCAAGATTTTGTCTGGTTTTAATTGCAGATGTTGAAGGATGGTGAATATCTGTAGGATCTATAGTTGGAGTCCTTTTGCTTTGGTCATTAGTTGAAACCATCCGCTGACCAGGTTCAACTTTTTTCCCTCGTCTTCTTTTCTGTGCAGGATCCCTGATTCCTCTTTGCTCTTGTAACAACTCAATAAGGCTTGCGTCTAGGCTTGCGTCTAGGCGTCTTCCAATGGCAGCTTCATCAGCATCAGCATTAGGAAGACGTTTTAACACCTCTTGGGGATTGCACGGAAAAAGACCCGTTGCCCTAAATCCTGAAATCAAATTCTGGCTAACTGAGCCTGAAACTTGATTCCACAACCTATCCAGTAATCTGGGGAAGTGTTCCTTTGGAATCGACCCTGGGTAGCAACTTTCTTTTCTCCAGGCGTCGAGAATTGTTCGCCACTTTTTTTCATAGGCCCAAAGACTGCCACATCCAGGGGCTGCATTAAGTGCGTTGCATTTGCAGGGAATGGTGTCAAGTAGATGTCATGTTCCTCAGCAGCTAGAATGACCGAAGGGGCGAAATGACTTGCCAGGTTATCTCCTACGACAATAACCCGCTTGTCGGGTTCCCTGGTTTCCAAAACATGTGGCAGTAAGACGTCAAGAAACTACCTCTCAAATAAGTTAGCATCAAACCAACCACTGGGGCTGTTTGCGTAAACTGTGCCTTTTGGTCCTCCTTCCATCCAATTTTGATATAAATTGTTCGCTTTATACACCACCATTGGTGGCAGCAAATCTCCAGTAGCGTTGCCGCATACCATAATGCTAGTGGAATTCCTTGAAAAATTTTGAACCCGTTCGACCCTTTTACAGTTTCTGGGAACGATGACTTTTTTGGAACCTGGATCGTCCGTTATACACGTTTCATCGTAATTGTAAATATGCGCTTCAGTGGAGTCTTCCAGCGCTCCAGAAATATTGTTGAAGAACCTCGTTACATCGTCTTGATCAACACTTGCCCTCGACCTCTTTATGTTATTGGCTATACGCACTGATAAATTGTTCCTTTTGATGAAGGAGGAAATCATGTCATCACCAGGAGTGTTGTCTCTGAGGATAGGGATGTTAACGCCCTTTTTATCAAGGTATTTCTTCAGTGCCGCCTTAATATCCAAGCGTGTTAGCGGGAATCCCCAGTCAGCTACCACTCCCAAGGTCCTCGCAATGATGGCCTCCTCCTGGGCGCTGAGGATGGTTGGGCGGCCAACAAATGCCAGATGTCTTCCACTATCCACTATCGTGGAACGTGGTATTCCGTACTTTGGGCGGCTTGTTTTTTGCTCATCCCAGCCCGAACAGCATTCACCGCTTGGTCCAAATCCTCCTGAGTGTAATTGCGGTAATTCTGACTACCTGGGATTCTTTCGTGGGTTCTCATGGTTAATGATGATTACCTGTAATAAAACGTTAGCGTAACTGTCAAAACATTTTGATAACCTAGATTCCAAAAAAAATTAAATATTGCGCCGGCGCACTGGGTGACAAAGTTACCTCTGGGTGACAAAGTATCCCCGTTTTACGGTATGTAAGGAATACGGCATTATATGGGTGCGAAACTTGGACAATAGGAGAGGCGGATAACAAAAGAGTAGAATCGTTTGAAATGTGGTGCTACAGACGCATGATGAAGATACTGTGGATAGATAAGGTTAGCAATAGGGAGGTATTAGAAAGAGTTGTGGAAAAGCGAAAGGTTTGGAAGATAATAAAGAATAGGAGAGATAGGATGGTAGGACACCTTCTAAGACACGAAGGAATAGTTCGCGACATACTATAGAGTCAGAGATAGGAATAAAAAGAGGTAGGGGAATGCCCAGATTAGACTACTGCTCTCAAATAGTTATAGCGATGTAGGATGTTCGACTTTTAGGGAAATGCGTACGATAGCTCAGGATAGGAAAGGATGGAGGTAAGCGTCCAACCAGTCTTCTGACTGAGAACCTTATGATGATATTTATTTGTCTATTGTCACTACACAAAGTCATAGTTTACAATATTCGTTTGAATGCAAAATGACCTACTTTACCACACTATTTGATGATCTTATAACAACTCGTCCATCAGAGTAGTAATATGCACAGTATTCAAGTTTCCAAAGTACCTTATATACCCAATTCGAAAGCGTGGAGCAAAAAAAATATTTGGTACAACATCTTACATAGGTACATAAAGTTTGTAAAAAGTACCTATAACTCATTCCCAATCTGATACTTTCCTAATATACCTACATAAAAGGCAAAAATCTATCTTTTTGCACGAGTGTTTACAATCATTCCGCATGTCTAACCTTATTTCCGATATGATTAGAGACGGCCGGAACCAAATCGTAACAAATCCCTCTAGCAACTTCCTAGCCTCCCTTGATAATGCTCCTCGAATATATTGGCTATACTTTCCATCAAGAATTCTATAGGGTTTCGCATCTTGTATAGACACGTTATAGCCTTTCGTTTACCAAATGTCGGACATCAAGGAAGTTAGGGTGTTCAGAAGATGTGCATGAAACCTTATTAAGTTCAGTCTACGCAACAGTTGTGCTATATGCCGGATGCAATTTACAGAATACAGAGTGATTCAAATTCAAGAGACACCTTTGAGATATAGTTTTTTTGAAAAGATAGAGTAGGTTTAAATTCGGCACTTTTGCAGAAATTGATGCTCATGCCTTTGAGAAATCTGATCTATCTCTTCCATGTTACGTAAGGAAATGGAAGTCTTCCACTCTTCTGACTTCCATCGCTTCCTCTATATCTTGAAACTATAGATTCTCCTTTTCCTACATCTTCTTCTTCTACAGTACCGTAGGTAGGTAAAAACTCTCCTGGTCCATCTTTCTTCGCCCATTCTTCTCAGGAATGTGTCCGTACCATATTAGTTGACGTTTTTTTATTCTATGCGGGTAATTGTCTCTTCAACTCCCGTTTATGCCCTAACGTAGAAACGGCAAGTATTTCGACTGCAAAGAGCTTCACTCTAGCGGCGATTACCGTAAACAGTCACTCTCGTTCCTATTCGTCAGTCGGGCATTGTAGTTAATGGTGGTGTGTCGATTTCTGTTTCGTGATTTTCGTGAAGTTTTTGGAGGTAAGTTTGTGGTATTATTTAGTCTAACTTATCATAGAGGTAGCGTAATGCGTATCAGAGTATTGGAAAAGGGAGTTATAGGGAAGGTATCGTTGGATTTCAATGAATCATAAGCTAACGTTTTCTTGACTTAACTCGTAAAATCCAGTTTGGCTAAAGTGCGGGTAACTTGGAAACATGTGGATGAGGGCAATGTGTTGTATTTTTTATCAACGAATAATGTTTTCTATGAATAAAAACATATTATAAAAAGAATATAATGCTTAAAGTTCAATATTCCAACATCTTTATGTGTTTACAAATTGATTTACTGTAATTTTAGGGTGTTTCCACATTACCCGCACTTTTTCAAAAATCGAAAATGTAGTAAGTTAACCAAATATTTTTTTAATTTTTTAAGTACATGGTTTTTGCACTTGTGACTTGTGGTCGCCTATTTCTAACATTGTAAGGCATTTTAAGGCAATTTTCCAGGTTAAAATAACGATTCACTGATTTTTCACAAATTAAAAACAAACTGTTTCCACATTTTCGCCGCCTCCTGGAATCTAATAGCGTTTACACTGAATAACTCAAGACCATCAATATAAACGCAGACGCGATTTTTACTTCATAATAATTTTTATCTCTACGATAGACATCTGAATATATTTGCGTGTGGCAACTCAAACAGCAAGCGCCAGGGTCGGCCTCAGTACGTCTGAGTATAAGAACTTGCCAGTAATTACAAACTAAGTCCAACATTTTTACCATTTTTATTCATTGTGGTATACCTATAATAAATTTATGAATCGCAATTTGAATTAATTTAGCGTAGATTTCAAAAATGTAATTTTATACAGGTGTTTCATTTAAAATAAGAAAGTTGATATCCATTTCCGGTATAAGCGAAAACGCCAGAAAGTCAAAAATATTTTACTTCAAAAGTACGTTTTCGAAAACCCCTTATTTCAAATTTTAATGAATTGCTAATAAACCCACAAACTTTTAACCAACGGGTTAGCTGAATATTCCTGCAGCAAGAGTGCAATATTGGAAAAAAACTGACTAGAGAAGTAGTGATGTAACATTGAGGCAGACCAGGTTTTAATTCTGAATAAACAAACGCGTCACGTGCTCTTGACATCTGTCAGTGTCAATTACAAAACATCTTATCGTAACTCGCAACTGAATGCAGCTCTGTACTTCATATTAAGTTTGCATTAACGGCACTGCTTTATTGATGTAAAATCGTAAATCATTCAAAGCATAGGTATAAATATTGGATTTCTTCTAATAAATACATTGCCATATTTGCCATCGTAGGTCACATTTTAGATGATACAATTTTGCAGCGAAAATCTGAATAATAAATGTTCCAGGTTCTGCATTTGCATGTATTAATTTGTTAATACATTTATTACTTTCCTTACATATTTTATCAGGCTATCTTCCCATTTATATTCCATAATCCTTCTGAGCAATAACTATACTAATTAATGGCATATTCAAAAGGTCCCATGTATGCAAATGTTCCTCATTGTTGAAGGCGCTGACTTTTGTAATGCCAGTTAAACGGTTTAGCAATGGCATGAATTTATCATAATAGGTGTTCAGTTAACACATTGTACACACGGTACAATAGCTGTGGAAAGAGCTCGTTGTCAGTTAGGGGAGGAGGACCCTTGTATTAATCTACCCAGAAGGGCGCGGCCACAAGTAAGCCACGCCTAAATGCACATGTGCCAACTTACCTAACTGGACTCGTGTAAATTGTCTAAATGTCAACAGGAGCACGTTATTTTGTCTGTAGGTGGTTATCTCAAAATGTAGGTACCTAAAGGCAAGACAAAGAAAACAAGTTCGCGCAGTTTTTAAATCAACCGCATTCCAAAAGCAGCACGTTTTCCAGCAAGCAGACCTTTACATTAATTCCTAACATCTGTTTATTATACCCCATCGAGCTAATAGGTGAACATCATTATTATTATTATTAATGATAAAACTGCTCCGGGTCGGACATTTTCAGGATTTCTGGTTTCTGCCATCGCATCGCGGAACTCAAAATGCAGATCCTATATTGTATATTGTATATATGTATATGTTATAGGCCCTACAATAGGTTAACATAAAATATATTTTTCAACATAATACCGTACATTTTTTTCTAATATTGTACGGAAGCGTTCTGGGGTGCCATGCATTTTCATTTTTTATAATTTAATATATTGGAGAAAAATCCAATATGACTTTTTAGTTCCCAATATATTGAAAAATTTCTTAATAAGTATATTGGATTCTTTTTTCAATATAATGGATTCCTTTTTCAGTATAATTTATTCTTTTTTCAATATAATGGATTCCTTTTTCAGTATAATTTACTCTTTTTCTAATATAATGGATTCTTTTTTCAATATAATCGATTATTTTTCAATATTCATTATATCGAAAAAAGAATTCATTATACTGAAAAAAGAATCCATTATATTGAAAAAAGAATACAATATATTGAGAAAAGAATACAATATATTAAGAAATTTTTCAATAGGTATATTGGGAAATAAAATATCATATTATATTTTTCTCCATATATTCAGAACTAAAAAACATCATTATATTGAGCGATTTCTTAATATATTGAGAAAATAAATCATTATATTGGATTTTTCTGCAATATATTAAATTATAAAAAGCGAAAATGCATGACCCCAGAACGCTTCCGTAATATTGTGCGAATAATGTAATAATGTCTAAAAGTGTGACGATCTTTACTGTTTGAAAAAGTGAAAGTGAATCTACCTAAGTATACTTATCTTATACCTAGGTATCTTCTTGCCTTAGGTACAACACCCGGAAAGAAATGTTTAATAAAATAATATTTAATACGTACTATTAAATTTATATTTATCATGACAATATTACTTTATATTGTCTACTATACGGGTTTAATACAATATATTTTATAAGATTTGTGAAAATATAAAGTATAAAATTAGGTAAATAGGTAGGTGCTACAGACAGTTTAATAAAGAAAAATATCTGGCTTTTTTAAATATTTTTTGATAATTTATTATTTATATTAATATTATTAGTTAAATAAAATAAATTATGCACTTGGTTGATTCACAAATAATATATTAGTAAGAAAATCCTTATCTTATTGTTGATTTAGAATATGTAGATAGATAGATAGATAATGGTTTTATTGTTTCCCATTTGGGATTACAACTCAACAAACAATAAATAAACAAATAAATGAATGGAACAAACAAAATAATAAATAAATAAACTGCTTTTCACAATTAACTTCCACCTATCTAATTCCCATTTAATTATAATTACCCCCCTCTCCTTTCTTCCCCTCTGTATCAATTCCATCCGCTTCTCCCCTCTTCCGCTTTCTTCCAGTATCATCCCCACCCCGACTTGTTCTGTGTTCTCTCTCCACCAACACCTCTCTAACACATGTTCCCATGTCTCCTCCTCCGCCCCACAAACTCTACACATTCTTCTGTCTTCGCTTTTCCAATACCTCCCCCCTCTCTTCTCATTGCCCTGTCTAAACTTTGCCACCTTTACTATCTTCTCTTCCCTTCCCCTACTTCGTAGATATCTCGGTAGTCCAGCTGCCCTTATTTCTTTATATTTGCTGTTGTATCTTGACTGTCTTATCTTCTCTTCTTTATCCTGTACTTGTATTTGTCTGTCTCTCTCCTCTACCTCCCTCACCATGTTCCATCCTGCTGTTCTCAAGTTCTCCACTTCTTCTGCTGCATATAGCATATCCTCGCTCCTGATAAAATTTCTCTCGCCTCTCCTCCCATTTCGATTTTTCTCTTCCTCCTTTCCGTACCTCTTCCCAACACTGCCTGACTAACTCGTCCAACTCTTCCCCCTTCCACTCCCACTTCTCCCTCCCCCCCTTTCCTTAATCTCATAATTTTGGTCTTCTATGTGTTCACTACTAACTCTTTCCTCTCCAAATATCTTTCCATTCAAACAAAAAGTCTCTTTACTTCCATACCAGTCGCACAATTACGAGAGATACTCAATAATCGACTAAACACTGCCAATTTATCCGTAAACACCACAGAAATTAAAAAAATTATTAGATGTTTGCATTTCACAAAATTATTTCAAGTTTAATGACAAAGTGTATATCCAGAAAGAAGGTTTACCACCTACCTATACTGACTCGTACCTATAATAATTATTTCCATATTAACGAAGTTATTTTGATTTTGAAATAAATCGTGGTATAACAAACAAATTTTTCCAGTTTGACTCGAAGCAGCAACAGCAACACACGTGTAATATACTGCAATTTATCACCGACTAAATGTAACAGGACACTAAATAAAGGTGATGATGGAGCATACAGCGGCGTTAATATAGAAGGGTATAAATCACAACCTGCGAGGTGCATTATCGGCCTGGTTCAGCAGTAGCAACTTTTGGGGTAGGCGTGGATCTAGACGGTCGGTCTCGCCTGATTACCGATGATGGATGACCTGTACTCACGTTTGCTTTTGTACGACAACGTGAATTTCTGATAGCGGTGCTTTGAAGCACGATATATGACCCTATAAAAGTCCTAGTGAACCGTTTTTAAAGTAAATGGTCATCACGTAAACGATACAGTCCACGCAGCGTGTTGAACTCCGTGGTTTTATTGGATCTGGCGTGCTTGTTGCAGATTTCCTGAAATCATTTAACCCATTGTGAGGCAAGTCGTTGAAATAGACACCCTTGCGATATGTAGTCATCAATAACGCGGTATATCACCGAAACTAATTCCATAATGTAATGGTGAATTATGTACTGCAGATGTATGCTCAAGTTGGCACATATATATCTCAATCATTTTGGACACAATGGCTTTGGTCTGATGTCTCTGTTGAGTGTTCTGTTTAACACAGGAAATTTGAATGGCGTGAGATATGTGTATGACTAATTCGGTACCTATACCAAAAACAATAAACAACTAACGGATATAAAAATTTATAATTTCCCCACATTATTTGAGGACAAAGGACACAAAGATCAAGATTTGAGTGAGATCTACACCAGAACAATATTTAATTTCTCTTGTGTGAAAATTGCTGTCCTTTAGGACTCTAAAAAGGTGATATTTCACGCTTTTTTGATAACTGATTCCCAGAAACCGCCGAAATGAGGAGAAAAGGGAGGATGAAATGGCACGTTATACCTTTGCTAGTACAACAATTGAGGATATCGTCTTTTGAACTTAACAGGACCTTGTGCAATTCCTTCTATTGTGCTCCAGCAAAAGAAGAAATAAGCAATTCTCTTGACAGTCCAGTAACCATTTCTAAATGCATTGCCTTACTGGTGAAACAGATAAATAAGCACATAAACCTTTATTACAGATTATACGAGTATAACACTGTGGGTTGAGTGATTGGGTTTGTAATGAAGTCCCATTGGTCGAATGATTTCTGTAAATTTTTGCAAGAGTTGGTGCTGAGGAGAGGATCTAGAAATGGTGTGAATACACGTATGGATGGTTATCTTGGCACCTTTGTGCACGTGCAAAAATGCTGGTGAGGAGATCTAGGAGGCATTGATTGGTTTGGATAAGTCATCAATGACGAATCTCCAAGGAAAAGCTCTTCGAGGATAAACACAGAATTATTCTGATCCAGTATCAATTAAAAACTGTTTTCGAGTGTCCCTGTAGGCGGCGAAGAGGCGGCTGGATTTCTGCTTGGCTGTGTCACTGGCTGCCGTTACAAGCGACCGACTTGGTAGTTTCCCAATTGATTGAACCTGGACGGGGGTCGACACTGCTTGGCTTTGGTACCGAACAGGCGCGGAACTACGGTGGGGCCTGGGTGGGCCAGGGCCCCCCTAATATTTACCCGGCCCACCCCTGTGCCCACCCTGTTCTGATGCTAGAAAAAATGTTAAGAATCCGGCAAACCCCTTTAAAATGAACCTGAAAACTGACTTCGTAGTACTATGCTCATTTCTAAACGGTGAAAATTTAAGTGTTGAATTTTGGACAGTTTATAAACGAAACTTTATTTTATGTTTCTATAGAAAGAAAAGTCTTTTGTCTTAGAAAGTGTCAGTTCACTCATGAAATTGACCAACTTCACGCGTGCATAGTGCCAAGAGATTTATAGTTTTCGAAAAATTGTTTCAATAGAGACATAAAATATACCTTCTTCTACCATAATCAAGCTTTCGTGTTGCTAAATTTACTAGGATGAAGGTTTAATCGTGGTACAGTGAGAGCAGTGCAACCGTAAAACATGCCTTGGTATAGGATGCCGCCGCGTAGCGAGTGAACGTAAACCTAGAGCGGCGTTGTCACATTTACTAGTTACCGAAAGCGCGGGCTTTGAATGTGCTTTGTTCTTATGTCCATAAATGTGTTTAGCGCGACGGTATTGCAACACAGCTGATAGTTTGCTCCGATTTCTAACGGATACCTCCACCGACCCGATGCCCCTCAGGTGTAACTTTTGACCTGCTTTGTCCGACTCTTAACATGCGAATTGTATCGAATAAAAACAGAATACTTTCTTGGAGCTATTTACCTTATTTTAAATGAACTATATTTAAATGAACTACATACTACAAAATCGATTCGGAGAGCACTCTAACGTTATTAAGGCCATGAGTGGTACACATCCGCAAAACTGTGAATTTTTAAATTTGAAAACCCTATTGCCTGCAGCATATCACTACTGTTCTGAAGTTGAAGCCTTGGAAGCTGAACTAAAAATTTTGCCGAAAACAATAAAGGAATACGAAAATGACAATCAAATTAGCATTACCAATGTAATGCAGTTTGTTGACCTTTTGGAAAAATATAAGCTTGTCCTTCAAGAGACTTACAAACTTGCTGTTATTATTGGAGTTACCATACCTGTTAGCAGTGCCGTGTGTGAGCGTACTTTTTCTTGTCTAATAATACGTTTGAAAACCTACTTGCGTAATTCCATCGGTGATGACAAACCCAATTATTTGGCGGTTATAAACATTGAACCAAAAAATTTTACTGGCCTAATGTTGGCCCACCCATTTTTACACGTCTAGTTCCGCGTCTGGTACAGAATTTTCGGTGGTACCAACGGGTAGAGCCTTGGTTCCCTGGAAAAGAGCAGGAACGTGAGCGGGAACATGGAATGCCTATTTCCATAGCGGAAATGGTATTGGTAAGCTATCTTACCATGTCCTGGAGCGTTTCCACGCTGTGGGTGACTAAAATGCTGCGTGGGAAGCCGTCTGTGAGCTCGGCGGCTTCATCGAGCTCGGTGTTCTTCTCTGTAGCCATCATCGTGTGTATGTGAGCTGGAAGGTGTCCCAACAAGAGAGTACAGTTGATGACGTCGGGAACAACGGTGCCGGCTGGGGTACGCAGATGCCTTATAGAAATTGTGATGGCTTACGGTCACCAACACCAATGTCCTCGTGCTTCAAAAGCTGGCGCGTTTTCTGTTATTGAGAAGCGCACAGATTCGAGATAAGTTCGGTCTTAAATATCACGTACTTCCGCTGCAAAATTTGGGGGTCCAGGTGGCCGGTTACGTATACGTGAATTTGGCGTCATCCTTATCGAGGCCGGCGAGGGAGAATTGGTGGTCGACCTGAGCGAACCAAATTTCGAGGTCGAACTGCCAGAAGAGTGGGATTAGTATCCAGAGGCGTTCTGGGGCAGCTGGGGCGGCAGAGTGCGACATGGTGACGGCAGAGGATACTTAGACGTCGGATTTGGTCAGCTTGGAAGCGGCGCGTTCAATCTTCATTCGTAGAAAGCGGTGATGACACTTGAGGAGACGCCCGATGGATGAGAAAACCAGGAAATTTTCAATGATTATACAAGCAGATCATCAGATCTCGGGACTTTATGTTTACTGTTTACTACAAACAATCAACTTACGTTTGCACTTGAAGAAGCACTAATTTTCAAGTAACTTGTTACTCAGCCTAAAGCAAAGGTGGCTACTAATTCAGTGCACTTTAGAAGCTAATGTGCAGCAAATTGGGAGCACGTCCCTGCACTCTACGCTCTGTTTGTCTTGGTCCATGCGTACCAGCTTAACCCGATGCTTGTTCCGACTTGTCGTCTGGTAACGGAAAGTCTTAAAAGGCAATGCTATAGCACGTCATCCAAATTTCTTGATTGGTATTGCTCCACCCTTGCAAAGTATGAAACAAATCCACGCCATGGACTCGCAGCAGTCTCTTCGAGATGAAAATGTCACTTGAGTTCCCAGGTAAAGAAGATAAGCTTTCCAACCAAACATGACTGGGGCAAAGTTATCTACAGCGACGAAAGCAAATTTAATGTCTGTGTGGGAGATTACCGAAAGCGTGTGATGACCAGTCTTGTAATCGCTACCACAACTAGTATTGTCACCACCACTGTACCTCTACTAGCTTCCACCACCATAACCTACTTCAGTGCATTTGCTACTACCACCTTCGTACTGCTGCCATACTATCACGCTACCCAACGTAAAATTTAGAAATCACTGAAATTTGCCAATGGCAAAAGTAGGTACTTACCTAATCCGTTTATTGGAAATGTTGACATAATTGCAAATAATCACACTCTGAGAAATAAACAGTCGTTTCTGGAGATAAAATAGGACGCACGGTGATTAGACAAACTTATATAAACAGCTAAAGAAGCGCGGGGAATGAGCTTCTCGCTCCAGCGGAGAGCCAAACAACTGGAAAATGAATTTCCTTCATCGCATCCATCTCAGTTAATTTACGAGTGCCGGGGCTGTTTATAGACAGATATAAGGCCCATATACACAGGATCAATCAGACAGTTGACGGAGGCACTCTTGCAAGACATTGATAAGATTTATGCTCGGGAACTTAATACCGCAACCGTTTCCGAGTCTTACTGCCGAGGCTTATGCGTTTTATAAGAACGTCACTCGGGTAGCAACTATAAATAACTCCACTCCGGTGACTACTAGATTGAGAATACCCGGATTCAATTACACCCACTTACTTTGCGTTTGCAGACGCGTGTTCTAGGAACAATAGGGAAACAACCGATTATGCGCTCAAATAATTACTTCGATATCTACTTTTCGGACAAGATACTCTTATACGTAGAGGAGAGGTGCAAATGTGGAAACATGAGGATAATGCGGAAACGGCAAGTATTTCGACTGCAGAGAGCTTCACTCTAGCGGCGATTGCTGTAAACAGTCACTCTCGTTCCTATTCGTCCGGAAGAAGTAAAATACAAACTATTGGAAGAGTAAAGAAGTGAAGCTAATAGAAAGAGAGGGGGGAGAAATTCCAGAGAGATGAAGACAGTATTTTGAAGAACTGCTAAATGAGAACATTGATGAAGTCACTGAATTGACATAAACCCTGGCTTGTGCAGCAGTCAGACAAATGAAATGGACAACATTTTAACAAGATCGTACAAAATCGAAAATTTAAAAAATACCTATACCAAAAACTCTTAATTTTAGATAGAGATTGCACCAGATGAAATACTATTAGAATTTAGCGTGCATTTCAAAAATGTAATCATATAGAGGATGCTCCATGTAAAATATGAAAATTAATAGACATTTCGGTATAACTAGAAATGCCAGAAAGTCAAAAATATTTTACTTCAAAAGAACATCCTCGAAAACCCCAAATTTCAGATTTTGGAAAAAATTGCTAATAAACCCACAAACTTTTAACCAACGGGTTAAAAGTTTATTTGGAAAAGAAGCTGGTTACAAAAGTAGTGATGTAACCTTGGGGCAGATCAGGTTTTAATTCCAAATGAACAAACGCGTCACGTGCTCTTGACATCTGTCAGTGTCAATTACGAAACATCTTACCGTAACTTTTACAACATAATTATATTAATTTTGCAGTGGAAACAGTTTATTTTCAATTTGTGCTTGCGCGTAAAAATTATAATTACATTGCAAAAGTTACCAGTAAGCAGTTTTGTAGTTGATACTGACAGATCTCATGAACACGCAACGTTTGTTTACCTATTTGAAGTGAAAACGTGATCTGCCCCAACGTTACTTCACCACTCTTATAGTCAAGTTTTTTCTCAACTATTACTCTTCTACTATACAACAGTTTCTTACTGATGACAATGTGACAATTTAATAAAAAATGAAAAAATCGTGCAGTGGTTGAAACAGTTTAATACATATAAAGACAACTTGACTTAAATTTTATAAATAAAAAATATATTTGGAACTCTATCTTCCTCTATCTTCCTCAGATGGTTTGCGCCACTCGCCTTCGGCTCGTGGGCTCAAACATCATCTTCGTGATTAATGGCTGTCATAATCGCTCATATAATAATATACTATTAATGAGTACAGAATACGGTACTAACACAATCTACTTTAATTATTTTCTGATGTAATATTTTACTTTAAACTCAAAATATGGGTAAAGATTGACTTTTTCCTGAATCTTCCTAATTCTTACCAACCTATAGCATTGAAATCCTTCTTTTTTTTCATTATACATGGACAACATTTCAGAACTCCATAATGAATAATTACAGAATTAATTAATTAACCCATAAAAACAAAGTCATAGTCCAACAAATCACTTGCATAAAAAATAAATACTAACAAACACTTATGATCACAATTGCACAATTTACAACCGACGTAATAACACAAGTGAAATGAGCAGCGTATTGTATTAAGATCTAACTTAACGTTGGATGCTCAGCGCCTCTAGTAGCTGACAGCTCAAGCTTAGGGAATAGCTGGCGCCATCTGTTGCCTGACTGCTTGTTGTTGGTCGAAAAAATTAGTGGAGGTCTAAACTTCTGATAATTATAAATTCAGTGAAGATAGTGAAGGGGAATTAGTTCGGAGATGATCAAGTAGGGAAGGAGATAGACGCAAAAATAGTGATAGTGGACAGAACTGCAGGAAGGGTGCGGTTTTAGAGCATACAACAATAACAATCTACACAACCGTTATAAGACCGTCGGTAACAACATGGATACACAGTAAAAGAGCTGAAAGGTGGATATGCAGTAAATCTGTACAGTAAGGTGACTGTCACAAGGAAGAATGACAAGAAGGTTTCTGCTGCCTTCACTGATAGATTCTGGTAGAAAAGCAAGGTCGAGGAAGAGGATCTGATGACCCCAGAAACAAAATTAATCTTTCCAAGTCTTCAAAAATGTTAAAAACCATAACCAAATTGATTCTAAAGCTGCGGACGATTTGTTTTTTAAAACATAGCCACAGCGATTTGGCACATGTGACCAATAAAATAATTTTACGGAAATTTCAATTTATCACAGAAATGTCACCCTCCTATTGTGTCTATTGTCGCATTCGATGTCAGCGCTTTGCTAGTTGCTTGTATATATGGGTAACCCTCCAGCAGAATCCTGTCCTATTATAACACATTTGACTAAAGACATGTCGCATGATAATATAAAAAGAGACCTCGCCACTCGGCAATTTTGTATCAACAGCAGCTGTTGAGGTGTTCTTCTTTGTTATGTTTGTCATAAAGGTCTGCTCTCGAGAAGACTACTATACTCCTATGTCATAAATTAGCAGAAATTATGTTTCTACCTGATGCTTTGTTGATAGTTCTATTATTTGAAATGTGTATTTATAGTTTTTTTCATGTAGCGGTGATTTTGTGAATTTTACACAATCAATCAAGGATGATCGTAATAAATGACTACCTGGTATATGAGATATTTAGTTTGGAAAGGTGTTATATCATTTAATGCTTAAAATTAATTTCATGTGACATGTGGTCCAAATTATAGCTTATGGCTGATTGAAATTATTTACTCACACTTTTTTGAACATACTTGTCACCAGAGCTGTTGACAGAACAGTTTATGCATTCACGAAATCATTGATCAACAAGCACTGTCTTTGAAAATCCTATACAACCTAGGCCTAGCGTAAAAATAACAGAAACCGCAAAATTTTTCTCTCCTGTGGTGTAATACGATATTGCGATATCCGATATCTGTTTGTTGCAGTATGAAGGCATGCATACATATAGATGCACCGATAACTAGATACCTAACTTCTTATAAAAAACCACCTGTTAATCGAACCCGACGCTATAGAAGAAAATGGATATGACATGTCGACCACCTTGAAGTAAATAAAATAAAAAAAGGGCCAGTCATGTCGGATATGCTTTATGTGGTGCCAAATTAAGCGGATAGATTTGTATCTTCGGAGTATGGATTATGTTACCTAGATTTTTCCATTGAAAGGGAACACGATCTAGTTTTTTCTAAATAGGTCAAGAAGTTGGAAAGTATCGCTTACACAAAGGCAGCTAAAAGTTAAAAATTGCCCAAATGCGTTCTTGCGAGGGTATTCGACAGGATACCTTGACAGAAATTCCGTTTAATATTTTTTCTACGACTATGTTCGTAGAAAAAATATTGTAAACAACACGTTTGAAAACATCTTTTTCAAAACTTATTGTTTAAAATACTATTTTGAACTCACCGCTCTCAAAATGACATTTCGCGAACCCGACAGACAAACTCAAACATAGCGTTGGCGCACTAGCGCACTAGTGCGCGAAATCTAGCTAAAAGCACTGGCCCTTTCAGGCTTTCTAGAAATAATTTGACTTGATAGTAATAAAGTTTGGTTAACAAAACGCCATTTCTCCAATTTGGATGTTGAAAATAGTGAAAGAATAAATATAAATCGCTATTAATTCGATTGACACTTTGACAACTCAATTCAATAAATTAAACCAAATGTCATTTTTTACAATTGTCAAATGGAAATCTGTCAATGTAACCACTTGATTTTTTGAAATTTTAAATTGGAAACATATTAGATAATAATTCAAAAAATATAATGTTCGTTTCAAAAAATATTGTACGAACCTCGATGGGCGAAGACGTCTTCGGCGCATTCGCGCAAATGAAGCACTCGCTCCTTCGTCGCTCGTGCTTCAAACATTGCGCTCATGCGCGAAAAATGTCTTCTCGCACTCGTTTCGTAAATAACTATTTCCTAACAACAGCTACTTAGTACTGGCCACAGTAAACTCATACCAGTATGCTCATTAGGCAACCAACCTCATTTTAGCATTACAGGCGCATGACGTAACGTGCGAAGCGAAGGTTGCCGGGAAACGCTTTGTTAATCCTTGGTATTAGGCAGTATTTTCATTTTTTACAAAATAATTTGTGATGCATGTGGAAAATGTGGGGTACCTACAGTACCTATATCATATTGCCTATAATTGCTCGAGTATTTCTGATGGATATAGATACTGCACAGTGGCGTAACCAACACCCCTGCAGACCCCGCACCCCGGGGGGGGGGCAGCTTGTTGGGGGGCCCACGTTGCCGCGAGACTATTTCGAAAATCCGACCTTTTTCGAACCTTGGAAAAAATTAAGTGAAAAATAAAAAATCAGTACGTTTCTTCAAATTTATCAGAAGTATGTATTGCGGTGTTCTTGTTACTAACTTTACCAGTAGGTAAGCGTAGCATCAGCAGAACGTTCATTTTCGATACTGAAAATAGTGGAAGTGTTGAAACGTTCCACAATTGAGGTTATTTATACAATCAGGTAGTAAATCAAAATCCGATCATCCTCGACACTCTGAATATTTGGTAACTGGTTTCGGGGTGCTTTTCTTGTTCCGTTTTTCAAGATATTGGAATTCATTTCATGAATTGGGATTTCCCTTTCAGTGAAAGATTATAGATCGCTTCCCGGATCGCTCTTTTTCAGCATTTTATCGCTTCCTCCAGAAGTGTTCTCGTCGCTTTGCCATCTCCTTCAGAGATAACTCACTTCTTCTCCTTTTGATTATGTTCTTCTGAGAAGCTCCCATAATCCCTATTTCACCTTTTTTCCAAACTTCTTTCAAAAGTGTTTAAGTATCACCTCCTTCAGTGGTGTATCCCACCTTTGTTTAGGACTTCGGATAAGTCCCCATAGTGTTAACTTTTGCCCTCTTTGCTGGGAAGCTCATTTGGTCTCTGCTCGCTGGGTATTTTTCAAATATATCACTCTCTTGGTCGGTCTGATGATGGGGTGTTAGTTGAAGACCCCGAAACCTGTTACCAAATTAAAATACAGAGCGACGAGAATGATAGGACTTTGATTTACAGCCTTATTGTGAAAATAGTAAAAACCTATTTACATAACACCATGGCACAACAACGTCTCTCTGGTTTGTCTCTAATTACCTTAGTATTGAACACGAGCTCGTTAAGACACTAAATATCGATGACAATATCAACGATTTTGCCATAAAAAACTCACTGGATTTGATTTGCAAAAATTCATAAACGTGAGGCTAATGAATTTTTGTTCAAAGTATGGGGGGCCTCGCCGAAAACATTTGCGCGGGAGGGGCACGAAATTTTTGTTACACCACTGATACTGCACATTAGTTAAAATTGAAAATGTTTAACAATTTGGAAGTGTGATGGTATACGAAGGTCCCGGTAACGATTTCTATGACACCTGGAAATTTCGTAGCTTTTGCGAATTTTTGCGTATGCCAGATCAATGTTTTTGGTGCCATCTTGAAGATTTCGTCAAATGCGAACTTTGGGGGGAGGGATAGAAAATGTAAGATTCGAGGGGGCGAAAATAAAAATAAAATCTTGTCAAAGGCGCTGAAAGTTTTCATTATATTTTATACATGCCAGTAACTCACCAAATTAGAAAATTATCTAACAGACTTGTGAAACTTAATAAAAGCTGGTAAACTCAATCAATAATATTTCTTGGGAATGTCATCGCCGTGCGGCACTTATTGGCAGAGAGCTATTGGCGACGTACAGTCACTTACGTTTCATGTGATCCGCCTGTGACGTGTTAAGGGAAATTATCACTTATAATAGCCCAAGGGTCTTGATAATTCGAAATAACTTGATACATTTTCGAAAGCGAGTTGCTCGGCAACATCCCGACGCGACGCCGAAGGCGGAGGTATGTTGCCACAGAGTAACCCGCTTGAGGAAATTTATCAAGTTATTTCGAATTATCAAGACTCGAGGGCTATTCGGTAAGAAAATTTTTTGCCCAAAAAGAACAATTTGTTAAAAGGAAATTAAAATTAAAAAGAACAATCTTGGAAATGATATTTTGTGCAAAAAATTCGACAGCAGTGCAAAATAGACATTTTTCCGTTGCTGCAGTAATCCAGATGACATAAGTGAAAATAGCCCATAAGCACTCTTCAGTTAAATGTTCTCCTGATTGGCTGTCTTTGAACACGTGACTGTAGATACACAAATTATATTGGATTATTGTACAGGTAAAAAATTTTCAATAAAATAATTCCCTTGCGCATGCTTCACCCCCAATGGTGGAGCAAAATACGCGCGACCAGTACGTTGGTTGGTTGCTTTATTCACACAGTTCTCAAATTTTGAGGTTATAATTGGGTACTTGCATGAATTTTGGGTTTTGCGGAATTATAATCTTCGGGAGGTCAGAAATACATTCGCAAAGCAATTTTTTCTGAGCCCTGTAGAATTCAAATTATTGGGGAAAAATATTTCCCGCTAAATATGCTTATGGCGCCATGTGTGAATTATTGAAACTATACGGTGACGTCAGTGTGACGCACCTATGCATTCCTAAATCGAAATGGCCGCTTCCGGTTTAGTTGACAGCTGTCTCGTAAGTCTTGAAATTGTTTGGTGTGTACGTCAATGGTGTTTGATGGGAGAATGGAACTATGGTGGAGCCCAGTAGCAATTTGTTCTTAAAAATCCATTATATTTTATAATTCCCAACTGCGAATAGGTACAACAAAACCACTTCTAACCTCTAAACTGTACTACCTATCGTGAACGCGGCTATTTTAAGATTGATTATGGGATTCTACTTGCAAGAAACTTCTGCGGATATTTTACAGATGGATTTGTGATATTCGTACTAGTTGTGAAATAACAACAGGTGAAAAATTGAAATGTACTAATGATCCTGAAATACCTATACAATAATTAGTTTATTCTTCTTCTTAACTTATTTCCAGTGTTTAACTGTGCATTAATAAAATATTGATACTGCTCAGTAAAGTAATAACATCCAATTGAAGCGCTGATAATAAGTGATACAGTTAGGCGAGTAGGGACAATAGACGCGAAATGTTGGCAATAGGCAAAAGTAGCACGTCAGGCTGTGACGACAGCTAGATTATGTGACGTCAATACGACTGCTCAAGGCCAAATGGCCCACTGGCTCCGCGATTTGAAACTAAAAATGAAATTATATTCTTATTACTACACAAAATAGTCTCATTTTATACGGTCACGATAAACTTAACACATATTTGCAAAATATGATAAAAAATGTGCCAGTTTAAATTTATGCAAGTACCCAATTTGGGATTTTCGTGTTTTTGTTTGTTTATTTGGCTGTTAAAAGTAGATAAGATTTTATAACTTATTTTCTGAATATACATAACTAAAAATGTATAATACCACTCAATGCTTTAAAACACAAACAACACACAACTAATAAATTAAACGGAACACAATAAGTTTAAGAGCTGAACACAAGAAAACAACAGTTTAAACCACAAAATACTTATATTTGAACCTTAATATATTTCAATCTTGTTTTATTCTTCGTTCG
Source organism: Xestobium rufovillosum (assembly GCA_963966045.1). Lineage (NCBI taxonomy): Eukaryota > Metazoa > Arthropoda > Insecta > Coleoptera > Ptinidae > Xestobium > Xestobium rufovillosum. The sequence continues at coordinate 45,223,160 of OZ014492.1, read as the reverse complement.
CATTATTATCAAATGATGAGCTTTAATGTGGAAATATCATGAACAAAAGTGTAATCCCGAGATTGCTAATACCAACAATCCTATGATTAAAATTTTTACGTTAATTTTGTAAAATATGTATCTGCATAGGTACATTGTTGCTTAATAGAGTTCAGGCAGCATGTTTAAAAAACAATACTTTTATGTTTACGACATCTGTTTTGAAGGATGCATATCTCTCAGAGCGCCAAAAACCCCTTGAAGTGCATGAAAAAAACCAACCCCTAACCTTTGAAAATCATTTAAGTGTGCGAAAAAGCGAAAACAAAATGTACTTTCAAGTGATGTCGTAAACACAGAAGTGGGTTCGCTAATTCATGTTTAACAACAATAAGTTCAGTGGCTTTAAATTCCGTAGGCGAGGACTAATATGGTCCTTACAAATGACATCGAATATAGTCACACATAATGTGATTGTGGTTAATCGCATAACGGAAATCGGAACATGCACCCAGTGTAAAAATGCATCACGTCCTTATAATAATAGCCGGTCGCCGCTGGTAGCCAATACTTATTATCATCGGGATACCGTGTACCGGTTCTAGTCGCTCTAGGGAGTCATTACTTATCCTAAACTGAGTCTTTTTTCGAATTCCGCTGAACCAGATATAACGCGATTGTCAAATATATTCATTGTTAAAGTTTTATTGTGTCATTCTCCACTGGGCGCAGCTACAATGGAAACCGAAAAATGCGAGCACCCAACAATCTTTCCATATTTAATATTCGATTCTCAACGGCTCCCAAATTTAATCAACATTTATTAACATCAGAAGTGGGATTATTTTTTTCATAGCAAAAATAAGACACACTTCATTTGACGTCAAATACACAGACTCCGGAAGTGTATCCCCTTGCCATATCATGTTTCCAAGACAACCCTGTTGACGTTTTGGATAATCTGTTTGACAGGCTCGTATATAAATTCAAATGCGATCCCTTGAAAGCATATACAATCCAAACTAATAAGTCTTCGATTAGATTGTGTTGCCTCTTGATTTAATGATACACTTACAGTTTTAAAAAACACTAAGATATCAAGGAAGTTTAGAAATCGGACTTAAATCTTTGTCAAAATTATTATGGGAGGAGAGCATTAATAAAGAGTGTTTTGAAAAGAAACGCTCATTCTAAATTTAGATCAACCCTCATTAATCGTTTTGGACAATGCGTCATATCATTAAACAAGCAACCAAATTCCTTTTGGAAGAAAGTAACATTTTCCATTTTGAATTTTTGCCACATACATCAACCGTGACGCGTAAGTGCCGAGCGGTAGTGGTTAAAGTCGAGCGCCTGGCGGCGCGCTAGACCGCTCAGTCTGAGTAAGCTTCATTCAGAGTGGGACCGTCTATCGTCGCAAATATTACTACATATATTAAAAGCAGTAAAAACATTGCAGCAAAATGAGCTCAATCTATAAACTTTTAAAATGCGCCAGCTATCGAAGTCAGGAAAAGAAATGCTCAGCAGGTGGAAGCAATCGAATCGAAGTCCGTGTTTAATTGCGTTAGGGATGGATATTTGATGAACAAAATCCGATGTGGAAGTAACGCATTGGAAAAGTGCAGATGATCATTTGTTATCAATTTCACCTTTCATTGCCTTCTTTATTTAACACTAATACTTGTAAATTTCTCGCGCCTAATGATCCAAAAACACCTCGTTCTGTTCGTTCCTTATTCAAGCTGATAACCCGCATCTTTAAGTTCGTGATTCGTAAAAATTAGGCAGTTTAAAACAAGTTTCTTTGAAGGGAATTCTGTTTGACATTAACACAACGTTCTTCTGGTTTAGTAAAATTTTAATACATTGTTAATATGTAAATATATAATTACAAGGTCATCTCGCGCGCTACGCGTGCTCACTGCCCTAGTCGAATCATGACTTCAAAGAAACGCATTATTGCCTGATTACAGAATAATATACATCTGATATAATTCCCTGCAAACGTAGTTTTGAACTACACGGCTATTTCTTTGATTTCCTAAATAAATTATCAAACCTTCCCAAGAACGAACTCTTGAAAAAACCACGCATAATTGTCCGTGAGTAAATATTTCTTTTCGGAGATCAATTCCTATTTGATCAAATGTTTGGCCTTGTGATTTGTTAATAGTCATTGCAAACGCTAGTTTAATGGGAAATTATTGTCGTCTTTTAAAAGTAAAAGGATAAACATTTTCACAGTACAACGTTATATGGTTAGCGAAAAGTATATATCCATGTTTATCGCCTGTTAAAATTTTGCACTGTAGGATATTGTCTCCCAATTGTAAAATTAACATTCTCGTACCATTACATAAGCCTTCATTAATGCTGAGATTTCTAACCAACATTTAATACAATATACTCTCAACTTCAATTCATGCTGAGGAACATTTGGCGGGTTTATAGTATTTAAATATTCAGGAAGAATAGCATCGTTTAAATCTCCATTATTACAATTTTCAGCACTATTCAAGTTTGTATATATTTTTTCTGTTTTTATATTTAACAGTTCTACCACTTTTTTGTTAATGTCTTCAACATCAGAATAGCTGATTAGGTCATATCTATGAATCGCTTTTCTCTAATTGATTCCTGGTAACAAGTGTCGAAACTCTCTTCGCAACACCATAATTTTTCCACCAAACGGAACATCACAATTCATAAAGTCTCGTAAGGTTCTGTCTATAATGTCTAAAGCATACCTTGGCGCCGCAGGAGCTTCATCCCAAATAAAAACATCTACACTCCTTAAATAATCTGCTTCTTTTGCATTTTTCTTCAAGTTGGAAGATGAATCTAAAAACAGAGGAACAGGTAACCCAAACGTTTTATGAACTGTTCTGCCATGAGGAAGTAGTGTTGCTGCTATGCCCGTGAAGGCCATGGTACAAACAATTTTATTCTTACTCTTCAGTAAGCTGTAAAGGGTTGTATAAACATAAGTCTTACAGGAGCCTCCTGGACCGTCTATATAAAAACATGAAGATTCAGAAATTGATTCATTTATATTAGCATCACATTTACCCAAAATAATATCTACAATTTCTTTCTGCTTTTGATTTAGGTGTTTATATTGTGGTGATCCTATTTCTATTGCTTGTTCTTCATTTGCATATTCAATGTCGTGGCATGGTAGGAAACATTGAAAGATTGTAACCTTCCGCAGAAAGCATGGAACTAATTTGAATATAGGCTTTTTTGTCCTTCAGTATTGCTGTAACGTCTTTCATAATCTTGTGACATTGCTTCTTTAAATTCTTCCCACAATTCTTCCTGATAAATTGGTCGGCAATGCATTAAAATACGAATGAATAAATATCTCAACTGTCTGGGCATCATCCAAATTTCAGCTTCATTCATGGGTCTTTTCCACTCGTGATTATCTTAAATAAGACCTAATTTTAAACACGCTGCTACATAAGATTTCTCCGTTTACTGTTTTCAGATTTTCAAATCTGTTTGCTCCTTTAATATGAAGTAATAATAATCGAAAATGAAATAGTTCAATTTGGCTGGGGCTTATGGAGTACATGCGTCAATAACTTTGAATTGTTTCTCACGGCGGCGGCGTATACTTTTACAACGACAACAAACATGATACCTACCTGTGATAGTTCAGACGTACGCCCTTTTGGCGATTGGCTCCCGTACGTATTAAAAAGAGACGGAAACGAAAAATCTGACCTCGCTAGATCGAAACGGTACGTGTCTATTGCGCATTCTCCACGACTAACATCACTTTTATTAGATAGGATCTCGATATTTTATATATAGTATTTTATTTGCCAATATATTTTACGAAAACAATAAATTTATATTAAAAAAATTGGAAGAAATAATTATAAAAGTAAAAAAATGTATATCTATAACATTAAACCTATAGGTTCTGCACTCTTATCCAGTACCTGTACAATTGATAAATGCTTCACGCCACTGATTAAGAATTGTGAACTAAAAGGACCAATTCGAGGATGGCCAATATGAAGGCACTTACTTTTATATCGGCGTTAAATGGGAAAAGAAGAGTGCGCTGAGGGGCACGGATCTTTTTCCGAGACGAATCATTCGATTAGGTGTTCATTTGTTTACCTTCACTTGTGTTCACTCCATTTGCTGGCCACTGAACCAACTCTCTGTGTGTATTCGACAGCGTTATGGCTTACACTGAACTCACTGCTTTTATTTTCAGTTTTCGGGTTCCTAAATTGCTTGTAAGTGTCATATTTGGTTATAGTAAGTCTCTTTCCTACTGTCTAATTAAATTTAACGTTTAATTAATTTAATTTTGTAGTCAGAGAGTTTCGCCTTTTTAGTTGTTTTTCGGATCAAGGGATTCAATTTGTGAGATTCGTTTTGAGTAGCGTGTTTCGAAAACATGAAACAAGGAACTGAGTTTTTTCCATTTTCACCACGGTAGACAAAACATTTGAGTCATACATGCTTTATAAGAACGTTCTATAGCATTTCTATATACTACTTATATTTTTTCCATTTTTTATTTTATTCGTTCTTGAAGATTTGCAAAAGTGCTGCGAATTTTCTCCACCAGTTCAGCCTAAGAAGTCAAAGAAATAAGTATAATAATTACCTGCCAATTAAAATTCTAAAAGATTCCTTTTTATAACAAAATTTCTTTCTGTTGACACTTAGGTGACGAAAATTTTAACAATGTTAGCCCGTTTACTTAATTAGGAAAAGCGAGAATTCCAATTCAGAAGGGGAAGAATAATTGCATCGCCATAACTCCTTTTTGTTTGCAGTCTACGTCGAATTTAATTTTAATATTTAATTGGATACCAAAATACCAGGGAAATATATTTTCAGTTGATTACTCAAAAATACTTTACTGCGTAGATTCAACTCTTAAGCAGCGGATATTAAGGTTAAATTGGTTTCATTGGTGCAGTACTAATCTCTAAAAAATAAGCTATGAAAATACAGGTGAGAATTTTGTTAAAAATATTAAACATCAAAAGTAAAATTAATATTGTATTATAAATTGATTATTTAGGCAATGATCCATTTGATTTAGTGAAATGACTAACTTTTGAACTGCGAACCCTGCTTTCCAAACAACATCGACAATTACAAACCGTAGTAACCGAGCACGGCGGTTATAAATCCAAATTAATTCAGCGAAGATTCGAAACATTCCCCAAAATAAATAATACCTATACCATAGCATAAACTCCCAAGGACCGGAAAGGGGGTCGAAACAAGCGAGAGTTTAGATGTATCTTATTAGTTTGGGGACGCGAACGGCGCCCCGACGCAGGAGAGACGACCGTATTTTCACTCGTAATTATCTTTCTCAGTTCGTTTCTCTCATTATCAAGGCCCGAATTAAATAATCGGGGAGCGGAAGAAGAAACGAAGCGAAATGACATTTCCAAATAGGTGCGCTGGTACAACCAGAGGGTGGCGAAATAATTAACTTCGATGAGGTCAGAAGATTAGACGGTCGTGCCATTGTTTTTACTACTGTAAAAAGCCTATTGCTCCTTTCAAAGTTTTATGAAAGTCCTATTGCAACTTAAAAAAATTAAATAGTTTTTAAATTGTTGTCATAAAAGCAAGTTGTATTTAAAGTCAAAGTATATTTATTATAGAGCTTTATGAATTCCTTCAAGGCTATAGGTCAAAAAACCCATTTGATTTCAAGTAAATTTGCTCTCAAAAATTCTTTATTATTAGTAGACACTACGACCATTATAAGGTTTATTGGACGGAAGTATTTCATAAATCTTTATCACACAACGTCTTCAACTTGCTTTTGACGATACCAAAACAAGTTCCTTATAAATCAAAGTATTCTTAGAAGATCATTCACAAAACTAAATTGCTATTTGAAAGCACCATTAAAATATTTTGATCATTTTGACATAAGTTTTCTTATTTGTATCGGCGGGTGTGTACACATTTCTGTAGATTTTCCCTTCTTTATTGTTTGTACAATTTTGAACGACACTATAGTCTCCTAAATTCACAAGAATAGGAATAATTATATAGAGTGAAAGCAGAAAACAATGTACTACTTATATACACATTATGAATCACAAAAATAACTTTATCCTTTGACAGGCAGGACCTCCGTTTTTTGAGGTTTTGTATGTATGCATAGTAAGCGCATGCGCAAAATGTACCATAAAACCAATTGGTTTTATAATACACTTATGTAAGATCAAAAGACTCTGGTAAAGTACAAAATTCTTTGTATAAGATTAAATGATCTTAGGCAATCCTATCTAATAAAAGTGATGTTAGTCGTGGAGAATGCGCAATAGACACGTACCGTTTCGATCTAGCGAGGTCAGATTTTTCGTTTCCGTCTCTTTTTAATACGTACGGGAGCCGATCGCCAAAAGTGCGTACGTCTGAACTATCACAGGTAGGTATCATGTTTGTTGTCGTTGTAAAAGTATACGCCGCGCCGCCGCCGTCAGAAACAATTCAAAGTTATTGGACGCATGTACTCCATAAGCCCCAGCCAAATTGAACTATTTCATTTTCGATTATTATTTGAAGATCTGAAAACAGTAAACGGAGAAATCTTATGTAGCAGCGTTTTTAAAATTAGGTCTTATTTAAGAACATCACGAGTGGAAAAGAGCCACGAATGAAGCTGAAATTTGGATGATGCCCAGACAGCTGAGATATTTATTCATTCGTATTTTAATGCATTGCCGACCAATTTATCAGGAAGAATTGTGGGAAGAATTTAAAGAAGCAATGTCACAAGATTATGAAAGACGTTACAGCAATACTGAAGGACAAAAAAGCCTATATTCAAATTAGTTCCATGCTTTCTGCGGAATGATACAATTTTTCAATGTTTCCTACCATGCCACGACATTGAATATGCAAATGAAAATGAAGAACAAGCAATAGAAATAGGATCATGACACTATAAACACCTAAATGAAAAGCAGAAAGAAATTGTAGATATTATTTTGGGTAAATGTGATGCTACCATAAATGAATCAATTTCTGAATCTTCATGTTTTTATATAGATGGTCCAGGAGGCTCCTGGAAACCTTATGTTTATACAACCCTTTACAGCTTACTGAAGAGTAAGAATAAAATTGTTTGTACCATGGCCTTCACGGGCATAGCAGCAACGCTTCTACTTCCTCATGGCAGAACAGTTCATAAAACGTTTGGGTTACCTGTTCCTCTGTTTTTAGATTCATCTTCCAACTTTAAGAAAAATTCAAAAGAAGCAGATTATTTAAGGAGTGTAGATGTTTTTATTTGGGATGAAGCTCCTGTGGCGCCAAGGTATGCTTTAGGCATTATAGAGCCTTACGAGACTTTATGAATTGTGATGTTCCGTTCGGTGGAAAAATTATGGTGTTGCGAGGAGATTTTTGACAATTGTTACCAGTTAAAATAAATGCTACCCGCTGTAAAACAGTGAATTTAAGTATCAAATTTAGTTCTCTTTGGAGTTATTTCCATAAATTTTCTTAAACACAAAATATGCGGGCTCTACCACAGGAACAAGAATTCACCAAGTTTTTATTGGATGGTGGAGATGGAGTTTTGAACGATAATGAATAGCAATTTAGAATTGCCACAGATATATATTGATAATTCAGATATCGTTGAACGTATATATGGATGAATAATTAGATATGACCAAATCAGCTATTTTTTCTGCTAGAAATGCTGATGTTGGAGACATTAACAAAAAAGTGGTAGAACTGTTAGATATAAAAACAGAAAAAATATATACAACCTTGGATAGTGTTGAAAATTGTGATAATGGTGATTTAAACGATGCTGTTCTTCCTGAATATTTAAATACTTTAAACCCGCCAAATTTTCCTCCCCATGAATTGAAGTTGAGAGTAAATTGTATTGTGATGTTGGTTAGAAATCTCAGTATTAATGAAAGTTTATGTAATGGTACGAGATTGTTAATTTTACAATTGGGGGACCATATCCTACAGTGCAAAATTTTAACAGGCGATAAACATGGAGATATAGTTTTCGTTAACCGTATAACGTTGTACTGTGAAAATGTTTATCCTTTTACTTTTAAAAGACGACAATAATTTCCCATTAAACTAGCGTTTGCAATGACTATTAACAAATCACAAGGCCAAACATTTGATCAAATAGGAATTGATCTCCGAAAAGAAATATTTACTCACGGACAATTATGCTTGGCTTTTTCAAGAGTTCGTTCTTGGGAAGGTTTGATAATTTATTTAGGAAATCAAAGAAATAGCCGTATAGTTCAAAACTACGTTTTCAAGGAATTATATCAGATGTAAATTATTCTGTAATCAGGCAATTATGCGTTTCTTTGAAGTCATGATTCGATTAGGGCAGTGAGCGCGCGTAGCGCGCGATATGACCTAGTGTTAATAAATTTTAAGGTCTTTCTTACAGCAGTAATAAATAAAATGAGTTTAAAATTTGATAAGTTTACGTGCACTTGAGTAACTTTGATTTTATTGTGTCATCGTTTTTGGCTTAATGGATTTATGAGAATAGCGGCCATTTTTTATATAACAAAGGAGAAATGACGTCGGCCATTTTGAATAGAATTTAGTTGGAAATATAAACGTATTTTCTATTGTGTTTATGTATAAGATGAGAAAAGAAGATATTGTGAGTTACATTTTTATGATTAGCTAACTGGCAACATTACTTTAACAATAAAAATAATTAGTTAAAAAAATATGCATGTTTTTTAGAAATTTTTAATCGGAAAAATTTAACATTTTCGTAGCGCTTGAATTTTTTGTGTCTCTTGTGTAGCATTTCATCAGAAAACATTGTTGCGTTTGAATTTTAGGGATTCAGATAACTGTATTAACCAGTACCTACCTACAAGTTGACAAATTTATCACATTACAGAGAATGGCTAATATTTAATAAAGTATACACGGTAACGGTACCTTTTTATATTAATATTTTTATATTCATGCGACTCAAAAGTGATTATTTAATTCGTTCACCGACTGCTAATTTTCACATTCAATAGCGTTTCCCTTAGTCTGACTTAAACCCTTATATTACGTAAATCTTCTTTTAGGTGCATAATTATATATTGATTCAAGTAGGTACCTTGTTGTAACTTAGATAATATTTTTTGTCGTTAAAAGCTCTGCCTAAAAGTGCATATTTTTTAAGGCTTTTTACTCCAACTGCAGTTATTCCCCCAAGTAGCGTTTCTAAAAGAAGTGGTCATTTTAAAAGCGGAATTACCGTGAAACGTTCGAACAAATGGCCCTAGATCGACACGTCGCCTATTCACCCCTCCGAACAAAACGAAATTAAGAATTCATTCTTTTCAGAAAACGCCCCAATTTTGAACGTTCCTTAGTTCAAACAAAGCCGGTATTTATAAAAATGGGCCGGTACGGAAATTGGACATGAAAGAATAGTTCGACAGGTCGATAAATACATGCAAAAGGAAGTGATTGAAATCTTTCTCAGCAGCGGGACTCTCGCCGCGGGGAGTCCCTGATTACAGCCTCTGTTACATTAATTGCATATTTGGTTCACACGGAATCGTCGGGAACTCCCAGCGCATTTTGCGTTCCTTTACTCTGAAGTTTAGGGGCGAGGCGTCATTCACTGGCGTTTATTATTAAGGAAATTAATCTATATATTAAATGGGTAATGCGCGCGACAAGAATCCATTGTGCTGATTTTTTCATCATTTTCGATCGAGGGGCTGGAAACATTAAAATCGCTCGTGAGTTGTGAAACAGGTTTGCGAAGACTTACAATTTCTTAAAGAGAGTACCTACCCTAACAAAACAATGAAAGTCGTGAATTTGTCAAATTCAGTGGCATTTCATTACCGCAAGATCACCTCATTTTGGTGGCCTGTGGGAAGCGGGGATAAAATCCGCGATTTGTATTTTCTTCGCCATTTAATTTTGAAAGGCCAGCCTTTCAAGGGCGGCGGCATGTTCTTTCTAATCTGTAATGTAAATTCATATACGAGTATGTTATTGTGTTACGTGCATTCATGTTTTGTTGTTTGGTTGTCTTGACAACATAGATAAATAAGAAATGTGGCACTAATTTAAATGAGACAAGATTGTTTAGGTTTTCGTAAATTTATTATTAATTAAACAGTGGCTTCTTCAGATGTTGGTACTGAACTAAATGTTTACAATGCTAAACTCCTATTTATACCTGTTTTTACCTGACTGAAATTTTATTACTACTTGTGAAAGATATTTAATAATATAATATTAGCTTCCTAGCCTAAGCTAGGTAGCTATTGTGATGGTCGTTTTTTGACCATGGTGTTTTTTCATCAAATGTGGACGTTTCAGGTCATTCTAAGACTTTTTGGCAAGGTGGCACATCAGAATTTTCAAATACTTATAAATTATAATGCACATGAAGTACGTACGTAAATAAATAAATTATTGCACGCCTACGCCATGTATTCTGAACAGGTGGGCTCTAATATGTCAAACAACACGCCTGATTTGAGAACACCAAACGGTTTCACGGTAAAGTGACCGCTGAATTCTCGCCCATTAGTTCCGCTAACACGGGAAACTGACTGTATATAGGTGTAGTCCTGTGTGTGCTGTACCTACGTTTGTTGCGTTTTCGAACCCTCAAACGATACCGAAATGCGGTTCTCTTTTCCATTCGTAAAAAATCGTTGCTTAATTTAGAACCACTTTGATGATTCATTAATAACGCTGATTAACTTTGAATAGCGCGCTTTTCGCATGTACACAAGAACAGTAGCGCATCGAGGACCTCAGATTGGTCGGATTGAATTAGAGGAATCGCCGAACTCATTCAATACTCGGAGCATTCATTTTACTACACCTATCGGGGAGAAATCTAAAAATTTACAAGTTTGTTTTCTCTCGTGAATACATACACGTATTTTACAAGACATTGTTCACGGTTCAGGACTGGCGAGGAGATGAAAATAAAAGGAGCGCGTTTTCCAATACGCTCTTCCGGAAAGGCCGTTTCTAGTATAGTTTTTCTCTTGTAATAACCAGTGAAGCGTGCGACTACAAAAACATATAAAACTTAATGGAAAAACTTAAGGGAGGCGTATCAACAAGAGAAACGTTGACATTTTAATAAAATCACGGGTTCTCTGGAGCGCAGATAATGAAAGTACTCAAGAAAACGAGGGAGAGATATGCGAATCCCTTGTGTGTGTAAGGATGACGAAAAGTGTATGAGATACAAAGAAGCGAACGTCGGTGTTTTAGCCCAGGCTTTAATAAAAAATTAAAGGAAGGGATTTAAGGTGCGTTTACTATAATGCAAAACTTGCCTCTAAAAGGTGAGTAGTATTTGTTCGATCTTATCGGCAAGGGAAGGGAAGTGTGAGAGGGGAATCGGGCCGATTTTCCATATTTCACGCTTAGGAATGCGGCGCGCTTAAAATGTATCACGCCGTAACTCCCTCAAAAATTGTCTTATAGAGTTGTAATTTTTTAAAAATTATTTCTTAAACTTTCAGGATGCTCACGAAATCTTTCAAATTGCAATACATAATTACTTTTCATTCCGCTTTGCGATTTTCGAGACGTTGTCGTTTTGGTGCAGTGGAATTTTCACCTATCGAGGAACTATGCTCATTTTTAGAATTTGGGCAAACTTCTGGCGGCAAAGTTATAGAGAAAGGATTGAATTTTATTTTACACCAAGATTCAATTCATTATCTCGCATAGAAAAAAAGTTATGGCGATTTGAACACGATAATCGTTCTGAGCGCGTAACTCTTGAAATCGTATACCTGTCAGTGGCAACCTTTTTCTTGAACGTTGAATAACCCGAAACACAATTAGGCACTACACATTTTCGTCCCATTTTGATATTTTCTTTACACGACGAATACTTATAAAATAAAACAAAATACGTCTGCACACATGTACAGTCTCCTAAAGATTGAAGCTGTAAACGTTTCGTTGAAGAGTTACGCGCTCAGAAGGATTATCGTGTTCAAATCGCCATAACTTTTTTTCTATGCGAGATAATGAATTGAATCTTGGTGTAAAATAAAATTCAATCCTTTCGCTATAACTTTGCCGCAAGAAGTTAGTCCAAATTCTAAAAATGAGCATAGTTCCTCGATAGGTAAAAATTCCAAAAAGGCAACGTCTCGAAAATCGCAAAGCGGAATGAAAAGTAATTATGTAATTGCAATTTGAAACATTTCGTGAGAATCCTGACAGTTTAAGAAATAATTTAAAGAAAATTACAACTCGATAAGACAATTTTTGAGGGAGTTATGACATGATACATTTTGAACGCGCCATGCGCCTCTAAAATTAGTTGCTATTGGTTTTTCGAATTGTAAAGTCATTTGTGATTTTGTACACAAGTGGCGAACTACTCAAACAAATGCAGTTCTACCAAAATTCGATACACAGTCTTTTGCCTACGCGATAGTGTTATAATGTATAAACAAAGAGTGTGAAGTAATAATTTTGTGATTTATTGAACCGCCCAAGGTTTCGAACACACCTCTAGTTGTGCAACAGCCGCTACAGTCGAGTTTATACCCTTTAGCACAACTATAGTCGACAAGAGTTAAGTCACCCCGTGTGTAGAAGCTAGAAACCACTCAGAGAAGTTTTCCCAGAGATAGCGCGTAACACTTCCACTAAACTTTTGCCATTTTGTGTTCGCTAGAACGAAGTGTAAAACGATAAAGCTAACTAGTTATTCAGCAGCGAGCTCCGTGTATAAGACAAACCAGATAAGGGTAATATGTTGCCTGGCGTAAAATATTTCTTCGTTATCAACCCTCGCCTATCGCGTTAGCATACATGGTGCTCTCAAATCTGAAGCGCGCATCCAAAGCGCGCTCTCAAGTTGCGACTCATTTATCGGTATATGCAACGGTTACGTACAGTTCACAGGATTCAATAAGTGTAATAATAATAATAATACTTAAGGTTCCTTGGAGTTTTGCCTACTCCTTCTCCTACTCCTAATAAAGTCAACGGTACTCCGCAAGGAAACTGAAAAGCCGTGATGTTTTTGCCATAATGACAGCGAGAAAAGTTAGTCCTAACGATTACAGCGATAATTATGTTACTTACCGTTTGCTACCATGACGACGTTGCAAATTTGGTACTTTTGATTGTAAAATATTCAAAAATCGAGATTCCCCATATACTTATTCTCTAGCTTGAGCACTGCAAGATTTTAGGGGTGCCTTTTATACAATTTCCTGCTGCGCATCTAAGGGGTAAAAATTCTAAGTGCCCTAAGGGGTTTCCCACCAGCAAGTTCATGCCTTAAGCTATAAGATTGTTAACAGAATCTGCTACAGAAATATTTTCAATACAGATTTTATCTCGGCTTTAGCTTTGGAGTAAGAAATATTGTTGTCGGAACACATAGGGTTCCATGTCGTTTAAAGTTAACGATCGTCGTTTTAATTGCATCTCTATTTGTAGCGCAGCAGAATAGATTTAAATGACCGTAAACAAAAATCGTAGTGTTACAAAGCAGTGTCCCCCAGGGTTCACTATGTAGATCGTAAGAATTCCGATTGATCACTGAAACGGTATGATTGAGTGCAACTCGCGGAATAATTTAACGATGTGTCATGGTAGGTGTTCCTTTCCTGTCCTGCGTTTAAACAGAATACATACCGTAAAGCTTTACGTTACCTGCTAGCTCTGATGGACACTGTCAGTATATTTTTCAATTCTGCCGAAAAATTTGTTCAATGAACATTACAATGCCTGAACTGATAGTGAAATGAATCGCTTTGGTTTGTAATAATTGAACTATAATAGACAAACCAATGAAATAACATTAAAACAACTCATACGTTAATAATAATGGCTCTTCAAATTTAAAAACTACTTCAAAAAGCAGGGGCTGGAAGTCTTCTTCAGTTGCGGAAAGTTATGTTGAAGATTCGGTGGAAAATTAAATTGAAATTGGAAAAAAACAATTTTGAGTTGGTGAATGTTCTAAGCAGATTCAAAACGTGATTTCCAGTGATCGAAATAAAAATGAAAATTGCATAAATTGTAATATTAATTTAACTATTAATAAAATGTAAAAAAACTTGTGTGTGTCAGTTTACTCCTTACGAACGATTAAATTAACTTCAATCACTTGATAATAGGGTACAAGCGAATGTCAGTTTTATACCCAAATGTGTTTTTATCAGATGGTTTATGTTCGAAAATGTCCAATTACATCAAAATATAAATTGTTTATAAATTCAGTAATTAAGTGACAATCTGCTAAACGTCGATTCCACTGGCAATGAAATAAATACTTTTCCTGGTGCTCGAATCGGCGTTGATTCACATTTCGCCACTAAGCAATATTTGGAGTATTTAATATTAGGTTTTCCATATTAAATCAAAAGATTCAACAAATTTAGGAACGAACAAAAACTGCACATGCTGACTTTACAACGCCAACAAACTGTCGTATCTACTCTATGCCTAGGGTTGCCAGATCTCCGGTTTTGGCCCGGAGTTTCCGGTTTTGTATAACAGTATCCGGTCTCCGGCCGGTCATGAAAGTTCTTCGGGCGAAAATAAATTATTTTCTTATATGACGCATTAAATTATTTATGCCATGATACCTTATTAAAAAAATTCGCCGCTACTGAAGTGATTCCCCGTGCCGTTACGGATGTCAGTCGGCAGCAGATTGAAGCGGCAAATTTTTGAATTTTAGCGCGAGATCAAACATTAAAAACAAGCTTGATGCATTTAGCCATTTAGCATTTACGCGTTTTTATTTTGATTAGATGGAAGAATCTGAATCAAGCATTGCCGAGCCTACGACTTCGAGTACCAAAATTTCACCGCCTCAAAAAAATACTTTACTTCATTCCAAGATGCTTGGATAAAAACGTTTTCATGGATAAGAAAAGCTGATGGCTTGAATGGATTTTGCACTCTATGCAATGTTAATTTTACCATTAAATTTGATGGTGGAAAGGCAGTTAAAAAGCATGGTAATTACTAGCGCCAAACACCTGAAAATTGTAGCTGCGAGCAAAAACAATTTTTATCCGGATTTTTATCTTGTGTTTTCCATTAGAAATATAAACAAGTTTAATACTAATAGACGAGTTTCATTATTACTTTTTGTTAATGGCAATTTATTATCATTAATGTTATTATTATTATTATTATTATTATGAATCTCCGGCCCAACAACAAGTGGCATCTGGCAACCCTATCTATGCCACTCTATTTTCACTATTTCCATGCTCTATGCAGTCGGACATAAACAGCCGTATCCATAGATAGGTACATAATTTCAATGTTACAGGTAACGTAACGTTTTACTTTTAGTTAACGCGAAATGTAACGCTTGATTTTACTACTCATAAAATTTCCGTACCGCGGGATATATAACTGAAAATCGATTATTAAGGAGTAAACTCCAATAAATAATTGTAATATTAATTTAACTATTAATAAAATATAATAATAAAATTCCATTTATACAGAGTGCATATAAAGTTCGGAACAAATTAATTATCTCGATAACAGGTTATATTCGAATTAAATAAAACTTTCTATGGAATATTGTAAATTGAATTTTTGGTGAAATAAACAGGAGCATTTGTTAATTTTTGACGATTACGAAAAATTTTTTAAGTTGTCGAATATTTTCGTGCTTTTAACAAAACTTTTTATGTGAAACGAGCAATATTTACTTGATAAAAGATTAACAATATAATTACTGTTAATTTTTTACATTAACAATAATTGTACTGTCAATCCTGCGAAATATTTTGTTATAACCGCAAATCGTTTCAGTCAAATATTAAAGTTTTGTTAACACAACAAAGAAAAATTTGTTGGTTGGCTCTATTTTATTTTGCATATGTTGCAAATAATTTGCAATTCGCACAAATTACTTTTGTAAACCTGGCATCTAATTACGCAGAGCCAACAACAATTCTTGCTGATAGATAAATATATTTGAAAAGAAAGTTAGTAATTTGTTAAACATCCTACTCGATATTTGTTATTTTTAAGTATAATTTCTGAAAATGTTTATTTTAGATTTGTATCTGTACGCTTTTTTTTAATTTGTGTATGTAATACTATATAATATTGTATTTACAACAGTTAACTAAAATATTTTTGTTATGTCAGTATCAATAAATTTCATTAAACCCCATTCCTAAACCAAAAATTTTAACATTTTACAAAAAACATGCAGTATAATAATTAACTAAATATTTATGTTAGTTTAGCAAATTAGAGGTTGTTTTAACTAAGAAGCTTTTAATAACAGCCAACTGAGCAAATGGATTTGTACAACAGCAAAATACTTTGTTTCTTTTACAAATAATAGTTGCTAGATTCGCTATAAATAAGTTAAACATGGTACTGCCACATTTTGCAATTCTAAAAACTAAAACTGTTGAAAATTCAACACGAAATTTTAGAACAAAATAGAAAATTTGTTAAAACAACAAAACTCCGTTGTGGACCGTTTGGAACTAATTTTTTTGTTAAATTTAACTAAACATTTTTTCTGCGTACATGCGTTCTGCACCAATTGAAATCGTCTCTTAGTTTGTCGATCAATAAAAAAACTATAGAGAACATCACAATGTGAGAAGTGAAACAGTACTATACAGTCACAATTCGGGAGATAAGTGGCGCGTCACAAACGTCAGATTTTCATTCCAAACAAAACAAAGCCACGTGCTTTCTGACGTTTTAACCTAACCTCTGAAATATAATTATAATTACATATAGTTGTTTTCAAGTTTTTACGCGTAAGCCCAACACACAAATTGAAAATAAACTGTTTTCACTGCAAAACGTCTATAATTATATTGCAAAAACTAGTTTAAGACGTTGTAAATAATATCGATAAACGTCAAATGGCACGTGCTTTTGTTTTGTTTGGAATGAAAATCTGACGTATGACGGAGGCACTTAGGTCCCGAATTTCGACGAAAATTTGACAGTTGAGAGTTTGAATTTCGAAGATTTCGGGATCGCCGGAAATTTTTGTTGACAGTTTTCAAACGAAACTTATTTACCAATCGCATTGGAATTTCCTCTTTCGAACCATATATCGAGCCACGTTTCACCCCCTCAGACGAGTTAGATGCCCATTTTTCGATGTTTTTGGCCTCAAAAATTTGCACGGTTTCGCGAAGAAGATTATTTCCTTTGGCAACTGCGGTTCGTGGGATACGATTTTCAGGCAAAACGGTCCGATTGACGGGGCGGTATAAAAATCTATCCTTAATTTGAGGGTACGGTATTTAAGAGCCAAGTATCCGATCGCCAACAGCAAGATTTTTTAGGGACGTAAGACGAGGTATGCTCCGAAGGCGGAGCCACGGTCAAAAACACGTGGCACGGAAGCTCTTCCAGGGTCGCACTCTGGCTTCGCTTAGCAAAGCTTTAATTTCAATTTGTATTGCAACTTGTATAGGTCTGAACCTGGTTCGGTTTGACGTTTGAAGGGACTATGCAATTGGATTTTTGTCTGTACAGGGTGTCTTATTTTCGTTGTGATTTGGGGGTTTCTCATAGAAGCAGCAGAGATAGAACCTTGGGATTTTCGCAAACATGAGCTATTTTCTTGGGTATAATATAATGCCGAAACCAGAATTTGGATATCGTTTTTAGTTTTCGAGAAAAAAAATAATATTGATTTTTATCGATTTTCAAAAATTCTCTCCAATTCTTTTTGTGCTAAGCAGACTAAAACTGTTAAGATTGATTCCTATAGAACTTTTTCCAAGGAATTCAGTGGCGTACGTAGTTTTTTCTAGGGAGCGTATTTTTTGAGTTATGACATAAAGTTCAATTTTTTTAAACGGAAATCACAGCACTCTTTGGTCAAGTTCAAAAGGTCTCTTTTTAAGCTATCTTATATTTTCTAAAGTTACAACTTAAAAAGTACCAAAATCCTTGCCGTTTTTTGAAATAACAATATAAAAGTATATATATTTTGATAGTTTAAAAAAGACCTTTCGAACTAGACCAATTTCCATTTTTAAAATTCAACTTTATGTCATAACTCAAAAAATACGCTCCCTAGAAAACAACTACGTACGCTACTGAATTCCTTGGAAAAAGTTCTATAGTAGTCTGCTTAGTACAAAAAGAATTGGAGAGATAAAAATCATCATTATTTTCGAGAAAAACGGTATCCAAATTCTGGTTTCAGCTTTGTGTTTGTGTAATTTTGATTAAAAAATTGATGCGCGAATGTAGGAAAGGGGGGGTTGTAATACCCACTGACCCTCCAACTTTTCCCTGCGCACGTGTATGGTTCAAAGGTCCTTGGATGCATATATGTTCCTGCATAACGTCTAAGCTTCAGAAAAATGCCCTTGGATGGTACCGATTCGGTCGTATTCCTGCATTACGTCTAACAGCCAAATTAGCATTGGAAAGAAAGACGGGTAGGTGTTAAGTTGCCAAAATAATTATTAATAAAAGAGGTGCCATCCAAGGGCATTTTTTTGAAGCTTAGATGTTTTGCAGGAACCAAAGGAACCATAGACGTGCGCATCGATCAAAGTTACACAAACATTTTATCGGTGTATGAGAAAATGTTGTACAAAGTTTCAACGGAATATCTTAAAAAGTAAAGGTGTTATTCATAAAAATAGTTTTTTAAATTTTAACTTTAACACCCTGTATCTTGAAAGAAAGAAGCCTAAATGAAAAATGGCATAAGGAAAGTCCCATTATTTTCGGTCAGATAACCTGTGGTTAACGGCTTGACCTACTTTTTTGTAACACCCTGTATATGCTACGGGCATAGTGGGAAAGTAGGGCAATGCTGACGGTGCCAGGGCAATGCAAACAATGACAGTTCATGCTGTCCGGTCAGGTCTTGTAAGGTCAGGTCAGGTTGCCTAGGCATTGCTAACATCGCCCGTAACATATACAGGGTGATTTATACCAGGGGGCGAAAAATTAAAATTAGGGTTCAGAGCCACAAATTAAGTAAAAAATGTCATATGAAGGTGTGTCCGGAAATGATTCGTTTAAAATTTATGCTCGTCCAAACATGATAGACTCCATGTTTGGACGAGCATAAATTAGGTTGAAACGATAAGGGATGATTAAAAAATATCTCTTCGAAGCTTCCCTATTAGTATAATAGGTGTACCAAAATTAATTTTTATGTCGTTCCCAAAAGTTGAGAAAAAATTAGAAACATAATTTAATAGCCTCCATCTTTGGACGAGCATAACTTTTATACGAAGTATTTCCGGACATACTTTCATATGACATTTTTTTACTTCATTTGTGGCTCTGAACCCTAATTTTAATTTTTCGCCCCCCGGTATAAATCACCCCGTATATGTATAATAAAGCTAAAGAATATTTCAAGAATTGAGCATTCCGTATTTGTCAGAAACTCGGGACGGTCTTATAAGAGGTCAAGGTGTTGTTGAAGTTTATGCCCAAAGTTCTTGTAATCTAACCCCGGAAGAAGGTATCGAGAAAAGGAAAATCATATTTTGGAATCGAAACGGGAAGATAAATAAGAATCACAATTACTTTTACCAAATTCAGGGACAAATGCAAATTACAAAAAGAGGGTATTAGTAGTTAGAAAATGACAGCCTCAGATACGAACCCGTTCGGAGCACATAGCGCCATCGAGTTCTCCAGGTGCCATCGAGTTCTTCGGCAGTGACCTTGAAAGAGACCAGAGGCTGCTGAAGGAGTCGTTGAGTCATCCGAAGAAGTGTCTTCAGCAGCGGCATCTGCAGAAGCCTCTGGTGTCTTTCAAGGTCATTGCTGAAGAAGTGTGCATGTCTTCAGCAGCGTCTGGTGTCTTTCAAGGTCATTGCCGAAGAAGTGGGCATGTCTTCAGCAGCGTCTGGTGTCTGTCAAGGTCATTGCCGAAGAAGTGGTCTTCAGCAGCGGCCAGGCGCATGCGCCGGGGCTATTCCTCAGGTCAGTCCACCCAGTTCTTCGGCAATGAGCAGAGGCTGCTGAAGGAGTAATGTCTTCAGCCTCTGGTGTCTTTGGGGCCTTTGGTTGTGGCTCAGGCGCCTGCGCCGGGGCTCCGCCTTCAGCAGCCTCTGGTCATTGCTGAAGAAGTGGTCTTCAGCGCCCCCCCTGGTGTCTCTCATTCTTTTGGGCCTTTGGCTGTGGGTCAGGCGCGTGCGCCGGGGCTGTCGCGTACAAAGCGGGTGTTGCTCATTGTCCAGGCCAGTCCATCCTGGTCCCATCCACTTCTTCGGCAATGACCAGAGGCTGCTGAAGGAGTCATGTCTTCAGCAACGGTGTCTTTGGGGCCTTTGGCCGTGGCTCAGGCGCATGCGCCGGGGTTTTCGCAAACGTTCTGGAAATGACGCCGACCGGGATTCGAACCCGGGTCCCCACGCACCGGAGCCCTCGCTCCAACCAACTGAGCTAATCGGCGGCCCACAAGCCCGTCTTTCAAATCATCCGTATATACTTATGATTGTAAACAGAAGTTACAGAATTAATATTTATTTTCTCGGAAATTTACAATTGTTTATACTAAATAAATATTGATATTAAAGTTTAAGAAAAAAGCACGTTCGCCGCCGATAAGAGATGTTATAATTGTTTTTATTATGGGAAATAACCTTTCATCTTGCCGATAGGATATGTTTGTTTAGGTTTGATCCCACGCTCTGCATGTGCATTTAATACGTTGTAGACACTACAAGGTGACCCGTTTGTTTGTTTGTATTATTACAATAAAATAACATTCTAGAATATTCTTCTGATTGTTTATTTGAAATTACTTGTTATCTTAATGCGTTTCGGACACGTGTGGGAAAAAAACATTCTAGAACATTCTCCAGTTTGTTTATTTGAAATTACTTGTTATCTTAATGCGTTTCGGACACGTGTGGGAACCATCTGATTGATATATGCAAACATCTTAGTTCTCGGTAGTAGAACATTCTACATCGCTAATTATTTGAGAACAGTAGTCTAAATTTAGGCTAACCCCTACGTAAAAACTATGTCATGTGGGATGTCAAATTAAAGGACTCGACTAGAGGTATCCGAATATTGGGGTGGATTTTAGGGGTGGTTTTTGGGGGTGGTTTTTGGGGGTGGTTTTTAGGGGTGGTTTTTAGGGGTGTTTTTAGGGGTAGCTTTTAGGGGTGGTTTTTAAGGGCGGTTCTTGGGGTGGTTTTGGAGGGTGATTTTTTGGGGTGGTTTTTAGGGATGGTTTTTAGGGGTGGCCACTCACTGACCGCGCCCCCGGCCACGCTCCTTGCCCCGCCCACCTAGATCATGTAGGGTATCAAATTAATCAGCTCGATGAGACAAAAAGGAATCTATAGTTATTCTCCTACTTCCGAATTCTTATCAGTAGTTGTCTGTCTGTATGTCTGTCGGTCCGTCTGTCTGTCTGTCTGTCTGTCTGTCTGTCCGTCTCTCCGTCTGTCTGTCTGTCTGTCTGTCTGTTTGCGAATACAGCTGTCTGTTGACACAGACAGCTGTATTCGCAAACACCATGGCTGATGACACGAGCAAGAATAAGACTGCGCATGCGCACGGTTGTATGGAGAGTATTTAAGCAAGAAAATTAACGGTGCTGTCAGTTAGTACTTGTGCTTCAACAAGGGAACCGCATTTGAATAATGACACACATAAACGTAGACACGTTTCGTGTTCTGGACGGTGCTGTTTTGGATGAGTCAGCACGCCGTGTCGAGGTGCACGTACATCAGCCGTTTGTGACAACAACAACATTCAACGCCAATGACGAGATGTTTGCATATATCAATCAGATGGTTCCCACACGTGTCCGAAACGCATTAAGATAACAAGTAATTTCAAATAAACAAACTGGAGAATGTTCTAGAATGTTTTTTTCCCACACGTGTCCGAAACGCATTAAGATAACAAGTAATTTCAAATAAACAATCAGAAGAATATTCTAGAATGTTATTTTATTGTAATAATACAAACAAACAAACGGGTCACCTTGTAGTGTCTACAACGTATTAAATGCACATGCAGAGCGTGGGATCAAACCTAAACAAACATATCCTATCGGCAAGATGAAAGGTTATTTCCCATAATAAAAACAATTATAACATCTCTTATCGGCGGCGAACGTGCTTTTTTCTTAAACTTTAATATCAATATTTATTTAGTATAAACAATTGTAAATTTCCGAGAAAATAAATATTAATTCTGTAACTTCTGTTTACAATCATAAGTATATACGGATGATTTGAAAGACGGGCTTGTGGGCCGCCGATTAGCTCAGTTGGTTGGAGCGAGGGCTCCGGTGCGTGGGGACCCGGGTTCGAATCCCGGTCGGCGTCATTTCCAGAACGTTTGCGAAAACCCCGGCGCATGCGCCTGAGCCACGGCCAAAGGCCCCAAAGACACCGTTGCTGAAGACATGACTCCTTCAGCAGCCTCTGGTCATTGCCGAAGAAGTGGATGGGACCAGGATGGACTGGCCTGGACAATGAGCAACACCCGCTTTGTACGCGACAGCCCCGGCGCACGCGCCTGACCCACAGCCAAAGGCCCAAAAGAATGAGAGACACCAGGGGGGGTGCTGAAGACCACTTCTTCAGCAATGACCAGAGGCTGCTGAAGGCGGAGCCCCGGCGCAGGCGCCTGAGCCACAACCAAAGGCCCCAAAGACACCAGAGGCTGAAGACATTACTCCTTCAGCAGCCTCTGCTCATTGCCGAAGAACTGGGTGGACTGACCTGAGGAATAGCCCCGGCGCATGCGCCTGGCCGCTGCTGAAGACCACTTCTTCGGCAATGACCTTGACAGACACCAGACGCTGCTGAAGACATGCCCACTTCTTCGGCAATGACCTTGAAAGACACCAGACGCTGCTGAAGACATGCACACTTCTTCAGCAATGACCTTGAAAGACACCAGAGGCTTCTGCAGATGCCGCTGCTGAAGACACTTCTTCGGATGACTCAACGACTCCTTCAGCAGCCTCTGGTCTCTTTCAAGGTCACTGCCGAAGAACTCGATGGCACCTGGAGAACTCGATGGCGCTATGTGCTCCGAACGGGTTCGTATCTGAGGCTGTCATTTTCTAACTACTGGTATTGTATCTTTACAGTCTGGACACCCAAAGGCATGAAATATGAAACGGCTATGAGAGACAATGAATTTTGGAAAATGAAAATGGAAAATCAACTTTTATACGAATGTGTTACCAGAATTAAATGATAGTAGAAAAAGTAGGAATATGCCTCTACGATGAATGTTGAAAGCCACGCTATTAGAACTCTGGGCGAAATTAGCATTTTTAGTTTGTTCAGAGTTACATTACCTAAATACTTGTTATTTATGAGGATCATTCCATTATAACCCGGAATTACTATATTGCAGATAAATTACTTGCAATCTTGAAAATATTTGCTCAGGTCTACTTTTGGATCAATTTACAAATAAATTATAATAAAATCCCGGCTCATGTCAGAACAACCCTCGAATCGGAAAAAAATTACTGGGTTTTCATTCAGAGATTGTTGTTGTTATTTGGTTATAAAGAGAACATTATTTAAGGCGAAATTTGAATTATTTTGTATCTTGCTATATGTTCATTACTTTCAATAACAAACTTGTTCAAATTGTGTAAATTTACTGTCAGATAAAATCGACTCTAAATTGAACAAAATTATAATAAAAATGTGGGATATGGCAGAGCGCTGCAATTAAGCACAAATACATTAATTCGCAAGACCAAAATTCTATGTTCGCGTATATACGATTAAAATATGTAATGTATGGCGATAAAATTATTGAAGTGGGCCGCATACAAAAATCACTGAGTTCGTACTAGCAGTTTACCAACTGTTGCGCGATGAACAAGCAGAGGGCGTTACAACGCAGGGCATTAAATCGCGTTTGCAAGGGCAGCTCTCTTTACAAATTACTTCCTTATTTATGAACCGATTTTGAAATTGTTTGTTTTATTTGAAAGAAGAAACTTTTGGAAATCGTCCTCTCATCTCGGATTTTTAAAAGAGTAATTTTTTAGTAAGTTATAAGTACACAAAATTAGGGTATATTTGGAGTCGAAAAAGACAAACCTCCATTATTTTTTTAAAAAATCGCCGATGAGACGACTCTTAAGAAATGTTTTCTGTATATGCTTGCAAAATTAGAAAGCAAAATATTAATAAATAACCGTATAGTTTGTAAAGGCGGGAACGTCTGAATCGCTCGAAAATGCAGCAGGGAGACTTGGCTCTTAAGAGTCCGGCAAACCCCTTTAAAATGAACCCGAAAACTGACTTCGTAGTGCTATGCTCATTTCTAAACGGTGAAAATTGGAGTGTTGAATTTTTGACAGCTTATAAACGAAACTTTATTTTATGTTTCCATTGAAAGAAAATTTAAAAATTTTATCTTAGAAAGCGTCGGTTCACTCATGAAATTGACCAACTTCACGCGTGCATAGCGCCAAGAGATTTACAGTTTTCGAAAAATTGTTTCAATTGCGACATAAAGTATACCTTCTTCTACCATAATCAGGCTTTCGTGTTGCTAAATTTACTAGGATGAAGGTGTATTCATGGTAGAGCGACAGCGCTGCAAACGCAAAATATGGCTTGGTATGTGCTGCCGCCTCGTAGCGACTAAGCGTAAACTCAGAGCGCCGTTGTCTCATTTACTAGGTACCGAACGCGCGGGCTTTGAATTTGCGTTGTTCCTGTGTCCATAAACGTGTTTAGCGCGACGGTGTTGCAACACAGCTGATAGTTTGCTCCGATTTCTAACGGATTCCTCACCGACCCGATGCCCCGCAGATGTAACTTTTGATCTGCTTTGCCGGACTCTTAACTTGTCGTTCGACTTGCACGTTCGGAGCTCTCCCTATGACCTACAACTTTTGTGGTCGGAAAAGCGGACTGTTAATTAATCAGCGCTGAGCAGGTGGATAGAGAGGTGAGCAGAAACAACTACTGAATTCTCAAAAACCCATTTTCTGCAAGAAAAATGTTAGTGTACACTGTATTATGAAAGCATCCCCATAATGGGGAGCTTACCTCCATGCATACGAATTTGAAGAGATGACAAATCGTAGACGCAAATACTACAGCGACGGTTGGCACTATTTCGCGATTTTGGTGTTACGAAATCATCCGCTGTGCTCAATGATTCGAACGGACATATATTATTTTTGTAGCGGAGGGTGTAAATACGATGTCACAAAGCCATTTGTTACTGGGGTTTCCTACTTCGGTCTGTTTGCAGGAAAACCGCGGCCCGATATGTCGCTTCATATTTATGATCTACGTTCGGAAGACCCATTGTGTACGCCACATATCTATGGTGCATACAATGAGTCTCTCCGATTTCCGAATACAAAATGATGCAGCGGGGCAGTCTATATTTTCGGCAGACATTTGGCAGCGGCAACTATAGAGATGTTTTATTTGGGATCATAATTTATATATTAGAAGGAAATTCTTTTCTGAGGCATTTTCAGACACCTAAGACACGAAGGAATAGTTCGCGACATACTATAGCGTCAGAGATAGGAATAAAAAGAGGTAGGGGTAGACCTAGATTAGACTACTGCTCTCAAATAGTTGGGGATGAAGGATGTTCTACTTTTAGGGAAATGCGTAGGTTAGCTCAGGATAGAAAAGGATGGAGGTACGCGTCCAACCAGTCTTCGGACTGAGGACCTTATGATGATGAACTTGACTTATTTCCTGTTCATTGTCAATCATCTAAGTTGTTACGAAATACTTGTGGTGGAAATAAAAATGTAGGTAAATCAGACTGTAAGAGTTTCTGAGCAAGAATCATCGAATTATAAAACAGAAGCGTCGACAAATTGAAGTACAACTGGTATACGCCGCGGCTCTTTTTCCCCGAACCTCTGCTCTGCTCTGCTGGAAATAATTTTTAATTTCTATTTGCCGAAATAATAATAGCAGACGGTTGCGGAGGTATGTTATGAATTTATATTCCGGTAACGTGAGGCCCGCGTGTTATTGTAGCGCATCCGATGATCGTTCTTCCAGAATGTGACTTCGACTTAAGCGAACAAGCGCCATAGCAAAGAAAGTTTTTCTGGGGAAATGCGGGGCCCTTGCCTTTCTCTGGCTGTGTATATCGCCTTTTTGGGTTTTGCATTCCGGGACGGAAACTTCACTTTTAGAGATGGACGGAGCTGCTACAGAGGTACCACAGAAATCACGTTAGGGTGTAAATGACACGACGGAATTTAGTTATTGGGCGATTTATATTGAATAAAAAACGGATTACACTATTTAGTAAGTATACAGGGTATTGCTTCGATCGATTGGTGGGACTCTTAATCGTCGATAATTCCCTGATACTTACTGCAATAGTTCAGCAGTGCGAAGTGCTCTAATAAGAGCGGCCAAATGGAGGGAGAGCGGCGCGGCGCGGCGGTGTGGAGCTGGATGCTCCACGAACATGTCCGCATTAAATTTCCAACTGATATCACGATTAAAAGCATGACGAAGTAACATCTATAGGAGACTGGCACTATACAGACTGCAAAACTCTTTTTACTGTGTCCGTCTGGGTACAGAGCATACTAGCATTATTCAGGACATAAAGGATCCCATGCTTGACAGGAGGACGCATTACATGGTCCTCAAGAACACCGCACAACCACTCTTTCAGGTCACAATCGATGACCCTAGAGTGGAGAACCAAACTCTGAACAGCATACCTTCCGGCAGTCTGATCTGGTACACCGACGGTTCTAAGACCGACACAGGTGCTGGGTCAGGACTGTTTGGAGATAAACCAAGAGTGAAACTCAGCTCCTCTCTGGGCAAATATGCCTCTGTCTTTCAAGCAGAGGTCTACGCGATACTAATGTGCGCGGGAAAACATTAAGAGGGGCTACAAAAATCAGCGGATCTTTATCTTATCAGACAGCCAGGCAGCTTTGAAGGCCCTTATGAGCCCAAAGATGTCTTCCAGACTGTTGTGGGAATGCTTCGAGCAACTTAATATCCTAGCCATGCGGAACGCAGTGAGACTGCTTTGGATTCGAGGTCACTGTGGGCTGATAGGGAACGAGGAAGCCGATAAACTAGCAAAGCGGGGCTCCAACGATCCTTTCGTTGGACCGGAACCTGCCCTATAGGCATAACTAAGAGTGCAGTCAGACACCAAGTAAACGGATGGATTCGCGCTCAACATCACAATTACTGGAACGTGATTCCAGGACCCAGGCACAGCAAGTCGTATATAAAGGGACCTTGCAGGAAAAGATGCTCAGAACTACTTTGCCTTAGTAGGATGCAAATTAGAATCGTAACAGGCTTCCTAACGGGACACACGACCGTTAAAGAACACCTGTGGAAGATTGGCATATATTACGGAGACCTTAACTGCCGCTTGTGTAATAAGGAACGGGAGACAGCTATGCACATCCTGTGCAGATGTGAAACTCTAGACCAGAAGAGGCAGCGAATTTTCGGGCGATGTCTGATGGAACCGGAAGAATTTTCCACGCATTCAATGTTTGACTTGTACCGTTTGGTCCAAGGCACCAAGATCATGGAATGGGTGTGACTTAGAATTTAGGGTGAGCACCATAAGCCCATTTTGTGGCTGCAGTGCATCTGAGCCTTCGGGCAGGCAGGCCCTAAGGGGAGAAAAAAAACATCTATAGGAAACTGATCGATGCTAGTCTTGCATAGAAAGGCATGGTACGTTTTAAGCAAAATATTACTGATGATGAACATAATTATTATAGTTTCAGCAGCTTCTTCAAGATTATGAATTTATAGTTTTTCAATAAGAATATCCATTTTGATACTCTCCCAGACTTTGATGTGAACTTCTACAACAGCCGCTGTAAATCATCTTCGAATACTGGCACCTGAATAAAAATGGCGTCTGCATCCGTCAGGCAAGTGGAAGACCTGGGTTCAAATCCCCATTTGGTGCTTGACCTAATAATGGATTGAAGTCAAGTTGGTCTGTCCGTTACTCAATCCCTACCCAACAGCGGCATTTCTTCAATTAATGTGTTACCTACCTAAATTATCCTTATGTTTTTTGTATTTAACTGCTTTGTAAACTCCAGGCTTCTCGTGTTAACAGTATGGTGGCGCAGGGCCGTGCTAAGGCTATGTGCAAGCGTGCGACCGCACAGGGCAGCCGCTTTTTAGGGGCAGCTAATGGAGGACGGCTAATCTCGAACTCGGTCGGGCAAGAAAAATTCTTACAAACGTTAAAAAAATAATTTTTATTGCCAAATTTATAGCGAATGCCGCCACCTTGCGGGCTGCGGATGTGTGGATCCGGATCGGCATTGGGCCATTGGGCGCCCTGTCACTAGAGGTCGCCTCGCCATATAACTATGAACTGGCGCACCAATGACAAAGTAACTTCAGTTCAGCTTTCAGCGATGCTCTGTGTCCACAAGTACGAGTATTAAGCTATGTACCTGTATGTAAACAGTATGTGTTCCTATTATAATATGTTCTTGATACAGTATACAGGGTGATCTATAATGAGTGTAACAAACTTCTAGGGTAGATAGAATACTTAAAAATAATGCGAAAAACACATAATTATTTCTCTCTGAAACTATGCTTCGTACGCAAAAAACAAAAGAGATTTTTTCTTGTAAATAAAACAAAGATTCAAATATTTTGCAACATATCTGTGTAAGTCAGTAGCGTAACATAGTTTCGGTAATAAATGTGGTCTCCCCACCTCGTAGTGACGCCACTGGTGAGAGTACAAAACTCAAAATTTACAAATTAGTAAATAACTTCAATAAATTATTATGTCCAAAATTCCAAATGAATAGCTCCGGTAGTTTTCCAGATATTTAAAAAAATTACATTTTTTTAAGAAATTTCAACACCTTGTATCTCGCTTAGCCGGCATTTTTAGTCATACGTTGATTAAGGTTTATCGCATTATTTTTAAGTATTCTATCTAGCCTAGAAGTTTGTTACACTCATTATAGATCACCCTGTATACAGGGTGATTCAGAACGGGCGTGCCAAATTAAAATGGGTGCTAGAGGAACTCCAAATAAGACGAAAAATTTATATGAACATATGTTCTAAAGTGACTACTAACAAAGATACAGGGTGTAAAAGTTTTAATATTTTTTAAAATATCGTAATGTAATAATTGATGTGTTTTCTCGTTCTTCTTGTTAGTTTTGTTAGCGTTATTCTTAAGAAACAATTTTTTTCAATTTTCACTTTCCTTGCATATCGGTGAAGCCATTATTGCATTTTGGAAAATTTCAGTGCATGTGCACGATTTACCAAAAAGCTATTTCATTCAAAAACTAAGCATTTTACGAAAAATTTTGAAGATACCAATTTCTTCTCAAATTGAACGTAGATTTCAAATACATTAAAATCACCTGCAGTCGCCAGTGGCGTAACATTGGATTGGGGAAATAAATAAACGGCCTACCCCGTAGCAACGCTACTGATGGGGCTAGCAGAGCAAAATTTTTTGGAAAATTAGAACTTGGCAAATGAGAACGTCTCCTTAAATTTCAACTCAATAACTTTCCTAGTTACTAAGATAATAAAAAAATATTTAAGAAATATTAAAACTTTTACACCCTGTATCTTTGTTAGTAGTCACTTTAGAACATATGTTCATATAAACTTTTCGTCTTATTTGGAGTTCCTCTAGCACCTATTTTAATTTGGCACGCCCGTTCTGAATCACCCTGTATGTATTTCTTTACCTATCTAATTTGTACTTTAGGACACCTTTACTCATATTCTGTTAGCAAAAAATAATTATAATTTACATATGCATAGGGCAGTCAACTTAAGTTTTGTACAGGGCAGCCAAAAGTCTTAGCACGGCCCTGGGTGGCGAGGATATCAGGATGGCGTCCTGGGACATAATTCGATCAAATTATTTTTTAGACGAAACAGAAACTGAGGTTTGCTATGATTCAAAAAAACTCCTCTATAATAAGCTGTCGTAAATTTACTATTTATATTATTTTAATTTGATGAAATTCTGGCATAAGATCCTATCTAATAAGAGTGATGTTAGTCGTGGAGAATGCGCAATAGACACGTACCGTTTCGATCTAGCGAGGTCAGATTTTTCGTTTCCGTCTCTTTTTAATACGTACGGGAGCCGATCGCCAAAAGTGCGTACGTCCGAACTATCACAGGTAGATATCATGTTTGTTGTCGTTGTAAAAGTATACGCCGTCAGAAACAATTCAAAGTTATTGGACGCATGTACTCCGTATGTAAGCCCCAGCCAAATTGAACTATTTCATTTTCGATTATTATTACTTCATATTAAAGGAGCAAACAGATTTGAAGATCTGAAAACAGTAAACGGAGAAATACAGGAATCTTATGTAGCACCGTGTTTAAAATTAGGTCTTATTTAAGATCACCACGAGTGGAAAAGAGCCATGACATGAATGAAGCTGAAATTTGGATGATGACCAGACAGCTGAGATATTTATTAATTCGTATTTTAATGCATTGCCGACCAATTTACCAGGAAGAATTGTGGGAATAATTTAAAGAAACAGTGTCACAAGATTATGAAAGACGTTACAGCAAAACTGAAGGACAAAAAAGCCTATATTCAAATTAGTTCCATGCTTTCTGCGGAAGGTTCAATGTTTCCTACCATGCCACGACATTGAATATGCAAATGAAGAACAAGCGATAGAAATAGGATCACGACAATATAAACACCTAAATGAAAAGCAGAAAGAAATTGTAGATATTATTTTGGGTAAATGTGATGCTAACATAAATGAATCAATTTCTGAATCTTCATGTTTTTATATAGACGGTCCAGGAGGCTCCTGTAAGACTTATGTTTATACAACCCTTTACAGCTTACTGAAGAGTAAGAATAAAATTGTTTGTACCATGGCCTTCACGGGCATAGCAGCAACACTACTTCCTCATGGCAGAACAGTTCATAAACCGTTTGGGTTACCTGTTCCTCTATTTTTAGATTCATCTTCCAACCTTAAGAAAAATTCAAAAGAAGCAGATTATTTAAGGAGTGTAGATGTTTTTATTTGGAATGAAGCTCCAGTGGCGCCAAGGTATGCTTTAGACATTATAGACAGAACCTTACGAGACTTTATGAATTGTGGAAAAATTATTTGACAATTGTTACCAGTTAAAATAAATGCTACCCGCTGTGAGACAGTGAATTTAAGTATCAAATTTAGTTCTCTTTGGATTTATTTCCGTGAATTTTCTTAAACACAAAATATGCGGGCTCTACCACAGGAACAAGAATTCACCATGTTTTTATTGGATATTGGAGATGGAGTTTTGAACGATATGAATAGCAATTTAGAATTGCCACAGAGATGTATTTATAATTCGGATATCGTTGAACGTATATATGGAGGAATCAATTAGAGAAAAGCGATTCATAGATATGACCTAATCAGCTATTCTGATGTTGAAGACATTAACAAAAAAGTGGTAGAACTGTTAGATATAAAAACAGAAAAAATGTATACAAACTTGGATAGTGTTGAAAGTTGTGATAATGGAGATTTAAACGATGCTGTTCTTCCTGAAGATTTAAATACTTTAAACCCGCCAAATTTTCCTCCGCATGAATTGAAGTTGAGAGTATAGTGTATTGTGATATTGGTTAGAAATCTCAGCATTAATGAAGGCTTATGTAATGGTACGAGATTGTTAATTTTACAATTGGGAGACAATATCCAGTGCAAAATTTTAACAGGCGATAAACATGGAGATAGTTTTCGTTAACCGTATAGCGCTTACTGTGAAAATGTTTATCCTTTTACTTTTAAAAGACGACAATAATTTTCCATTAAACTAGAGTTTGCAATGACTATTAACAAATCACAAGGCCAAACATTTGATCAAATAGGAATGGATCTCCGAAAAGAAATATTTACCCACGGACAATTATGCGTGGCTTTTTCAAGAGTTCGTTCTTGGGAAGGTTTGATAATTTATTTAGGAAATCAAAGAAATAGCCGTATAGTTAAAAACTACGTTTTCAGGGTATTATATCAGATGTAAATTATTCTGTAATCAGGCAATAATGCGTTTCTTTGATGACCTAGTAAGTAGTAAATAAATTATTTTTCGGTACAAATTTTTCTACATTATAAAAATTATTTATACGGCAACTAGCATATGTAAATATAAAAATAGGAAATACAATTTAGCATTTTTGATTTTGAAAAAAAATGTTTTTTTATAAAAGAGAAATAGAAAATGTATTTAATTTAACAATAATAATAATAATAATTAAGTAGCAGAGAGCAGGATTTATTTTATTATATTACAGTAAATTTGACTCGAATTTTGTATGTCAATTCAGAATTAAAACAAATAATATAACGGCCAGACCAAGTTGATTTAGTGTACCATTCAGTCTGTATTGAATTTTTCATTTTATGTAAACGTAAAGTTAAATCTAAAAAGTTTAGTTGATTTTTTGTTGAAATTTCAATAGCGAATTGTAGTTTAGGATGGTAGTTCTTAAACTGATTAAGAATTTTTCCTTTAAAAGACCAGGAGACTGATGTAAAATTAATTTTGTCCTATGATATCATCAGATAGAATGTTAGCTAAAAATTTCGATAAATTATAAAATGGACTTTGAATACAAGAAACAATTGGTCTGAGAGGAATATTAGATTTATGTAATTTTGGTCGGCCATATTGTATCCGAGGAGGTAGGGAATTTTGAATTTTATGTTTGCTACTGAGGTTTAGAGGAAAGTTACCTTCATCAAGTAATTTAGAAGTAAAATTATTGTTTTTATTTTGTAATCTAATAGTAGGATCTTTAGTAGGGATAATTGTTTATGTTGATCACCTAATAGTTCATCAAGTTATACTATTATTTGTGGGTTATTTTTGAGGAAAATTTTCCATAATTTTTTACAAATTATTTTAATAGATTCCTAAGAAATTCCTACTTAAACTTAATTATTTTCTTCACTTCATTAACATTGCTTAAAAAGTCCAATTCATTTCAAAAATACCAGCAACAGGCGATCTTTCCACCCTTGTGATCGTCGTAAGTATTATGCAATCGGCACTCGTCGCTTTTGCACTTCTGGAATAAACGGACTGTAAAGTGTACTGGAATTGATTGAACAATCACTGTGTCGAAAGCAGAAAGCCAGAAATGAACACGAGCATATACAAACATTACATTAGGACCATAGGTAAGCTACACTTCATTAAATACCCTCAGAATAAACGCCTCCTCTTCAAACAGTCACATCAGTTCTATAAGGCAAAGAGTATTTTGTTGTTCGTAAGTTCCCATCTTCATAATATAGAGGGTGCAAATTAAGTAACATTGTGCTGTGTACCCTTAAAACTTACTGCTACTGAAAGAGCGATTTGATTTCTAATTTTAAGAATTCTATTAAATAACTCAATTTTCATTTTTCAATTTGTTAAATGAATGACAATATTTTTCGTTTCGAGGCATATGGCGTCGATGATTTTTCTGACAAGTTCTGCGTGGTATTCGGTATTTAATATGGAATAATTTAGCTGTTTTGATTTAAAAACTCATCAGAATATGTCAGAACAACACGATAAGCAATTGAGTCGCATTAATGCCCACATCAGTGACGGTATATGAATGTAATGAACATGTCAGGGGCAGCACTGACGACGCCACCGGACGCCCGAACTTGATGCCATATTGTCCACTAGGGGTTGACTTATCGCTGTTGATGCGGCCCGCCATATCGCAGCTCATTTATCTAATGTTTATCTGATGGACTGGTATCGCCGTTTACAATCGTATTATGGGCGATTAGTGTATCTCGAGGTTTGTACACTACGCATGCTATAGCCAGAGGGATAAACCTCCTGGGATGTTCTTCTCTTCAGAGTTTACAACCCAATATGTTATTTAAATTCGTATTAATTTGATCGTTCACATCTACACTGTGATAATTTTAATTCTTCTCTAATTTTAACACTTCCCATGTACTTAATAATAATAATATTCGCCAAGGCACAGTAATAGAAAACTCTTATAGTAAATACTGAATTATAAAAGATAGGGAAGCATGAAATTTCTTTGTGTGAGTCCCAAACTTACACTGGACAAATTTTTTACCAAGGTATATAAGTAGGTATCTATTAATTTCAGATAATGAGCATCAAAACTGAATTGTATATTTTTAAATTATTTCGAATAATGCTACCTAATAATGACATCCTCAAAATGCCTCGTAAACAGCGAGTTTATCGCCTAAGTCTTCCCCATAAAATAGTAGAATAGAGAGGGAGTTTCCCGCTTAAAATTCATAATATAAAATCAGCGAAATTTACGATGCAACTTTATAGAAATGGCCACAAAATATTACCTACCTCTGGGAAAGCTTGCGGATATTAAACGTGACTTTACTTGGAAATTGGCGACCGTCCAGCTGGGCTCGAAAGAAGCCGGACTTAAATGTAAAATAAGGGTGAGATAGCGAATATTTAGTGAGATATATGGGACCATAAAGTACGCTGTTCGAGTTATGAAAAAGTTTATTATTTATAGGTTACTTAGGAGCGCGCGAGCCTTGGCGGGATTTCCATTTTTGTTTCCCAAAACAAACGGAAAAACTGATTTCTGATTCGCGTATCAAGCAACGTTTAATTTATGAGGAGTATCTTTTTTCTCAAGCGTAAAATTTTAACTTAGAACCTACCCCGCTTTATAAAGTCTAAAACAACGTTTTCTCCTCGGTTTTTTTTTTCACTTGATTTTCACAAAACAACAAGAAACCGAGAAACTAATGTTTAAAATGGGCGATACTGGATCGTTCGAACAACTACTCCTCGGGAAAGTACCCCGTCAAACACTGAATTATAGAACGAATCCAGATATAATGTTGAAAAGTAAACTTCTATTAGCTTCCTAGCCGAGCTAGGTAGCTATTGTGATAGTCGTTTTTTGACCATGGTGTCTTTTCATCAAATGTGGACGTTTCAGGTCATTCTAAGACTTTTTGGCAAGGTGGCACATTTCCGTCCGTATGTA
The DNA here is from genome assembly GCA_963966045.1 of Xestobium rufovillosum. Taxonomy (NCBI): domain Eukaryota; kingdom Metazoa; phylum Arthropoda; class Insecta; order Coleoptera; family Ptinidae; genus Xestobium; species Xestobium rufovillosum. The sequence continues at coordinate 45,188,162 of OZ014492.1, read as the reverse complement.
TGTGTGTGCGTGCGTGCGTGCGTGCGTGTGTCTGTCTGTTGGCACTTTTGCGGGAAAACGGCTCCACAGATTTTGCTGAAATTTTGCATACGTATATCAGAGATGGTCCATAGGAAACTGACGGGGCGGTTTGTTTTTAAAGCACTTTTGAGCCAAGATATGGCGTCATGGAACATTTTCTTCAATGAGACCGTATATATTTTTGTATTGCATCGGATAGGGGGTATTTTTCGCTACACGATGTGCGAAAATCGTAATAGGTTGTATAAGGAAAAAATTGAGAAAAAAATACGAAAAGAGGGCGCGCTTGCCAGTTCAGTTGTGGCTGTGGCTAGGAAGCTGTTCTGTCAATGCATTGACAACTAGTTTTTATTTTAGATAAATAAAGGCAAAAATCAAAAAATTACCCAAGTCCCTACCCAACTTTCGGAGAAATACGTTACAACGCTCATTTAAATTATGAGTTTCAAAAGAGTTCACAATTTTATTAAAAACACCTAAATAAATTGAACAACACAATGAAAAACGAAAACCACAAGCCCTGCAAGCGCAGAACCCGGGGCGATTGAATCACTAAGCCGACGCTCTATCGATCTTACCACGGGACGTACTGTGGATTATGTTTGAATAAAAGGCATTTCTTCTTCTATGCTGAACTTCGCTTATACTACCATTCTCACATTAACATGTTATAGAACGCCGACAATGGAAATTCGAACCAAGAAGGTACGGCAGAGTCCTTCATTACGAGTCGCTACCGCTTGGGAATATAAGTGACTGTGGACCAACCAGAATTCAAGCACAAATTATTGTAATAGCCCAAATTTGGGTTTTCCATTTTTGGTAAACTACTTTTGACATAACTTGGACGCTTGTCAAGGCAGATACGTCCATTATATTCTATATCATGTTTTCTTGAGTTTTATATCCTTGTGTTACTTATATCTATACTTGGAAAGTACTTACTTTCTTACTTGGGGCTTGATGTTAAGTGGGGAACTTAAACTTATTTATGGATCTTTTGCAAAAATTATCCAGTCGTCCTTTTCCAGCTATCTTGAATTCCTTGTTAAATAGCAAAATTTCTCCGGAATTAATATGTCGTGCAGTTCTAACTCCAATGTGTGTGCTTTTCGATTGCTGCCTCCGCTCGGGGTATCTGATCGATTTTTGGAATTGTTTGTTGAATTTAATGGCCACTTTGTTAATCATACATTTGGTCAAAGTCTTACGGTTTCGGCGTTATTTGACATTAAAAATAGTCGTTTTACAAATTTCATTGATTGTAGCTTGGAAGCGGTACGATATAAACAAAACTGACTTACATGTCCCTACCCCAGTTTTTAATTCTCTATCTAATGGGTATGGAAAATACTGCCTCCTGATGATTGGTCAAAAAGATGTCAATCAAGAAGCAGTATTTTCTAGAGCCATTAGATAGAGAAATAAAAACTAGGATAAAGACATGTAAGTCATTTTTCTTTATCTCGTACCGTTATAACTGATGAAATTTGAAAAATTACTATTTTTAACGTCAAGTAACGCCGAAACCGTAAGACTTAGACCCAATGTATGGTTAACAAAGTGGTCCTTAAATTGAACAAACAATTCCAAAACGCAATCAGATACAGGTGTTCCATTAAAGAAAAAAAAGTAATGTGCTGTGCAGAAGAAATGGGACACCCTGCATAGTAGAAAATAATTTTATAATTTGAGGAATTTGATTGGATGCATCCTTCATTTGAATCATTTTTCGAGTTATGGAGAAAATACGCTAGCGTGGGACACCTGTATATGCACATAATAAATAAAATATAGATTGTGCAAATTTTCGAGAAAATTTTGTTTTCGCTGGAAAATTCGTGATGCTGGATTCGAGTCATAGCTGTTTAATCGCTATTGCCAGTGAAGTCTAAAAAGAAATAGGAAAATGCTTACCAACAATTCGAAGATTAATGTGGGAAAAAGAAAGCGTCTGGTTATGACAGACGCAGTTTCACTGGCTTATTTTGAAAAAAATATCCAAAGTTTACCTGAGTTCTATATTGTGGAGCCTTTACTCGATGCTCAGAACCACATTGCCAATGATAAAGAATATCGACATAAAAAAATTTCCTTAATTATGAAAATCAGTAGGGCATGGATCTAAGAAGTCTAGAGTTTTTTAATGGAATTTGAATTTGAAGAATTTCTGAAAGAAGCAGACTTGTTGATGAAATGTAATTTTTACATTATTTTCGAAATATTAAAATTTTTATTCATGATTGCAGGTATTGCTGATTTATATCACTGGAATTACGAGTATAATGCAACATCACAAAAGTGCAAGTAATGCCTGTTTTATTTTTAAATTAACTCTTTTTCTGATTTCCATTTTTTCCTTGACAGTAACGGATTACGAAACAGCAGAAGTAGGCACTTACCCTATACTTTCGCTTGAATATCAAGAATGTGCGTTGCTGCATGTTTCGAAGCACGTAACTCGACATTTTATTCAGTTTTGTATTGGCATTATGGTTTGGACACTATGCTAAAGTTCATCGCAGAAGAGAAAATGCTAAAGAATTTATATTCTTGAAATTTCCCTTTTTGTTAATACAAAATTAAGTCGACCTAATTTATTAAATATCCTGTTGGTATTTACGGTACTATAGTTTCTAAATTTTGCACTCATACATTTTATTAAAAACAGAAAACAGGAAGTTCACATAGTATGTTTCCAGAAAACTTGAAAATCACGAGATATCAGAAGCGTGTTAACCAAGAACGTATGCCATCATCTGGCACAGTATAAGTACCTCCATCCTTTCCTATCCTGAGCTAACCTTATGCATTTTCCCAAAAGTTGAACATCTTACATCCCTAACTATTTGAGAGCGGTAGTCTAATCCGGGCCCACCCTTACCTCTTTTTATTCCTATCTCTGACTCTAGTATGTCGCGAACTAAGCTTTCGTGCCTCAGAAGGTGTGTACCATCCTATCTCTCCTATTCCTTACTGGCCTTCCATAAATTTCGCTTTTCTCCAACTCTTTCTATAATACCTCTCTGTTGCTAACCTTATCTATCCACGGTATCTTCATCATTCGTCTGTAGCACCACATTTCAAATGCTTCTAATTTTTTCCTATCCGCTTCTCCTATCGTCCATGTTTCGCACCCGTACAATGCCGTACTCCATACATACGTTTTTAAGAGCCTCTTCCGAGTTTCTACATTTATCATTCCCGAGCATAATAGTTGTTTCTTTTTATTAAATGCAACTCGGTCCTGCGCTATTCTTTGTTTTATATCTCTAGAGCTCCTAATACCATCGCGACTTATTTCACTTCCTAAATAGCAGAAATCTGAGACTTCCTCTATCTTCTCGTTTCCAATTTGTATTTTCGTTTTAGTCCTATTTTCGCACACCCTACACACCAAAATTTTGGTTTTCTTTTTATTGATCTTTTTATTGATCTTCCGTGAAAACCGTTTCCGCGAATACCATCCGCGAATCTGAGCTAATTAATAGTTTGGCCCTGTATATTAATTCCAGCAGTCATTCTGTCTTTAACATCATTAATGGCATTTTCGATATATAAATTGAAAACCAAATTTAAATGTTCGCAAGGGAATTATTAATTATTGCATAGCTAATAATTTTTTTCTTTCAAAAATTATCTTATAATAAACATAATAAATAAACATAAAATGTCACCAATTTTCATGTCTTGCGAAACATTGAAACAAATTCATGCAAGGACCCTAATAAGGTCCTTGGGATGGGACCAGTGCCTGTCTTGCTGTTTTAGACATTAGTTTCTCGGTTCTTATCTTGTTTGTTGTGAAGAGCAAATGAGAGAAAATCCAGGAGAAGACGGTGTTTCAGACTTTATAAAGCGGGGTGGGTTCTGAGTTAAAATTTTATCTAATATAACGTTGTACAGGTTTTTTGGCAGAGCCCCCTCTTGAAGAAGTCACGAGCCGCCAATGCCGGCTTATGGCAGAAACTTCTTTTAAAAGCAATGGTGTAGCGACATCTAATCGTCATAGCCATAACTACTACACGATATCTCTCAAGCAGATAACCTATTTCTTTACAGGTCACATTTTCTACGCCCCAAATCAAGAGTAATGCCAGACCGTTGATTGAAAAGTCAATCCGCGCCCTAAATAAGAGTGATACACTTCTTGCGAAATAGTTTTCTATGAAATAATTCCAGAATCTAGATGATATTCTAAACAGCAGTACTCTTTAAACTGTTTTAGGCCTAATAACTACACTAATAAGTTCTTATACAGATATCTGTACTTTGTATCTTTGCGGAAAACGCGGTCATATCAATGATTAAAGAATACCGAATGCATGAATGCATATTCAAAATTCAAGGAATAAATGAGAAATGACCATTGCATTACCAAAATCGAGGTTGATGTGACGCGGAAACGTCAAACTTAAATTTGTATTTACCTTCTCCCTAAAATTCAAGAAAACATGATGCGTTTCTATGGCAACGGTTGCTATGGCGCGAGGCGGAACACGTCAAATTTATATTTTGTCCACGACTATCTTATAATATACTCTTTATACTTGTGTTTCTTCAATCATAATTAGATACATTAATCACTGCAGTGATTAATGAATATTATCATTGTTAACATCTTTAAACAATGATATTATTCACTACACCAACAGGACCGCGATCGCGATGTGTCAGTTCAAATTGAAACGTCAAATCAGCATGGTTTGCTTTTAATTTGAAATGCATATTCTAAAAAAGAAGATATATTGGGTGGTATGCATAAAAAGTAGTACATGCTAATACTTCAAGTATTTACTTCGCAAGTGAAGTACCTACTGCGCCATTGTAGTACTTACTACCCTCGTTTAGTAGATACTATTATGTACAGTAGTACATAGAAGTTTCTACTTCGCTGTAGAAGCACCTACTCTCGTAGTATCTACTACAAAATCCAAAAATTATCGCTGCTTAGTAGTATCTACTTCAGTTTCAGCGAAGTTGCTGTTTGGGAAACTTCAAATAAATTTTCGCTTGCAAAAATATGACCGCTTTTATGAATATAGGTACCTGCTGTCAAAGTGTGCAATGAATGAAGAACATACGGGGAAAATGAATATCGAAAATTATTCAGTTAGTTACTGAAAAATCAACAACAATAATAATAATAAGAATAAAAATATAACTAATACGTTTATTCATTCCCTCAGTGCAGAGCATAGGTATAACCAACAGGCCAACTTTTATAGAAGTCCATACATTCAAATTCAAAGGCGAATAAACTTGAGGAAAAAAGACAATAAAACTCACTGAAACCGGAGTAAAAATCGAAAACAATTTGGAAACACGCATATTTAACTAAAAGAAGCACTCATGGAAAATATTAATTACCTATTCGAGGAAATTCCTCACCAAGTTTTCCAAGAGAAGATAAGTAGAATTCAGTTTGAGGAGGTCCATCAAGACATCACATATTGAGACAAAAGTAAAATGGTAAACAACTATGTATATTCCAAAGATTTATAACAGATTACATTGGAAAACTTTGAAGAAACCACAATTTGACAGAGTCCGTAAGAAATTTTTCCTCTTCTGCGCCTCCGCTGTGCTCAATATGCGTTAATCAGTTTAAACCTGTGTTTCACAGATTTCACTGTCTCGGCTGTTCCTATGATGTCTCTGCGCTATGCTCAATGTGCGGCCGGCCTAACACCAGCCTGACATGCTCCCGGTAGCATATTCATATCTCACGTATCGTATCGAAATACGAAGTAACATGAAGTCGGCTCATATCCAACGTGTGAGATCGCTCTCCAAGTTGCGATATGGTACGTGGTTTATAAATCGACAAATAACACTAGTTTCTGTTTTAGAGAATAGAACGCATTTTTGCAACAGACCGCTTAACTGACGGAGACCAGACACACGCATTTTTTGTAAAAAAGATAATGTAAAAACGAGTGTAAAAACATAAGAAAAAGAAACTGTTTAGGTTTAAGATACATATACATATGGGCTGAATTCTTATAGTTGTTTATGTTAAGAAATTCCTGGTTCTTATCTTTACGTTCGAGTTCCAGACGCAACACTTGTGATTTTAACACCCCAGATATACGTTATGTAACATATTCATTCTGTCTTAAGCATTCATTAAATACAGTCCGCTAAAGTTATACAAGTGTTTTTATTCAATTATTTAGCCGTGTTTGTGCCCAAGTTAATGAGAGACAATAATCCAAAACATTGGTCCTTCGAAGCCAGGATATCCAGTCGACTATAATTATTACAATTGAAGAATTTGAACACCAGAAGGCGGCCAACACGGGATTCAATTAAACATTAAATAGACGAACAAAGCAAGACGATTTGGTGGCAATCCATTGAGCGCAAGTACATGCACATGTTATTATTACCTACTTGTCTCCATATCCGTCATTTCCTATCACTTATTATTACCGCTTCTTAATCTATTAATTATTTACCTACTTTATTATTATCACTTATTCATTATCATTGCTTAGTTTTGTTGCTATTAACATTTAAAAGGAATTCAACTTTGCCTAGTATTAGATATTCGATATATTATTGCTTATTTACTATTTTTCATCAAATCATCATTCATTATTCATTATGGCAACTGAATTAACAAAATTAATTGCAAAGCGTGGACAGATTAAGGCTCAGCTTACTAGATTTGAGGGGTATGTAAGTACATTCGATAGTTCCAAATCAATTGTCGAGTTAAAATCTAGATTAGATAAGATTCTTGGGTTATTATCGCAACATGAAGAAATTCAATTAGAAATGAGTTTATTAGATCCAGCCCCGAATCCAGCTGATGTATGCAAAATTTCGGAGGAATTCGAAAACAAATATTACAATATGACGAGTGTAGCGAGGGAAATAATTGAAAGTGCGGCGCCGGACCCGTCTACACAAGCAAGTAGCGGACCCGGCAGCTCAAATGGACAAAATATCGTAAATACCATAAAATTGCCCACTATAAACTTACCAGAATTCGATGGGAAATATGAATGTTGGTTGCAATTTTACGACACGTTTAATGCTCTGATTAACAATAACGCGAATTTGTCTAAAATACAGAAATTTTATTATTTAAATGCCTCATTAAAACGCGAAGCAGCGGAGGTAATTCAGTCACTTGAGGTATCTGACTCAAATTATGACACTGCATGGCAACTGCTGAAGGAGAGGTTTGAAAATAAAAGGGTTATTATATTTAGCCATGTAAAGGCCATGTTCGAATATCCATCGATTCAAAGAGAATCACATGTGTCTCTTAGAAAATTAATGGATTCGTTTTTAAAACATGTCAGATCTTTAAATACTTTGGGTCAGCCCACAGAAAGCTGGGATACTCTTTTAATTTTTCTAATATCTACCAAATTAGATCAGATAACTAAGCGCGAATGGGAGCAGACTTCGATTAAAAATTCAAATTTACCGACCTTCAAGGATATTTCAAATTTCTTAACAAACAGATGTCAAATGCTAGAAACTATCAACTCAGAACAGTCAAATAAATCGTACAGCAAAAAATCGTATGATACTAAACTGTCATTTGTCGCAAATTCGATTGATAATGTAAAATGTAATCATTGTAAGGGAAACCACTACTTGAACCTGTGCAAGGACTTTTTAAATTTATCAGTTCCAGATAGGTGGACAGCCATTAAGAAAGTTAAAATTTGCGTAAATTGCTTTAGATCTAACCACTTTAACAGCGATTGCAAATCTCAATCTACTTGTCGGAAATGTGGAAAGAAGCACCATACTTTGTTACACGATAATAATTATTATATGCCCCAGTCGGTAAATAATAATCATTTTGATCACACAACAGAACCTAATTCGTCGAATCGAACATCCCAACACGTGGTATCCAATCACTCTACAAATTATGAACAACAAGTAATATTATCCACTGCCCTGCTATATGTTTTAGATGCACGCGGAAAACCCTATAAATGTCGAGCGTTATTAGATTCGGGCTCGCAATCTAATTTCATGTCAAAAGAATTATTTGCAAAACTAGGATTAAACGGTATCAAAATTGATGTTCCAGTGAGTGGAATTAGCAATTCATGTACGAATATTTCCCTCAAGACAAATGCTAAGATAAAGTCAATTTTCAATAACCATTCCTGGGACCTATCATTTTTGGTATTAAACAAAATTACAGAAAATATTCCTATCAATTCATTCAACATAAATTCAATTAAAATACCTAACGGAATCACACTAGCAGACGCTAGATTTAACATTTCATCAAAAATTGATATATTATTAGGTGCCACTATATTCTACGACCTACTCGCACTTGGTCAAATTAAAACAGATGGTAATTCTCCAATTTTTCAAAAAACTAAATTAGGATGGGTTATTGCCGGTCCATTAAAACTGCCACTACAACATTCATTGTCCTGCCATTCAATTAATTACGAAAAGGGTGATTCGAACTTACATGAGCAACTGGAAAAATTTTGGTCAGTGGAAGAATGCAATTCCAAACGTGATTTAACGTCGGTCGAACAGTTTTGTGAGACGCATTTTTTGGAAACCTTTAGATTAAGTAATGGGCGATTTCAAGTTCAATTACCACTCAATCCAGACGCTAAACCATTAGGCAATTCATTAGAAAACTCCATAAAGCGATTTGAATCACTGGAAAAACGCTTTGCTAAGGATTTCAAGTTTAAACAAAAATATGTAGAATTTATTAAGGAGTATGAACATTTAGGACATCTGACCAAGGTAAAACCAATTACAGACGATACCCATGACAAACAAATATGTTATTTAGCTCACCATGGCGTATTAAAGGAATCTAGTATTACCACCAAGCTTAGGGTTGTTTTTGACGCGTCTTCGAAAACCTCATCAGGCGTTTCATTAAATGATACTCTACTAGTTGGACCCACAATTCAGCAGGACCTATTTTCTATTATATTGCGATTTAGAAAACATAATTACGTATTGACGGCCGATATCACGAAAATGTATCGACAAATTAATATTTGCGAGAAACAACGCGATTTACAAAGAATTATTTGGCGTACGGACCCTACTAAACCATTTAGTCATTACAAATTAAACACAATTACGTACGGTACTTCACCTGCCTCATTTTTAGCCACTAGATGCTTACATCAATTAGCCTATGAAAATATGGACTCTAACCCTGTTGCCGCAAATACTATTTTAACCGACTTTTATATGGATGATCTATTGACGGGATCAGATTCAATTGATGAGGCTATTACACTAAAGTTTAATATTTCGAAAATTCTTAATGATGCCGGTTTGCCGTTACGTCAGTGGAGATCTAATAACGTGAACATTTTAGAAGACCATGCAAGTGATACTAATTTATCGCAATTTTATATCTTGGATGACGATTCAACAAAAACATTAGGAATTATATGGGATTCAACATTAGATAACTTCAAATATTCATTTAACATTTACGACTGCGACAAGAGGATTACGAAACGAACATTATTATCAATTATTTCTAAAATTTTCGATCCTCTTGGATTACTTTCACCAATTACAATTAAAGGGAAAATTATGTTGCAGAAACTATGGGAAATTAAGATCAATTGGGACGATTCGTTACCACTAGAATTGTATACTGAATGGTTACGTTTCAAAAATAATTTCAATTACATTCATTCATTACAAATTTCACGGCAGATTTCCATTCAAAATCCTATATATTTACAAATCCACGGATTCTGCGATGCCTCCATGTCGGCATACGGAGCATGTGTTTATTTATCGAGTTCCGATAGTTATGGTAATAAAACAATTAAATTAATATGTTCCAAATCAAGAGTAGCGCCACTTAAAAAACTAACGTTACCGCGATTAGAATTGTGCGGAGCGGTATTATTGGCACAATTGGTTAAAAATACTATCCAGTCATTACAAATTAATATACAAGATGCATTTTATTGGTGCGATTCGACCATAGTTTTATCATGGTTATCTGTCAACCCAAATTGCTGGCAAGTTTTCGTCGCAAACAGGGTAGCCGAGATACAAAGATTAACTGACAAGTGTCAATGGCGCCATGTGGGTTCAAAAGATAACCCTGCCGACCTCATTTCAAGAGGTACATACGTTGAGAATTTAGCAAAATCAGATATTTGGTGGCACGGGCCGCACTGGTTGACGACAAATTTATGGCCAGACGAAAAAATTACTAAAGTTGATTTAAATAATATGCCAGAACAACGTAAGACAAAATTAGGCTATACTTGTATCGTTTATGAAAATGTTATATCTAAATTTCATTCTTTCAGTAAATTACAACGTGTTTTCGCATACATTCTACGTTTTATTGCGAATTGTACCAAAGATAAAAATTCTAAGTCATATGGGCCATTGACCGTTATAGAGTTGAATCACTCTATGACAAAACTTGTTCAAATTGTTCAAAACGAACACTTTTACGATGAGATACAGGCTCTAAAAACGCAACGGTCTGTTTTACCTAGCAGTAAAATATTATCCCTTAGCCCATTCATAGACGATCGAGGCGTAATTCGAGTAGGCGGCAGGCTATCCCATTCTTTATTTACACAAGACCGTAAGCATCCTATAATTTTGCCACCTAAATGTCATTTTACGAATCTATTAATTCGATTTGAGCACATGAGAAATTTTCATTCAGGCATTCAATCCACTCTTGCGGCAGTTCGCTCTAGATTTTGGCCCATAGGAGGTCGAAGTATAGTGAAATCAGTTATTCACAGCTGCGTAATCTGTAGTAAATTTAGACCGAAACTTACAGTACCACAAATGGGTGAATTACCTTCCAAGAGAGTACAGCCAGCAAGACCATTTCTGAATTCTGGAGTAGATTATGCTGGTCCGATCTTAATAAAGGACGGGAAACTACGTAATCGTAAAATTATTAAGGCCTACATTTGTTTATTCATCTGCTTTTCTACCAAGGCCGTTCATATTGAACTAGTGGGAGATCTAACCTCTGCTGCTTTTTTAAATGCGTTAAAAAGATTCGTGGCACGCAGAGGAATTTGCAAAAACTTATACTCGGACAATGGAACAAATTTCATAGGGGCATTCAGAGAACTTAAACAGATCATTCAACATTTAACTAAAGATATTCGTGATGGGGAAATTTCTAATTATTTGATTCAGAATTCTATCGAATGGCACTATATACCTGCTCGTAGTCCAAATTTTGGTGGACTCTGGGAAGCAGCAATAAAATCTGCGAAATGTCACCTATACAAAATTATAAAAAATACACATTTGACCTTCGAAGAATTAAATACCGTCATCGTCCAAATAGAGGCGATTTTAAATTCTCGCCCCATAACTCCCCTAACAGAAGATCCTGAAGACCTAACAGCCCTCACCCCTTCCCACTTCCTAATTGGAGACATATTGACTGCCATCCCTGAATACGAGGTATGCGATGTACCTATAAATAAATTAACCCATTACAAACGATTACAACAAATGGTGCAGCATTTCTGGAAACGTTGGTCCGACGAATATGTTGCTAATCTCCAAGTTCGTACCAAGTGGAAGAAACGCAATTCAGCGAATATTCAACGTGGCAGTATGGTATTACTCAAGGAAGAACATACGCACCCTATGAACTGGAAGTTGGGAAGAATAGTCGAATTTCATCCCGGTAAGGACAATATTGTGCGCGTGGTGACTATAAAAACCTCCAGCGGTGAAGTGAAACGCGCCGTTTCTAAAATTGCAGTGTTACCTGTGCCCGTTGATTGACATGCACATGTTTTAGTATAAGTATTATTATTGTTAATTATTCAATGCGTTTACGAACTGTGATATGGACACAAGGTGTTAATTTTGAGTTTAGTTTTTATATTCTTTAGATCTAGATTTTCAGCTTACGGTATTATGTTTTTTTTGATTTGGTTGAAAGCCTCCAACTTTCAAGGGGGCGGCATGTTTAGGTTTAAGATACATATACATATGGGCTGAATTCTTATAGTTGTTTATGTTAAGAAATTCCTGGTTCTTATCTTTACGTTCGAGTTCCAGACGCAACACTTGTGATTTTAACACCCCAGATATACGTTATGTAACATATTCATTCTGTCTTAAGCATTCATTAAATACAGTCCGCTAAAGTTATACAAGTGTTTTTATTCAATTATTTAGCCGTGTTTGTGCCCAAGTTAATGAGAGACAATAATCCAAAACAGAAACTAACCCCTACGGGCGTCGAACTCACCCAGCCCATGGACATCAAATTACTAACCGTTTGCGATACTTTCCTACCCACGGAAACCGCTGATGGCATTCGCAAGTAACGAATTACTTAAACGAAAAGAATAACGAACCGACTTAGTGTTACCTCGGATTGCCACACGATTCGCGAGATATGAATATGCCTCCCGGTACGCTATACAGCACTGGATTATTTTATACGTTCCATAGATTATAGAATTCTTGCTGCCACTCAGACAAAATATTCTTTTTGTTTCATGCCTTAACATTTTTTCAATTTTAAGTTTCATATTGTTAAATTTTTAAAACTTTTTTGTGTCAAGTTCTTTTTTCGTGTTATGATTAAATTCAGCAGTTAGCTCTTTTAGTGCCTCCTCTTTTTCGTTTTTAACTTTTGGAATCTCTTATCAAACAAAATTTTATAATATTTTACAAGAAGAACAAAGCAGAACGCATTCATTTATTTCTTCTTCGAATTCTTGTTCTCTTTCAAAATCGGAATTCATTTTTATGCAAATAAGAAAAAGCTTTTGAAATCGGCAAATAAAATAGGTTTAATTTGAGTTAGGTATTTTGAAAAATGAAAAGCTAAATTTGACAAGTCAATTTTTTTTGACTCCGACACGTAGTAGTAGCCTACTTCAGTATTTAGTAGCACGAAGTATATGCTTTGCATTGTAGTATAAACTTCGTTTGTGTAACATATGCTTTGGAACTGAAGTAGATACTACATATATATAAAAGTAAATGCTACGAAGTAAATACTTTTTCATGTAGCATTAGCATGCACTACTTTTTATGCATACCACCCAATGAGTAGTGAGAGTAAAACGAGGTTTCTTTAACAGCACCAGCAATCAAAGAAGCTGCAGAACTTGCCTCATTAGATTCATTGCCCAAAAAAACCAAGAAAATTATACCTGAGAGCGTATGTATGAATCTATCTGACACTGGAGAAGGGAAATGAAGGTAAATTCTTTCTGGGAATCTGTTTTGATAGTCGTGGACAAAGTATAGTATACAACTCGTTATAATGATGCTATTATTACCTCGGATGATTACAAAACTCGCTCGTGTTGTAAACTTCATCCTCGGTAATAATAGCATTCATTATAAACTCGTGTATAATATACTATTATACATTTTCTGTCTGAAAAATTAATCGCGTATTTTATACGTCATATATACGTCACATACACGTTTCTATGCAAACATAGGTACGTTATGCGGTCGTCATAGTGGTGGCTTCAGATGTAAAGTTAGAAATTTAGCTGCGCTTTTTTTTCAATTTCAATTCAATTCAATTTTAGAGTGCTATTCTCTTGTTTTCAGCAATATTCCCTCACTTCCTATATTGCGACCAATAAGTGACATCAACGCTTTTCTAGCTTAAGTGGACTAAACGCGCAACTTCTTGTAGATAAAGTACTGTACTCCACTCTCGAGTTAACTCTGATAAATTAAAACAATAATAGCCCCAGTAACTTGTAAAATATACTAGCATTTGCTGTTTAGTAACAAGCCAAGAAGCATCAACTCGTGTCGAATCAAATTTTCTGAAAAATCGATAATTGTTGCATATTTTTTTTAACACTCTACAGATACTGATAAACCATTTTCCATTAGATTTGTGCATTTTATTATTTATTACATTTGTTATATTAAGAAGGGGTTTTGATGAAAAATCCACATTTATCTATTTAAGGAATTTATTGCATATTAATATTCACAGTAAAGCAACGTAAGTACAAAATATTTTGAAAATTATTTGTTATAAAAGGAGTATAAAAATAACAAAATTTCTTTATTCGCTGCTCCTATTTTTGAAAAACTGCAAAAGAACATTCGTGGAACATAAGTAGGTAAACAACCGAAGACTTACATTTCCGATCAGTTCAAAGCATTCTTTGTGCTCGCAGGTTCTTAGTGACCTCTTAATCCAATTGGGCAAAGCATTTTGAACTCCTGCTTTGTTATACCTTTCATCAACCAAAATGACGGTTGCGTAATCATTTCTATGTCTGACCGCCCTCCCAATGCACTGATTGATGGCTTTAAAACATAGTCCCTCGTAAAACTTCTGGCCAGCACCTGCACCCTATAAAAATTAAATTTAAAAAAATGCACTTAATTCAGAAGAATCCGTTACCTCCATTTTATCTAAATATGCCATCTTTTCTTTCAGATCAACTGCTTTAATATTCGCATATGGCATTCCTACAACAATTACACATCTCCCTAAGTCATCGCTAAAGTTTAGTCCCTCACTTAGTTTTCCTCCTGAAAATCAGAATCAGTGAAAACGGCGACAAATTTCAAACGAATATCATTACCAACTACACTGAAAAGAAGAGCTCCAAATTTGGAATTTTTAACAACTTTTGCAAAGGAATTCAAAACACCTTCTACGGCACCAGAATCTTGAGGCTCTCGGAAAACTTCTCTGCGGAAGTCAACTCCTTGGATCTGTTGCCAGAACCACGCTTCATATTTATATGAAGGAAAAAAAACTACTATACCACCCTTTACTTTCTTGCAGGTCTCCAAAATTATTGTTTTCAAACTTGGGGCCTGAAAAAGTTACATTATTTATTTTGGTGAGAAGGATCGAAATAACAAGTGATCAATTATAATCAAAATGCAAATCAACCATCATTACCATAGCAAACCTATTTTCAAAGTTGAAAAGTAATTTATTCCCATTAGGACCTTTGGTGAGAGCGATCGGCAGAATGTTTTCTGGCGGAATGATATGGTCGCAAGAGAATTCCAGTATGCGTTCGACACTAGCACCAGCACTAGCAAACAATCTGTCCACAAATTCCGAATTTGGTTTCATCGTTCCCCCTGCCACTATTATCTGGAAGACGGATACTTAAATCCGCATTCTGGTCAATTAAATTAAACTCACGGAACGCGCCTCCTGGACAAGTTCCTTGAAATTAGAAGCGGGATTCAAAAGCAGAAACTGAAGTTTCCACTGGTTCTGATCACCGGTTCTTTGTATTAAAATTCGGCCATCTTCACAAGCATATGTTAACGATTCTAAGAAAGCAATAACTGGTAGAAGTGGGTTGCTTGGAGGTGTGCTGGCAGGTGTTACAGGTTCTTGGGTCGGTTGCACAGTTTTCTCCTTTTTTAATTTGTTTTTTTGCTTATTTTCTATGCTCGATAAGAAATCTTTAACGCCCTTAACAATTGGAACTTTAACTTCTTCAGCGCAAGGGTGTTTTATAGCAAAACCACGCAACTGTAACGTAAATTAATTGTAAATTAGTACATAAAAATTTAGTGACACCAAACCTTTTGAAAAATTTTACTATCTTTACAAAACTTAACCAATTTAAACATATTGTAATTGTCTATCTCTGAATTCCAAACAAATTTTTGTATCGTAAATATTTCTACGTCATTCAATGACTGCTTTGGGCTTTTACCTACAAAACGTGCATTTAATTTGTATTCGCATATTAACAATGAACTTACTAATTGTGTCCAATAATTTAGTAGTTATAAAAATTAGCTGATTTATACATAACAAATTTTGAGAAGAGAACCTAGTGCTGTATTTTTGCTTATAACATTTCAGCTGCAGTTGTGCATGACGCAACTGGTCAAAAGAAACGGAGGCTCCGTACATTTGCGCCAACGCTTCCAATAAATTATGGGCTTCATCTATTATAACTACGTTGTTTTTTATTTTTATTCCTGTAATGTATAATGTATAATAAATGCTACAATTTTGTTAAAATAAAACCGCATAATTTGCTAAATAGTATTTTTTCTACCATTTGCTTCTCTTGTCGCTTTATGCAGAAGAGTATTGTACGGAACCAATACAATCTGAGCATCTTCAGCAGCTTTACGACTAGCATAGTACGGACAAGCATTAAACTCTTTCGCATTTGAAACCAAATCTTCTATATCTAACACGTTAGAAAGCACTAAATCCCTTAAATTGTCAATGTTTTGTTGCTTGTAATATTGACAATGAGCGCTAGACCCTTTTTGTCGTTTAACCGTTTTACCCTCTTCCGATTTCGTCGACTTATTTTGCTTCTTTTGCATTTCCAGACATCTGAAATAGAAAACTATTAATTACGATGATATTATTTAACTCGACTGCAATTTCCATCTATCGAGACATAATACATATAGCCCGATGGAGAGCAATTATACCAAAACGTCGGGAGCACACCTTTCATTTAGCAGGGAAGAACTTTTCAGCCTCTTCACTTTAGAATTAATACAATAATTTTGTCTCGAAGCTAAAGAGGCTGTTCTAGTTTCCTTGCCATAAGGGGACTTTATAATTTCTCCCACAAACTGAGATAACTGCGAATGTGTTCTGCTACAAATATAAATCTAAAAAGGAAAATTACTAAAATCTTTTACAAAATCTACTTTCACAGGTTCGAATTTATCTTCTGTATCTTCGTCTTCTGAATCTTCTTCAAACTCTGGCACTACATCTTCTAATAAAATGTCTTCCTCGTCTATATTTTCCTCCTCCTCTACTTCATCAGTTTTTACAACACTCTTACTTTCATTCGGTTTCCGAAACTTTACATTCGTTCTGTTACGTCCGCTTGTCATTTTCTCAATTTTTTTATCATACTCAAGTATTTTATTTTGTTCTAATTTCAGTCTAGTCAGTTTTCGAGTTAACTCTATATCTCTGGTTTGCGAACTCAACCAGTCAGTTGTATCCGCTGCTAGTTTTGTCTTTTCTGCTTCTAACCTACTTATTTCATTTAATAAGCTAGTTCTTGAACTTTCGTTAAAATCTTTGAGCCACTTTAAAGCTCCACAAATTATACTCAGGGACTTACCCTAAATTCAACATAAGAAAAATATAGGACGCACTGAATAGAAAAATTAATACGCACAGTTCCAGTGGGACTTTCGAAAATACCAAATTTCTTGTTTTGTATAGCGTTGTATAAGTTTATCATAAATTCACGTTGTATTGGATACGGAGTAAATGGAAATGGAAAAACATCGGGAGTCTCTACATCAACTTGCAAGTGTTCAGCCATTTTATTTAAAAGTTTTCCCGCGTGAAAAGAATTGTAGGGTTATGTGTTACGCAGGAAGTTGGATAAAGCAACCACTTTGGACAAGCGGGTAAATCAGAACCCTTGCGATGAATATTGCGCATTCGCGAGTGGCATTTATGATTCCAATAATACCGTAATTCTGTAAACTAAATTCGGGACCTAAGTGCCTCCGTCATACGTCAAATTTTCATTCCAAACAAAACAAAAGCACGTGCCATTTGACGTTTATCGATATTATTTACAACGTCTTAAACTAGTTTTTGCAATATAATTATAGACGTTTTGCAGTGAAAACAGTTTATTTTCAATTTGTGTGTTGGGCTTACGCGTAAAAACTTGAAAACAACTATATGTAATTATAATTATATTTCAGAGGTTAGGTTAAAACGTCAGAAAGCACGTGGCTTTGTTTTGTTTGGAATGAAAATCTGACGTTTGTGACGCGCCACTTATCTCCCGAATTTAAATTATTCGGTCAGATTCCTTGACTGAAAATAACTGTGGTTCGACGAAGAAGTTAGGTTATAAAATATACTTGCACACATTATAATATGAAATAATTTATGAAAACTGATGCATAGGCAGACTACGACTAGTACCAATGAAATGACATTTGAGGTTATGACAGAAAAATCACTAGATTCTGAGCAAAAATTGCTAAATTTTCAAAGGCACATTCAGAGCCCACATTATGGCATAACACAAGAAAACACAGTATGGCGGCCCACACTTGCGCCTTTTTTAAACGTTGTGGAGCTAAATGCGATTAGCAGTATTTTATTATATATATGCAGGTTTTGTGGAGATATGTATAAGATTAATTTCACTTTTTGCTCTAAAATGTACAACTTTCAATTTCTTAATTTTTTCACCGGCGCGCTTCCATAGCATTCGCAATTATATTAAAAATTTTAAGTGGAATGATTCAGAATTAGAAATATTTAACAAATACAATCACAATTTACAAGCAACATCCGTGTACATACGCGTTACATTGATAATTTGTACTTAGCGGCAGACAAGCACCAGTGACCTTAATTGAAATAATAAAGTAAATTATTCAAATATAGTGTTGAATGGTTACATGAGAACAACTTTCTAAAAGGAGGTTGATCTCATGTATGCGTAAAATACATATATTGCCATTTTCTAAGTGCCAATTGAAGGAAAATGTTCAAAATGTTTCTGATTGGTTTGGTTTTTGCATTTTTGGCTGAAACTGCTATTCTTCAACAAAATGCGAAGGTAAAAACTTGAACTGCGATGCGAGGCAAAATTTTACGCTATTTTAATATTTTCAGATTAATGTAGACATTTTATACGAATCTCTGTGCCCTGACAGTTTCAGTTTTATTACAAAACAGTTATATCCGACATGGAACGAAATAGCACCCTATGTCAATTTCAAACTGATTCCCTTCGGAAAAAGTGCGGTAAGTACCTAGCTTGGTTTAGTATAAAGGGTGGTTGGCCATTACGCAGCTTTTGGGGGCCACTGGTATGGGACATACTGACGTCAGTATGTGGAACTTTGGAGTGTTTTGTCGAGAACTACTGTATTTTTCTAAAATCGCCGGTTACCGTCAGCCGTCAACGACACTACGAGCATTATTTGCTCGTAGCAACGGCATAAGTAGGAATTGCTGTCAAACTTTGTGGAAGATCAAAATTTTTGGTTGAATTTGAATGTTGTTTTGCTCCAATGTGAGAATAAATTATGGGAAAATCAAAAGAATAACATACCTGAAAGCGTAAATTACAATTTAAATAGTATTTGGAATGGAAATTGAAAATTTGTGACCAGATCATGAACTTTGAAATTGAAACTTCAAGAAATCTGGAAATCTGATCTGGAAATTAGCAGTTTTGCAGTTGACGTCTATTTGGGCATTACGTAAAAACCAAAATAGTTCATGCAAGAACACTTTCGTGTTCAAACACTTTATATTAACGAAAAACTTGGGAATTAAATCCTGAAATTGATTTAATGGCAATTAACTGACGTTGCTAAATTGACATATTGGCAGTGTCACAAAGCGAAAAGATCCGACACTCCTGACTAGAGGTTCTCAACAAGTTTGTCCACGTGCGCAGAAGGCGACGAAAATCGGTTCTCGGAGTGTCGCACCATTATCTATACTAAAACGATAATCAAGTTCTTGATTCATGCACTGCATACCTATTATCATTGTTTAAACAATGCTATTATTTAGTTTTTCTATAAAATATGAATTTTTCTGTAAATTGATGGTTTTTCTGCAAGTCACCAGAAAGACATGGTTTAGAGTTTAGATAGACAAACGATAGCCTTAGTGTTTCCACAGTA
Source organism: Xestobium rufovillosum (assembly GCA_963966045.1). Lineage (NCBI taxonomy): Eukaryota > Metazoa > Arthropoda > Insecta > Coleoptera > Ptinidae > Xestobium > Xestobium rufovillosum. The sequence goes on along the minus strand of OZ014492.1, from coordinate 45,168,515 downwards.
CTTAACTAACTCCTGAATACTTTACAGAGCGTCGAAAATGGAACAAATTTTGTGTGCCAACACGGACCTCGAGAATGTTTAGGAAACAAAATACAATCTTGTGCCCTATCGGGCCTGTCGGATCCGAACGCTCAAATCGAATATGTAAATTGTTTCATGAGAACTTTCTTCAAGAATTCGATAAATAAATATGAATACGGACAAACAGTAAGTCGAAATTTAAAGCAAATTAATGTTGCATGTGCTCACGAATAACTTTGTTTTAGTGCGCAGCCGCCGTCGGATTAGATTGGGCTCAAATTGTTGAGTGCTACAATTCTGAAATGGGAAAACAGCTGCAACTTCAAGCTGAACTTGAAACGGCAAAAGTGGCGCCAAAATTTATACCTACCATTGTTTACAACAAGGTAATTTTAAATTAATCGCTCACGTTCTACAGAATGAATGTTCATTACATTGTTGTCTTTACATAACAGTTGATATAACCAATTCTTCCAGCTTTTACAACTCGTAAGCCTTTCCTCTCGCATTACTTTAAAATTTGCAACGCGTAGAAAAAGTTAAATTTCCACAAAATGTATTTTAGTATGCCTGATTTTGACAGGCCGCCATTTGTTGTTGGAGGGCACACATTTATTCATATTTTATTTGGGAAGTTAAAATTAAGTTTTTATTCACAGAAATGAAATGTCTAGAATATATTCGCCTATTCTTTAATCGGTTTTCGCTCAAAACTCCCCCTTTTAAGGCTTTTACCCACTTTTCCCGTCTTCTATTTGACAACACTTGTTTAAGTAGGTACTCTCCACTATGATTTAGTGCAGCAGGAATTCTAAAACAATCTTGCCAAATCCCTTTCACCTCTCAACACAACAAAACAATGGCATATTAATTATTTAATAGTTTTAGAAAATGACAGTTTACTCGCGAGGTTATGTGTAAACAAACAAATGTTTGCCCTTCAGTAAATGCAGCTGTCAATTGTGTGACGTCATTCCGATAAAGTTAGGTTAAGACCTTTGGTGATTGTCGCTGACAGTTGTCAAGAGCACGCAGCACGGTTGTTTATCTGGTATTAAAGATCTACCTACCTTCAGATTCGATGCCACACTAGTGGGGTTGTGGCTTCCACTCCCAAGCTTATTGTTCCTCGATATCTTGCTTTTGTACTACCACCAGTGGTCTTACTAAACGGTGCAGAAGCCAAACTATGTTACGCCACTGCTTTCCGCAGGTGATTTTGTAGTTTTTGGAACGTCCACGCAATTGGGAGAAAAAGGTTTCTTTCAATTCTTTCGTACCAAGCGTTATTTTGAATTAAAATAACCGTTTCTACTTTATAAAAAATGTCAAGAATATATGGATCAGCGTATTTCAAATTTGGCTATCGCCTCCGCTTCATGTATCCTCAAACTGGTGCAGTATTTCAACAGACGAATTTATAATTTTGTTTTATAGGTGTTCAATCAGCAGGCGCAAGATGCGAGCCTGAGAGACTTTAAAAGAGTGGTTTGCGCCTCTTTCTTAACTTTTACTACAGAAGTTTGCTGATGTTCGACCGAGACGAAAATTTTTAAAATGCATTTTATTTATTGGTGTTGTGATAAGCAATTATTTATTTTTGTCTATAAATATGTTATTTACTTTTGTTTATGAATAAAACAAGAATTTAAAAATACGTATTTTACTCGATATTCAGTTCAATAAAAAAAGGCGAATCGTGTACAGTAAAAACAAACATAACAACAATATCTACTTCATAGTGAAGGTTTGTATCTCACGAAGAAGGTAAAAACCTTTTTTCAACAACAACTTATTTAACGCAATACTCATAGTTAATTCACATTTCCTTCTTAGTCGAAAATTAAGACACTAAAGTTTAATAAAAAAAAATTTTTTAAGCAAAATAAACACAAGCAAAAAAATAACGATAAGAAGATAAAATTTGTGACACCATTAAAGAACAATTTTACATTGTAAAAATAGAAGGATTATCACACTTTAGTTTTTTGTCGGGTACCTTGACGATATTCCTCTTCCACGACCTTTTGCTGGTAAAAATAAAAGTACATACATTAGAATACATGAACTTCGTGACTACACTATACCCTAGCAAGAAATTATTGCAAAAGCAGAGTTCAATGCACATAACCAATAGCAATCGAATAATAATGGCAGCATCTTTCGCACGCCTGGTTTCTGTAATTTGGTACTTGTCCACTGCACTGAACTCGGCTTTTGGAAAAACGAACTTACGTTTTGCACCTCCTATATTAATATTTTCCACTTCTTGTAATAAAGCAGATGCTGAAAAATTAACAATCAAATATGTGCAAAAATATGATTTTTCGTCATTATTACGTAATTTCATGGGCCTCCGACTGCGTCCAGATGACTGACTGGACTGCACGGAACCAGAAGTACCAGCCATGCTCGCATAGGAATGATCACGGCCACCCTTTTGTTTAGCCAATTGCCAAATATCGTTTGTATAATCCTGCAAAGACTTTTATTCAGATAAACAAATTGATAATGTGGATTAGCCTTGCTACGCTGGTTTTTGGAGGTTAGTCACACGAGTAATAGCTGTCGGATTTGAATTTCAAAAAATATTGAAATTGATTCTGCAGTATACAGTAGAAAACAAAGGTGTAGCTAAGGTTTCTTAACCTATAGGCGATGTGCACATTTTAAATTTCGTGCAGCTTTGCGCCATCTGGTGGCAAAATATTCTGAGCCGGCAGGAAAACCCCAGATAATAAATTGCATTAGTGCCTTGAAAATTAATGTGGTATTTTGTGAAAAACACCAATTATTGTGTGATAATTACGTTCAGGCAACAATAACAACAAAAGGTAGTGAATTTCAAGTACTGTGCGTGTACTGTTAAGAACAACTAAAACCGAGACTAAAACTAATTTTCTCAGAATTTCTAAATATGAATGTGGCAATTTCATTTGGTTTCTTGCCTGTACAATATAAACATTTTGCAAACGGGTACAAATATAAAGGTAAAAAAACTTGTAGAATCCAGGCACGTAAAGACAGATAACAGTAATTGAGGTTATGTAAACATCATAAATTGTTTTTAATCACCATTTCTTTTAGATCGACAGCAACAGGAACGTTATCAGTGCATTAAGTGATTGTATTGCTGGTATAGCAGGACATTGCAAGCATATCGACGGCATCACGACAAAAAGGCATAAGCGGCTTTTGTCAAATTTTACAGGAGACCAAAAAATTGATAAAAACCTTAAAAAAGGTTGCCTCAGATGCAAATTTTAATTTATTAATTAGTTATAAAATAAGTAATAGTGTTTATAGTTAAAGAATGTGTATTTACCACTTGGTCTCATTTTTATTCGCATTTTTGTCACTTACGCCTTTTTCATTTTGCATTTGGTGATTACGCCTTCTTCTGTGGTGCATAAGCCTCTTGAAGTCATTTTTTTTTCGTTTTGAAGAGGCGTTTGAGTCTCGCATACGCCCTCACATTTCTCGTGAAATATTTTGATAATCGGTATATACGCCCTCTAATAAGTAATAGAAAATTCACAAAATCCAAAATATTTTAAGAAAAATGCTTTATTTAAGAATAATAAAAAACAAGAAACAAACTGAAAATTTTGAAATTTAACTCTCAAAATATTAACTATAAATTTTTATTATACAGTTGATATCACTAATAACAACATTGGATATAACAACATATCAGGTACAGCGACGTAAATTGATAGTCCCGTTTGATTCCCGTATAGTTTTTAATATTAATGTATTGGTTATTACGACATCCGAAATAACTACATATTGCATATAGCGACGGCTTTGACGCACATATTATCGCATATAACAACGTGCGCAACTGGAAATAAATACGTCGACGATCGGCTTAGGGAATTCCCCGAATCCGTGAGTGGACTCTAGAGATGATTCAGCTCATAGTTCACTAGCGCAGCTTGAACACAGAATCTATGGTGCGATTTTTAAAAACAAGTCATTCCGGCAAAGCGCTATTTCAGATTTTTTCAAGCTCACAGATAACTGATTTTTTGTTTATCTTGGGACTATTCTTATGTATTATTTATTGTTTCTTTGGTTTGCAATTCATGTATTTGTGCACATACATATTTTCATTTGTATTAAACCAAGCAACAGTTTGTAATATGTACATATCACACTACACATACTTTGATGTATCTGTTTTTTGTCATTTTATTGCATTTTTGGTAAGTAACCTATTATAGCGACGATCGGTTTTAGCGACGTGTTTTTATTTTGATGTATCTGTTTTTTGTCATTTTATTGCATTTTTGGTAAGTAACCTATTATAGCGACGATCGGTTTTAGCGACGTGTTTTTATTGGTCCCACCTATGTCGTTATAACCAATATTTACTGTATAACATTTAAAGAAACCGACGGAAAATACTATATTTAAAAATAAACGAAAAACAAAACGAAAATTTTAACCTAAGCAATATTTTTTGGCCACGAGACATCTAAAGGCGCGTCCATATCTATAAACATTTACGTTGTGCGTTGTATTTTGAAATACAGCAAAAATCTTTGCGGGGCAAATTTAATTCTGGTGGTTAATTTTTCTGCGCAAATATTTTCGTTGTGCGTTGTAAGTTGACATTCATTTGTGTGCGTGGTCGACAGCGACGAGGTTATTTTGTTTTCTTCAAAATACAGGTAATAATGGAATGAAACAACGGAGACGCGTTGGTACTAATTCAAGAATATGAAAAAAAACACATTGCTATGGGATCCTAAAGCGAAATTTTATTTTAATAAAATTTAAAAAAAACTATGCATGGGGAGGAAATTGCAAATCGTGCCATGTGGATGTGAATGAAGCAAAAAAGAAAATATCAAGTTTGCTAGGGTCATTCCGAAGGGAAAAGGCTAAAGGGAAAAAACTATCGGAACAGGAAGAGGTTTTTGTAGGTATGACTGGCACTGACCATTGACCACGATTTTCGTTGAATCAGAACTTATCACATAAACAGACGCAATAAAGTCCACATTAGTATTATCGTTTGCCGCAAATCTCTTTGATGTCGGCCCTAAAACCGACCGGCGACGGATAGCGTGCGTTGTACGCTACGAAAATATTTGCGCGCATTTGCATGCGGCGAACCGTCCACATCTGCATAAATTTCAGCACACGCGTACAAATTTGTGTTGAATACAACGCACAACGTAAATATTTATAGATGTGGACGCGCCTTAAGAAAAGGAAAAAACAACAGGCGTAAGCGACGTATTGAAACGAAAATTCAAAGTCAAATTTGGGGAAACCTGTTGAATCTATAATTAATGTACACTGATATTTAAAAATTAAAGTAGCCTTCTAATCAATTTGTTCAAACATTTTAGCGATCTTGGCATAGGTAATTTTAAAAAACACACTCAAACATTGCATACGTTACGCATGGGGAAATGGCGTTTAAGCCCACCAAAAGTTACTGCATCTAGAAGGCGTAAACGACAAAATCTGTTTTCGAGGATTTTCCCCAATTATTAATAACTCTAAATGCCAAAAACTATGCAATCTAAGCCTTGCCACAATAGTTTTAAGATTAATAATAGTTCAAAACCCATACCTGGTCAGGGCGTCTAATTAATGACGTTAGGGCGTAACAGCACGTGCCACTGTGAGATCTTGGCGGTTACTACTTTTATAACCTCACTTTATTACAACTGAAATTGTCGCTTACACCACTTGAACTCAAATTTTCACGACTCTCGAATTTTTGGTGGATTCAACGGTAGTATTAGCCGAAAGGCATGTCTCTTACGACTCGTTTGCTAAAATAATCTCATTTTCAGATTTTTGGCGCTTACGCCTTTTTGTCGTAACGACGTCGATATATCAGCAGCTTCAAGATCCCTGATGCACTGTCTCTGATTTATTTCGAGAAAAATCAATTTAGGTTAGTTACAGCATTGGCTGTAGTTACGAGTTCCAGTTAAAATCAAACGTGAACATGTATTTTGATATTACCACTGCTTAATATTGAATAATTACATCCACAAACTGTTCTTTGATCATGAAAAGAAAACACTTTACATTATACAAGTAGATGTCAACGTGAATTGTTTTCATACCGCTTTAGTTCTATAATTCGGTTTGGTGGCGCTGTCTACTTAATTTGCACATCGCCTATAAGTGACTATTGAGGTCTGAGTCACATGGGGCACATATTTTTTGCAATACCTGTGTAAATAAGCAAAAAGTAGTACTTGACAAAGGTTTTCAAATCAAATGAAAAGAAATCTCGAATTTGCTCCGGGTATTAACCTAATTATGGCATGACGACCTACAGAGGCGACTATCTGTGTCTCAAAGGATCATACAGAAATCTGTAATTTCCCTGAAACTTTTGACAGTAGGGTGTTGGGATTCGATCGATTTTGCGGTTATGCGAAATTTTTATTAACAATTGTCAAAAATTAAATTCTATCCTTCAAAAAGCTGACCGTTACAAATTTCGTTCCCACACAATACTTACCATGATAAGTCCAAAGTATATGAGAAAAGTAGTGGATTGGGAGGGAGTTAATAAAAGAATAATGGCAATTAAGGTAAAGCTGATAGGAGAAGAAATAACAAAGGTGATAATAGTTTACGGCCCTGGGGAAAATGGCACAGTTGAAGAGAAAGATGAGTTCTGGGATAAATTACAAGACGTATATGAAGAAAGCAGAAACCCAGTAATAATTATGGGAGATTTTAATGCAAGAATAGGTGATAAAATTGAGGGAACACAGGGTACAATGGGGAAATTTGGAGAAAACACAAAGAACAGAAATGGAGAAAGGTTGATCCAGTTCTGCATACAAAATGGGCTGGTAATACAAAACACGTTTTTCCAGCACAAAGAGTGTCATAAATATACGAGAGAAGAGCCTGGAAGGAAAGAAAAATCAATAATAGATTATATTGTAACAGAAGAACAAAACCGGAAAATAATAAAAGATGTACGAGTAAGCAGAAGTGCTGAATTAGGGACAGATCACTACTTAGTAATGGCGACCATCAGGAATATGTGCACAGAACGAAATACAATGAAGGAGACAAACAAAAATGCGTGCAAGGAACAAAAAACCATTAGAACTTATAAACTGCAGAATAAGGAAATTAGGGAACAGTATGCTGAACTGGTAACAATGGAGTTGAATAAGAAGGAAGAAGAACTACAACGAGGAAATCTGGAGGATCAATGGAGAATTTTTAAAGATATTGCAAGGAGTGCAGCCACCAGGACTTGTGGAGTTACAGTTACCGGAGGATCAAAGAAAAGAACTAATTGGTGGAACAAAGAACTTAGAAGAATTATAAGAGAAAAGAAAGAAGCATGGAAGGACTACTTAACAACGCAAACAATAGAAGCATACAACAAATATAAGGAAGCTAGGAGGTTGACAAAAGAACGACTCAAAGAGCTAAGGCTAAGGAATGGGAAGAATTTGGAGGGAAAATGGAAGAAGACAGTAAAAGTAATCAAAAACTATTTTACAAGGCCATAAAAAACATGAGAGGAGACAAGAAAAGAACAATAAAGCAAATTAAAGACAAGAAAGGGAAAATACTCACAGAAGTACCAGAGATAATGCAGAGATGGGGTGAACACTTTAGGGAGATGTTGGGAGCAACAGAAGTGGAGAATAACGAAACTGAAGAAGAGAGTAACGTGGCTGAAGTGAACATCAGTAATAATATATATCTAGAAGAGGTGAAAGATGCGGTGAAGAAACTAAAAAATGGAAAAGCGCCTGGCATGGACAATATAAAAGGAGAAATGATCAAATGCATGGGGGATAGAGGAATAAGAGCACTGCACCAAATCATAAATACAGCTTGGACAATTAAGAAAGTACCTACAGACTGGAAAATCTCAGTCATAGTCCCAATTTATAAGAAAGGGGACCAAAGAGAATGTGGAAATTACAGAGGGGTGTCCTTGCTTAGCAGCGCATGCAAGGTATATGAGACAGTTCTGGAGAGAAGGCTCAGGAAAGAAACAGAGGAGAAAATGCACGATGCACAGAGTGGGTTTAGACCGGGATACAGCGTGAAAGATCACATCTTTACAATGAGGAATCTGACGGAAAAATTCTTAAAGTTTGACAAAGATTTGTACTTGTGTTTGATAGACTTAGAGAAGGCTTTTGACAGAGTACCGAGGCAGCAGATCTGGAGAACGTTAGAAAACTATGAAGTAGACGGGAATCTAGTTCAAGCAATAAAATCACTATATAAAAACAGCTCCAATATAGTTAGAACAGCGAACCAAGAGACAAAAGAATTCATTACAACCCAAGGTGTAAGGCAGGGAGGAGTACTCAGTCCTCTGATGTTCATATTGTACATGGATGAAATAATTACAGAATGCAGTGAGAAATCCGCCAAGATAGATGTGGGGTACAATAGATTGAAGAACGTCACTGTAAGTGAATGTGTATTTGCTGATGACATTATACTGAAGGCAAACAGCGAAAAGACACTACAACGTAATGTGGACATATGGACTGAGAAATTTAAGGAGAAAGGCATGACCATTAATGTAAGCAAAACCAAAGTCATTATAATAACAAATACAGACAAAAGGATCAAAATACAAATAAATGGAAAGGATGTTGAACAGGTCGATAACATTAAGTACTTAGGAGCGGTAATAGACAGAACGGGAAAATTGGAAAGAGAAGTAAATAGCAGGATAGCATCATCGGTGAAGTTGTATCATGCTATAAGAAATGGATTTTTAAATAAGAAGGAGATCAGTAAGAAGACGAAACTCACCGTATACAAAACGATATATTTACCAACCTTATTGTATGGATGTGAATCGTGGGTACTCACAGAGAAACTGGAAAAGAGATTGCAAGCTGCTGAAATGAAGTATTTGAGGCGAGTAGCAGGAGTAACTATAATGGATAAGATAAAAAATGAAAGTATCAGGGAAAAATTAGAAGTTGAAAGTGTCAGCAAGCATGTGAAAAAGGCGCAATTAAGATGGTGGGGACACTTGAACAGGCTGGATCAAAATAGGCAAGTTAAAAAGATATGGGAAGCGAAGAAAATAGGCAAGAGACGAAGAGGAAGACCTAGAAGGACATGGGGCAACGTGGTAGCCGAGACACTTAAGGAAAGAGGATTGACATGGAAAGAAGCAGAAGTGCTAGCGAGGGATAGGAAGAAATGGAGAATGATTGTGAACGAGTCATGAATGAAACGAAAACCTCGACACCTAACGGTAGAAGAGGAATCGATTATATATATATATATATATATATATATATATATACTTTCATCCACCAGTCGTTGTGACATCCAGGCGTAAAAATTTTGCTAACTCTTTGACATCCATTGACGTTGTGACATCCAAAATCGGATGTCACAACGTTTTCTATGTTAAATCGCCTTGTAGGAGGGGCGGGAGGGTCTAGAAGAAGTTCTAGGTGGATGTCAAAATGCAGTGTTTTAAGTTGGACATGTATATTTAAGTTCCAACGTATATTGCATAGAGGGAGCGCAGGAGAGCTGGTGTTGTATATTGCAAAATTCTACGTTCCAGTTCGTGCGACATCCGTGTATTATACGTAGACATTTTTGTTTCACTTGGCGCGCTTTCTGACATCCGAAACTTGACAACAGTGCGAGAGTGCCCCGTGTGTTGTTTTTTCGCGAAACTTTCGCTTTCTCTGGAATTTCGAAAAATATAATTTTTCAAACGATGATTAAAGAATGACAAGTTTGAATTATTCTTCTACTTTCCAAAAATGTAAAGGTTGCTGCATATTAAATAAAAAATAGGTTACTTCATTTTAAATGAATTAAAGACAGACGTGAAAAATAAACTTTTTTAATTAATCAACAAATGAAAAACATTACAAATAATAACAGCTAAGAATTCAATAAATAGCTGCAATTTTAAAGTACCTAAATGAATATGTTGCCCATTTTCATCTAAACATATGAATTTTTATCTGATACGTGAGGTAATTTTTATGAGTTCATTCTACATACTTTTAAAATTAAATAACTCTCCCATTTTTATTTAACATGCAGCAAATTGTTCATTTTTGGAAAATAGATGAACTTAGCTTTTTGATGGTTTAAAAATATACCTACAGGTTGTTCCATTAAAAAAAAACACCGATTTTTGAAATCGAAAAGCGCAATTGTTTTGCATAAATAGGGAGACATTTGGAACATGGCATATAGAAAACTTTAGAACAAAATAAATTTACTGGTGAAAACCAGATCCGCCTACCATTTCGGAAACATGAGATAATTGCTGTTAAAATTGGCGAGTGACCACTTAGTTTAAATCGAAGATGTCAGCTGGTCATCAAATTTCATAATTGTTTTAACGAAGAAGCGGGGGGGGGGTATGTTGCAAATAATTTTAAAGGTCGTTCAATTCTTAATTTAGCCAAGTATGAAACCATTCTATAGATTCCATTCAAAATGGCGGCTCTTGTGATTTTGAGTAAATTGCTGTAATTTCACAAATGAGTGATACTGGACAGTTCGAACAACTTATCCTCGGACAAGTACACCGCTAGGCACTGAATGATTATAAAACTAACTCCGGATTTTGTGTACTACGAGACGTCATAGAATGCTACCCCAACTAAGCTAGCATTGAAATATTCATAACGTGCCTCTACGTACTTACTGGCTTATCAGCAGGTTATGTTTAACTAAATATTGCATGTTCCAAGAATGCACGGAAAAACCTAGTCCACCGATTTGTGATTTGAACGCCCTGTATTTGATTGCATTTTGGAATTCTGTGCTGAATTTAAGGCAGCTTTGTTAACCATTCACTGGGTCTAACTCCTAGCGTTTCGCCTTTTCTTCATGTTAAAACTACGGTTAACAAAGTGGCCCTTAAATTCAACAAGGAATTCCACAGGGTGTTCCGTTTAAGAAAATGAAGTTAGGCGGTGTGCAGAAGAACTGGGCAGCCTGTATTAGTGCAAATAATTTTAAATTATAGCCAATTCAGAAAGAATAAAACTTTATTAAGAACGATGAAATAAATAATAATATTATTTATTTCATCATGAACTTCTACCAAAGAGTAACTGAAGATAATATTAACTACATTTATTAAGAACATTTTTTAGTACAAAGCCTAATAAAGCTATGAGGGAGGAAACCCCTAATAAGTGGACACACTGTATATGCAGGGTGTTTCTTTAATGATCGGAAAACATCTTGTACATATTCCTAGCGTCAAAGTAAGAAAAATGATAAGAAAAAACATGGGTCTGGAAACGCTTCATTAATACTGCCTCCTGACTGATCATTTTCTTAATTTTTTAACCAATCATGTAGCAGTATTTTCCAGTCTCATTAGATAGATTAAAAACTATGATAGGGACGTGTAAGTCATTTTTCAATATCTCGTAGCGTTTCCAAGTTATAATTGATAAAATCTGAAAAATTATGTTCTTTAACGTCAAATAACGCCGAAACGGTGGGAGTTAGACCCAATGTACGGTTAACAAAGTGGCCTTCAAATTCAACAAGGAACACCAAAATGCAATCACAAACATTTTTTTTAAATCCGCCATATTTTGTAAGGTATGCATTCAAACTTTCAAAACAAAATGTTTGCTGGAACACATGAGATATTCCTAACGTAAGCTTAAGTAGAGACACCCTGTATACTTAACTTAGACATGTCCATCTTTACTTCTCATTAGATTTCTCTTCGGTTTCCGACAATCCCGAGCAAAGTGACCACGACCTCTACAGTTGTAACATATTACATATTACATTTACTCTGTACCTTTCTTTTGTGTTGAGGCTACTGCCGGTTTTCTTAGAATTCGATGGCACTACTGCTATAGCCTTTTTTGAGTCTTCTGCAGATGATAAGTTGGCCTTCTCGTCTTGAAAACGTGCTGTTGGGTTTGTTATTGTCTGTTTGTCTTCATCAAATGGCAGCCAAGCTTGTCTAAAATTTCTGTATTTTGTAGGTAATCCACTAAGAATTTTGGGTCATCACAGCTGAGTCACTGACGATTCTCCAACTTCCTTTATTTGCCTGACCAAATTTTTCACCTTCGTTATATGCTGAGCTATTGTATCATTAGGACCCATGCTATACTGATGGAATCTCTCAACTATCTTTTCGTTTGTTTCAGATTTTTGTTCGTAAATAGAATTTAGTTGATCAAAAATATCTTTAGGCGATAAAGATTTCCCAATTAGCGTCATCCGAAATAATTCCATTGCTGACGTTAACAGGAACATGACATACCCATCATATTTTACCCACTTTTCTATTTTTTTCTGCGCTTCATCGTCTCCAACAGGAACTTCTGGTTTCCTTACTGTACCATTGGCTATACTATAGAAGCTTTTCGCTATTAATGTACTCTTCATCTGGAACTTATATTGATGGTAATTTCTACAATAATTTTTTTTACATTCATCACTTTCGATCACCCATTGTCACACAGACTTTTGACCTTAGGCTTTTTTTTACTTTTCTCTGATGAAACACATTCACCACAAATTTAACGTTCAGCATCCAGACTTCCGTAATCTGGGGATGTAATCTGTCAAATAATACGGTAAACTTCAGCTGAAAGAGCGTAATTACACGAAAAAGAATGCAAAACGTAAAATAATGTAATTATAAGTTCACAGAAAATTTTATAGCCACGTGTGTTTTTGCATCCAGAAAACTACTAGTTTTAAAAAAGAACCAAACCAAAACAACTCTGTTTTATCAGTAGGTATACAAAACAAAATAAATTCTAAAGCCGTGTATAGACAGGCAACAAGGGGCAACATGTCATTGCGACTGTCGACTGTTTCTGTTTCGTGTCACAAAAGGAGGTAACTTAGTGCCCACATAAAAGAAACAAGTCGACTAAGGTTCCAAATAAAATGAAACATGAAGATACTTAGTGTCCACACAACACAGTAATGTTTGTGATATGAGACGAAGAAGTCACGCATGTCATACAGGCACTGATGACAAACTGTCTATACCAAAGACACAGTCGCAACTTGTCGATATCTGTTACCTATTTTCTTTTGAAGTTTACCGCCTCGAGAACGAAACACGCGACATTCTGAAACATTTGCTTTGGCGACTGAAACAACTAGGAACAAGTAGAAACAAGTGGCAACTTTGTTTCGGGAAACAGGTCGCCAATAACAAAAGTTGCTACTTGTTGCCTCTGTCTGTACCCGGCTTTTGGTTTGGACAGTTTGTCATCAGTGCCTGTATGACGTGCGTGACTTCTTCGTCCCATATCACAAACATTACTGTGTTGTGTGGACACTTAGTAACTTAGTGTCCACATAAAAGAAACAAGTCGACTAAGGTTCCAAATAAAATGAAACATGAAGAAACGTAGTGTCCACACAACACAGTAATGTTTGTGATATGGGACGAAGAAGTCACGCACGTCATATAGGCACTGATGACAAACTGTCCAAACCAAAAGCCGGGTACAGACAGAGGCAACAAGTAGCAACTTTTGTCATTGGCGACCTGTTTCCCGAAACAAAGTTGCCACTTGTTTCTACTTGTTCCTAGTTGTTTCTGTCGCCAAAGCAAATGTTTCGTTCTCGAGGCGGTAAACTTCAAAAGAAAATAGGTAACAGATATCGACAAGTTGCGACTGTGTCTTTGGTATGGACAGTTTGTCATCAGTGCCTGTATGACATGCGTGACTTCTTCGTCTCATATCACAAACATTACTGTGTTGTGTGGACACTAAGTTTCTTCATATTTCATTTTATTTGGAACCTTGATCGACTTGTTTCTTTTATGTGGACACTAAGTTACCTCCTTTTGTGACACAAAACAGAAACAGTCGACAAAGTCGAAATGACATGTTGCCCCTTGTTGCCTTTGTCTATACACGGCTAAAGACACAGTCGCAACTTGTCGACATCTGTTACCTATTTTCTTTTGAAGTTTACAGCCTCGAGAGCGAAACACGCGACATTCGGAAACATTTGCTATTGCGACAGTAACAACTAGGAACAAGTAGAAACAAGTGGCAACTTTATTTCGGGAAACAGGTCGCTAATGACAAAAGTTGCTACTTGTTGCCTCTGTCTGTACCCGGCTTTATGCTGCGCCACTGTCTTAAGCCGGGTACAGACAGAGGCAACAAGTAGCAACTTTTGTCATTGGCGACCTGTTTCCCGAAACAAATTGCCACTTGTTTCTACTTGTTCCTAGTTGTTTCTGTCGCCGAAGCAAATGTTTCCGAATGTCGCGTGTTTCGCTCTCGAGGCGGTAAACTTCAAAAGAAAATAGGTAACAGATGTCGACAAGTTGCGACTGTGTCTTTGGTTTGGACAGTTTGTCATCAGTGCCTGTATCACATGCGTGACTTCTTCGTCCCATATCACAATCATTACTGTGTTGTGTGGACACTAAGTTTCTTCATGTTTCATTTTATTTGGAACCTAAAGCCGTGTATAGACAGAGGCAACAAGAGGCAACATGTCATTGCGACTTTGTAGACTGTTTCTGTTTCGTGTAAAAAAAGGAGGTAACTTAGTGTCCACATAAAAGAAACAAGTCTACTAAGGTTCCAATTAAAATGAAACATGAAGAAACTTGGTGTCCACACAACACAGTAATGTTTGTGATGTGGAACGAAGAAGTCACGCATGTCATACAGGCACTGATGACAAACTGTCCAAACCAAAGACACAGTCGCAACTTATCGACATCTGTTACCTATTTTCTTTTGAAGTTTACCGCTTCGAGAGCGAAACACGCGACATTCGGAAACATTTGCTTTGGCGACAGAAACAACTAGAAACAAGTAGAAACAAGTGGCAACTTCGTTTCGGGAAACAGGTCGCCAATGACAAAAGTTGCTACTTGTTGCCTCTGTCTGTACCCGGCTTTAGTCGACTTGTTTCTTTTATGTGGACACTAAGTTACCTTCTTTTGTGACACGAAACAGAAACAGTCGACAAAGTCGCAATGACATGTTGCCCCTTGTTGCCTCTGTCTGTACACGGCTTTTGGTTTGGACAGTTTGTCATCATTGCCTGTATGACATGCGTGACTTCTTCGTCCCATATAACAAACATTACTGTGTTGTGTGGACACTAAGTTTCTTCATGTTTCATTTTATTTGGAACCTTAGTCGACTTTTTCTTTTATGTGAACACTAAGTTACCCCCTTTTATGACACGAAACAAAAACAGTCGACAAAGTCGCAATGACATGTTGCCCCTTGTTGCCTCTATCTATACACGGCTTAAGGCAAGTAATACCAAAACATATGAAAATGAAAGATACATTCTAAGAGTAATGGGTCGTTCTATAAAGAAAGGTGCAGTTGGTTCACCAGGAATTTAATTTTATGGTAGGTTTAGGCCTGAATTTAAATTTTCAATTAAAATAAAATAAACAAAAGCATCCTGTTCCCTGGCAGGCTGCTTCAGTGGAGAGCCACACAATCCGTCAATTTGGTAGGAATTTATTCTATACCTATTTTTGATGCTCACTCAAAATTGTTCAAGTTTTAGTTGTTCGAGTACAATTATAGCCCTCCTTTGAAAAAAAACTTGCAATGTCCTTATTACTCCTAAAAGGATGTTATACTTATCTTCCAATACTTAATAAATTATTTAGCCACGAATTTAGCCATTCCTTGGGCATGTGCAGAGTTAACAAATTGCAACTCAATGGGCCTTTTTCCAATTTTTTAACTTTGAAACCGAAAAAAATTGTTTTAATGCACCCAGTTAACGCAATTCCAGTCACATTCACATTGCGCTACCTTTCGTTATTGCAAATTTACGAGAAAAGAACTCTGTAGGCAAAATATTTTCCGAAACGAGAAAATTTTTCAATAATTAAAATAAGTTAAGAATATTGAGAGAACTTAATTTTATTTTGGAAACCCTTGCCCTGCGTTAAATACATGGGTTGCATAGGGAAATCGCCCGCGGTATAATCTCCTCTTTAATAAATGATTTATGAAAATGGCAACTCTGTAAAGATGTCACAAGATACGCAAATATTTCACGGATGTCGCAGGACATGTGAAATAAATATGTATAATGGATATACAACGGATGTCAAAGAGATAGGACAAATATTTTTTTCATTATGTGTATGGTTGATTTTTTTTTCTCGAAACGGCACCCCCTCTTGAATTCCAGAAAGTCTTATTCTTGTTTTCTTCGTATATGCTTTTTTAAGGCTGGATGCCGAAACGTCACCATTTTTACCGGATGTCACAAGATACGGCGGACCAGTATATATATATATATATATATATATACAATACTTACCAAGATCTTCTCTTTCGAACTGTACCCACCGGGTATTTTGAGTTGCCTCTACAGATTTTTAAAATGTCGGGATTCAGGGAAAAAAATGATTTAGCCTCAGAGGATTGATTTTTTGACATTTGTAGTCCGAGAAGTTGTTACCCTAATACAGTATCCAAAGAATCTTACATCTGTCTTTACTGTCAGTACAGAAAAACATCTCTAATTTCAGGGTGTCGTATCTCAGCTAGCTCCCTGCTTAGAGCAAAGAAACTTGACGTGAGCCTATATTACGTGTGAACGAATAACTTCACGCGTATTTGACGTTGTCCGCTAATTGGATACGAGCATATTTCACTACTGTGGAAACTAAATAAAATATATTGTAACTTATAGTTTAACACTGAAAATTTCCGAAATGTAAAAAGATCAAGCATGTCCCTACCACGTATCCATTTACAAATCAAAAGGTGCCCGATCAATATACAGGCTTATAATTAATTTTGACATTATCTACCACAAAATATCCAAAAAACAAAATATATATCTCTGAAAAAAATAAATTCAGTACCTGGGAATCGTCTTCACGTGACAAAGCAGGAAACTCTGCCTTACCCACATCAGGATTCGTAGTGGATATGGGTAGATCAGCTGCGCCGATATCAGAATTCCGAAAGTTGTCCTCTTCTTCATCGCTTCCTAAATATTCAGATCCTCCCAGTTCTTGGGATGTCTGAAAAACAATTTGGTATCGACACAAAATATTACATTTTTCCATCAAATTCTTACAGTGGTTGTATAACTTCTGGAAGAGATAATGCTGGGTCTGATAGTGGCCTCAGAGGGTGCTCTAGATGACCACGTGGACCCTTCTACTCTTGCCTGAGCAGGCACATGCTGACCTCTTATTAATTGAATATCAAGGTCCGCGCAACAATTATCGCAAATTATGTACGCCAGCCTTGTAACTATTGACTTGCTACAATGAATCGGTGTATCTGTATGCTCATGGTACTGCAACACATGCAAAACTCATTTTAAATTTATGTACCAGAACAGAAACATTTGCGGAGAAATGCAAAACTACAAGAGAAAAATAAACAAATAAAATAACATACATATCTACAAACGTTGTTATGTTATGTTATGTTTCCCTTACAATTATTTAGGGTTACAGAACTCACAGCACACATAATCCTGGGACTGTAATCGTAAACATCTTTTTCTAATTCGATCAAGCTTAAAGATTTAGTAGGCCAAACTTGTTTGCCCGCACATTCGTTTCTGAGAACGAACAATAGATATTCCAAGGAGCGCACTTTAAAAGAATTTGACCCATTGCCTAAAAACATCAGAAATTAACTAATGTTTTCTAAGAAATTAAGGGTAATTTACTAACACAAGTCATCGCAGAATTGCTGTAGAATTTCAATTATAAGATAAAGGTCTTTGTCACGGGTGTACACTGGCGGGAATTCACCTTGGGCACCTTGCGGTTTAGCCTATAAAACAATAAAACCAAAAGAAAACCGTAACTGTAAAGAAAAATAAACAGAATGGCATGCACGTTTTCAAAAATCTAATAATTCTGGATGCGTTCAGATTGACACCTGTTATTTATTACCCAAGTTTTCTTTCATAAATTACCTTTAAATATTTTTTGAGTTCTGTAAATACTTCTGCTAGGTTATCTCCAGAATCTTCTGGAGGAGGAAGCGGCAACTGATGTGTTTCATCAGCTGTCTGCTTTGCAGCGGATGCGTATCCAAGAGGCAAAGGGCCTACGAAATTGCAACTCTTGTTAGCCTACATCTTACGATTCACAATCAAAATAATTTACCAGGTTTAATGACGTAATGGAATACATCTTCAGGTAGTACGCCACTTTGTAGGTTAAAGCGGGCACAAGCTATTTCTGCTGGTACGTGCATCCGATAATTAGTGCAGTAGCAAAATTCGTTTATGTGGATGATATAAAAATAATGATTCGCAAGTTCTAAAACGTAAAAAGTCCTATACTTAATAAAGCCAAGAAATAATTTTGGAAATTGAAGATAGGCTTTCAAGGACAACACCCGTTCGTTGTCGTATATGTAAAATTTACCCACCTAAAATGAATTTCTATTTGTAAAACCTGCCTTACTTACCATCGGTTTGCTTTAAAACTTGAACTGTTTGCAGAGTTTCTTGCTTTATGAGCCGTTCCTTTCTTGTTGTTTCGTCTTCCTTTTTTCTAATATCATCAATATTTTGACCAAGAGACGTTAGTTTTTTTTCTTTGGCGGATCCTTTTTCCCTCTTAGCCATATCCTCATATTTCTTGCGTTGCTGCATGCTCATATTCTAAAAAGTATTAATATTTTTCTCATAATGTAAAACCAGTGACGGCTCCTCAGATGAAGCTTCATTCTTTGACTATACATGGGCAAAGTGTCAGTAGCCTAAGTTAATAAATTCCAGTTACGTTAAATCCAATAAGCATTACTAGTGTATATAGAACTAGTTGGGAACGTGTAATCTCAGACTCGTATATCACTGGATCCTTCTCAACAAATGTTAGAATATCTTATTATAAACTATAAACCTAAACCACTCTTATAATGTAAATAAAGTTGCAGACCCAAGGGACAAGAGTGACTGATGCTAGTTATTTTTAAATAAACATTTCCGTGTGCCACAAAATAGCGAAACGCATTTCTTATATTGGTAGAAAAGGGGGCCGGGGATGTACCGAACCTGCTTCACCCATTCCCGAAGTCACAAGTCACCAGCTTAAAAGTGGAATGAAATTATTTTTTACGTACTTTCCAAAGGGGATCTGCCGCGGCGCTTACTTCCTCCATGGTTTTATAATTTCGGCCTTGGGAACTCTTCAGCTCCATCATGAAGAAAAAAAAGGCATTTCTGCACGCTTTATTTTTCTTCACCATTTTGAATTATAACTATAGAAAACAGGTTCCAGATTTATATATAATGAGATTATCTCCTTATCACCGTACCTCCACAATACTTTGCAATATTTTACCTGTAAAGCTAATAAATTATTCTTATTTTTAACAACGAAATATAAACTTTCAACAACAGAAAGACGGATGACGGACCAACACAAGCGCCAAACGCAAATGACAAATGTGTCCGGATCCGGAACATAGCAACAAAAATTACTTGTGTGAACCGTGAACGTGAAATGATTGTAGCTCGCATATAATTCCGGTAGTGAGCCTTTCACAATATTATGGTTCCACCATTTAAATTTTAGTTAATTAATTTTTATTATTATCAGAAAGTTGAAATTTCAACTTAATAAGAGGAAATTCTTATTAAATTAGTTTCTCCTTGGTGCTTCAGCCCCGTCATATATGTAGAATATATAAATATATCAGAATTAAGAAAATTGATTGGATATCCCGGCCGCCATACTTGGCGTTATATTTGGTACAATGTTGCCAGGTGAAAAAACTGAAAATCACCAGACCCTTGCTTTAAAAGTTGCCAGATTCTACAAAAAATCACCAGATTTTATATTTTTCGCATATTTACATGCAATACGAATAATAAATAAAATATAATGCTTTATTTCAAACACATACCTATTGCAAAATAACAATTAAAACAAAATTCTTGACATTGCAAATAAAAACAAAACAAATAACATGAAATTTTATTGGTACATACTATTATTGTGTTTTTTAATAATATCTGTAGTCTGGCGGTTCAAGCAGTTGAGTTTTTGAAACATATGTATGTATAATATCTAGAGTTTTTTGGATAATATGATATTACAGATTATGTACTTAACAACGAAGAATAAAAACATAATAAAATCGTTTCTTTAATATAAATTTATAAGTTCTTACGTCAGTTAAAAAATCACCAGAAATAAGACTTTTTAAGAAAGTTTTCACCAAATCACCAAATGGGTTAAAAAATCACCAAATCTGGTGAATTTTCACCAGACCTGGCAACATTGATTTGGTAGGTCAAATGCATTAGCATTTTAACAGCCTTGGGATGGTAGTACTGGGTTTTGACGTTAAAAACTTTTGATATATGAAATTTGACAATTGACAGTGACGTTTAATTTCTTATAGCATGTGAGAGTTGTACATTTTCTGGAAATTGACCTAGTTTTATTGAATTTATGAAAGAATTAAATATTTATGTACTAAACAACGGGTCAATCTATTTCCGGTATATGGCTTTTACAAAGCAAAGTCTAGTTAGAATATTTTCTAATGATCTAACCTAACATTTCTGATAGCTGAGTAGAATCTTTTGTCAACTAAACTGTGATTTTTAGTAAATCTTCGTAGATAGGATAAATAAAAAATGAGCACTGTTATCAAGGTATTCACCCTAAATTGTTGGTATGTAACCGAGTTTTCGAAAATAGATCGAAAAGTCAGTATATTGTTGGATTTCAGGGGCATACCGTTAATTTCCAAAGACCGCAAATCAAGAATGAAAGCTATTGCGGAAGCCTTAGTGAATAGTGATTATGATATTGTTTGTTTACAAGAAGTTTGGTCCAATTACGATTTTCATATTATTCGTAATAAAGTTGCGGAAGTTCTGCCATTTTCGCACTATTTTTATAGGTATTTTATAAAACTGGTCTTTTGTTCATTGAAATTTCTATTAAATGTGATGTTCTAGTGGAGTAGTTGGATCTGGTGTATGTATTTTATCGAAATATATGTTAAAAGATGTGTTTTTTCACCAGTGGGCCGTAAATGGGTATGTCCACAAGTTAAAGCATGGAGATTGGTTCGGTGGCAAAGGCGTGGGACTTTGCCGACTCAAAATCAACGATTTTAATATAAATATTTATAGTGCGCATGTTCGTAAGCCATTTTAGTCTCGAATTTCGGATTATCTCGCTTATTTTAGTTACACGCTGAATACGATCGTCATTTTGATGAGTACAAATCCCATAGGATACTCCAAGCTTTTGACACTGCTCAGTTTATACAATTAACATCAGGTAATGCTGATTTGGTGATATTAGCTGGAGATTTAAATACGGAACCTGGAGATTTAGCATACAGGTAACAGTTTTCAATCTGAAGAAAACAGAAGTAAAAGGTTCCATTACAGAACTTTGGTAAGCGTAGCTGGATTGACTGACGCCTTCATAGAAGCTGGGGAAATCACTTCTGACCTTCAAAGCACCAACGAATGTATCAAAAACAGTTACACACATAAGTCTCTCATAAAAAGTCATTGCGCAGGAAAACGCATTGATTATATTATGTACAGGCCTGGTACAGATATTAAAGTCGATTTAACAAAATACTCGTTGCCACTTCCAGAAAGAATACCAAAAAAATCTTTTAGTTACTCCGATCACGAAGCTGTTGCTTCGAATTTGTTTGTTTTAAAATCTAAAGTTGCAACCTCTGAATATGACAAAGAATCTCAAAAATTGGTCTTGAACGAGTGCATGGAAGTCTGCGATCATGCAATTCGGCGATTAAATATCCATAAACGGGTTTATTGGTTTTTCACAATTATTTTATTAGGTTTTCTTATAACTACTTTTGTTACAAATGCACCTTTTGGTTACACGATTATTTACCATATTTTACGAGTTTTGCTTACCGCCATGATTTTTTTCATGGTTATAATGGCAACTTTGTGGAATAGCATCGAGAAAAATGCAGTGGTCGCTGGGAAATGCGCCATGAAAATTACCATGGGATATTTAATTAATGACGAAACTAATTTATAGGGTTAATTGTTTAAATTAATTCTTGCCAAATAATGCATATTTTATTGAAAATTCTAAATTAAGACAATAATAAAATACCTGGTGTCAACAAATCTATATGAATTCTACACTACCACTCATTACTTAATAGAAATATATAAACATATGTTACTTAAATTGTATAAAATTTGGTTTTAGTAGAGAACCCCGTGCCACACTAAGAACATCCAAAAAATTAGAAAAGGCAAAATTAATTTTTTGAAAATGTGTTACTTATCTTCAATGTTCTATTTTCTAAATATTATAGTACACATATAATTAAAATCTGGAATATTGGTTATAAAATATGTACATGCATTTAAAAAACAAATGTTAGGAGTATTTCTGGCAAAATCTGAAAGTTGCCTGTAGGTATTGGAACTATACCAATCAGTTTGAAATTTGAAACCAAATTTTTGGGACAATTAGAATAACAAATATTGTAGTTATGGGTGGCCCTAAATTCGTTGATATCCTGGTATACAGTCAGTCCCACTCAACTGTGTTCAGAATGGGAATCTCAGAAACCGATAGAGATAAGAGATACAGGATTGGTTAAATATGGGACGAAAGTCGTGCATGTGAATAATTCTAACCTACCCTCTTTCACAAAAAATTGAGGGCACTGTAGATATTGGCGATGCAATGCAAGGTTTCTCATTCTTGCAGAATCAACAGTCATTTTTTTTACTTTATGGTAGCCTATTAATTTATTGTGATTGCAATTTATCTCATTTAAATTTTTCATCTTCAGCTGCATATAAAGAAGTTATGGACAAAAAGATTATGCTCAGAACATGTTAATCAAAGATTATACCCATGTAACATTCCATATAAATGTAAAAATTAAAATTTTAACACTTAATTTCAGGCAGCACTTAAACATTCATCATTTTGCTGCAGAATTTATTCCGCGCCAAGCAACAAAAGTGACGTCACGCCTTTCGCAGCTGCTTGGTGCACGAGATCTTGTCCAACGTTTATTACGTCTCCCACATAAAAGTGATAATTTTTATTCTTGTTTTCGCGATAAAAAAACACGGGCAAATATTTTAACAAGTTCTTTCTAAGTATGAAATAAAAAGTGGTGCGATTGCCCGTTTTACCGGGTGTTAGGTTTTGTTAATTTGTTTTAGAATGGCCTGATTTTGACAGGCCGCCATTTTCTGTTGGAGGGCGGAGTATGGATACACAACGTTATATATGCACGTGAGTGTTACCAAAATTTGAGCAGATTTGGTGCCAAACAAAATGGTGATGTTTAGAGTTCATGTAATTTAACTCGAAATAACGAAATAACGTTTGCAATAGTGCAACCAGTCATATCATTTTAAGAATTTTCGTTCAATTTTCGGCGTAAATCGACTAAGTTTAAGTTACTCCCCTTTTTTGGTGCCAAATGGTAACACAAACATCTGCTTTGTTATTCCTCCTCTTCTTCCGTCCAATAAGCTTTGAACAAACAAATGTGTGCCCTCCAGCTGTCAATTGTGTGACGACATTCTAAAATGAGATTAACTACGAACTAAAGCTCAGTCCTCAGTATCATTTTTTTAGATCTTTATTCATAAATAACGTAGGTACCTATTCATCAGAAATGGTTATGTGTATGGATTCAATGGATTGTCACGTTTCTATTTCTTATAGTCATATGATGGATGTTTGAACTTTCTAATATATGTATTTTTAAACCTGAATTCAAAAACACAAATTTGTGTTTCTTTCCGAGATTCTTGTGATCACACTTCAGTGGGACGGGACACCTGTAGGAATACATAGTAATATTTTTTGATTTATGGCAAATAAACGAGCCAAAATGGGATCAGTAATTGGTTGTAAAGATACATTTTCAACAAGGTTTCCTGGATTTATCATTAAGAAGGATTTGAGGAAGCTTTAGTTTTATAAGGGTTCTTCCAAAAACTGCTCAAATTTTACTTTGTTGTAGTATTTAATTTATAATGTATACTTAAATAAAACATTCCATCCACAAATTGGCGTTTTCTATGTCGTCATGTTCCTCATGTCCTTTTTGTGCATTGCGTTATACATTGTGTGATTATATAATTGTGTAAACGTTAGATCTTAGAGGAGGGAAGAAGAGGAGGAATAACAAAGCAGGTGTTCCTGTTACCATTCGGCACCAAAAAAAGGGGCGTAACCTAAACTTCTTAGTCTCTTTACGCCGAGAATTGAACGAAAATTCTTAAAGTGATATGAGTAATTGCACTATTTCAAACGCCGCTTTCGTTATTTTCGGATAAATTACATGAATTCTAAACAGTAACCTGGTTTCATACCTTTGTTTGGCACCAAACACTCTCAAATTTTGGTAACACTCATGTGCACGGCAAGGGTCGGGCGTTACGTATCCATACTCTTCCCTCATCTAAGCGTTAAATAAACAAAAGTGACAGTCCAATTGAGCTGACGCTGACAGGTACTTGTGACTTCTAAATCACAGGTACTAAGTTATTCTGTGATTATATACTAGTGCTTCGTCCGACGATTTTGTTCCAAGACGGTCGGATGTGCGCATTACACAATATCAGTAAAATGACGTTTAAGTACTTCCGTACTTCGTTATTGGACGGCGCGTCCAACAGTCCTTGTGGGTGTTCGAGTATGGTTTGGAGCTGCCGCGTTTTTCTCCTAGGGCTAGGTGGGTTCTGCTCCCGTACAGGCTGATTTTAGCTTGTTTCTCTACGTCATCTTTTTTCCAAAAAATGCGTGTGTTTGGTGCGAGGACAGTTAAATGATCGGTTTCAAAAATTCGTTCTCTCAGCTTTAGCTTTTTTGCACTTCCAAACTTTGTTGACATTCTGTAATGCGCATGCTCGACTGTGCTCGAACAACATTTTAGGTGACGGTCGGACCTCGGACGGAGCAGTAGTCGCTCTCTAACTGTCACAGATGAGGTTATTTAGTTCAAAAAGTTTTTCATAAATTAGACACTAGTGTTTAATTTGTCAAGTTTTTACTGCTGTGCTCCAAGTTTATTATGTTTATTTGGAAAATATTAAATAAAGTCACTTCCACTCAAAACTACAGGTGTTTACTAACCTCACAAAAGTACGTTTCCAAAAGTTAATGTATGCAATAATAAGTACATTTATTTATTTGTTTACAGATTAAATCGTGATGCAAGATGTTTTTGTTCAAACCCCGATATTGTCGGTCCTTCCGATGTTCCAGTGGAGAGAATTCGAAATTTTAGCATCATAGCTCATGTTGATCATGGAAAAAGTACTTTAGCAGATAGATTATTAGAACGCGCTGGTGCAATTGAAGTAAATACAGGAAAACAAGTTTTGGATAGCTTACAAGTGGAGAGAGAAAGAGGAATTACTGTGAAAGCGCAAAGTGTGTCGTTACCATACAAATATCACGAAGAAATGTACATGTTAAATTTAATTGATACTCCGGGACATGTAGATTTTTCAAACGAAGTATAGCGTTCTAGTTGATAATGAATTTTTCGATAAAAATTTTTTTGAAGGTATCTCGTTCACTATCGGCTTGTCAGGGGGTTATTTTATTAGTAGATACAAATGATGGGGTACAAGCGCAAACTGTAGCAAACTTTTACTTAGCTTTTGGAAATGATCTAATTATTGTGCCGGTAATTAATAAAATAGATTTAAAAAATGCAAATCCAGATCGCGTTTGCAGCCAGTTACAAACCTTATTCGATATTTCTCCAAAGGACATTTTAAAGGTAAGGAAATTGTTATTTTGTGATTAAAATATTCGCGTTTGAGTATTTAATAGATCTCTGCTAAAACGGGTATGGGTATAACGGAAGTTTTCGAGGCTGTAATCCAACGAATACCGCCACCAACTGTTGATTTAAATGCCCCATTTAGGGCCTTATTGTTCGATAGTTGGTATGATAAATATCGAGGAGCTCTATCATTGGTATACATACAAGATGGTAGCATTGAAATTGGTAATTCCATAAGTTCTTGCTTTACTAATAAAAGTTATGAAGTAAAGTCTCTATCTGTTTTAAGACCTCGAGAAGAGAAAGTGATTAAATTGTAAGTTTTATAGATGTCAGAGTTGGGCAGTAACTGGGTACCTTGACAGCTAAGCTAAGATAAGCTACATTCTTAAATCGGTAGCTGTAGCTTGTAACTAGTGTTTGTTTTCCATATCGAGGCATTCAAGGGATCGACAGGTGTTTAACTATTTTTGGTATGCAATCAAAGTAACAGATGTTACTGGCCTGTCTCTGACAAATGCATTTTTTTGGGCTTGCAAAAAAACTTTTTAGAACTGCAGGTCAAATTGGTTTGGTTGGTTGCAATATGCGATCCAGTAAGGAAGCATGTATTGGCGACACTTTCTATACAACCGGCACAAAAGTAGAGCCACTGAAAGGCTTCACACCTGCTAAACCAATGGTTTACGCTGGTTTGTACCCTTTTGACCAATCCCAACATGTAAATCTAAGAAATGCTATAGAAAAATTAGCATTAAACGATCCAGCAGTGTCTGTCACAGTAGACACAAGGTAAAATAATTATCGTCTTGATGTCGAATAAGTATTTTTTGTAATTCAATTCTGTTTAGTCCAGCTTTGGGGCATGGTTGGAGGCTTGGTTTTTTAGGTCTCTTGCATTTAGAAGTATTTTCTCAAAGATTAGAACAAGAATATGGCGCAGAAACGATTTTAACAGCGCCATCTGTCACTTACAAAGTTAAACTAAAGTCGACGAAAAAATTAATTAAGGAAAATGCCGATGTTGTTTTTGTTAATAATCCCGCACATTTTCCCGAGCATGTGCAGATAGAAGAATGTTTTGAGCCCATGGTCATTGGTGAGTTTGAAGAGTGAATCACGATTCATGTTATATATTGGAATCCTTGGACATTTTTAGGAACTATTATAACACCCGACAAATATTTGGGGCCAATAATGTCTTTGTGTATGGACAGACGAGGTGTTCAAAAATCGGCAACTAATATAGACGACGAGAGGGTCATGTTGAAATTTGAATTTCCTCTTTGCGAAATAATCGTCGATTTCCACGATTATTTAAAATCTTACTCTTCAGGGTATGCTAGTTTTGATTATGAGGATTTTGGATATGAATCTAGCAATTTAGTAAAGGTGTTTTATGCGTTTTTAAAAAATATTTCTGTTAGTCAATATTATGGTTTTAGTTAGCGATCCATCTTAATGGAAAACCAGTAGACGAGTTAAGTACGATAATTCATGTAACTAAAGCAAAGACTATCGGCAGAAAGATGTGTTTAAAATTGAAGGACATGATTCCACGCCAGATGGTTCAGATAGCCATACAAGCTGTTGTTAACGGGAACGTTGTGGCTAGAGAGACACAAAAGGCATATAGGAAAGATGTCACAGCTAAACTTGTACGTGTTACATGTCTCGGATAAGAGTGCATGACACAAAAATCTCAGAAGCAGTAAAAATTTAAAGTTCTATGACTTGCTGGGTTTTCGTAAAAAGCACAATTTTGTTTGGAGAATCAATTTAATATTGTTAGGAGCAAAATTATGCCAAATTATATATTTGCTTGTCGGCGTAATATCTTTTACCATTTCTAAGATCCACGTATTGTGCATTGTTATCCTGAACACGGTGTATACATTTTCTTTATTTGTAACATTGTTTACACATCCATAATGTCCCACCTTGTGGCCGTTTTATTTTTTGATCCATAATCAGGCATCGAAAATATTTTAGAACTTGATCAATTTCTAAGTAGTTTCAATTTAATTTTACAAAATTTATTATTTGAATTTTTAGTACGGGGGCGATGTTACAAGACGAATGAAACTGCTGGCTCAACAAGCTGAAGGAAAGAAAAAAATGCGGCTGATAGCAAACATTTCGGTGCCCAGAGAAACTTTCATTGACGTTTTAAAAAGATAGTATTTTTATGAATAAACAAAGCTGCAACACGAATTTTAAAATTTTATTTTACCAACACAATCTTTTAACGAACATTTTTTTTTGTGAAAAATCACTCGAATTGTACAAAATGTTTCTATATTTATTTGAACAAGAAACTGAAATGATTAAAAAAATTAAACATTGAAGATAAATTATCTGATCCAACTTACCTGTAAGGATACCCTTGTGTTTTTGACCTAAAAACGGACAGCAACAAAGAAAAGAAGACCGAAATGAGAACCAAACCAACTATGGCTAGAATTTTCCTCTTTCTGGGATCCCCTTTTCTATTGGCCGATTCTGTCAACAAAATCATCCCCAAAACAATTGCGGCATCTACACTTATTAAGGAATATTTATCCATTAAAATTAGAATCAATAAAATGGATTTTCTAAGTTGAATGGGATCGTTACACAATTTTTAGAAATCATATTTTCCCGAAGATTCTCGTAAAATATTTGGCCCGTATTTTTTTATTTTTCTCACAGCGAACGTTTTAGGTACCTAAACCAGCATCAAAGTTAAGACGCTGGGGGCCAATTTTTGACCATTCGCAACTTAAAACTATTCGCAAGTTTAAGGCGTATTTACAATATTCAATTTTTGTGTGATCGCATATTTGCGTATGCCCAAGATAAGTGCACGTTTTGCTGCGAGCGGCACAATATGAGCGGGCAGTCAATAGTAGGTGTTTTTGTTATGACGTTTACTTTTATAAATCCTGTTGTAGAAAAAGGGCCATCTAATATTCGTGACTTTTTCTGGGTTTATTAACACTGTTGTATTGAGTTGAGCTCTAAAATAAACGTATGTATTTGTTATACGCAATTTAGAAAATGCAGAAATGCAACAACACCATAATAACCGACGCAACCTGAAAAGCAGTTTATTAACATTAATTTCCGGCTTTCAAAGGCATTGTGCAATTATGTGATTGGGGAATTGGAGCCTTTTATGCGTCCAGCGCGTCGAGAATAAGACTTGGATGTAAGGACGAGGGTAAGTAATAAATGGGCAGTATTATAAACACTTTGTAATCTAATGCATCTCGCACACTAAGAAATTCTAAATGTTTCATAAAAAATTAGAAATGCACAGATTAATCTGCATATTTTTGCTATGTTGATTAAATTACCTTTTGTTGACTTGTACTAGCAGTCCTGACCATAAGCTGAACTAACTGGACTGGCTGGGCTGGACAATCTTACCGAAAAATTTATCAAACATTTAGTATTTTTAGAGAGCTTTTAAAATTACCTGCTTAGTCTAATGTACCTAGTTGTCTGTTACTAATAATTCTACTCTGAACATATAGTCTGAATAATATAAGTTGGCGTATGATTGAAATAATCTACGCATCATGTTAGTTTGATGTCTCTCTCGCACGCAACTAGTTGATATGGCAGCTAATTATTAACGTAAGATGAAATAATCAAATTTTCCATTGTAACTCTTTATTTCACTCATTCTCATTTATAATGTTGGATAACAATGTATTTGTACGTCTTTGCTTGTCTCGTATGTTATCATGGAAATCAACCCATACGCCAAGTTATATGATTTAAACTTTACATAGGTATTAGGTGATGCAACCCTCAAAATCTTAAATATTAGTGCAAGATATCCTCGAAGCACAAATTAATGATGCTTACCTACATTTGGAGCATGTCTAACCTGCATAGAGTTCTACGGAATATTCACGCTGATAGCCACACTGATTAATTTTTATTAGGTTTATATCAACATCGTACGTTCATGCTATCCTTGCATACCTAAATTTGCATCATAGGTGACTCTGGCTACCCCCTTCGAACGTGGTTGCTCACACCGTTTAATGCAGTCGAGCCTTATACACCCTATAATATAATGCATAAGAATACCCGAGCTAAAAAAGAATGCTGCAATGGGATGTTAAAAGGACGGTTTCGATGTTTATTAAAACACAGAGTCCTGCATGATAAGCCTGATGTTGCTTGTGTTGTTTTGCACAACATGTGCGTTGAATATAATATTCCGGATGCAGATGAAGAAATTGGCGAAGAAGTGGATTTAGGTATGATGGATGATGTTGGTAATTTAGACGAAGAGGAAAATGCTGCCAGAAGAATAAATACTGAGCTATAGCTGATAGGAGAAGAGCTAGAAGGCAAGTGACTGGAATCTTGCACAGAGCCAATCATTAATAACATCTCGTATGTTATAGTTTTAGTCCATTTACCTACTGTGCAAAATAAAATTCTTTGGTTATTGCTATTGTTACAATATGGAATAATTAATATTTAACTTAAGAGCCCGACACACACAGGAATTTTGGGAGCACGGTAGACGTTCGCCTGTTTGTAAATATTTCAAAAACTATAAATGATTTTAAGTTGTTTTTGTTTGCAAACAGTTCTTAAAATACAAATCTACTATTGCTATTTTGAAATTTGTTAAAAAAAACAAGAAAACAATAAACGAAGGAGCATGTTACATGTGGGTGAAAAGCTGCTTCTTATAGAACCTAATAAAACTTTCCTGAAAAGAAAATCTCAGAATCTGGTTAATAGCAATAGTAGACTGAACCTCTGGCTTGTAACAACACATAAAATTTTCAATTTCGGCCGAAACACAAAAAAGTTATTAGTAAACAGGGGTACCCTTGCATTCGAAGTTTTTCGTCGTAGCTCGTGCTCTCGTCTATCTTTCGACTACTGATCAAAGTCGCTCAGCTGCCAATCGATCCCGAAATAGGGAGTGCGCGCAACAAGTTCATTCTCAAGTGTTAGTTTGGTCGACTAGTTCCCTGCTTACCCAAATAGTTTTTGCCGTCCTCTCTAGGTCCGAACTCCTGAACCCCCCCGATTCTTAGCAAATTGGTGTGTCGGGCTCTTAATATTATTTTTTTGTAGTTGATTTCATTTTAGGTTTCATAAGCAAAATTTGCAACCAAAATGAAATAAATCAAATGATATTCCTGAATAAATTGTATATGTTAATGTTTCAAGTTTATGTGAGGACTATAATCTGTCTGATATAAGAATGCAGTGTTGTTTGATATGGGAGCAAATTTAAAGATTTCTGATTGGTGTAGACGTGAGACAGATTTACACCCTCCAATGTAATTTTATTAATCAAACCTTCAAAAAATAAGATGACATGGATGACAACTGGAAAAATTTATACGTCAATATAATTTATGATTGTTGACTGACGTACAACTTTATAAATGTTAGTATTGCAACTTTTTACTGTCTTGTTAATTTTTGATAAAGAAATATTTTTATTCTGAAGTTTATCATGGCTGATGAAGTGGCTAGTGCAATGGATTATGCCTACAACAGGTGCATACAATTAAAATAAATCTTATCTTATTTTGTATACTAAGGCCCGGTTTTTCAAGTTCGAGTTAACTGACAGTTAGGACTAAACCTTCAGTTATTTTCAATTAGATGTTTTTCAAATCAACTGTTAGTTAACTTTAACCTACACTTGGGGTATGGGTTAACCAGTAACTTTCGCATCATAACCTGAATAAATGACACTGACAACTCCATTATTTGATCTAGCAAATAAAAAATATGAACAACTAGGAAATTAACGTACAAAGTAATGATGAGGAAGTAATAAAAGGACCGAAAACAACACGGCACAGACCTTATAACATCAAATACGGCTTCTACTTCCTAGAACACACTTTTTGTATTTAAATCTAAACAAACAACAAACTTCAAAATTTAAAATTCGCCCTGAATTGGCCTACTTTGACTTTCACACATAAGGTTAAAAATTAAGCTGTTTCCATGGTTTTCAGCACATTTTTGACAGTAGTCCCGGTTCCCTAACCAGAAATTATAATTAACATGAAAAACACAACCTAAGTTTAACTTTGAAGTTACGGTTTGCTAACCTACAAGTTAACTTTCATTTGAAAAACCGGGCCTTACTGTTTTTGTTTTTTAAATTGTTTATTAATCTATTTTTTTCATGTCATTGAATGATCCTCTTTTGTAATTAATATTTCTGTGTAAAACGGGGTGGTCAAGCTACGCCCACCACTGCATTCTTATATCAGACAGACCTTAGCTAGCTTATTCCATATCCACCACAATACGAAAAAATTTAATCAAAAGATTCAAAAAATGACAAGCATTAAAACCTAGATAAGTCAAATTAAGCAAAACAATCATTTCCATGGAAACGAGAACGACTATGCCATGTTGCGATATTCACCATTAGTTTATATGCGAGCACTCTCATTTCAGTTGCGAATGGTAGTGAAAATTTGAACCTTCAGTAAGTATTCGTTTCCAAACGTTCGCAAATAAGCGTGTACGTAAGAAAACGATCAATCTGAAAAATTGACCCCCTGGCCCTTTAAACCTTTTAAATGATGACGTATCCGGGGCAATGCCGAGAATTGTCGATATTAGCCGGAAAGTACAACCGTTGTATGATTATGCTTGCTAGCGCAAACGTCATCTTTGTGTCTGTAAAACGCGTCAAACGTAAACTGAATTAATAAACACTCATGGCAGTTGGCATAAAAAGGAATAAAAACACATAAATAAACGACAGAGAACTATTTATACACCCAATACAAATAAAAAAAGAATAAACTTCCAAATGTCAAATTCTGATTATTCCTAAAATTATTGGTCCCTACTTTACTGACTCAAACTCCACGTAATGTTAGCTTTCGGGGTATCAAAACAAAACAGATGACCAATCACAAGCTAATGACTTAACCGGGGCAGCACATGTTTCTGTTTAATCCTCCGAAGGCGCGCTTCGTGCTAAAATCGCCATTGTTTAAATTTTGGGCTATTGGTGAGTAAATAACACCTATAATCACTTTTTTCTATCAAAATTATATCGATTTTCTATTTAGTGCAACAACCCCATTCAGGCATTTTAATTGAATCTGTCCAAGAGTTACTTAAACACGATAAGAGAAAAGGATACTCAACACCATAACGATGTAAGTTTCAACCACAAACTGTCCTTGAGACGAGCCATGTACGTAAGCAATCTGCCCATTCTGACCCTTGTGTATAAAAGGTGGCCCTCTAATATGATTCCACATTTGTCCCGAAATCATAGTAAAGCAGAAAAATAATGCGCCAGTACCCCACATATTCTTATTGTAAAGGAACTCTAAATTATTTCGTCTGAGATACAAAAATGTTGCCGCTAATGTAAATAGCACGATTACGGCTACTGTTCCTGAATAATTCGGTGGACGGAAAATACGGATCTATCCAAAATAAATAAAAATTGAATAGAACGTTAAAACAAGTATGTGCAGGGCATAAAATTGCGTCAAATACCTGGATATCAGTTCGTTCAGTTATAAATTTAGCTATAGCTTCAGCAGAGAATCCAATTCTCTGTATATCCATAGTATCGGCACCTTTTGGCTTACCTTTGGGTGGAAAATGTACAAAAACAGGTGCCGTATTTAATTTCATCTAAGTACATCAAAATCACTTTAAAAAACACAAAAAACATCGATTCTAAACACTTTACCATTTGAAAAACGTCTGATCCCTCATCAAAATCAACAACAGCGAAAAATAATTTATTATTGTATGTCTGAGAATACCTAAACGAGTTTGCCACGATCGTGAACTCGTCGTTTGCATGCTTACAAACCGTACACTGCCTTTGAGGTGCCATAGCTGTAAACATGATCACTACAGAGTAATTCCTAGGCGTTGCTTTAACAAATTCCTTAAATTTGTTCCCATTAAGTCGCAAAACAGGCCTTTTATTCGTCATTTCTGTCAATTGCTGCACTCTTTCTGCCATTGTATAACCCTACCAAAAAATATTCTTATAATTTTAAATGATTATCTACAAAAACTTATACTTGTTTTCTTGTTTGTCCATTTGCATCGTACAAAAATATTGCAAATACTACAATTAAAGATAGTGTACAAGTTTTCATGGTACAGAACAATTTTAATTCAATTGGAAATCGAATTCTTGTCAACGTGTAACGGGTATTGTTGACCGGCATTCGCCAATTTATCTGTCAAATCCTCAAATCTACACTCATGAGGCATTAAATTACTTGTTCAGTTCACAAAGTGCGCATGTCTGTCTTTAATTCATTTTCGGAAATTTCTTCGCATTGTTAGAAAACATGTTTCTATTATTGAATATAAAATATCTTCAATATTCAATTACGTATTATTTTCAATAATGTAAAGATGGAAAGACACCCGAAAATGCATTAAAGACAGTGATTTTATTTATGTAAATATTATAATTTTTAGTGCGCATAGTAATGATAAACTCAATTATATTTATAGCAGTTTTTCAATGGAAATCGTTTATTTTCAGTTTGTGAGTTGTGCATGCATGTAAAAGCTTTAAAGCTACTATAATTTGCAAAAGCTATGTTGAGATGTTTTGTAATTGATACTGACATACGTCAAGAGCACATGGCACGTTGTTTATTTGGAATCAAAAACTGAACTATCCCCAAGGTTACGTCACTACTTTTGAGGTGAAATGAAGCGTGTGTGATACACTACAACAAACCAACATTTTACAAGAACCGTTCCTTGCCATTTCAAACAACAAGATTACGGAATGAAGGGGAACAGCCACGGATTATTTGGTGAATAGTGGGTGTACAACAATCCGATATCTTATTTTTCAGACACCCAGCAGAAATTTCAAATGTCATTATTGACGCATGCGTAGTGAATGAGTCGAGTGAGCAATTTAGCGTTTCCTGATTAATATGTCACTTCGCGTTTGACAGAAAACAGAATGACATTAAAGATTGACATCAAACGTCAGTGGCCGTGAGACGTGAGATGGTTAGAACATAACAAACACCAAATGGTATAAAAAATTGGATGAAAAATTCAGGATAATACTTTTATTGTTCTTTCAGGGAAAACATAAAAAGAAAGACAAGAAATCCAAACACAAACATGACAAACGTGAACGTGAACGAAAACACTCGACTAGGGAATCTTCATCGGAAGATGAATGGGTCGAGAAAAAGTCAACAAACAAAGAGTCTTCACTTTCGGATGTTTCTAGAGAAGACTGGATGTCATTACCAACAAATTTTCTCACTGTTTCAAATGACGAACGCAAAATGAAAAGGGAAGAAGCTAAAAGGCTCGAGAAACTCGGTGCCCAGTACAATCCAAGAGAATGTGCAAGAGAATTAAACCCTTATTGGAAAAATGGCGGCGATGGTTTGCCCAGTACATCAAAATTTATGAAACCAACTGAAAATAATCAAGAAAAGACCTATAAAAGTAGGGTTAACCAACAGACACATGTGCCAAGTTGGAGAAAAAGTAGTGGTACGAAAGAAAGCGTTAAAAATGAGGAAGAAATGAATAAAAGCAATGCAGTTTTGACTGATAAGGAACTGAATGCGTTAGCAGCTAAGTTGGTTAAAGCAGAAATAATGGGAAATGATAAATTGGTGGCTGAATTGAAAGATAAGTTGGAAGTGGCGCGTAGAGCAAAAAATAGCATTAGTGAACAGCAAAACAGTGATGAATCCGTAATTTTAACCCGGACTGATAGTAAGGGCTTCTCTCGACCATTAAGAAATCAGACTGATGACTTGGAAACTAAGCAAAAGAAGCGTAAAGTAGAGACACACGTTTCTGGTGAAAGGGTACGGTATTTTCCAGATGATGATAAATATTCTTTAAAGCAAATGTTCGAAAACGAGAAATTTAATAGCGTAGAAGACCAAAATAGCGAATTTTTAAAATTGTCAGGTAAAGTTAGCAAAAATGATGACTTGGATGACATTTTCACTGATAAGATCAGAGCTGGTGATTCAGCTGCTAAGAAAGAGAGACGGGATAAAGCCAGGGCAATAAACGAGCATCAGCAATCACTACAGAGCTTAGAAAATTGCAAATATTGCATACAATCAGATAAAATGCAGAAACATTTGATGGTTTCTATGGGAAGTACGTTTTATGTAACACTGCCCTCGTATGAGCCAATAACAGATGGTCATTGTCTTTTAGTGCCAATTCGGCACGCCTCATGTGCAACGCAACTCGAGGAAAATGAGTGGCACGAATTATTAACCTTCCGGAGGTCCCTGACGCAAATGTTCTCTGCCCAGGACAAAGATATAATATTTTTCGAGTCCGTGAAATCTTTAAATCGTTTTCCTCACATGCACATTGAATGCGTCCCTGTCCCCAAAGAACAAGGTGATGAAGCCCCTATTTATTTCAAGAAAGCGATAGATGAATCAGAAATGGAGTGGTCTTCCAATAAAAAATTGATCTCGTTGAAAGGGAGGGATGTGCAGAAGGCAGTACCTAAAGGGTTGCCCTATTTTAGTGTCTCCTTTGGGATGCAAGAGGGGTATGCTCATGTTATTGAAGATGAAAGGTTGTTTCCCAATAATTTTGCACAAGAAATCATCGGGGGAATGTTAGATTTGCACCACAGTAAATGGAAGAGGCCAAAAGTACAACATTTTGAGGAACAAAGTAAAAGAGTCTTAAGTTTTAATAGCAAATGGAAAGATTTTGATCCTATTACTACATAAAATGTAAATAAATTAAATATCAAATGGAAGTAATTGCTTTGGTTTATTTGTAATTTATCATGCTCACTAAGGTTAAATTTTGTGCAATAGGAAAAGTTCATTTGAAAAGGTGGATTGTACTTACATGATCACAAACGTTACTTTCGTTTTTTGAATTAAATTACATAAATTCTAAACAGTACCCTATGGTTTATTTACTCTGATTGGCACCAAACAGTGGCGGCACGTAATGAAGGGCTCTGGGGCGCCGCCTTTCTCGAAAATTTATAAAAAAAATTAAAATCGCCCACAGAATTTTCATCCTTTTTGGTGGTCTTATCCAGTGGCGGCTCCTCAGTAAGTGCGCTCGTGCGCACACACTGCCTACAAAAATATGTTTTTAACCTTTTTTGATAAGGTTCAAACCTTATAATTATTATAAACTAATAAGTTTAAAAAACCTAGCACACACGCAGCCAGCCGTCTGAGTACTGTGAAGTGTGGATCTGTTCGGCGCTCTAGGCAAATGCACATTCGATATGGGAGCGAGATCGGGGAGACTCGGGAAAATTTCGTCATTTGTGCTTTTAGGTGGACTTGGAGCGCCGTTTGAGTACACACTTGGTAACTTAAAATTTAAAACTTACAGTTGGGCGTAGCATATACGGGAGTTGGTACTTCTGCGGCGTTGTTTATTGTTTTTGTTTACCATATTTAGGTTAGGTCTGAGATTGGCTCGTTGCTTTTGCTTATAACGTGAGTAATTAGCTGTATATCACACAAACTAACTGAAATCGGCTGGTTGAACATGGAGAACAGGCGACATCTTAGAATTTCTTGTTTGTTTCATGAAATCGTATTGAAGATGCGCCCGTATAATTTATATAAAAGAATTAAATTTAGAACTGATGTTCATACTTTAAATTTACGATTTAGGAGTCGAATTACACCACCCATCCATCATTCTGCTCTGTTCAAAAAGTCTTTTTCTTACCAGATTTCTACAATATACAATTCCATACCTGATAATTTAAAACTTTGTACGTGTCGTAAAGCTGGGAACACATTTCTCTGATGTGTTGTGTCGTGTCGTGTTGTGTTGTGTTGTGACTCGCCGTGTGCACATGTTTCTGTCGTGTTGTGACGCAACGTTTGATAAACTGGTGCTACCCCATTTCTCAAAAGCTCCAGTATGTACACACCGAGCGTTTTCGTCCCCGATTAACCGGGAACTTTTTATAGAACTGTTTCTATACTTTTTTCCACACTGTATGTAAGTACAAGTGAAGTTAAAAATTCTGTTGTTTTACCTGTAGAATTCATTTCCCTGCCTATCTCCTCCCACGTCTCTTGCCGCATACACTCATTGCGGTAATTCTTCGAATTCGCGTTGAATAAACATTCGTAATTTGTAACTTTTTCAATTAAGACAGCTTCATCCATATTTTTTAAGCGAAATGACCCGTGCACACTTCTCTGACGCTCTGATGTGTTGTGTCGCGATGCAACGAAAATCTGGAAAGAAGGGATCGCGTCGCGTCACAACACAACACAACACAACACAGCGCGTAGCGTCAGAGTAATGTGCACGCGCCCCGTTTAATTACATGCGATTTATGCTGTATGATCCATACAACGTTGCGTCACAACACAACACAACACAACACGTCAGAGAAATGTGTCCCTAGCTTAAGTTTAAATCCGTACTCCGTTTGA
This sequence comes from Xestobium rufovillosum, assembly GCA_963966045.1. Lineage (NCBI taxonomy): Eukaryota > Metazoa > Arthropoda > Insecta > Coleoptera > Ptinidae > Xestobium > Xestobium rufovillosum. The sequence goes on along the minus strand of OZ014492.1, from coordinate 45,130,312 downwards.
GACTTCTAAAGAGGCAAATATAGTTACAGAGGAGTGGCATAAGAATGGCGGCGATTGGTGCGAGTGTTGGGTTTCCTCATGCTTTGGATGTTGTGGAATTGTCGAGTAGCAATGCTTCCTAATTTTGTTGTGCACACGCAGAATTTAGACTTAAGTTTAGAAGTAAACAATTTAGAATAGGCATTTGTTTTAGGTTTTGACTTGATTTTGTGTAAGTAAGGTGTTCGTGGAAGACCATAAGTATAATATGAACGAAGACCTATGATTTCCAATCATTGCAGGTACCTATGTTATACTGAAACTTATTGGATGATAATGGAAATCAAATTTATTATTATTATTGTGTTTATTATTTTTAAATATTGAAATTTCCAATAGCATGGCTAGTGGGTAGTGGTTTGGTTCAAGTGAACACTTAAACATTGTGGAGTAAACTTTCACAAAGTGGTCGACTGATTTTTGCATTTTTCAAAATTATTATTGGGTTAGATACTCCATTCAATTAAAAATGAATATTTTATCTAAATAAGTATAGACTTTTGACGAAAAACTTGAAATAAAATGTAATGGGCGTCCTAAGCCTGTGTGAAGTATCAAATGCTTTTCGGAAGGTCGCGGTAAAAGTTGTGCACGAAAGTTTAACCTTTTGGATTTGGGATTTTCGTCAAATATTGCGGTGAGTGAAATTTCTTGTTTGTAAATGTTTTAAAATGGCTTCTAAAGCACTTCATTTAAAAAAACTATGGGGGAAAACCCGCCAGACCCTCCCCCCACCCCTGAGCGGTGATTTCATTCCAGAGCACTGCCGCAAGCAGGGATCAGGGAGGGAGAAGATAGGAAACGCATATGCAACCCATACAAAAAGTCGACCAGCTTTTATCTAGTTAACATTTGACCCGTATGCGGCGCTCTAGTCGACTTGATAATATGACATGGCGGTAAATTTGAAATTCAAATGTTTCACTTTCATATTGTCACTATTACCTATACAAATTTTCATATACCTATTTATTTATTTATTTATTTATCAAACAATATCACGGAACACGTAAAACTCATGAACAATATGCTCCAAGCACTGACAGTTGACACAGCGGTTGACAGTTTGAACGCTGACGGTAAAATCGGTGATCTGTAACGTGACCGAGAGGTTTAGTTAACATTTGAGCCTATAGAAGGTGCTAGTATCGACGCAGTCGCTGCGCTTCCTATCTTCTCCTCCCTGATCCGTGGCCGCAAGTTCCAAAGTCAGGAGCCGCCACTGGCTTGCTGCCTTGCAGTGTTGTCAGTTCGCGGTTTATTCTTTTAAGTCGACTGTGACCGATTGCATCTCAAAATAATACGCATAAGTACATATATTTATTTTGCCTTTTTTGCATTCTTTGCAGCTCATTGTTATTAAGATAATGCATGAGTGCAGCACAGTAGGCAAAATGTAGTGCAATAATTGCTCTATCCACTATCTATGAACTTTGCGTTCCAATTTCACGTTGCTAGTATTAGTGTATAGAGTTCTTTCACAAGAGGTGCTCTAGGAGAAACGGTGACGTCATGCGCAGAACGCGATTTTTGTTAGCGTCCCTACGATTGCCGTTCAGAGAACCATATGCATTAGATTATAAAGGGCCCCTTGATTCCGCTGAATACATTCGTAGAGGCAGGATTTAATTTGTTTAAAGTTGTGTTTAGAATACTTATGAGTCTAGCATGTTGCAGCAGGTAATACATGTAATACATACAGGTAATATAGGTAATACATGTTTCGTTCTGATGATGTGCAAAGCAAATTACGGGTCCTTAAATGTCTTCAAATGATGTTTCTATGCATCACTTCAGACACTGCGACAGAAACGTGAAAATTCCCGAATCAGTTTGTATGAGGGCAAAGAATCACTAAATCTAAAGCCCAGGTTTTTAAGAACTTTCCGTCGACGGAATTGCGCTGACGGACTCCGTCGACGCACTGCGTCGGGGGACTTTACTGAAATCAAACCTGCATAATTTGGTTGTTGCTAAGTTACACCAATAAAAAGCTGAAAATTTTATGCCGTTCAAACAGCGATCGACAGACTTAAAATACAGCAAACGGAATTCCGTCGACGGAAAGTTGTTAAAAACCAAGGCTTAAGACTATTTCTGCCCATTTATCGACTAAAATAAATCCTATTATCAAAGTAAGAGGATTCCTCTGTATAGAGCAGAAATTTTCCTCGATTTTCTTTTATTACTACTAAAAGGCGATGTAAACCTTAATTTGATTCCACGGTGCTGCGTACATGCCTATTCTTCGAAACGCATGCTCAGTTGGAAAATTTCATTTTCCAATAAACCGACTACCCAGAACCCGTGCAGCAAGTGAATTATGTGTTCTTTTCTTCGTTATTTTTACTGGTAAGCGACAATTCTGTACAATATTTAGCTTATTTAAGCTTTTTGGGGTGTATTGGACGTAAAATTTGGCACGCAGTCGATGGGAAAACGAAAAATGTGTTGGGCAAGAAAATCGATACAATTTTTTAGTTTGGTTTCCTTTAGTGAAATTGAGCCAAATTTTTGAAATTTAACTCAATTTGATTGTCAAGTCATCAAAAATATGTTTATTTGTGTTTGCTTAAAGTTAATTCCAAAATATTTTCCCTACTTTAATGTTGGGCGTCCTCTAACGCCGGTATTGATCGCCGTTATCATACGCGCATCCGGTGCACCGAGTGTTTCCGCCACGTTTTGCGTTGCCCTAGAACTAGATTTTTCACATTTTATAAAATATCAGCTGCATTTTTGAAAAATTATTTCTTAGTCATTTGGATTAGCAGTGCAAAATGGACTCCAGCAATTGTTCAAAAATACTGCTATATTTGAAACGGTTTATTATAAGATAAAGTTGCAATCGGTTTGAAAAATTGGAAATTTATCAATAAGCACCCTAGAATTAGGAATGGTTATAACCATAAAATGACTGCATTCTTGTAATAAAATGTTTTTAAAGTTTTCTTCTCGAAAAGGTAGAATTTAGTGACGGAATTTACGGCATTTTGCGTCCCTATTTCCCTCACCCACCATTATACTTAATCAGCTTATTGTTATAATTAATATGGGTGAGCTAAGACTATTTTATATTATTTGTGTACCTATTTATCATGTATTGATCGTGCTATTTATAAAGTACGGTGTGTCGGTAGGTATGTTAGCTATAGGAAACAATTCCTTGTGCAGTTCGCATAAATTTGGTAAATTTATAAAACATATTGTAGAGATATTCAGGAATAAAGCTGTTCAAATATTCAAATTACCTTTAGCCCAATTTTGAAAGATGGCAGTCCACCAAGAACCCATTGAGGTAAGTTAAGATCTAGTTGTGCATAGACAAAAATCACCTACCTAAACTAATGGTATCATTTTTCATTCCGCTTTGCGATTTTCAAGACGTCTTTTTGGTGCAGTGGAATTTTCACCTATCGAGGAACTATGCTCATTTTTAGAATTTGGACAAACTTCCTGCGACAAAGTTATAGAGAAAAGATTGAATTTTATTTTACACCAAGATTCAATTCATTATCTCGCATAGAAAAAAGTTATGGCGATTTGAACATGATAATCGTTCTGCGCGCGTAACTCTCGAAATCGTATACTGACTTAAAGAGTTACGCGCTCAGAAGGATTATCGTGTTCAAATCACCATAACTTTTTTTCTATGCGAGATAATGAATTGAATCTTGGTGTAAAATAAAATTCAATCCTTTCTCTATAACTTTGCAGCTGGAAGTTTGTCCAAATTCTAAAAATGAGCATAGTTCCTGGATAGGTGAAAATTCCAAGGCACCAAAAAGACAACGTCTTGAAAATCTCAAAGCAGAATGAAAAGTAATTATGTAATTGCAATTTGAAAGATTTCGTGAGCATCCTTAAAGTTTAAGTAATAATTTAAAAAAAATTGCAACTCGATAAGACAATTTTTGAGGGAGTTATGACATGATACATTTTGAGCGCCCCGCATTTCATACGCTCGAAATATGGAAAATCGGCCCGATTTCCCTCTCGCACTTCCCTTCTCTTGCCTATAAGTTCAGACAAATACTACTCACCTTTTCCTTTACTGTATGCTTTGGCCAGAAATTAAAATATTATAAAATTATGCTGGCACAAATTGTAAAGTACAACAATTCTATAAACTAAGTGCAAGTTAAATAATCTGCTTCTGCAATGCGATTTCTTTCATTATGATATTATTTCCAGAAAATGTCTGCAAATAAGCACTGGACAATGCTCAGTATTTTCCTGAAACTGTATAAAAACTTTGTGAAAAAAAGGTGACCCTTTAGTCGGCCACAATGTCGCTAGACAGCGAGCGGCAATTCTTGTGCCCTCGACTTATAGATTATTTGACTATAGTTGGGGCAAAATACGCTAATTGCAAGTCGAGCACAACATCTGTTCAGGTTTGTACAAACTTCATAAAAGGAACAGCTTGCCAAACTTGGAATTATAATTGTAGGCCCCAGAACTTCTACGTCGCTATCCTGTTCAAGATCACAAAGATTTCCCTATGCCGCTGGACATGGTGTACTTCTGCCAACCTGAAGGCTGTTCATCAGTAGGACCAAGAAGAACTGCTCTTCGTGACGCCTCTTCATTTGTTTTTACGTTAACTGATAAAGATTCTGGCAAAACTCGTTTTGGCATCTGCGTAAATTTTTATAGACCAATTGAAAAAGTTCCTGGTGGCATGGCAGCGGTTGGCAGACGCGGTAGTTCCAGCTTGAGAAGGGATTCATGGAGGAAGAGCATGGAGAAAAGTTCTGATTCTGCTTTTTCAAGGTTACTTGTCCATAATTCTCGAAATACAAAGTTTTATAACGTTTCTTACAGTGACTATAGAAGTAGTAATATTGGCCCAAGTGATTCTGAAAGAGACTGCCCGAGCAGAAGAGATTCAGAGTGCGTACCCCACCACAGCACCCTCCCCACTGTCCAACCCCCTAGATTAGGAATAACAGTACCCAGCAACGATTCTGAGAGCGGCGGGAGTCATTCACCCTCACCAAGAGCAAGCCGCAGAAGGCAAAGAATAAGGAATCATTCTTTAACATCCCTTTGTCTAATTTCCCACCACCCTTTCTTTTCATTATTTCGCGAATGCCTTTTTATTCTGAAGAAACTTATAGACGCCTGTAATGAATCTTCAAGCCCCAGAAGAGTTGGAGCATCCAAACAACTTAGTAGGTAATATAGTAGTTGATTTTTGGGAAATTAAGCACAGTAATACATATTGAGCTCTAACAACTATATTTGGACACTTCTTGTAAGTAATTCATAAATTTAAAAATAAAGTATTTCACCATTTACAAAATTTTCCACCCAGGGCTAATAGCACATCATTTTCCATGGTTTAAGGGATCTCGTCGATCGGACCGAAAATATTCGAAAATCATCCCTCTTGGGCCGGCCGAAATAATTTTTTCCCCGAAACCCTGAAAATGTTTCAGTCAAAAAAGTACCAAAACTGTGTGGAGATCTCCTCAGAGGGGGTCGTGGCTGGAGCGCGGCACGGGGTTCTGTTCGAAAGAGGAGAGTCACAATTCCCCCCCGTAGAACCGGTATTCCAATCGGTGGACGTTTAAGGGTTTATATTTGCTATCGCAATCCGCCGACAACAATCTCGAGGTGCGGCGAAATGTTTAAAGTCCAAAAATACCCTTCTGTCAAAATTTCGTCGAAATTGCACATTTTCTTATGTTCGGGGTGACTTTCACAGACCGCCCCGACGCGCGCGCTTTCTTGATAAAGTTCACGGACCCCTTCGCATTCACATTTCGACAAGCAGATCACGGGCACCCCGGTTTTCAACGCCGCGACGAGCGAAAATGTCGGGGTAAATTTTGGGATTTCACAGAAATTTTTCAAATTTCTTAAATCCTTCTGCCTCACTTGCGGAAGGCTCCGCGTGATTCATGCTAAGAATAAGGTTCTTCGAAGCTCGCTCTTTCGATATCCGCCGAAAAATTGGAATCGGTCAAAATTTGAGAAAGTTACTAACGAAAAGCCAGATGGGTGCACTCTCGCCTCGGAACGCTCCAAAAACGCACTTTTCGAGACGCCGCGGCGGATTCAATTTTCGACCTACAATTTTTTTGAGGGCCAGAGACGAAAATATGGACCTTCCACTATCTAAAAGCCCCGTGCTGTTTTTTCTTAAAAAAATCCTTTCCTCCACCAGCGGCGTCCGAATTGCATTATTCGACCCCCTCATTTTCGCGAAAAATATGGGGTGAAATTCATATTCGTTCAGTGGGCGGACGCGTCGCGTAAGAGGCGGTGTTTTCCAAAATTTGCGCCCAGATAGGGGTTGACTTACCCTCGGAAACGAGCATCCCTTTTCGAGGCGGGTAAAATTCGAGATTTTCGGTTTTCTCGACATAAAATTTTTGCAAACCACCCCGGGGTCGCGAATCGGGCTTCGGTTTATAGAAAAGCGACAGGCGCATCCACCCGATCCACTTTCATCCCTCGGAAGATATCCAGTGGCGTCCTCAATTTCTTTTACCTTTCCATTTTGCGAGATTTTTCAAATAATTTTAAAATCTTTGAAACTGCACAAATCAATATACCTATACTACTCGAAGACTGCCGATTATTTCGAAAAGTGTCAGAATGTATAGTTGTTACAACTCGTAGTAGTTGTTTCTTGGGAACTTCCAAACACCATAGTAGGTTTCTTTAATGCATTTAGAGATACCGTTTGGAGTGTGATAGCGTCACAAGCGAGCGATGCTGCTTCTTCAATAGTTCTTCATGATGTTAAAGAAATAGAAACGTGGATATTACGACTGCTCTCAGCCCCTGTGCCTATTCCAGGGAAAACTAAGTAATTGGTCAACAATATTTCGTAATAAATCATTTAATAGAATCTATTTCAGAGTTGAAGTTGAAGTTCTGTCACCAAGTGTGTATCAGCCGTTGACGTTTGCTTTACCCAGTCACACTAGGTTTAGTTTGGTGGATTTTCCTTTGCATTTGCCTTTAGAATTGTTAGGTAATAAAAATGACAAATAAAAATTACGCTCAAATGTTAAATTATGTTTGTTTAAAGGTGTAGAGACTTGTCTCAAAGTGTTAACGTTAATTCTTCTGGAAAATAAAGTAGTTCTACAATCCAGAGATTACAATGCTCTCTCAATGTCTGTGATGGCTTTTGTAACAATGATTTATCCGTTAGAGTATATGTTTCCTGTAATACCCTTGTTGCCTACTTGTATGAACTGTGCAGAACAGGTAATGGTCAAGAAAAATGTTTTATTCCGAGACAAATTTAAGAATGCCTTTATTTTTAGTTGTTGCTAGCACCTACTCCTTTCGTCATCGGATTACCAGCAAGTTTTTTGATGTACAAGAAAAACTTCAGGTTTGTGTGGATGCTGACTGTTTAATTTAAATATTCTTGAATAATAGACTTGTCTAGACAACTACTTCTCCGGTAAATACCCCGCCAGGCGTTGAATTACAGAACAAATTTACGTTAGTTAGGTAATTCAATATCTGGCGAGGTATTTGCCAGAGGAGTAGTCCGTGAGTTGGTAGTTGTTCAACAATTTGCGTCTAGGTGGCGTGAGTTTGGCTCTCTCTTATACAATCAAGGCAATCATTTAGAAATAGGGAGCTCGCCGAACTTATAAGTTAAAGTTAAACGCTGTGTTTTGTAGATTACCAGATGATATTTGGTTGGTAGATCTTGACTCCAATAAACTCACAACACCTCAAGAAATTCCTCCACTTCCAGAACCAGAAGGGACTATTTTGAAAAACCATTTGAAACAGGTATTCATTTTTTATAGCAGTCTGTTTTACCAACGAACTTTCTTCACTTTTCTCTTTGATCTCTGCAAATTTTCACCCTAAACTTTTTCGCTGATTATGAATGTTTACTTCAGGCTATGCAACTTATGGACCAAGTGGGCACCGGAGTAAATATCTATTTGTAAAGCACACTTAGCATGGTAGCACGAAAAATTGATCCAATCATGCCTCCCTACTTTATTTATTTTATAAGTAATGTTCTTGGTTTGGTTCTTAGCTTGATACCACCGGACATTCAATCTGTTCACTGTAATAATCTTTGAGCACGCATTTGTTGCTTTCAAGTAGTATTATCGAATTTTGTTATGCGAATTAACAAAAACAACAAAAATTAAAAAAAATTACCTGTGCCATTTGTACTGCAAAAATTTGATTGCATCCGTAAAGTATGCTAATGCGCATCCCCTCCGCTCGCCAACTTAAATCTGTTGGACTGTATCAGGTATGTATTTTCTAGCTGAAGTTGGGAATAATACGTAAACGAGAAATTAAATTTTGTTAGTTCGCATATTGTATGTGTTTTGTATATGTGCCTAGGTATATCAGAACCGTTGATCTCATGGAGGTAAGTGCGTCGCTTTCACAAATCCTTATTTGTACCTTCCAGTACATGTCCTGATGCTCAGTTTGAAGTTACAGCAGGTGCAAATGCGTTCGTCGCTATTAGCAGTAAAAACTAGCATAACTCACCGGTTCCGATATACATATTTCAATTCATTGATAGTATGGATGAATTCTGTTCTTAAATTTAGCTAATATATTTTAGGCAATGAGTAATTTGGCTTCTACGAACGCATCATCAAATCAACTGCTGCCATCCAGAAGAGAAAGTGTTTCAAATCAAAACGTTCTGAGGTACATAAAACACAAAATAACTTCTATATTTCGCTTCAATATAATTTCGTACATTTAGTGTATCATCAGCAAGGCACAGATCACCAGAGCCACCTCCTGGTATACCAGGATCCACTAATAGATCACCAACAGCGTCTGTACCATCTTCCCAAAGATCTTCAATATCTTCTTCACCGTTCAATCCATTTATATACGGAAATGATGTAGACTCAGTCGACGTTGCTACAAGAGTAGCGATGGTACGCTTCTTCAATTCCCAGAATCTCTTAGCCAATTTTGCTGAGCATACAAGAACTTTGAGACTTTACCCACGACCTGTAGTTGCCTTCCAAATAAACAGTTTTTTAAGATCCAGGCCAAGAACTTCTCAATTCTTAAACAGATTTGCGAGAACTCAAGCCGTTGAATTTTTGGCAGAGTGGTCATTAACTCCCACGAATGTGGCTTTTCAAAGGGTTCATACTGGAGTATTAGACCCAGCACAAATAGGAGATAAGCCAAAATGGTATCTGCATCAGTTAGAGAGTTTGAGATTTGCAGTTTGGGATGATGGAAGTTCTTTAAATGGAGCCCTCAGAAGCTTGCGTAATCAAGAAAGTCAACCTACTGATGAAAGTGGATCTGATTCTGAAGAAGGTGAAAGTACTAGTTCCAGTTATTCCTCGTTGAGTGATTTCGTGTCAGAGATGGCTTCTTCAGATTTATCCCCGGGTTGCACTTCGCATCAAGAAGCTAGGAAATTGTCTGCCCAAAATATGTCATTATCTTCTAACTTGGATTTAGACTCTGTTTATAAACCACCATCTCAGTTGCAATACCCCGAAGGGGAGTTACCCGAAAATGACAAACTGGAATCACCTGTGTCTTCATCCAGTCAATCTGATTTGAGCTCACCTTCCTTTAATCGAGATTCTGAACTAGAATTTGGCAACAGACTTAAAAGTGAGGCGGAGGAGGCCACAAAGTCCAAAGATAAAGAAGAAATCGGTAGTTTCGAGAACGAATCTGATTCAAATTCTACCACAACTCCGAAGACTATTGTAAGTGCAAATAAACCAGATTCCAGTGATTCTAGCGAACGTCCCTCGACACCCAGAAAAACTTGCACTGGAAGATCAATAACCCCAGTAAGTAACTTATGATTAGGGATGGAACAAGTTACCGATATATCGATTATTAATGTGAGTCAAAATTAGAAGCAATATATCGATAATTTCTGTTCATCATTGCCCAACAGTATTCATGATTTAAACATCCGAGTTCTAAATCCAAACATGCTTAGGTGCCGCCTATCAGTCCCTGCTTGCAAAGACAACCCAGCGTAGGAAATGTGTTAGCTAGAACCGCTAGTTTTAGTTCTTCAGGAAACGGTAGTCCTGTAAGACCTGCTTCTGCTGGTAGTCTTGGTGTACAGAGGCAAAACTCTCAGGGGTCACTTTTTGAACAATTTGCTTCTCAGGCCAAAGAACTCGTCAGGGAGACAACCAGGCAGAGCAGCCAAGATGGACTGCTTGCCCAAATGGACAAGGTAAGAAAATTACAAAAAAAATACTTTGGGTCAATTTAAGTTTGTTTTTCTTAGCTGAAATTGCAGGCAAAAGGAAAATTATCAGAAGCCGAAGATAGTCATTTATTTGCTCCTTTTGATAAGTTGACAACACAAGCAAAGAAGGCAGCAGGAGAAGCATCTAAAAGTGTTCAGGAAGCTGGTAAATCTGCTATTGAAGCTAGCAAAACAGCAGCTGGAGTAAGCAAGAATACTTTTGAAGATCTTACGTATGTTGGTAAATCAACATTTGGTGATCTGACGAAAAGTGCTAAAGAAGCAGTTGCCAAAAAAGGCTTGTTAAGGGTACTAGCTATTTCTGTAACTATCCGAAATGATTTTCAAAAAATAATTTTGTAGGGAGATTCGTTCTCAAAACAACAACCAGAAAATCGTAGGGATTCGACAAATAATACATCTCTAGTGACTAGTTCAGGTTTACTTTCGGGGTCTGGGCGAGATTTTTTCTCGAATATAAGTTCAGATTTGAACGGAATTGCAGCTACCACATCAAGTATGTTCTCTGATCTTTTCGGGGGAAACAAAAACGTACAAAAATCCCAACAGCAACAGCAGCGGCATCAACACCCTCAGCAACAGCAGCAACAACAAAAACCCAAAGAAAAAAGTGGGGTATTTGGTCCGTTCCCAACAGGACCTCGAGGACTAGTAGAAAGAAGTCCTCTAATCAAACATACCCCGAGAAGGCAAGATGAAATTCAGAGGAAGCAATCCGTGGATAGATCCGCTACGAATACAGAAAATCAAGCATTTTTGAAAGATGTTGTTAATCAAGTGTTGGAAGGAGAAGGCGTCGGCTGGCTTAAATTAAACCGACTGAAGAAACTCATGGAAGATGAGTCTTATAGAAATTTCGTGCTCAGCAAACTGAATAAGACTTTAGAGAAGAAAATTGCTCCTGATGATCATCTAGATGATGTGGTAGGTTTGTCCGAAATCCATCTATTTTATTTCTAAAGCTTCTTTAATCAACTTTCTAGTGTGTGCCCAAACCAGTATGGAAAGGAATGCTCAAAGTGTTATTAGCAATAGTACATGGTTTAGAAGTTACTTATAGCAACTTTGGACTTGGTGGAATGGCATCAGCTTTTCAATTACATGAGATTGCTCATACCCATTATTGGACGAAAGATTTAAGCGAACATAACATCGATATTACACAAGTAAATATGAAAATCTGCAACTATTACCTACATATAAATTAATTTACCATTACAGAGTCTTAGCCCATTTGGTAGTCCAGATAATATAAGATCCCCGTCCAGTCCAAGACCTTCTATGCAAATGGAGTGGGACATATCCAGAAAATCATCACAAATAGGTAAGTTGAAAGCAAATTGATTCTACCAAATCATTACCGATTTTATACAGAAACTCCAGCAGTAAGACTGATAGAAGGTGATGATTCAGAACAAGAAACTCAACAATCGACAACAGATATGTTTAAAGACATGATCAATCAAAAGAAGAACATGCTCTTCAGCAAACTTACTTCTTTCGACTCAGATGTAAGTCAAATCAATACCTCAAATGCATGATTTTTGTGTTTTGGCCATTCAGGCATATTCATTTTAGTTGATATTGTTGAATTAAATTAAATATGAAACTATGTTTTGAATATGCTTGAATTTTTCGTCATGTGTGTAACAGGCTGAGGGCACTATGCATGGTTCTGGAGGTACTGTCTCTCCTTCTGGAGGTTCCATAACAACTGGTCCTGCCTGCAATTTAAACAGGGGCGGACTCCAGGCATCATTTCGCTCCACAGTGTCTGATACTGAAGTAGAAACCTTACAAGTAAGTTCTGCCACAGAACTTATAAAATTGGTCAATATATCACTGTACATAATATTGGTTGGCCACAAGCTTTAGCATGATTCAACCTCTACTTCATCGCAGTTATTGCTATATCAACTTCTCTCTTAGTTTCCTAAACTACCAAAGCAGAGGACTTCAAGTGTTTGGTCAAGTAAATCGTCACTTAGCACGGGCTTTCGTTACCATGGAGGACACATAGTGAACACCACTACTTCTCCCTCACCAGAAAGTGCAAGAACTTACATATTTGAAGGCTTAGTGGGCAAGGAACGTTCAACGTTGTGGGACCAAATGCAATTTTGGGAAGATGCTTTCTTAGACGCCGTGTCTCAAGAGAGAGACATGGTTGGCATGGACCAAGTAAGTTGCTATTGCAATATTGAGAATTTCATTAAACATTTAAAATATTCAACACACACCTAACACTAATTTAACAGCATTTAAACAATATACATTCAACTTCCATTCAACTTCCATTCAACATCCTTTATTCTGCAGGGGCCGAAAGAGATGATGGAAAGGTATAAAAGTTTGAGTGAAACCGAACGGAAGAGATTGGAACATGAGGAAGACCGGTTGCTTTCAACGATGTTGTATAACTTGACTGCCATATTGGTGATGTTGAATTGCAATAAAGGCGAAGTTAAGAGGAAGATTAGAAGATTGTTGGGGAAAAGTCATATTGGTTTAGTTTATAGTCAAGAAGTGAATTTGTTGTTGGATCAAATTAATAATTTGGTACGTTGATAATGGCTATAGAGTTCAAATCTAACATTTTTCAATAATTTGTAGCATGGGAATGATATTGATTTGAAACCTTTGGGATCTCGTTTGCTCCATCGTCAAAGTTTCACGGTACATCAAGGAACTGATGGATCAGGTGAACTGAGGTTTATGGAGGTTCGGGATGATGGTTTAGTTTTGAGATCTGTATCCGGAGTGATTGTTGAAAGGTGGTGGTTTGAGAGGTTGTTAAACATGACTTATTGTCCCAAAAATAAAGTTTTGTGCTTGTGGAGAAGAAACGGACAACAAACTCAATTACACAAATATTATACCAAGAAAGTATGTTAAGTATTAAACTCACGCATTCGATTTTTTTCTATTCTTACAATTTTAGTGCAAGCAACTATATTACTGCATCAAAGAAGCAATGGAAAGGGGAGGGGTTGCTGGCATTGCTCCGGAACTAGGTGGTGAATTTCCTGTGCAAGATATGAACTCTGGAGAGGGAGGTCTACTGCAGGTTTGCATGGAAGGCGTGGGGTTGCTGTTTGCAAACAGTAAGGTACAAACAATTTTTTCTACTAAAAAAGTTCACTTTATTAAACATCTATTTTTTTAAATGTGCAATAATATACCGTTTTACATAATCTAGTATTTGAGAGGACTTAGATTTGAAAGAATTACTTACTAGAGTAGTACTTATAGACACAATAGTAAATCATAGTAATCTTGCAATTCATCAGTGTCTGCAACCGTTTTCCAAACATCCAATAGTGTTACAAAGTTTCTCAAAATGCCATATTTCCCACTCATAATTCAACACTAACTAAGCGACCAACATCCAACATTCAATCTCAATATTCAACTCACAAAGCAGATCATATTCAACACACAAAGCAGATCATATTCAACTCACAAAACATATCATTTTCAACACCAAGAAACAGTCAACAGCTTGTTGAATGTTCAACACAAAATATATTCAACAACTAACACAATCAACATTCTACACAGTGGTGAATCGGCAACTTTAGCAATAATTCACCATGAACTTTTATAAGTTAATCTCAAAATGGAGACTTTATTCAACTGAGACTTGAGGTGTTGAGTTAACTTATAAAAATTCATGGACATTCAACACTCATCAACACCGGCATGTCCCATCCAACCTGTTTGTGATGCCCTGGAAGATTGGGGACTTGTTGGATTGGCATTGCAGATACTGCTGACTTGCAGCGTGGACCGTCGGAAAGCAAAGTGATTGAACTTTGAGTTCTGACTCTGACATTTTTTTGTTCCTTGTTGTTGGGTGCGCTGTGATATGTGCATTTGTTTGCAAGGACCACTCAAACTTTCCTACTTGCTCTGCCACTCGCTCGGTTGCCATTTCTGTATTGCATTATTTTTGTTGATTTCTTGCATCATATTTTTTTTTTGAAGAAAGTCGGGACGTGTCATCAAACTGATTTCATTGTGTTGGTCTCATTCATTTTTTTATTAAGTGTATTTTTGACTTACATTATATTCAGTCTGCATGCTGCTCAGTGTGCAATTTTTTTACTCAGTGCAGATATTGAGTTCTTAACATGTTGTTGTCTGTATTTGCCAAGTTTTTGTGAAGTCAATATGTGCAGACAACAAAGTGTTAATTCGTCATTTGAATGTTGGATGCTTATTCTCTTCTTTCCATTTCTTTCGTTGTTAATGAGTGGTCGTGTTTGGCAACGCCAGAGCTTTCTCGGTACCTTAGTTTTGACTTTTGAACCGGTCACAGAGGGAGCTCTGAGCCGAAGCGCTTGGGAACTTTTGAGATGGTCCTTGTCGGGCACTGAGATCGTCACTAATGTTGTGTTCTGTTGTTTTTATCGTTTCCCCATATTGTCTACATCGATCGCTGGCTGTTTGACAGGACTTCGAGGTACATAAAAATGAAATCTCATTTTACTCACAGTGTTGTTTTCTTAGAAGTGTGTGTATCTAGATACTTTATTTTTTGGGTGTTTTGTGTGCAGATTTGCCCTTCACAATTGGCCTTACGTATCTAGATGCTTTTATTTTAATTTACTAATACATGCAACACTAATTTGGTCTTTAGATTAGTTATAGTTTCTGTACTAGTTTAGCGCTTTTTCCTGTAGAACTTTAGATGCAATTAACTCCCCACCTCAACAAATTCTCAACAAAATTTATTCAAAAGTAATCCGAATGCTGTGGCAGGTGTTCGCATAAGTAGTAGTGTTAGATTGCTGCTTCTAGCGGGATATCAATAAAAAAATAAAACACCGCATGGCAATTCACAATTGCACTACACATGTACACATACACATCTTTGAGAAAAAATACACAACACATTAGAATAGGCCCATCATACATCTGAGCAAACCATCTCTAAAGTTGTCTGGAGCTTCACGCATGTCACAATAATATATATTTTTAAATGATGTTATTAAGCATGTCTAACATTCTCGCTTTGCTCTGAACGTTTCCCCTTTTGTTTGTTTTTGTAACTTAAAGTTGTCTTTTGCAGTTTTTTGTAAGAATAGATCACATCAGGAAGTGTTTCACGCAGAAAGGAGGCATATTCGTCATAGAGGAATTTAGTAAGTTGAAATAATCCTTAGTATCTTTGAACAAGAAACTATTCGTGACAGGCATATCGGTAAATTACCATGATTTTCATAGGTCAGGTCCACATGCCATCGACTTCTTCACCTGGTTCAACGACTTCTTCAGCAGCCTCTTTCAAGGTCATTGCCGAAGAAGTGCGCACCCAAGCCGCCATCTTGACTGCTACGTCACCCAAGATGGCCGCCATGCTACGAGCAGTCAAGATGGCGGCTTGGGTGCGCACTCTGGTCACTTCTTCGGCAATTGCCCTGAAAGACACAAGAGACGGCTGAAGAATTCGTTGCACCGTCTGTAGACATAACCACTTCTTCAGCAATGACCTCGAAAGAAACCAGTGCCTGCTGAAAAAGTCCTTAAATCAGCTGAAGAAGTCGATGGCATGTGGAGAAGTGGATGGACTGATCTTGGACTGTCATATCCTAACTCCTTGAATCATAGTTGTTTTACTACCGTTTTCATGTATTGATTTTACACAAGGTGTTACAAGTGCATGAACCCACATGGAAAAGATTGGATGTTAGAAAGACTTTAATAAGTGTTATTTATAAAATATCTTGTATTTTCCTTAAACAAGCCGTAACTCAGAGTTGGCGAAAAGAGAAACAGGAATATTTCGGTAAAGATGTTCTCAAACTCTCAAACGTTTATACTGAGAAACCGAAATGTCCGAGCTTGTACAGGGTATCCCACGACGACCTTACACGATCTGTATATGGAAAAGTGTGTTTAGTAGAGTTACACAAATTTGCACAAACAGGTAATCGAGGATGCTCAATTCGACTAAAATATTTTTGACTTTCTGCGACTTCCGGTTATACCGGAAATAGACACCAACTTCCTTATTTTAAATGGAATGCCCATATTTTTATTACGGATTTAGATTTTTGGTCAAATTTTAAGGTTACCTTATGCAAAACATGATATATGTAAAGTGCACCCTCTTCGAGATATTAGACGTTAAATATCGTCATTTTTCAAATTTCATCAATAAATTATAGCTTGGAAACGGTACGAGATAAAGAAAAATGAATTACATGTCCCTATCCTAGTTTTTAATTCTCTATCTGTTGAGTGTGGAAAATACTGTCTCCTGATTGGTCAAAAAATGATAAAAAGTTGCCAATCGGGAAGCAGTATTTTCCAGACCCATTAGATAGAGAATTAAAAATTAGGATAGGGACATGTAAATCATTTTTCTTTATCTCGTACCGTTTCCAAGTTATAATTGATGAAATTTGAAAAATGAAGATTTTTAACGTCTAATATCTCCAAGAGGGTGCACGTTACACATATGATGTTTTGCATAAGGTGACCTTAAAATTCGACCAAAAATCTAAATCCGCAATAAAAATGTGAGCATTCCATTTAAAATAAGGAAGTTGGTGTCTATTTCCGGTATAATCGGAAGTCGCTGAAAGTCAAAACTATTTTAGTCGAATTGAGCATCCTCGATTACCTATTTGTGCAAATTTGTGTAATTCTACTTTATATACTTTTCTATATACAGATCGTGTAAGGTCGTCGTGGGATACCCTGTACATGATTGTTTGCAAAATGCGCCGCATTCAGTATATTTTTTGTTAGAATTCTGATCGCTCGTTTTTTTCTTCATAGATCCAAAAACCAGGCAAATGATCCAAAGGAAGTATAAGTCATCCATGGTACGTTATACGTGTTGCTCTGGAGTCTAAATAAAGTTATTGCTTTATCTTTGCTTCATTAATTTTTCGATGGTTTTTGTTTGGTTTATTTAGTTGTCTTTTATAGGCTAACCAAATTTTGTTGCTAATCCATCGGGTATTCTCAGTTTGCATGGTACGGAAAAATTCTTGATTTTGTTGTTGTTTCAGTGTCGAGCAAGTATGTTTTACAATTTTTGTTTAAGTTCGATAAAGATGTGTATTTTATTACAGGCTGATCAGATCTGTTACGCTGTACTTTGCGTCTTCTCCTACGTAGCTGCAGGGCCATCGAAACGTCCCCCAATAAAAGCCACTCCGAAAGCCGAACATACTCTTAACGTAGCTCCAAGTCAAACACATCTGTCATCCCCTAGTGTTACACCAGAATGTGTGACCCCTGTGGGTGGCCCTCCTTCATATCCACCCCCGGCTTTACCGCCAAACGTCCCACCCCCTGCTCCACCACCAGGTCTAAAAGGTTTCGCGATTCCTGCCCAGTTTCCTGAGGTTGCCCGACCGCCTCCGGTGCCGAGCAGGAATTTACCACCGAGACAGCCTTCTTCGCCGCAACCACCACCCCGTCCGAAGTGACGACGCCAAGGGAGGCACTCTTTGCCGTTTATTTACGGGAATGATGCTTGTATTACGCCATCCTGTCTTCCTTGGGTGTGACGTGCCTGTGCGTGATTCGTTGATTGAATAAGATTGTAAATACAACGTAGGTTAGGAAACTAATATCTAACTTATGGGTTTAATAAATACTGTAGGTACTTGAATATATTTCCATGTGATAAAATATGAAGTTGGGTAGGAGCTTCTTATAAAAGCAAATACATACCTATATTGAAAGTTGAAATATTTCTGAAGTTTTATGAAGTTTAAAAATATCATTTCGTTCATTATTGGTTATAATTACAGGATGGGTTCATGGGATAGTGTATTAAAAAGTCTTTCTAGAATTCAGTTTTTGATACGCTTCACACTGTAGTCTGAGAGCACCCCCTTGAAAAACAGGTCTACCTAGTCACATAATCTATCCAAATACTCCGCAAGGTGAGATTTTTCTTCAGATTACTTTGTTATTTCATTACAAATTGTGCACATTTCACTCAACAATTACACGTAATGCCGCCGTGTCGCGGGATGAAATTCTGATGACAGCAGAATTTGCTCAATTCATTTTTTAGAGGATGATTAAAAAATTGATAAAATAGCATAAATGCTTTCTGGGGTTGAATGACGTGTATCGCTTTCAGGCGTGCTCTCTGACCACTGTGGCAGCAAACAAATAAAAATATCATTCAATAACGATACTTAGTTCTTATTCTAGAATAAATTTATCAACCCTATGTGATGATTTAAAGATCTACCAAAACATACAGTGTGTCGCACTGTATATTTTCATTTTGTATCATAATATTTTTTAAATGAATGTTTACCTATGTCACTTTGTAACATATTAGCAAGTGATCTGTTGACCTTTTTTGTGAAAACTGCTTTAGCAATGCTTTCATCCTAATAATCTTCAGAACACCACACATTTCTAAAAAATACTATGTATATTTAAATATTTGTGTGTGAAATTTGAACCAAAAGTTAGTAAAGCAATATATGTGTTACAAGCAAAGTGGATAAGGCAAGTGGACCGACTTGTCTCTAAAACGTGAGTAATATTTGTCCGAGCTTATAGACAAGAGAAGGGAAGTGCGAGAGGGGAATCGGGCCGATTTTCCTTATTTCGCGCGTAGGAACCAAATAACGTCTGCACACACGTACAGTCTCTTAAAGATTGATGCTGTAATCGTTTCGTTATCGCACGCTAGACTTCAAGAGTTACGCGCTCAGAACAATTATCGTGTTCAAATCGCCATAACTTTTTTTCTATGCGAGATAATGAATTGAATCTTGGTGTAAAATAAAATTCAATCCTTCTCTATAACTTTGCCGCCGGAAGTTTGTCCACATTCTAAAAATGAGCATAGTTCCTCGATAGGTGAAAAATCCACTGCACCAAAAAGACAACGTCTCGAAAATCGCAAAGCGGAATGAAAAGTAATTATGTAATTGCAGTTTGAAAGCTTTCGTGAGCATCCTGAAAGTTTAAGAAATAATTTTAAAAAAATTGCAGCTCGACAAGACAATTTTTGAGGGAGTTATTACATGATACATTTTGAGCGCGCCGCATTTCCTACGCGCGAAATATGAAATATCGGCCCGGTTCCCCTCTCGCACTTCCATTCTCTTGCCTATAAGCTCGGACAAATACTACTCACCTTTTTCTCTACTGCATGCATGGGAGTCGATACACTTGTCTTATCCACTTTGGTTACAAGTTTTTCTTTCGGCAGGACAGTTGATGTAAAATATTTTATATGTTACAATAAAAAATTTAAAGAAAGCATTTTTTATCTCGTAACTCCCACTATGAAGTCGATTTTTCTCCAACAATACCCTTGATGAGAAGGATCTTTATTTCTGCACTACATGTGAGTAATACTTAGTAGTTTGGAGAGAACCGAAAAGCCAAGCAGAGTTCGTGCCTATCATGTTAAGTGAGATATGAAGCAGGGAGGGATTTGCGGTAATGACATTTTAAGTTTTGACTACTTCGTTCCTTCTAAAGCTAAAGAAGAGACCGTGGAAACTACAATTCACTTATTTGGGGCCTACTTTCAAAGTTAATCTAATTAGAAGTTACTGGGAACAATTTTATCTGGATACGATATTTTTCCCCAAATATATTAAGCAGAATACCACGCTTAGAATAAATTGCACAGATTTACTATTTCATTGAAGTTTTTGCGTTCACAATAAATTGGAGGTGCTAAAGAGGTTTCTTAAACATTTGATTTTCTCACTTTTAAAATAACCAAAACACTGTACACTATTTCCCGTGTTTGACTACGTAAAACATCTTTACGTTTGCAACCCGCCATCTAACCTTTTCAAAAGCTCCCCGGTAACTGAAAATTTTACCTGCGCCATTGGTACTGTAAGACATTTTATTGCATCCGTAAGGTATGCTAATGCGCAACACCACCCCTCGTCAACTTAAATCTGTTGGACTGTACTATAACTCAACACAAATCGCATTAGAAATCGATGGCATACAAACCCAATCCGATCAAATGTCAAAAGTACTCCCGCTTTGAATAAGTATGTTAAAAGTCTCTCATAAGGTGCAGTGGGACAAGAGCAATTTTGGGGAAAGTGCGACCAACCCAGTTTTTTAATTTCGTGGGTTTAAACTGGGCTTCATCACACTTGAATTCAATATTATATACGCAACTCAATTGTAAAAGAAACATTGAAGAATCAACGTACCTTTTGAACTTTTAGATATGTTTTAGTTATGTTTTTATCAAAAAAAGTTGTGGGTCGCACTTCTCCCCCAAAAATTGAGGTTAAAAGTAAGTGCGCAGGGCAAGTGCGACTTATAGGTCGCACTTACCCCTTGTTGGGCGCACATACCCCAGTTGTATAGAAATATGTTTTGCAGATAAGTATGATGCGAAATTATGCAAGGAAATCCCAAAGGGGCCTTACATATCCCAAAGAGGATTTATCGATGACACTCCAAGAAATTCGAGCCGGAAGACTGACCCCTTACAGAGCTCACTTAATATACGGTATTCCAAAATCTGCACTTGAAGACCATAACGCTGGACGCCGTGGGCAAAAATCGAAAACGTTTGGGCGTCCCACAACAATTCCATATGCATATAGATATAAAGTCGATTTTACTAAAGCCTATCATCGGACGACGTGGTCAAATAATATTTCCAATAAGTTTTACCGGATTAGTTCACATCATACAAATCTACATACTTATATTTATTATTATTATAAGAATATATATTTCTGTTCCATTATTTTTAGATACCTAATAAGTTACCAGTTTCATGATATTAAATAAATAAAAATTTAAATATTTGCATTTTCATTAATTATTCGTACTCTAATTATTTTGTTCAATAATCCAAGTTGACACCATTTCTTTTTTTATTTACAAAATGCCATAACTTTCCACCTATCGCAGATACGAGAAACAATCAAACACCAAGTAATTCAACTTTTGATGTATAACACGCTCCTGCCCCAACAGGCACTGTTAGTTATTTAAATGAGCTATAAATCAGGTGGTGCGCACTTGCCCCACATTCATGGGGTAAGTGCGACCCAATGACGAAAAAAAATTTCTTGCTCAAAAAATTTGAGGCACATTTAACGTTATTTAGTATTCGAAACTAACGGAAAACATTGTAAAGATTACTATATTAAAAAAGCTGAATTTCTATAAAAAAATTCACAATCTGACAAGTAGGTACCAAAAGTCAAAAATATGAAAATATAGGTCGCACTTACCCCACTGCACCTTACTTCGAAAATGAATTAGAATGCCAGATGAAAATTGTTACAAGAAAATTTGAAACTGTTCACCGATCACACAAATTCAGAAGATGACTCATAAATGGTCTGGACTCTATAATCAAAGCCATTAACATAGTGTCTCTTACCACGAAATAAATGGTAAATCACAGTAAAACTGTATCTCTGATTACCCATAATCAAGAAGTTATCTCGGAGAAAACTAAAAACGTAAGTACTGCCATTTATCTGACTTCATTCATTTCATAGAAACACGAAATATCCTGGATTAGCAGCTGATCCCTGAAATTTTTACACATCACCACTTGTATTCAGTACCCACAAGCAACTTTACCATTATTATATCCCCTTCACCTTATCTGACAATGACTACAGAATTATACGAGTACGAAGATATATCCTGCAGAAGAATCGGTCCTCAATACCTGTGCAAGGGAGGACGCACTCAATGCAGCATCAAATCTAGCGCCTAAACGAAGAAGCCGCCCAATGTCAATCAGTGCCAGTATCGACCAACACAACTTTAACCGACGCTCCAGAAGGTAAGACCATCTACACTAGACCGAAACCCATGGCCCTTATATAACTAGAAAAAGTCTTTTTGAATGACCTGCAACTTATCCCCTTATGACCTCAAGAAACCTTGACCAACCTTACACATTTTTTGACAACACCGGTATTTAGTACCATTACTTGCTTAGATAACGCTAATGAGAACCTTAGATCGATCTGGGACAGTTCTTCGCCATCTTCGTGATGCCACCCATAAAGACGAGAAACATTTTGCGAAGTACACCTTTATACATATAAAGTGCAAAATAATTTTCTTCACTTGTGTCGAGAGCTGTTAACATACAACAGATTAGCGAAACTCGACAACTAGAACTTTCCCGAAACAAACCACGTATCCCGCTATTAAAATATTTGCTTAGGACTATTTCGCGAAGTTCTTGGAACTAATAATAATCCAACCCTATTTTATATTCATACGCGATTACTGCTAATGAATTTCACGTACGGAATTTATTTTCAGCAGGTACCTATTGTTCTTCAAACAAAGTTCTACCACCGAGACCTTCAATTAATTCTCTGCAAACTTTGATGTTATCCAGAGTTTCCTTAATAAATTAATCTTATTTGTAAACGTCGCCGGGTTAATGAGAACACTGATTCGCGCTCGTCTCTCCGGATGGTGAAGAACTTTATAAAATTTCGAGTAGTGTGCGCTGACCGTTTCTCTTATAACTCCTTCCATTCGTGTATGACCTTGACTACAAGCTCCTCCCATATCCCGGCGTTTGTTGTGTAAATTGTTGTTTTTATTCGTGATGTTATTCATCAACCTCTCGTGCTTCCCTGTATGCAGCAGTTATTGGTGCAGAAGTCATATTCGTGTTATGCGGAAGAATTTAGGAGAAAGGACGGACGTTTGTTGGACATAAAAAACATTACGGTTTGGACCTTCTAAGCGTGTGTATTTAAAAGAACGATTTAGTAGTGCGCTCACGTACTACGTGGTTGAAGTATACCTCAGGGATATAATCACCTTTTCGGGGAAGTATTTCGTTTTACTGTTGTGTGACAGAGCAGTCACGAACTCTCGGTACTTACTACTCTAAAAAATTACCATAAGTTGGACGTAAAAAGAAAGAATTTGTAGCAGAAGGATGAGGTCATGTATGAGAAAATACACGGGGCAGTCTAAAAGTAGTTACACACTATAATTACACAATGTATAAATATGAAATTCACATTTGAACTGCTGACAGCGCCTCCTGATGTTTGGAAGAAGAATTAGTACTTAAAGTGGGAATTTTGAATGTTAGGTACACTTTATTTATGTTCGTATGTGTGTACGTACATGAAATATCAATGTTACATGTAAAACAGCCCATATAAATTAAATGTAGACACCCCATCGTACACACGGACGGTAATTTTCCGTGTGAATAATCGTCGTCTGTAGTGCGACATCTCCTACCATTGTCCCCTTAACCCCCTGTGATTTGGGACGTGTTCAGAAAGCTACCTAGTAAATCTCTTGTTCCCTGTTTCTTCGTTTCAATTTGCTGCAAATGCAGCACGTTTATGAATTTTAACTATTAACAAAAAGTTCAGCTTCGCAACTTTAGAAACTACGAAATGGCACGAGCCGCAAAAAGTTTGTTATTTATCGTTACGGACTATTTCATTAATTTTTCCTTGCATGATAAGAATTAAAAATGAAATGGATGACAAATGATAGCGCAAGGAAAATAAATTTCATCCTTATGAACAAGAAAATGTGATATATGAGTTATTAGAAGGCACAGTTATATCAGAAGATGAATATTTTGGGTGGCCCTGAAGTGTCATGGATTAGTACATCTTGCAATTTCAATTTAATAGTACGTTTGGTGTCCTTTGATGTTTGGAGGCCAGTTCGCTTACGCGATGGTGGGGAGACCACTCGTTCCAATGCAAATTGTAGAGCCTTGTCTGTCACATGACTCGGTGGTGATGGGCGAGTGTCGGAGGTATTTATCATTAAGCTATGATTCTACTTCTAGTTGTCCTGACTCTGTAAGTGTGGGGAGGGGTACTGTATGATTAGGTACGAGCAGGGCGAGTATTATATAATTTTACAGCATCATTTTGCAGAATGGGCAGAACGCCAATGCAGAGTCAGCACTATTGTCAAGCAGCCAACAATTATAAAGGGATTACGTACAATATGCAATTAGTTTTTATGCTGTCTCACTCAAACTCGTATCTATAATGAGTTTCGATGAACTCTTGGTTATCAGCATGATGTTAGCAGTCACACAGAAAATTACCTTATTTGCACCTAAATGTTCGCTGGCACAAGATCCAAATTTATCTTCTACTGTAATTAAAAAGCATTCAAGTATAATGCTTCGAGAATTGCATATAGTACAAGAGAAATAGCATTTGAAAATGTCAAATGTCTCGCTCAAATGCTTGGGACCCATTTGAATTCAATTTAGCAGAAAATAATGTTCATTTGACAAGGTGCAATTCGAGGTATTATAAAACCATTTGCCATACGACATTGCGGGCTATTTTCTTTAACGTACAATTCAAAGTCGCATGGAAAATGGTGTTATTGTATTGGCTAATTTCTTGTATTTATTAATAAGTAAATACCTCACGGTGCAGACAAGTGCATGACACTTTCAGATCAAACAAACAAAATTAATAGAGTGCATTTAAAAGTTTGTCGCATGAAGCTATCAAGCCAGAACAATTACTGTAGATCCACAAGCAGAACTTTAACGTAATCGCATAATTACCAACGTTGCATTTGCATGACAAAGCTGCGTTATTACCGAATTTGCAAACGTAATATGTTTAATTTATACAAACACATTCATATTCCTACACGACATTTATAAGTATATCTTGGAAAGTAATCTTGAAGTTCCACATACGGCAGATATATGAAATATATCCGCTTTCCGCTTCGCATTTTTTATTGTTTCACTGGCGCAGTCGGTAGGATATTAATTTCTTTTCTCTACTTCCTCTGCATGTACATGACTGGCGTTTGTGACTCACTCTGTAAGTCTATTTATTTTCAAGTAGGGAACGAATTTCTAAGTATTTAATTTCGTATCGCTGGGTTTGCGCCTTGGCGAGGTTCTAGGAACAGTTGTACGGGTAAGACGGTTCTCTGACGAGACGAACCATTGGTATGAAGGTTTTTAACGAGAAACTAGACAGAGGTGTTACTGAAATAAGACATCAGCTCTTGTCCCAAACCTGCCCATTGGGAAATTTTGTTATTAGCACTAGCAAATTAGACGGATAGTATAACTTGTGTACTATGTGTACCTCTACTTAATTAAGTATATGAGTAAATGGAAGGATAATAATTAGAAAGCTGCAATTATGATATAGGAGCAATACGGGTTCCAAAATTTAATTAGAGCTTGTAAAACAACAAGACCTTGGTGTTAGTAGCAGTTTAATCGATGTCATCTCACGTGTATTCTACCCACAAGTTTGTGATAAACACGAACTTTAAGATGGATTTACGTTTAGCTCGGCGAGAGAAATTAATTAGGCCATGATGCGTAGTTTTCCAAGGACACTTTTTATTTAAAAATGTTACTTTTACTTTAAACCAGATTTTTATTTCATTTAATAACTTAAGACGCATTTACTGTACAGAATGTACTATTTTCGTTGTGATTTGGGGGTTTCTCATAGAAGCAACAGAGATAGAGCCTTGGGGTTTTCGCGAACCTAAGCTACTTTCTTGAGTATAATATAAAGCTGAAACCGAAATTTGGATATCATTTTTAGTTTTCGAGAAAAAAAATAATATTGATTTTTATCGATTTTCAAAAATTCTCTACAATTCTTTTTGTACTAAGTAGACTAAAACTGTTAAGATTGACTCCTATGGAACTTTTTCCAATGAATTCAGTGGCGTACGTAGTTTTTTCTAGGGAGCATATTTTCTGAGTTATGACATAAAGTTGACTTTTTTAAATGGAAACCATAGTAGGCTTTGGTCTAGTAGTCTAGTTCGAAATGTCTTTTTTAAGCTATCAAAATATACCGTGTGACAAACTTCCATGTGTACATGGGGAAATAACATGGGCAATTACATTTTTGGGGATTCCTGCTCCCCATGTGTAGTTACAGTGGTGGTAAAGGTAGCAATCGAAAGACTATTTTTTTCTGCGTATGAGGATATCAAAAACTCTGCAATTTTCCAATTTATTAAAGCATTAAAACCAAAAATTACATTAATAATTTTCAAATTAAAACACGGATATTCATCAGATTACTTATGACAATTTAATTTATTCTAATCAAAGACTCCCTTGATTCTAATTTCTAATTCGTCTGAACTGTCAACATTATTTATCGACAATTTAAAATTTGGGTTTCAAAGTGAACAAAAATATTTATTCAGTTGAAGAAAAGGTTTTCATCGTGAAAACATTTTACTGTGACAATAGTCTGCGGGTAGTCCGTGACTTATTTTCTGTAAAATTCAATAACAGTCCTATTCCTTCGGTAACAACAATAAAAAATTTAGTTAAGAAATTTGAAGATACTGGGAATCTTTCATTGAAAGAAGGTAAATTTTTACTAATAAATTTACTTGGTTTTTATTTCGATAATTCTGATTCGCTTATTATTATTAGGTACCTAGTTGCTAATTCCTTATTGTTCGCTAACTTAAATTTTACTGGGATTATGAGAATTTTAACAAGTGATAACGTGGAGTGAAACAAAACTAAAATTAATCTTATAATTTATTTTTTTAGTCGTTCCAAGAAATCTAAATGTTGAGGTAGAGGAAATGGTAATAGGCCTAATAACTGCTAGTCCAACATCTAGTTTAAGGTCTATTGTCCTAGAATGTAATGTTTCAAGAGAAACTGTCCGTAACATATTAAAAAAAACAAATATCATCCCTTTAAATTCCAATGTCACCAAGAGTTACTTCCTTTTGAAGAAGAATCAAGGCAAACTTTCTGTGAAGAAATGCAAGAACTGGCTAATCGGGATCGCAGCTTCCTCTCATCAATTTGTTTTACCGATGAGTGTACCTTCACTTTAAATCAAGAGCCCAATTCACAAAACGTTAGGCATTGGGCCCAGGAAAATCCTAGAATAAATCTAGCCACTACAACGCAATACCCTCAAAAAATCAATATTTGGGCAGGCATTTTTAATAATCGCATTATAGGACCATTTGAAATACAGGAAAATTTAAATTCAGAAGCTTATTTAGATCTTTTAATTAACCATATTGGCCCTGCATTAGAAGAAGTTGTACATGCGAATCGGGAGGTCTGGTTTCAACATGACGGATGCCCAGCACATTTTGGAGCACAAGTGAGGGAATTATTAAATGAAATATTTCCAGAGAGCTGGATTGGTCGAGGTGGTGCTATAAACTGGCCAGCTAGATCTCCCGATTTGGCACCGTGTGACTTTTTCTTGTGGGGTCATTTAAAAAATAAGATTTATTAAACTCGTCACCCAAATATTGATTCTTTAAGGAATGCTATTTTTGCGGAATGCAACTTAATAAACGATCGGCAACTTGCGAATGTGAGAAATTCTTTCTATAATAGGCTGGGATACTGTCTGATACAGAATGGGGGTTTATTTGAATATTTGTTATAGTTATTTTTCTTTTTTTATGTTACTTTAATTTCATTGTATATTAATAAGTTTTTGTCCTTACCTAGATATGAAATAAATAAGTAATAAATAACAAAATTCATTAGAGCAAAATAAACAAATGTTGCCGCTTGTTAAATTTTTCATAATTGCAGTAAAATTAAAAAGGAATTTAATTTTTATTATTTCATTTTACTGCTTTAACATTTTCCCAAAAAGTTTTTAATAGGTTAGACGACACCTACAATTTACCCTAAACTATGGACCAGCATTCATCAACGAAACATCCACACCAGTAATCAATTAATTGTCAACTATAGAAAATGACAATAATAATGTGAATGAGAATTATCTAAATACAAAAACAAGTTTATGTATTAGTAAAAATTAACTTCTTTCGATGAAAGATTCCCAGCCTTCAAATTTCTTACTAAATTATTTGTTGTTATACTGAAGGAATAGGACCGTTATTGAATTTTACAGAAAATAAGGCAGGGACTACGCACAAACTATTGCCGCCGTAAAATATTTTCACAATGAAAACCTTTTCTTGAACTGAATAAATATTTTTGTTCATTTTTAAATGTTGACAGTTCAGAAAATTCATAAAAATCAAAGACGTCCGTGATTAGAATAAATTAAGTTGTCATGGATAATCTGATAAATTTCTGTGTTTTAGTTTGAAAATTATTTATGTAATTTTTGCTTTTAATGCTTTAATAAATTGGAAAGTTGTAGAGTTTTTGATATCCTCATACGCAGAAAAATATAATCTTTCGATTGCTACCTTTACCACCACTGTAACTACACATGGGGAGCAGGAATCCCCAAAAATGTAATTGCCCATGTTATTTCCCCATGTACACATGGAAGTTTGTCACACGGTATATACTTTCATATTGTTATTTCAAAAAAAACGGCAACGGTTTTGGTACTTTATTAAATTCAGATACCCAGGAAAAAGACAAAAAGCAAAATTATGTTTTCGAGATTAAAATAAAATTTAATTCACTATGGGGCATTCAATAAACCTAGATACAAAACTTATAGTAAAGAAAATAGGGAAGAAATAAATGTTTTATCGTTGGTTGAGGAGACACCAAAAACTTCTTGTCGGGAAATCGAATCACAAGTTTGTGTTTCCAAAACAAAAGTCAAAAAAATATTAAAAAAGGCAAATATAGGCCATATAAAATTCAAATTATTCACCATCTCTTCCCGGGAGATCAAGAAAGAAGGCTTAATTTTTGTAGGTGGTACTTAACACGTTCAACGCCGTGGCGGTCACTACGGACCGCTCGCGATCTGTCAGACCAGGCTTTGGCGGTCCATAGGGACCGCCGGTGCATTTAATATTTGCATGTCAGCCCAGGCTTGAGGACCGCTATTACTTGGAATTTTGTTGTTAGGGTGGACCGCTATGGCCTGGAAGACCCGTAAAATTATACCAGGCTTTTTGTAGCAAAGTGCGTGGTAGGACAGAATGGATAATTTTCTACGTGCTAGTTATACTCTCTACAAAAAAGAAAGATTGTGAGGTAGAGTATAATTATCTTTATTTCTTGCTTTCTTTTTTACAAATTTGAACTTAACAACATAATACAATCAAACAAAATTTTTACAAAAACAATAATATATACCTAATACATCCGATGCACTTACACTGGTCATTGCCAAAACATCATTCTCTTACTTTTGTTCCTAATACGTTTTTCTATTTTGTCACAGTTTCAAACACACCTAACAACTGTAACGGCACTTTCACAACTGCAAGCTACAAGGCAGATACGCATTATTCACACGCGGGCACCGACTTGCACGGACCGCTCGGCGGACCGCAAGGGACATGGCGGACTATAACAAACAAATAGGGCCGCGGCGGTCCCTAAGGACCGCTACATTTTTTTATGTAATTTGAACGAAAAAAACATATATTTCATGATCTGTAGTATGCAAGTTTAATATTTATGTTAAAATAAGCAAGGAAACGTAAAAAAAATAATGGCCCAACTGGCCATATCCATTAATTCCTAATGGCGCTGAACGTGTTAAATAAAATTCAAGAAAATCCAGAATTTGGGCGGTCTGTCATTTGGACAGACGAAACTCACATAATCAGCGTAGGATTATTTAACAGGCATAATGTGCGTCACTGGTCTGATACAAATCAGCACCAAACTTTTGAACGTCAGAGGCAAGGACGTTTTGGATTGAACGTTTCGTGTTTTATTTTGGGTGGTCAACTAGCATACCAAATTTTTGATGGGAACATAACGGGATTGAGAAACATTAATTTATTGAAAATTAACGCAGAGACGATAATGGAAAATGTTCCGTTAATAAACGTAAACAGGGTATATTTCCAACAAGATGGTGCCCCTGCACACAATTCTGTAATAGTTAGAAATTATTTAGAAAATCATTTTTCGGGTAGATGGTTGGGTACAAATGGACCTATATTGTGGCCTGCAAGATCACCGGATTAGACTTTTTTGTTCGAGCATTTTTAAAAGGAGAAAAAAAATACGAATATATAACAATCGAGCCGAGCTAGCAGAGGCAACACGTGCAGCTTTTCGATATTTGCAAGCCCATCCTATTTTTTTAATTAATGCCATCAATTTATTAACTAAAAGATGTAAATTATGTGTTGAAAAACATGGCAATCAATTTGAGCAATTCCTATAATTTTGTTGTTTGTTGTTTGATGTTTTTCTTGTTTCTTACGATTATAAAATTCCCATGAAACTTCACAAAACCTAGTACATAATATTCGATTTCATTTTAAATCAGCTGTATACCCCTGTGACTATAGTTAGGTGTGGATTAGACATATAAGATATAACTCTGTATAATTACTGTTTTTACCGGGTTCTAATCGAATCTAAAAATTAGAATTCCCAATCGGACAATTCCTACGAAGAGGGATACCTACAAGTATTTTTATAAAAGTTTTAGATGCTGTTTATATCTAGATTTGGTTGTATTTGATCTACTATCGTATATTCGTGCAAAGGTAGAATCTAATTCAATACGAGGAACAAGTGGGATTATTTATTCTGAGAATGAGGGAAAATCAACACAAGGGGTGGCGTACGCAGTGACCCGTGCCCCAGCTGGCTCGGTCACGCTCCGTTCTTGAGTTAAGGTGAAGTGGTCCCTCCTTCCCAGATAAGAGCTTTGAGGTGTGTGGTGCGTGCCCGGCTTTAGATTATCCTCGGACATATGAGGGTCGGGTTTGTTATCCCGAGCGGCACGCGAATTCCCCCAGGACTTACCAAGGACGAAGATTGCTAAACTTTTGCGGCCTGCGCCACGCTCGGAAATATACGACTAGTTACATTGAACTTTTCTTCGGAAAAACAACGAAAAAAGTGTCATACTTTAAAAGAATTTGCGAGCGAATATATGTCCGGAGAATATTTTATTTGTGAGTCGCCGGGAAACTCGTTGCGGCAACATTTCCGCAGCGTTATTAAACATGAGAGGCAATAACTGCAAGATGGCGGGACAGATTGTTGCAAGGGACGCATAAGCTACCCGTACTTTATATATATGATCTGTACTTGCTAATGCATGGTAAGGAAACGAAGAAAACAACGTCGATAGCAAGTTTCTATGCGATCCTAGCAAGTAAAGAAAAAATTAGAAACCTAATTCTGCATAGTAGGCATTGTCAGATAGGTAGCGCGATTAAAGGTCCACGAAGAAGTGTGTCGTTAGAATATGGCAGTCGAATTTAAATCCTTCAAAATTTGAAGCTGTTTTTTTTGTTTCTTACCTCCTAAAGTCCTACCCAAAGGACTTGTACCTTGACGCAGTTCTAGTAATACTGGGACGGGTGGGATGGCTTGCGCGCTTCAATGATCTAAAGAGCCGAACCATAGGTTTAACCATATTGGAGGGGTTTTTATTTGAGAAGCCAGACTAAATCAAGTCCCTGAAAGGGGGCAGCAGCTCTTTCAGTAATCATAGTGGCAGAGATCGTGAGGGTCGGTATGGTACTGTGATACACACTACTGCGATGTGGAAGGCAACGGGAAACCACCACATTATTATATCCCTGGTACAGCGTACTTCGAATTTATGATGATGGCACTTTCTGGAGTAAAATATTCCGGAGGTAAAATAGTCCCACATTCGGATCTCCGGGCGGGGACTGCTTCGGGGGGAGTCATCAGAAATGATAAGTGTAACATCTCACGAGTCGGAGCGTGGAATGTTAGAAGCATGAAACAAGTAGGAAAGTTAGAGAATTTGAAAATTGAGATGGATAGGTTAGCATTAGACGTAGTAGGTATTAGTGAAGTGCGATGGCCAGAAGCCGGAGACTTCTGGAGCGGAGATTTTTGAGAGTAATACACACAGGATCTGTAGGAGGAAATTCGGGAGTAGGAATTGTTATGCGGAAAAAAGTAGGGCAGAGTGTAGAAAATTTCTTACAGCAAAGTGACAGGGTAGTTATGGTTAGGTTAGATTCGAAACCTGTAAAAACAGTAATAATACAGGTATATATGCCCACTTCTAACTACAGTGATGAGGTCGTAGAGGCAGTTTATAGTGATATTGAACATGTGCTAGATTTTGTGAGAGGACACGAAAA
The DNA here is from genome assembly GCA_963966045.1 of Xestobium rufovillosum. Taxonomy (NCBI): domain Eukaryota; kingdom Metazoa; phylum Arthropoda; class Insecta; order Coleoptera; family Ptinidae; genus Xestobium; species Xestobium rufovillosum. The sequence continues at coordinate 45,098,043 of OZ014492.1, read as the reverse complement.
TTTAATAATTATAGGAGATTTCAATGCAGTCGTAGGCACAGGGCGAGAGGGCGGAATAGTTGGTCCCTTTGGATTAGGCAATAGGAACGATAGGGGAGTGAGACTGATAGAGTTCTGCGATAAACATAACTTAACGGTCGCGAACACTCTATTTCACCATCATGTTAGGAGACGCTACACGTGGAAGATGCCAGGAGACCTAGGGAGATATCAAATAGATTACATTCTTGTTAGGCAAAGATTTAGAAATCAAGTTAGGGATTGTAGAAGTTATCCAGGAGCAGATATAGATAGTGATCACAATATAGTCGTTATGAAGGCCAATCTTCAATTTAAGATTTTGAAAAAACGAAGCGGAAGAAGGTATCTTGACCCAGAGAAACTAAAAGATGATGATACGCGCGATAAGTTCGAGAAAAAGACAAACGAAGTACTAAAGGGCGCGGGCGAAAATATTGTTAGAGACATAGAGGAAGAATGGAATTGCATTAAAAATAGTTTAGTTTCCTCAGCTAGGGATATTTTGGGTCATAAACAGAATGAAAGTAGGAAACCCTGGATAACAAAACATATTGTGAGTCTAATAGAGGAAAGGCGCAAATATAAAAATAGGTTAGATGAAATAGGGAAACAAAGATATAAGGCGATCAAGTGGGAAATTATTCGGAAATGTATGAAAGCGAAAGAGCAATGGATCGATGATAAGTGCAAAGAAGTGGAAAATAAGTTCGAAATAGGAAAGACTGATGAAGCATATAAAATAATTAGGAGAAATTTTAGAGAAATTGGATCTAGTACCAAAAGCATTAGGAATGAGGCAGGAGATATCCTAATCGAAAGCGGGGAGAAGGCAGATAGGTGGAAAGAATATTTAGGAAACTTATATGCGGGACAGGAAGTGCAAGATATATTAGAAAGTGAAAGCAGTGTAGAAGGGGATAACCTAGGGAGTCCTATAATGAGAGAAGAGTTTGAGCTAGCACTAAAAAGTTTAAGGAATAATAAAGCACCAGGTATAGATGGCTTGCAGGCAGAAATCTTAAAGTGCGCAGGTCAAGAGGTAATAGATCGTTTATTTAAATTAGTTAGTCGCATATACCTGACAGGCGAATTTCCAGAGGATTACAAACTGAACATCATGGTAGCTTTGCCAAAAAGGAAAGGCGCGGATAGATGCGAAAATTTTAGAACTATCAGTTTAACTTCCCATGCGTCAAAAATTTTAACTAGAATTGTGCAAAGAAGGATGGAGAAAAAGGCGGAAGAGATATTAGGAGAAGATCAGTTCGGATTTAGACGAAATAGAGGAACGCGCGAGGCCATTCTAGCTTTACGAGTAATTATAGAAAAAACGATAGAAAAGAGAAAGAGCGTATATATAGGATTTGTAGATTTAGAAAAAGCCTTCGACAACGTAAAATGGGGGAAGATGTTCGAAGTGCTGAGAAAGGTAGGGATGAAATACAGGGACAGAAGAATAATACATAATCTCTACAAAGAGCAAAAGGCAGTTATAGAATGTGAGCAGGAACGAATGGAAGTAGATATCCGGAAGGGAGTGAGACAGGGATGTGCATTGTCACCTCTAGTTTTCAACTTATATATCGAAGATGCGATTAATATTGTTAAGGAAAGAACAGCCTCAGGGATCAGCCAAACTATTAACATACTCAGATTTGCGGATGATATAGCAGTGTTAGCATCTAGCAAAGAAGAATTAGGAGCGGCTTTGAATGAAATGGAAGCAGTTTTGACACAGGGCTACGGCATGAAAATCAATAAAAAGAAAACTAAAATTTTGGTATGTAGATGGAGTGAAAATAGAACTAAAATTGAAATACGAATAGGAAATGAGAAGATAGAGGAGGTCGCGGATTTCTGCTACTTAGGAAGTAAAATAACCCAAGACGGTAGGAGCACTAAAGATATAAAACAAAGAATGGCGCAGGGACGAGTTGCGTTTAACAAAAAGAAACAACTGTTATGTTCGAGAACGGTTAATATAGAGACTAGGAAGAGACTCTTAAAGTCGTATGTATGGAGTACGGCATTATACGGGTGCGAAACTTGGACAATAGGAGAAGCGGATAGAAAAAGAGTAGAAGCGTTTGAACTGTGGTGTTACAGACGCATGATGAAGATACCGTGGATAGATAAGGTTAGCAATAGGGAAGTATTAGAAAGAGTTGGGGAAAGGCGAAAGGTATGGAAAACAATAAAGAGTAGGAGAGATAGGATGGTAGGACACCTTCTAAGTCACGAAGGAATAGTACGCGACATACTAGAGTCAGAGAGAGGAATAAAAAGAGGTAGGGGTAGGCCTAGATTAGACTACTGCTCTCAAATAGTTAGGGATGTAGGATGTTCTACTTTTAGGGAAATGCGTAGGTTAGCTCAGGATAGAAAAGAATGGAGGTACGCGTCCAACCAGTCTTCGGACTGAGAACCTTATGATGATGACCTCCTAAAGTGGTGGACTAAAAATTTGCAACTCTGCGATTTTTCTCACTTAGAGTTGCAGTGTACCCCTTTGTATAATAAACGAGAAACTTGACGGCAATGGGGAATTCAAATTCAGGGCATATTCTCCATTATTTAGCCTAGCAGAAACGAAAACAACATGATCGATATGTTGCGTAAACTGAATTTATTGTATCATTCAGAGGAGACCGTGATTTGTTACTAAGATCAGTTCCTCCGCTAATATAAATGAGAATTTATAAAAACCTTTAGGTTTTCCGACCTACGGAACCGAGGAAAACAGAACGAAAAACAATCTAGATTGAATCTGCTATCCCATTAAATGAAATTTTCTTATCAGCCAACGAATTCGGCATTGAAATTACAAATAATACCACTCTAGGCAATCCCGATCTATTAATAAGAGAAACGCAATTCGCTATAGCACAAAATATTCATTGGATCTCATAAAAGTTTAAACACTTCTTCAATCGCGGAAACGCCACGGCGTCGGCGTCTAATAATTCCGCTTTAGTTTCAAAGGGAAGTAAAATGTTGTGTAACGTAATATCGACGATCCTAATGCATTCATCGAAAAGTAATCACTTGGTATATCATGGACAGTTATACAGCTTTTTAGTCTATGGTTGATCGGTTAAACCAAAGAATTAGGTGGTGCAAAGTGGGGGAAAAGTTTAACGTTAATATTCATTTATTCCTTGTCGAAAATGTTGTGAATAAATCTGACTTTGCTAAGTAGTATATTTGGGGCTCCTATTTTAGGTAAAAAGCTCAAATTAGTCGTAAAATAGGATAAACATAAAATATTTATAAACTAAAAATTAAGAACGAGAAATGTTCCAAATAGCTAAGCCTTTTCAAAAATGTCCACGTCACCAGAAAAGTAGTTTTCTGTCTTGAAGAATCTTTTCGGGGTTTGGCAAAATTGCCAGGATCATTTCGAAAGTTATTGAGAAAACGTCTTTCCTTTAATATCAAATTCTTGTACCTGGTCACCTTGTGCTGAGAACCCTTGAACTACGATTACGTTGTCCTGATCATCTACTGACTTGCACACACATATTTGTATTTTGTGGTGTTTCTTGGCCCATCAAGAATCTGAACGAGCAAAAATTTTCCACGTGTAATAGAATCCCACACAGGAGTCATGTACTCAACATGCTCTCTTTCTTCCAGATTCCGAAGAATTTCAGAAACACGTATGTTCTCATCATCAGAATCTTGCACCACTTTTGCTTCATCAATATCTTCTTCTTCGCTCTCTGATACTTTTTTAGATTTCTTCACTTTTTCCGAATTTCCTTTCAACTTTTTCACACCTGCATTTTCCTTTTTGCTTTGTTTAACTTTCTTGTCAGGTCGCTTCTTCGACTTCAATGGAGGAATGACCGTCTTAGGTTCAAGCTTTGGTGTATCGGCCTCTGTCATATCTTGTTTTGCAGCTACTAATCGGGTGCAAAATATTTCTACTATTCCTTGTATTGTTGTCTTACCATCGCCACTGTTGGAATTCTTATCAGCTGCTGGCTCCTGAGGTGGTTTGTCCTTGGGTTCTTCTAAAGGAGCATTGGTTTCACTGGCAAAAGAATTACTAACATATTATATTGATTGGTTTTCCGAATGCAAATTGTTTTTTGCTGAGCCTGCTGGGTCCTTTTCCAATTTGCGATTTCCCATAATTCACGAGCAATCTGTCCCAGACACGCATTTGTTGAAAGCGGTTAGTTAAGTGACTTGGGAAACGCATGAGCTCTATATAATTTTTTAAAGCAGCTTCCACTATGCGAACACTGATGTGACTACAGTGGCCATCATACAATAAAAATGTAAACTGGTCTGGAAAATCCTTTGTACTCGTAATACGAAGCTGATCTACATGTGGTATGAAACACTTCTGGAACCAATAAGAAAACTGGGCTTCCTCCATCCACCCATTTTGTGAAGCAGCATATAATGTTCCCTGCACAGCAGTCCCCTTGTAAACAATTAAAGGAGGCAGGAAACTACCATCTGCTGAAACACAAGCTAAGACAGTTGTATTTTCCCTCCCAGATCCCCCTGACACTCGGCTGAGATACTTTCCCCTCTCCACAATTGCTCTAAGTCTAGAAGGATCGCTAATAAAGCCAGTTTCGTCGGCATTAAACACGAATTATTCTTTGCTTTCTTGATTTAATGAAATACTTTCTACTAGAGCGTTTAACTTCTTGTAAAAGCCGTAAACGATTTCTGGTCGTCTTGCATCCTTACGATTTTGTTGAAGATGAATGTGAGTTTTGGATTCCGTTTAAGGAATGAACAAAACCAGTCCACCTCTGGTTTTCCATCTTTGAATGTCGTACGTAAATTATTAACTTTTACATAATCAGCAACTAGTTTTAATAATTCTTTTTTATCGACTGGATACCCAATTCTTGCACGTGCTAATAATCAGTTACCAATTTCTTCTTTAACAAGGATAGGAACAGCAGACGACCTCCCAGCTCCTGCTTTGTCTAAATGTACTTTTCTTCCACCGTACTGATCTCTTGCTTCTCTATAACTTTTACTTCTATTTAGTACATATTGCACTGCTCTTTCGATGTCTTCTTTTGAATATAGCGGGCCAGGGCGTTTACGCTTATAACTCCTCACCACGACGGACTAAGAAGAAGAAGAAAACGTATAGAAGCCACGTTAATTTGACGTTTACGAATGCCCCGAATTACCGTTTCCATTTCCCCCAAAACAGCAAATTCATGGGGTAACTGGAACGGTCATCCATTCGGGAATGCGAAAAGGTAATGTAGGTAAACTAAATAAACAGTCACGTCACATTTATTTAACCTTACTTTGGAAATATGAAATATACATTCTTACTTACCTTTCTCACTTTGAAAAACAGTTTTTTAGATGATATTTAGTGAGACACCACTTGTTGTCATGCAATGTGAGACACTGGCCGCGAAACTTCTAGGAATGAATAATGAATATTATTCACTACACCAATAGGAACCTCGCTTTGACCCTTTTTTACATTTATTTAGTAGGCCGCGATCGCCATGTGTCAGTTCAAATTGAAACGTCAAATCAGCATGGTTTGCTTTTAATTTGAAATGCATATTCTAAAAAAGAAGATATAATGAGTAGTGAGAGTGAAAACGAGGTTTCTTTAACAGTACCAGCAATAAAAGAAGCTGCAGAACTTGCCTCATTAGATTCATTGCCCAAAAAACCAAGAAAATTATACCTGAGAGCGTATGTATGAATCTTTCTTACACCGGAGAAGGGAAATGAAGGTAAATTCTTTCTGGGAATCTGTTTTGATAGTCGTGGACAAAAACTCGTGTATAATATACTATTATAACATATAATCACTTTCTAAATGTATTTTCGGATTTTTTTCATCATCAGAGAATATTTTCATTATTGAAAATTAATAACATAATTCCAGTAGAAAATAGATAACTTCAAGAAACGAACCAAGGCACTCTTGCAATCCAGGAAGACTGCAAAAAAATAATATTAATGACGGACATTTTAGGAAACCTAAAAAATCAAAATTGGCTACTTAAATAATTTTTAGGAAATGTGTTTCTGGATTACTTTTGGTAGAATATCTCCCCTACAACATGTTTATTCAGGCACATCAATACTACTAAAGAACTGTCACGTCTCCACAGTACACTTTGACCAAACTTAGTTCGAGCTTAGTTCATTTCCTCCTTGATATATTTCACAGAGTTGTCACTTACTTTGTGAAAAAAGAATAATGTGCAAAAAAGCAAAATGTGATAAGGTAAGCATAATATTCGTTGAGTCTCTTAGGCGATGCGCGACGGCGACGCTCAAACGTAACAGCGTCGGAAGCACCGCTCAGTTCATCGTCAACAATATTAGCGTCGGCACGCTGGGGAAATAATTCTGCTCTAACTCGTTCTTGTTTCGTGTCCATTAAGCATGTGAGATACTTGGTGTGCATAGACAGTCTGTTTTTCAGAGACTTGGGTACTTTGCGTGAATCAAGAAATTTGTGTTCCTTCTTTAAATGTGTTCAATTTAAGTGCTATATAACTTTGGGGACATTTGGACACATGACAGCGAGCCTGCTACCCCAACCACTTTAGGTATGCAAGAGCAGCAACTTTTTTCGTTACCACCGATCGCAATATTAAGTTATAGCAGATACAAAGATACAATATAATAACGTAGCTACTGACAACGTCAAAGGCTTTCTAGATTAACGTGTATATCTATAGCAAGGGGGTGTACATAAGCATAATATTAAGCGGAAGCATCGTCTGCTTTGTTTGACCTAGGTTATCAAATCGATATCTCGCGTGTTCTCTCAGTTAATTTGCGAAACAAGTTACCAAATATTTAGCAAAACGATAACCATCGTTTTTCTTTAAATAATTAAACCTTGAAATGCTCTTAGTTTTCTGCAACAAAATGGTATTTGTTTTGAGTCAATAGTGACCTGTTAGATGATAAATAACAGCAACATTGAAGGCTTCATAATCTACATACATAAGCAAAAAAATTACCAAGGAATTATCAAGGATTTGTTGGGGCATATTGTGGAATATTTATAAGGTGATTGATTCACAATCATTGAGAAGGTAAATGGCAGTGAAAGATGTGTAGGTAGTCATCCAGAAAAGTGACAAAATAGGTACCTAATATTATTATGTGTTAACGGAGTAATAGGACCACAGACTCTAAAGGTCTTTTTACTTGTTATATTTTTGTTCTTCTTTACTTTCTGAAATTTCAATAATATTTTTACAGGACTTTCTACTTTTTTACTTCTACCGGAAATGCGACATGTTCTTCGTGCTCAACATCCTCTTGATTCGTCTGGTTGGCTTGCTTCTTGATTTTGCATTCACTTCTTTTATGCCCCGGTTTACCACTTAAAACACAGGTCCTTATTGTATGAACGATCTTGAGTGAACCATTTTTTTCGATTTCCTTTTCCTATATTACTCGAAAAAGTTGCTGATGAACTTACTTTTCTTGAATTCCTTATTTTCATTTCCTTAACGAATTCCAAGGCAAGCTTTCCAGGATCCAGTGTTTCCAAAGTTGTTACAAATCCGTCAGATGATTTAGGTAACGTAAGGAGATGGTGGCAGACTACATCTAGCTCTTCCAGCTTCGCACCAACAGCTTTAACCTCCTGTAATTGACAATTTGCAATACACTGAATGATAATCATTTTACATTTTTTATCCAGTTTTTGAATTCATCATGAGGACTATCGTTTTCCTTTTCAATGCAAACTTTTACATTACTTTGATCTAAAATTACTTTCATTCGAAATTTCCAATGGTTATAGCCACTACCATCGAACTGCACTGTTCCATAATTTTCTGTTGTAAATTTTTGCACGGCACCGGCCATTTTTAACAAAAAATACTTTCTCTTAATTTGTAAACTAATTTATTAACTTACTGTTAAATATAAACTGTTCATACTTGGCCTGGGCCCATAACCTGTCAGAGTTAGCAGAGCTGTGGTTAAAGAAAAGCACAGTGAGTGAAAAGTTTATTTGTATTTATACTTGTGTTTCTTCAATCATAATTAGATACATTAATCACTGCAGTGATTAATGAATATTATTCACTACACCAATAGGAACATCGCTTTGACCCTTTTTTACAATTATTTAGTAGGCCGCGATCGCGATGTGTCAGTTCAAATTGAAACGTCAAATCAGCATGGTTTGCTTTTAATTTGAAATGCATATTCTAAAAAAGAAGATATAATGAGTAGTGAGAGTGAAAACGAGGTTTCTTTAACAGCACCAGCAATAAAAGAAGCTGCAGAACTTGCCTCATTAGATTCATTGCCCAAAAAACCAAGAAAATTATACCTGAGAGCGTATGTGTGAATCTTTCTTACACTGGAGAAGGGAAATGAAGATAAATTCTTTCTGGGAATCTGTTTTGATAGTCGTGGACAAAGTATAGTATACAACTCGTTATAATGATGCTATTATTACCTCGGATGATTACAAAACTCGCTCGTTTCACTCGCTCGTGTTGTAAACTTCATCCTCGGTAATAATAGCATTCATTATAAACTCGTGTATAATATACTATTGATTACTTTGACGTTAAAAATATTTTAAATAACATTTTCAGAGGGTTCATTGGTTTTCTTGTAATAAACTGCTGTTGCCTACTGCAACTCCTTTTTTATTTACAGTTGTTGTTTAATTAAATCACATTTCCATTTGTTGGTTCGTTGCTTCTGCTGATGAGAATTTAGTAAAAGTTATATTATTAGGCACTCTACCTACTAAACTTCCGAATTAACCGCTCGTTCTGATTTGAGTTTTTTTAAATTCAAACAGTTTAAACTTCCGGGCTTGTTTAATTGGATTTTGGAAAGCGAGTCGAGATTGAAGGATACGCCCGATCAAGAACGGAAAAAAGGAAGTAGATGAGTAAACAAATCTGCATCTTTTTATACGCGGTCGTCCAAAAAGTTCGTTATTTCTCATCTCGCAGCTCATACGCAATCCTTTGAAAGTTTTGGTACAAGTGTCCATCGTTGTGAAGAACCCAGAACATTTTAACACCCGATGTGGAGGAACAAGTTTATGAAGTAGAAGAAAATCCTCGAACTACTTAATGTTAGAAGAACTTTTAAATCATATATTTCATTATTATAAAGACTTTTTGGGAAGCCTGTGTGGGCACATTAACGAATGCTATATAGATCAATATCTTTACCATCTTAATCCAAAGTTGTTTCAAACTTTGTTCATTATAATCAAGGTAAATAATGTAGTCTATATTTAACTTTTTCCTGGACTGTTGGAAAGTTTTCCGACGAATTTGTTGACATTGGTCTAAAATACACCCTTTCTGGAAAACATTGTAAGAGAAGCAAGTAATTAATTATAAATATAATGGAAACACATGTACAAGAAGTATATATTTTATCAAAAAGAAAGTTTCGTAAGCGCAGTGAAAAATTAGACCCTGACATGCAATGTATTCTAAAGAATACATTTAATGTAAAAGAGAACTTTATTATTTTCAGTTTCTCATGCATTGGACCTATTTTTAAAGTGACACCCTCCAGATTCTCATCAGAAACACATACTGTTTAGTATTGACGGTTTAAATCTGTATAATTGAAATATTCATGTAAATTAACAAAAGCGTTTAAGCATCGGAAATATGTTTCGAAGATGCTCGCGTGACCCGCTCAACTGTAAGGAAAAGGCAGCAACGCTCATGCTAGAACTCGCGTGTCTTACATTTTACTGCCCTAGAATTTGTAGCTTCAAACATAGTTATTATTTATTACACCCTTTTGTTTATCCACCTGAGATGACAGGCAATAATTGAAATCTTCCCTGATTGTTAGAAAGATCGATTACTTTATAAACTTGTTCGAATTCGATTAATGGTGGAACCTCCTTTCTATCATGTACAGCGATCGTTTTATTTTTTTTTAGTTTTGTCTTCTATGCCTTTCGGAAAATGAAAGTAACAGTGAGAAGAATAGTCAGAAAATCGGAAACTACTCTTGCAGTAGTTAGGCGAACATATAACAAAAAATGGAGTCTAAGGCCAGGAATGGTGCACTGGCTGTACATCAGAGTGGTCAGACCAGGAATAATGTATGCAGCTTTGGCCCAAAGTCAAACAACAGATAACTACTAGGCTAAGGCTAAGCAAAATTCAGAGGCTTGCCTGCCTAGGGATAACAGGGGCGATGTGGACTTCGGTAACTGCAGCCATAGAGTCTCTTCTGGACTTTCCCCCTCTCCACTTCGTGATACAGGGGGAGGCGAGACTGGCACTATACAGACTGCAAAATTATTTTTACCGTGTCCGTCTGGGTACAGAGCACACTAGCACTACTGAGGACTTGAGGACGGATTACATGGTTCCCAAAAACACCGCACAACCACTCTTTCAGGTCACAATCGATGACCCTAGAGTGGAGAACCAAACTCTGAACAGCATACCTTCCGGCAGTCTAATCTGGTACAACGACGGTTCTAAGACCGACACAGGTGCTGGGTCAGGGCTGTTTGGAGATAAACCAAGAGTGAAACTCAGCTCCTCTCTGGGCAAATATGCCTCTGTCTTTCAAGCAGAGGTCTACGCGATACTACAATGTGCGCGGGAAGACATTAAGAGGGGCTACAAAAATCAGCGGATCTTTATCTTATCAGACAGCCAGGCAGCTCTGAAGGCTCTTATGAGCCCAAAGATGTCTTCCAGACTGTCGTGGGAATGCTTCGAGCAACTTAATATCCTAGCCATGCGGAACGCAGTGAGACTGCTTTGGATTCTAGGTCACTGTGGGCTGATAGGGAACGAGGAAGCCGACAAACTAGCAAAGCGGGGCTCCAACGATCCTTTCGTTGGACCGGAACCTGCCCTAGGCACAACTAAGAGTGCAGTCAGACACCAAGTAAACTGATGGATTCGCGCTCAACATCACAATTACTGGAACGTGATTCCAGGACACAGGCACAGCAAGTCGTATATAAAGGGACCTTGCAGGAAAAGATGCTCAGAACTATTTTGCCTTAGTAGGATGCAAATTAGAATCGTAACAGGCTTCCTAACGGGACACACGACCGTTAAAGGACACCTGTGGAAGATTGGCAAATATTACGGAGACCTTAACTGCCGCTTGTGTAATAAGGAACGGGAGACAGCTATGCACATCCTGTGTAGATGTGAAGCTCTAGACCAGAAGAGGCAGCGAATTTTCGGGCGATGTTTGATGGAATCGGAAGAATTTTCCACGCATTCAATGTTTGACTTGTACCGTTTGGTCCAAGGCACCAAGATCATGGAATGGGTGTGACTTAGAATTTAGGGTGAGCACAATAAGCCCATTTTGTGGCTGCAGTGCATCTGAGCCTTCGGGCAGGCAGGCCCTAAGGGGAGAAGAAAAAAAAAACAGTGAGAACGGGGTTATAAAGGATAAAGGGAAATGGGTGACGTCTAACAAACTGATGATCGTCCTCTCTCTTTCATTGTCTTACGCAAAATTCGACAATCTAAATGAGATATTCCCGAAATTGACTTAAGCTAAACAACTGTATTTTATAAATTGCTGTTCTACCTTGCCTCTGTAATACTGAGAAAACTGAATAAGAAAATTTGTCAGTAGTACGTGAGTCAGGCAGGGATAAAACTTTGAGTTCTAACATATCCCAACTTCAAAAAATTCACTCAAAACTTTTTTACAGGTTCCATTTGAGCTTTCCTGCGCGCGAACTATTCGGTATCGGTCTCCAGGTGGAACTTCTTCAATTTCGCAGAGAAGGTAAGGTTTTAAAGGTTCATAAAACATCCCCAAGTTACTTTGCGACCTCCCAAGACTATTTACAGTTGTACTAATTCAAATTTACGATCACGGAACGTCTCTCGTATTTGCATTGCCTAATAGTAATACACGGGAACCTATTACAATATTGATGTGGAGTTGATTTACGGGAATCATAAAATGTTTGATGTATCTGCGTTCATACATATAAAGTACTTCATTAATTGGAGTGAAAGTGTAACGGTGACCTTTTAGGGTGAAAGTTTAAGCCCATTTGAAAGCTCCGAAGCGCGTAATTATTTAGTTAGAACTGCCCAAAATATCAATGCATAATGTGCATGTAGTCATACTTGCACCTTATTAACAATTCAGTATATTCTCAACAAAATTATACACCGTCCTGATTTTGAGTAAGGGCAAAAAGAAATTTTGAAATATACCTATTACTCAATAAATCATAAATCATAAATCATAAATCATATATCATATATCATATATCATATATCATATATCATATATCATATATCATATATCATATATCATATATCATATATCATATATCATATATCATATATCATATATCATATATGATATACCTTATATCATATATCATATACCTTATATAATATATCATATATCACATATCATCACTACATCGTATAAAACAAAGTCGCTTTCTCTGTCCCTATATCCCTATGTATGCTTAAATCTTTAAAACTACGCAACGGATTTTGATGCGGTTTGTTTTAATAGATAGAGTGATTGAAGAGGAAGGTTTATATGTATAATAACATCCATTAAATAGTGGAGAAATACTTTTATTTTTGAGGTTTCTAATGTGATGTCGTAAATAATTACATTTTTTCCGCTTACATTGCAAACGCAGGCTGAACCCTACGAGATTTATCAAAATAATGTACTAAGTATTGTACACATTGAAAAGGTCTACAGAAAACTCCGCGATGGTATATGTCTATCTCTTATGGATATCCCACAATAACATTTTTTTGTCATTTACTTTTTACGACAAATAATGGCTAATTTTCGAAGCGATTTTAACCAATACAGCATTAATCCTTATCCAAATCAAAACTACTGGATCGATTTTAATCATTTTTTCAGTGAGTGACATAGGCTATATATTTTATACCCGTGCGAAGCCGGAGCGGGCCGCTAGTATATAATATATCGTATACCATATATAATATATCATATGTCATATATCATATATTACATCATATCATATAACACTTACAAATAATTTGACGTAGCTTGTGAATTGTGATTTTAAAATTATAAATTTGGATGTCAATATACCAGCTTCGAACACAAACTTTACATCTAGATGTACGGAGATTGATGGAGCAAAATCTCAACGTATTTATCAAAATTAAACCGGAAGCCATTTTTATCGAGTTAAAAATGGTTTTAAACACTTTAGTCAGACAGTCCTTCTTAATTTCTCTCCGGCCTTTCATTGCCGCAGCTTTGGGTAAACGGCCTCCGAAAATCCCAAATAAAATATTTTATTGTGCCAGAATGGTGTTTCAGCATGGAAACCATTAATCATAAAAGCGCTGACTGTCAAGTTATCTCATTAGAAACATTATTCAGGAAAACAGTGTAGCGTAACATCGTAGTATTACTCGCGATTATACAAAATTGCTTTCTCATAAATATTTTCATCTGTTAGTTACCAGGGTGAAAATCGATATTGCACACCTATACTATACGCGGGTCCTATATTTTATAATCCGCTTATCCGCAGACGGTGAAACGCTGATACGTTGGAATGAAAATGGGATGAATTGTTGGGGATGCAAACGATTCGAAAATCAAGCAAACTGCAAAAAATTTAAATTATATCTTTTAACAAAATTGACTTTTTTAAATAAGGTTTCAAAAGTGCCAAGAGTTCTCATACAATTCACTTCTATTATTTTGGAAAAGAGAGGTCGCAATGGACGTTTGGGCTTTAGTGCAGATCAAATGACTGTAGGATGATAAAAAATAGTACAGTTGAGATCAATGCTTGTGAGATCTAAAGGTAGATTGGATGGACGAGGGCGAGGAGAATATGAGAGATGAGATTTAGCAATCAGAATCAGAGGAGGGATACACCCATAACCTAGATTGGCAGATCCATTCACGTTTTAAGTACTTATAGCAGATTTTGTCAGATCACGGTAGCACTTTAGTAAGAAAATGCAAAATCTGCAGTGTTTGTAGTGTAAATATTTATGATAAGATTATCGCAGGAAGAGCAATGCAAAGAGGAAGTAAATATTGGCCACCCATCCGTGGGATAATCATTGAACTTTTAGCTGGATTAAGGGCTCTATTTGCTAAAGAGAAAACGTTCGAATCCTTAATCCTATCGTCTCGTTCTATAGTTAAATTAACTGACTTTGTTTGCGTCATTTTAGATTCCAAATCAAGCAAATAGGGAGCCCGGCATTATAGGAGATTAAGCTTAAATAATAATAACGGGTTTCAATTTAAACCGAAGTTGAAATTGGGAGTTGTTTAGAGTTAATCTGAATTCCACAAAGTATGAATACTGTTAATTAAATTTTGTGAAGGCATTCGCTTCATACAAAGAGAATTACAATTTTCACGTCTGGCAAGCCATAGTCTTTATTTGCTCCGTCAAAAAATTTAGTAAAAGAAAGATTGTGAAGTGAAAATACATCGGTATCCACAATTCAACTTGGTCAGGCAAGACTCATTTCTACAAGCAGTTGCTCTATAAGTACCTAATGTAAATTATCTTCTGTTATCTCATTGGTAAATGCTGAAACAATAGTACTTAGGCCAATTCATTTTAAACCATATAAATAGTGTTGTGGGAAGGTTTACAATTAAAGGAGTGAAGAAGCAAAGAGCAGAGGGTCTACAGAGAATGAATGAAAGATGATACAACCTCTGTGATGCAAACTTCTTACATGACACTGCATATCTAAATTTAAAAATAATTGAAGCTCATTAGAAGCATCTTAGGCTATTCTATAAATATCTTTAGAAGGAAATTGTTGCGTGTCAGTTACGACGTACAGGTTCATGCACAATTTAAATCTAGAAATAAATCGAGGCGAGGGATATCATGTACATTTACACTGACTGGTGTTTGAAAGCCCACCTTCCAAACAAGATATGTTCATTTATTTATTTTCTTTGGGAACGTTGAAACGTTTGAAATCATTCAATTTCTTCTTTACCATACCTAAGAAAAAATGAATTTAATTTTAATTATAAATTAGTATAATACCTAATTGAGTTCCCATATTTTATATGTTTACTATACCGGGTGAGTCGGGGTTAAACGGCCATACGTAAACCATGCATAGGAAATTTGATTTTTAGAAAAAAAGTTCTTATAAATGTGTACTCGAAAATGCTTTCTAAGAGCGCTACAGCGTTTAGTGGGCTTGGACAAAAATAAAAAAAAAGTATTATAAAAAACGCTTCGATATAACAACAACTTTATTAGAAACAAATAGACAAAGAAAGAGAAGAAAATGCGTCGTCAAACAGCAGTTAATTTTCAAAAATTTATAAAAATGGCTCAAAATGGCCACCATCATTTTCGATGCAAACTTCGCATCTACGGACGACAGATTGTGCAGCTGCGCGGCACTCTGCTGGTGTGATTTCTTGGGCTGCTTCAACAATCCTTTCCCGGAGAGTAGCTTCGTCGTTAACAAGCTCAGAATAAACCTTGCTCTCCATTGTACCCCATACAAAAAAATCTAAGGGGGTCAAATCCGGGGAGCGCGTAGGCCAAGGACGGGGGCAGTCTTGACCGCGACCAATCCATCTTTCCGTAAAATTGTCATGCAGCCATCGTCGAACTGGTAGAGTGTAATGAGCGGGACATCCATCTAACTGGAACCATCTGTTTGCTCTAGTAACTAGAGGCATGTCATCTAAGACTGCTTCAAAATCATTTTCCAAGAAAAGAAGTAAAGCCGGACCATTAAGCCGTGGAGGCAGAAAATACGGGCCAATGAGTGAGTCATCGCATAACCCCATCCAAACGTTGCACGAGAATTGATGCTGAAACTTGCTGATTTTTATAGCATGAGGATTTTCGTGTCCCCAAATATGAGCATTATGCTGATTAAAAATACCAGCACGAGTAAAAGTTGCCTCGTCAGTCCAAATCACCCTCCGAAAGTAAGAAGCATCATTTCTTATTTGCCCCAAGAACCACTCTGAAAAGTCTCTTCTTCGTGGAAAGTCTTCAGGCAGCAAATGCTGAACTTTCTGCAAATGATATGCGTGGCGAGAATCTGCTTTCAGAGTCTTGTTCACAATGCTCTGCGAATATCCTAATTGTAAAGAACATCTCCGCGTGCTACTGGAAGGGATTTCATCAAAGTGCTGTAAGATATTTTTTGTTCTTCTAATATTTTTAAAGGGTGCGAAAATACCGTCTGTTCGCGATTGCAATGAAGTTGATCCTGTTTCTCTTAGACGTTGAAACGTACTGGAAAATACTGACCTGTGGAGCAATCTCCTTAGAGGAAATCTGCGGGCGTACTCAGCTACTGCAGCGCGCGCATTACCATCACAGTACCCATAGACAAACACAATATCCGCGTATTCAGCTTTATTGTAAATTTTTGGTTTTATTCCGCAATCTATGCATAAACGCACCTACAATATACAATATACAATATACTTAATAAACTGACATGTCAAAAACTGTCAAACTTCGACACAAACAAATCCTCAATTTTTGTCAAAGCCTACTAATTTTGTCAAAACTAAACGCTGTACTTAGCGCTCTTAGAAAGCATTTTAGAGTACACATTTATATGAACTTTTTAGCTTCCTAGCTGAGCTGTAGCTATTGTGATAGTCGTTTTTTGACCATGGTGTTTTTTCATCAAATGTGGGCGTTTCAGGTCATTCTAAGACTTTTTGGCAAGGTGGCACTTTTCCGTCCGTATGTATGTGTGCGTGCGTGCGTGTGTCTGTTGGCACTTTTAGGTACGGGAAAACGGCTCGACAGATTTTGCTGAAATTTGGCATACGTATATCAGAGATGGTCCATAGGAAACTGACGGGGCGGTTTTTTTTTAAAGCACTTTTGAGCCGAGATATGGCGTCATCGAACATTTTTTTCAATGAGACCGTATATATTTTTGTATTGCATCGGATAGAGGGTATTTTTCTCTACACGATGTGCGAAAATCGTAATAGGTTGTATAAGGAAAAAATTGAGAAAAAAATTACGAAAAGAAGGGGCGCGCCAAACGCGCCCTCCAGTTTAGTTGTGGCTGTGGCTAGGAAGCTGTTCTGTCAATGCATTGACAACTAGTTTTCTAAAAATCAAATTTCCTATGCATGGTTTACGTATGGCCGTTTAACCCCGACTCACCATGTACATATAATATATTCAAATGATGTCGAACTGAATATTGCTATAGGTAGGTACACGTTATTGTTTTATTCAACTGTAGAACAGTACCACTCATGTGTGTACAGCTTGCGTCTATTATTAAATTAATGCAGCAGTATTGTTTGAAGCAAATCGTCGCTGCAGTTTGTATAGTTACCTGAAACTTCTAGACAGTTGGTAACATTGTTTAATTAGTTTGCTAATGAACAGAGAAAATCAGAGATACCCTTCAAGCTAGTTGGTTTGTGTGATAATCTACAATATCCCCATCATGAAAGTGTTCATAAATTCATAGAAGAAAACCTAGCAAAGCTACAGTCCCACTGATTTAAGTTGGCGAGGGGTGGGGTTGAGCATTAGCATACTTTACGGATTTCTGTATTTTCCAAACCCTTAAGTTTCCTCTGAAATTTGAAAAGCAAACATAAATTCTTCAGCGACAGTCCAATAAAATGTTCAACAATAGTAATCAACTCCAAACTTTCCGAAAACTTGCAATAAATGAACGCCCATCAATATCCTCTGCCGTTAGAACAAACAAGGGAAAACCTAACTTAGAGAGTGCTACCATTAAGGACAGTGGAACTCGTTTTCGGCGATGTTGACGCGAAAATTTCCAGGCCCTTTTATTAATGGCGAGAACATAGACGGCCGAATAAAGTTCTCTCTCTGTTCTGAAATCGGAAACGGACTCTTAATTTGTCGTTTCGAGTTTCAGTGTTTTTATTGATTGATCTGTAATTGGAGCGCGAAAAAAAACGGAATAATGGGGTTATTAATAATGGAGAAAGTTTCCCGTACTGCCCATCAATTTATTACTCTTAAACATACACGTGTGACGTTGAAATATTTATAGAAATAAATAGAATTTGTGGTGTGGTGGTATTGACACAAAAATGATTAATCGCTCTCAAAATAATACGTGTTTTCACATTAGCTTGGTGTACAAACACCGTTCAATTAAAATGATATTAAGTTTCGTATTTTTAAAACACAGCACTGGTATTATTTTCCTAGCAAAATTAGAAACAGGGAACAATTTAAAGTCAAACATACTAGAAAAGAAATTAGGGGACGAACTTTATCGCTAAAGTAATCTGTTCACTCCTGAGGATGCTGATGTTGTCAGCGAAACACGTGTCAATTTACTGTGTCACTATTTTGGAGTAAACGCATCATTTTATAATTGAACCGCTTATAGAATGTAATACGGCGACTCAGGTCATACGTATCTGTCAAAATAAAGTCCATATTTGATTCTATTTATTTCTAGTGGCAAAATTAGATCGCCACCGTACAAATTTTGGTATATAACACATATTTACACCACGTGAAACATGCCCTAAATAAATTACACTAGAGACCTGTCAATGGAACGCTAATGACAATTCCTACGTAGCCTGGAGGGTAGGTAGCCTTACCGCCCTTGTGTGAATAGCTGCGATCAAATACCTATTGTTGGAATGCCACCGCATTGATTAGCTACTTTGGTTAAATAAATCATCACTGCAGCGAACACTGTTCTCTAGTACGATATAACTACGTAGGTATACCGTTTGCACAGTGAGATAGACTAGAACACAATACCAGTCGGACGTATAAGACACTTTAATGAGCTATTAAGATTCCCTGTAGGAAATACAAAATGCTATGGTGTAATTAAATTTCTAGTGCCACGTCAACTTGGCTCAAACTAGGCCCTCTTACTATTTAAACAGGGTTGAAGGAATTGATTTCTGAATCGTCGGAGTTAATACGAGTTTGAACTTTGCAATGTTTGCTAGTGATATTAGATGGGGCCTTCTGCCATACTGCGCCGAGAGATTCGACCCAATTTGCTACAGTTTGAGTTAAGCTAAACAAACAAGTAAAAATTTAGTAACTGATGAAGTTGCCAAATGAAAATGCCAGGGGTATTAGGAGTTTATCACTACTATGCAACTACCAATAATTATTATACCGTGTGACAAACTTCCATGTGTACATGGGGAAATAACATGGGCAATTACATTTTTGGGGATTCCTGCTCCCCATGTCTAGTTACAGTGGTGGTAAAGGTAGCAATCGAAAGACTATTTTTTCTGTGTATGAGGCTATCAAAAACTCTACAACTTTCCAATTTATTAAAGCAATAAAAGCAAAAATTGCATTAATAATTTTCTAACTAAAACACAGAAATTTATCAGATTATCCATGACAACTTAATTTATTCTAATCACGGACGTCTTTGATTTTTATGGATTTTCTGAACTGTCACCATTTAAAAATGAACAAAAATATTTATTCAGTTTAAGAAAAGGTTTTCATTGTGAAAATATTTTTTACGGCGGCAATAGTTTGCGCGTAGTCCGTGCCTTATTTTCTGTAAAATTCAATAACGGTCCTATATTCCTTCGGTATAACAACAAATAATTTAGTAAGAAATTTGAAGGCTGGGAATCTCTCATCGAAAGAAGTTAATTTTTACTAATACATAAACTTGTTTTTTTATTTAGATAATTCTCACTCACATTATTATTGTCATTACCTATAGTTGACAATTAATTGATTACTGGTGTGGATATTTCGTTGGTGAAGTGGATATTTCGTTGGTGAATGCTGGTCCATAGTTTAGGGTAAATTGTAGGTGTCGTCTAACCTATTAAAAAGTTTTTGGGAAAATGTTAAAGCAGTAAAATGAAATAATAAAAATTAAATTACTTTAATTTTACTGCAATTATGAAAAATTTAACAAGCGGCAACATTTGTTTATTTTGCTCTAATGAATTTTGTAATCTGGCAATTTAATACTTATTTATTTCATACCTAGGTAAGGACAAAAACTTAATTAATTAATATACAATGAAATTAAAGTAACATAAAAAAAGAAAAATAACTATAACAAATATTCAAATAAACCCCCATTCTGTATCAGACAGTATCCCAGCCTATTATAGAAAGAATTTCTCACATTCGCAAGTTGCCGATCGTTTATTAAGTTGCATTCCGCAAAATAGCATTCTTTAAAGAATCAATATTTGGGTGACGAGTTTTATAAATCTTATATTTTTTAAATGACCCCATAAGAAAAAGTCACACGGTGCCAAATCGGGAGATCTAACTGGCCAGTTTATAGCACCACCTCGACCAATCCAGCTCTCTGGAAATATTTCATTTAATAATTCCCTCACTTGTGCTCCAAAATGTGCTGGGCATCCGTCATGCTGAAACCAGACCTCCCGATTCGCATGTGCAACTTCTTCTAATGCAGGGCCAATATGGTTAATTAAAAGATCTAAATAAGCTTCTGAATTTAAATTTCCCTGTATTTCAAATGGTCCTATAATGCGATTATTAAAAATGCCTGCCCAAATATTGATTTCTTGAGGGTATTGCGTTGTAGTGGCTAGATTATTCTGGGATTTTCCTGGGTCCAATGCCTAACGTTTTGTGAATTTGGCTCTTGATTTAAAGTGAAGGTACACTCGTCGGTAAAACAAATTGATGAGAGGAAGTTACGATCCCGATTAGTCCGTTCTTGCATTTCTTCACAGAAAGTTTGCCTTGATACTTCGTCAAAAGGAAGTAACTCTTGGTGACATTGGAATTTAAAGGGATGATATTTGTTTTTTTTAATATGTTACGGACAGTTTCTCTTGAAACATTACATTCTAGGGCAATAGACCTTAAACTATATGTTGGACTAGCAGTTATCAGCCCTATTACCATTTCCTCTACCTCAACATTTAGATTTCTTGGAACGACTAAAAAAATAAATGATAAGATTAATTTTAGTTTTGTTTCACTCCACGTTATCACTTGTTAAATTTCTCATAATCCCAGTAAAATTTAAGTTAGCGAACAATAAGGAATTAGCAACTAGGTAATAATAATAAGCGAATCAGAATTAGCTAAATAAAAACCAAGTAAATTATTAGTAAAAATTACCTTCTTTCAATGAAAGATTCCCAGTATCTTCAAATTTCTTAACTAAATTTTTTATTGTTGTTACCGAAGGAATAGGACTGTTATTGAATTTTACAGAAAATAAGTCACGGACTACCCGCAGACTATTGCCGCCGTAAAATGTTTTCACAATGAAAACCTTTTCTTCAACTGAATAAATATTTTTGTTCATTTTGAAACCCAAATTTTAAATTGTCGTTAAATAATGCTGACAGTTCAGACTAATTAAAAATTAGAATCAAGGGAGTCTTTGATTAGAATAAATTAAATTGTCATTGGTAATCTGATGAATATCAGTGTTTTAATTTGAAAATTATTAGTGTAATTTTTGCTTTTAATGCTTTAATAAATTGGAAAATTGCAGAGTTTTTGATATCCTCATACGCAGAAAAAAATATTTTTTCGATTGCTACCTTTACCACCATTGTAACTACACATGGGGAGCAGGAATCCCCAAAAATGTAATTGCCCATGTTATTTCCCCATGTACACGTGGAAGTTTGTCACACGGTATAATATACAGTAAAAAAAATAAATATCAGTGACTTGACATCATTAGGTATTAGCAGATATTTTAGGAAACCTAACATTTATTTTAAACCTAAAAGTTACCATTTTTAAAGATGTCTCATTTGTTATCTTCCATCCCTAAATACATAACTAACCATAAAATTAAATTCACCGAACATTAACAACATTTAAAGCAGAACGCGGGCTTTTTGCAAAGTCTTAAATTTCCTTGGAATATTGTTGTAAGTAAGTGGTCTGCGAAACAGATGATAAAGCTTCCGTTTTTCATTACTCAGTCCCATCGCATGATTAATGAACGTGGCAGGTCAGCTGTAAATTTCCGCCCCCAGGACCGTTTTCACTTTTGCGAAGTAGGAATTTGCTAAGCATTTAAAAATCTCATCTCGGAAAGAACGAGATTAGTTTGGATTGTTGTGCTTAGTGTCAGCTAATTAGCGAGAACTCTCTGTTCCTTATGCTCTTCCTGTGAGTCACTCTTGGGACTCGCAGATTTAGCTACACGGGGGTGTATTGGTATAAAAATGTCTGCAAGACGTGAAAGATGATCGTTGGTCGCTCGTCGAAGCTGAGAAAATGTGAAAACTGCAGTATCTAGTGACATCTGGTAGATGGCTGAGAATACATGAATTATTACTGCAGCAGAATTGAGTTTTGCCGGGCAAACAGTACGAGTAATCTTGTCCGAAGGTGTGCAAACGAGAAAAGTCTTTGAGATGACTCCGAGAAATTTGCCCGATTAGCAAAAGCAGAAACTGCTTTATATTCTATTATGTTCCATATTCGCAATGAAGTGTTTTGAATACAATAGAAAGCATAAGTGTCATTAGAATGAAATGTGGTCAACGCAGTAGAGGTATAACAGGCTTGTTAAGGCTTGTTCTGAAATTCCACGGGTGCCGTGTATGTACAAACCAAGAATTCGCACAGGCTGAATGTATTTAGTGCCGTGAAAATAGCACGTCTCCATTCAACTAATGCAGTGAGTGATTGCTGTATTTTCTACCATGCCAGACGTTAATGTATGAATAACGAGGAACAAGAATATGACTCAGTCATTTGCATCTCAGTCGCAGTGCAGATGGCACTCTTTTAAAATTAACGGTTAAATTAGAAGTTGCTACTGACATATTCTCTACGAGCAGGATTCTTATTTTACTGACTCTTTTCATCATGAGGAATGCCAAAATATTACTTCCAGATACATTAGATAGTCGCGAGTGGGTGCCAGACGACTACAAACTAGGACTGAAGAGAGCCATCTGCAGTGCCTTAAGCACTTATTATTATTATTACCTATAGGTGGAAAAGCGTTATGTGGGCGGTAGAGATTGAACTCATGTAATTTTTTTTATTTGTAATCTATAGCGAGCTACCACTAGACCATCATGCGTCTTCGCCCCATAGAAAATGGTTCGCAAAATTTCATAAATCGTAAATTAAGAAATTCATACCGAAATTGATTTTGAACGCGATGAACCGTTGGCTGCTTTTTTTTCGTATGAGCGGTTTCCATATCTGCCGTATTTCGATTCCTCGATCCCAAAGTATAATTAGACGCCAAATGGATCTAACAAACTTAGATTGGTGTTAATTATTTTGTTCTGCTGGATCAAAGAAAAGATCGCGACAACTGAAAAAAAAGAAACGTATGGAAGTACGTCATACGCATAAAGAACCGAAGGAAAGTTGATAGAGGGTACAATGGTGCGCCATGCATTGTCCGACTTGATTGATGGGAGGAGCCGACAATACGAACGGCAGTTCACGAAGGAGGACGGAAAAAGTAATAAAACCGCATGTCGATCGGAGATGAAGAAGCTTCTATACCGATTAACTTTCTCAACTATTGAGAGTACCTGACTTGCGTTGCGTGGTGTGATTTACTGTTGTACACTAAGTAAGTGCCGGTATTTAATTATTGTTGCTGTGAGGCTACCGATAGTTATACATACGTTAATAGAGAGGTATAATAGGCTGGTTAAGGCTTGTTCTGAAATTCTACGGGTGGTGTGGATGTTCAAACTTCAAACCAAGAATTCGCACAAGCTGGATGTATTTAGTGCCGTGAAAAAAGTACGTCTCCATTCAACTAATGCAGTGAGTGATTGCTGTATTTTCTACCATGCCAGACGTTATTAATCTTACTGTATGAATCACGAGGAACAAAAATATGGCTATAAGTTATTTGCCAAAATATAACTGCCAGACACATTAGATAGTCGCGAGTGGGTGCCAGACAGACGGCTCCAAACTTGTATGAAGAGAGCCATCTACAGTGCGACTTCGATGTAACTTTCTTATAACCATATTCTCGTTCCTCGTGTTTCATACATTCAGATTAATAACGTCTGGCATGGTAGAAAAAACAGCAATAATTTACCATTGCGGTTCCATAACTAAAAAAGGTAGAAATCGATACTACTAAAAAGTATCGAAAGTATGGAAGGTAGGGTATGAAAGAATCAAACTAATTCAGAAGAAATTTGGAATTATGCTTCATCAAACACGACATAATAGATTTTGATACTGTAGAGCGTCACCTCTATCATAAATCAACCATACTTGCGTCAACCACGCCATCGATTTGTCCATCACTACTAACTGGATATCTACTCGTATACTTTTTTGTAATACGTTATAAAAACTATACAAAATGAGCATTAAAGCAAATGAAATGCTGGAAATTATCGTAGCGGCTGCAACCTGGAAGTTAATGAAAAAAGTAATTAAACACGGGCAGTAGTTTTAAAATTTATTTCCAGGTAATATTTGTCGAGGCGCCGTAGTGGATAATCATTGCACCATGTGCACATTATAACGAACAGACGGGGGTGGGAGAGAAACAATATGAACCACCCTTACAATGTGTTGCATTGTTCCCGAAAATTTTTCTTCCTAACGTATTGTTTTACTTTTTAAAACAGAAAATATGCTTGTAATGGTTCTCTTCTATCAAATTCTGTTTTTTCTAATGGTACAATACGATGTGTTTCAGAGGAAAGTATTTTTCATACCTGACTTTTGTTGCTCCGCCTTTGTTATATCTGCTGGGTTGATCAAAGCTATAAAATCGATATGTCGCAACATTGTTTGCTTTTTCTGCTCATTAGTGTTTCACTTTGAGAACGAATTATACCCCGACTACTAATTATTCAAATAATACTTTGAATGTCATCAGAGTCCAAAGCCGAAAATCCAATTTATGCGTCCCAATTTGTGTTTGAACCAACAACGAATAAAATGTTTACTATGAGTTGTCATTTGGCTTCTTTTTATATTTTCTCGCTAATGGGTAATGACGAGATATTTACAATGTCCTGCTTAATTTTTCGTGATCGATGGAAAAAAGCGAGTTGTTGTGTTATGTTGGTTTATGAAGCTTAAACGATGGTTGTGCATCCTAGTACTCAATGGTTTTCGCCAGATCGATAGCTTATTAACGATAAGGAGTTACAGCTAATCTAGTAGGAGGAAGACGTGTCCGTCAATAACCCCTTAGCTTGAAGAAGAATACGGGCGGGTTCTATATATATTGCAAACAAACAAAATAACAACACACGTAAAAAATGAACATTCTAGGTTTAAAAAAGTGCTAGAAAGCTTGACTTTGGATCACCATGTAGACATACTCAACGAATTAAACAAATCATAGTCTTTCACAAAAATAAAATTCCTTTGATCTGCTTCCTTTATAAATCTCCCCCACAAAATTGTTTTAAGGTCATAAACAACTTCGGCTGTCACAATAACTTCCTTTCTGACACAGATACTTGTTTGGGAGAAAAAATACCTAGCGGATTATTTTCCTCAATTGTGGTGTGGTAAATTGTACATAACTTTTGGGCGAATTTCGAAAATAAAACGAATACGCGGTTAGTTGGAATTAATTTAAAATAATTGTTAATATGAGCGCTGGAATTCCTTTGTACTCGAAAGATAATTGCGTATTAATTAATGTTTGTTTACTGCATTCCTAAAAACAAACTGTTAACATAAATCACTTCCCAAAAGCTCCGGTTGACATTGTTCGGACACATAATTTTAACGAGCTCCACTCACGTATGTTTTGCTTTCTTTGTGAGAACTTTGTTGCATTTGCGAAGATTTTAGGCTTTCTTGTTGCTCAAATAGTCACTCAGCATTAAGGTTCGCTTTAAAGAATTCGGAATAGTTGAGTGTATCACTACTATGAGGTCAGTCAAGTTGGCCCCCCCCATGAATTATTTTGAAAAATGTTTATGATGGCTCGATTGCGCCGGTGTTGCGCCACCTTGCGCCGCTTATTTCGTAGCTTGCGCCCTTATGGGTCAGAAACTGTAGCCTATTTTCCTTGGGAGGGGCCAACTATACGATAGCCCCTCCCATTTACAATTCTTCCAAAATTGTTATAGGGGTACATTCTAAAGGGCTTGCGCCACCTTGCGCTACTAGAATTTTTGCTTGCGCCATAGTGGTATTGCATATACGCCACGTGACAGAAACTGCGCTGGCCCCCCAAATGAATTATTTTGAAAAATGCTTGTGATGGCTCGATTGCGCCGGGGTTGCGCCACCTTGCGCCGCTTATTTCATAGCTTGCGCCCTTATGGGTCAGAAACTGTAGCCCATTTTCCGGGGGGAGGTCAACTATATGGTAGACCCTCCCCATTTACAATTCTTCAAAAATTATTATACGTGTACATTCTAAATGGCTTGCGCCACATTGCGCCACTAGAATTTTTGCTTGCGCCCTAGTGGTATTGCATATACGCCACGTGACAGAAACTGCGCTGCCCCCCCCATGAATTATTTTGAAAAATGCTTATGATGGCTCGATTGCGCCGGGGTTGCGCCACCTTGCGCCGCTTATTTCATAGCTTGCGCCCTTATGGGTCAGAAACTGTAGCCCATTTTCCGTGGGGAGGTCAACTATATGGTGGACCCTCCCCATTTACAATTCTTCCAAAATTATTATACGTATACATTCTAAATGGCTTGCGCCACCTTGCGCTACTAGAATTTTTGCTTGCGCCCTAGTGGTATTGCATATATGCCACGTGCGCTGCCCCCGCCCATTATTCGAATTTGAAATTTTTTGTACGCCTTTATTATACATTCCAGAGAAAAATGATTTTTCATTATTCATTATGCAAAATTACTTTCTACTTATACAGGCTGTCCCATTTTTCTGCATAACACTGAACTTTGTTTTTTTAGTGAAGCACTTGTATTTGATTGCATTTTTTGATTCCTTACTTGTTTGCTAGAGGTCGTATTAGATATTTTTTCCTTGAAGTACAATATTATTGGGGCTACCTACCTGCATTTATAGAAGACTATGGCGAATGTAGGAGAATTTCAAAAAATGAATGTTTTCGGATTGATTTTGTGGCAGTGATAATTGGGAAAAAAGGAATATCCAGCCGAATGTAATATACATGGTATAACCAACTGCGTGATGAAATTAGAAATTTCAAACCTCATAATTTTATTCTTTTAAGTGGAATCATACATTTTTATGTACGTCACACATACCATTATTAGGAACGTATAAGCTTTGTATACCTGTAATGTTAATGGTTCCTGCCAGCAGTATTATTCCTTGCATCTGAAGAGTAATGGTATTTTGAATATTTTTGAAGTGCGTTTTAAAAAATTCCTTAAATCTGTCGGCTTTTTGACATGACATGTCGAAAACTAGGGTTCAATGGTTGCCAGCACTGTCTCCGTTTGGGCGTTTCCCGCGAAATTTTGTTTAAGTGTTGCAAAGTTTCAGTGACTCAGCCGTAAAGTGTAAGAAGTATTGATATCTTTTCAATTATTGATGGATTCAACCGTTACTTGTTTGAAATTCATTTCGATATTAATAATAATAATAATAATAATAATAAATATATTACAGTAATGTAATAAACTGGTTATGTATAGTTGCCGGTTCTTCTATATAATTGCAAGAATTATAGGTAAATGTGATAAATAAGCGCAAATTATAGTAAATGTAACAAACTGGTTGCGTTTATTTATATCCCAACTAGGTTTTGCCAAGTAGGCCACTTCCACTTTCACGCGCTTTAACAGACTGTTAAGAGCCAAGTCTCCCTGCTGCATTTTCGAGCGATTCAGACGTTCGCGCCTTTACAAACTGTACTGCTATTTATTTATATTTTGCTTTCTAATTTTGCAAGCATATACAGAAAGCATTCCCTAAGAGTCGTCTCGTCGGCGATTTAAAAAAAAACGAATAGAAGTTTGTCTTTTTCGGCTTCAAATATACCCATATTTTGCGTACTTATAACTTACTAAAAAATCACTCTTTTAAAAATCCGAGACGAGAGGCCTATTTCCACCAGTTTCTTCTTTCAAACAAAACAAAGAATTTCAAAATCGGTTCATAAATAAGGAAGTAATTTGTAAAGAGAGCTGCCCTTGCAAACACAATTTAATGCCCTGCAATGTGGCGACCTCTGCTTCGGAGCAAAAAATTCTTGATGTTCGCGATCGGATACTTGGCTCTTATGATTTCTGTATATACTTGCAAAATTAGAAAGCAAAATATCAATAAATACCAGTACAGTTTGTAAAGGCGCGAACGTCTGAATCGCTCGAAAATGCAGCAGGGAGACTTGGCTCTTAAACTTCATGCCATACAAGCAACATGCTTGGCGCAGTATCGAGAGGCGAGGGCACTTTCAAGACGCGTGGGGAGTTTTTGTTCGAATCCAAGCGGAGCCTTTTTTTAAAGCTTGTTTTAATTTAGAGAATTTTTGCATGCATTCCATGTGTTGTGTCTGGTGGCTCGTCACGAAAGGTATTTGTTTAACAAAAGCCGCGATTACTAATAAAGACACGCTAAAACATTTCATTGGCAAGACCTAGTTGGGATATACATAAACGCAAACTGGTTACGAATAGTTGCCGGTTCTTCTATACATAATTGCAAGAATTATAGGTAAATGTCATTAATAAGTGCAAATTATTCACTTTTACCGATGATTTTATAAAATTCCCAAAGTACAACGGGCAATTTATTAAATATCCTTGAATTAATTGCATTTTCAGGTAATTATGAATAGGTTCCAAGACGCGGTGGTAATAATAATAAATTGTTTTCTTTTCTTCTACTTTCTGTTCAAATTATCAAGTTATGGAGCTGTAGTAGTACTAGAGTTGGTGTCGAAGCTCTTGCGTGCGTATGGCATTTGCGTACAAGGCACATTTTATGGCATTTGCGTACATAAGGAAATATGAGTCCAGTCGGCAAAGCGGGCAGCTCGAAGCAAGTGGCACTTGCGTACAACATAAAATTTGGATTCCTAATTTAAATATTTATTTCGAACACTATGCTAAATATTGAGGTAAGTTAACTTGATCCCCCCGTTGATTTGTTTTGTAAAATGTTTGTTGAATGATCTTTGAAGAGAATTATGTTATAAGCGCTAACGACCGAGACTTACAACACTCCCCTCGCTTCGCTTGACCTTAACCTGACAGATTGTTATATAGTACGCAAGTCCCACTTGCTTCGAGCTGCCCGCTTTGCCGGCTGGACTAATACTTCCTTATGTACGCAAATGTCATAAAATGTGCCTTGTACGCAAATGCCACGCACGCAAGTGCCTCGAAACCCACTCTAGTACTACTACTACAGGTCCATAACTTGATAATTTGAACGGAAAGTAGAAGAAAAGAAAATAATTTAGTATTATTACTACCGCGCCTTGAAACCTATTCATAATTACCGGCAAATGTAATTAATTCAAGGATATTTAATAAATTGCCCGTTGGACTTTGGGAATTTTATAAAATCACTGGTAAAAGTTAATCATTTGCACTTATTTATCACATTTACCAATAATTCTTGCAATTATATAGAAGAACCGGCAACTATACATAACCAGTTTGGGTTTATGTATATCCCAACTAGATTTTGCTAATGCAATGTTTTAACATGCTATTATTCCCATGTTTTCATTAGTAATCGCGGCTTTTCTTTAAACAAATACCTTTAGTGAAGGACCACCAGACACAACACAAGGAATGCACGCAAAATTCTGTAAATTACAAGAATCTTTAAAAGAAAAAGGCTCCACTTGGATTCGAACAAAAACCCCCCACGCGTCTTGAAAGTGCCCGCGCCTCTCGGTACTGCGCGCCAAGCCTGTTGCTTCGTAGCCGACCGATCGGCTACGGTTGCTTGCAATGATGTATATCCCTACTGGATTAGGCCCATTGACGTTTACCCCGTGAAAACTTTCTGAGGCATATCTGTTGTGTATGCAACCCGTACTACTTACGGATCTCCATCCGTTTCTAACGCGAAGAGCTTATCAGGTGTTTTAGCACAGGTAGTTTATACATTATTCGAAAATTTCAATTGTGTAGCTCAAGAATGGTAAATAAATTTGCTGACTGGTCACAGACCTTTAACAGGGAGCAAATCAGAACTTAGATTCTAATAATATTGAGTAATAACTTATAGAAGAACTTTATGAAAAAAAGGATAGTAGTAGACTCGAAAATATATGACAAAAATAAATTTATAGTAGACTGACACCCTGTACACTATTACTATTCAGATGCAAGGAATAATACTGCTGGCAGGTACTATTAACATTACAGGTATACAAAACTTATACGTACCTAATAATAGTATGTGTGACGTACATAAAAATGTGTGATTCCACTTAAAAGAATAAAATTATGAGGTTTGAAATTTCTAATTTCATCACGCAGTTCCTCATACCCTGTATATTATATTCGGCTGGATATTCCTTTTTCCTAATAAAATATCACTGCCACAGGATCAATCCGAATACATTAATTTTTTGAAATTCTCCTACATCCGCCAAAGTCTTTTATAAATTAATGCAGGTAGGTAGCACCAATAATATTGTACTTTAAGGAAAAAATATCTAATACGACCTCTAGCAAACAAGCAAGGAATCAAAAAATGCAATCAAATACAAGTGCTTCACTAAAAAAACAAAGTTCAGTGTTATGTAGAAAAATGGGACAGCCTGTATAAGTAGAAAGTAATTTTGAATAATGAAAAATGAAAAATCATTTGTGTCTCTCATACAAAATTTTTCTCTGGAATGTACAATAAAGGTGTACAAAAAATTTCAAATTCGAATAATGGGCGGGGGCAGCGCCGTTTCTCTCACGTGGCATATACATATGCAATACCACTAGGGCGCAAGCAAAAATTCTAGTGGCGCAAGGTGGCGCAATCCATTTAGAATGTATCCGTATAATAATTTTGGAAGAATTGTAAATGGTGAGGGGCTACCATATAGTTGACCTCCCCCCGGAAAATGGGCTACAGTTTCTGACCCATAAGGGCGCAAGCTATGAAATAAGCGGCGCAAGGTGGCGCAACCCCGGCGCAATCGAGCCATCACAAGCATTTTTCAAAATAATTCATTTGGGGGGCCAGCGCAGTTTCTTTCACGTGGCGTATATGCAATACCACTATGGCGCAAGCAAAAATTCTAGTAGCGCAAGGTGGCGCAAGCCCTTTAGAATGTACCCCTATAATAATTTTGGGAGAATTGTAAATGGGGAGGGTCTACCATATAGTTGACCTCCCCCCGGAAAATGGGCTACAGTTTCTGACCCATAAGGGCGCAAGCTATGAAATAAGCGGCGCAAGGTGGCGCAACCCCGGCGCAATCGAGCCATCACAAGCATTTTTCAAAATAATTCATTTGGGGGGCCAGCGCAGTTTCTTTCACGTGGCGTATATGCAATACCACTATGGCGCAAGCAAAAATTCTAGTAGCGCAAGGTGGCGCAAGCCCTTTAGAATGTACCCCTATAATAATTTTGGAAGAATTGTAAGTGGGAGGGGCTATCGTATAGTTGGCCCCTCCCAAGGAAAATAGGTTACAGTTTCTGACCCATAAGGGCGCAAGCTACGAAATAAGCGGCGCAAGGTGGCGCAACACCGGCGCAATCGAGCCATCATAAACATTTTTCAAAATAATTCATGGGGGGGGCCAACTTGACTGACCTACTACTATGCGCACTAGCAATGATAATACAACATACCGTGTGACTAACTTCCATGTGTACATGGGGAAATAACATGGGCAATTACATTTTTGAGGATTCCTGCTCCCCATGTTTAGTTACAGTGGTGGTAAAGGTAGCAATCGAAAGATTATATTTTTCTGCGTATGAGGATATCAAAAACTCTACAACTTTCCATTTTATTAAAGCATTAAAAGCAAAAATTACATTAATAATTTTCAAACTAAAACACAGAAATTTATCAGATTATCCATGACAACTTAATTTATTCTAATCACGGACGTCTTTGATTTTTATGGATTTTCTGAACTGTCAACATTTAAAAATGAACAAAAATATTTATTCAGTTCAAGAAAAGGTTTTCATTGTGAAAATATTTTACGGCGGCAATAGTTTGCGCGTAGTCCGTGCCTTATTTTCTGTAAAATTCAATAACGGTCCTATTCCTTCGGTATAACAACAAATAATTTAGTAAGAAATTTGAAGGCTGGGAATCTTTCATGACCCCACAAGAAAAAGTCACACGGTGCCAAATCGGGAAATCTAGCTGGCCAGTTTATAGCATCACCTCGACCAATCCAGCTCTCTGGAAATATTTCATTTAATACTTCCCTCACTTGTGCTCCAAAATGTACTGGGCATTCGTCATGCTGAAACCAGACCTCCAGATTCGCATGTGCAACTTCTTCTAATGCAGGGCCAATATGGTTAATTAAAAGATCTAAATAAGCTTCTGAATTTAAATTTCCCTGTATTTCAAATGGTCCTATAATGCGATTATTAAAAATGCCTGCCCAAATATTGATTTTTTGAGGGTATTGCGTTGTAGTGGCTAGATTTATTCTGGGATTTTCCTGGGCCCAATGCCTAACGTTTTGTGAATTTGGCCCTTGATTTAAAGTGAAGGTACACTCATCGGTAAAACAAATTGTTGAGAGGAAGCTGCGATCCCGATTAGCCCGTTCTTGCATTTCTTCACAGAAAGTTTGCCTTGATTCTTCGTCAAAAGGAAGTAACTCTTGGTGACATTGGAATTTAAAGCGACGATATTTGTTTTTTTTAATATGTTACGGACAGTTTCTCTTGAAACATTACATTCTAGGGCAATAGACCTTAAACTAGATGTTGGACTAGCAGTTATCAGGCCTATTACCATCAGTGTTGTAATAGATACTCCTATTTAAATATCTAGTTACAGATACAGTTACATATTTGTAATTGTATCTAGATACAGATACAGATACAATCTCTATGCATGTATCTAGTTACAGTTACAGTTACTTCCGAAATGTATCTAAATGTAACTAGTTACTTTTTGATTGGTGGAAGGAAATTTTTCAACCAATTGCAACACTGGAATCACTGGCGTGGCGTTTGCGTTGACCAGCGTGCCTCAGGTTTTAAACCAAGACAGCACAGCGTGCGTTCCGCAACGACTTGCACTTGCCAATAGATTGCGCGAGATGCGTTCCGATTCCGACATGCCAACTTTAACAAACTTCGCGACGAATTTTACTTTCCCATCCTCATCCTATGTAGATATCTGAATTTCAGTTACAGTTACTTCCAAACAAGTAACTAGTTACAGTTACAGATACAAAATTATAAAAGTAACTAGTTACAGCAACAGTTACTCAATATGTAACTAGATACTGTAACTAGATACTTTTATCTAGTTACATTACAACACTGATTACCATTTCCTCTACCGCAACATTTAGATTTCTTGGAACGACTAAAAAAATAAATGATAAGATTAATTTTAGTTTTGTTTTACTCCACGTTATCACTTGTTAAATTTCTCATAATCCCAGTAAAATTTCAGTTAGCGAACAATAAGGAATTAGCAACTAGGTAATAATAATAAGCGAATCAGAATTATCTAAATAAAAACCAAGTAAATTTATTAGTAAAAATTACCTTCTTTCAAGGAAAGATTCCCAGTATCTTCAAATTTCTTAACTAAATTTTTTATTGTTGTTACCGTTGATGTTATTGACTTTTACAGAAAATAAGTCACGGACTACCCGCAGACTATTGCCGCCGTAAAATGTTTTCACAATGAAAACCTTTTCTTCAACTGAAGAAATATTTTTGTTCATTTTGAAACCCAAATTTTAAATTGTCGATAAATAATGTTGACAGTTCAGACCAAAGACATTCTATACTAATAGACACCAAGATCCCATGTATTCGGCATACGTACCTTATTTCCAACATAAAAAACGTGCCTTTTTCTCTCCCACTTTTTCTACCTAATTTTGCCGTGTTAACGTCATCTCTCTTTGGGCAAAAAGTCAAAATTATTTTTTTGGCGTAGCGCGCTAATTAAATTGCATGACATTTAAACGTCAAATCGCTTTGTCATTTGAATTTTTATTTTTCGTACGGGAGAAGAAATTTTTATTACTGTCTACTGTTTATTGTTCTGTTTGTTGTTAAGTGTTTCTATTTTGTGTTTTTCTGAACTGGTACCTAGTTTAAGAAATGGTTTCATATTGTTGTGTTTGTGGAGCCAACTCGAAAGATGGTACCCTCTCATTTCACAAGTAAGTTTCTTCAACACATACCAAAATGTACTAAAATACGGCGATTGTCACATATAAGTAACATCGATTCTGACAAGAAGCACCCAAAATACATTTCATTTTAGACTTACTTACTTACTTACTCGCTTAATAATTTACTTCAGCAGCTTCCTACTTATTTTAAAATACCTACGCTACATATTAATTTCTAAGACCATTTTCAACATGCCTACAACTCGATGCTTACTCTCCTAAAAGATTTAATTTTCTCGTATCTAATTTGACAACTAGCACTGACAACTCGGAAACTTGTGAAATGAAGGTTACCCAGTGAATGTCATATTTGACTTTTTGCCTTAAGAAAGATGCAAAATCAATTTTTGCGTGCTCCAAACGAAAACAGAGAATATTTTCTTGTCGCACGCATGTTTTCAGCTATATTAAATTGCATCTTGGTATCTATATAAATAGAATATCTTTGGTTCAGACGAATTAGAGATTAGAATCAAGGGAGTCTTTGATTAGAATAAATTAAATTGTCATAGGTAATCTGATGAATATCCGTGTTTTAATTTGAAAATTATTAGTGTAATTTTTGCTTTTAATGCTTTAATAAATTGGAAAATTGCAGAGTTTTTGATATCCTCATACGCAGAAAAAAATAGTCTTTCGATTGCTACCTTTACCACCACTGTAACTACACATGGGGAGCAGGAATCCCCAAAAATGTAATTGCCCATGTTATTTCCCCATGTACACATGGAAGTTTGTCACATGGTATAGTCGCTTTATCCTTTTAAACGATGAGGACAACTCAAATTTTTTCTCAGTACTGTTTCTAGATTTTCTTCACTTTCTCCGTTGGGCGATATTTTGATATTTAAGTATTAATTAAGTATAATTTACGCTCTCTTTATGTCCAGAACGCCTCCGAATTATCTACAAAATGTAATGAAATGAATCTCAGTAGGCAGTGTCATTTAAAAAGCTTCCTTTTCGTAAACACTCAGGACAGGAGCCGCTTCTCTGGCAGAAAATCCGATTTTTAATTAAATATAGAAGTCGGAGAGGCGTGTCAATACGTTCGTAAGCTGTCAGCGAGTTTTTACGGCCTCAAAAATACATCTCGCTGCAGCACCTCGTGCAGACAATACATCAAAGAATTTGTCAGAATTGGAATCTGCGAATCTTTATTATTAGGGAGATGATTGATGAAAGTATTCTTATAGCTTTGCTGATTTTGCTCTCCTTGAGTCGCGTGGAATTTGTCTTCTGATCAAATTACGAGGTGTACCTATATAGGAATTCGTAATTTTAGCGAGTAAAATTTGAACTCGTCAGGCTTGGTAAGAATATCGGGCACTAAGAAAATTTTATTGGATTGTCAAACAGACGCTATTTAAATATGAAAATGTAGGTATTCGTCAACTTTTAAGCACACTGACGGACAGAAAAAGTGGCACGACGAATTTTTGTCTCATGTGGGACTACATGTGGAACCTTGTGTCATGTCATAACTCCCTCAAAAATTGTCTTATCGAGCTGCAATTTTTTTAAAATTATTTCTTAAACTTTCAGGATGCTCACAAAACCTTTCAAATTGCAATTACATAATTACTTTTCATTACGCTTTGCGATTTTCGAGACGTTGTCTTTTTGGTGCAGTGGAATTTTCACCTATCGAGGAATTTGGATAAACTTCCGGCGGCAAAGTTATTGAGAAAGTATCGAATTTTATTTTACACCAAGATTCAATTCATTATCTCGCATAGAAAAAAAGTTATGGCGGTTTGAACACGATAGTCGTTCTGAGCGTGTGACGATTATCGTGTTCAAATCGCCATAACTTTTTTTCTATGCGAAATAATGAATTTAATCTTGGTGTAAAATAAAATTAAATCTTTTCTCTATAACTTCTCTATAAGTTTGTCCAAATTCTAAAAATGCGCATAGTTCCTCGATAGGTGAAAATTCCAGTGCACCAAAAAGACAACGTCTCGAAAATCGCAAAGCGGAATGAAAAGTCATTATGTAATTGCAATTTGAAAGATTTCGTGAGCATCCTGAAAGTTTAAGAAATAATTTTATAAAAATTGCAACTCGATCAGACAATTTTTGAGACTGTTACCGTGTGTTTAAGTATTGCATACTACCTACACAAAACTGGGATGTGTATCAATAATTATTGAGACTGGGACATAATTTGTCTTGGTGACATACTGATGCTAATTATCCGGCGAGTGGTTTCGAACTTCTTGGCTGCATAAATACGAATGTCTCATTTCCATTTGAATTCGAATTCAAGGTGTATTTTACTTGTGACACATCAGTATCTACTGCGCTAGATAAGGGTTACTTACTATAAGAGACTACCCCTGTCAGCGGTAAATCTAACCTAAATACAGACATGCAAGCTTTTAGTATTTGCATTGAAACTGTTCCGGACTTAATAATACACATAATTCGCAGTACTAGATAATTTGGTATTTCAACAGAGATACGTATATACAGGGTGTCCCAGCGAAAACTTTCACCTCAAATAATTTAGCAGGACATAATTTTTGTTAAAATTGCTGAAACACGTCAACTTCAATTTCGAGGGGGGCATGCCCTTTTCATAAATCTACTCGCTTTGGGCTAAGCAGCTACACGGGGTAGCAACCCCCTCAAATAACTTAGTAGCACATCATTTTAAAGGTATTTCGATTCTCTTTACAAGAGTACCAAACTTTTTGAATTTTAATTAATAATAAATAATAATAATAATAATAACGTAAATTGGTTTTGAAAACCTCAAATAACAAGATAACAAATGTTTATTATTAGGTATTTATTATTATCTATAATTTAAATTTTTTTGTACCGTTAAAAAGAGAATTGAAATAGCTTTAATATGATGTGATACTCGACCCCTATTGCCATTTAAGATATTTGAGGGGGTTGCTACCCCGCGTCGGTGGTAGGCACAAAGTGAGTGGACTTATGACAAGGATATGTCCTCCTCGAAAATAAAGTTGAAGTGTGTCAGCATTTTCAGCAAAAATTACGTACTGCTGAGGTATCTGAGGTGAAAGTTTTCGCTGGGACACTCTGTATATGAATATACAGACGAGAATTTGATAAACTCTAGTTCCATTCTAAATTAAAATTTTAACGAAAAGATCTGTTCGTTTAATTGCCTTTTACTTAATTAGAAAATTTGAGTTCCGTTTTACAAAGTAGGTAATCTGAATAACAATTTTATTCTAACTTTATAACGCTTATAAAATTATTATGCAAATTTGAAATGTAAAGTTTACCAAGAATATGCACTTTAAACGCTTAAAAAAGGGTAATTACAAGATAAAAGTGCCACGTTTAAAAACTAATCTTGTGGTTAAACGTAATTGCTTATCTCAGTACGTTAGGCGTACCAGTATCTAAATTTAATCTAACTTTTTATTCCTTTCCAATACTACACCGCCATTTTCTTTTCGTAAGTAAGAAATGCCTAACGCTAGGTTTTATGAAGAGATGAGAGAATTTAAAAATTGTAGGAGACTTCTAATGCGGTTGCACTATAATTTATTTTATAAAAAATTGAAATCTCCCCCTATGTCACCTCCACTTCTCTTCTATTGCCAGCCATTTTCATTTAATACCTTTTCCAATAGGCAGGCTTAGTGATTTTCAAATTTCATTAAAATTGATAGAGTTTGTTATGCTGAAGGCAGCTACGTTGTTAATTTTTGTTAGAAAAAAATCCTTCGCGTGTGAGGCCGTTGCAAAGTTTTCCGTTGGTGCGAGGCTAGAAATCGTACCTTGCAGCGAGATTGGGCCGCGTGACGTCGGTGGTTAGTACGAGTCCCTGCTTCAGCGCACAGAGTCCCATATTATGCACGTGTTGTTAAATATTATTAACTGCGTATAAGAAAAATGTCTGGTTTTAACTGGTGTTGTCTGTTTTGTACCCAGATGTACTAGTACAGCACGCCAATAAAACGGAAAAAGTGGTTCATTGCAGTCAGAAGGAAAATCGACCTGCATTATCGATATTTTCGCGAGTTAATTTATCATTGCAAAAATTTATACAATTATCGGATGCCCCATTGCAGCCACTCTGAATAAAATCGACCATAATGTAAGGTATCGGTAGTTTTCTGGGACCACTTGGTAACGTGTTACGGTTATCATAATTTGAAACACAGGATGCTAGCAGCATGATGGAGCCAAATACTGAATCGCCGTAGCGTTCCCTCCCTGAACTAAAAAAGGAAATTTTATTAACTATTGAATTTTACAATAATTAAATAGTATGTCATCCATCATCATAAAGTTCTCAGTCCGAAGACTGATTGGATGCGTAGCTCCATCCTTTCCTATCCTGAGCTAGCGTACGCATTTCCTTAAAAGTAGAACATCTTACATCCGCAACTAGAAAAGTGGGAGGAGCGCCATAC
Source organism: Xestobium rufovillosum (assembly GCA_963966045.1). NCBI lineage: Eukaryota > Metazoa > Arthropoda > Insecta > Coleoptera > Ptinidae > Xestobium > Xestobium rufovillosum. The sequence continues at coordinate 45,059,410 of OZ014492.1, read as the reverse complement.
GAAGCTCTGACGTCAAACCAATCACAAAGCGAACTAGCATGTGGGCGTGATAAGTTAATTTCTTTCGCTTATTACACTGCAAAAAATGTTTTTGAAAGAAAACTTCGCCGTAAATCAATTACAATAACAATTTTCTGTCATTTTCATGCCAAAAATATATATCTTATTTTTCTCCGAACCTCCATATTCCGTCCCAATTTGCACTTCCGAACGTTTTCTAAAACTTCTTGTATTATAAGTTAGTGAAAATTTCCATTTTTTATTTTTTATTTATTTTTATTTTCTTAATATGACGCAAGCTGTTAAGATGAAAGATAAAAGATCGCGCTCCAGAGTTGGAGTGTTCCCTAAGCAATTTCCGTAAATAAATTAAACATTTCTGACACTCAGCCAGTGCAGGCTACACGAATATTATATTCCAAGTGGGTAACAAACTGATTAGCTCACAACGAGCTTTATTTAAACCTGAAACTGGAATATCATCAAAGTATCGCATTTTAGTAAACTAATTAAAATCGAAAACCTGTGTTTAACAAGACTCTCTTTCTCCTTATATCCTCCGCGAAACTCAATAACAAATAAATTTTTCAGTAGTTCCATGATTGGCTGCGGCAATAATATCATTAAAATTTCAGACACCCGTAGGAATTAGCCAGATTCCTCCCGGATCCGTGAGAACTGATTGATTAATAGCTGCAGGAGAAAGAATAACGAGTGGCGCATGCTGCCGGCTCTAGAGCTAGATAAAATTGTCACAAACAACTAGAGGCTGATGAACGGGCACCAATGGAATTTTAATTGTTCAATTTTTGAATCGCAGGAACTAAACCAGAGACGTTAAAGTTGTGGGACCCCACCGGAGCCTCCCGATTGTCTAACGACCCATTCTCAAAGACTTTTACTTAAAATTAACCAAGTCAACCCTCAAAGCTTATAACACCTGTTATGAGCTGAGGCGAATCTTGCGAAAGAAGAAAGAATTGAATTCTTATTAATATTAATATTTTTAAAGGGTGAATGATGTTATGCGCTGAGACGCTATGGGGCGATCGAGTTCTCATTCGATTACGAACACCTATGTTCACGCAGAATACAACGCCTGCAGAAGAAGTTCGAACAGGAGCAGACCAGTATTCGTTTGTTTTACATTTTTGTAGCAATTAGAGTGTGCCGTGGAAACAAAAATATAATTAATAAAAAATGTCCGAGTTTGCGGTTTGCGGAGGTCGATTCTGCTCATGACGGTAGAAGTAAATCGGGAATTAATTACGGCGTGTGTCATTGAGTTCGCAGTCACTAGAGTGCAGCACAGTTGCCCCGTGTAATTTATCACAGGAAGTGGGCTAAAAGACGGCCATGGCTCGCGTGGTGATATATATTTTTGGGCTTTTTCACAAAACAGTCATAAACATTCAAAGTGGCGTAATAATTCTATGCGATATGCCAACTCCTCTTTTCAAAACTGTTGCGATAAATTTTTGTTTAAAGGGGTGGCTGAAATATAGGGAATGTGAAGTGTATCGTAAAAAAAGAAAATTGTGTATTTTCCGATACCTATAAACACAAATGTGTATTGAGTTGTATTCGGAAATTGAGTACCGTCATGTATATGTAGCGCAAATAAAAACACCAAAGAGATAAACAGATATCTTTAAAAAATTGCACACAGTTTCCTATTTTCTTATTTCGCTTTTATCGGCCACGTTTTCGTTCCTTGAAATTGTGTCTTTGCATTCAAAGAAAGATACTTCAGCAGCAAATAATAGATTGTTCAAAAATGGGATTTATAGCGCGTTTATCATATACAAAACATGTCTGTTACACATCACTAAAATGGAATCTACGCAAAAATTTTATCGAGAAACATGGGTAATTTTATTGGGAACTAGCGAACCCGACAGACGTTGTCCTGCCCGAACGTTGGCTTACCTGCTATTAGCGGGTTCAGCAAACATTTTGTCGATATTCGAATTTTCGATAAACTATATACTAAGTGACATTTGACATTGAGTTTGACATTTCGACATAAAATAAGAAAAAAAATTCCTAGAACCCGATCGCAGCGCCACCTACCGGGTCAAATTGTGATTGTAAACCATCCAGGAACCCACTCAAATACACACAAAAAATTTATGACGCTACTGGCGTCTGCTGACCAAAGCCACCTAATTATTTTTTACTGAAAGCGGTTTACACACTGCTGTATTTGTGAAATCTATAAATACTTTCACCATAATACTTAGGATTATTCAAGGTGGTTAAGTTATGCAAAAGGGAATTTTTCTCAAAAATTTCAAATAGAATACCATGTATATTATTTGCGCAACTGACAGTCAGTTAACTAAGCTTGATGTAGATATTGCCAGGTCTACTACTGGAAGTTTCGGCAGATATTACGATTGAACATCAAAATTTTTGAATTTCACCATTAGTTTGTACTCTTTCTGGCGAATTCCCCCTATTCTGTTGCTCAAAACCCACAATAATGTTTATATTTTGTATTTGCAAATTGGTATGAATATAAAGACAATAAATCTTATTGTAAAATTGTTTCTTGATGGTTATATTCTTAAATGTATAACGTCTTTTTAAAGTCGGGTATAGATAATGCTCAAACAAGGAGTGCCATTAATTACAGTTCCACGAAAACCACAACTAAGTCCGTCTATAATATTTCCAAAAAACACGCCAAAATAATTAAGCAACGTAAATTATTTATTATGAGAATTATTATTATTATTATTTTGGAAGAAATCTATAGAAAAAGGTTGAGATTTATCGTCAGAGTTAAAAGTAAAGGTTCACCATTTCTAAGCGTATAAAATAATTGGGAGAAATTTTAGGAAAATTGGATCTAGCAACAAGAACTTTAGAAACGAGGCAGAGGAGACATCCTAATCGGAAGAAAGGAAAACGCAGATAGTGAAAGAAATAATTGGGAATTTTATATACGGGACAAAAACTAGGAGATATAGGGACAGAAGAATAATACATAATCTCTACAAAGAGCAAATGGGAGTTATAGAATTTGAACAGGACGAAGAGAAGTAGACATCCGGAAGGGAGTGGCACAACGATGTGCGATGTGCGTTATCCGAATATTCCTAAACAAATTTTAAATAAATTAAGGATCCATCCATCCATGGCACATTCCCTATCATATTTTTGGAATACTTCTCTCACGTAATTTTAAGATTATTGTTTATATGAATGCATCTTGTGAATTAAAAATCGACTGATCGTAATAGTCAGGAATATTACTTTAAATTAGTTCGCGTTTTATTTTATGGTTCTTCCAAATATAGAGACGTAACATTAATATATAGCCCTGAAAGACGTTCGACTATAAATAAAGTAATATAGAGAACGGAAGATATACCTGACTCGAAACGAAAGGTAATAAATTTAAGACTTTTTCTGCTTTAACATTTAATAAATTTTACTACGAATTCGGTACTCGATAAACTTCAGAACATGACGTACATTATTTTTGCAGAACATTCTGTGCTTTTTCAGTCACGCTTTAACGTATTTTCACAGGTCTAATTCGCCTACGAGCATTGTCTAACTCAAACAATCCAGCAGGACATTGTTGTCCTCCTACATAATTATGTTGAGCACCCACGATCCCACGAATCACCTGAAAGCTGCGTAGGAAAACTTAAATTAAGAGATAAATAATTCAGCTTCACGTTAACGGACATGTTGCACAAGTTGTATTACACACTGCTTCTGCATGTTTTCCTTCCCTAGTTAATGGTAACGACGTATATAGGTATACAGGATTCGAGGGAAGGTACGTCATTAGGTATGCAAACAAGTCGACGAGCTTCTGATGTATGAATTGTTCAGGAACGAGGTTAATAACTCCCCAAACAGTTGTTATTTAAAGAAGTTTGTTGGCAGGATGGCAGGACGAATTTTATTTAGAAGAAAGGCTTTCCTATACAGGTATTGACATTTCACACATACTATCTGTACAGAGTGGGTAAAATTGCTTGTTAGCTAGGGCGCCCATAGGCATGGGCAAGGGGGGGGGGCAAGTGGATTACTGGATTCCTTAACCTTCGTATCTGATACTTTATTTTGTAACTTGCAAATCACATCCTGACCTGCGGCGCATTGACAATTTTTGCATACATATCACATATTTTTGCTTTGCCCCCTCCTAGAAAATTCTCTATGGGCGCCCTTGCTTGTTAGTATGGGGAACTCGGTAACTATATGGCAGTTATAGAAAAATGGACTGCCCATTCTCCATCTTTTTTTTCGAGAAGTACTCAGTTCCGAAAAGCGAAACAATTTTTCTTTTCAACAGTTTTTTTATTGAGGCAAGAGATAAATGTTTCTACCTACTTGCTTCTTTAGTTTCGTTTCAAATGTGAAAGAATAAATATGAATGTTGATGTGCTTGGTAGACCACGAAGGCGTAGAGGGTACCTAACAGAAATTCAGATTGCTAGGGTCGTGACTCTCATTCAAGAGGGCCACTCAAGACGGCAAGTAGCCCGAATTTTAAATGTCAGTAGAGCTACCATAAATAGGGCCTGGATAAGGTCTCAAATGTATGGTATTGTTAGAAGGCAACCTTATCCGCGTCGCGCAAGGGCAACTTCCGGGAGAGAAGACCGTCTATACGGATTTGGGCCATCAGAATGCGCAGAAGTACCGCAACTACGCTCCAAGATCAGCTCGTAGAGGCCACAGGAATCAGAATAAGTACTCAAACGATACGTAACAGGCTTCACGAACGTCAGTTTCATGGAAGAAGACCAGCTAAGGCACCTCCTTTAAGCCGTGATCATCGCAGAGCAAGAAGGTTCTTTGCTGAAGAACATGTTAATTGGAACTTGGGGCAGTGGAACAACGTGCTGTTCACTGACGAATTCAGGTTCTGTTTAAATCACTTTGATGGACGAGTTCGAGTCTGGAGACAATCCAACGATTTGTGACATTTTGAATTACATTTCAGTTGTTTTCTTCGGCATTTGCACTTTCCGTCGGTACATTTCCTGCTATACAATTGCACCGTACGAATCCTTGCCCTCCGAATTTAGATTGTTTGTTACTGGCAGTTCTCAACGTGCAACTTTCTTTTGGAACTTCCTCAATGGAGAGATGATTTGATTTGCATGCTGCAATCTGATTTCTGCTATATAACTGGGGTAAGGCTCCACTTGTTGTCCCAATTTTGTAATAATTATCCGCAGTAACTTCCATTACTACGAAAATTAAGTTTTTCGCATCACCCTTACCTCTGTCCAAAGAAGGACCGGGTACAGTAACAGTTGATCCTTTTTCTATAGCAGGATATTTTTTAACTATCGCTTCCTATTTTCATACGTTTCGCTTGTTCATGTAATCCTGCTACAGCCATTTTTGGGATTCTTAAAATATTTTCTATTGGAGTTTTAGCTTGATGATTTTTAGCGTCTAAAGCTGAGCGTCCACTTATAAATATCGGACGCACGCATCGGACCAATTTTATTTTTACAATTATTTTTAATGGACGCGCGTCCACTTGTACGAATCGGCCGCATCGTATGCACGGAATTACGTTTCGGATTCTCTGACGAGAATCAAAATCCGTCCGTCCGATGAGTGCGGATGAGGTAAATATTTTTGCTAAGTACTCTGTATCCAAAAATACGCAAATAAAAGTTTCATTTTGTTATTAAAAATAATTTAGTTAGGGCACTTACCTTACACAAACTGCTAGTCTTTCTTCTGGTTGTATTGCCTGTCGAAATTTTGTATTCTTTGTTTTTATTTCACTTTTTACAATGTCGAATAGTGCTTGAAATTTTTCATGAGACATAGGTACGAAAATATTGGAAAAATTATTCTTCATCATTCAATAAATCAGGAAATAGAGTGTGAAACTCTTCCAATTTGGTTCTTTTTTGCAAATATCGTGCACCCAAAACCTACATCTCCGTTTTCTTTTCTGCTGTTCTTCTTCGTCAAGAAGCATCGCTAATATAACATCTTCTTCGCTTGAGTTACTGTCGTCGTCATACATCCTTTAACATTGGAAGTTAAGCACAAACTGACAAAAATTAAAATGCGAAACGGAATTACGAACAGATGGACGAATATGTGCAAATTCGTCCGGTGCGTCCGATGCGTGCGATACGTCCGATGCTGACTAGTGGACGCTCAGCTTAACACTTCATTTATAATTTTTTTATTAAAATTCCTCTGTCTTAATAGAGAAACTGTTAACACTAACTTTCAATTCACTCTCTTTTAAGTTGAACAACTCCTCAGCACTCATTGTTAATGCATTATATGGACTACAAACGAATTTTGTATGAGAAATAAAACGTAACCACATTTCTTTAAGAAAAACAACTTTGCACAGTTGAACATGTACAGTGTTGACATTGTACAAGTAACGCCGTGCAAAGTGCATCACAGTAAACAAATTTCGGACTTTGTACAAATGAAGTGTGCAATGCTGACTTTGTACAAAAAATTCTGTACCATGTCAACTTTGTACAATTTCGGGCTTTACTCGTAACATATTTACCGCTATCCAGAAAGACGACAGTCTCATAAATGTATTTTTGAAAGATTAAAAGAGAGACTCGTCAATTGGGGGTCATTTAACAGAGAAAAGCCGGGACAAAAACAAATCTAAACCGAAGAAACAAATAACAACTTAAAAATCACTAAAGTAAACTAATAACAATGTTTGAAACTGAAAACTTCAAAGTAAATATTCAAATTGATGTCCATCGGAAGATGTTTTTCCCTACTTTTTAGTTGCCGATGAAGCTATTCCGCTAAAATCTTATATATTGCGGCCGTACCCTGAGAGGAATTTTGATTTGCCTAAAAAGGTTTTCAACTTTCGCAATACAATACCATGGCGAACTATAGAAAATACTTTTGGAACTTTGGCGTCAATGTCGAAGTCATCAGTCAGGTTGGTCCCTGCATCATCGATGTGCACATCATGCTGGCTGTCTTCTTCCTCAGTGGCAATAAAAACCTAGCTCGGAGGTTCCTCTTCAACATTACCAACAGTTTTCCTTTTTCTTACCCCTTCATTTTTAGAAAATCCAATGATGAGCCCCACCAGTACGAAACCAGTAATCTGGTTTTCCATGCACGTGAAATAATTATATTCTAAACACAAAAATTTGACTCCCCTAAAATGTGATGGTCAATTTTCGTAACAGAAAATACTACACAGCTTTTCTGGGGTTTACTTGGCCGAGTTAAAGTACTAAATTTATGTTTCCTGTACAGTTTAATTTAAGCGTACACATATGAATGGGTAATATTGTAAAAGTACCAAGTTCCATGAACGAAACTTACGCGCGATGCCAAGATTAATTTTAATTAAATCCTATAAAACTCTCTTGGGGTCATTGGCTTGCTAATTTTGTACTCCACACTTTCCAACCACACGTTCAATTTACAAACTGAAGCAAGTAGATTTCACGTGGACATAAAACGTGAACCAGCACGTGCAATGTGACTTTTATAACTGTTAGAGAGGATTTGTTACGAATTTAAACTGGGGGACATTCGCAATTATTATATTACAAATTCATAAGCAAGCTATTTTGAGAATGCTCTCTAAAATATATAACCTTCTTAAACGACTTGAACGGGGATATAATGGAACAAGATGGAGAGCGAAATGGTTTCTTAAAGTGAGTTATAAATGTGTGTTAAATCAAAGAGATTACTGGATCTAAATTTAGATGAAACGCATCTTGAAATAATCAGGAACTTTATAAAATCTGGAATCTGGAATTATTATAATTTATAGGACACCAATGGTTGTCAACAGAATTTTTAAATAAAACTTAAAAATGTGGTGCGACCAATGTGTCCTATACGATATCACTAAACCCAACGTGAAGAAAAATATTGATTTACAGACAGCTTTGCGATTTTCGAGACGTTGTCTTTTTGGTGCAGTGGAATTTTCACCTATCGAGGAACTATGCTCATTTTTAGAATTTGGAAAAACTTCCGGCGCCAAAGTTATAGAGAAAGGATTGAATTTTATTTTACACCAAGATTCAATTCATTATCTCGCATAGAAAAAAAGTTATGGCGATTTGAACACGATAATCGTTCTGAGCGCGTGACTCTTGAAATCGTATACCTGTCAGTGGCAACCTTTTCCTTGCACGTTGCTTAACCAGAAACACAATTTATTAGGCACTACACATTTTCGTCCCATTTTGATATTTTCATCACACGGCGAATACTTACAAAATACATGTACAGTCTCCTAAACATTGATGCTGTAACCATTTCGTTATCGCACGCTACTGACTTGAAGAGTTACGCGCTCAGAACGATTATCGTGTTCAAATCGCCATAACTTTTTTTCTATAAGAGTTAATGAATTCAATCTCGGTTTAAAATAAAATTCAATCCTTTCTATATAACTTTGCCGCGGGAAGTTTGTCCAAAAACTAAAAATGAGCATAGTTCCTCGATAGGTGAAAATTCCACTGCACCAAAAAGACAACGTCTCGAAAATCGCAAAGCGGAATGAAAAGTAATTATGTAATTGCAATTTGAAAGATTTCGTGAGCATCCTGAAAGTTTAAGAAATAATTTTAAAACAATTGCAACTTGATAAAATAATTTTTGAGGGAGTTATGACATGATACATTTTGAGCGCGCCGCATTTCCTACGCGCGAAATACGGAAAATCGGCCCTATTCACCTCTCGCACTTCCCTTCTCTTGCCTATAAGCTCGGACAAATACTACTCACCTTTTCCTCTACTGTATGCAAGGGAGTCGATACACTTCTGATGTTACAACGATAATAATTGTTTGTGTGTATAAGCGCCTAAATCCAACAAAGCTCTCCATAAATTTTATTTTATCATTAAGTAGCACATAATGTACGATTGGTAAGTTTCACGCTTGCACTACATTGACGTTTTTGCTACTAAAAACGTCAATTGAACAACGTTTTAGCGTCACGACCTGGGAGAGCTGCAGGAATGTGAAATTTAATTAATATTGACGGTACATTTTGCGACTAAATATTTTCATTGGACATAACCTAGTATTTACCATAAAATAAACGCGAATTGGGAATTGTTGCCACTTTTACGACCGCATTTAATATTAACGACCAAAATGATTTCGGGCACAGTAGAAAATTAAATAATGCAGTACGAAAATTAATGAAAATAAAACGAATATCACATGACAATAAACATAGGAGAGATAGGATGGTAGACCCAGATTAGACTACTGTTCCCAAATAGTTGGGTATGTAAGATATTCTACTTATGGGGAAATGTGATGTTCATTATAGCGAACAATGTATCTCCTACAGTTTTCATATCCATCGTTACTCTTAAAATTCGCTTTTGAAGAGAAATATAACTTTTAAATCTGATTTTCGTCGCATCTTCTTTATTTGAACTTTCAGGAAAACTGTCTCTAAATATACCTACCTGTTTCAAAGGATGTCGGCGTTATTTTTAAGCAGATTTACGAACTTTTAGGATGTTTTAAAACATCATCAAATTCGAGCCACAACAATCGTAAACAAACTGCAAAAGCATCCCTTTCATCTATCAAAACAAATATTTATGTTTGCCTTGGAATAATAAAGCCCTCTTGGATTTGATGAGGGTATAAACAAATTATTGCTGCTATATTCTGCAAGATTACACATTGTGATCCAACTAGAACTTCATTGGCATGCACAGCTTGAAGCGGTGCAATATTGCTATGCGATAGAATTAATTTTCGTCGTTGCTTGAAACGAATGTCTTTGTGTTGACATGATTTTCTGAATAGAACTCAATTTAATGAACTTCTTTAGAGAAAATCTTTAATTAATCACTCCATAATTTGTCTTTCACATACAGTGCCAAAAAGGCGGGCAAAAAGGCAACAATTTGAGAGGATGTGTGGAATGGCGAATACGAATCTCGCTTCTGGGTGTCACCAATTTATATGAGGGAATACAGAATAAATATTCGTACCAAGAACTTAGTTTAACAATCACTATACAATAAAAGAAAGTAAATATAAACTTGACAGGTTTACAGCTGAGTTCTGTATCAAAGAAATTCAATGTCAAGTAGCAGTCAATGTCTAGCAGAGCTGCGCGGTAACAGACATTGGTTTCTGCGCATGACGTCACCGTTTCTTCTCGTTTGTAACGAACTCTGCCTACTATGTCTATAATTCTAACTTATCCATTACAATTTTTTTAAATTAGTATTTCATAATGTGAGAAAGACAGTCTTTAAATCTTTAATTCCCATCCCCCAACAAATTTCCGAGTAATCTTCCCGAAAGCATTGTTAATTTTATTTTCTCTAAGAAAACGGCGGAGTTCCTTACATCTGGCTGTAAATATCCGCTGCACTTTCGTTTAGTGAATCCTTAAATTTTACGGTTTGCGCATGAGGCTTATTAAATTTTTCATGTTTTCCCCGTTTATCGGACAACGCAATTAATCTTTTACCATGAACGAGAAATTCCCGCAGAGATTCCCTCGGTTAAAGTAAGTTCGGCTTGTATAGAGGGTGGGTCGAGACATTGTTTAATTACATCAAACAATGCTCTGCGGCGGAAGTTACAAAGAACTTATTTCTGCGTGTTTCGTCATTAATTAGGCGTGTACATTATTAAACAAGGACGGGGGGAGCAATCAGTTTAAATATTTATAGGAAAACTATTAATTCCACGAATGATTCTTTTTATTACTTACTAGCTCGTCAGTAATTCGTTTCTCCTTTGCTGTATCTATTTTTGATTTTAATTGCGCTTTGTAGACTTTATATAGGTAGTTGTTTATGTATACCGTGTGACAAACTTCCATGTGTACATGGGGAAATAACATGGGCAATTACATTTTTGAGGATTCCTGCTCCCCATGTGTAGTTACAGCGGTGGTAAAGGTAACAATCGAAAGATTATATTTTTTTGCGTATGAGGATATCAAAAACTCTACAACTTTCCAATTTATTAAAGCATTAAAAGCAAAAATTACATTAATAATTTTCAAACTAAAACACAAAAATTTATCAGATTATCCATTACAAATTAATTTATTCTAATCACGGACGTCTTTGATTTTTATGGATTTTCTGAACTGTCAACATTTAAAAATGAACAAAAATATTTATTCAGTTGAAGAAAAGGTTTTCATTGTGAAAATATTTTACGGCGGCAATAGTTTGCTCGTAGTCCGTGCCTTATTTTCTGTAAAATTCAATAACGGTCCTATTCCTTCGGTATAACAACGAATAATTTAGTAAGAAATTTGAAGGCTGGGAATCTTTCATCGAAAGAAGTTAATTTTTACTAATACATAAACTTGTTTTTTTATTTAGATAATTCTCATTCACATTATTATTGTCATTACCTATAGTTGACAATTAATTGATTACTGGTGTGGATGTTTCGTTGGTGAATGCTGGTCCATAGTTTAGGGTAAATTGTAGGTGTCGTCTAACCTATTAAAAAGTTTTTGGGAAAATGGTAAAGCAGTAAAATGAAATAATAAAAATTAAATTACTTTAATTTTACTGCAATTATGAAAAATTTAACAAGCGGCAACATTTGTTTATTTTGCTCTAATGAATTTTGTAATCTGGCAATTTAATACTTATTTATTTCATATCTAGGTAAGAACAAAAACTTATTAATATTCAATGAAATTAAAGTAACATAAAAAAAGAAAAATAACTATAACAAATATTCAAATAAACCCCCATTCTGTATCAGACAGTATCCCAGCCTATTATAGAAAGAATTTCTCACATTCGCAAGTTGCCGATCGTTTATTAAGTTGCATTCCGCAAAAATAGCATTCCTTAAAGAATCAATATTTGGGTGACGAGTTTTATAAATCTTATTTTTTAAATGACCCCACAAGAAAAAGTCACACGGTGCCAAATCGTGAAATCTAGCTGGCCAGTTTATAGCACCACCTCGACCAATCCAGCTCTCTGGAAATATTTCATTTAATACTTCCCTCACTTGTGCTCCAAAGTGTACTGGGCATTCGTCATGCTGAAACCAGACCTCCAGATTCGCATGTGCAACTTCTTCTAATGCAGGGCCAATATGGTTAATTAAAAGATCTAAATAAGCTTCTGAATTTAAATTTCCCTGTATTTCAAATGGTACTATAATGCGATTATTAAAAATGCCTGCCCAAATATTGATTTTTTGAGGGTATTGCGTTGTAGTGGCTAGATTTATTCTGGGATTTTCCTGGGCCCAATGCCTAACGTTTTGTGACTTTGGCCCTTGATTTAAAGTGAAGGTACACTCATCGGTAAAACAAATTGATGAGAGTGAGAGGAAGCTGCGATCCCGATTAGCCCGTTCTTGCATTTCTTCACAGAAAGTTTGCCTTGATTCTTCGTCAAAAGGAAGTAACTCTTGGTGACATTGGAATTTCATCATCATAAGGTTCTCAGTCCGAAGACTGGTTGGACGCGTACCTCCATTCTTTTCTATCCTGAGCTAACCTACGCATTTCCCTAAAAGTAGAACATCCTACATCCCTAACTATTTGAGAGCAGTAGTCTAATCTAGGCCTACCCCTACCTCTTTTTATTCCTATCTCTGACTCTAGTATGTCACGAACTGGAATTTAAAGCGATGATATTTGTTTTTTTTTTAATATGTTACGGACAGTTTCTCTTGAAACTTTACATTCTAGGGCAACAGACCTTAAACTAGATGTTGGACTAGCAGTTATCAGGCCTATTACCATTTAGATTTCTTGGAACGACTAAAAAAATAAATGATAAGATTAATTTTAGTTTTGTTTCACTCCACGTTATCACTTGTTAAATTTCTCATAATCCCAGTAAAATTTAAGTTAGCGAACAATAAGGAATTAGCAACTAGGTAATAATAATAAGCGAATCAGAATTATCTAAATAAAAACCAAGTAAATTTATTAGTAAAAATTACCTTCTTTCAATGAAAGATTCCCAGTATCTTCAAATTTTTTAACTAAATTTTGTATTGTTGTTACCGAAGGAATAGGACTGTTATTGAATTTTACAGAAAATAAGTCACGGACTACCCGACCAGACTATTGCCGCCGTAAAATGTTTTCACAATGAAAACCTTTTCTTCAACCGAATAAATATTTTTGTTCATTTTGAAACCCAAATTTTAAATTGTCGATAAATAATGTTGACAGTTCAGACGAATTAGAAATTAGAATAAATTAAATTGTCATAGGTAATCTGATGAATATCCGTGTTTTAATTTGAAAATTATTAGTGTAATTTTTGCTTTTAATGCTTTAATAAATTGGAAAAGTTTTTGATATCCTCATACGCAGAAAAAAATAGTCTCTCGTTTGCTACCTTTACCACCACTGTAACTACACATGGGGAGCAGGAATCCCCAAAAATGTAATTGCCCATGTTATTTCCCTATATACACATGGAAATTTGTCACACGGTATAGATTGTGTATTGACCTGTAGTAGAACTGCATTTGTTTGCGAGATTCGTCATAGTTGTGTAATAAGATGGGTGGAATCGCGACAGTAGTTTATGACCTAACGGCTGCTCCGCAACTATTTAAGATTCTCATTTCCAAAATAGTGATATACACCCATTTTCCTACGAAAATATGCCCTTCGGTTTATAAACTAGGACAATGGAAAAATTCTGATAACCAATTTAATCTAATTTAATCTATTTTATTAATCTAATTATTTATTTTACACTACTCAGGTTTCATATGAAGGTTTTCCTCACACACATTCGTTCCAATATAATGCTGGCAATACCGTGTAAGCCGACTTATTCCAATTCCAGTCAACCGCAAATTTGAATTTATGAACGCCCAAAGTGTTTGATACAAGTATGAGAGAGCCGCGAAACTGTACGTTATGACCTAATCTTGAGTTTGAAAAAGAGAAGAAGGAGATAATGCGCATCTGCATTTAGGGGGAAATGGAAAGGAAAACGGCAGCGGATTCGTAATAATAAACATAAACGTTCTGTAAACTCGTTTTGCATTCGAACTTTTATGGCTATTGTATTGTTCGAACATAAAGTGGGGGAATAGACCGAGAGATATCCCTGAAAACAATTTTGGTATTTGTCAATTGGCTGCTGGAGACACAAAGGCTGTATCGTTTCGCACAAATACCTACAGCATTATTTGGTTTTACAAGAATGTTAACCCTAGTTTTGGCAACGTGGGTATTTTTAACCTTGTCAGTAAGCTTTCATGCTTTGCATCGGCGAGTAAATGGACGCACCGGTACGCGTTTTTACTAAATATAAACTATTAGAGCGACGATGCGACATATCTTATTACACAGAGTTTGATTAAATCATAATGCATAATGCATAATTTGAAATCTCTGATGAAATTCGACACCTGCTCGGTAAAATTCGACGCATCCTCAGTGATATTCGAATGCTTTAGTTGGATGTGTGGTGTTAAATATCATCAGAGTGGATTTAAATTATATAACGAATATTTTAATAAATAAATAATAAAGCTACACTCTGTGCGTTCATATAAAGGTACACTATTGCGGTTGCATATTCCAAAGCTGCCTAAGTTGGGAACAATATTACATTCTTCGTATTTAAATTTAAAATAAGAACGTTTCTGGTGAATATTCCTAGTTACATAAAGGGAGTTGGATGAAATATTTGCGAGCGATGACAGTTAAACAGCTTACAAATCCAGTGTGAATAGAAGCAGAAGTGTATTTGGGTTAATAGGTGGTAGAAACAACCCCAATCAATTCTGTCCTGGTTAAAACCGTGTTTATGGGGGACGGAGAGCAAAACGAAACACTCTTAGAAAGTGATTAAAAGATAGCACTTTCGTATTTCCGCGAAAATGACCCAAAGAATCAATTAAGTACAGACAGTAATGGGTCCAGAATGGATGTTTCTCTCTCTCAGAGCCTGACTCTGAAGTCGACGGGAGAGAGTTACGGATGTCGCCAGGATAATGGAGCTTTTGAAAAAGAATACGCTTTTCTATTGGAACCCCTCCGAGGCCAATAGCGGATTGCGCCGTTTCCGACTGACAACACACGGTTTTATTAAGGAAGTAGGCGAAGAATACAAAAAGTTTCCGTCCTTTCTCGAACTTGAATCGCGTGGAGGGTTTTTATGTGCTTTTATCAATTATTCCGTCTAATTTTGCAAGAAATTTAATTATCATCGAAACTTAATGGGGGGTGATAACTGTCACGTCTTTGGCTATTTTTTATTGACGAAAAATTAAAACGGAGGGAAAAGCTCCTCTAAATGTTCACCTAATTTCCTTTTATGGTAGTTTTCTTTTCCGACACTAACATGTTTAATTTGTGATTTGGAGAACAACTGTCAAAAATGCGAAGTAAACACAATGTTTTAAATTTTACATGGCCTTCTTGAGTACACAAAGAAGTATAATATTAATACTTCCGTCGTCAGTATTAAATTTTAACGTTCAAGTTTCATTCGATCACTTTAAAGATCACGCAAAGTTTCCAATAAAATACTTTAACTTTGACAGAAGACAGCCAAGTGGGAAGTAAACTGCAATACGTCTCCCAGCCACCTACGATTATGAAACTTTTATTGGGCACACATTTACTCCTACCATGAAAAGCTGTTGTGAAACTTGGAATTTTCATGCATGTTTTATGATCCGATCTATTCCTATTTACGCGGAAAAGCTTTTCGATTATTTCTCTGGAAACTGTGTAACATTTTATGGACGCTATTGATTGCTGCCTCCACACCCTAGTTTAAGAAGTTGCAGGAAAGGGACCTACATTTCAACAAGTTGATGTTAAAAACGGGTTGCTCTGCTGATGGATTGAATGCGCCTCCTTACTATTGAATATAGCTTAATTAAAGTGGATATTCCATTCCAATTAACTTAAACAAGTTGTAATTGAAAAGGTGTTGCTAAAATTATCTAAAGGGTGGCGGCCTGTAGAAGTTTATGGAGAACAAAAATGGGATAAATTTGAAACTTTGCATGGAATTATGGTTGGTATTGATCTACTTTTCTAAAATATTTTCAGACTTCAAGCACTTCCGATTATACCGGAAGTTGACATAAAGTTAAGTTTTTTTAAATAGGACAACCCCCAAATACACCAATATTTGGTTTCATCACATGAGTTTGAATTATTTATACTCGGAAAGTTTTTTGTTATCTCTTCTTTTTTTTGAGATAAAAATAATTTTTCGAAATTTTGACACATTTCCTCCACTTGAAAAATCGCTAATAACTTTTGATCCAAAACACTCACTAGCTTAAAATTAGAATCAATTCGTTGCTAATGAATGCTGCTCTCCGAGGAATCGTTTAAATTGGCCTTTCTACAATTAGGAAGTCCAAAAAGTCTTCTAAATGGACACAAACTTCAAACGCTTAAATGTCTGTTTTCTTAAATAGAATACTATGTTCTTAATCACACCCGTGAATAGCGGAGAAAATTTCCTAATTAACCATAATATTAGGTATTCCTATACCTAAACTCGACTGCTTTTGATATATTTACAAAAATCATAATTTTTGTCATTTCTGTATAAGAAGGTTATGATAAGTATTTACTGTATAATAAAAACATGCTTAGATGCCTAGCAACCACCGACAGTTTTGTAAAATAATTTTTGAACTCACCGCTTTCAAAATGACATTTCGCGAACCCGACAGACAAACTCAAACATAGTGTTCGCGCACTAGTGCGCGAAATCTAGCAAAAATCACTGGCCCTTTCAGGCTTTCTAGAAATAATTTGACTTGATAGTAATAAAGTTTGGTTAACAAAATGCCATTTCTCCAATTTGGATGTTGAAAATAGTGAAAGAGTAAAGATAAATCGCTATTAATTCGATTGACACTTTGACAACTCAATTCAATAAATTAAACCAAATGTCATTTTGTACAATAGGACTTTTCATTATAAAAAATGCTGAGGCGCATGCGCGAACGCGCCATGACAATTTCGGACGAATGTCAAAGTCTTGTATCAATATCCCCTAGAGGGGTAGGCGGTATTGCTTGTTTGAAAGTGTTTATTAATTCTTTGGTAAAATTGTACTGCAAACGTGCAAAATTAGTAATAGTTCGGAACTAAAACACTATGGAGCATCCGCGCATTGTGCTTTTGGTGCCTGCCAAGGTGATAGCAATGCGGGAAGGCCAAGTTATCGCTTGGGATTACGATTTTATCCATTTCCTAAACCCTGCCTAATACTGGGAAAAACCGAAGTTAATAACTAGGTTGGTGACCATGTGAGGAAGTGAGGATTAGTTCCACCTGTATAAATGATGTTGCTTGGATAAAAATGTGTAAGAGGCAAGATTCGAAATGGAAAAGTGTATTGAACGTTACCAGGTTTTGTCATTATTTGTTAGGTCTTTAAAATAAGAATTACTTGTAGTTACATACATACATTTCAGAAAAATACGCACCTGTACCTATATTAGATCCTTTTTCTCCGTTTTCTTTTAAAAAATTGATTAATTTTCAGGGCTTTATTAAAAACCTACATGATTGAATTATCTTGGTTAACATTCCCGTATTTCAAGCAAGAGCCAGGAGCCAGGCACGCCTTCGGGATCCAGCCTCACAATTTTACGACGGATATCACTTGGAACTAACATTTGTGATAATTTTCCGTCTTTCAAACACCCTCCTTATTTGGTATTCTACTATTTACTTACGAATATTCCACACGAAGTTTATAACGCCTGACAGCTGACAGTGACACTCGTCCGAAAATCTAAGAACAGCTGATTGTCAGCACATGCGCACTAACGAACACAGAACGAAATGAAAAGGTCTATTGTCAAATATGGAAATCTGTCAATGCAACCACTTGATTTTTTGAAATTTTAAATTGGAAACGTATTAGATAATAATTAAAAAATTATAATGTTCATTTCAAAAAATATTGTACGAACCTCGATGCGCGAAAAATGTCTTCTCGCACTCGTACCTATTAATTTAGCAATCGTTTGACACACAATTTCATAGCCTTCTTACACAAAAATGACAAAAATTATGATTTTTAAGAATTTTTGTAAATATCTCAAAAGCCGTCGAGTTTGGGTGTAGGGATACCTAATATGGTTAATTAGAAAATTTTCTCGGCTACTCATGGGTGTGATTAATAACATAAGGTTCTGTTCAAGAAAACGGGCTTCTAAGCGTTTGAAGTTTTTGTTCATTTAGAAGACTTTTTAGACTTCCTATTTGTAAAGAGGCCAATGTAAACGATTCCTCGGAGAACCACATTCATCAGCAACGAATTGATCCTAATTTTAAGATAGTGAGTGTTTTATATCAAATGTTATTAGCGATTTTTCAAGTGGGAGTGAATTTTTCCTAAAAAAACTAGCCAAATTAATGTGCCCCTCCTTTTCTTGATCAATCCTTTAATTTCTCCTTACTCTCCACTTTCTCCTCGTTATCACCCTCCCTATCCCTATCCCAGTCCCCTTTCTCCTTCTAGTCTTATTTGTTCTTTTCCTCGATCTCGTCCTTGTTCTTCTCTTCCTGATTTCGTTCTGGTCTTCGTCCCAGTTCTCCTTTTTTCCTAATATCCCTTTTTTCCCTAGGCCTCCTTTTCTTAGTTCTCTTTCAAGTCTTCCTCTATTTCCTAGTACTTCTTGTTTCCCTCGTAATCGTCCCCATGCTCATTTTTGTCTTCAACCTATTGTTTCTTGTCCGGCAATTTTATTACAATAAGTCTATAAGAGTTTGCCATATTCGATGGATTTTTCTTTCGGATGCCGAATGGCGACTATTGCTTTGGTTGTTGATCTATTCCATCTAAGTCCTAAGGTTAAACCTTCTCTATAGTTATGTTTCCTGTGCTTACTGATTGTATTTCTATGCCAAAATTAAACTTTTTCAGACGCATTCCACCTTGGTTTCAGAAATACCTAAATAAATGAGAATATTAATTCAGCTCCATCAAAGAATTTTGATGCCGTCTTGAAAATATAAAAGCCGCATTTTCCGAGTTTAAGAGACAATTGATTACTCGTAAACATCCTTATTGTTATGTTAAAATCGAAATGGGCAAAATACTCGCCCATAAACCAAGTAAAATTCAATTTCTTTTTACGTCTCTTTTTAATGCTGATGTTTTATTCCTTACTTTGTTAAGAAATACTTGGATGATATTAAATCTTTTAACAGCAAGCCTCCCTCGATTCTGGTTGTTAACTTTTATTGTATCCATAAAGCACAATGTTACTTAATCGTAACGTAGGCGCAAAACAAGTTTATTTCGCCGTTTGCCTCTTTAAAATTCAGTCGAATGAATGGAACACTCTTTTGATATTCCACATAAAATAATCGAATTGCCGTATCACAACTCGAGCAAGTCCATAATTTAAATTTTGAGCGTAATGTACGGACGCCACAGTGGTTCAGATTTCAAAATACCCGATCGAAATTCATATCTGGTAAATTAATTACAATTTTCAATTAAAAGTTTGTGATGTAACACTAAAAAGACATACTAATGCATTTATAATAATAATAATAACTAATAATAATTGTAACAATAATAATAATAATAGTAGTTGTTACGACTTTGCAACAGAAATTATTTAAGGGCTTTAGATGTAATGTATGTTGCAATATTATGTAGAAATTTAAAAAATGCACCAATACATTGACAATAATAATAATAATAATAAAATACTAATAATATTACAGGCGATTTTGCATGTTACGAAATATTTGGAAGGGCTTACTTTTACTAGTCATCTTCTTCTTCTTCAAAATAGTCATCAGAATCTTTCCTGTCTTCGTCAGAAATATTGATTAATTGGAGGACATCAACATCAGTGATCTTCTGTTTATGTTTTCCGTGTACAAATGAACTTAATTGTGGATCTGAGCTTAAAATTAATCGATGGAAAAGATCTTCATTTATTTTAATGGCACTAATTTTCCTGGTGTGGTGTTCCCTGTATCGTCGCAAATCTTTATTTTTCGCTTCTTGTGCCTCTTCGGATAATTCTCCAATAGGCAAAACAGCATTTTCTATAACTGCTGCTCCGTGTAGTAAGATTTTATGGACGAAAATCTTTTAATTAGATCTTCATCGATGCCAGTAATTTCAGACGATAATTTAGGATCAGCAAAAAATCATCTTGCAGTATTCCCATCATTTGTGGTGCCTACACCTGCTTTAGGTACATCAACGACTAGTGCCATTCTCTGCCGAAACTTATTTTGAAGTTCGCGTTTCTTGTTTTGTAGTACTTCCCTGTTTTCTTTAGATACTTTCCACGCTTTTAGATCTAGTCTATAGGCCACATGAAGAAGACATTCGAAAAAACGAATATAAGCATGTAAAACTGACAATCCAAATCTTAACATTTGCGGTTGGATGGGGCAAGAACGAATTTGTTCAATATCATTTAATTGCGAAATGGTAGCATTGCATATGTAGCACCTTATACTAGATAGAAGTGTTAGCCAATGCACTGCACACCTTTCCGTCAACCATTGTCAGTGACAGTGTAAATTTAATTCGACCGAATTCAGAATAAAATGGCAATAAGTTGTTAATTTGTTGGTTTATGAACTCTTCTTCAGCTTTAGAAATTTCTTGGGTTTCGTGAATCCACTGAAGTCTTATCGGCCGGCAAAATCTCTTCGAGGCAGGGCTTGGATTTTTCCAAAAAACATTTGAACTATTTTCATTCACTAATCTTAATGGTACTAAAGATGTAACAAATACACTCTCTTCAGCACGTATTTCTTCTGACGTGTTGGATTTTTGTTTAAATGTCGTATATCCAGAGCTTCCATCAAAGCCCCATTTGCAAATCAAATTCAATAACCTATCGGGATTGCTTTCTGCCGGTATTATTTTCAAAATACTTTCACATGTTTTGTTGAGAAGGGTTTGAAGATGAACTTCGCATTTTTCTTCCGTGAAAATAATACCTTCTGGATACATTTGTTTTTTTATGTCCAGCACATTATGATATGATGGATATAAATTAGTGTGTCCATGAAGCGAAGCTGATCGTCTTAGAGTAAGGTACTGTTGTTTGGTTAAACTTAACGAAATTACAAGTGACAAAGCCTCTTCCGGAGTATATGCAGACTGATTTGTTTCTATAGTTTTCCATTTTTTAAAAATGCGTTTAGCACGGGATGGAGTTGTTGTCACAGTTTCTTTAAGCAATTGAGCAGCCGCTTCATCGCCTTTTTCTCTTAATTTCATTGTTGTGGCATAAGCCAATTCTTCAGAAGATTTTGTAGTTCGCAGTTCTTCAGTTTTTCTACGCTTTACCACATCAGAACAATCCTCAAATTGTTTAGATGGGCGACCGCGACCTAAATTTTGTTATCCGTAATACAAATTGATAAAAAGTTTTATAGTTCGGCTTACCTCCTGTGGATGTTGAAGGTTCACTACTTATAGGAGTAGGCACACAACGGAGAACAATATCTGGGAATTTTATTTCTTCGTGAAGCCACATATCAAATTTCTGTAGAAACCGTTCATTATTTCTATTTACACTCTTCCAATTTCTGATATATGGAGCAAAAAAATTAGTTCTAGTAAAAACTATAAGTGCGTTTGTAGCAGCATCATTTCCGTTTGTATGAAAAACTTCTTTCAAATAGTCTATAACACAATTTTTTCGAACTTCAATGGATAATTCGATATTTTCTAGAAACTTTTCGTGTAAAGAAAAATGCGTAATTGGACGAACCGCCATCGTTAAAATATACACAAATACACAAAATATCCACAAACTAAAGCTACACCACAACACGCAATATCAAACAACAGAGTAATAGCCACCGAAAGTGCGAACAGCAAGAGGCGCAAATACAATGCCGGGTGAACGTGACAACGCAACCCCCTGTCGTAAGAGGGGCAAACCGATACAAACCATTTAGGTGTTTTTGTTTACCTAAGACCCTAACTAATACTGTGTACCGAAAATTATTTTGTCCTCTTGTGTCCTCTGTTTCGTAGAATACATTTAGTGCGAAAATTAGTGGAATATGGAGGGTACATAAAGTACTGGTGAATTTAAAAGCAGGTAAAATTTCTTAGAAAAATAATACGTTCAGGTGATAGCTAAAGGTCCAAACTTTCTCGGCATATTCATTTTTTTCAAATATTTTGCAAGATAAATTCTGCACAGCCCCTAGAAAAGGTCGCATTTCAGATAACTCAATTTTTGTTCGAAATGCATGTGTTTTATCGTACGCTTCGGGACTAATATTGTCTTTCTATGTAATTTCATTTTGCAATTATTTATTTCAGAAGTTGACCAGATACTAGAAGAACGATTGTGTGTTATGTTTAGCGTCATATAAAAAAATACAAATTTTGATTTTCGATCGACTATTTGGGATTTTGAACCACTGTGACGTACCTATACAGTTTGTCCTACTATAAAAGAAGGCACCTCGATATCCTCTGCTTTTTTAAAGGGATACATTTCATTTTCTTTTCATTTATATGGATAACAAGGGATATTATGACTCTAATAGACGAGAGAAGAAAATATAAAAATGATAGAGAAGGAGGGAAACAAAGATATAATGCGGTCAAGTGGGAAATTATTCGGAAATGTAGGAAAGCGAAAGGATATTGAAAACACAATTTTTTGTAAAATATATGTATTTTTCTGAATTTCATACCCAGTATTTCAAGAATTCGAAGTTGTTCCATGTTCCATTATTGATGGACACCCTGTATACAGAGCGCGACCATTCGCATTCTCGTTGACCCCCATGGCTTTCTCTGTTTACGAGCGGAACTGGATTGCAGCCCCTGAGCTTTGCTTTCCTCTCCGGGGAAAAGATGTCGCTTTCCAATAATAAAAACACAAATAAAACCTGGCAGCCTAAAAGGGTACGGAACGTTCTCCCTGCTTTATTGAGAGCGGACGGTCCAGTTTTTATTTATTGGAGGATAAGCCGATGTTGATTGGTTGTGTACATTGAAAGTTACCTTAACGCGCATCTTTTATAAAGCAAGTATCTCCTCGGAGTCAGACGAGATCAACTGCAAATCCACCCATACCTGCCTAGTTTCATTACGGAGATACCAATGAAAAATAATTTACAATTTTGGTGGATGCGCCGGTACATACACGGTCTTCAAATAAAGATTAAAATACACACAGTTGAAGATTAATCTAAATTTAAACTTGCACTACGTTGCTATAAATACCAAACTTCCTACTCCTGAAGTAAAATGGATCGATAAACCTAGGGTTTCTTAGAACTTTTGGAACATAAGAGCAATAAAATTGGTTTCTTAGAACTGGAGGGTAAGTCTTAATTCTCCCGTCCGATCCAACTAAGCTTATTTGGCGTATAATTCTAGGAAGTCTTCTGAATATCAAATTGTTCGCGAGCAAGCGTCCCTGATGTGTAGTTGCCACTAAACTACATAGTTTGAAATCGATACCTCTTTCAGTTTCTAGGTATGAATTAAAATTCTAATTTATTTCTCTTCTCATGTCTCCGGTAACAAAGACTGAAAGCTAGTAGAGTTCCTTCCATGCAATTACTGTCAGCTCACGCCGACTTTTTAATTCGAACGAGCTTTTATGATTTTAAAGTCGAGTACCGAGGTAGTTTAAAAGAGCACTTGAAAACCAGTGCGCGATAAGCTGACGTTCTCTAATTTAATATCATGTCAAGGAAGTTTAAACTGAAAAACGTCAATAGCAGTTAATAAATGCATGATTAATGTGTTTCATACGAAAATATTCGCGTTAATATATCTTCTTTAGGAGGTGTGGGGAAATGTGAAAGATTGAGTTGCTTTTCTGGAAAACTTTATATTTCCCGATAAGGACTTATATTTTCAATTTTTGTCAAGTGGGACCATTCAATATATTTTCTACTGCAGCGCTCACTTATAGAACTCGCTCAAGAAGATTGCTTGCTTTGTACAACAAAATACGAGACCATTTTATCGTGCAAACGAACTGCACACAATTTTTGAAGTCACCACAAAAAATGGTTGTGTAATTATCTTGTATTCATGTATTTTGCATATATTTACAAAGTGACAAGGAAAGGTAGTAAAACCATTTACAGAGCGTGAGAAAAACAAGATTTATTTTATCTATGCACAAACGCCCATTATATCAGTTAACCCCAGGAGTATAGGCAAAACGAATGTCCCGCTAACTGCAACCCAGAATATATTGTACCCCTCTAATGCGATCTGATACCTACGTATACGTTCCAACTGGCTATCAATTCTTTTCGTTTTAAGATCTGGTACACATTTTTTTACTTTGCTGGGGGGCACTATCTCTATCTATCTTTAAACATCAACCCATCCACTGTTGGATGTTCGGCCTCCCCTTACGGGGGTGTATAAGCCTTCATGAATGAAAGGCTACAGACGTACTGGATCAACTATGTTACTCCTATGTACTATAAACTCCAAAAGTAGTGTTCCAGTTTGCGACGCGAATCGTTTATGCCGATCATTGCTATGTTTTCGTCAGCCCCCCCCCCCATAGACGATGTGATTTTTCGTTAAAAGAACATGAGTATTTATCTATTATTTTGCTGCCCTTTGTTTACTAGTGCAAGGCTAACACGTTTGTTGTCATTCAAATAAAATCTTTTAGATCAGCTTTCAAAACTTTAATTGGCGGACAGTTGCTAAGGTTTTTTTACCTCGGGTAATTGGTTATGGCATTTTAAGCGGAATTGAACCGTAAAGAGGAACAGCAATTTTGGCGTTTATAGTACATGCCCGCAACTCAGTATACTTATCAGAGGTTGTCCATGTCACAAAAATAGTTTGAAATATAGCGCAATTCAGAAATCCATTATTTATAGAAAATTTTGTGCAGCATTTAATGAAATATAAACCGTTGTATTTAAAATAAGAAAGCGACATGCTGCCTAGACTTAAATGACCTGAGTAGATAATAATAAAAGCGATAAAGAAATCTAAATATAATTTGATTGACGCCCTCACCATTTACAGTATATTTCAAGTCTTCAAGGATGTATATACTGTCATTTGCAAGTAATTCAGCGCAAAAATTTCTAAGATATATTCCTGGAAAGTCAATATTTCTCACGAGCGTGGAGTGGCAACAGATTTTATGATTTATACCAAGCAATTCCATAGCAACAACATCTGAAGTTTATTTCATCCACTCAACAGTGGCCCTTTAGTTGTTTTTCTCTGTGGGAAAAACTGCACATTATTAACTTAACGACCGGTTTTGGCGTAACATGAAAAAGTGTTTTCCAGGATGATCCATTAATCAGAGTCGGAAATTTGATGTTTGTGTCAAATGTACCTCGATTGCGATAATGGCTAGTCCTGTGGGGTGATAATGTGAAGCCTCGAGACAAATGGCGACTCAACTTTGGGAAATTGTAAAGAAAACCTCCTGTCGACAACCGGAATTTGTCTCTATTCTTTATAGCACACCTTACATTTTTGATGTAGTATCAATCTTTGTGCATCAAATTTACAAGGTGACCCGTAAAAGGGTTGTATAAATCTAGAGCGTGGTAGGTAATAGGAAATAAGGAGTGCGGCCATTAAAAGAATGCTTTAAGAAATGTCTGTTAATTTCTATCTCAAGAACCGATTCAGCAGATCTTTATACCTATATATAGAGAGATGCACACATCACTCCGTCTTGATCAATCACCCAACCAGTTCTTCGCAAATTCTGATTTCATTCATGCTGGTATTAAAGCAAATGAAGATGAGAATGTTTCAACGGTCATATATATCATATGTCATATGTCATATGTCATATATCATATATCATATATCATATATCATATATCATATATCATATATCATATATCATATATCATATGAAGAGTACAGGGGAAAAAGGGGTTCATTGCAGATTTTGGGTAAAGTGTGATGACACTGCCAACTTATGTATTTCATCGCGATCTTTCCGATAATGTACTCAAAACAAGCAAAAACGAGTTCTTTTAGCACGTAAAATGCATTTGAAATCAAGGGGTACATGGCAAGAATGGGCTCATTTCGCCCGGTACAGGCAAAAAGGGGCTGATTGCATTCGTGTTCCCGCGTTACGCAACAAGTTTTACTTACTTTAAGGTTATTAAGCGGTGTTGTAATTTTCTATTGTTTTAATAATACAGTATTGGTGTCTTTTAAGGCTAGTATTAAAATGAGTAGTGACAGTGACCAGTCTAGTGGTGTTGAAGCAACAAAGAAAACTAAAAAGAGAAAGGCCACAGGAAGGCGAGATATGCAGAAGAAATTGAGGGTAATGTCACTGTCACATGAAATATGAAATGGGACCTAATTGCCGTTGCCGAAAGAAGTGTTTTGAAGAAGTTCCTAAGGAAACAAGGAATAAAATTTTATTCAAAATCGGTTAGTAATAAGTCAATTGCCAACTTTTAAAAAGTTTGGAAGTAGGTTATTCCTAACTTCTACTTCCCGACCGGGTTGGGAAATTTTCCACCCGGGTGGAAAATTCAATGCCTATTTGATTTTACACTTAAGTATGTATTATGTAATAAACTCGGGGAGTTCTGCTTGAGTGTATTATGTACTCCACCTGACTACCAGAAATATTTTACCACCAAAAATACTCTTTCACATTCAGTTATTTTATTGTCAAAAAACGATGCTTGTCAGTTCAATAATTACCTAATAAAAATGTATGCCATTTTCACTGCCTACCAAGAATTATCGTAAATGCAGTATTTAAAAAATAAAATTAATTATTTATTCCTTTATGGTTCATTAAAACTAATGATTGTGAATAAAATATTATACATATCTCGCTGGGAAATTTCATTAGAGCCTCGCGCTATGGATGACCGCGGCGCTTCGCGCCTTGGTTATCTATCTAGCCCTCGGCTGTAATAAAACATTTTCCACCTCGGTACATAATATACTACTACAAAAATTTAATCTATTACGCCCAAAATGTTTTACATTTTTTCTGTCATGCGCATTTAATTGTTTTTTACTTCCAAGAAATTTGTTCATTTATTCTTTTGATGTGTATTTATGCTTGTGTGGATTAATAATTTACTTTTTTCGTCAATAGATTGGCATAGCCGTAGGAAATAAATAAAGAACTAATATTATTATTTGCAATTAGCCCCTTTTTGTCTGGTATGTTTTGTCCTTGCTGAAAAAAAGCCCTAATTTTCGAAAAGTTGCAGCAGGCATCTTACCAAAATAGATAAACATCGTAAGAGAACAATGCAGCCAACCCTATAAATATTGATGGACAAGTAAAGTTCTGTAAGAAAAACGATATCGGTGCTTAAATTCTGTTTTTTGAAATATCAAGAAACTTACATAATGTCAATGAGCCCCTTTTTCCCCTGTACTCTTCATATATCATATATCATATATCATATATCATATATCATATATCATATATCATATACCTATCATATATCATATATCATATATCATATAATAATAATTTACGTCAAAAAGTCAAGCTTTTTGTAATATTTTAGCTTTTTTCCAAAAAAAAACACGGTTCGTGGTGAAATCCTGTTGTACCCTGTATACGCATAATCTACTAGACGACAGCCTCTAGCAGTGAAGCGTAAACTCCCGAACAAGTCAGCAGTATTGGGGCTGCAAGCATTTCCGTTCTGAACTTTTTCCCATTATTACCCCTCATAAAAATTCAAAAATTCGCTATCACCTGTATTCAGCCCCGAAACGAATGTCGAACATAAATTGGAATTAACGAGTCGTGAGTCATAACATCACTAACTTCAGCCGGTTTTATAATTCACAGAGAGAAGGAGGGCGAAATATTTTCCATCTCATCGATCCACCTACAAACGCAAACTTTGATAAATCCAATTCAGTAAGTTAGCGATTCATCGTGAGGATCAAGCCAGGCGAGTTAATGCTTGTGCCTGTTTAATGATAAACTCCGCAAAAGTTACTACGGCGCGTTATTTATTTTGGCAAGGAAGAACCAACCCCCCAATGAGCAAAAAACGCTATTAGAGAAAATCGTCTTTTTCACCACAGTAAAACGCTCGAGTTCTTACCACTTACTTAGTTGTTCCGAACGGGTGAAAACGACCGCATTGTCGGCAATTATGACATATGATGACAGCAGTTTAGGATTCTGATTCAATTATAAGTGAAGTTAATCGCTGGTTGTTGGATAAAAGGAAATGTTCCAGTACATTTCCGTCTTATGGCTTGTCCTTCTCCGTGGGAAAAGTGCAATCAGGACAGAAACTTTAATGATTAAATGTACATTTTATGAGCAATTCTTAAGTGACCCAATTGGTTTAAAGAACTGAAAAGATTCGAAGGCTGGTGTGAAGAAGTTAGTTGTGAAAGATATATCAAACGGTAATGAGTGTGCTGAATAACTCATCATAGCCGTTCTGCGAAGCTGGTAATAATGAAACATGGCACAATTATTTTAAGAAATAATAATATTTCACGACTTCTCACCGTTTGCAAGGCCACCACGCAGTTCCAGGCTTTCTTGGGATGAGTTGAAGAGGCGCATTTGATGCCGAAACGTTACCAGACCTACTCACTATTGTTATGGTGTTACAGACAGAATATGTCTTAGAGTTTGTTGGTTAAAATAGCATACGCGTTTCTCTTGTATCATGGTTTTTCGTTGCAGGTTCCTATAAAAGGGGTAGCAAATAATAGAGATCTTCGATAGAATTATCGATGGTTCTTCTAGTACCGTATTTTTAGAAACTACGTTGCAATTTTTATTCAAGTTGAGACTCGCCAGTGATATTTGGACTACTCTACGATACGCACATATGAGTACCTAGCTCTCTTGGTTTTGGACTAGTTTTGCGTCCCCGAAATTCGTTCGGATTTTGCTAAAAGAGTAGAAAATATCGGAAATCTTTATAGTGGTTTGCAAGATTCTTCGATGCCTTGAAAAGGGGTTTAATTCTCATTGTCGCAATATTGCGTAATAGTTATTTAAACCTCCAATAATTGGAATTGGGTTTTTTTTTTAGTTAGGCCCCCAAATTTTATCAGTCCTATACATATAGTATTTTGGATAGATACTGGATAGACTTTTCTTCTCTGTACAGCAAACAATACAGAAAACAATAGACAACACCGAAGACAGAAATTCGACGTAGACGCGGCCAAGAATATTGAAGAAGACTGCTAAGTACCTAGACAGACATCAGGAATATGAGTAGATTTTGACATTTTTACGTTCCGTTCGTTGGACCCAGCACCTTCGTAGGTAAGTCATCATTTGGACTGTGCTAAGTGGCGCCCATTTTATTTTCCCTATTTGACTCTCGTTCTACGTAAGATTTTGAAATCTCGTAGTAGACGACCCACTCCCTTCTTCGACTGCTGCCTTAGCCGAGGCCAGAGAGTTCACTGGGCTCGTTAAATCTATTATTACCTTAAGAAGCCCAAGTATTTTGGTAATAGTGGAAGAATTCGGGAGCAATTCCCATACAATGGTTAACTTCCTATAGCATGCCATGATTCTTGGAAAATGCGATACAATCGAGAGGAGGATGCAGCATGTTCAGTAGGTATTATTTTCGCATGGCCCCCATGAAGTAGTTAATTACGAAAAGAATTAATTTGTCGTCTCTTATTTGTAATTTGTCACTTCACAATATTAAGTAACCTCAAAGCAAAATTTATCAAAGAAATTCTTTATAACGCTAAAACAGTGACACAATAATTAAATTCGACACGTGTTTTGGTGACAACGTCAGTATCTTTAAAGGTATGAGGATCAACTGAAGTTGCAGACGTTGACAGCGAAGCACGTGTCGGGTTTATTTACTGCCTTGTGCCTTGGCACAAACTTACAAAGAATTCATAGCAAAATTACGTCAGAGAAGTTTTGTATATTAACTTACCAAGTATGTAGTTATTGGCGTGAAACTTTGATGACCATTTCATTTTGAAGTGTTTGCAAAACTTTTAATTCGCTTGTTTCCAAACAACATAAATTACTTTCCCAAATTAAGCTTGTCTGGAGATCCAGCACGAAAATTATTGCGAGCATAAAACAATTAGCGGGTGCGTGAAATTCCGCCCTCTCCAAGCACACCTACACAGTGCGTTAACTAGGGAAGTTTTTACAACCAAGATTTTATTGTCAACTGTATTTCTTTATTGCCTAGAACTTGAGTATTGCACTACTTACCCCGTCACTAAAATATCTCGGTTAAATTTACTCGCGTCCCTAGGGTGACTTAATTTTATACTTTGCGTGCAGAATATTTTAGCAGAATATTAACGCAACGGGCGAAGCCTGATTAATTTTTCGAGATGTTTCGTCCTTTCTGCGCCAAATAGAATTAAACTGTCTTGTGACGTAATCACTTTGGAGAGAAGCCTGATTGGTCTGGTCATTGAGGAAAGAATTAATAGTTTTGTAGGAAGGGGGCAGCAGCTCTTTCAGTAATCATAGTGGCAGAGATCGTGAGGGTCGGTATGGCACTGTGATACACACTACTGCGATGTGGAAGGCAACGGGAAACCACCACATTATTTTATCCCTAGTACAGCGTACTTTAATTTATGATGATGGCACCTTCTGGAGTAAAATATTCCGGAGGTAAAATAGTCCCACATTCGGATCTCCGGGCGGGGACTGCTTCGGGGGGAGTCATCAGAAATGATAAGTGTAACATCTCACGAGTCGGAGCGTGGAATGTTAGAAGCATGAAACAAGTAGGGAAGTTAGAGAATTTGAAAATTGAGATGGATAGGTTAGCATTAGACGTAGTAGGTATCAGTGAAGTGCGATGGCCAGAAGCTGGAGACTTCTGGAGCGGAGATTTTAGAGTAATACACACAGGGTCTGTAGGAGGAAATTCGGGAGTAGGAATTGTTATGCGGAAAAAAGTAGGACAGAGTGTAGAAAATTTCTTACAGCAAAGTGACAGGGTAGTTATGGTTAGGTTAGATTCGAAACCTGTAAAAACAGTAATAATACAGGTATATATGCCCACTTCTAACTACAGTGATGAGGCCGTAGAGGCAGTTTATAGTGATATTGAATATGTGCTAGATTTTGTGAGAGGGCACGAAAATTTAATAATTACAGGAGATTTCAATGCAGTCGTAGGCACAGGGCGACAGGGCGGAATAGTTGGCCCCTTTGGATTAGGCAATAGGAACGATAGGGGAGTTAGACTGATAGAGTTCTGCGATAAACATAACTTAACGGTAGCGAACACTCTATTTCACCATCATGTTAGGAGATGCTATACGTGGAAGATGCCAGGAGACTTAGGGAGATATCAAATAGATTACATTCTCGTTAGGCAAAGATTTAGAAATCAAGTTAGGGATTGTAGAAGTTATCCAGGAGCAGATATAGATAGTGATCACAACATAGTCGTTATGAAAGCCAATCTTAAATTTAAGATTTTGAAAAAAAGAAGCGGAAGAAGGTATCTTGACCCAGAGAAACTAAAAGATGATGATATGCGCAATAAGTTCGAGAAAAAGACAAACGAAGCACTAAAGGGCACGGGTGGAAATATTGTTAGGGACATAGAGGCAGAATGGAATTGCATTAAAAATAGTTTAGTTTCCTCAGCTAGGGATATTTTGGGTCATAAACAGAATGAAAGTAGGAAACCCTGGATAACAAAACATATTGTGAGTCTAATAGAGGAAAGGCGAAAATATAAAAATAGGTTAGATGAAACAGGGAAACAAAGATATAAGGCGATCAAGTGGGAAATTATTCGGGAATGTAGGAAAGCGAAAGAGCAATGGATCGATAATAAATGCAAAGAAGTGGAAGATAAATTCGAAGTAGGAAAGACTGATGAAGCATATAAAATAATTAGGAGAAATTTTAGAGAAATTGGATCTAGTACCAAAAACATTAGAAATGAGGCAGGAGATATCCTAATCGGAAGTGGGGAGAAGGCAGATAGGTGGAAAGAATATTTAGGAAACTTATATGCGGGACAGGAAGTGCAAGATATATTAGAAAGCGAAAGCAGTGTAGAGGGGGATAACCTAGGGAGTCCTATAATGAGAGAAGAGTTTGAGATAGCACTAAAAAGTTTAAGGAATAATAAAGCACCAGGTATAGATGGCTTGCAGGCAGAAATCTTAAAGTGCGCAGGTCAAGAGGTAATAGATCGTTTATTTAAACTAGTTAGTCGCATATACCTGACAGGCGAGATTCCAGAAGATTACAAACGGAACATCATAGTAGCTTTGCCAAAAAGAAAAGGCGCGGATAGATGCGAAAATTTTAGAACTATCAGTTTAACTTCCCATGCGTCAAAAATTTTAACTAGAATTGTGCAAAGAAGGATGGAGAAAAAGGCGGAAGAAATATTAGGAGAAGATCAGTTCGGATTTAGACGAAATAGAGGAACGCGCGAGGCCATTCTAGCTTTACGAGTAATTATAGAAAAAACGATAGAAAAGAGAAAGAGCGTCTATATAGGATTTGTAGATTTAGAAAAAGCCTTCGACAACGTAAAATGGGGGAAGATGTTCGAAGTGCTGAGAAAGGTAGGGATGAAATACAGGGACAGAAGAATAATACATAATCTCTACAAAGAGCAAAAGGCAGTTATAGAATGTGAGCAGGAACAAAGGGAAGTAGATATCCGGAAGGGAGTGAGACAGGGATGTGCATTGTCACCTCTAGTTTTCAACTTATATATCGAAGATGCGATTAATATTGTTAAGGAAAGAACAGCCTCAGGGATCAATGTACAGGGCCAAACTATTAACATGCTCAGATTTGCGGATGATATAGCAGTGTTAGCATCTAGCAAAGAAGAATTAGGAGCGGCTTTGAATGAAATGGAAGCAGTTTTGACACAGGGCTTCGGCATGAAAATCAATAAAAAGAAAACTAAAATTTTGGTATGTAGGAGATGTGAAAATAGAACTAAAATGGAAATACAAATTGGAAATGAGAAGATAGAGGAGGTTGCGGATTTCTGCTACTTAGGAAGTAAAATAACTCAAGACGGTAGGAGCACTAAAGATATAAAACAAAGAATGGCGCAGGGCCGAGTTGCGTTTAACAAAAAGAAACAACTGTTATGCTCGAGAACGGTTAATATAGAGACTAGGAAGAGACTCTTAACGTCGTATGTATGGAGTACGGCATTATACGGGTGCGAAACTTGGACAATAGGAGAAGCGGATAGAAAAAGAGTAGAAGCGTTTGAAATGTGGTGCTACAGACGCATGATGAAGATACCGTGGATAGATAAGGTTAGCAATAGGGAAGTATTAGAAAGAGTTGGGGAAAAGCGAAAGGTATGGAAAACAAGAAAGAGTAGGAGAGATAGGATGGTAGGACACCTTCTAAGACACGAAGGAATAGTTCGTGACATACTAGAGTCAGAGATAGGAATAAAAAGAGGTAGGGGTAGGCCTAGATTAGACTACTGCTCTCAAATAGTTAGGGATGTAGGATGTTCTACTTTTAGGGAAATGCGTAGGTTAGCTCAGGATAGAAAAGAATGGAGGTACGCGTCCAACCAGTCTTCGGACTGAGAACCTTATGATGAGGTATTCAAAAACAAGACGATTGAAAACAAAACAAAAATAGATCCGGACGCCATAATCAAGAACTCCGATTGGGCGAAAGTGACATGGGGGGCTTTCCAGTTTAATATGAAAGCTAGGTAGCTGCCGTAAATAATCAGTTTCAGGCACTCAAACCACTATTGCGAAGTCTTTTCCTCAGAGAACGGGGAGTGAGACTGCGGGTCCGGTAGTTGTCATTATTCAGTTCATTTGTAATTATTGTACATACGTTCATTAAGAACAAAGTTTAAGTTAACGTTGCAAGTTGTTATTCTTCAACACAACCAACACCTCTCTTTATGCAGCTTAGGTAGAATTATAGATAACTACACTGTAATAAAACAAAAATGAACATATTTCCCGAACTGCATACAATAAATAATTAACCGTGGGCATATTATTTCATATTCACATAAAACGTATCCATCCGTGCATTATTCAAATCTGCAATTCGACGCTAAAACATAATAAAAAGGGATGTCATTGTTGGAATCCCTGCTGCACAATAGTGCACTAGATCAAGTTGATAGAGCCATCAATTGTGAAATGTTGGAGATATTTTACATTTCCCAATAAAATATGTTATTTAAAATCGTGTTTGAAATTTCCTACAATGTTGCAGTGAGTAAAATACGTACGTGTCCATGAGTGCATTTAAACATAGAGTTGAAGTGGTAATTTAAATAACATTTTAATTAAATAAATAAATCTTGATTGTGGTAGGTTATTCTCAAAGTCGAACGTCACTTCAAGATCTACCTCTTCCGATTTGGCCCACATAGTGTCCTACAGTTTTTGGCCTTCTTTGGCGTTTCCAAAGGTTAGATCTGGAGTTTCTTCTTCTTCTTCAAGTGAACTGAAGTAATCATCATCGGTGTCATTGTACTCTGTCATCTTCAGAGCTACTAGTGTCACTGTGGACTGAATTCGGTTTCTTTTTCTTCTTAGTGTCGGTTACATCATCACACCCTTTGTCTCTCATATCTTTTGTCACTATTATCTGTCCCTTTCTGCAAGTTCAGATTTCAGCACCTGGAGCTAAGCGGTTTATCCTGTTTTAACGTTTGTTGGAGTAATTCTTCAAAAAAATTGTTGGCCTCTTTCAGACAGGCTTCCCTCGTTTCTTCCCGTCTCCTGTGAGGTTCCGGCGGTAGGTGTCTCATTTTGTTGCCCATTGGTTGTATTATTAGGTCGCTCATTGGTTTCTGCGGGTGTCTCAATAAGTTGTTTATTGGTTGATTTAGTGATATCAACTAACTTCCTGTGTTTCAGATTCCTTCCACTTCCTTAATGCTTCAGCGTCATGCTTTTCATCAGGGATCACATTTTCATTGAAAGGGCTTATGCCCTTTCCTAAAACCACTTAAAATTGTCTCTTTAGAGACTTCTTCGATATTTTATTTCATAATTAAATAATTTTTAATAATTAAGTAATTTTTCGCAATTATTTCAGGAAGAACTGACTGCCTTTCTTCGGTGATATTTGGCCTATTTTAATAGCGTATGATGGTCATGCATCTTACGTTGACAGTCAGTTAGAAGAGACAGTTCGGGCACATAATATTATAACAACACTGAAACTTCCTGCTCATTCTAGTCATCTACGAGTACTACAAAAACGTATCCAATCATCCAATGAAATAACGGAATCTGCTTTTCAATATTACGCTTACTCCATCTGAATTTTGTATAAGTAAGGGGAAAGTGTAAAAATGAACTTTGACACTTGCTGGGTAAAGTGTAAAGATGATCGGATTTGTAGGTTAGGTGAACTTGGTCGGTAAGTTAGAAATTAAAAGGTTGATAAAGCTTGCATCTTGGTTTAGTATAAAGGGTGGTTGGCCATTACGCAGCTTTTGGGGGCATCTGGTATGGGATATACTGACGTCAGTATGTGGAACTCTGGGGTGTTTTGTCGCGAACTACTGTATTTTTTCTAAAATCGCCGGTTACCGTCAGCTGTCAACGACACTACGAGCATTATTTGCTCGTAGCAACGGAATAATTAGGAATTTGCTGTCAAACTTTGTGGAAGATCAAAATTTTTGGTTGAATTTGAATGTTGTTTTGCTCCAATGTGAGAATAAATTATGGGAAAATCAAAAGAATAACATACCTGAAAGCGCAAATTACAATTTAAATAGTATTTGGAATAGAAATTGAAAATTTGTGACCAGATCATAAACTTTGAAACTGAAACTTCAAGAAATCTGGAAAGCTGATCTGGAAATTAGCCGTTTTGCAGTTGACACCTATTTGGGCATTACTTACGTAAAAACCAAAATAGTTCATACAAGAACACGTTCGTGTTCAAACACTTTATATTAACGAAAAACTTGGGAATTAAATCCTGAAATTTATTTAATGATGACAATCAACTGACGTTGCTAAATTGGCATATTGGCAGTGTCACAAATCGAAAAGAATTCGACACTCCTGTCTACAGAGGTTCTTAACAAGTTTGTCCACATGCGCAGAAGGCGGCGAAAATCGGTTCTCGGAGTGTCGAACCATTATCTATACTAAACCAAGTACGAAACCGTAAAGTCCTAATGACAGTTAGAGGTGGCCTACTATATTGATATTTAACGATGTTCTGTAAAGAACTATCGATATTTTAATAAATATCCATACGTATATCATGGCATGGTAGATTTCACTCACTACGCACGTATATTATATTTTTAGTGTATCTTATATGTTATTGATGGTTATGGCATTGTTTAAAATTAGTATTTTTGTTATATTTCATATCGATTATATCGATTTTTCTTACCGACCAGTATGGAAATATCGATAGTTTCCCATCTCTATAACTGACAAGCAGAAGTGACATGAACTAATACAATAAATCAAAATATTTTGACATTTAAACCGCGAAACGTCTTGCGCAGAAGCAGACGAAATTATGACTGGGTATCTGAGGAATCTACATCCTCGAGATTTCTGGGTATTTGTGGCAAATGCTACAAAATTCGAGACCCTCATTAATTTCAC
This sequence comes from Xestobium rufovillosum, assembly GCA_963966045.1. Lineage (NCBI taxonomy): Eukaryota > Metazoa > Arthropoda > Insecta > Coleoptera > Ptinidae > Xestobium > Xestobium rufovillosum. The sequence goes on along the minus strand of OZ014492.1, from coordinate 45,022,881 downwards.
CTGCAACAATAGTTTCATATACAAAAAGTATTCCATACGTTCTATAAATTTTTGCATTGTTGAGCGTACACACGGTTATTAGATCTAAAGCAGGCATAATAGTAATGGGTTTTGTCCGTTGGCGGGCAGGATCGGGAGCAATAACAGTAAAAACTAACCCGACTTTCAATATTAATTTTTACGTCCGACAAGCGTTGCCGGGTAATATTAATTTTTCAGGGTAGTACAATGCCGCTCGTAAAACTTCGTTTTTACCGTTTTCTGTTACGTGGATGCACTTACATAAATACGGCCTGGAATATACTACCAACTGTTTCCATGTTTGCCGGTTTTCCGGCTGGATTTCCTTTGAGGTTTGGGATCCAACCGGTCGCTGAATGTTTGTTTGCGGCTTTGAAATCGAAAATAACCCATCTACCCTTCCGGACAGTATTGTCGTCAGAAGTATCACTGTTCTTCAAAAAATGAAATACCTAATTAGTCTATTGGCTTGGACTTCAAAAACTTTTTCTTGTTTCCAGCATTCACTAATTAATTTTTCGGTATGTTCTGCAACCTTTCTCCAATAGTCCTATGTAGTAACTATGCACACTACGTTGCTATAAATATCAAACCTCCTACTACTGAAGCAAAATGAATCGTTCAGAAGTTGCAGAATATTACAGAGAAAAATAACAAAATGCGTAATAAAGTGTGAAAAACTAAGTATCGTTTATATTGACCCGTCAAGCCGATTTATCTCCAACATAAGTTTCGCTCCATATGTCTTTTTTATTCTTCCCCGAGTTTAATATTCTGCCGGTGTAGCATCAAACTTTATTATAGTTGTATATTTCGTTACGTGGCAAAACAGAACTTATAACTCAATAAATTTGATCACTATTCAGAAATGCTTAATCTTCTCCTAAGTTCTCTTTTGTATCATTTTTGGCTGCTACATCTGAACTGGGAAAAGTTCCGAGCTCTCAGTTAACTGAGTTAGCCGCAGCAACCAGCAAGGAATAAGTTGTAACTTTATCGGTTCAATATTTTATGAACTAGCTGCGAGTCTTATGCGGGGAGTGATACTAATCCGGAAAGCAGAGCGTTATAATTTGGACGTGCTCGTGAATGCGATACTGGTATTGTTTGATCCTTGATAACACCTACAGATGTTAATTTCGGTTGCCAGAGCTCATACACGCACACTCTTATTGCGCTCAACGTTGAATACAGTAGCATTAAGCTCGCCCGTATTCCGATGCCTCAAGCTTCACCCCATTAGCATCGTTTGGCGGCCACCAAGATTTAAAACATGTACTAACTTCTCTCGGCATTTGTAACAATTCGTTGCAATGATTCCTAATTTTTCATAACTACTTCTTTAAGTATTTGTAAGTATCGAGCAAATAAACAGCATTGTAGCTGGATTTCACCAAAGGCTTTCGGTTCGGCCAGGTGCGATCGAATTCTGCCATAATCACACGAGATTGCCAAATCGATCTAACCCACACCAACAGACACCTTTAATTCCCGCTGCATTTACTCCCTCGCTTCGCATAAACTGGACCCAGTCAACTCGTGACTAGGTGGTGTTTGATTGTTAATATTTCACCAATAATAACTATCAAACACCGGCCACTTACTCAGATTTATTTTACGTTGAATATCAGTTAATCACACGGCGAACTCAGGCACGTTCAATCAAGTACTTTTATTTCGGATCGGAGCGGCCAGCATCATCTCGGATGCTGGGAGTACTGGTCCCGACTTGTAACAGGGCGACTAGGTACTAAATTTCTTCTCTGGATCATCTACTTTTATAAGCTGTGAGTGGGGGCTAGCTTCGGCGGTTCATTTCGATATTTCTAGGGGGAGGAGCAGTGTCACATTGGTGCCGGGTGCAACTACCAGTTTCGATACCTTCCTATAAGTATTTGTTGTGGTGTATTCTTTCTACACCACCTATCGTTATAAATCCTCATTCCCGATTCTGTTTGTTAGACAGTTACCGATTGCAATTTAAGTTTCATTTGCGTTGATTATGTAAACATTTTCGTATGACATATTTATGTACCTAAGTACAACCGAAGTAATAAAGATATTGCCGAATGAAACTGGGGTAATTGAGAAAGCAAATATGTTTACCCTGCGCTTCCCTTAACCTCCCCATTTAACCCCGTTAACCCTGCAGCCTTTTCTAATTCACCTTAACTTTAGAATCCACAGGTGCAGTTTAGTAGACAAACAAAGCGCAGGGAGTTTTCTTTGTCCGACTCAACATAAACTTTCTCGAAGAGAAAAAAAGCAAACCTTCCCTGACGGCAACAAAGCGGCGGGTTCGCAGATTTTCTACTCACAAGGGCGGATCAGGAAGCTTGATTTGGAATGCGGTTACAGTCAAAAGCCGAAAGTTATACTAGTATACTTCGAGTAGCAGATTTATGTTAGTCTCGTTGCAGCTTGGCGCGAAAACATCGAAAACTCAAAACCCTTGATGCTGATATACGAGACAGGTCAAGGTTTACGTTGTCCGTTTTGTTTTTTTACCCGACACTCGCCGAGCATTTTTATTGATCATGCAGAAGATCTCCTTCGTTCAAAAAGCTAAAATTCACAGCAGTTAATGAACGAGCCCGGTTTTGAAATTTTTAAGCGAATTATTAGCCTAAAATTATATTTAGATGTTACAAAAGTATGCGATAAAACAATATCGAACATTTAAAGTTTGCTAAAAAAGTACCTCAATTTTACACCCCTATAATCTCGCCCCCGTGCATCGCAGACACCAAAAATCAATCCTGGCGATGTTGGCTGGTTCATCCTCTTTCCAACTAGCCCAAAATCAAAGTTGGATGTTTCGTAAAGTATGCTTTGTAACAGCACCGAACGCTTCCATGTCCAAAAAATCGTTTTAACTCCCGTATTTTCACTCCCTCGAACCTTAGGTTTTCTATTCCTCTCCCCAAAGTTCGCATTTGACGATATCTTCAAAATGACACCAAAAACATTGATCTGATATACGTAGAACTTGCAAAAAATCGCAAAAATGCGATATTTCCAGGCATCACAGAAATCGCCACTGGGACCCCCGTATACCGTCACACTTCCAATTCGTTAAACATTTTCAATGTTAAAAGGAGATGGATGAGGGTCACTAGACTACAGATGAATAACACTGTTGCAGACAGCATTCAAGGTATGTGCATTTGTACTAGCAAACAAGTTCGAAGAAGAGGCAGCTGAGAAGAAGATAATCCCAGAAGGACAAACGGAATTCAGAAAAGGAAGAGGTACTTTGGAAAATAGTATGCTTCGTAGATCTGAAGGTATATTTCGGCAAAGTAAAAAGAAAAATTTTTCTGTCAGATTTGAAGAAGGTCTTGAAAAAGGGACAAGTGGGTGGAGTGGATTATGTGGAAGAAGACGCGTAGAGGGATGCGAATGGTAGGGAGAAGAGATGGAGGAGGTAATAGAGTACAAGTATCTAAGATTTACATTTCAAAAGAATGGAGGACATGAAAACATGTCAAAGAAGTGTTGAGAAAGGCGACAATAGTGATGAATGATGGGGAATAGGGAAAAGGAATTTTGGAGGGACTTGGATAAGAAGAATAAAGTTATTCGATGCATTGGTGACCAGCGTAGCGTTGTATGGAGCTAAGATTTGGGGGTGGGAGGAGAGGGAGTGAGAGAGAGAGAGAGAGAAGGTAGAGGGATTCCACGAAAAATACATAAGGTGGACACTAGGACTAGATTGGATAACCGTGGGGTAGTGGTGAGAGATGAAACAAAGAGGGCTAAACTGAGGACCAGGGAGGGGGAAAAGAGCGATGAAGTATGAGGAAAAGTTTAGAAGTGGAGGCGGTATGAACAAGCAAGGCAACGTTGAGAACAAATAAGTGGGAGAGGAAGCAAAAGATCGAAGTGAGAAGAAAGCAGGGAAAAATTGTACCCGGAAAGAGGATATATGCCGGCAGAAGTGGAACACAGAAGACTTACAGAAGAGGGGAAAGAAGGAGAAGGCGATGTTTAGATTGGGAAACGAGATGAGAAGTGGAAAGCATTGGGAAAATGAAGATAGAAGGAAGTGTAGGACGTGGAAACATGTGTTGGAGAGGTTCAGTTAAAATGAGAGCACAGAACAGGCAAGTATGATAGGAATGCATAACAGCACAACAGCATTTCTCTTTGGAGGACTATATTTTCATATTTTCCTGCTTTATTCATTCGTTTCTTATCTATATCAGGATTATTACTTTCAGAATTAAAGTGAGCAGGGGAGGGAAGCGAAAATGTAGGTTTCCATTACTATAAACGTCGTTGTTAATGTGTCACTGTGGTAAGAGTATGCTGTGCCACTTCGTTCTGTAAAATCAATACCATAGCACCCTTACTCTACTGTGTTTTATCAGCTGGAGTATCCTATAGGTAGACCGTAAGTCAAATTTATTTTTTCTGCGTGGTTTTCTTATGTAGTTGCAAATTTAGACATGAACAAGTAAATTTAATTTCCTCTGCCACAGCGTGTATCTTAGCATTCAATCTATTAAAAGCCTCCTGGGAAGTACTAGCGTTCATAGAGAAATTTCTTCAGTGTCCACATAATTTCCGCCTGAAAATTAAACGCCCAAAACGAATTTTTGTGACTACCTTGGAGATGCTCTCTAATGATTGTAGAAGACTTGCCAACCAAACCTGGAGCACTCTGTATAAATAGCTATTATGCTATTCTCGAAAGTTGAGTCTGTTAAATATGCGCATGTATATTAGACATCCCGATCGTTGATTATGTTTGAAAGTCAGAGCCTGATTAAAAATGTGCAGACAAGTCGTCGCCAAAAGTCCTCTCATTATTTGAAAGCTCCCGTGAAATTAGCATTCTTTATTGCCAGTTGTTTGCAGTTCGTCCACTTTCGCATCTGAACTTCTCTTTAAACTGAGCATACACTTCAAGCAAATTTGCTTCCGGGAAAGTTTCGTCAGACTTCTCGGAGACTGAATGTACTGACGTTATTTATAACGACTTGGTGAAACAATCGTACTGCTTACGTGGACGCCGAACGGGCCATTGAGTCTGTACTTACACACAAAAATATTGCTGGTTTTCAACGATCGTTGAAACTTTTCAGACGCGAAATATGTATTTACCTTCATTGGAAAATCGTACCTATTTTACTGTGTGTTTGTCAAAACTAATACAGGCAGATATGTACTGCAAATTAACAGGGGAAATCTTAAATTTGTTGAAGAATATGGAGACAATTATTATTATATTATGTCCAGCAGAAAACCGGAAAACTTCATCCACCAACTTGCCTGAAGGGCTATATTATGAATGAAATTCTACTACAAGACATGTAGGATGCTCTTCTTTTGGCGAAATGTCTAGGTTAGCTCAGGAAAGGAAATGATGGAGGATTCAGTCAGTCTTTGGACTGAAAACTTCATGATGATGAGACATGAAGACACTTCCACTCACATCTATCATGTGAAGAAGGCATAGCATTAGCGTAATGTATCGCATATAAACGCTAAACGGGTGGATCAGGATGAATAGATAAGGTCAATTATTCTAAGGGCATCAGGTGGAACTGGTTCGAACAGTTCCTAGGGAAAGGAACCATTAAGAAACCGAAAAAATGGTAAACTGCTGAGCAGCCGTATTCCAACAATTACTAGAAGAAGAAAAAGTGGGAGTTCTTCAGTTCCGTCTATTTCGGTCTAGAGTAGAGACGGAGTAAATTATTTTTCCGGAACAGGTACAACCTGTTCCAGTTCCAACGTTCCGATTCCACCATCCATGCAGGGCCTACTACAGTACAGACCGCAATTAGGCATTAAAAGAACAAAAGCTTTTAGACCAGTAGATGTATATAGAGGACAATCACTACCAAAAATTTAATCCTATAGCTTTCGCAGTTACGGAAATAAGTAAACATACAATTATTTTCAAAACTTGTTGGGAGTAATTTTGGAACACATGTTCTTTCTTATTTTGACCTCCTCTATCACCTTCTAATTTCCTTTACATTCGTCATGAATCACCCTCTACATAAAAGCTAAAAAGGAACAAGCTAATATATCGTGCCCACGTAGCTAGTAATTGCGGTTCATGCAAGGGGAATCTGAACACACCGCAATATTCCCCAGACTTCTAATTTGTTTTGCACTCGCGATACCCGGTACGCAGCATTTTCGTGGCATCGTATGTGAAGTTACCAGCACAAACTCATGAAAATTACTTATAAACTACAGCTGATCCATTCCTAAATAAGGTAAAAATAAAAACGCGCCGTTTATTCACCTAGTCAGTAAACGCCAGAGAGTCTCTGGCGGCAGCCTCCGATGGTGACGTCACACGCTAAGCTCCGCCTTACTCTCTGGCCTGATAACTGTAGTAGGCTCTGGTTCAGACCGCGATTAGCACACAATTCGAGTTTCTAGAAGGTTTCTCGTTCTTTTTCGTGATGTTCGGAGTCCGTCAGTTAGAAAGTGTTTCGCGGAACTACAGTACTTGCTAAATCCGAAAACTGATACATGTTCCGTGGACCTGTCAACTCATGAACTCATATCTGTTCCAAAATAACATTTCTTCTACTTCAGTCTCCATAGTCCATATCGGCCTCACACCTACTACATTGTGTGCAGAATGCAGATATCCAGATGTATCTAAAGAAATGTGACGTGAAATATTCAAACTAATTATAGTTGCAACAACTGGCATGTCCTTACGTTTGGGACAGTACGTGGGACTGATCTTCAGTTTTCTAGGTTAAATAGCATTAGATTAGAGCTGTATGTTATCTATCGGTAGAGCAGCAATCGCGTTTACGCTCTACTTAACATTGCCGTTACTGCGTTACTCTTAACGGGAGAGAATTCTGTTCAAAGTCGACTACTGCTTCAGATCCAATGCTCCAGAATTAATTAAAATCTTAGTAACTGTCGGACTTTATCTGATGAGAAAAATATGTAGATCATTATTTTTAACGTTTAGGAACGCTTTTCTTTTTCTTTTACTTTGTTAGAACATCAATAAATATATAATTTATTATCGGTTAGCGATATTCTTATTCTTTCGATATTGATTAATTTCTTGTGGGTAAAACCAGGGCCTTGCTTCATAGTAAGGATTAAAAATTAATACCGAAAGATATGCTGTTGCGAGGGTGCATACGTCAGTTCGATTTGTGGGTGATCGAAAGGCCATCGCAAATCTCGCTCAAGAGTATAACAATTTTTATCCTCGTTGTATAAAAGAAGATATATATAAATTGACGGGTCACATAGAAAGGATAACAAGAATAGACGAGTCATTTGAGGGAGCGCAGTGCTTTCAGGAGAGCTTTATTCCGAACTGAGATATGCGTGCAACCTAATATCCCTAAGTGAATTCAAACATAAAATCTACGGCAGCGTTATATTTTGTTACAGCATTCGTCCAGATTTTCCAGCTATTGTATGGAACGCTGAAAAATATGAATTTCTTCCATCGACATTTTGCATATGACTAAGTAAGATTTTGAAGGGTTTACTGCAGCCGCTGCGCGCGTAAAACTTTTAGATGATTCAGAGAATGCACTTTTATTTCACGTTTCCATATCCAACCTACTATTACGGACACGGCTGTCTAAAACTAAATTCCTAACAATACTCCAACCGTATACGCAAGCCACTGGAGCTCTCTGACCTCAGCTAGGCACCAGTCGAAGAAGGGCAGCGGGTCAAACGAAGAAAGGCTAGAGCTTAGTAAACGGGCTATTAAATGTGCAATTAATATACAGGGTGTTCCATTTGAAGTTCTTGAGAAAAAGTCAATTATGCGTATGTTGACCACCCTGTATAATACAAAGTAGTGTAGCAAAGGTTTTAACATAATTTGCAAATAGAATAGTCTGTGAATCTAGTTCGATAAAGAAATCGTAGACAGCTTCGGTAAGTAGGCGTCAGTAGTGCCACAAAGATGGGTCCAGATTGGCACTAAAATGGCAATATCTTAACATCCCCTGCTGGAAACCCCATAATGTGGTACATATATCGTTTTCCATGAAATTTTGTGGGGAACGTGAATATGTAAACAAAATTGGGGGTTTCCATTAAAAAATATAACTTTTGCTTGTTACGCAAAATGTGAAGACCCTGTATACACCAAAATAATTTTACAGTATGCGGCATAGGGTTTCCTAAGCACTTGCAAAATTTCATTCTGATGCCTTGAATGGTTCAAGAGATATAGACCGTCCCCGCACTAATGGGCCATCCTGTATACAAATATGTACAAAATCAACTACGCACTGAAGTACGTATCTACGTAAGCTCACAGTTATCTTGAAATTCTTTAGGAATACAAAATCTACTTTGAATAGTGTATTATACACGAGTTTATAATGAATGCTATTATTACCGAGGATGAAGTTTACAACACGAGCGAGTGAAACGAGCGAGTTTTGTAATCATCCGAGGTAATAATAGCATCATTATAACGAGTTGTATACTATACCTTGTCCACGACTATCAAAACAGATTCCCAGAAAGAATTTACCTTCATTTTCCTTCTCCAGTGTAAGAAATATTCATACATACGCTCTCAGGTATAATTTTCTTGGTTTTTTGGGCAATGAATCTAATGAGGCAAGTTCTGCAGCTTCTTTTATTGCTGGTGCTGTTAAAGAAACCTCGTTTTCACTCTCACTACTCATTATATCTTCTTTTTTAGAATATGCATTTCAAATTAAAAGCAAACCATGCTGATTTGTTTGGAATGAAAATCTGACGTTTGTAACGCGCCACTTATCTCCCGAATTTAATACATTTATAGAAAGTCAAGGGGGCATCTACCAACCAAGAACCAAGCAGGGGTGTAAAAAGGGTTGCCCATCAACCCGGCGGCAAAATACAAGATCCGTGAATCCCCACTGTAACACTACCCAACAACTACTAACCCAAACGTTCCGTTCTCAATTAAATTCACATTATACTCCCATATTCTGAAACTGATACTCTAGTATTCAGTCCGACAAACTGTAAGCTCTATTGTAATGATATTACACCTGCAAACAACGGCAGTGGACTCCCCATTGTTAACTGCTAGTCATTAATCTTCGATATATATATACCCAAGCTTTGTGCATGCACAAAATTTAAATAACTGTTTTCAGAATAAGATAATTATGGTACTTGCTTCCAGGTGTATTCTGGTAAATGTTACATAATAATTTTCAGTATTGCAAGTATTATACTTGTCTTAAACTACAAGACTGGCCTTCTCTACCTCTAGGTAGCATTCTAATACAAGGGTTCCAAAATTGTTAGCAAATATATCCAGTTCGCTTATTCACATAAAAATTTTACAATTGAATGATGTACGTCAAGTTTCTCAATAGAACTAATTATATCGTGTTTAATTGACACCGCGGGGGCTGTTCATCCGCGACACATAGCATATTTATCTAATCAGAGCAAGTTTCCCTGTCTATCCCCATCATTTTCCTCTCTCTTGCTCCGCCATCGCCTATGGATTTTACGAGAGAGCGAGGCAAAACTACAAATTGAGTGTCGCATGTCGCTTGTTAGGAACTGTCGCTTATTGCTATCAATTACTGGCATTGTTAGAGCCAGAATGCGATGCAACTGAAGCAATAACGGCCCAGGAATCCAGTAACGAGAAGCGAAAGACTACTATATAAACAACACAAGAATGAGGCAGTAATGCCCTCTGTATTATGAAACTGGAATCCACTTTAACACACTGGATACTTTCTAGGGATAGTTTAATCATATTAAAAGCGTTTTAAACCCAAGGCGGTGGCAGAATAGACTAGTAAATGAACCTCATATACAATTACATTTTGATGCTCCTCTTAAAGCTGATGTAATGCCGTTTCAGTTCTCAATATCTAGGTACTAGGAGTAAAATATAATGCATTTTCAGAAAAGTTTCTTTCTATCATCAGAATATGTATTTTACTGAAAATAAATAACAGAATTCAGAATTCAGATAGAACTGAGAAAAATAATTCCTTATTAACCTACCATAATTTCAACGATATAATTCCGATTTCTCTCGCTATTAAACAACAAGGGAACAAATTAACCAATTTTTAACCCGTACATCAAGATAAATGGACAATTTTTACTGCCCCCATTGAAAATAATGTGATTACCACAGTTGCTGTGCCAACTTGCATGACCAAGTACTTTACACATTTCGTTTTGCTTTGTGCACACTGTGAAGCTCAGTGGCGTTGAATTTTTGATTAAAAGGATTTTAACGTTTGTATAATTGAATAGCGTTGCACTTAGTGTTTGGTAATCCTGTGAAATATGGAAAACGCTCTTCAGCTGCAGTACCTATTAGTTACTTTTGTTACTTCATAAAAATATTTCATTATTCAATTCTTCGTCCATGGATGATTTCTGAAGAAACAACGCATACTCTTAGACAAGGCCGTATGCTGCACAGGATCTCTTTCTTGTGGTTTTCCGTTGATTTTTTATTTTTTGGTACATGATCCTATCGTTTCTTTTCATTTTTTTCATTTTTTTCTTTTTTCTTCTTTTATTCTTTACCTTTTCTACTGTGTTCCTACCATGTGCGTTTATAATGAGACGTTCATTCGTCCTCTGCCAAGGAAATACAAGAAATGGAGGTATAAACTCCAGCACTCATGCAGAATAAAATTTTTGCCCCCTCAACTGATGTCAGCCTTCCTATCTGACAAAAGCTCGTCATAGAAGACTTACTGATGTTTTGGATCGGGAGTCGTTTTCGTCGCAATTGTAAACATTACAGAAAGAAAACCCGAACTTTTTCATTAGCATTGAGGAAGCTTTCATCCACGACATTCTCCGATTAACTTACTGAACTATTGAGAGTACCTGACTACCTGTCTTTGGTTGCGTGGTGTGATTTACTGTTGTGCACTAAGTAAGTGCCGATATTTAATTATTGTTGCTGTGAGGCTACCAATAATTATAAAACATGTTATTGAATCCGTCGTAGGGGTGTAATAGGCTGGATAACGCTTGTTCTGAAATTCTACGGGTGCCGGTGATGTTAAAACTTCAAACCAATAATACGCACAGGCTGAATGTATTTAGTGTCGTGAAAATTGCACGCCTCCATCCAACTAATGCAGTGAGCTATTGAACATCCCGTCCGTTTGAGTTTCAGAGCGATTATATAACTGCGTACTTACTAATTAAAGGCCAACCTATTAAGTAATTGCCGTGAGTAGGTGTAAGGTACATTCCGTCTGAATTGCACAATCGTGCGGCCACGTAAATACAGATACCCAGTACACAGTTTAAATCATCCTACGGGACGACCGGCAGTTACCAGAATACCGTCACGGAGAGAATTGCTTGCGAAACCTGGTACAAGACCCAGTGCTCGTTTGCTATTCGCTCTCGTGAATAATTTCAGGCTAGATAACGCCGCAAGAAGCGCAATTTTAATTTCCCCACTAAATGATTTATTTATTCACTTTACATATAGAATGCCATTATGACATCATTACCCCTTTAGTACGGTAAAGCATGTGATTGGCTAGAGCTGAAGAGAAGGGGGTTTGTTTTTAATGAAAAGTGACAATTGTGATGAGCCGCTTTTGTAGTGAATTGAGTTTAAGGAACACATTCTTAGCACAAAAGATTGCCTTAGTTAAATTTCCCAAAATAAATTCAACGAAAAAATTCCATATGCTGCACACTTTACGGTAAACTTTGTACAAAAAGCAGGTACCTATATACAGGATGTCGGTGAAGTTCCCACCTTCTCTCGGGTGCGTAGAGATTACAGGACAATAACGATGCAAGTTCATAAAAATATTTCTCCTACGACCTTCCCCTGCCGCGATATCCTCCCTTAAAATAGAGAAATAAAAATCGTTTTCTTTACATAAAATTTTTATTTTTAATTGCATTTCGATTATTTTCTTGGTGACGTACGTAGTGATTGAATGTCGGTAAAATAATGCGGCCCGTTTTTTGATAGTGCATCAGGGGAACAAGAGGTGAACTACCCCTTACCTTCTTAACTTCATATTTTTAAGGGGGTGGATATTTTTAATTTTTAACCACAATTTTTGTTTCCCCGGACATGTTGCTAATTAGGTTTAGGTTAGGTTTCGATAAAATGAAGCGTTTTCGAGAAAATAAAACTCTACGAGCAAGAGGTACAGTGTTTCTACGATTTTCGTTTTTATTTTTTCTGGCATTATTTTCAAAGATATCAAAAAATCGAAAGCTCTTTCGATAAGTTATTTCTTAGGATTTTTTTAAAATATGATTTGACCCTACATTAGCTATTTCTTTTGAAATTCGTTAAAAATTGTCCAGGTCCGTATTAAGAAAAAATAAAAATGACGATGTAGATAACATACGAAATGTCGTACAAAAATAACCTTAACAGTTTGCGAATGGTAGTGAAAATTTACATTAAAAAATTGCTTTCGGTTTTTCGAATGCCAGAAAAAATGAAAAGGAAAATCTTAGAAAAAACGGTACCTCTTGCTCGTAGAGTTTTACTTTCTCGATAACGCTTCATTTTATCGAAACCTAAGAATAGTAACTTTTTATTAGCAAAATGCTCGGGGAAACAAAAAATGCGGTTAATAATTAAAAATATCCAGCCCCTTAAAAAATATGAAGTTAAGAAGGTTGCATTATTTTATCGACATTCAACACTACGTACGTTACCAAGAAAATTATCGAAATACAACACAACTAAAAACAAAAGTTTTATGTAAAAGAAACGATTTTTATTTCTCCAATTTAACGGAGATTATCTCGGCAGGGTAAGGTCGTAGGAGAAAACTTTATATGAACTTGGGGTGTTATTTCCCACCTTCACCGGGACACCCTGTATAGGAAGTCAAACATGTTCTTTTCAAGACTTAAATAAAGTGTTTAGAGTTATATACCTTTGAAGTTCCTCGATCAGAACTTCTGCTTTTGTTCCCCGAGTATTTTGCATTATAGCTACACAAAATTTTTAAATTATTTGCTTTAAACAGGTCTTCAATATTTATATTTTAATCAAACATTTCTTTTGCAGGGGTGGATTATCAACTCGCAATTTAGTAAAATGAAGGAAAACTGGTAAGAAAATCTAGCGATTCCGGTGACAATTATAAACATTACAAAAAACTACTTTTACAAAGAACTTATTTTGTCAAGATAAAAAGCATCTTTAAACAGATTTTATAATTAATTAAAAATGTTGCGGAACTGCATTACAAACTTGGCCGCAGTGAAATGAGTAAATAATTTTAAATGTCTGTAAGTGAGTGAGATAATGGTCAAAGGAAATAATTGACGGCTTGGAACCATGGCGCCATGTTTTGGATGAGATTGAAAATCAGTTCTTGGGGAATCTGCTCTCATTCCTCCAAGAGAGCAACATGTAGGTCCGACAAAGTTCTCAGAATATATTTTGGGCCTCTTCAACTCATTCCAACCTTGTTTTATTAAAAAAATCCCACTTTTCCTGAAACGGATTTTTATAAAATCTTCTGCGTGACAGAGAAATTTGGTTGCTCTATTTTGAATGGTTTTTAAGTTATTGTAGATAAACCTTTTGCAACCCTTATTTTTCAAACGACCGTAGCTTTTCTCTGTAGCGGGGAATCGAGTAAGTGTGATCTTCAATAATCAAATTGATTTTTTTGGCTACGTGCTTCTTTGTTCTGACTGCCATGTAATTACTCTGAATATTAATATCTGAACAAGTTATTACTAAGCGCCATCCTCGCGAAATAAATTCTCTTTTTAATTATGAAGCAAAATTGCCAGAGACGAGACAAGTTTTCTATGTTATAACGTGAGGGGGTCTCTCACTGATTGATGGCTGGCGGAAATACCGTCATGTTGTACCGCCGAAGCGGAAACTACCCTAATGTGTTTTGGGCCAAGGAAATTTCATTTCTCGTTAATAACTTTGGACCCAGATTTGTTTGAAAACTGAAATGTCAAATCTGACTGGAAATATAACCTGTTAATTTGTCTGCACTCGAAAATGGTTTGTGTTGAACGGAATACATGAGTGTGGACGTGTAGAAAGAGTGATAGTGACATGAAATTAATTTTAGAGCCATATTTTATACGCGTTCGAGCTTTAGTTACGCCAAATATGAAGTGAAAATTATTTTATGCGGTGAACAAATTTTTCGTTTATCGTCTGCCATTTGACATCCAAATTTTCACTCTTTCCATCAGATTATATTGACATAAGACTAACGAACAGTTAGAGATTTGGTTCACTGTTTTCTTTTACTAACTGTAACTATATCAAACCATAGGATTAGGTTGGTCTCGTTGCATAACTCATCTAGCAATCTCGGTTATGGAAGGGCAACGGTAGATTGGGGTTTGAGCCATACCAAGGATGTTATCACTCAAGGAATCAAGAATCAAACGAATAAAAGCAGCTGTAGCAGTCTGAGAAAAGACCCGGAAAAAGTTGCTCGTTAATCTCATCTAGGGACACGAAGTAGAAGAAGAAAAGGAGTTATTTGGTGTACCTTACATCTAAAGAAAATGAAGTTACTGCAGTTGCTGCTGTAGTATTGTCATAATTGCACCAAAAGATTCCACAATACTTTCTCTTGGGATTGAACAGAGCTTACGATAAGTCTTCGCAGAATTTATATGCAGGATAAAAGTTGAATTTTTCCATGATAAGTTAGTTCGTATGGACATTGCTGATCATAATGCTAATCAACTCCACCGATATTGCCTGGCAAAGTTGCATAATTTGACTTTTAGAAAATCCTCTATTTGAGGTTCAAGTAGACCATCAACTAACAATCATACTTAGGAAACTCAGCGATGAAGGATGATATTCTCCCCTAGGATATGCAGATGATTTAGTCATCACAGTCGAGGGAAGATTAAGTAGTACGATTAGGGAACGTATGCAAATGGCCCTGAGTATTGTAGCAGCCTGGACTGAAAAGGAAGGCTTGACCATTAGTCCAGAAAAAACAACAATAGTTCCATTTACGCGAAAGAGAAATATAGAGGCTCTTGGACCTTTATATCTCCGTGGTAGGAAGATCCCACTGTTAAGGGAGGTCAAGTATCTTGGGGTTATACTGGACCAGAGTGGTCAGACCAGGAATAATGTATGCAGCTTTGGCATGGTGGCCCAAATTCAAACAGGTAACTACTAGGTTAAGGCTAAGCAAAATTCAGAGGCTTGGCTGCCTAGGGATAACAGGAGCGATGCGCCAACTGCAGCCATAGAGACTATTCTGGACCTTCCCCCTCTCCACTTCGTGATACAGGGGGAGGCTAGACTGGCACTATACAGACTGCAAAATTCTTTTTACCGTGTCCCTCTGGGTACAGAGCACACTAGCACTATTGAGGACATAATTGACATGAGGACGGATTACATGGTTCCCAAGAACACCACACGACCACTCTTTCAGGTCACAATCGATGACCCGAGAGCGGAGAATGAAATTCTAAACAGCATACCTTCCGGCAGTCTAATCTGGTACACACACGGTTCTAAGACCGACACAGGTGCTGGATCAGGACTGTTTGGAGATAAACCAAGAGTGAAACTCAGCTCCTCTCTGGGCAAATATGCCTCTGTCTTTCAAGCAGAGGTCTACGCGATACTGCAATGTGCGCGGGAAAATATTAAGAGGGGCTACAAAAATCAGCGGATCTTTATCTTATCAGACAGTCAGGCAGCTTTGAAGGCTCTTATGAGCCCAAAGATGTCTTCCAGACTGGTGTGGGAATGCTTCGAGCCATGTGGAACGCAGTGAGACTGCTTTGGATTCGAGGTCACTGTGGGCTGATAGGGAACGAGAAAGCCGATAAACTAGCAAAGCGAGGCTCCAACGATCCTTTCGTTGGACCGGAACCTGCCCTAGGCATAACTAAGAGTGCTGTCAGACACCAAGTTAACGAATGGATTCGCGCTCAACATCACAATTATTACTGGAACATGATTCCCGGACACAGGCAGAGCAAGTCGTATATAAAGGGACCTTGCAGGAAAAGATACTCAGAACTACTTTGCCTTAGTAGGATGCAAATTAGAATCGTAACAGGCTTCCTAACGGGACACACGGCCGTTAAAGAACACCTGTGGAAGATTGGCAAATATTACGGAGACCTTAACTGCTGCTTGTGTAATAAGGAACGGGAGACAGCTATGCACATCATGTGCAGATGTGAAGCTCTAGACCAGAAGAGGCAGCGAATTTTCGGGCGATGTCTGATGGAACCAGAAGAATTTTCCACGCATTCAATGTTTGACTTGTACCGTTTGGTCCAAGGAACCAAGATCATGGAATGGGTGTAACTTAGAATTAGGATGAGCACAATTAGCCCATTTTGTGGCTGCAGTGCATCTGAGTGCATCGATATTTGAAGGAGCAGATCAGGTATAAACACAACTCCACGTCTGTATCATAACTTTCGATCGGCAGCAATCTCCATCAAATGCACACCTCTCTGATGCTGGATGTAATCGTTCTATTTTGTTTTGGGTCTACCAAGTGCTCTTTTTCCCACTCTGTATTTCTATTCTAAAGATTTCCCGCTACTCCTTCGAAGTGATCTGACCAGTGACCATTGCCATTTCAGTTTTGACATACGCCCCACGAAGTCCATTGTAGTCTGATTCATTCATTCCTTCTCCTGTTACGCAGTCCTATACCCTGCATCAGCCTTTCCATCTTCCACGTTTTGTGCCTTCCTAGTCATCTTCCAAGTCATCTACCTTCTTCCTTCAATTGAACAAAAAGTTGTCTTCAATTTCCTCCGTTGGCCAGGGAATTCTTAAATCACCTTCCACCGATTTTTAGTGTTTCTTAATACATAACGTAGACATTTTTAATATTTGGTTTTTTTATCTAGACAATTTTCGGCACAAATATTTCTGAGTACGAATTTATGTTTTATCGCTTAATCCATTAGCCTAAGAGGGCACTGAATGAAGAGAGTTATTCCAGCCGTATTTCCCATTTAATTTCAGTTGTTCATGTTCAGTTCAAATATATCTTAAGAAGAGAAATTAAATTCTTGTTTGAGTGGATGGATTACTTAATACTTTGCAATTGTCTCGATTGTGCACTTTAATGTTTCATAGTTCCCTTCTACGATTTGAAGTGAATGCGGAAGATATTTAAGGCTTTTTAGGAGATTCAACGTAATGATACAAGTTGGATTAAATGCACCCATTGAGCACATTTAAAATAAAAAGGAAAGCACGGGTGGATTTCTAGTTTTCGCCCTCTTTCGTTATAGGTAGGCTCAAGGATCTACAAGAATTAATTTTGTGTTGTCTCAAAAATCATGAGCTTCTTATACGCTCTGGTGAAATTATTCTGAATTATTAACCGGCTCTGCATGCAACAGACTCTTTAAATAATTCTAGAAGAAGTTCACCATCCGGAGATTTAGGGGGTCATGCGACCGTTCCACCACTTCTTATCCATCTTCCATTGTAAAAAAATACATTAAGCTAGGGTTTCCTAGGAAATCGGTGCCGTCATATAGCGGCATATAGTGGTTTCCTAGGACGCTGTACTGAACACATTGGCAGTACGGCGAATAAACAATTCGCCAACGATTTTTGACGGTGGAATTGGACGTAAAGGTGATGTGGTTAGAAAATTCTATTGCTATGGGTATTTTAATAAACAGTTACGTTTAAATAAGCGACCAGTTATGCAAAACTGCAAATCCCTTCGAAAATATCTGTTTATCACATAGCGAATTTGCATGGAAGGGTAGCCTTGATTATGTAAAATTTTAACACTAAGGAACGCCCTTGGTGAAGTAGGTAGACGCGCCAGTATAATTTCATTCCTCCTGCAAAATGTATAATTTATATCAAGAATCAGAATGCGTAATATTAGCTGTGTTTTATTATACAAATGACATACGCGCGCAGAATATTTAAGTCCAAGCTTTCATTTTGTAAGAAAATGTAATACTTTCCCAACACGTATTCGTGGCGTTATACGAGTGTATATATATATAAAATGTATCGATCGATGCTCCAGCGAGACGAAAATATTTTGATTTTAACTTATCTGAGGCGCATTCTTCGAATACCGCTGAGGCGCTCGCTAATCTCTAGTTCAACCAATCACTGACTCTTGCTTGATTTGATTGGATGTGAAACGTGCTTGTCGAAAAACGGAGATAATTCCTCAACATAAATTTCGGTGTTCAGCAACTGGCTGCAACGAGCTGAATTTGAACTAGCCAAAAAATGTTTCTCAAGCAGATTACGTATATAATAAGTGACGTGGAATAGCTTGTAATATAAGCTGACCGTTTCAATTTTAGACCCACTCATCGTACAGTTAAGTTACTAGTTTCGTTGTTTCATCAAGCCTTGGTGACTTGGTGTAGCTGAACCGTTCTTTATTTAAGGAGCATGATCAAACATCATAGCGGTACGTGTCGCTTTCAAGTGCACCTGCTCTGATTGGAAAACTAACCAACTCCCTCTGCTCATACTCTTGCCTTTGTAAAAACTCAATTTGAAAATAAAATCCAATGATCTCTTGAGAGAAATCGTTGTAGTATCTGCCAGCTCTAATTTACTGGAAACAGCGATTTTATTAGGAGCTTCGGGTCCGCACTTTTGCTAATGCTTCCTCGACTCTGAATATTTATCGACTTTAACAAAATCGAATTTTAATGCCCCCCCATTTTCCATTCTAAAATATTTCCAATTCCCTAAAAAGTATTATTTTGTGCACCACGTGCCGATGTTTACCTAGGCCACAACTTGCATTATCGTATATCTCTACCTACGATATCTATCTTCTCGGAGAGAGGCAATATGCGCAAACATGTCTCCTCAGGGCGACTGAAATAACTAAACCCAATATCATCTATAAAAAGTGTTTGAAAGATATCAGAAAATAACCTTCAAAACACAAAGACAGCTTGCGGAAGCCAGCACCTCGAAAACACAATAAGGAACATCAGATACCCGGTATGAAATATTCAATAACGTAGACAAAATAAGATGTTTACCCTCGCGTACCAGGACTTCTTATATTTTGCAGACGTGAAAGAATTGAGACGTCGGCACAGTAAACATTCTCTGTGTCATAGCAAGTGCTGGAGAATAATTATTGCAAATGCTGAATTTAGTTAGTTCGTCAGTTGTGCAATAAAAACATTTGGGTGGAGCTGCGACAGTAATTTACTACCTAACGGCTGCTTCACGACTATTTAGTAAATACATGTATCCCTTCCTTCATTTCTGTGTTCAAATAATATGCTCTGCTCGAGATATAGTATACAGTTCAACTAGCTTCACTGAGAAGCACATAAAAGTGTTACGATCATGTAAAAAATTAATTTTCAGTGTTCAAAAGCGCGAACAAAAGTAATTTTTGCAAGTGACGTCGCGTGGACTTATTGAACGAGTAGCACATTAACTTGAGTACGAGTTAGTCTTATTAATGACCCGTTATATTTTATAGGTCATTAAGATTAGTTTTATTACGTGGTATCAAGCAAAATGTGTACTTTATACGTGCCTTCGTACGCAGGTAATTCGAAGCGTCCAAGAAAATACCTCCATGATGTATAATTCTAATAGAAATTGGATCGACTACCCTCTCGAGGAAACGAAGCTCTGTAAACAGTAATTAATGTAGGATTCTAATTCCAGTTCTTCGAGGGGGAGCTTTTAAGGGGTTGCTTGATGAAGAATTATATCTGCCCATTGCATTCCGGGAAGACAGATTGTGTCAAGTAGTCCTTGTCGTCAAGCCTCTACAATCGCCACAAACTTCCGTCGATTCATTAATTAAATTACCTAATGGATTTTCAGCTGCTATTTAACTCTATTAATAACTGCGTCGGAACGACTCAGAATTATTCTCCGAGAAAGTACAAAATATTATTATGAACCTCCGCTTGGTTTTAAGTACGATTCACGCCAGAAAATGAAGCGAAAGGATTATAAACGAAGCAAGAAACCTAGGTTCGAATAGTTATCACCATATTTCAACTACGGCGCGCAATCATCGGATGAATGAAACTGAAAAAACTATTTGCTTGGGCAATGGTGGGGGTCAGCTTCAGAAATCGCCATTACACTCTACTCGCATAAATTTTCTCAAAGTCTCTTTTGGACGCGGGCTCTTTATTAACGTTATTATATATCATTTTTATGGCGTCGTTAAAATTTGATATTATGATCAATATTCACGATGGGGTTTCCTAAAAGGTACATGTACCTCATAAAGTAATTTAAAGGTTCCTATTTGCAAGTGAAAGTAAGTAATCGGTCACTATAATGGGAAATTATGAATATGAAAATTTATTTTCTGCATAAAGTTGCCTTTCCTTTATTAATTTTCAACCCATTTTAGAACATATAATTAAAAGACATGTTGTACAGAAAAATTGAAGCTAATAATATGTTTATATATTATTATGTTAAAAATGTTAGTAAAGTACACCATTGTTCTGACGTCGCTGGAATATTGATCGACAACTAATGGACTCGGCGAACTCCGTAGCGACATCTTTTGGCGTAACGCTGCACCAACAACTTCAGCGTTTTCCCGCTAGATGTGCTTAAAACAACATTAAACCACCAAGTCCGCATTTTTAGAAATAATATTCCAATGCTGTTATAAGTAAAATAAATATTCCACGGCACGTTTTAATATACAATTTTTTATTGATTATGGAATTCTGAGTGCAACCGCGAATTGATAATTTGTTACGCTCGGGCTTTTAAAAGATTTGCTGCTGTAAATGCAGTAGAATATGACACTGGCATTTTAAAATACTAGGTCATCTTGCGCGCCACGCGCGCTCAATGTCCTACTCGAATCATAATAATAATATTGATTACAGAATAATTTACATCTGATATAATTATCTGAAAACGTAGTTTTGAACTATACGGCTATTTCTTTGATTTCCTAAATAAATTATCAATCCTTCCCAAGAACGAGCTCTTGAAAAAGCCACGCATAATTGTCCGTGAGTAAATATTTCTTTTCGGAGATCAATTCCTATTTGATCAAATGTTTGGCCTTGTAATTTGTTAATAGTCATTGCAAACGCTAGTTTAATAGGAAATTATTGTCGTCTTTTAAAAGTAAAAGGATAAACATTTTCACAGCACAACGTTATACTGTTAACGAAAACTATATCTCCATGTTTATCGCCTGTTAAAATTTTGCACTGTAGGATATTGTCTCCCAATTGTAAAATTAACAATCTCCTACCATTACATAAGCCTTCATTAATGCTGAGATTTCTAACCAACATCACAATACAATATACTCTCAACTTCAATTCATGTGGAGGAAAATTTGGCTGGTTTAAAGTATTTAAATATTCAGGAAGAACAGCATGGTTTAAATCTCCATTATCACAATTTTCAACAATATCCAAGTTTGTATATATTTTTCCTGTTTTTATATCTAACAGTTCTACCACTCTTTTGTTAATGTCTTCATCAGAATAGCTGATTAGGTCATATCTATGAATCGCTTTTCTCTAATTGATTCCTCCTTATATACGTTCAACGATATCCGAATTATAAATACATATCTCTGTGGAAATTCTAAATTGCTATTCATATAGTTCAAAACTCCATATCCAACATCTAATAAAAAATTGGTGAATTCTTGTTCCTGTGGTAGAGCCCGCATATTTTGTGTTTAAGAAAATTTACGGAAATAACTCCAAAGAGAACTAAATTTGATACTTAAATTCACTGTTTCACAGCGGATAGCATTTATTTTAACTGGTAACAATTGTCAAAAATCTCTTCGCAACACCATAATTTTTCCACCAAACGGAACATCACAATTCATAAAGTCTCGTAAGGTTCTGTCTATAATGTCTAAAGCATACCTTGGGGCCACAGGAGCTTCATCCCAAATAAAAACATCTACACTCCTTAAATAATCTGCTTCTTTTGAATTTTTCTTAATGTTGGAAGATGAATCTAAAAACAGAGGAACAGGTAACCCAAACGTTTTATGAACTGTTCAGCCATGAGGAAGTAGTGTTGCTGCTATGCCCGTGAAGGCCATGGTACAAATAATTTTATTCTTACTCTTCAGTAAGCTGTAAAGGGTTGTATAAACCCAAGTCTTACAGGAGCCTCCTGGACCGTCTACATAAAAACATGAAGATTCAGAAATTGATTCATTTATGTTAGCATCACATTTACCCAAAATAATATCTACAATTTCTTTCTGCTTTTCATTTAGGTATTTATATTGTCGTGGTCCTATTTCTATTGCTTGTTCTTCATTTGCATATTCAATGTCGTGGCATGGTAGGAAATATTGAAAGATTGTAACCTTCAGCAGAAAGCATGGAACTAATTTGAAAATAGGTTTTTTTGTCCTTCAGTATTGCTGTAGCGTCTTTAATAATCTTGTGACATTGCTTCTTTAAATTCTTCCCACAATTCTTCCTGATAAATTGGTCGGCAATGCATTAAAATACGAATGAATAAATATCTCAGCTGTCTGGGCATCATCCAAATTTCAGCTTCATTCATGGCTCTTTTCCACTCGTGATGATCTTAAATAAGACCTAATTTTAAACACGCTGCTACTTAAGATTCCTGTATTTCTCAGTTTACCGTTTTCAGATCTTCAAATCTGTTTGCTCCTTTAATATGAAGTAATATTAATCGAAAATGGAATAGTTCAATTTGGCTGGGGCTTACGGAGTACATGCGTTCTATAACTGTATAACTGTAATAACTATAACTATAATTGTTTCTGACTTGTTTCTGACGGCGTATACTTTTGCAACGACAACAAACATGATACCTACCTGTGATAGTTCAGACACGTACGCACTTTTGGCGACCGGCTCCCGTACGTATTAAAAAGAGACGGAAACGAAAAATCTGACCTCGCTAGATCGAAACGATACATGTCTATTGCGCATTCTCCACGACTAACATAATTTTTATTAGATAGGATTCAATAAACCCCAGTAACTCTTTTGTGTTTTTCAAAGTCTACCCATATCACAGAGGCACTTAAAATCTTTTAACTTTAACTTACCTAATAATATGAACAATATTTCTCTCTACAGTAATATTTTACTGGCTGTCTTCATTGTATGAAGCTATAAGACAATTCTAAAGTTTTCCAAGGTGCATTGTTTAACGGAAAATTTTATAAAGGATCCTTCTTATCCTGAGGGTATACGTAATATTTAACAAGAGTGAAATCGTGTTCTCTCCAACAAAGTATCTCAATATCCAATGAAAATTCAATTTTAATTGAACTTCATTTTCAGTTAAGCTCTTTGGATTCTTTGTTATATTTTTAGGAGGTATTTTGGGTTATGAACAAAATGAAAAGTATAGAAACGCTGGATAACTCAGTTATATATAATCTACAAATTAATCGATACCTCTTTTGGCTGTTGACTATATTGACTATTGACATTTCCAAACATGCATATTTTTCAGTTGATACTCATTAAAATTTACATAAAGGGCTATGATTAGGTCTCCTGGCAGATCAAACAGAATAAATAAACCGTCAACAAGCAAGTTCATCAAAAGTACCAATTAAATTTTGTATTGCATCCGGTTCAGTTTACGTTTTATTTAAAATATTTATTGATGGACGTGTGTGTCCAGACATGCCAATATATTTGTAAAATTTCAAACATTTGTTTAACAAAACTGATGTATTGTAAAATTAGATTGTTGCAATCTGTTTCAAGAATTCAAATAATCTGTACAGGTACTGAAACGCAAGAACGAAAATGTTAAATTTGTGATTAATTTTCTTGAGCAACGCAATATGTGTAGGTACTTTATAAAAATTCAAGAGGTATGCAAGTAATTCAAACCAAGAAGGGAAAATATTTCCAGTTATATAAGGTAAAAATAGTCTTAGTGCACGCATTCTTCTCTTCCCAGAGTTCGAGGTGGAGTCTTATCAAAAAGGGATGTAAAACGTTATTTCTGCAGAAAGACGAAAAACGCCAAGTAGTTTATTAAACGTCATACTTAATTAAATTCCCAGAAGGGCTGGGCATTTTCTGTCCTTTCAAATAGGAATGCTATATCAGATAAAATGATTTCGCAAATTAAAAATGTCTTCTTAACAGGCAGCCGATTGGTTTTTACATCGAGATGGAAAATTATGTGCTTCTATTTTCACGATTTTCTCGATAAATGCTTTGCAGAAAATATTATACAGTGGAAAAACTTAATAAAAATAGGTAGATGAGGATAAGATGAAGTGAGATGGCGCAAAGAACTCCAAAGTTAATATTATTTTGGGTATGATTGTATTAAATTTCGTAAGTTTAGCATGAAAGATAAACCAATTAATAGGCAGGTTCGGTAATTTTCAAATTTCATTAAAATTGATAGAGTTTATTATACTGAAGGCAGTTATGTTGTTAATTTTTGTTAAAAAAAATCCTTCGCCTGTGAAGCCGTTGCAAAGTTTTCCGTCGGTGCGAGGCTAGAAATCGTACCTTGGAGCGAGAGTAGGCCGCGTGACGTCAGAACTTAGTATAACATACAAGTCCCAGCTTCAGCGCGCAGCAGTCCCATAAGTATTATGCATATGCATGCGTAGTTAAATTGTTAAATATTATTAACTGGATCTAACTGGTGTTTTCTGTTTTGTACCCAGACTAATACATCGTACAGCACACTAATAAAACGGAAAAAGTGGTTCGTTGGAGCCAGAAGGAAAATCGGTCAGCATTATCGATATTTTCGCGAGTTAGTTTATCATTGCAAAAGTTTATAAAATTATCGGCTGCCCCATTGCAGCCACTCTAAATAAAATCGAACATAATGGTAATTTATCGACAGTTTTCTGGGACCCCTTGGTACTTGGTAACGTGTTACGGTTAGCATAATTTGAAACAGGATGAGGAGCATGACAGAGCCAAATACTGAATCGCCGTAGCGTTCCCTCCCTGAACTAAAAAAGGAAATTTTATTAACTATTTTACAATAATAATTAAATAGTACGTCATCATAAAGTTCTCTTTTGAAGACTGGTAGGACGCGTACCTCCATCCTTTCCCTGAGCTAGCTTACGCATTTCCGTAAAAATAGAACATTCTACATCTCCAACTATTTGAGAGCAGTAGTCTAATCTGCTCCAACCTGTACCTCTTTATTCCTATCTCTGACTCGTATGTCGCGAACTATTCCTTTGTGTCTCAGAAGGTGTCCTACCATCCTACGATCCTATCCCCTATTCTTTATTAATTGTCTTCCATACTTTTCTCTTTTCCCCAACTCTTTCTAATTCCTCCTTATTGCTAACTTGTCTATCCACGGTATCTTCAACACCCGTCTGTAGCATCACATTTCAAACGCTTCTACTCTTTTTCAATCCGCTTCTCCCATTGTCCAAGTTTCGCACCCATAGATATAATTTCGTACTCCATACGTGCGTCTTTAAGAGTATCTTCCGAGTTTCTACATTAACCGTTCCAGAATATAGCAGTTGTTTCTTTTTGTTAAACAAGTACCTAGTACCTACCTACGTAGCGTAGTTTTTTGATTCGCGTGAGTTGTATTTGTTTCCGTTTTTTTAAAAAATTTCCAATCCGTTATAAAACTGTTAACTTGATAACTTGTCAATCACTTAGGTATACATACCTACATAAATGAGTAGGTATGTATTGTATTGTATTAGAGAATATAGGTAGGTACCTATTTTACAAACAGAAGTAAGCAGGTATCTACAATCTACATACCTACTTATACTGAATTATAAAAAGCATGTACAGTTAATAAATTGTTGACTTTGTTTTACTTATGCCGGTCTGCCTTTACACTACTGTTTTGAGGTTGAATGAAATTGGGGTTAGAATGTGGAAATGGTGTGTGATTCTTGCATCTAACGGTTAGATGCAAGAATCACACACCATTTCCACATTTACCGGGACATTTACCTACCTACTACATACCCTTGTTGCATCATTATATCGATTATGTTGTCTTTGTTTTATGTTTCCTTGACACCTTACTTTAAAAATTCACGCTCGAAATAGTCCCAATAAGTATGTTATGAGATAGGTACCGTTTCACGGGCACTTCAAGAGAAGTGGGAGGAGCGCCTTACGAATCTCTGACGTCAAACCTATAACAAAGCGAACTAGCATGTGGGCGTGATAAGCTAATTTCTATCGCTTATTACGCTGCAAAAAAATTTTTTAGAAAAAAGATTTCGCCGTAAATCAATTACAATAACAATTTTCTGTCATTTTCATGCCAAAAATAGATATCTTATTTTTCTCCGAACCTCCCTATTCTTGGTGGATTCAAAAAGGAAATAACAAACATAAAAAATGAAATTCATAATTTTGTGAAATACTGACATATAATAAATAAACACTGTATTACCTATCGACCTTTAGGCCCTGATTGGGGCCTTTGTCAAGATTTATTAGTAAATTAAAGTAAAAACATATATAAAAAAGAGATAAATTATTTGTCACTTTTTTAGATCGCTCCTTACTTTAATTTTCAATATGTAAGTGCTCAATACATTCAACATTTTATTTCTTATAAGATTGTTTTCCAATTCGTGCCAGTTCTTTTACAAATTGTCAAGATTTATTTGTAAAACTAGATAAAACAAGATGTCGAATTTTACGAGATGTTTTAACCCAGCTTGAAACGCAAAATAGAAAAAAATTGTAAAAAAAGTTATTATGAAAGTTGCATGCAGCAAAATTTCGAAAAATACGACATAATTGCTATTTTTAATGAATGTCGTGAGAATGTAAATTAATCAATGGATCCATATCTCAACTGGTACACAAAAAATTCCTAGGTACCCATTTCCAGTATAATATCTATATCCATCGATTTATTAAACTTAGATACCCAGAAAGAAGATTAAAATCAAATTTAATTCACTATGGGTCATTCAATAAACCTAGAAACAAAGTTTATAATAAAGAAAATAGGGAAGAGGAAGAAATAAATGTTTTATCGTTGGTTGAGGCGACACCAAAAACTTCTTGTCGCGAAATCGAATCACAAGTTGGTGTTTCTAAAACAAGGGTTCAAAAAATACTGAAAAAATGCAAATATAGGCCATATAAAATTCAAATTATTCACCATCTGTTCCCGGGAGATCAAGAAAGAAGGCTTAATTTTTGTAGGTGGTACTTAAATAAAATTAAAGAAAATCCAGAATTTGGGCGGTCTGTCATTTGGACAGATAAAACTCATATAAGCAACGTAGGATTATTTAACAAGCATAATGTGCGTCACTGGTATGATACAAATTAATCAGCACCAAACTTTTGAACGTTAGAGCCCAAGTAGCAATTTTCTATTTTATTAAAGTTGTGAAAACGTTTTCGACAGAAAATTTATAAAACACTGTTTCTCTCAGTAATGTTTTCAATATGTTTATAAAACCACTATAAGTGTAAAATTGGCACCATTTTATAAAATACTTCTGTCTCCCTTAGTGTTTTGTAAAGCCTTTTGCAAACATTACAAAACAATTTTATAAACATTTCTGCATCTCCTAAAACCACTAAATATCAGCATTATAAAATAGTTTTATTAAAGCTTTCCATACTGCGCTACAAAATATACTTCGACTATTTCTTATATTAGTATTATAAAGCAATTTAACAACAGTTTTATAAAAGCTTCTTATTAATTTCAGGTAAACCTTATAAAGTAAAATTGCAAGATGAAATAGCAATAATAAAATAAAAAAGTTTTCTAAAGTTTTTCTAATGGTAGCAAAAGACAGTTTTTAATTTATAATGACAAAGAGGAAAACAGAAATGTCACCAACCGTATATATTTACAATAAGTGGCCATTTTAATATTATAATTATCCTACCCGTCTGTTATAGGAGACGTTTGTGTTTTACAGATCAACATTTTTATTGCGAATGAAATTTTATTGTGAAACTTATAACATATTTCCAACAAATTTTTAAGCGCCACCCACTATTTATTGATATTATAGATTTTTTTTAATTGTACGAAAATATGCTTTGTTGACTTTGTCTTTTTTTGGAGAAAAACTAGCGCCAATTTGTTTTAGGTATTATCATTTCACAATTTTTGGGCATTTACAAGCTTTAAAGATTAACATAACAAACTGCGATGTTTAGTATTTTAACTCTTCCTTTGTTCAGGTTAACGAATGCTGCCATTTTAAATGGCGTCTTCGTATAAAATAATTTTGTATCAATAGCAAGCGTTTTAAAATAATTAAGCTAATACACAACTTCTATAAAAATGCTTTAAAGCTACTGGTTTTCGGTATTGCAACAGGGTCGAACTGCTCATAAACTAGTAGATTTTTCTCACACTGTGACATCAAAAAGAACGATTTACACAGTATACTTAGTACAAAATTAGGTGTAATCGATTTTTTTGAAATTGACTGTAGGTACATGGTATTTAGGTTTTTGCTGTAGGTATAGAGCGTTTATAAATTATTAACAGCTAAACACCGTTATCTTCAAATTCTTGATCAAAAAATATCGGCGTTTCTTTTGCTGTTTTGCCTCAGTGCAAAAACAACAATTACCCGAAATAAAAAATTTCATAAAATAAAGAATCCATAGGTAGAGCAAAAGTTATGATCCAAGCCTATCTGTTTCTAATAACGCTGTTCGTCAAGATTTCACCGAATATCGACTCCAGCCATCAGCTCTAAAAACAAATTTATGCATTTTAATATCTTTTTCTGAACAATACAAATGTAAAATGATTTTTAAAAAATTAAACAATAAACACTTTGTGAGCAAAATATTGAAGTACGGTCCTGTCGTTTTTCTAACCCGCAGTAGATAACTCCCGTTGCAACTTCAAACTTCAATGCACGGAATCAGCTTATTTTGCTAGTA
This sequence comes from Xestobium rufovillosum, assembly GCA_963966045.1. Classification (NCBI taxonomy): domain Eukaryota; kingdom Metazoa; phylum Arthropoda; class Insecta; order Coleoptera; family Ptinidae; genus Xestobium; species Xestobium rufovillosum. Next base: position 44,994,030 of record OZ014492.1, on the reverse strand, counting down.
AGCAACTTTTTGGCTAATAGAAAACTTCTTGGCATCTCTTATAAACCAAAATTACATGATTCCGGCACGTATTTTGCTAGTTAGCAAATGTTTAGCTACTATAAAACTTTTTGGCGTCTCTTATAAAACAAATGACTCTCCCTTGCTACATTTTATCTTATTTATGAAGATTTTATTTGTTAATTTGATGGTAAACGCGACTTGCCGCCTAAAACATAAACATAACCAATAAAATCAGCGTGATGGTTTTTGTTTATAGAGGTAGTGTTGTTTTGTGACACACTCATTGTTTAGTGTTATTGTTTAGTATTATTTGCCTATATTTTATAGAGACTATTGTTCATTTGGTTTATTTATTAATTTTTCTCCATTTTTCTGACATTTTTAATTTTTCGTTATGATCAGAAAACAAAGACAAACACTTTCACGTTAGGAGCCTAACCCAAAATCAGTTCTCTCAAATATGCTTTATAATGTAGTTAGCGACATCATATTTACATTCAAGAAAACAATTTAGTTTTATAATAAATCTGTTGTTGTTTTCATATTGTAGTACAATTACATTACTATAAAATAGTTATAAAGTGGCAACTAATATGACAATTTACTATTAAAAGTGAAATTGCCTCTAAAGGTACGTTAATATAACTGTTACATGAAGCAACTATAAAATAATTTTAAAATGTTTTTATAATGAAATTAACAATATCGCCGAAAGGTACCACAAAACTACTACAAAATAGTTTAAGTTTATAGGATCAAATGTTTTAGTAGTTGGTAATGGAAACGTTTCTACAATAATTTTGTGACTGTTTTATAAGATATTTTATAGTTTTGCTATATAAACGTTTTGATGATACATTTATAAAACAATTAACTTGCCGAAAACAGAATAGTGTTTGGTGCAGCTTTATATGGGGCGCCGTTTGTAAAGTTCGCACACATTAAAAAAACCGTGTAAAATGCATCATTTAAACTGAAAACAGGGAAGTTTACCTAGGTTTTATTCTACATTTATAAATCGCAAAGTTATTTAATTAAACATTTTGCCATTTATTATATTGCAAGACATTTAATAAATCACAAGACATTTAATAAATGACAAGTTATTTAACAAATCGCACGGTTTTTTATTTAAATGCACTGTGATATATTAAATTACCTGTCATTTAATAAATAGCAAGTTATTTACAAATATCGACTTTTTTGTACAAATAACTGGAGATATATTAAATAACTTGCTATTTATTAAATGACAGGTAATTTAATATATCACAGTGCATTTAAATAAAAAACCGTGCGATTTATTAAATAACTTGTCATTTATTAAATGTCTTGCGATTTAATTAAATGTCCTGCTATTTATTTTTAACGCTGGTGTCAAGCGAGTTGGAATGAAGTACGATAGTAGTTCTGTTGAATCCGAACATATAACCTCACAAAAGCAATCTTCAGCTTGACAACTGTCAACAAAATGAACTGAATATGCATTAAAACTCCCAAAATTTGTAATAATGGCTCGAAAATAACTTAATATAACCCCCCCAAACAAACGTCAGAAGGTATGTTTAATATACTTTTGGAATTAACTTTTGAGAAAAAGAAAATGTAAGTTTTTGGCGAGAATTGTCCATCTCAAACCATCAATCGAATTCGCCCCTGCTGCAGGAGTAATCAGCTACAAGTGATGGATGAAAAATGAAAACATCTATAAAAATAACTTTAATTGATTCCACGGTTGGCACTAGGTGAAACATAACTAATATAAGAATAAAAACACTCGGTTTTGTTGTTTCACTTTATATTGAAGTAAATTTTTACATATGTTTTCACCTTTCGGTGATTATCAAAGAATAAGATTTACATACACTGATACTAAACTAAAAGTAGAAAGTTTAGGTATAGTAGTTGTGTGGTGTTATACTTACCTGAGATGTAGATTTTGGACCTTCTACTATAAATATTAGTGCCCGGTCGCAGTGAATTTTTATGAAAAAGTGCTGAAATAAACTACCCTTAATTTTGGGCTTGGAGGGTGGATGATCCTGGCAGTAGCTGTAGGATATTATATTGATGTGAGATATAGAGTTTGGGCCATCTGCTGCAAATATTAATGGTTGGTCAGTAAAGTTTTTATGAGAACATGCAAAAATAAACTATCCTTAATTTTGGGGTTGGAGGGCGGATGATCCTGGCAGTAGTTGTAGGATATTATGCTTATGTGAGGTATAGAGTCTGGACCTTCTTCTGCAAATATTAATGGTTGGTCAGTAACTTTTTGTGGAAAAATGCAAGAATAAACCCCCCTTAATTTTAGGGTTGGGGGGTGAATTTTCTTGGTAGTAATTAAAGCACGTTAAGCGACGAATAAGTGGGAATGGGATATGCATTTTTAAACTTGTGCTATAGGGGCAAGTGTGTGGTCAGTGAGTTTGTATGTTGGTCAGTAAAACTTTGGTTATTAAAAATAAGAACGGAAAAATGATTAGAAATAAAAGATAAAATAAGTTATAGGCAGTTTATGTTTCATTAGTAGAGCCGCAACACGCTGTGTACTATGTGAATACAATAAATAGTATGAAAATAGATCATTATCATGGGCGTCGCCAACGGGGGCAGGGGGCTTCCGCCCCCCCCCCCCCCCCCCCCGGCTTTTGGTACATAATGACCATATGGTAGGTACTATATTACTATAATGAAAACCAATCAATTATATGCTAAGAAAATTTTGCCTTCCCCCCCCCCCCCCCGCCTGGAAATTTTGGAGGCGACGCTGATGATCATTATTCAATATATACTTACTCAAACTTTCTGACGAGTGCAAGATTGAAGATGATCTTCCAGACTGTAATGTAACACTGTGATCTAAAGATCTAATACAATAAATAATTTTGTTCATAAAAAAGTTTTTTACTTACTCAAACATACGAAGCATAAACGCACTGGAAAACGTTGGTTGATTACAAAATTATGGTGTTTAATTATACAAGGCAAATATATTGTACTTAGTTACAAATGTGTTGCATTCTAAAAAGTTAGGCCCTTGTCTGGTTGCACAGGAAACTGGAGAAACCCTTTCTTGTCACTGTGACTGCGTTGCTGGACATGACAAAGCTTTTTCCGATGTGGCTACACTGTTTTACAATATTCCTGTCAGATTTGTTGATTCAGCGAGGTTAAATTGCATGGTAAATTTCTTTTCGTGGATCACTATGTTTAAAACAATAATTAAGTATTGTTTAATTTGTGCCAATTTTTGAATACCACTGCTCAACAAAATATTAAATTACATTTGAAATAAAACATAAGCCGATGCTCTTAATGCTACATTTATTATATTCTCTTAACAGTATTTTATACAAACATTATTTTCTGTTAGGAATTATTAATGAACGTTAAATACTGTGTAATTTTGTTGAAAAATTTAGTTTGAAAGAAAAAACCTAAAAGTATGAACGTAAAATTCAAACTTACATGCTTCATGCTATTTTGTACAAATCTATTCGATAAAAGCTACGTTTCACCAGATACAACTAACACACAAAAATGATAAGCTTCACTCTTCTTTTAGGCATTCACATCTTCGGTATTCGGTTGTCGTTTAGAAATAGACTGTGAAAGAATCTTGTTTGTCCAAACTTACTAGTTCACCTGTTACATATTATACAAAATACTTGCTACATAATATTCTCAGATTGTGATCAATTTGATTCTTAATAAATAATTTCTCTTAAGGACAGCTATCCACCTATTTCTTCTGAGTGTTCACACATGCTTTCGAATGAAGTTCATTTTGTCCCTCTAACTTCGGCTTCTGCAGCTTACCACTAAACACCAGACGGGCATATCACTTAATTGTTAATAAATGAGGGAAAAAACGCGTAAAAACTTAAATTATAACCAGTCACACAAATCTGTTATTTACAAATACGTCCTTATTAAACAAATGTAACACTTCACTTTAGTTTACCATCTTAAATGTATTGATCCATTAATTCAAAAATACCTTCTTATTAATTAATTTTAAGTTTAAATAAGACAAAATTTATTAAATTCACATTTACTACCATGCAATATAATATATGCCTTTATGACAGACCAGGCTGATGACCTACAAGCTACAAGGAATGACATTTCGGATTTCGTGCAGATATTGACTTCTATAAGTCAATGGTGCTGATGCCTAATTCAGTCGGAAGCTCGGAACAGAACATACCACCGAACTAGAACGATTAGAACTACTATCGTACTTCATTCCAACTCGCTTGACACCAGCGTTAAAAATAAATAGCAGGACATTTAATTAAATCGCAAGACATTTAATAAATGACAAGTTATTTAACAAATCGCACGGTTTTTTATTTAAATGCACTGTGATATATTAAATTACCTGTCATTTAATAAATAGCAAGTTATTTAATATATCTCCAGTTATTTGTACAAAAAAGTCGATATTTATAAATAACTTGCTATTTATTAAATGACAGGTAATTTAATATATCACAGTGCATTTAAATAAAAAACCGTGCGATTTGTTAAATAACTTGTCATTTATTAAATGTCTTGTGATTTATTAAATGTCTTGCAATATAATAAATGGCAAAATGTTTAATTAAATAACTTTGCGATTTATAAATGTAGAATAAAACCTAGGTAAACTTCCCTGTTTTCAGTTTAAATGATGCATTTTACACGGTTTTTTTAATGTGTGCGAACTTTACAAACGGCGCCCCATAGCTTTAATATAATTAATTTGCATTTTGGAAGCTTTAACAAAATACCAATAAATTAAAATAGTCTCAGAACCACCGAATTATAAAACAACTTTGCTGCTTGGGAGGCAAGGACGTTTTGGATTGAACGTTTCGTGTTTTATTTTGGGTGGTCAACTAGCATACCAAATTTTTCATGGAAACTTAACGGGATTGAGATACATTAATTTATTGAATATTAACGCAGAGGCGATAATGGAAAATGTTCCATTAATAAACATAAACAGGGTATATTTCCAACAAGATGGTGCCCCTGCACACAATTCTGCAATAGTTAGAAATTATTTAGAAAATCATTTTCGGGGTAGATGGTTGGGTACAAATGGACTTGTATTGTGGCCTGCAAGATCACCGGATCTGAGTATATTAGACTTTTTTGTTTGAGAATTTTTCAAAGAAAAAACCCCTCGACCTTAAAATATTATCACGTAAAATTTGCGTAGGCAAACTTTTTGCAAAGAACTACCTACGCAAATTGAGTAAAATGGGTAAAATTTGCAACCAAACTGAGAGACGATCTCCCATATTTTCCAAAGTCGTGGTTGAGATACTTGGAGTATATATTTTTCTGTATTTGACACTAGCAAACGTAACATCGTAGATTTCTTGAATGACTTAAATAGTAGGTAGACTCAACTTATTAGGTACCTACATCTGACGAATATTTCAAAATTTGTTTTATAATCATTTGGTCTTATTAATTCTAGCAATAATAATTAGTATACGAAACCGCTCCGAGTTTGCTTTCAAGTTTGAGGCTTCAGCAACGTTCTTTATTCGCAAAAATTGGAAGCAGTATAAGTGCCCCTCTTTAGAAGACATGGCAAGTAGCAAACTAATTTGTCGAACGGAGCTAACTTTGTAGTAAATCCTTAGCAACTACGCCTGTTAATAAAACTTTGTTCTCTTCCCCCTTAATAATCATAATATTATAAATATTTATAGGTATACCTGATTCAGTGGCAACGAGGTGCAGGTAGTTAGCAAACTTCTGAATTCTACATAATGAGTTTCTCCAACTTTGTTGGCAGTTTATAAATGTGGTCATTTAAAATATTTCAAGCTTCCGTCAGTGAAGAGACTTGCCCTGTTAGATGAATCGGCGAGTTACCTCACTGCTCTGATTCCCCTCGCAATTTGTTATTTTCAAATCTCAAATCCTATTTATTATGCTCAGCTCTACCGCCCTACTATGAATTCAACATCTTCCTTTTATTCGGAATACTTATTCTCGAGGAAAAACTAAAATGATTGGCGGAAGTAAAAGTAAAAATACAGTTTATTGTTTTCGTAGTTTCAAGCGTGTTTTTCCCTGATGACAATAACGAGACTGATTGCACGCAGTACAGCTGCATTACGTGTCTGATTCTTAATCTGTGGGATTTCCTAGCTGTCGTAGATCAAAATGAAATCCGCCATTATTGAACATCACTGTCATTAAGGGTTCTTTCCCTACTTGTATACACATGGGAAAACAAATATTGCAACCCCTTCTCGTAGTAAACAAGATCCGTAAATCCAGCACTATGGCCAGAAGATCGATCTGAAACGAATTAAAAGTAGACGTTGCACATTTTTATTTGCATCTGCAATTCGGGGCGTCTGTAGATTGTAGGAGAGGAAAGAAAGTCGCATAAAAGACGACGATATTTGCATCACACAGGAAAGGAATAATTGAGAAATGCTTGGAGACCGTAGAAACGCACTCTTCTTAGAGCGGAAAAGGTAAATTTCCTGTATGAAACTTTTCCAAGATACACATACAGTTTTCTCTGTGGTTGGAAGTTCCAGGAAACAGATAAATAAATTGAACTGCCGAACGTCTACCCAGAAGCGAATTACTTTCATATTTCAGGAAATATTTTTTCTACATCTGCTTTCGACGCTCGCAATAAATGCAGAAAATAAAGAAAGAAAGGCAGTGGAAAGACATTTTCTAATTATACTTAGGTATCGAGCAAGAATTTGTCTATATTTTCTAGGAATTTAGCAAAAGTCATTCCAGTTTTACAACACAAACAAAATTTTATTACTGGGGATGAAAACTATAGGAAATCTTCCAAGAATTTTTCGTAATTTCTTTCGCCATTTAAAATTATATTACCGTAGTAAATTAATTCGCTTATTATTATGAAAGTTTCCATTTCATTCAGAGGCATTCATAATTCTTTTTTGCTGGATGAACACTGCTATATCATCCGCGAATCTGAGCAAGTTAATAGTTTGGCCCTGTACATTAATCTCTGAGGCTGTTCTGTCCTTAACAATATTAATCGCATCTTCGATATTCTCGTAGGTATAAGTTGAAAACTAGAGGTGACAACGCACATCCCTGTCTTACTCCCCTCCGGGCATCTTCTTTTCTCCGTTCCTGCTCAAGAAGAGGTTTCTTGGTCTGCCATGGTTATTTTTTATGAATCCGCTTATATGAATTTTTCACTGGGCTGAAGTGCTGTTTTTATTTCTTGATGGTCAGTGGTGTATCGTAGATTTCGAAGCATTACTCTAAAGGTTTTTGTTTTCTTCTAAAGTGAACGTGTGTCTAATGACTTCATCGTCGCCAAGAGGTTTCTTAATTATTTTGTAGTCTTCTAAATTGTTTGTTTATTTTTTTACTTTATTGCCTTTCAGTATTTTTTCGTAGCAGTAATCTTTGTTTGTGACAGGGGTGAAGAAAGCGGTGTTATTTTTTCTATAAAGTTCTCCAGGATTCTTCTCCTCTTCATTGTTCATTGCAACAAATGGTTGAAAGCGATTTTGAGTTTTAACTGGTTGGTTTAACCTTGAAGTGCTCTTTGGGCGAGTATTATTAAGTCTCTTCCTCGATTTCATCTCTTGGAATTCGCTTGGACGTATGATTCTTCCTTGTTTATTATTGATTGCTTGTCGCTAGCGGGATACCAGATTTTTTCTGTGTTGCAGGAACTTGTAATTCGGCCATATTATCAGAATTGTCTGTTTTTAAACGGTTTTATTTAGCTTGCCTTGTTTGTTTGTTTGTTTATTTGTTTGTTTGTGTGGGTCAAATTTAGTAACCGATTGATCTGAAATTTGGTACACACCTTTAGTTGTGATGACAATACAATTTTGCATATCCATTATCACTGTAAATCCAAGATGGCCGCCGCCACAAAAGAGTGGATTAGATATTTTTTCCCAACCCCCTCAATATGGGTATCAAATGAAAGGACTTAACTAGTAGAATACAGTACACCATGAAAAATTCAAAATCCAAGATGGACGCCGCCACAAAATGGCGGAATACTTTTTAATCCAGTAATTGAAATTTTACCCCCTTCCTGTTGACCGACTGATCTGAAATTTGGTACACACCTTTAGTTGTGATGACAATACAATTATGTATATTCAGCATCATTGTAAATACAAGATGGCCGCCGCCACAAAATGGTGGGTTATATATTATTTTCAACCCCCTCAAATGAAATAGCTTAACTAGTAGAATACAGTACACAATGAAAAATGCAAAATCCAATATGGCCGCCACCACAAAATGGTTTTATTGTAAAGAAACATAATAATGATGTACAAAAAGCTAAAAAATAATTAGGTAGGTACCAGGTACCAGTCATCACACCACTCTCCTCATCAATCTATAGCATTGATCAGACTAAAATAAAATCGTGGGGCGAGTCGAATTTCTATTATCTACAGTCAACCGTTCATATCATTATAGGCATGTTTTGGATGCATCTTCTTAATAGACAACATCGCAGAACGATCATTTACATATTTACTCAGGTTACGCTACGCCCCACGATTTTATTTTAGTCTGATCAATGCTCTAGATTGATGAGGAGAGTGGTGTGATGACTGGTGCCTACCTAATTATTTTTTAGCTTTTAGTACATCATTATTTAGTCCATGATTATTATGTTTCTTTACAATAAAACTGTTTAACATAAAAATTTTTTTACTTATTTTATTGTTTCCCATTGTTCTTGTTGTGTATGGAAGTTTGTTTGTAGCAGTGTGTTTGCATAAATGTCTGAGCTGGTTGGGATGTTTGTAATTGGGGTTGTTGCAAGAAAGTTGGGCAGGATTCTTGAAAGGGGAATGCCATTTGGGTGCAGGGTTGTTGAAACATACTTAGTATATTGAGGTTGAACTTTGTACGGTAGCATATTTTGGTTGTTTAACCAGCTTCCACTTGATTGTGGGTGTAAACATTTTGCTGCATAGGTACATTATGATTGCATTTTTGTTGTCTATTGAGGGTGTTGCGTGTATCCCAGGTTCATTGCACTGGCGGCAGTACCATCACTATTTCTATTCATTATTTTGTTTTTATCTTTATTACAATTTCGTTTCAGATTATGAGGCGCCGTTTAGGACATTATTCTGTTTCTTGAATATTTGCAACTTTTTGCATGTTTATGTAAGAAATTGCAATATTTATTAATTTAAACCTGATATTTTTAAAATGTTTGTATTTAATCCTATTTCTTTATAAATATTAACTTCCAACACATTATTATATTAAAACGCAACGAGCGGACAAAACTGGCGATATTTATATTAGTTGTGTGCATCTGAATAAAATGTAGGGTTCGTCTTATATCTACTAGAGAGCGCCACCATAACAATTGGTCGCGTAAAAGATAATTTGGCAACATAGCAATGGAATTATACCGTTAAGTAGTTCAAAAGATCAAGGTTTGACGTTGACATTCCAAATTTTTCCGCCACTGCCAGGCCCGGTTCACTCATATTATGCTATTTTTAGTTTGTTAACCAAAACACGCGATGGCGCTACGCGGAATGTTACCTAGGTTACCATTTTAAAGTTTATCGCGGTAAAAATTTAAACACTGAGCCACGAACTACCTCGTTAAAGCTGAACATAAAACGTTATCTGGGATCCCTTTGGAAAATTTTTGCCATGGACTACTTTGTTGAAGTTGAACATAAAACAATATCTGGGTTACCTTTGAAAAATTTTTGACTTATCTAGGGTCGCGTCGCATCGTAAAACTTCAAAAGCGAACGTAAATTTAAGTAGGTACCTATACTTGGGCCGCCGAACAGACGGAGTGATCACCCTGCAAGCATGAGCTCTAGGCGGGATTACTATCAATTTAGGACGACCGAACCGCAGTGATGCGCTTTCTTTAGACCCAACGAAGTCGCATCACTCCAACTCGGTCGTCATAAAATAATGCTGGCCCCGCTAGAGCACGTTCTTGCAGGGTGATCACTCCGTCTGTTCGGCGGCCCAAGTATAATAATTTGTAAATTTGGTTTCCGTATACGAATTTATATTCTGGTAAGTACCTACTATTAATTGATAAATTCAAGAAGTTTATCTGTTCTTTTGGTTACATATTACATGTACCTTTTATTCGAATGTATAAAATTGGTATGTATAAGTATATATATATATTATTGTCATGTTTCTATTACAGTGAGAATTATGGCACCATTGCGCTACCGAACTTGTATTGTACAAGAGTGTAATAACCGGAAATCCACACAGCACCGTGTTCCAAATCCCAAAATGTAAATGTATGTTATTATTATTGTTATACAATTATGTATAATTCAGTATCATTGTAAATCCAAGATGGCCGCCGCCACAAAATGGCGGATTAGATATTTTTTCAATCCCCTCAATATGGGTATCAAATGAAAGGGCTTGACACTTTAGAAAAAATTCCTAATCAAATGGCGTCCGAAACAAAATGGCGGATCGTAGAGTTTAGACAGTCAATATATTAAAACTGAAATCTAGGTAGGTATCTAATCAAAACTTTGTAAATTTAGAATAAACAAAACAAAAACAAAACTAAAAACTTGAAAATAAAATAAGTAAAAAAATATTTTTAAGTTAAACGCTTTTATTGTAAAGAAACATAATATTGATGCAGATAATGCACTAAAACCTAAAAAATAATTAGGTAGGTACCAGGTACCAGTCATCACACCACCCTCCTCATCGATCTAGACCATTGATCAGACTAAAATAAAATCGTGGTTCGAGTCGAATTTCTATTATCTACAGTCAACCGCTCATATCATTATAGGTATGCTTTGGATGCATCTTCTCAATACTCAATAGACAACATCGCAGAACGATCATTTACATATTTACTCAGGTTACGCTACCCCCACGATTTTATTTTAGTCTGATCAATGCTCTAGATTGATGAGGAGAGTGGTGTGATGACTGGTACCTGGTACCTACCTAATTATTTTCTAGCTTTTAGTACATTATCTGCATCATTATTATGTTTCTTTACAATAAAAGCGTTTAACTTAAAAATGTTTTTTTACTTATTTTATTTTCAAGTCTTTAGTTTTGTGTTTGTTTTGTTTATTCTAAGTTGACAAAGTTTTGATTAGATACCTAGATTTCAGTTTTAATATATAGACTGTCTAAACTCTAAGATCCGCCATTTTGTTTCGGACGCCATTTGATTAGGAATTTTTTCTAAAGTGTCAAGCCCTTTCATTTGATACCCATATTGAGGGGATTGAAAAAATAGTAATCCGCCATTTTGTGGTGGCGGCAATCTTGTATTTTTTTCATGGTGTACTGTATTGTACTAGTTAAGCACTTTCATTTGATACCCATATTGAGGGGGTTGGAAAAAAATATGTAATCCGCCATTTTGTGGCGGCGGCCATCTTGGATTTACAATGATACTGGAATATACATAATTGTATTGTCATCACAACTAAAGGTTTGTACCAAATTTCAGATCAATCGGGCAACAGGAAGGGGGTAAAATTTCAATTACTAGATTTGACCTACACAAACAAACAAACAAGGCACGCTAAATAATAAAACCGTTTAAAAAAAAATAAAAAGTAAACTGTGACTCTGACTGACAAATTTTTTTAATTGTGTTTAAGTTGCAAGTTGTAATTGCAAAAATGTAAAAAATAAAGAAAATCTGTACAGTACAAATACGCAGGAAGTTTAACATGGTTTAACGGATGCGCACGCAGCAGGGCCCGATTCTATAATGATCATCACCCATCTCGTTGTTAACTATTCCTGTGTTGCCAAATTGTCATTTCATGGTTAATCTATCATAGTGGCGCTCTCTAGTAGATGTAAGATGAACCCTTCATTTTATTCAGATGCACGCAACTAATATAAATATCGCCAATTTTGTCCGCTTGATGCGTTTGAATATAATAATGTGTTGGATGTTAATATTTATAAAGAAATAGGATTATATATAAACATTTTAAAAATATCAGGTTTAAATTAATAAATATTGCAATTTCTTACATAAATATGCAAAAAGTTACAAATATTCAAGAATTATAATAATGTCCTAAACGGCGCCTCATATCAGATATCCATAATTATTGTATGGTGCGATGAATAAAGATTTTTCACAATCTCCCGCACTAGGGACAAAGTTGCATCATATATACTATGGTTACTTAGAGGAGAGGTTTGGAAACGACAGAGACAACATGGGTCACGTTTTCTAGCTATATTTGAAGTTCCTCGCCTCACACCAGATGGCGTGCATAACACGCGCGTCCCGATTTTATTATAGGATCTTATGGAAATACCAAACATAAATTAACATTTCTACGAGAAAACCATAAGATTAGGGGGAAATTTTTAAATGAGTTGTCCAAAATGAGTTGACCAAAAAAGATCTATTTCAAGAATCAATTTTTTAAGAATAAAGCGATTGATATTGTTACAAAATACAAATTTGAATGAAGTGCGCGCTATGACACTAGTTTGAGTTGAAAAATTTAATTATCTGTCAATGTGTGGTTCGGTATTTATTATTGCTTTTCAAGTAGTTTATGAGGTACGTTATAATTTTTTTCGTTTTTATTTGCGTTTTATTTACGAAATTACGAACAGACTTACATCAGATAATTAGTAGCATCAGTCTCTAGTTTCGTCCTTCTGGAACTCGTTCTGTTTGCGACTATACACAAAGGAGACAGACCTGGTGATCTTGGTGGCCGAGAAGGGCAATCTATTTATTTGGATATTCATTCGCTTACCAACTAAAATGAATGATATGTTCTGTTCCTGACTAATTATTTTAATTATTAAGACGTTTTTTTCGTAATAGAGTCCTTCAAACACTTTTTTCAACACCCTGAATCTGTGCAAGCGCCTCCACCATAACGGAATATGATTTTCTGCAGCATGTTTCAATTTTCCTGCACACCACAGATTATTAACCATAATGTTCCCATAAATAGGATGCTCTCAACATTGATTGTTCATAAAAAATAAATTAATATTTATTGGCTATTACGTGTATAAATTGGAAAATTGAAAATGGCAAATGATTAAATCGTTAACGATTCGCGAACGAATGAAAGCTTCAACAGTGCCTATTTTATAAGTACTCAAATGCATCCCGTTTATACAAGTCATTAAATTTTTACACACATTTGCCGCAATATCTAATAAAAACTGAACTTTATAATCCCTTCAAAGCATTCAGCGCCACGTCTCCGAGCGAAAGCGGCACTGAACTTTTCTTTTATTTCTCATTTCGAAAATATTAATTTCGCCCCAGCAGCCAAGAAACAAGTTATAAAGCGTGAACTTGTTATCGACATTTTAAGATCGCAGGAGAGCATACATGGTTTGTGCGGTATGTCTGAAATACCGAGACGAGAAAGTCTTACAAAGCCGCTGTAGATTGTTGGGGGCTGAGGAGAGGGAAGAGGTGTAGGAAGGTAGGTACAACAGTAGCTTAGAAACTTTGTCAGAAATTGAAATTCCTTCGCCTTTGAGCGAGTTCTAAAATGCATGGCTGGTACAAGTCTAAGGAAACCCACGCCCTACAGGAATTCATTTGCGAGTCTGCCTTTCGCCTGGACACTGCAACGGCTAAGTGCTTTTGTAATGTATGCAATTGTATGCGATTTTCTACAGGTCAATTTAAAGCTCATCACTACCAAATCAATGCAATTTCATTATTAGCCCTTTCTAATCAGAATTATTTCTTGCCCAAGCCAAAACTAATTTAGAAGAACAACATTAAATATAGACATTAAATATTACAATTGCAGACGTAGGTACGGCAAACATAGTAGATGAGAAATATGTAATATGTAGGATTATTGAAGATTTGATATTTATATGTAAAGGTACATTGCCAATAACCGAGTACTCTAAGTATGTCTGGTGTGTAGGGGAGAGACGCCTAAATTGGACCTTTTTTCAGTTTTATTTTTTGTCAAGCAAATAAAAAACGTATCTCGTCGGTATTTTGAATCTGGGGTATTGAAGCACATACCCAGGTCATTTTAGAAAAAATCAGTAACAGTCAAAAATGATTATAAGTATTAGGTATATTTAAAATAAAAGAAAAACTCTTACAAAAGTCCAATTTAGGAGACTGGGCTAATTGGACCAGCAGTTCCCTAAATTGGACCTCACTAACAAACGACAATATAAACAAACCAAACATTCTGAAAACGTAACAGAATGTGAAACTAAACTTTTTATATCAAACAAAAACATTTGGTAACTTACGATTTACATTTTGTAAAACAATATTTTTTTCTGTTCTCAGAAACTTTGGCACATTTTGCATGATCCCATTTTTTGCACGACGCGCACTGAATCATCGCTTCCACTCTGTCATTTTCACAAATATTACAAAACCAACTGTCTGTTTCGACCTCGTTTTGAACGTTTGTTTTTGTGGTCAAGATGTCTTTTCAAAGTTGCTTTTGGAATTTCGAAATGGCGGGCACATTCATTGAGACCAAAATCACCTCTGCGAAAAGCCTCAAGTGCATCTTCTAAATTTTCTTGGTCCCACTCCGTATTTACCATGTTTATACATTCTGCGAGTAACAAAACAGTTTAAATTTAGAGTGATCCCCCTATATTGAACCGGTTTATTTTAGGCTCCACAAAGGAGTCCAATTTAGGAAACCGTGGTGTCGCAGTCAATTCGACGGATTTGTCTGTAGACATTCGCGGCATATATTTGGGGTAATAATAGTAAAACAATGTAGATTTTAAAAAATTACGATATACCTACCTTGTAATTGTTTAGGGACACGGTAAGTCGTCCAAATTTAGCACCACAACAAGTACTTTTGTGAAACGTTGCTTAATTCAGCCACTTTAGACGTGGCAAGCACATGCGCTCGTACTTACTGACGGTTTAACTAGTAGTTGCCTCTAGAACATTAAAAAATGATGAGGTCCAATTTACGAGCCGGTCCAATATAGGCGTCTCTCCCCTAATATATTTTTACTGGCTTATCTACAAATATAGCTATGCGAATTGCTATACATATAAGCAACTAGGTATCTCCTTTAGAAATGAATGCATTTTCGGAAATTTTCTTTCCATCATCAGAGAATGTTTGCATTATTGAAAATTAATAAGAGAATTCCAATAGAACCCAGAAACTTCAAAAAACGAACCAAGGCACTCTTGCAATCCAGAAAGATTGCAAAAAATAAATATTAGTGACTTTGATGACATCATTGTTGACAGACATTTTAAGAAACCTAAAAAATCAGAATTATCTACCTAAATAATAAATTTAAATTTACAATAATTTAAAAAGATTAGATTGTATATTAAATCAATTTTTTCGTTAAGCAAGTTATATTTTTTTATCATGTTTATAAATTTCTATAGACTCCAAAATATCTAATTGATAACCTTTTTACAATGTGCACAATAATTTATTTAGTTTCTTGGAAAATAGGAAATTTGTGATTGTTATTGAAAGAATTGATTGCAAAATTTGAATCGTTATTCCTCAACCGAAATTATCTTAAATGTTCATTATATCTTATTATAAATAGGCCTACCAGTTTGACCAATATAAATACTATTACAATCAGAACAATTTAGTTTACCTGTTCCCTTTTTTCAAGTAACATAAACTTGTACATATTACACTTTTGACAATAGACTGTGTTTGTCCATTTGCACAGTTTCTTTTGTTGTAAATGATGGAAAGTTATCGTGTCTTATTTCTTCACTGGGCTTAGAACTGTTGGCATTTGAAATCTTTTTGGCGCTCTGTGCCGCTCTTCTTTCTAAGAAGTTTCTAGGAAGTGTCAATTTCTGGTCTAAACTGTTTTAATAAATGATATTTCTTTTTATTTCTTGATTTTGGATCTCTTCTAAGTTACCTTTGGAATCTGTAAGATAGTGAACCTACCAGGTTGGTCCAACATTGTCAAAATAAGTAACAGAACAACATGGTTGCAAAATACTTTAGCAATCATAACCTTTCCGCTTCAGACCAAACGTTTCTTTGTCAGGGATCATCATTTCATCGAACGACAGTTTTCTCTATTTCATATACATGGTGATTCTTTTAAGGCGGCCATTAGAAAATTTCTTATTTGCAAATAAGATAGAAACTTGAAACCTGGGTTCCTGTCATAATCGATCATGGCGAATCCAAAAATACAATTTTCAAAATGGCGGCACTTTCGGAAATACCGGAAGTTGACGCCATCTTTGTTATTTTAAATGGATACCCCCCATTTTTATTTTATTTTTGAATTCGGCATTAAATTCTGCGTATAATGCACCCAGTCTGTCAGCACTTATCTGTCGTAGTTTTTGACATATGCCACTTTTTGTTTTAAATTTAGCATTTGCAGGGGTTCATTTAAAAATTCATATCTCTTAAACCATTTAAAGTGGGTAAATGAACTTTTTTAGGTTGATTCCCTAAAGTTCAAGGAATCATTTCCCTGTAGGGTTAATGTTCAACGACGTTTCCAATGGTTGCTGCGATTTTTTGAAGATAAGTCTTCCCTCGACGTGGGTGCAGTTTCATAAACGATATCTTTAATCCGCCACCCATAAATAAAAATCTAATGGTGTCAGATCCGGGGATCTTGGGGGCCACAACCATGGACCTCTATTTCCCCACCATCTGTCTTGAAACAATTGTCTTAGTCTTAAATCTACGGCATTTGTTGAATGCGCTGGTGCCCCATCCATTTGATACCATAAGTTGACGGCATGCTGCAATGGTAGATTATCGACAAAATCTTGGACTACATTGTTAAGAATGTCTAAATATCTGTCTCCATTCAAATTTTCATCATACATGTACCAATGCAACCGATTATCCATTAATAAACAGAAAACGTTTACGGAAAATTGAATTTGATTTTCAACTTCATAGATCAGGTGTGGATTTTCTGCTGCCCAAAAATGTCGATTTCTCCTATTAAATACTCCAGCCTGTGCAAATTTTGCTTCATCAGTCCAAATAATCCGACTCAAAAAATTTGGGTCTTCCTGTTTTTTTATCAAAAGCTCTTCACAAAAAGTTATTCGTCTTGGAAAATCGGTTGGACGAAGTTTTTGTAGTCGTATAAAAGAATAGGGATGTCGTTTGTGGTCATGTAAAATTCTTTGTATCGATGAGAACATCAATCCCAAATCAAATTTTGCTGCTCTTATCGATGATCGTGGAAATGCGCCAAAATACCCCAGAACATTTATTTGATTATCTTCAGATTCCCTAACAAATTTAGTCCTTCTTCTTGCAGGATGAATATTTCCTCCCTGAAGAAACTTGTTTTTAAGTCTAGAAAACTTCTGTTTATTCATCGGCGGCAAATTTTGATATTTTGCATTAAACTCGCGACATGTTCTTGCAACGATTTTTTGGCAGTTGCCATGTATGAGAAATAAATCAAAAACAACTTCATTCGAATAAAAAGCCATTTATGCTTACAAAACAAAATCAAGAACGTGCTTAACTTAACTTAACTTTTAATTAATGGAGAACTAAAAGATGACAGTTCTAAAACTAATTTTTTTCTTTGGTTCCATAGGCTTCTATGTTTTTTGGGAATAACGTTTAATCTTTTACAAAAAACTATGAATAATTAAAAAACTATTTGAGATAGGTATAGGAAACCTTGATATAAGTCCCTTTCAAATTTAATCCTACGTCGGTTGCCATAATAAAATTTGCCCATTGCCATTTAAAAAAGAATGACTTTTTGGCATTTTTTGATTGTCATCTTCAAAAAATCGCAGCAACCATTGGAAACGTCGTTGAACATTAACCCTACAGGGAAATGATTCCTTGAACTTTAGGGAATCAACCTAAAAAAGCTCATTTACCCACTTTAAATGGTTTAAGAGATATGAATTTTTAAATGAACCCCTGCAAATGCTAAATTTAAAACAAAAAGTGGCATATGTCAAAAACTATGACAGATAAGTGCTGACAGCCTGGGTGCATTATACGCAGAATTTAATGCCGAATTCAAAAATAAAATAAAAATGGGGGTATCCATTTAAAATAACAAAGATGGCGTCAACTTCCGGTATTTCCGAAAGTGCCGCCATTTTGAAAATTGTATTTTTGGATTTGCCATGATCGATTATGACAGGAACCCAGGTTTCAAGTTTCTATCTTATTTGCAAATAAGAAATTTTCTAATGGCCGCCTTAAAAGAATCACCACGTACTATACTTGGTTGTCTATCGTCATAAAAACACTTTTTGAAATATTCCAAAGGGGAAGGAACATTGTCAGGAGTATTGGTGGAATAATTATCTGGAACAGTAACTAAAAACTCAAATTCTTCCTCTCCTTCCATTCGTATTTTTACTATGACCTCATCATCATAAGGTTCTCAGTCCGAAGACTGGTTGGACGCGTACTTCCATCCTTTTCTATCCTGAGCTAACCTACGCATTTCCCTAAAAGTAGAACATCCTACATCCCTAACTATTTGAGATCAATATTCTAATCTAGGTCTACCCCTACCTCTTGTTATTCCTATCTCTGACTCTAGTATGTCGCGAACTATTCCTTTGTTCTTAGAAGGTGTCCTACCATCCTATCTCTCCTATTCTTAATTGTCTTCCATCCCTTTCGCTTTTCCCCAACTCTTTCTAATACTTCCCTATTTCTAACCTTATCCATCCACGGTATCTTCATCTTGTTTGATATCTTTAGTGCTCCTACCATCTCGAGTTATTTTACTTACTAAATAGCAGAAATCCGCGACCTCCTCTATCTCCTCATTTCCTATTTGTATTTCAGTTTTAGTTCTATTTTCACTCCCTCTACATACCAAAATTTTAGTTTTCTTTTTATTGATTTTCATGCCGCAGCCCTGTGTCAAAACTGCCTCCATTTCATTCAAAGCCGCTCCTAATTCTTCTTTGCTATATGCTAACACTGCTATATCACCTACTGCGTATTTTTTCTTTTTCTTTAATTATTTTTTGTGAGTTTCGTGGGTGATTTTCTTATTATCAAACATAGTGGCTTATTTTCACTTATTTCTTTTGCAGTCTCTTTCTCCTTTTCTGAAATCTCTTCTAAATCCTCTTGTTCTTCAATAATATCCATACCATTTGTAACAATTTCTCTGAAAAGACACCTAAACCTTAATTTTATTATTCTTCTTCAAAGTTAAGTAACCCTGATTTTCATAATCTTAATCACTTTCGATATGTTTTTATTGAACAAATATTAGTTCACCGTAATTTGCTTTCTTGACCAATTCCAAAATTAGTTCTGTCACTCATAATGTACGAAGAAAATCTGAAAATTTTGGATAGGTGATTTGACTAATATATTTTGCTGCTCTGTTTAGCCATTCGAAATATAGAGAAATGACAAAGAATCGGTAAAAGCATAAGACCACAAAATTCTGGCAGCTTGAACCCAAGTAGATAAACTACTAGGTACATGTCAATTTTCAGCCACACTAAATTTTTCTCTAAGTTGTGGCTGTTTTAGATCTAGTAGATCTGATAGCTTCCAATAGTTCTTAGAACTGAAATTTTACAGACTACCTTAGTTTATTAGAAGTAAGTTCATCAGACGAAGAAGAAGAAGGCTGAGAATAGCGAGGATAATATGAAATTTCTTCTGTTGTGCCATCTTCCACTTTTTGTCGGTAGTAGACGAAAGAAATTGACTGCCATCTGCCCTTCCATTAGGAGTAAACCAAACTCTCATTGCTTACTCGCAATTTACATTTATCTGGATCCCTAGCAAACAAAATTCCACAGATCAATACAGGAGTTGAAGGCTCTAAATGCCTAGCATCATAATAAACGAAACTAATTAGAAATGTCTTAAGAAAAGGCAATAAAACAGTCGTTTCAATTAATGTTAATTACGAATAAGAAGTACAACATTACTCTGCTTTTAAGCAAGTTATTTGCATTATCACAAAACAGACGTACAAAATACAGTTTATGGGCTTCTTCCTTGTTAAGTTTGTTTCCCTAAACAAAGTATACTGTAAACAGAATTTAGCCTGATTAAATTTGTATTATATTTACAATTTACCGATTTCACTGAAGAAATTATTTTTGTTCCAGATGGATTGGTGATGAACAGTAGCAGTGGTACATTAGGCCGAAGGGCGCACAAGGGATCCACGGGCACAACGGGCATGAGAAGGCAGAGAAGTCTAGAATGGCGCCAGGAACGTGGATACAGCTCAAGCGAAGAGGAAATTCCAGCAAGACCAGTGGACAGTCATGTATTCGCTTCGCTTCTAGCTCATGCGCAGCAGGAGTACTCAAGTAGGTCCCATCTTGTGTTACAATTTTTGGCCAACAAAGGTTTCCTTGGAAAAGTGTCCTATAGTGTCACCTGAAGCACTTTGCTTTGACAATGAATTTTTCTCTGAAATGATTTTTGATGATATTAGATAAGAAGAGCCCAATTATTTTCCACGTGTGTCGCTCCCCGCTCGTAACTATTGGAACTAGCGTGTTCTACAAAGCCCACGGAGTCTCCATGGCGACGTCCTGTTGCGCGGAGACGGCTTGTTGCATCCCGGTATCAGGATGACAGACATTTCGGTTGATTGACCGTTGTTAGGGTTTTCTAAGGAACGTGGAGTTCCAGAGAGCGAGTTGATATATTGTTTTCTCCTTGGATAGCGATGCAAGGGCGACCGAGCGTTGCTTTATGAAACAGACGGGCACCGGGTCGTAGGTTGTACAAAACCTAGCCCACTTTAGTAATTGGAAATGTGCTGAACCGGAATAAGATATATAAGAAACTTCAACGCTTGTCTGATCAACGCACATGTGATTCCAAGATTCCGCATGGAGTGGCTACCGCGAAGAATGCATTAGACATCCTTTACAAGGAGTCAAGCAGGTAGTGACTAACAAAAACAAAGTACGAAGGGACATATTCGTTCCATAATGAAAAATACAGGGTGATCTTTAATGAGTTTGACAAACTTCTTTGGTAGAAAGAATACTTACAAATAATGCGAAAAACCTAAATCAACGTATGTCCAAAAATGCCGGCTAAGCGAGATACAAGGTGTTGAAATTTCTTAAGAAAATGTTATTTTTTTAATATCTGGAAAACTACCGGAGCTATTCATTTGGCATTTTGGACATAATAATTTATTGAAGTTTTTTACTAATTTATAAATTTTGAGTTTTGCACTCTCACCAGTGGCGGCACTACGAGGTGGGGAGACCACATTTATTACCGAAACTATGTTACGCTACTGACTTGCACAGATATGTTGCAAAATATTTGAATCTTTGTTTTATTTACAAGAAAAAATCTGTTTTGTTTCTTGCGTACGAGGCATAGTTTCAGAAAAAATAATTTTTCGTGTAACATGGTGCATTAGTCCGAGATTTTAAAAACTAAATTGTCAACCATTCTTTGTAATAGTAAAGCGTTGTGAATATCGAATTGACATGTAAATACTCGAGAATAGCAATAGCACAAAACAAATGAAAATAGTAGGTAACTGTACAAGCAGATATTACATTTTTGTAAGAAATTTCAACATCCTGTATCTATTTTTGTAGCCATTTTTGGGCACATATTCATTAGGGATTTTCAAAATATTTTCACAGTATTTACACTCCACTTCAATATTAACAACGCGTTACTGTTACAAAGATGACTGATGATTTCGTTTTTAAAATCGCGGACTATGCACCATGTTACACAAAATATTTTCTCTCTGAAACTATGCTTCGTACGCAAAAACAAAAGAGAGATTTTTTCTTGTAAATAAAACAAAGATTCAAATATTTTGCAACATATATGTGTAAGTCAGTAGCGTAACATAGTTTCGTTAATAAATGTGGTCTCCCCACCTCGTAGTGACGCCACTGGTGAGAGTACAAATCTCAAAATTTATAAATTAGTAAATAACTTCAATGAATTATTAAGTCCAAAATTTCAAATGAATAGCTCTGGTAGTTTTGCAGATATTAAAAAAATAAAATTAAAAAAAAAAAATTCAACACCTTGTATCTCGCTTAGCCGGCATTTTTGGACATACGTTGATCAAGGTTTTTCGCATTATTTTTAAGTATTCTATCTACCCTAGAAGTTTGTTACACTTATTATAGATCACCCTGTATACAGGGTTATTCAACGTTCTGTCCTCGGTGAATTGTGGCTGATGTGTTATGACAAAATGTTTTATACAAAAATTACTTGGATTCAAGTGCTGCATTTCCCAAAATTATTTTCAAATCTACAGGGTTGGTACTATTCGCAGGACAGAATGATACTTTGTTTTCTTAAATGAAACGTAATACTTTTGGACAGATTTTTCAATTCTGCGTTAAATTTTACGGCAACTTTATTGTAAACACAGAGTTGAAATCTTCACAGTGATAGAGAAATTTCGACTTTTACCAAAAATTTTAACAGATGCAAGGTAATTTTAATAAATTTGTATCTCTGTTTACATAAAAGCACTTTAACTCAAATTTTAATACTAACGCAACCAGGGTATGCTACAACTAAATCAGTGCCATTTTTTTTAAATATTATACAGGGCGCTTAAATTTGGGTGTAAACTTTTGACAGCTTAAAACTTCAAAAGCTTATTTTTTTAAATGGAATGCCCCAATTTTTATTACATGTTTGAATTCCTCAATAAAAATGGACCCAATAATGTAATAACAACAATAAATTTACTTATTGTAAATCATACATTTTTATAATAATAATAATAATAATACTCACTCCTACTAACCCTAAGGTTAGCCCCAGAAGCTAACTATATAGCTTGTGCGGGACGGAGGAGGCGGCATATTACTATTGGCCGCAGGTGCGTCACAGGAACGACCTACAGTTGTTAGTACCTACTCTACCCACCATTTAGTGCGAGAATGAGGAAAACCTCATTAGGTAAAGCTGGATAGGCGATCCAAGGCGCGCCCTAGCCACAGTGCAGAAATGAGTCACCCATCCATAGCCAAACCGCGGGCACTGTTGCTGAGCATTAACGACTACTCACTCGCGCATGCCAGCAAGATCCCATGGCTTAGGCCCATTTTGATTATTTTTGAAGCATCTAAAATGGTTCTATAAATTAGACGTGGAATAAAATGTGAATAGAAAATGTAATGTCCAAGGAAATAATTTCATTTTATAAAACCGTAGAAAATCAAAAAAAAGAGACAAAATAAAGTAACACAACCACGACAATGCAAAAAATATCAACACTGCACTTAAGCTATAATTTGAAATTACAATAAAATTTGATACGATATTTACGATACTGGGATGACTTTTTTGCTGTTAATAACTAAATTTTTACAAGTGCGCAAAATGTTTATTAGCTCAAGTATTTAAGGAGCGATATCCAAATCAAAAATTCAGAATATTCTGGTTTATTTATTATTGTGAGATCTTTCATAATCAATCACAGAATTAAAGAAGGGAGTGACTACTGCTCCGGCCGACGGTCCCTTGAAATTTGTTCCAATACGGTCGGACGTGCGCATTACTAAATGTCGGTAAAATGACGTTTAAGTATATCGTTATCGGCTAGTGACGGTAACGGTCTTGGTGGGTGTGCGGGTATCGTACAGAACTGCCATTTTGTTCTCCTACGGCTAGACGAGTTCTGATCCCGTACGGGTTTGATATATTTTGTTTGTTTTTGCATCATCTTTTTTCCAAAAAATGCGTGTGTCTGGTGCGAGGACAACTAAATGGTCGTTTCAAAAATGCGTTCTCTCAGCTTTAGTTTTTTTACACCTCCAGAATGCAAATTGTTTTGACATTCTGTAATGCGCATGTCCGACCGTGCTCGAACAAAATTTCAGGGGATCGTCGGCCGGAGCAGTAGTCACTCCCATGAAAGAATGATTTGAAATAAATGAAGATGTCACATTAGCTCATATGATACGGCCAGAAGAGATGGTAGACATGATCTACATTCTCGGAGAATGCAACCGAAATGGTTTAATTAGCGTCGCGAGTGCACAAGGAGCGGTTTCCAAATCGAAGATGTCCAGATGCGAGAAGATTAAGGAAAATTCAGGAACGTTTTGAAACTACATTTAGTGGTAAAAGATACAGGAAGAAGGTATGTACAACCAAAACAAGTACTTACAGATGAAAACCAATTTAATGTGCTTACTGCTGCGACAGAAGATCCTCAAATTAGTACAAACCAAGTAGCAGAACAATTTAACATTCTCCAGACATCCGTTCATAGGATTTTGAAAATACACAAATTCCATCCTTATCTTGTACCAAGTCGGAAGATTGAAGAAAATCGTTTGTTTTTTGACCACGTCCCCTTTACAGATGAGGCAACATTCCACATCAACGGACATTTGAATCGGCACAATTTGCGTTATTAAGCCATGGAAAATCAAAATTTGACGAAGCATATTGATCATCAGAATCGATGGAGTTTAAATGTATAGGCCAGAATTGTTGGAAGGTACTTAATTGGGCCCCATTTTTTTACGATCATTTGAATGGTGCCGATTATGTAAACTTTTTCCAGAACCAAATTATGAACTATTTAGAAAATATTCCTTTGAGTATTAATGCCAGCATGTGGTTCCAGCATGATGGGGCCCCAGTCCATTCCACACGTGCTGTTCGTGATTTCCTAAACGAGCAATACGAGGAAAAATTGATAGCTCGAAGAATGGACTTTTTCTTGTGAGGTTATGTGGAGCAGCTTGTTTATCAGACTCCACCAACAACAGCAGAAGATATGCACCAACGAATTGCAGAAGCGTTTGAAACTGTTACAGAAGAAATGTTGGGAAACGTTGGGCAGAGTTTTGAAGAAAGAATTCGTGTTTGTGAGCAAGAAATTGGTCAACATTTTGAACGCATTCTTTATGTTACAGCGATTGTGCAACGTCTCTAAACTGTTCAGAGAAAAGGGCAAAAATTGGGGAAATACCGCCTGTTTGGACAATCGCTCAGCCAAAATCAGTTGTATTATGATAATGTTGGCGACAATGCAATACGGAGGTTTCAAAATGCTGCTTTAAGGAGTGGCAGTTTGGAAATTACATTATCCAAAAATATTTTTGTGCAAGTACCTATCTATTTTTGTGGAACCATTTAAATTCTTTTGTAGAGCAATTATTTATTTTGAGTCGCTTCACTCAGTCCTGTTTTCATTTATTATTTTATCGAAAAGCAATTAAATGGACTTATTTTAAATCTCCCTCTTTGAAATCGACGTTGAATTTTATGGCATCTGAAGCGGTGTTTGACATTAAGGGCGAGTCTTTCTTGATTGAAGAAGACTTATAAGGGGTGCAGTTCTAATTCTTTTTAATTAATTTGCCCCACCCCCACAATAATTCAATAGACTCCCAAGGCTTCCAGCGAAATTCAGTTGAAAATAAAACAGGCGCGTCTTTTGAGTCTCTTGGTTTCTACTCAAATTCTATAATTGCCGTTTGCTCTTTGTCCGCGCCTTTCCTTTTTGGCAGAGCGACTATGATGTTCCGTTTGTAATTACCCTAATAAATTAATGCAGATATAGCACGGGCATAAGAATAATTTCATATAAAAGTAACATCTAACCGACTCTAATTCATAAACAAGAAATTGCGTGCGCAAAATGTACGAGTTGTAAGGTGGATTGGACAAGAAAGTCTGAAGGAAAAGGTACGTCAACATTAGAGTGAATGAGCGCAATAATTCTTCGGAAACCAAACAAGTGTAATAACACCCAGCATCATGTTCCCCCGAGAGCACTTCGATCAGGGATGTGGTTTTCCCTAGCACAAATCGTAAACGTGATACCACGTGCACGTGGACACTGGTCGCAACCGGGTGTCAACACCAAGACCTCATCTATCACGCCAACACTCAAACCCCTTTACAACTTTTCCGCCCAACGTTCCACTCAGCATGCACGTAGAAAAATCGGAATACGAAGACGTATTCATATATTCCTAGCCAACGACAATATTTGAAAATAGAAAAAAATCACCCTGTATATTATAACTTCACAATACGTAATTGTAATAATCTCTACCTTTTAAAACGTTGAATTAAGCATTCAGGGATCCACTTTTCATAACCAAATCCAATGGGATGAACGCGCTCACATGAACTAACTAGATTTCAATACGCCCCGGTATTTCTAGTGATTTCAATTAGTTTGTATTTGTATTAGCCGGTTCATTTGTCACGTCGAGCAAGACTAATCTGTTTTCATTGCATCGAATCGTTTGTAGCGAATAACAAAGAAGATTTATCGACAAATTAAACAAAATGTCGTTCCGGGCTACGTCAGATAACTGGCACAATTTGAATTTCCGATCTGTTTAGATTTGTGGTTGCTCCCTAAGTGATGCCGCATATCATTAGAGCAATGCGGCCCCCGTCCTTAATGGACTGTACAAACATATAATTAGGGAGTCGTAGAATCCGCAATTATTGTTAATGTCCTATATCTTACCCCATTAGATAAAGCCGTGTCGATAATTAAACTAAGAATCCAATTCGAACCGGAAACTTAAACTCGCATTAAGGAAGTTGAGTGATTAAAGGAATGGACGATACGTACCGTGTTCTGAAGCGCGAGTGGGGGTGGGGGATTGATTGGTTTTATTACAGTGAAAGCCTATCAATCAAAGAGGTGGTGGATAAGAGGGTAATGGCACTTTTGCCCGATGTGTACATTGCTCTTAAAGTAAACAAAACTAGCACGCATTGGCGCCACCGCCATTATAAATTAATTGTGTTTACAATCCTCCAGAACACCGGCCATTAAAAATACAATTACCAGGGCAAACTAATATAGATGTCAAGGAAATTATTCCGGCGAACACCGCACCTTTTTACCCGACTGTTCTGCAAAAATAATATGCTAGAAAAAGACGAAAGCCACAGGCAGTTCGTCCAGGCCGCCATAGACTAAGAACTAGGGACAAACTATGGCGCCTTCAACATTCAAAAATTCTGAATTATTTGGATCTTACAAATTTGGCAATCAGCACCTTCGCGCTGTCAAATTGCCTGGCAACAAAATTTCGTTCAAAACAGTCATTTATCGGACAAAATATAAAGTACTCGTCAAATTACAATGAAAAATACGAAATTTGGAACATCGTCATGGTAGCAAAAGGTAAATAAAAAAGTTATCGCTGTAGGGATAACTTTTCTTGATGTCATTTTGACAAAAACATCACGGCTTACGAGATTTTATACATATGAATTAAATTACCGGGGGGTAAATACATAAGAGACCATTTTTTATCGATAAATACATGTTTAATTGTATGAAATTTTTATTGTCATGGCAAATAATCGAGAATCAAGGTAGTGAAAAAATCGCGAGAGCTTGCTCGAGCGATTTTTTCTACTTCCCTTGATTCCAAATTTTTTGCCGAATGGGAATAAAATTTGAATACAATTTGAAATGTATTTATCTTATAAAAAAATGATCTCGAATGTATTTTAGGGAGGTTAATACACAACTACATTATATGGACACTTTAATTGGAAATAGAAGATTTAATGAAACAATAAACATTTTAAATTAACAGAACATATTAAAATATTTAAATATATTGTGTAGAGTTTGACTGATCTTTATTTAGTTACATACATATTTGGAACATTGAAAGTGCAATGGTTATATGTTATATTATGACCAGATTTTTTTTGCATATTATTATTATTAATGTTTTCAGTGGTAAAATTTTCTTGCCTCATGTTTATATCTCTTGTAGTTTCGATTCCAGAAGGTCCAGGCCTCAGGTTGTTTATTAAACTAGCATGATGTTCCTCGTCTAACTGTAAATAAGGGCCTAATGACTTAGCATTTGCATGTCCAGTCATTTTGATGAGCTGTTCTTCCGGGACACCTGATTTAGCAAGATTTGATACAGCACTTGATCGATTTGAATGATTCGTGATTTTGTTTGTCAGAGTATCAAGCCCTATTCTTTCAGCAGATTGTTTGGTCCATTTTCCAATCTCATTTACTCCATAAGGCATATTTGTGTACCATTCAGAATTGCTTTTATTCCAGTAAGGATTTACAGTCAGAAATAGTCGATCTGACGTAATTCTATTAGTGCGTTTAGAAATAAGCTTTTTAAATAACCTTACCGGGCACATATCGAGATTATTGTAATTAGGCACTAGCCACTTACTGTCTGATAATTTTTGAGCTCCACCCTGGCATGTTTGGAAACAATCGGGTTGTATTCAATTCTTCCGGTTACGTTACCATTTGATTTCTTTTCCTCTTTAAAAAAATGCACTTTGCATTTTGCTGCCTCTCCCCCTCTCCAGGCTAGTTCGAATGCTATTATATGATACAGTCTTTTTTGAAGTCCTTCTGGACAATCTTCGTTCCACAGATTCATTATTGTATATATTTTTTTCTCACTCAGAGCAGTCGAACTTTGCTTCCTCTTTCCGAGAATAGACTGAAGCCGCTTTCCTTTCGCATTTTTTGCATCCCTTGTTTGTTTGAATTCAATATCTGTAAATGGATTAAATTTTCGGGCGTACTCTTTGCAGTATTTTTCTTGAAGGAGTTTTGCAGTAACATTCCACATGGTCTTTATAACGCATTCTTTATAATCTTCACCATCAGCTCTCTTCATATTAAAAGCCCAATCATTCATTATCAGTCCAAGCTCTTGATTTGAAGTAATTTCTAGAAGTTCATAATGATTCTCTTTTAAAAATATTTCGAACTGTTTCCATATTGAGTTTTGATTTTTAACTGTACTCCTCGGAGTAACACTGTACAGATTTTTGAACATCTTCCAAAGATTCTTGGCCAAATCTTGCCATTTCAAAACGACGATGTTGCAAGAAAACTCAAAAATAATATGACAGTGACAGTTGCCAAGGTAGAAATTTCAAAACTATCATTCACAGCATAGTTGATTAAAAGCAAGGCGCATATTTATCAGTTGTTGGAAAAGCTAGGTAGGTTTTTATCGTTTACAATGACAGTTGATTGGTCGATTTTAAGAAATTGAAGAAATATCATTGGCTCTTAGAATAGGCGTGTATTAACCTTAATAAATTATTCCATTGGTATTGGTAGTACACGGAGTATTCTATTAATTCAACATTATTACTACCAAAAAGTAACCCAAGAAAACATAAACTACCTAACGAAATTATAGTTTCAGTGAAAATCTAAAACTCGAAAAACTTTATGCGTTTTCTTGAAAATCCAGAAAACAAAAAAATCATGAAGAAATATTTCTGGGTAACACCCGCACCAATGGAAATGAACAACAAGAAGTAGAGAACGAAGATAACAGCAGTAGGTGTGAGGATTTAACCGTTTTTAAGATTTTCGTTGTAGAAACTAGATTATTTCTAGAAATTTGTGTTTTTAGTTAATAAATATTTTTTATGGTTGTGCATTCCATGTATAAACAAGTTTCTTACAACAATGTTTCTTTTTTCAGCTAAAAACAACATAATTATGTCAATTTTTTTTAAATTTTTCTTGGTCAACCAAAGTAAAAATTATTGACCCAGCTATTTGACACTTAATACCTTCAGTTATCCTATGACGATATTAAAGGACTGCAAAAGAAAAAAATTAACTGTGAATTTCTATGTACTTTGAAATTAGAAATTTCTTCTTTCAAACTAGAAATTTCTACTTTTAAACCAGAAATTTTTACTTTTTGAACTGGAAATTTCTACTTTCAAACTAGAAATGTCTACTTTTATACTAGATATTTCTACTTTTAAACTGGCAATTTCTACTTTTTAAACTAGATATTTCTACTTTTAAACTGGAAATTTCTACTTTTTAACCTAGAAATTTCTGCTTTTAAACTAGAAATTTGTAGTAATCAGTGGTACTGGACCGTTCGAACAGAATGCGGCAGCATACGAGTATATAGCAAGTTACATTGCATGGTTTGAGTGTGTAGGGGAAAGCACCGTTCTGATGAGTCCCAGAAGGACGAAACCAGTTGGTTTGCGGTTTTCCATACGCATTGCAATATTTAAACAAAGACCTGCTTAAAAGCACGTACGTACATAGAGACATTATGATTGCTTCAAAGCCACCTTAGGTGGGGTATTATTCTGTGACGTCTCGAAGTACAAAAAATCTGGATTTAATTCTGTAATTCAATGTCTGGCGGGGTATTTGCCCGAGGAGTATTTGTTCGACCGATCCAGTACCACTGATTACCAGAAATTTCTAGTTTAAAAGCAGAATTTTCTAGTTTAAAAATTAGAAATTTCCAGTTTAAGAGTAGAAATATCTAGTTCAAAAAGTAGAAATTTCCAGTTTAAAAGTAGAAATCTCTAGTTTAAAAGTAGAAATTTCTAGTTAGAAAAGTAGAAATTTGTAGTTTGAAAGTAGAAATTTCCAGTTTAAAAAGTAGAAATTTCTAGTTTCAAAGTAGAAATTCATAGTTTATTTTTTTCTTTTGTGGTCCTTTAACGCCGTCGTAGTTATCCATTACAAATTATAAAAAAATATAAAAAATTAAGTTTAACGGTTGGTAAGTTAACCAGTTGTTTCCGATTTCCTCAAAACGCTATTTCTGGACAAATGCTTTATGATATCAACGCCTCAATCTTTTCAATAGCGAATCCCTAAGTTTCTTATTAATTTTGATAAGGAACCAAGTTCTTTTTCCAAAATACTTCGCTTTTTAGAGCATCCTTTAAAATTGGAAGAGTCAAATTTCGTACTTCCATTTTCAGACGGTTTCCTGAATTTATATTTTCTTTCTCATTTTTAAAATAACTTAAGATTCAGTACCATGTTTCTCGAATGGGCTGCCGTGTCATCAGCAAAAAAAGCCAGATTTGTTTTGTCTAGGAATGTCGCAGGTCTAGATGTTGTACAGGGTGGACCCTAAGATCGAACCTTGGGGTACTCAACAGTAATAATATTTCTTACCGAGGACAAGGCAGATTCCAACGGTATTTTAAATGTTCTTTTCTACAGAATGAATGTACGAGTATTAATTGTAATATATGCAATAATATTAATATTATTGGGTTGGGGATCAACTAAGTATACACATACGAGTCTCAATAGCAACTGGTTTATATTTCATATCTGCACATGACAATTCTATATAGATGTGCCCTCTCTCTTCTATGTTCATACAATTATATATGTGACATCTCCCCATTAACAAAACTAGTTTTACATATAAATTAAATTTCTGATTCTATCAATTCAACTTAACGATATTTTGAAAATTCTTACAACTTAACTTACATAACAACTGAACATAATTTTACTACAACTTAACTTACATAACTGAACATAATTTTACTCATTATAATTTAACCTTGAAGGGTTTTTAATTTTTCTACCAAATCTGGAATAAACAGAACCTGAAATGCGTCTATTATTATTTTCAACACCTTCAGCTTCCCCTTCACTTGCTAGTGTATCGTCACTTTCATTACCAGATTCAGGCATATCATTATCATTATTTGTGTCTTCTTCATTGACATCATCATCAGAATAATAACTTAAATTATTTTCAATATAGGGTTTCAGAAACCATCTATTTCTCCTTTTTGTTGTTGTGGAGCCATTTTCTTTAACAATGTAAGAATTTTTATTTAATTTTTCACACACTATACCTGGTTTCCAAATATTTCCATTTTTAATATAGATTTTATCATTAGGATTAAATGGTTTTAATGTTTTAGTTCTTTTATCATAATAATATTTTTGTTTTGTTTGTCTATATTGTAAAAGTTGTTTTTGTTTTTTGTAATTAATTGATTTTGGTTTGAATAAATTATATTGTGCAGGAATAAATCCCTCATTTTCCTACCAAATAGCAATTCACTTGGAGATGGAATTTCATTAGTTATAGGGTTGTTTCTATATTCTAATAAAGCCATATTCATATCATTTTTATCATGGTCACATTTTTTTATAATATTTTTTACAGTGCCAACACATTTTTCCAGCATTCCATTAGACTGTGCATTACAGTGGCGTAACAAAGGATGACAGGGCCCGTATGCAAAACTGCTTAGTATGCCCCCCCTCCGTGTTATAGAAATATTTTGAATGAGAGGTTTCAAAATTGGGAGAAACATAAAAGTTAAAAACTTTTTTTTATTTCACTGCTAAATACAAATAAAATAAAACCCAGATAAAAACCAACGTAGGTATGTATTAAAATTATTTTTCTACGGATTTTCATTTCCTACGGCCACATTGTAAGGAAATATTCATTTCCTCCGAGTTTCATAGGCTACTAAACTGTCATTGAGACATTTTAATTCAATGATCAGGAAATCATACCCCAATCATTACATAGAGAATCAACCGCCTCTAAGAGGCTTTGTCAGTTTGACAAAGCATTACTGTCACTGTGCAAGGCAGTCCCCATAAATTCAGTCAATTTATGCAATAAAACACTATTCTTAAGTAGAAGTAAATATGGATAGCGATTGTTACAATAAAATATTAAATTTAACACCCCCAGGTATCGTAGAAATGGCGATAGTAACCTGTTTAAATTTACTTCCAAAAATATCAAAGAGAAAATACGAAAATTCGTACAGAAATTTCATGGATTGGCGCAAAGATTTTTTTGGAATAAATAAAGTAATCGTAGAAAAAGTATAGTGTACAACTCGCGCGAAATGACCCTTTCCCACTCGTAGGCACATGAATTTTGTAGCACTCGCTTCGCTCGTGCTACAAACTATTCATGTACCTGCTCGTGGAAGATGGGGTATCATTTCGCGCTTGTTATACAATATACTATTTCAAACTATAACCATCTTAATAACTAAAATAATATTTTCTTCTGGCCTTACTATTAGCAAAGCCCTCAACTAGGTCTTTGGTATTCTTTGCCGATGCAGCTGTGTGCTCAATTGCTAGAACAGCTAGAACAGAAAGGTCATGTAGGTGAATTTGACTAGTCGAATTTCTCAAGTAATTTTTGATAATTTTAAGTTTACTAAATGACCTTTCTGTGGTTGCAGTTGTAACGGGAAGAGTCAAAAATAAAAGTAAACAGATTAGCACTTCTGGAAAGTCACTTTCTAGAAAGCCGTATTTTTGAAGCAATATATTTGTTAAGTCTCTCACATGTTTTAATTGATAAGGTCTTTCACCATTGAAACCGCATTAACAAACTGAAATTAACATTTTTTACTAACTGCTTCCGAATATTTTAATTGTATCCTGTCACAGCAATCTACAATTTCGCTGTCTTTCATACTAAGAAAATGTTTGGGTTGTAGAAATCCAAATATATTTGTAATTCCATGGAAACTTTTGAAACAGTTTTCAAGTTGCTGGATGACTACGTCAGTTGTTAAATAGAACACATTAACCTTAATCCTTAAACAGCATTTCTGGAGTTAGAAAAAGTGTACGGAGTGGTGAGCCAAAAAGCGAGGTCCCATGCTTTGAATACCATAGTCGGCGTCTTTGATAAGAAGGACGCAAAACAATTAAAATTATAACAGGACACGACAAAGAGGGATACAATTAGAAGCAAAAAAAGAACATAGTTAAATGTATAATTATTATATTACAACCAATCAAACCCAGGATTGAGCCTAGGAGAAATTCGATTCGAGGCTCTTTTAGAGGTACGGTCTGGTCGGTGTGGACAAGGGCCCCCCTAGGTGTTGGGCACCGCATAACAGGGCATACCCTTCGTTACGCCACTGGTGCATTAAGAGGGCTAGAAGTGTCATGTTTAAAATCCCAAACTTTACTAAAATTTGCAAATTCTGTGCTGTCAAATTGGGGTCCGTTATCTGAAAATACCATAAAGGGTATACCATGTATAGCAAAAATACTCTGCAAATGTTTAATTACGCTTAAAGACGTAGTACTAGTCATTTTTCTAACTTCTGCGAATTTTGAAATTAGGTAAATATTTTTGTTATATTCGAATAAATCAACTCCCACTTTTTCCCAAGGAAAATTTGGGACAGGGTGTGGAGTAAGAGGTTGTTTGTAATTATTTTTTGAAAACCTCTTGCATGTTGAACAGGACAATACCAAATTTTCAATATCTCTGGTCATTCCTGGCCAATATAAAAGTTCAGCAGCCTTTATTTTTTTATTTTTTTTATTTTTTTATTTTTTTATTTTTTTATTTTTTTCTCAATAGCACGGACCGACTGCGCCATGTAATATATGTATACGCATACGAGTCTCAATAGCAACTGGTTTATATTTCATATCTGCACATGACAATTCTATATAGATGTGCCCTCTCTCTTCTATGTTCATACAATTATATAAGTGACATTAATTATTTTATCAACGGAATTCTGATTCCCAGAAATGACATTTTGTGAAGCAGGCCCATGCATCTCTTATTTCAGCTTCAGTTGCTTGTTTTTGGGCCACCAGGATTTCCTTTTAATCTTTGATGAGTAGTATTAGTACTCCTGAGTTTTTATTGTTATGACCCTACTCGGTATCCTAATTATTCAGATTTATTCCGCATGATATTTAATTGCCACATGCACGATATTAGTTTTTCGACCACGCCAATCAGTGGCATTAATTTGTGTATATTGTATAGAATCGTGAAGCTATACGAAATTCACGTACCAAAATATTCACACGTGTGAGCAATTTGTTGCACCAGAGCAGTTGCTAATTGGCGTGCAGCTACACTGCCATAATGCGAATAGCGCAATGAATGGACGCCCCAACGACGCGTTCACTTTGCAATATTCCAGACATTGTTACACAATAACACTTGTTGCTAGGTTACCTTGATCAGTATGC
The DNA here is from genome assembly GCA_963966045.1 of Xestobium rufovillosum. NCBI lineage: Eukaryota > Metazoa > Arthropoda > Insecta > Coleoptera > Ptinidae > Xestobium > Xestobium rufovillosum. The sequence goes on along the minus strand of OZ014492.1, from coordinate 44,959,290 downwards.
ACCATGCGTCTGTGAATCACTGATAGACCAATCTGCAAGACAACAAGTGATACCACGTATAGGTATTATAATTTATTGTACTGATAGATGATACTAAAATGAGTTGTTTACGTGTGGAGCAAAATGAGACTGAGAAAGCTGGGGGTGAATGCGAATGTAACAAAATCATTTCGCGTCTGGACGTCAGCAGGAATAATAATAATTTAATATGAGCCGGCATTCCGAGCAACATTCTGATATGGTAATAATACCAAAATGATGCTAGGCGTAGACGTGCGTCGACTACTACCAAACCAGCATGGTGAGTAATCTTTTCTCTGTTGTAATGTCAGAAGTAAGCGGGGCAGGGATAAAGAACCTGCCGGGGGGCTGTGTATTCGCTCCGGGTGCGTGTTACCCACGAGGCCGGATATATCCGCCTATCCATTCTCGACACAAAAGTAACTCTGTGAATATAAATCAACGTCATTGTGCAGACTACAGATCATCAAGGACCTGCAGCGCCAACAATTTCTATCCTTAAAGAAGTTGTGTCGGGAGGACAGCTAATCCCAGGAGCGAGACAGGTGGGAGATGTCGATGTCATCACATCCAGGATGATGTCAATATAATACGAGGATGTTTTTCTTAATCAAGAATTTACATGAAATCAGTTGATTCATTTTCCATTATATCCTGCGCCTCCACCAAAATTACCATGTACTGAATCTAAAACCCATCATTAGAGCTGCAAAATATTTAAGTTATTAGGATGAAAGCGTGATGAATGAATGAATTAAATAAAAAATTATGTGCAGATACTAAAAAAGTACATTTTTTTAAGAAATTTCAAGATACCGTACGCTATTGACCCCCGGATGAAACAAAACTTAAAACCTCAAGTGATGATTCAGTTTCTTGCATTGTCTTCGCATTGTCGGACCATCGTAAGGTTGATTGTATTTCTTTTTTCCAAAAATTGCAATTACCTACGTAAAATACAACACACAAGGCACCTATACCTTATATTATTGACTTCGTTTAGGGTTTTCCTCCTTTACCCTTTAAAAATTCACCCTTTGCGGTTAGGAGACGATAGATGAAACGGTAGCCTTTAAGACCCACTGGCAGATATGTTGCAATATATATGCTAAGCTCTTCAGTATCGAACTCGATATTGTTCCACTATTCTTTTATTAAAGATTTTGTAAGTTAAATTTATGTTCCCCACAATAAAAGGTACAACCCCAGCGACAGTTCAGCACACATAATTTCTAATTTCATGTACGATGGTCGTATTACTGACTTATAATATACTGCATGTCAAAATTAAATTATTATGTGAAATATTGTTCCGTGAATTTATGTATGCCCTACAAACCAGGCGGATTAAATAACGTGCCAGAAAGTCCTTTTCTTCGAGTCGTAAGAGTTTTATGTAGCAATAACCCGGGTCGACCCTACCCTAGTTATTAACTCTGGCCCTTTAATTTTGATGCACCAAAAACCAATAATACTAAATGTTTTACGAGGAACATTAGGCACTTGCTCGGTCGCGCTCTCCGTGGCCCTTGAAGGAGGATAATTAATAACGCTAGGATGCCCTGTAATCTTGAGAAAATTCGTATTTAATGTGTTCATTTAATAAAGTGTTGTATTCTTACTATATAGTCGCTCAAAGGACATCTTTGTCAACAATATTTGTTTAATACCTCTTCCATATAAATTTAGTTAGATTGTACAGGGTGTCCTATTTTCGTCGTGATTTGGCGGTTTCAATGATTTTCTAAATCATTTCTAATCCAAAACGTCCTTGCCTCTGACGTTCAAAAGTTTGGTGCTGATTTGCATCAGACCAGTGACGCACATTATGCCTGTTAAATAATCCTACGCTGCTTATGTGAGTTTCATCTGTCCAAATGACAGACCGCCCAAATTCTGGATTTTCTTGAATTTTATTTAAGTACCCTCTATGAAAATTAAGCCTTCTTTCTTGATCTCCCGGGAAGAGATGGCGAATAATTTGAATTTTATATAGCCTAAATTTTCCTTTTTTAATATTTTTTGAACTTTTGTTTTGGAAACACCAATTTGTGATTCGATTTCGCGACAAGAAGTTTTTGGTGTCGCCTCAACCAACGATAAAACATTTATTTCTTCCTCTTCCCTATTTCCTTTATCATAAATTTTGTTTCTAGGTTTATTGAATGATCCATAGTGAATTAAATTTGATTTTAATCTCGAAAACATCATTTTGCTTGTTTGTCTTCTTTCTGGGTATCTAAGTTTAATAAATCGATGGATAGGTAACTGGAAATGGGTATCTAGGAATTTTTTATGTACCTGTTGAGATATAGGTATATCGATAAAAAAATATATAAAATAAAGTTAATACGGTAAGTAGTAAATTATTCACAAACATATGAAAGTCAATAAACAATGGATTGATAATAAATGCAATAAAATTGAGAACAAGTTAGGGGAGGATAGACTAAGAGTAAGAAACACCCTTATCAGAACAGAGTAAAAGACAGATAGGTGCCAAGAATATTTTTATCGTTATTATTATCTTGATTTGGAAAATAGTGCAGAGAAACAAATTTTTATTATGTATTGTTCAATTTGTACTGGCAAGCGAAATGTCGCATTTAACCCCGTTCGACAGCAGCTAATACTCGCGAAAGGGAGGAAATTACACACAAAGGCATTCGATGCCACGTTATTACACTTTTTATTATCTCGCTAGTGAAAATTGGGCTCTGTTTACTCCATTTTTCAAATGCGTTTGTTTCAATATCGACTATAGACTTTTATACTTTAGTAGCGCAAAGGGGATGAATAATGATCATTTCAGTTGAAGCCGAAGGGGTAATTATCCAAGAAAACGAGCAACGATGAGCTAATTTCCAATTACACACAAGTTTGACAGTAATTATAATGAAGGGCGGCTAAGAATGTAGTTACATTGAAGGAAACGTGGAGTAAAGGAGCAGCAGAGAACACAATTTCTCGGCTGAGCATTGAAGCATCATCCCCTATGAAATTACCTGATTAAATTTTCATATTCAATCTTGAGTTGTTTACCCTCGGGAAAGAGTCGTACGGCTTCCAGCGAGGTATATATACGTACTCTGTAAACTTAATTGTGTCTAAAGGTCCTCAGGAATATACTACCTTACAAGTGAGCCTCTAAAACCGACCGATCAGCCTGATTGATGTCTGGCATTTCGACAGATTATGTTTACGCCACACACAAGCTCAAACATGTGCTTTAACAACTGTAAACCCTGTGTTCTATACACACAGACTCCGAAATGATGTAAATTGGGCTTACATATTCTGTTCCTTGCAGGTGCAATATGCATGCTTTCTAACCCGAACGATCGGCAAGAGCTAGAGCGTAGTGCTCCGGTCGATGTAGCATATCGAAGCTATTCTCCTTATTGCCGACTAGTAGTAGTAAAATGGGAGTTCTAATTCCATCCACCACAGTTCTCCAGTCGTTGGCGTCTTTCAAGGTCATTCCTGAAGAAGTGCACATAGTGATCGTACATAGCGATCGTAGGCCAAGTTGGTGGTGACTGAAGAAGTCGTTGATCGCTGGCTTCCTGCAGCAACCTCTGGTGTCTCAGAATGTCGTCGGCAGTGCCGAAGTGCTGGACGCCGTCTTCGAAGTGAGCATCCATTGGGGAGACGCTCCCTCCTCCCCGCCACCAGCGTCCTGCCTTAGGAGATTACGTTCGTTTCTTCAGCAACAACGACCTTGAAAGCTACTAGAGGGTGCTGCAAAAGTCGGCTGATATCCATTTCTTCAGCAACCATAACTTTCACCCACGATTACTTCTTCAGGACCGATTATCTTCTTGATTATAAATAAGTTCTGTCATTTCTTGCCAATAAAATCATCTGGTGCAGCTATAAAATGGAAGGAATAAGATGGTGAATTGAAATAATTGTTGGGATACTTTTATAAAGAATTTCTCTGTAGTGTACAAATCTGAAAAACTAACAACTGAAACAACTTGAAATACGCTATGTCACAAAACAATAAATCATATTTTTAATTTTGTGAATTGCTGGCATGCAGGTATATTAAAAATAATAAAAACTCGTTCGACGTCTCGGCTCCGTTTAGGATTCGTATCAAGATTTATTTAAGAAATTCGAGATATTTATTGTTGACCATCCAAGAAATTACAAGAAATCGTATAATGGATAACTATGGACAAAATCAAACAACAAACTTTTACCAAGACATTTTTTTGCAGGTTTGGTTTTCATATTACAAACGTTTTAAGATATTTTTCTAAGATATATACATACATATTATATAATTAATATTTTTTTATTAAAGTGCAGAGAGCAAGATATTCTAATTTTTTAAACTACATCAACCCAAACAAATACTGAAAATTTTCATTATAATTTTAAAATTAATAATATTTTTTTAAATGTTTAAATGTTCTTATTTCTGATTGTTATAGTACTATATAAGAACTATTTATGCACCAAATACAAATAATAACAAACTTCCAACTGTCATATTCTGATTATTCCTAACATTATTGCTCCCTACTTTACCGACTTAAACTCCACGCAACTTTAGCTTTCTGGGTATCAAAACATCAATTCAGATGACCAATCACAAGCGGTTGTAAGCTAATGATGTAACTGGGGAAGCACGTGTTTCTGTTTTAATTCTCCGAAGGCGCGTTTCTTGCTAAAATCGCCATTGTTTCAATGTTGAGCTATTGATGAGTAAATAAATGTAAGGCCATTAAACGCTTAGTTACTTATTTCTATCAAAATTATACTGATTTTCTATTTAGTGCAAAGTCCATTTTATAAACTATCAAAATTTGTATCTAACATTCTTTCCAACATCATAGGCAACAAATGAATTAACCTTCTATACCCTGAAAAATTCAATTCAATTTCTCTGGATGTGGTGTCACTTTTATTAAATTTTTTATAGCTTTTATATTTTTAAATAAATTTCGGCTCCAAACGAGGCCTAAACGTCGAATTTTACTATGTTTTCATCATTTTTGTTATACCCACATTTCAGCAATTCACAAAATTACAAAAGACGTTTAAAAATTGGCAGAAACTGGGAAATAATTTAAAATGAAGCAAAATGTTATTTCCAAACATGTTTTCCAATTTTTATGTTAATTTCTCTAACACACGCTTCTTTGCAGATATGGATCGTTCCTATCGCTCAGATGATACTGAAGATGCCGTGACGACAGACAATCCCACCACCCCTTTTCCCACACCTCCCCCTACTGTAGCATCCCCAAGATCGCCTTTACCTTTGCATCGTCAAGCTTCCCCTTTTCCACTAGAAAACACAAACGCTAGGAGAATGCATTACGCGAATCCTCAAGATCGTCTACGAGGAACGAATGGTACTAACTAGTTATCTGTATTGTATGGTTCATAGTGTTTATCTATGCTTTTCTTTACTCTAGGTGAAACCGTTTATTCAAGTAACAAAAAGCCTGGGAGTAATAATACATTGGGAAGAAACGGAAGAGGTAGGCATCGAACAGGCGGCATGACTTCTTCGAGTAGTGCCACGTCTTGTAACAGTTGCGCAGATGGTGTGCGTACTGGGAATGATATAACGTACCACGGTCACTCAGATGCGCAGCAGCGGCTCTGTTTAAACAACGGTAAGACTAGCATTAATTTGTTAGATATGAAATAGCATAACAGTCAAGTATAATCAACCACAGGTGCCGAAAGAGAGGAAATATCGTTAATAACAAAGCAATATCCAGGCGTATCATAAATGCTGGTTAATACTGTTATCAATGTTTGTAGTGACGGGCGCTCCCTGGAATCCACTGAAGGGATTACCGCACCGAGCGGCCCTCTGGCCGACGGATCTACAATCTAATTACTAAAAAATGGATCCAGACGCAAAGGATATTTGCATGTTTTTAAATTCGTTAGGAGGAAGAGAGAATTATTCTCTTGTTTCCAATTCGAAGATGCAATTAGTTTTAAAACTCTCCGACAGGTAGAGCGTCAGAACTAGTTTAGGTGGAAAATACGAAGGGATGTAGACTTAATTCAGTTGTGTCGGATGGCGGATGCATGTAGAGGCGAGATCAATCCTGTGTTAAGTTAATTATCAGTCAACACTCATTACCCAAAGTTCTCGTACGTGTTAATTGTATTACAAGAGTTAGGTGTCGCAGCTTGTCCGACTGACTTACTGTCACGTCCGGGCTTCCAAGTTCCAAAATGTTTATCCTCTCTTTTTATCGTTAAATAGGCTCTGTTTTCCATATTGTGTGAGTCACCGAGTCATCTCTTCTTCTTGTAGTAACATCTGTAGTTATCAATTTATTGTTGTCCGTCATGCATCATGCTGGTTACAATAATCAGTATCATGAACTTGGTCAGGGCAGTCTACTGTTAAAGCTGTTGACTTCTTGAATTAGGCCACAGTTTACCAAGGATTTTTCCTTCTTAAGTATTGAGTTTTCAAGTACCTACACATAAAAAGAATGGTTTATACTGTGGCTAGTCTACCGGTAACGGCTGGCTAGAGAATCAGGAAAATGTAGATTATGTGGCGCAGAAGAAAGTGCTCGCTTAGTGACCGAAAAATTTTGGATTCAATGCTCGTGTAAGATCCACCTTTTTTGCTTTTTTCTATCAGGTTCCCCGTCAGGTAAGGGATCATCATAACACCAAAGCGGTTCTACCTATTTGAATAAATAAAAAACACAAAGTCATCATCAGTCGTCACATCTTTGCCACAGTTGTCGCGGTTGTCTATAGCCAGCCGTTACAGGTTTACTAGCCACGGCATAAAATTTAAAACAGAAACTTTTATTATTGCAGTTAGGTAGTGTAAGTTTTATAAACATTATTTTTATTAATGACGATGAAGGGAGTCATCAAATTCATGATAATCTGAATGTGATTGTCGATTGTTATAGAGCTTTTTTACATGCTTAGTAGGCCTTGAATGTCTCTGTGACAAAGGAATCCAAGGCTGATCAAAATCAAGTTTATATTCCATAGCGGAATGGTTTGAATACCTTAGGGCTCTTATGTCTGTTAAGCAAAGACCACCAGTTCTCCTTCCCGCCCGTTTTTTATTTACTTCATCTGTTATTTCTTTTTTTTCACTTATATTTCATTTTCATCTCGTGCATTATTTTCGTCCCAATGAGCATTATTTACTTCCTCCCCTATTTCGTTATTTCCATTCTCCTGTATTTCATTTTCTTCCTGTTCATTAGCGTCAAGACGGAGAAGGGCTGGGTTCTCTATAGCTATACAAGGAAAATTATAAAAGGGAAACATATTAAAATAATTCTATTAATTTGCCTATGTACATTTGACTAATTAAACGGTATAATATTGAGCTTCTTGAGGTAAAATCTAATCGGTATTTATTCACTTGAGCGAATAGCAAACGAGCACTGGGTCCTGCACCAGATTTCACAAGCAATTCTCCCAGTGACGGTACCCTGCGTAACCGCCGGTTGTTTTGTCGAATGATTTAAACTGTGTACGCGGTGTCTGGATTTGTCGTCGCGGCACAGATGTGCAAACTAGACCGGATGTACACTTGGGTGCAATGAAATTGACCCACTTACCTAGTATTTTAGACAAATTCTTTTTCCAGAGAGTTCTTTTATAATCTAGTAAAATAATATATACTTAGTGTAAAAGATTATTTTACTTATTTATGCACATATGTACTTATTTATGCACATATGTGCACATATGCACATTTTTAAGTTTTATGTTGTTTCACATTTTTACATTCTTAAACATAGCAATAAAGAATAAACACATTTTCAGCAGGATATTACAACGTATAATAATAAAAAATATTTCAGATAGTGGTATAATTTTTTGACAGATCTCTTTTATTTAAGTCATCTTAACTGATGATAGGATCGTTGTAAATCATAAAACCGGTCAAATATTTAAATAAAACGTTATATATTGGTAGTTCGCAGAGTAATTATTTGTTTCATCATGAACTTCTACCAAAAAGTAAAAGAAGAAAATATTAACCTAACCGTGCTAGATGTCGTTCAATCGCTCACTGAAGGAGTGCGAATTTTCACTGCACGGAATACATTCAGCAGTGCTAATTCATGGATCGAACATTCACTGCACCCATCATTTTGTAGAACAAGTCTTAATTAGCCTGTTATACATTTACAACAGATCAGCTTTATTCGTAGCCTCATAGCAACAATAATTAAACACCGGCACTTACTTCTGGTAGTTTACCGTCGGTTGTATGCCGAAAGGTTACACATAAATCACTACTTATCTACAACCTCATAGCTAGATCAGTTTTGAAGTCCAGCAATGAAAAAATAAACATGTCTTTTAATTTTGTTTCAAAAAGACGGCTACCCAAATCATGCTGTCGATCATGTGAATGACCTCTTTTTCCTTAATTTCTTTCCAGGTGTGAATGAAGAGTCTCCACCAGAGCCGGCACCACCCGAGGTTCCACCTCGAGGTCCTTCGTTACATTCTACAACTCTTCGACGCCTCACAGATTATTCTTTGCCCGTGGAAGAAACTAACCACACCGAGGAGAATCCTCAGTTTCTGTCGACTCAAGGAGGTGAGTTCCTATTGAAAGCCATTTTTCTACAGTATTTTCTATAAGGGTAGAAGGGAAGAGTTTCTGGGGTTAACACTGGCAACACTAGGTATATTTTTACGTGTTACTATTGCATATTTCATTTAATGGGAGAGGAAGCGCAAATCAAATCGTAATAGTCTTGCCATTGTAGTTAGACGTTATAGTCATTAGTTTAATTGCAGTAAAAGGACGGTCAGCGAGTGGACTGGAGTCTGAATGCGGTAGATGAATACTAATGTAACGGTCTCGCGACGGTGGTAAACTTTATAACCACTTAGTAGTGCATTAGTAGTGATTGGGGACAAGTAGTGTCGCCTGGCAATCCTCTGGAAAGACGCGTTTCTCCTGCGTTCTCCGGGCGTCTCTCGCCCCCCGAAGCAACATCTTTAATGCCCGACTGTGGTTTAGTATGATATATCACGGGATTGCGATGCTCCCGAAGTAAACCACTTTGTAAAAGTTTCACACCCTCGTCACTCTTTTTGATGCTACCGGTAATCTGCTACATAGGGCTCGTATTTCATCAATTGTATGCAAACTACCGCATTACATGTAATGAACTCTGTGGGCCGACGCTTTCTTGGATATTCATGAAGTTCTAACACTGTGTAAGTACATCAAGTACCTAAAGTATATCAATTCCATGTAACCCAGATTTATTAGTTATTAATTCGTAGTAGTTAGAAAAATCGACCCGAACTTGCTCAAACAACTATCCCCCGGGAAAATACCCCGACAGGCATGGAACTACAGAGCAAATCCTTGACAAGTGTGTGTACTAAACGTTGACAAAACCGCCAGGGTAAAATGTCTGTCGCCTTTCATCCGAAATTGGTTTTAAAAAGCTGCTAGGGAGACAAAGCTATAAATAAAATTATAAAATATGAAAAATGGTTAAAATTCAAAGTACAAAAGAACAAAAAAAATCAATCGCCTGTGTATTTGACTATAATTATGTTATTTGTCTCCCATACGTGTATTCTCATATTCATTCAATGATCTTGCCGAATTACACTCGGAATTTTCATATTTTATGGATATGTTCTTGTTTTGCAAACTCAATTTTGTTGCCTGTCAGCGCAATTTTACTTAAAAAACCGTTATCCCAAAAGCGCTCCAACTGACGGTGTCGCGCTTGCGTCGGCTGACAGTTTTTTCGTCAAATTGCTCATCATCATCATAAGGTTCTCAGTCCGAAGACTGGTTGGATGCGTATCTCCACTCTTTTCTATCCTGAGCTAACCTACGCATTTCCCTAAAAGTAGAACATCCTACATCCCTAACTATTTGAGAGCAGTAGTCTAATCTAGGCCTACCCCTACCTCTTTTTATTCCTATCTCTGACTCTAGTATGTCGCGAACTATTCCTTCGTGTCTTAGAAGGTGTCCTACCATCCTATCTCTCCTACTCTTTATTGTCTTCCATACCTTTCGCTTTTCCCCAAATCTTTCTAATACTTCCCTATTGCTAACCTTATCTATCCACGGTATCTTTATCATGCGCCTGTAGCACCATATTTCAAACGCTTCTAGTCTTTTTCGATCCGCTTCCCCTATTGTCCAAGTTTCGCACCCGTATAATGCCGTACTCCATACATACGACTTTAAGAGTCTCTTCCTAGTCTCAATATTAACCGTTCTCGAACATAACAGTTGTTTCTTTCTGTTAAACGCAACTCGGCCCTGCGTTATTCTTTGTTTTATATCTTTAGTGCTCTTACCGTCTTGAGTTATTTTACTTCCTAAATAGCAGAAATCCGTGACCTCCTCTATCTTCTCATTTCCTATTTGTATGTCAACTTTAGTTCTATTTTCACATCCACTACATACCAAAATTTTAGTTTTCTTTTTATTGACTTTCATGCCATAGCCCTGTGTCAGAACTACTTCCATTTCATTCAAAGCCGCTCCTAATTCTTCTTTGCTAGATGCTAACACTGCTATATCATCCGCAAATCTGAGCATGTTAATAGTTTGACCCTGTACGTTAATCCCTGAGGCTGTTCTGTCCTTAACAATATTAATAGCATCTTCGATATATAAGTTGAAAACTAGAGGTGACAATGCACATCCCTGTCTCACTCCCTTCCGGATATCTACTTCCCTTCGTTCCTGCTCACATTCTATAACTGCCTTTTGCTCTTCGTAGAGATTATGTATTATTCTTCTGTCCTTATATTTCATCCCTACCTTTCTCAGCACTTCGAACATCTTCCCCCATTTTACGTTGTCGAAGGCCTTTTCTAAATCTACAAATCTTATATAGACGCTCTTTCTCTTTTCTATCGTTTTTTCTATAATTACTCGTAAAGCTAGAATGGCCTCGCGCGTTCCTCTATTTCGTCTAAATCCGAACTGATCTTCTCCTAATATTTTTTCCGCCTTTTTCTCCATCCTTCTTTGCACAATTCTAGTTAAAATTTTTGACGCATGGGAAGTTAAACTGATGGTTCTGAAATTTTCGCACCTATCCGAGCATTTCCTTTTTGGCAAAGCTACCATGATATTCCGTTTGTAATCCTCTGGAATCTCGCTTGTCAGGTATATGCGACTAACTAATTTAAATAAACGATCTATTACCTCTTGACCTGCGCACTTTAAGATTTCTGCCTGCAAGCCATCTTTACCTGGCGCTTTATTATTCCTTAAACTTTTTAGTGCTAGCTCAAACTCTTCTCTCATTATAGGATTCCCTAGGTTATCCCCCTCTACACTGCTTTCGCTTTCTAATATATCTTGCACTTCCTGTCCCGCATATAAGTTTCCTAAATATTCTTTCCACCTATCTGCCTTCTCCCCGCTTTCGATTAGGATATCTCCTGCCTCATTCCTAATGCTTTTGGTACTAGATCCAATTTCTCTAAGATTTCTCCTAATTATTTTATATGCTTCATCAGTCTTTCCTACTTCGAACTTATTTTCCACTTCTTTGCACTTATTATCGATCCATTGCTCTTTCGCTTTCCTACATTTCCGAATAATTTCCCACTTGATCGCCTTATATCTTTGTTTCCCTATTTCATCTAACCTATTTTTATATTTTCGCCTTTCCTCTATTAGACTCACAATATGTTTTGTTATCCAGGGTTTCCTACTTTCATTCTGTTTATGACCCAAAATATCCCTAGCTGAGGAAACTAAACTATTTTTAATGCAATTCCATTCTTCCTCTATTTCCCTAACAATATTTTCGCCCGCGCCCTTTAGTACTTCGTTTGTCTTTTTCTCGAACTTATCGCGCGTATCATCATCTTTTAGTTTCTCTGGGTCAAGATACCTTCTTCCGCTTCGGTTTTTCAAAATCTTAAATTTAAGATTGGCCTTCATAACGACTATATTGTGATCACTATCTATATCTTCTCCTGGATAACTTCTACAATTTCTAAATCTTTGCCTAACAAGAATGTAATCTATTTGATATCTCCCTAGGTCTCCTGGCATCTTCCACGTGTAGCGTCTCCTAACATGATGGTGAAATAGAGTGTTCGCGACCGTTAAGTTATGTTTATCGCAGAACTCTATCAGTCTAGCTCCCCTATCGTTCCTATTGCCTAATCCAAAGGGACCAACTATTCCGCCCTCTCGCCCTGTGCCTACGACTGCATTGAAATCTCCTATAATTATTAAATTTTCGTGTCCTCTCACAAAATCTAGCACATGTTCAATATCACTATAAACTCTACGACCTCATCACTGTAGTTATAAGTGGGCATATATACCTGTATTATTACTGTTTTTACAGGTTTCGAATTTAACCTAACCATAACTACCCTGTCCGAGGGGTTTACCACTAGTAAAATTCGTGTCCCAAGTATTGCACTATTACAAGAGTATTGCACATAATGACATAAGTATTACAATAATTACATAAGTATTACACATAATTACATAAGTATTGCACAAAATGCATAAATATTACATGGTATTACATTAGTATTACATGAGTATTACAACAAAAAACATAACTATTACATTAGCATTACACTAGTATTACATTAGTATTACATGAATTACATAACTATTACACAACTATTACAAAATTTTTACAGGTAATTCATGCATGCAGGTACTTGTAATACTTACTGGCTTTATTTATTTAAGCAGGTAATGCAGATTGTTACCTAATATAAATGATTTAAGAAAAATAAAATAAATAGATAAATAAGCATTTCTTTGGAAATAATATAATAAACTAGTTGTCAACGCATTGACAGAACAGCTTCCTAGCTACAGCCACAACTGAACTGGAGGGCGCGCGCGCGCGCGCGCGCTCCTTCTTTTCGTAATTTTTTTCTCAATTTTTTCCTTATACAACCTATTACGATTTTCGCACATCGTGTAGAGAAAAATACCCTCTATCCGATGCAATACAAAAATATATACGGTCTCATGGAAAAAAATGTTCGATGACGTCATATCTCGGCTCAAAAGTGTTTTAAAAAACACCACTCCATCAGTTTCCTATGAACCATCTCTGATATACGTATGCAAAAATTCAGCAAAATCCGTGGAGCCGTTTTCTCGTAAAAGTGCCAACAGACATACACACATACATACGGACGGAAATGTGCCACCTTTTCAAAAAGTCTTAGAATGACCTGAAACGTCCACATTTGATGAAAAAACACCATGGTCAAAAAACGACTATCACAATAGCTACCTAGCTTAGGCTACGGAGCTAATAAATGTCTAAACATTATCGCGTTAAAACTGTAGTGGGAGCCCGAGTTTAGAGTCCTATTCATAACAGACTACTTAGCTGTTATAAATTAATAATTAAAAACAAGTATTTTTAGGGACATCAAATCGCTCAAATATTATACAGGTGTCCCAAGCAAAATTAGACACCCTAAATAAGTCTCGAGTTAAAAATATTTTGAAGAATTGGGAAAACGCGTCGACCATGATTCGAAGGGGGACATATTTTGAAGTAAAACTGGCACGCTCATCTTCATCCCCTTACCAGACATGGTCAGCCCCTCTGAAATTTTATACAGCAAGGGGGTCAAGTGATAACATCCTTTGAAAAGTACTTAAATTTTTTGCATTGTTATTCAGATAATTTCAATACCTTTCAAACGGTGCATCATTTGACACCCCACTGCTATATAAAATCTCGGGGGCAGTGACCATGTCAGGTAAGGGGATGAAGATAGGTGTACCCGTTTTACTCTAAACTGTGTCCCCTTTCGAATAATCGTTGACGTGTTTTCCTGATTCTTCAAAATATTGTTGACTCAGACTCATTTGGGGTGTCTACTTTTGCTTGAAACACCCTGTAATAAAATAGATCAGTTGTTTTAGAAACAGTAATGACAGAGCAATAAATATAATTGATATCTATCATGTTGTACTAGAGAAAATCAACTAAATGGGTAGTGAGGGATACGACACCAAAGATAACTTGGTTTCAAAAATTGAATCTTGTTCAATTAAAAAAATTCACAGCCTTCGCAATGATGCAACATTGGAAATGACAAAGCAGACTGTAATCCTTGTGCGTTTGGGATATTTCCGCATACGCGATAGCGTGTTAAATAATTATTCATAAAACACCTGCACCGATTTATAATAACTGCATTCCTGTTGTGGCATTTGCGACGCTAGACGGTCCCACACTTAATGAAGCTTACTCAGACTGAGCAGTCTAGCGCCTGGCTACCGCTCGGGGTCTCACGCATGACGTATGTGGCATATGCAACACAATCTTTTCGGTGAATATCATATCCATTCTAAGATACTAATAACATTTTCAATGTTAAAAATACTAAAGTTTTAGTGTGAGGTCAGGTTAGGTCGTATCTACCTCTATATTTATTATTTGCGTTTTAGATGTGGGTACTTATCTATTATGTCAGCCAGATTATCAAAAATCCGTCAAATCATAAAATTATAAGTTTTTTCTTCTGATTATCAAGATATGGCGGTGGGTATGGTTAAGAGTTTTTAAATAGTAGCACCTTATCCACGAACATAATATGAACCTAATCAAAAGTGTGTTAACCTAGTGTGTGTTAAAACAGTCGTTTGAGAACGGAACGGTTTAGAATTCACCTAGGCTTTTTATAAAACAACGGAATTTACAATATGGCTGCGATATACAATATACAGGGTTGTTAATTTGAAAACTTCTCGTTCCAAATATCTCGGTGTACAAAACGCAAGAAAATTGCCGAGACACGTGAACAGTACTAGTGTGGGGGTATATTTTACATAAAAATTACACAGCACCTTTTATCTCCCATCAAAAATTTTAAATGTTCTGTGATATCTCATTTCAAAGGTCTTTGTATACATTGCCTGGTTTTAGCTTTCAAATTCGATTTTCTCGTTTCCTAGATATCAATAATACCATATTATGTTCGTGTTTATTAAAAAACTACTCGATACTTTAATTAAAACGAGTTTTGAATCACGTCCCACGTGGTATACTCAAAATTAACATTTAAAGGCATGTACGCATATGAGCGCACATATGCTGAGTATGGCGAGAATACATGCATGTTTGTCAATGTGTACCGCAAATTCTCTCCGCGCTCGTGAAAGCCCTCACCACGCATGAAGTAAGCCATCGTTGTCGGTTTTTGGTCACCGCTCAAAAGAATCATGCGTCTGAATCTTTCTTAGTGTGGACATTGAAACTGTTGCTTTAAAACTATTTACACGCTTGCGGCGTGCCGGCTAGGAGACTGCATTTATGCCAGTTTAGTTTATATACCAACACGAGGTGAAGTGATCTAAAGAAAAATCTTTTAGATTTCATTGCTGCCTATGAACAGCACCCCGTTTTGTAGGAGACCGTTTTCTTTTTTGTCACACTTGGCAAGAAATAAAAATGCCGCTGTTGTTGCAATGAAAGCAGATGTGTCTTGTTCGGAGGCCATCATGACATTAAATAATTTTTGTGCGTTGTTTAAACGGAGCGCCGTGAGAACGCACGCATGTGGGAAATTGTATTTGGACAACGCTCGAGAACGAACGTACATATGTGCATGCGTTCATTCTCATCGCATGTGCGCTCATATGTGTACGCGCCTTAACTTTTAAATAGTAACTGAACTTTATTGGCAAAACTTTATTTCTGTGTGAAAGCTTTCGCGTATTTTGCATTTCTGTCACTATCTGAAATTTATATTCATTTAACCAACAATAATTAGAAAGAAGAAGCCTATCGAATGGTAATGGCATGCGAAAATAATCCACGACTCCCGTGAGCTTTATATTTTGTCGAGTATTTTGTAATTGCTTTTAACAATGCAATACGATGCAGACACACACCATTATAATTTGCGCGAGATCATACTTGCAAAAGTTTTGAAGGTTATGCTGCGCGCGCAACTTTTACACGATTATTGCAAGAGTATTACATGACTATTGCATAAGTATTACACAAGTATTACATAACTATTGCATGACAATTACATAGGTATTACATGAGTATTACAACTATTACAGAACTATTACATGAATATTTCAACTATTACATTAGTATTACATAACATTACGAATATACTACATGGCATTACACAGTATTACACGGTATTACAAAATCATTACATATGAGGTTGTCCCAACTATTACATGAGTGGTAAACCCCTCGACCCTGTCACTTTGCTGTAAGAAATTTTCTACACTCTGCCCTACTTTTTTCCGCATAACAATTCCTACTCCCGAATTTCCTCCTACACATCCTGTGTATATTACTCTAAAATCTCCGCTCCAGAAGTCTCCGGCTTCTGGCCATCGCACTTCACCAATACCTACTACGTCTAATGCTAACCTATCCATCTCAATTTTCAAATTCTCTAACTTTCCTACTTGTTTCATGCTTCTAACATTCCACGCTCCGACTCGTGAGATGTTACACTTATCATTTCTGATGACTCCCCCCGAAGCAGTCCCCGCTCGGAGATCCGAAAGTGGGACTATTTTACCTCCGGAATATTTTACTCCAGAAGGTGCCATCATCATAAATTCGAAGTACGCTGTACTAGGGATAGAATAATGTGGTGGTTTCCCGTTGTCTTCCACATCGCAGTAGTGTGTATCACAGTGCCATACCGACCCTCACGATCTCTGCCACTATGATTACTGAAAGAGCTGCTGCCCCCTTTCAGGGACTTGATTTAGTCTGGCTTCTCAAATAAAAACCCCTCCAATATGTTAAACCTATGGTCCGGCTCTTTAGATCATTGAAGCGCGCAAGCCATCCCACCCGTCCCAGTATTACTAGAACTGCGTCAAGGTACAAGTCCTTTGGGATAGCGTCAAATTGCTAGGCAACAAAAACTCGTCCAAAACAGAAATTTCTCTAGAAATTCAAAACCTATTGATTGAAACCATTAAAAAAATTTCTGAGTTATCCCATTATGTTTCTGTGCTGCACCTACAACTAACGTTTATACGAGTTTATGGAGCAACTGTTTAAGTAATAATGGCGTGTGTAGCAATTGAATTTATACATAGCAATAACATTTATATTGGCCAGCCCAATCTCCCGATTTCACTCCTACTCATCAT
Organism: Xestobium rufovillosum; assembly: GCA_963966045.1. Taxonomy (NCBI): domain Eukaryota; kingdom Metazoa; phylum Arthropoda; class Insecta; order Coleoptera; family Ptinidae; genus Xestobium; species Xestobium rufovillosum. Next base: position 44,942,150 of record OZ014492.1, on the reverse strand, counting down.
CGTATATTGTATAGTCACATTTTCATGAAAATGCGTATTAAACATAAAAAGCAGGGGCTCCTATGTCCACTGAAAAACAGAAAACAGATGTCGAATTTAACCAATTTGGAGCAAATTAACGCTAATAAAATAAAGAAGCAGGGGCCCGTGCATAAGCAATTACGCGCAAACCACTCCTAGCTGGTGGCGACACCGGCGGCGAGTTGGTCAACTAAACTCACTAGGTATTGACCCGCTCCTGTTATCTCTTTCTTTCATGCGGGGCTTCGTCTAATTCCGCAGTAACGCGCATCCCTCGTCGGCTGCTCCGTTTCATTCTCATATTGAGGAATCATCGTATCACCTTATTTTATTTTCATTATGCATAGAGAATTTTTATTATGCAGATTTCTCGGGGAATTCGACGTAGGTAGAAGTCGTGTGTTAGGGAACTTTGCAGTTCGTGCATAATTTATTGATGCGATCTGCAGACGAATTGATTTCGTGGCACCAATTCTATTTAGAGCTACCCCGCCTTCCGGAATGTTAGAAAACAATCATTTCTTATCAGATGGGACGTAAAACAACTGCAGTTATCCACGAACAAATTCTAGGAATATTTTAGACTTTTCTGGGCATTTTTTTGCACCTGCTAGTTGTTTCAATGTGTTTCATTGTTTGGTAGTGTTCCTACCATCGCGAGTTGTTCGACTTCCTAAATAGCAAACAGGCTACTTTGAATGAATGACCCAGAACACAAACAAGTTTACCAGAAATTCGAAGCTTGAATTGCTTTTCTATTTTTCCGGCTCACCCCCAAAAGAAATACTCTTACACCATATGTAACTGTTAGTTCTGCACACGGACAATTTAAACAACTGCCCTCTGGAGATTCGAAAAATAAGCGGATCCATCCTTTTATTAATATCAAAAATAAATGCATGTCCACGCTCTGCACCACATATGCAATTGCCGCCATATGCCAAAAACCTCTCACGTATTCAACCAACACCCCTTGTTAATACAGAAGGTATTGTTGTGGGGCGTCAATCTGGACGAATATGGAGAACAGTGTAAATACAATTAGATTAAGTGCCAGCCGTTTTGGCACAAGCCATTTATTGTTATAGCCCGAACTTTTAGTTTTAATGTTATTATTTTACGTGGGGTGGTTGCAACTTTTCCTGTCTTCATAAAATTAAATATAAAAAGCCTTCAATTTACAGGTCTTCTTATTGAGTAAGAATTTATTGAAACTTCTCTTTAAAGTGTTCAGCTCTTTAAAGATGAAGGGTAAAAGAGAAGTGCAAAATCTCGTTTTAAGTTGAATATGCTATTTAAACAGCGGCTTCTGGCTATAAGAGGACTTACATTACTTGAGGGATTTCTATAGCAGCCTCGCGCCGAAGTGTACTCTTAATGAGAGTCGCGTTCTATTCGTTTTTGTCTAAAAATTACTTGAATTACACAGGCTTATACATATATGAGTACTAGACATCATAGAAGTTTCATAGGGTATTATACAGGTTTGGAAAATACTCTACCAATATCCTCAAACAATACTCTAAATTAAATATTAAAATAGCACAACTTAATAAAATAAGTAAAAAACAATTTTTAAGTTAAATGGTTTTATTGTAAAGAAACATAATAATGATGCAGATAATGTACTAAAAGCTAAAAAATAATTAGGTAGGTACCAGGTGCCAGTCATCACACCACTCTCCTAATCAATCTAGAGCACTGATCAGACTAAAATAAAATCGTGGGGCGAGTCGAATTTCTATTATCTACAGTCAACCGCTCATATCATTATAGGTATGCTTTGGATGCATAATTTACATATTTACTCAGGTTACGCTACGCCCCACGATTTTATTTTAGTCTGATCAATGCTCTAGATTGATTAGGATAGTGGTGTGATGACTGGTACCTACCTAATCATTTTTTAGCTTTTAGTAAATTATCTGCATCATTATTATATTTCTTTACAATAAAACCGTTTAACTTAAAAATTGTTTCTTACTTAATTTATTTTCAAGTTTTTTTTTGTTTTTGTTTTGTTATTATTTTTGTAAAGTGTACTGTGTTCTACTTGTCAAGCCCTTTCATTTGATACCCACAATGAGGGGATTGAAAAAAAAATCAGCCATTTTGTGGTGGCGGCCATCTTGGATTTTGAATTTGCCATGGTGTACTGTATTCTACTAGTTAAGCCCTTTCATTTGATACCCATATTGAGGGGGTTGTGAAAAAATATCTAATCCGCCATTTTGTGGTGACGGCCATCTTGGATTTACAATGGTACTGAATATACAAAATTGTATTGTCATCACAACTAAAGGTGTGTACCAAATTTCAGATCAATCGGTCAACAGGAAGGGGGTAAAATTTCAATTACTAGATTTGACCCACACAAACAAACAAACAAACAAACAAACAAACAAACAAACAAACAAACAAGGCAAGCTAAATAAAATCGTTTAAAAACAATAGAATTTTTTTAAAAATTATCTCAACCCAAAAAATATTCATGTTGAAAATTCAAATTATTTGTGTAATATACATACATGATACTATTTTAAAATGTCAAAAATCTTATATAAACATTCTTACTTATTTCTGATACAGAAAATAATAAAAACTTTTCAATATCTAGAAATTCGAATTAATGAAATATTACCATAAACATAACAATTTTTTCAAACAATCGCATTTCGTACTAAATTTCTTAACATAAAAAAATAAACAACTACACAAATTAACAACAACAACGATTACAACATTTCTAATACTGAATGGATACATAAATAATATCTTCGAAACAAGTCCAGTTAAAATCATGCAATTCAATGGATTGTGTAAGTACCAAAAGCTGAATCTTTTGCTGTAAACATACTTTTTAAAATTTAACAGGGGCGTCTTAAAACTGGGGTGGCGGAGGTAAGATTTACCTCAACTTTTTTTAGAGCATGTCGTTTTCAATTCTTTCGTAAAAATTTGCAACTTCGGGGTTTCTTGCAAAAAATATGCTCCTGTCTCGTTTAAGTATACAAACTTCTCCACTTCTTGTAGGAATTTTTTGGGCATGCAGCGAAATTATTGAATCGATTGTGCTCGTTTACGGCGCCTCCTATCAAAACGAAACAGGAGCACATTTTTTTGCAAAAAACTCTGAAGTTGCAAATTTTTATGGAAAAATTAGAAATGACATGCTCTGAAAAAAGTTGGGGTAAATCTTACCTCCTCCACCCCCAGATTTGAGACGCCCCTGTTAAATTTAAAAAATTATGTTTACACCAAAAGATTCAGCATTTGGTACTTACACATTCCATCAAATTTCATAATTTTAACTGGACTTGTTTCGAAAATACTTAGAAGAAAACGTCTTCAGGCCTTCTCTTTTAGAAAGTTATAGCTCCCTTGGGAAGCATATTTCGGTATACGCTTATAGGAATTTCTTGTCTTAATTTTGACCACAGAACACGCTGGTAAAATATTGCACGCTAATTTCGGGCCTTTTTTTACAAAATTATCAAAATATTACCTAATATTCTATCTAATATTACGGGATAAAATGAATTTTATGTCCAAGATTCATGGCCATTTAAAGAAAAAAAGCTAAACTTTTTATATTTCTGAAAATTTCAAATTAATTTCACTAACAACACTAACATTCCAATAACTTTAGGAATTACGACTATCACAAAACAACTGAAATAATATTTTACCCTTTACAAACAATTTTGTTACATATTTCAAATTTAAAGATAAAATTTACAAAAAACTTATGGCTGTGCTAAGGGTTCTCCAATTTCAAGCACTAGTTAGTTTTAAAAGATTTATAAACTTGAATTATTCCCAAATTATCATTTAATTTACCATTTTTTGTAACATATTTATGTAGACGATTATCTCACTGATAGTATGAGCTAGATTTCTGAAGGGGCTCAAGAATTAAATAAATTATAGGAAACTGTAATACAGTTGTAGGTACTGGTAGAAAACATAATAATCGGCCCTTTTTAGATGTAACGATTGAGGGGTTAGACTCGAAGATGTTGCATTCAGAAAATCGCAACATCGTCGCAACACACAAAAATTTGATTGCCTATGTTTAAGTCAATTACAGTCAAGCTCTTTCAAAAATAAGAAGGTGGAATCTCTAGCATTTGACCCCAAACTAGGTTCTGACTTAGGAGAAGCCCGATTCCTATGGTAGCTGAACCGCAGAAGAGGAAGTGTTCGATTAGCAGCCGTACGTGTCTCATATCAGCAGCAGTGGCTAAAATATCAACGCGATGTGATTGCTCGGCGAATCGTGCGGCTCATTATCTGTCAGATATTCCACTCAGGCATCCAATAGTGAAGTAAATTGGCTTTAAACGCGTCAACTTGTCTACGTCAATACGGTTGGTGCGGGGCAATTAATCATGCGAATACCTTGATGTCTGTATCGCCGCCGCCAATGTATGAGTTGTAGAGGTCGTGGTGGACGGTAAGGGTCGGCTCTGGGTCTCCCCCGTAGCTAACATCACCGGATGCGTCGAACACGGGGGGAACTGTCGTGGTCGGTCGTGCAGCTAGCTCATATTTTATGTTCCAGTGCTCACCCTCTAGTAAAATTGTGGACAATTAGAAACTGCTGTCCTGGCACTATCACAAAATACGAGCAGTGGATTTCGCTGATAATGGTAATGAAAATGATTTGCCTACATATTGACAACTTCTTTTGTTTTAAACATTTTAGTCAATGGTTCATGAATACCCAGGCTGTTGAAAAAGAGGGTGAATTATTAGTAAATTGCCGATACTTATGTTTCTTAAACTATGCATCAAAAACCTTTTTGAACTCACCGCTCTCAAAATGACATTTTTGAACTCACCGCTTTCAAAATGACATTTCGCGAACCCGACAGACAAACTCCAACATAGTGTTCGCGCACTAGTTCGCGAAATCTAGCAAAAAGCACTGGCCCTTTCAAGCTTTCTAGAAATAATTTGACTTGATAGTAATAAAGTTTGGTTAACAAAATGCCATTTCTCCAATTTGGATGTTGAAAATAGTGAAAGAATAAAGATAAATCGCTATTAATTCGATTGACACTTTGACAACTCAATTCAATAAATTAAACCAAATGTCATTTTCTACAATTGTCAAATGGAAATCTGTCAATGTAACCACTTAATTTTTTGAAATTTTAAATTGGAAACGTATTAGATAATAATTAAAAAATTATAATGTTCGTTTCAAAAATATTGTACGAACCTCGATGCGCGAAGACGTCTTCGGCGCATTCGCGAAAAATGTCATCTCGCACTCGTTTCGTAATAGTTATTTACGAAACGAGTGCGAGAAGACATTTATCGCGCATGAGCGCAATGTTTGAAGCACGAGCGAGTGCTTCATTTGCGCGTATGCGCCGAAGACGTCTTCGCGCATCGAGGTTCGTACAATATTTTTTGAAACGAACATTATAATTTTTTAATTATTATCTAATACGTTTCCAATTTAAAATTTCAAAAAATCAAGTGGTTACATTGACTGATTTCCATTTGACAATTGTAGAAAATGACATTTGGTTTAATTTATTGAATTGAGTTGTCAAAGTGTCAATCGAATTAATAGCGATTTATCTTTATTCTTTCACTATTTTCAACATACAAATTGGAGAAATGGCGTTTTGTTAACCAAACTTTATTACTATCAAGTCAAATTATTTCTAGAAAGTCTGAAAGGGCCAGTGCTTTTTGCTAGATTTCGCGCACTAGTGCGCGAACACTATGTTTGAGTTTGTCTGTCGGGTTCGCGAAATGTCATTTTGAGAGCGGTGAGTTCAAAAATAACTATTCGCGAACCCGACAGACAAACTCAAACATAGTGTTCGCGTACTAGTGCGCGCAATTTAGCAAAAAGTACTGGCCCTTTCAGGCTTTCTATAAATAATTTGACTTGATGGCAATAAAGTTTGGTTAACAAAACGCCATTTCTCCAATTTGGATGTTGAAAATAGTGAAAGAATAAAGATAAATCGCTATTAATTCGATTGACACTTTGAAAACTCAATTCAATAAATTAAACCAAATGTCATTTTCTACAATTGTCAAATGGAAATCTGTCAATGTAACCACTTGATTTTTTGAAATTTTAAATTGGAAACGTATTAGATAATAATTAAAAAATTATAATGTTCATTTCAAAAAATATTGTACGAACCTCGATGCGCGAAGATGTCTTCGGCGCATTCGCGCAAAGGAAGCACTCGCTCCTTCGTTGCTCGTGCTTCAAACATTGCGCTCATGCGCGAAAAATGTCTTCTCGCACTCGTTTCGTAAATAACTATTCGCGAACCCGACAGATAAACTCAAACATAGTGTCCGCGCACTAGTGCGCGAAATCTACCAAAAAGCACTGGCCCTTTCGGGCTTTCTAGAAATAATTTGACTTGATAGTAATAAAGTTTGGTTAACAAAACGCCATTTCTCCAATTTGGACGTTGAAAATAGTGAAAGAATAAAGATAAATCGCTATTAATTCGATTGACACTTTGACAACTCAATTCAATAAATTAAACCAAATGTCATTTTATACAATTGTCAAATAGAAATCTGTCAATGTAACAACTTGATTTTTTGAAATTTTAAATTGGAAACGTATTAGATAATAATTAAAAAATTATAATGTTCGTCTCAAAAAATATTGTACGAACCTCGATGCGCGAAGACGTCTTCGGCGCATTCGCGCAAATGAAGCACTCGCTCCTTCGTCGCTCGCGCTTCAAACATTGCGCTCATGCGCGAAAAATGTCTTCTAGCACTATTACGTATCCAAAAATTGTTGTCAAGTTCCGTGTTTGCGAACATGGATAAAGTACATACGGGATTTCATTGGTCGGTACATGTATGCGAAAATTTCCGATATGATATCTAGACGCGATCTTCGTATTGTACGCATGCTGAGCTAATGGATTTTAGAGTTTAATGAAGGACGTGTTTCTGAATATTCATGATACTACTAATTCATTCCTGCTGCTGTTTATAATTTATCTAGTCCGGGTGAATTGTGATCTCAGAAAATTAGCATTTAGAGGAATCCGATGCGGCTTATCGGCATTAAAAATATTGCCACGAAATAATTCCGTTAAAAGCTGTCGCACTCAGTCGATAAATGAAATATATGAGGGTGTATTGATATATTTTTAGCCTACTAAATAATATTCTCTTCTGAAGCTATACTACAATACTTACTCGTATATTTATATTAAAGCAATTCTATCTCCATCACAAATTATAACACAGAACAATGCTCCAAGAATTTCAAAAGAATCAGTATTATATTCCCACTTATGAAATTATCATTAGTGACCTTTGCAATGCTTGAGGGCAAACTACCCTAAACCTACCCACAATTTAATAGCAAAGTCAGAGGTAGTAGATGAAATCTAATTGAACTTGTCATTGAGACTATAAATTCATGCTGCACAAGCTCAGCAACCCTTCTAGTCCGCCGGAAGCAACTCTGTGGTCAGTTAATGAATTCTCCACTCGCGCGGTTGCAGTGCCCGATGTTCTCCAGTACGTAGTTTTAAATATTCATACGCCATGTGCAGACAAAAATAGAGGAATGCATAAACGCTCTGCAGTCGCTTGCTTATTGCAAAATCTTCAAATAAACTTTATCAAGTCGCACTTGCCTGTCAAGTGGCTATTGTCTGACGTAGCAGTGTCAATTTTAAGTCAAACTGAATAGGGTTTTTCATTATAGATATTGGTGCGCATGTGCAGAAGTACACTGATAATCAGCCGTTTTTAGTTTTTCGGACGAATGTCACTGTCAGGTCTCGAACTTCGTGCAGAATATTCGTAAGTAAATAGTAGAATACGAAATTAAGGAGGGTGTTTGAAAGACGTGGCAGCACCCTGTAAGTATACCTTGCAAACTGAGCCGACCCAGCTTTCTCATCTCAATTTTTCCTCTAAGCAAACCAACTAAAATATAAACATATTCCGCAGACAGCGGGCTTGATACCAAACGATATTATGCTAAAGCCCCTCTGAATTTACGGCGTCGTGTTGCATAAGGTCGCATGCAAGAGCAATCCTCGCGAAATTGCTTAGACGTGCAGAAATAGGGAAGTGCATAAAATCTGGTGGAACTACTTTGCGATGAACACAATTAGGACGCTTTATGAAAGACTGCCTTAACTTCAAATGATGCATAATGAAAGAGTTTACAAAGTACTTACCGGAACAGGAAACAAGGGTTGGTCAGGTGAAATGTTAAAGCACCTAAGTTGCTATGGCGACCGGGCCGCGTACAGGCACACGCTGCAGTCTCTCTCTAGATCTAATACTGCGAAAGGGAGGCGAAATCATGTAATTACAAAAATTACAATTTTATATTCATATTGCCGTATTCCATACATACGTTTGTAAGAGCCTCTTCTGAGTTTCTACGTTTTCCACTTCAAGAAAAATTTTAATAAATTTCCATTTATTTCAATTTCATTCTAACTGGTAATTAATCGTACCTTCTCTTTGAACACTTTCCTATTTTCAATATTTCATTCAGTTTTCAACTCATTATCAACACTGTTTTCATTATCCGTCACTTCTATCCTAAAATTCTGACAATTTGCTCCAAGATCGAATAACGCAAGAGAACTTTAAATTATTATTTTAACTGCTGGGAAAAATAATTCTTTCTTGAACTTTGATCCCAACATCACTCGATTCCCACCTTTATCGAGAACCAGACAATCCTTAGAGCTTAAAAGATTTGCTGCTTTATGTTAAAAAAATTTAATTCAAAATAGGGTTTCGCACAAGACCAAGAAAAGTCTTGGTCTTGTCTTGTCTTGGTCTTGAATTCGAGACCAATACCAAGACCAAGACTAACATAAATGATCCAAGACCAATACCAAGACTTAACCTCCAAGACCAAGAGTCTTGGAGCAAGAGTCTTGGAAAAGTCTTGGTCTTGATATTTAAAAATTTGTTATTTTTTAGTTTATTAAAAAATTAATTAGAACAACTGCAATTAAATTTAAGGAATACAATTTTTTAGGCAATAAGTAAATATAATAATTAGGAAACTACAAAGATATTATAATATTTATTGTTCAAAAACTAAAATATAAATAAAAGGAAAACACTAACACCATGGCATCATTGCGGTCGCACAGCACGGATAAGTGTTTCCCGCGAATCTCTGTTTCGCACTCTACGTCATGCGCGAGAGGTGACAAAATTGGGCTGCCTACCGAGCATACTATACAATATCCTTATACTATAATCTGTACTAGAATAAATAAGATAAGTTTTATGGGAAGTAAGTACATTTCAGATGTCGGATAATTTTTTAGAGCTTTCATTTTGGTTTTTGAATTAAGTTTATTATATTACATCTTAACACAAAATATCAATTTTAGTACAGCCATGAACTAAATACAAAAGTTGTAGTGAGTCAAGTGAACAAAAAATTACGAAATTATGCAAATATGAAATAGAATTCTTATTTTTGAACTATCTCCCCTTAAGTGGGTGTGGAAACATGGAAATTCATAAATTTCTCGTACTCTCATAAAAACCAAACAAGACCAAGAAAAAACAATACCAAGACCAAGACTTATGTGGTTCTCGTCTTGGTCTTGGGTGTCAAGATCAAGACCGAGACCAAGCCCAACACGATGATGCAAGACCAATACCAAGACTGGTGTAAGTCTCGTCTTGTCTTGGTCTTGCGAAACCCTAATTCAAAAATAAATTAGACCCCCTAACCACACAAATTTTGAATCACTAAATACGTATTTTGGCAACTAAGTTGCCATCATCAGTAGTACTAAAATACACCTGACCTATTCTACTCCGAAAATTCATTCGGCCAGATCTCAAACAAGAATGAGCTCCGCCCGAGATCAAAGCGACGTCACATTGACATCACCAGTAGGTATATCTTAGTACTACTAAGCAGAAGCACCAAATCAACCATGGCCACCGAGATCACCGAACCTTAATCCAATATAATTTTTTCTGCGGGGGCATTTAAAATCTTTGGTGTTTGCTACTCCAGTTCAGGATATTCAAGATCTTAGAAATCGCATAGTGGCTCGGTGTATCTAGGTGTGTGTGTGTCTGTCTGCGGCATCGTAGCTCCTAAACGAATGGACCGATTTTGATGCCTTTTTTTTTTGTTTGAAAGCTGACGTGATCGAGCTATAATTTATGAAGATCTGTTCAGGCGTTGTGTCGGGGGTTACTTAAAATTTTGAATTTTATTACTTGTATTAGGTACTTTTTAACGGTTTTATTTAGCTCGCTTTGTTTGCGTCTTGTGTGGGTCAAATCTAGTAATTGAAATTATACCCCCTTCCTGTTGACCGATTGATCTGAAATTTGGTACACATTTTTAGTTGTGATGACAATACAATTATGTATATTCAGTATCATTGTAAATCCAAGACGGCCGCCGCCACAAAATGGCGGATTAGATATTTTTTTCAACCTCCTCAATATGGGTACCAAATGAAAGGACTTAACAAGTAGAATACAGTACCCCATGAAAGATTCAAAATCCAAGATGGCCGCCACCACAAAATGGCGCATTACTTTTTTTAATCCCCTCAATATGGGTATTAAATGAAAGGGCTTGACAAGTAGAACACAGTACACGTCAGAAAAATAATAACAAAACAAAAACAAACAAAAAAAACTAAAAACTTGAAAATAAAATAAGTAAAAAACAATTTTTAAGTTAAACGGTTTTATTGTAAAAGAAACATAATAATGATGCAGATAATGTACTAAAAGCTAAAAAATAATTAGGTAGGTACCAGGTACCAGTCATCACACCACTCTCCTCATCAATCTAGAGCATTGATCAGACTAAAATAAAATCGTGGGGCGAGTCGAATTTCTATTATCTACAGTCAACCGTTCATATCATTATAGGTATGCTTTGGATGCATCTTCTCAATAGACAACATCGCAGAACGATCATTTACATTTTTACTCAGGTTACGCTACGTTCCACGATTTTATTTTAGTCTGATCAATGCTCTAGATTGATGAGGAGAGTGGTGTGATGACTGGTATCTGGTACCTACCTCTCTAAAAAAATGTCGTAGTCACCCCTTGAGTTCGCTCCTGTATAAATGAAAAAAGGAATTGTGCATCAAAAGTTGATCCATCCATGGAGTAAACATTTTACCTTAGATACGTGGGAAGCACGTATGTTTTTATGCGCATTATTGGGGATTTAATGAGTTTATTGTGAGTGGAATAACAAAACTTTTAATGAGGCATACATTTCAAAATATGAATCCCGTGGATCGTCTGACGAACTATAATAACTTTAACAATTCTATTTAAAGACTTATTTGAAAATTCACTTTTTGATATGGCTTCTGTCAACAGCACTCGGTTCCAAACAGATGAATCAGAATGAAAACAAGGGCTTGTTCATTGCCATATGATGGTACAATCGATCTTCTTGTCACATCAATTTGAAAAACTGTCCATTATTCGAGCGACAAACAAATTACAAGTAGGAAAATGAATATGCCATGAGCACAATATGTAGTTAGAGAGCGGCTTTTGTCGTTTTCTGTATATAGTTTTGATTTTGAGGGTTTCCGTAAACTTGCTTGGGGGATTTGCTATAACTGCTTTCCATTTGCAATGTCAGGGGGTGGCTTTCCAGGCATTTGTCGCCCTAAGTGGCTCTTACCTTGGGGGAATAATATTATTACGTTTTACTGCCAGGAGAACCGACGTCATTCCATAACAATTAAATCTTGGTAAATTAAGTTATACTTAAATATCAAAAGCTCGCTTAATTTTACTGAATTTTGACGTACTTCCTGTTGGACTTCCTGTATTTAGGAGCTACGAACATGCAACGGAAAAGTGGGAGTTAACGACTATTGCTTCTTTTCTTTCTTTTGATGCCCTTGTGGCATGTAGAAATTCATAAAATAAATAGTGAGCAATTAGATTCATAAGGCTTTTAAGTATAATTATTTCATCGCTCCATTAGATTTAATTGAAGCAATTTAGAGCAGTAAATATGTTTGCTTAGCTCAGCAGTTATTAATATCGGTTATGTGCTGCAGAAAATAATGCATATACAGGTTGCTCAAGTAACATAAATGGTTTTTGGGACAAGAAATAATTGTGTAAAAACTAGTGCTGGCAAAATCGGCAGAAATGTAAAATCGATTAATCGATTTTTGAGACAATCGATTTTGGAAAAAATCGACTAATCGACGGTAAAGAGAAATCGATTTTGAAAGTTGATTTTAGAATCGACTTTTAAAGTCGATTTTGGAGCCGATTTTGAAAGTCGATTTTTAAATTCGTTTTTAAAGTCGACTTCGGGATTGATTTTTAAAGTCGATTTCGGAATCGATTTTTAATAAAGTCGATTTCGGATTCGATTTTTAAAGTCGATTTTGGAATCGATTTTTAGAATCAATTTTTAAAGTCTATTTTAGAATCGGCTTTTATAATCTATGCTAAAATGGACAAGAGTGACAATTAACTCACTCGCTGCGCTCGGGAGTGAAAATGTATCGATTATTAATCGCCTTTATTAATGTACACTTGTTCGTTAAATAAGTAATAATCTATTTTAAAAAACCTAACCATCTACATCAGTCAACATTAAAATCGACTTAAAAATCGTTTTTCAAAATCGATTTCAAAGTCGATTTTTAAAGTCGATTTTAGAAATCGATTTTTAAAGTCAACTTTAGAAATCGATTTTTAACGTCGACTTTTGAAATCGATTTTTAAAGTCGACTTTAGAAATAGATTTTTAAAGTAGACTTTAGAAATCGATTTTTAACGTCGACTTTTAAAATTTTTAAAATCGATTTTTAGAGTCGACTTCAAAAATCGATTAATCGGTTTTAGATTTTTCCGAAAATCGCGATTAATCGAAAATCGATCAATCGATTAACCGAAAAATGGATTTCTCCTGCCAGCACTAGTAAAAACGCGACTAACTCCGAGAGATGTTGAAGCTGGATGCTATTTCAATGCACGAGGGAAAACTTTCTCCTTATTTAATACTCGTTCTCGCAGTGATCAGTTTTATTTATGTAATAATATTGCATAATATGTCTATGTCACCCTGTGCGTTACGAAAATAGGTGCAGAAAAGTGAAAAAGTGAAAAACACCCAGTTGTCAAGCCGCGAGTTTCGGAGTTGGTTTGAAAACGGTGCGAAGTTAAAATATCAAAAATATTCCCCCTCGGACCACTGCTGCTAAGGGAAATAATTTTTCTCCCTAAAACTTGTAAATTTTTGGGTCAAAAAAGTACCTAAAGGGGTACCATACTCGTCTCCGAAAAGTCGTGCGGGGTACAGTTCGAAACTACAGATTCAAAGGTGTTTCTCAATGAAAAAAATATCGAAAAAGTCAGTGTTCAAGAGTAGAAAATTGCATTTGAAAATCGACAAAAAATTCGGGAAATCATCCACGTCCAAACACCCATCCGTCAAATTTTCAGCTAAAATGTCAATATTTTAATCCTCGGGGTGACAGATCGCCCTCGCTCTGGGTCTCCACTTCACGACGAGCAAATATGTCGGAGCAGATTTCCAGATTTTATATAAGTATATTTTTTTTTAAATTTTGTACTTTGCTGCTTTACATTTGCCATAAAATGTTACAAGGGGGTTGCAAGATGTCCTTAAAAAGAGGATTCGGAAGGTTCGCCCCGCACATTTCCCCCTACATTTGGCTCCTCACATCTCGCCCCTGCACATATCACTCCCACACATTTTGCTCCCTTACATTTCGCCCCTGGCACATTTCGCCACTCTATTAATAATACCACAAAAATGTTTTTCAGTCAAATTTTATTTATATTATTTTAAAAATTAATGAAACAGAAAAGAGTAAGCTGTTATAATCCTGTTCCAATAGCTTCGTAAGATGAGTCCAAGGCAGCCCGAAACAAATGGCACTTGTCTACAATATAAAAACCTGTGAGGTTAAAGTCAAGCGGAGGGAAGCGAAGCGTGTAGAGCGTTGAAAATCTCAGTCGCGAGCGTTTATAATATTATTCTCTTCAAAGACTATTCAACAAAAAATATTTTATAAAGCAAATCAATATTTAAAACATAAAACATGTGTAACATAATGGCGGAGCCGAAATGTGCCGCGGGCGAAATGTGCCGGGGGTGAAATATGTGGGAGCGAGGTGTGCAGGGGCGAGATGTGTGGAGCCAAATGTGGGGGGCGAGATGTGCGGAGCGAAATTTTGGCAAACTAAAGTACGTACTTTATGAGGTCGCCTATTTTCCTTACACTGTCTTCCTTTCTTGTTACAGGTTCCGCATGTTTCATGGTAAAAATGAGGTTCTTTTTTCTCTCTTCTGAGTGCTCCAATTATGTTCTTTTCCCAGACACTGTGACTGTTTTATTTTCCAAATCATACCTTTTTCTTAAATCAACGGAAATGAAAATATAGACTTTATACTTTCTAACAGTCCCTTACTATTTTTCTTGAAAACATTTCTTCTGGCCGCCAGTGGCGTACAAAATGAAGGTTGTATTTTTACACCCTCGGTTGCAACAATAATAATTATTGTTTGTCTGCCTTCAGAGATGTGAAGCAGGGTGATTTTGCGTGTACATTAGGCCAAGAGCAATGATAAAATCTTTGTGGTCTCGAACAGACGCTCCAAACCCACATATAAAAAATAATCTCCTTTCCTGTCCATTACAACCCTCTTAGCCAAGAAAATGTGGTAGAGAAATCGGGAATTTAATTTTTTATGGGGCACGTTTTGGACAAGACGTGTGACACCGACAGAAAACTGACACTTTCTCGTGAGGCATAGAAAGGTACATCTTTAGGCGTCAGATAGGTTTACGTGACTACTGAACGAGGGCGCTTCACCCCTCGCAACTGGGGCAATCGATACAAACTCCCGCGTTGCAATTGAAGCGCGGCGCCTCGTGAGTGCGTGTTGTTCTATTAAAACGTGGATTTTAGAACACCAAACAAACAAGTGTCATACGAACATAAAGTCTAGACTTTTACCCCGAGACTTGGAAGTAAGCCGGGGCGCTGGAACTAAACCCGGACCATGCGTATGCTATAAACCATGGCAGATTACATCGACAGGATTGGTGAGTTGTTTAAATTTATATCGATCACGTGTCTGATATGCTGGGATCGAGTCGACACTTCATCACTTTTTTGTTGGAGGAGAAATAATCCAATTAAATGAATATTATGCTAGGCGACCAGATGACGCGTTTAGAAACTTTGTATACATATTATATTGGATTTACCAGTTCTATTATAGATTGCACATTAAGTAGACTTATTTCTCGCTAAACATTTGCTGTGAATTTTTGTTAGTATGAAAATTTAACAACTGGCCAGTGCATTGGATAAATAATCCGCCTGGCCCGGAGTCGTTTCCCGGTCACGGCTGAGACTTTTTATTGATTTATCATTCCAATTTCGTTTCTATAATCAAACTGAGTTGTGGCCGTTGGTCTTAGTAACCGCCACGAGGTAGCTGGAGTGATATTGACTTGCACCCTTTAAGATCCGTCTAAACCTGGCACGTTATTGTTTTTTAAACTTTATAATGCTAGATCAAACTCTCCCCTCATTATAGGACAGCCTGGGGTTTAGCTCCCTCTACACTGATTTCCTTTTCTAATATATCACCTACTTATAGCTTATCCTGCATGCATATAAGATTCCCAAATGCCCCTTCCACCTATCTACCTTTTCCTATCTTCCGATTAGGATGTCACCTGCCTCGTTTCTAATGTTCTTCCTGCTAAATCCAATTTCTCCTAATTATTTTATGGGCTTCGTCAATTTTTCCTATTTCGAACTTATCTTCCACTTCTTTTCATTTATTATCAACCAACTGTTCTTTCGTTAAAAAGATCAAGATGATACAAGCAGTAATGGCATTTTACATCCCCTCATATGTCTACAAGGTTTAATTACATTATTTTTCAAGACAAATAATGGAAAAATATAACTTCCTACAGGCTTACTAAAACACTTACCTACACGTTCTTGTATACTTATAATATAAATTCCCGTTTCCGCATCGGAACCTGTTTACTACACATTTCGTCGGCTGCTTTGTTTTGCCCTTTCCACAAACAATACAATACACACCAAATCGTGAAACGACGCTAGTAGTCAACGAAGAAAAAACATGCAATTTTTGCTTTCTTGGTGTACAAAAAGTATATTTTGAAACGAACCAGACTTTATTGGATACATCCATTTACTGATTTAAGACTTACAAAGGGTAGATTTTATACATCTTTTGCGGATTTACGAGAAAATTCAAACAAGCTTTTTAATTATTTCCGAATGAGTGTCCACCATTTGATGAGCTTGAGGGAAAAACTACAGACAAGACACCTGGATGAAACTCTCCATAAGTACACTTGAAATGCTAGCTGTAACTTTGAAGTAAGTGAATTTTATAAAGTTTTTATTTTTGTTTCAAGTTACGTATGTAGATATCGGCAGGCAATTGAACGATCAGATTAAAAGTAAAGTTTAGACATTGTTTAATTTCCATCCCTGAACACGTCCAGACTCTCTCCTTCGCTGCAAGTCTGGTTGTCCACAGATAGGGAAGATGACGAGGATGGAGATATTGAGTTAAAATTTAGACCAAATAGTTGTACTTCTTGAGACAATGGACTAGATTAAGGACGTGTTCGGAGTTCTGTAAAATGGGTGGAAGATTGTTGGGATTCAGTTCGAAGTAAATAAGGTGTTGAACTATGCGGAAGACTGGTAAGACTGGACTTGAGGCAAGTAGTTGGAAAAGTGAGGTGTTGGAAACGTAAGACAGCATGCATTTAAAGATGTGTGATACAACGTTACTGTCTCTTTGTTTTTATTCTCGGACGTCACTGGTAGAATGTCGTAACTTAATCCTTTTCGGTGCTTCTGGATTCGGGCCCTTAGATATACAGCTGTATCCTTCGGTATCACGTATTGGGACACATTTTATATCTACGGGGATCTGGTCGTTCGCTTATGAACAACTTCTTTCGTTGTATCTGGTCGGTATGAGACTTATTCGTTGCTACCCTTAGCTTTCAGTCGCAAAAAGGGTTCTCTTACTATTGCTAAACGACGGTT
Source organism: Xestobium rufovillosum (assembly GCA_963966045.1). Classification (NCBI taxonomy): domain Eukaryota; kingdom Metazoa; phylum Arthropoda; class Insecta; order Coleoptera; family Ptinidae; genus Xestobium; species Xestobium rufovillosum. The sequence continues at coordinate 44,925,017 of OZ014492.1, read as the reverse complement.
AAAATAACAACACAGAAGGAAATTATATCGGTATTCTATTACTGTAACTATATACAAGATAAAATGATAAGACTAAAAGAATATTTACAGCAAAATCGGTATTTACATGAAATTAAATGCGTTTTCTTTATGAAAATTAAATTGGTTTTCGCGGTGTATGATCAAACTGAATTACCATCGGTTTCGTGGAGTTTTCGTGATAGCCCCAGAATACAATCTCCTCTGGAATATCTCCGGGTTATACGTATCGGGGAAATAGACGGTATGACAGCTGGATTGTACTAAAGGCCGCCGGTTCGGCCAGGTGTGATCGATCCCCGCCGATATATCGTCTCATTTGTTGACTTATGTCACCACGAGATTGCCGAATCGATCCAACCCATACCAGCAGACACCCTTAGTTCCTGCTGTATCTATTCCCTCGCTACGCAAAGCTGGATCTAGTCCACTCGCAGTTAGGTTGTGTTTGATAGTTAATATTACTGCAATACTAACAATCATTCACCGGGCACTTACTCAAATTTATTTATTGTATATCAGTTAATGACACGGCGAACTTAGGCAGGTTAAATCAGTTATTTCTGTTTCGGATCGGAGCGGCCAGCATCATCTCAGATGCTGGGAGTAGTGGTCCTGACTGAGGGCCGGACGACCAGGTACTGAATTTCTTCTCGAGATCCTCCACTTTTATAAGCGGAGAGTGGGGGGCTAGCTTCGGCGGTTCACTTCCAGATTTCCGGCGGGAGGAGTAGTGCCGCTTGAAAATACATGACGTACCTATCTTCCACACCACGGCGTGACGTCAGAACGTCCAAAGTAAACACTAATCAATTTTGATTATCCACTGGGTTTACTTTTGCAACGTTACAGTGATATGGAATGTTTGATGGATATCCATAATTCTGTAGACGTGAGGAAATTTCACAAAGAAGCTCTAGCTTCTGATCTTCTGTTAAAACAGTGATGGACGGACGAATGCGTTCAAACTTCTGGAACGGCTGCAACAGTTGAAGGAGGAATTGGAGCCTTCATAAAATCAATCAAACATGACTCGATGTCACTTTTACGTTTTCTTGAAGAATTCTGGTCATAGCGGTGAGGTTGTTCTGGTCGCTCTGGTTGTATTGGATTTTGCCTTGGCTGTTCCTCTGATTACTCCATATCTTATTTTTCGTCGTTGCCACCGAAGTTGGATTGAGTCTCTTTTGTGCCACCAGCATAAATGTACCATCTTCCTGAGTCAGCAGCCTGTTTGTTTTGGTTTTTTCCTTAATTTATTTAATATTGAATAAAACCATTCTTCCTTTGATTACCTACTTATTTTTTATGTACTCATGAATATGTTTTTCGATCTTATTACAAGTATTTAGGTAGTGGATGCGATCAGACTGATTTAAACCTGACATGCAGAATTGGATACACGACAATTTGGGAATGTTTTCGTGCAGAAGCCTTTCCTGAGTTGACAGAAGAATGGTGGAAAGGAACTGGAGATTTTCAAAGATGTTGTCAGGAGCCATGGCAAAAATGTGAGACTTAGAAAACCGAAGATGAGTGGGCTTCTCTTGTATAATTATAATACAAGCTCCTCCTTTCTTCGTTGGATCATGGTAGCAGTTGACATTCCATATTACAGGATAATTCTTTACTTCACCAATAAACAATTCTATATCCATGTCGTCAAAATTTCCCACCATTATACAAGTCTATCAAAATTATCAAGTAGTGAGAAAAAGTTGAACTTAATTCCTCTCAAGTACCTCAAGAAAATTGCTGAATGTTCAGGTGTAATAAAAACAATACAGCAATTCGAAAATCTAATAACAAAATTCCTTACAAACTATGCCACTCGAAGCGAACCTGAATAGAGTTATTACATCCAGATTATAATTCAGTCGAGGGCTGAACCCACCTTCACATCTCCTCAAGTATAGTCTGTACACAAATACCAGTAAAAGTGCACTAATTGCTAATTGCTATCTGAGTCTGTTGCCTAGAGACACTGATTTAAGCCCCCGCCATCCAATAATCTCCTCCAAAATCCAGTGGACCGTGAAATATTGCCAAGGGGAATGCGAGACATCCACTGAAAAATCCTCATTTCATTAGATACCTGAATTCTTCTCAAATAAATATTTTGTTTCAGTTCCCTTCGACATCCCCCGATGAAAATTCGGCACCCCCACCCGGCGACATGTTCATTATAAAGTACTGTTTTGCACTTATCTTAATTTGACATTAGATCTGTTATAACTGCTACGTTTTTGTTTGATGCATTGCTCCCTAGGCACCCCGTAGCGAAGGGGAAAATGCAATTGTCAACTCGACACTGTCTACAATTTATAGAGGGCATTTTTCTCTACCGGTTTATACAAATGGGTCCATACGTCGCTGTGTATTAAAATATTAAAGATATTATCACTCTTAAGTAACTACTGTTCTATAGTGCTTGATCGTAAATTCACACAGGCCCGGTTTTTCAAAGAAACCAACACCGGATTAAGTCTGACACCGGCTTCGTTGCTATGATACAGCCAATCAGAAAGCCGGTATCATAGCAACGAAGCCGGTTTCAGACTTAATCCGGTGTTGGTTTCTTTGAACAACCGGACTTAAGAGGTTTTATAAGTTAAGACCAAAACAGTGATGTACTGATGAGTCCCAAAAGGACGAAACCAGTTGGTCTGCGATTTTCCATGCACATTCAAAACATGCAATAATTAAACAAAGATTTTCTTATGAAACAGTTTAGATTGTTACGTGTACTACTGGAAAGCAAACGGCAAATATTTCACTAGTTACCATTTACCATGCTAATTAGCCAATTATCGGTTTGTCTGAAATCCATTGTACATGTATGTGTAATTAATTGTTCTTGGATGGACAGTGTTGATTCTGATCTGCAAAGCTTTTCAAACATACGCTTTGTTGAAAAATAAATTTCCTTTCCATTCGCGAACCGTAGGCTTTGTCTCGTCGCGACGAAGACAGGAAGACTCTCTCAAGTGAAAGAGATTAGTTTTTGTTTTCCGTCCAGAGCCGTCTTTCCATTTAGTAGTGGTAGTATTTGAGTGCTGATGGAGTGGGAGGCTTAATTTAAAAAGTGTTGAGCTGTTGAAGAAACACGGAAAGGAAAACGGTCTCGGACAGTAATCTAAATTGAGCTGGGTTAAATTGAGTGGCGGGGTAGAACGCGCCACCAGGTAATGAATGTTTATCGGGGCGAATCAGTGCGCGGAAGCGGCATCGGCCACCACTACACTTTCTACAAATCGATACCATTACAGCAGAGTCCTCACTTATTTAAAAACTTCTGTTGGATTATTGAAGGTACATCGCCTCTGTCTCTGAAAATAAGAACTCATTAAAAATTTGCTGTGCGGCGAAATGCTAGGAACGCGTTCTTGATATCTAGGTAGGTAATTTTGATTTTTTAGCTAATTCCAAATTTAATAGTCATTGCAAACGCTAGTTTAATGGGAAATTATTGTCGTCTTTTAAAAGTAAAAGGATAAACATTTTCACAGTACAAGGTTATACGGTTAACGAAAACTATATCTCCATGTTTAAAATTTTGCACTGTAGGATATTGTCTCCCAATTGTAAAATTAACATTCTCGTACTATTACATAAGCCTTCATTAATGCTGAGATTTCTAACCAACATCACAATACAATATACTCTCAACTTCAATTCATGCGGAGGAAAATTTGGAGGGTTTAAAGTATTTAAATATTCAGGAAGAATAGCATCGTTTAAATCTCCATTATCACAATTTTCAACACTATCCAAGTTTGTATTTATATTTTTTCTGTTTTCATATCTAACAGTTCTACCACTTTTTTGTTAATGTCTTCAACATATCAGAATAGCTGATTAGGTCATATCTATGAATCGCTTTTCTCTAATTGATTCCTCCATATATACGTTCAATGATATCCGAATTATAAATACATCTCTGTGGCAATTCTAAATTGCTATTCATATCGTTCAAAACTCCATCTCCAACATCCAATAAAAACTTGGTGAATTCTTGTTCCTTTGGTAGAGCCCGCATATTTTGTGTTTAAGAAAATTTACGGAAATAACTCCAAAGAGTACTAAATTTGATACTTAAATTCACTGTTTCACCGCGGGTAGCATTTATTTTAACTGGTAACAATTGTCAAAAATCTCCTCGCAACACCATAATTTTTCCACCAAACGGAACATCACAATTCATAAAGTCTCGTAAGGTTCTGTCTATAATGTCTAAAGCATACCTTGGCGCCACAGGAGCTTCATCCTAAATAAAAACATCTACACTCCTTAAATAATCTGCTTCTTTTGAATTTTTCTTAAAGTTGGAAGATGAATCTAAAAACATAGGAACAGGTAACCCAAACGTTTTATGAACTGTTCTACCATCAGGAAGTAGTGTTGCTGCTATGCCCGTGAAGGCCATGGTACAAACAATTTTATTCTTACTCTTCAGTAAGCTGTAAAGGGTTGTATAAACATATGTCTTACAGGAGCCTCCTGGACCGTCTATATAAAAACATGAAGATTCAGAAATTGATTCATTTATGTTAGCATCACATTTACCCAAAATAATATCTACAATTTCTTTCTGCTTTTTATTTAGGTGTTTATATTGTCGAGATCCTATTTCTATTGCTTGTTCTTCATTTGCATATTCAATGTCGTGGTATGGTAGGAAACATTGAAAGATTGTAACCTTCCGCAGAAAGCATGGAACTAATTTGAATATAGGCTTTTTTGTCCTTCAGTATTGCTGTAACGTCTTCCATAATCTTATGACATTGCTTCTTTAAATTCTTCCCCACAATTCTTCCTGATAAATTGGTCGGCAATGCATTAAAATACGAATGAATAAATATCTTAGCTGTCTGGGCATCATCCAAATTTCAGCTTCATTCATGGCTCTTTTCCACTCGTGATGATCTTAAATAAGACCTAATTTTAAACACGCTGCTACATAAGATTCCTGTATTTCTCCGTCGACTGTTTTCAGATCTTCAAATCTGTTTGCTCCTTTAATATGAAGTAGGTAATAATAATCGAAAATGAAATAGTTCAATTTGGCTGGGGCTTACGGAGTACATGCGTCCAATAACTTTGAATTGTTTCTGACGGCGTATACTTTTACAACGACAACAAACATGATACCTACCTGTGATAGTTCTGACGTACGCACTTTTGGCGATCGGCTCCCGTACGTATTAAAAAGAGACGGAAACGAAAAATCTGACCTCGCTAGATCGAAACGGTACGTGTCTATTGCGCATTCTCCACGACTAACATCACTTTTATTAGATAGGATATATTACGGTTTTGGTGTTTTATATTTGAAGTTTCTTGACCAAATTTTCCAAAAAAAAGTTGGCGGTTATTGCTTGACATTGCCATTTCCAAGTCCGCAACATTTTTATGTATTATTATATTATATTTATTTTTTTATTTTTTTTCATTCTGGTACTGCTGCGAAATGCACACCTGTGCTACAAATTTACTTTTTTCGTATTTATGCCCGTCTGGATAAGTCGCCAATGTCTGTTTCCAAGAGGTCTAAACGGCTCGCCTAATTTATTTCAATCACGGGCATAAAACAATTAAAGCGTGTTCCCATTCATGCCAGACTTGTCCTAATGACACGTCTGATAAAAATACAAAGTGGCAGGTACATGATCACGCTAGGTTTGTAATCACGCCCGGCCTGCATTATGTATAACTGTTGCTTTATTCCGGGGGTATATAATACACTGCACGGACTTCATCATTTAGCATTTTGACTCTAAACGTAAATAACAGACATCGCATTCGTCCCCTCTCTCTCTCCGTTCGCTTTTGTTCCTGTAATTTCCGCATGAATTTTTCATTATGTGTACTTAAATGTTGGCGATTTATGTTTTTCTATTCTTCGCTCTCTCCGAATCCCGTATGTACTCCTTTGTTTTCTTTTATTTTAGTTCCGCAAATTACATCTGGTGCACGGAGCCAAAATGCTTAGGGGTATTTAACCGGTTGCTTCGCTTATCGTGAAATATAAAGACCAAAGTGAATAAGACAAGTGGATCGACTTGCCTCTAAAAGGTTGTCCTAGACCCTAGAGTATTGGCAAGAAAAGGGAAGTGCGAGAGGGGAATCGGGCCGATTTTCCATATTTCTCGCGTAGAAAATGCGGCGCGCTCAAAATGTATCATGCCATAACTCACTCAAAAATCGTCTTATCGAGTTGCAATTTTTTTTAAAGTTATTTCTTAAACGTTCAGGATGCTCACGAAATCTTTCAAATTGCAATTACATAATTACTTTTCATTCTGCTTTGCGATTTTCGAGACGTTGTCTTTTTGGTGCAGTGGAATTTTCACCTATCGAAGAACTATGCTCATTTTTAGAATTTGGGCAAACTTCCTGCGACAAAGTTATAGAGAAAGGATTGAATTTTATTTTACACCAAGATTCAATTCATTATCTTGCATAGAAAAAAAGTTACGGCGATTTGAACACGATTTGAATCGTTCTGCGCGCGTGTTCAAATCTCCATAACTTGTTCGAGACTATCAGAGGTACCTCTCTATATTAATCCCACTCACCATATAGTCCAGCGAAAATTCTTGCGCCAGGAGACAATATAGTTGGGGAATGGGGATTTTGGTCAATACAAAAACATTTGAACCAACCCTGTTTGCATTAAGGATTTTGAATCAAAACAAGGATAGCACTAGAATGTTCCTGTTATACAATAAAATATGAGGGAAAATTATTCCGCAGTCGACGTAAAACGCTGTTGTTAGAATACCAGAATAAAGACATAATTTACAACTCTGGCATTATCAACATAACAATGCTATTCATCAGGTCGATGAGGGAACTCATTCTCAAATTGTCAAATTATAAACCGAATATGTATACGAGAGAGGCAAGGTGAAATTCATATATATATATACATACTAAATTTGAGAACAATAGATATATACAGCGCTCTATTCCACAAATTTATGCCTTCAAGTCTGATTCTGTCAAGGTTCCTTTTGTAAAAACACAAACGACTTCACACTGCCACGTTTCTTTGTTTTCCCAACACACTGGAGGGATTAGTTTTTCATTGTGTTCGGAACACAGAAGTTTTCGTTTAATGCAATTATTCTAATTGTCCCTCTTTTGTCTGGAAGTATTAAGAAGGGGACCACTTTTCCGACTGACTGATGCTCACTTTTGTAAACTACTTTTTGTTATTGAATTTCTGTAAATGTGGAAAATTCTTGTAAGGTACAGTAAGCATTGTTTATGTTGATTGAAAATATAAGAAATTTGTATACACGAAAGTTTTATGGATGCAGAAATGATATAAGGTAAAATTGTTGTTGTTTATACAGGTTGTCCCAACTCTGCTGTAGGGCATTTAACTTTCTTATTTTAAATAAAAACCCCTGTATATTCTTACATTTTCCAATTCAACGCTTAATTCTGATAATACTTTGTTCAAGACTGATTATCTGAAAAGTGTATAGTTTTTGAGTTATAATTTGTTTTCAAAAATTTTGACAGTTGCATGCCCTATAAAAAATGTTGTGTTTTTTTATGTGTATTGATTATCGAATTGAAATTTTGGTAACTCAAAGATCATACCCTGTTGTGCTGACCTTGTTGGAGCCATAATCTTCTCAAGACATTAAGTAGAAGTTCATCTGTAGAATCTTAATTCATTTTGCAAAAAAATGAAAATAGTTTTGGTCAATAACGTTTTCTTCGAAAAAATTTTTGAAACAAAAATTATAACTCAAAAACTATACACTTTTCACATAGTCAGTCTTGAACAAAGTATTATCAGAATTAAGAGTTCAATTGGAAAATGTAAGAATATATAGGGTGCTTCCATTTAAAACAAAAAAAAGTTAAATGCCTTACAGCAGAGTTGCAACAACCTCATCATCATAAGGTTCTCAGTCCGAAGACTGGTTGGACGCGTACCTCCATTCTTTTCTATCCTGAGCTAACCTACGCATTTCCCTAAAAGTAGAACATCCTACATCCCTAACTATTTGAGAGCAGTAGTCTAATCTAGGCCTACCCCTACCTCTTTTTATTCCTATCTCTGACTCTAGTATGTCGCGAACTATTCCTTCGTGTCTCAGAAGGTGTCCTACCATCCTATCTCTCCTACTCTTTATTGTTTTCCATACCTCTCGCCTTTCCCCAACTCTTTCTAATACTTCCCTATTGCTAACCTTATCTATCCAGGGTATCTTCATCATGCGTCTGTAACACCACAGTTCAAACGCTTCTACTCTTTTTCTATCCGCTTCTCCTATTGTCCAAGTTTCGCACCCGTATAATGCCGTACTCCATACATACGACTTTAAGAGTCTCTTCCTAGTCTCTATATTAACCGTTCTCGAACATAACAGTTGTTTCTTTTTGTTAAACGCAACTCGGCCCTGCGCCATTCTTTGTTTTATATCTTTAGTGCTCCTACCGTCTTGGGTTATTTTACTTCCTAAGTAGCAGAAATCCGCGACCTCCTCTATCTTCTCATTTCCTATTTGTATTTCAATTTTAGTTCTATTTTCACTCCATCTACATACCAAAATTTTAGTTTTCTTTTTATTGATTTTCATGCCGTAGCCCTGTGTCAAAACTGCTTCCATTTCATTCAAAGCCGCTCCTAATTCTTCTTTGCTAGATGCTAACACTGCTATATCATCCGCAAATCTGAGCATATTAATAGTTTGGCCCTGTACATTGATCCCTGAGGCTGTTCTTTCCTTAACAATATTAATCGCATCTTCGATATATAAGTTGAAAACTAGAGGTGACAATCCACATCCCTGTCTCACTCCCTTCCGGATATCTACTTCCCTTCGTTCCTGCTCACATTCTATAACTGCCTTTTGCTCTTTGTAGAGATTATGTATTATTCTTCTGTCCCTGTATTTCATCCCTACCTTTCTCAGCACTTCGAACATCTTCCCCCATTTTACGTTGTCGAAGGCTTTTTCTAAATCTACAAATCCTATATATACGCTCTTTCTCTTTTCTATCGTTTTTTCTATAATTACTCGTAAAGCTAGAATGGCCTCGCGCGTTCCTCTATTTCGTCTAAATCCGAACTGATCTTCTCCTAATATTTCTTCCGCCTTTTTCTCCATCCTTCTTTGCACAATTCTAGTTAAAATTTTTGACGCATGGGAAGTTAAACTGATAGTTCTAAAATTTTCGCATCTATCCGCGCCTTTCCTTTTTGGCAAAGCTACTATGATGTTCCGTTTGTAATCTTCTGGAATCTCGCCTGTCAGGTATATGTGACTAACTAATTTAAATAAACGATCTATTACCTCTTGACCTGCGCACTTTAAGATTTCTGCCTGCAAGCCATCTACAGGGTGGCCCGAAATTAGCGTGCAATATTTTACCAGCGTGTTCTGTGGCCAAAAATAAGACAAAAAGCTCCTATAAGCGTACACCGAAATATGCTTCGCAAAGGAGCTATAGCTTTTTAAAAGAGAAGACCTGAAGACGTTTCCTTCTAAATATCTCCGAAACAAGTACAGGTAAAATTACGAAATTTTATGGAATGTGTAAGTACCAAATGCTGAATCTTTTGCTGTAAACATAATTTTTAAAATTTAACAGGGGCGTCTCAAATCTGGGGGTGGTGGAGGTAAGATTTACCCCAACTTTTTTTACAACATGCCGTTTTCAATTTTTCCATAAAAATTTGAAACTTCAGAGTTTTTTGCAAAAAAAATGTGCTCTTGTCTCGTTTTGGTAGGAGGCACCGTTATCGAAAACAATCGATTAAAAAATTTCGCTGCATGCCTCAAATGTCTCAAATCTGGGGGCGGTGGAGGTAAGATTTAGCCCAACTTTTTCAGAACAAGTTGTTTTCAATTTTTCCGGAAGTTTTTCCATAAAAATTTGCAACTTCAGAGGTTTTTTGCAAAAAAATGTGTTTCTATCTCGTTTAAGTTTCACAAACGAAGTTTTCCACTTCCTGTAGGAATTTTTTGGGCATGCAGCGAAATTTTGAAACCGATTGTGCTCGATAACGGTGCCTCCTATCAAAACGAGACAAGAGCACATTTTTTTTGCAAAAAACTCTGAAGTTTCAAATTTTTATGGAAAAATTGAAAACGACATGTTGTAAAAAAAGTTGGGGTAAATCTTACCTCCACCACCCCCAGATTTGAGACGCCCCTGTTAAATTTTAAAAATTATGTTTACAGCAAAAGATTTAGAATTTGGTACTTACACATTCCATAAAATTTCATAATTTTAACTGGACTTGTTTCGGAGATATTTAGAAGGAAACGTCTTCAGGCCTTCTCTTTTAAAAAGCTCTAGCTCCTTTGCGAAGCATATTTCGGTGCACGCTTATAGGAGCTTTCTGTCTTATTTTTGACCACAGAACACGCTGGTAAAATATTGCACGCTAATTTCGGGCCACCCTGTATACCTGGTGCTTTATTATTCCTTAAACTTTTTAGTGCTAGCTCAAACTCTTCTCTCATTATAGGACTCCCTAGGTTATCCCCCTCTACACTGCTTTCACTTTCTAATATATCTTGCACTTCCTGTCCCGCATATAAGTTTCCTAAATATTCTTTCCACCTATCTGCCTTCTCCCCGCTTTCGATTAGGATATCTCCTGCCTCATTCCTAATGCTTTTGGTACTAGATCCAATTTCTCTAAAATTTCTCCTAATTATTTTATATGCTTCATCAGTCTTTCCTATTTCGAACTTATTTTCCACTTCTTTGCACTTATCGTCGATCCATTGCTCTTTCGCTTTCCTACATTTCCGAATAATTTCCCACTTGATCGCCTTATATCTTTGTTTCCCTATTTCATCTAACCTATTTTTATATTTGCGCCTTTCCTATATAAACAAAAACAAGCAAAAAAAACTTGTGTGGTGTCAGCTCCGACGCACGACTGAAGTTTACTCCTTATGAATGATTATTTTAACTTCAATCACTTGATAATAGGGCACACGCGAATGTCAGCTTTATACCCAAATGTGTATTTATCAGATGGTTTATGTTCGAAAATGTCCAACTACATCAAAATATAAATTGTTTATAAATTCAGTAATTAAGTGACAATCTGCTAAACGTCAATTCCACCGGCAATGAAATAAATACTTTTTCTGGTGTTCGAATAGGCGTTGATTCACTTTTCGACACTAAGCAATATTTGGAGTATTTAATATTAGATTTCTCCATACTAAATCAAAAGATTCAACAAATTTAGGAACGAACAACCACTGCAAATGCTGACTTTACAACGCCAACTGTCATATCTACTCTATGCCACTCTATTTTCACTATTTCCATGCTCTATGCAGTCAGACATAAACAGCCGTATCCATAGATACGTACATAATTTCAATGTGACAGATAACGTAACGCTTGATTTTACTCCTCATAAAATTTCCGTACCGCGGGCTATAACTGAAAATCGATTCTTAAGGAGTAAACTCCAATAATTTTACCTTATAGGATTTTTGGATCCATAAAACTTTCGTGTATACAAATTTCTTATATTAATTTTCAATCGCTTAAGAGCTATTTGAGAATATCGCACTATTGACTCACCCTGTATATAAAAAATATTTAAAAATTTGTAAAAATTTATAGATTTTGAAAAACAAATCTTAAAGATAACACCCCTAAACCTTTCAGGGGTATTTTGCTAGTATATCTTGTTCCATCTGATGTATCTACATCTTTCATGGAATTATAAATACGTAGAGAAAACAAGTTTTTATCCCGCTCATTTATTCAGACCTTCTGTCGGTTCTCAGCAAGGCAGCGCGTCCACTCTCAGACGTCTCTATCAAAGTCATCCGACTGTGAAAATAATCGCAACTGGGAATATAACGCGAATGCAAAACATCACTTGTTTGGAGCAAGAAGCGCGGATAAAATCTTAAAGGGCTCGGGTGCCGTTGAGCGTTAATAAATTATCGATGCGACGAGAGTAGGGTACGCAACGATTGCTCTAAACGTCTCTTTCTTTCTTCTTGGAAATTCTTGCAAATTTTCTAAATCGCCGATAAAATTGATGGAGTAGGAAGTGAGGAAAATGGTTATTAAATGGGGGAGGAAACACTTTGAAGGTTCAATTACTTTTACCGAATTTAGAAACGAATTATGAGCGCACAAGGGGACGCGTTTATTTCACATTTACCAAGAACTATTCCTATACCACAAACATTAGGAACATTTTTGTACTTCAATAGGAATACTGTCTATTCGGCAAGACAAATGTGATCCAATTTGGCGGTATCATGCATCTTAAGTAGCTTTAATGATAGAACGTCCAAGCACTTGTCCTGCTGGAAGTCTCTTCTGGAAGGACAGCTGGACATGACCATTCGTCCTGCTGGAAGTACCCAAAATTCGGTTTACGCTGTCCTGCCGGCAGGACTTAATTATCTGCCGGAAGTACGGAGGGCTTTTCCATAGGCGTCGGATGTTTTATTAATGACGTTTGTTGACTTTTTTGGCAAAAGATATTAAATAATTCAGATACTATAACAATAGATAAATTGAATAATAAAATGAAGTTTTCCAAAAGCATAGAATTTGAAAAGTTTATTAATAAAATACGAGATAAAATATAACAAGATAAAATTCTTAAATAAAAAAATAGGCGACTTTGATACACACTACCCTTAAAACTAAACAAGAAGGAACTTTCGTTGATTTGTAATATCCATACTACTGACTTGACTTAATTTCTTGCCAAATGTCTTTTTGAAGGAACACCGTTAATCACGTGGTATGCAAAACAGTTTCTACCAGTAGTGGGTGCACACAATGCCTGATTTTCGCCACATGATTGACAAAAGTAACTTGCCTTTACTTGCTTTTTTTGCACTCGGGAACAAATCACACATTTTTTTTGAACTCATTGTCTCTCCGATAGGGTGCTAAATGCTATTAATTTATGGTCAATGTGACGTTCTTCGGGGTTATTATTTCTGCGGTTTTGATTCACTTGGATGTGCGATGTTTGATCTGTATCCCAGTTGTAGTGAATGATTTGGAAAGCCAATTTTCGCGTAAAATCTACATGTGGCATTTTATTCAAATTTTTATAATATTTGAATGCTAAGAAAGCATTTGCTTCAATGATTCCAAGCAGACTTGCATATAACCTATGTTCCCACTTCTGAGTATTCCAAACTTCTTCAAGTGCTAGACCTGACTGACGTATGTGGTTGTGCACGTCTATTGAAGGAGCCCCCTCTTCTACCAGCTTGGTTCTAGGCACATCTAACGTGTATGGACGACCCTCCAAGTCAACTCTTTTTTTTCTAGCAGGCTCACCCTCCAATGTCGTTCCACAGCTCCCAATAAACGTATGAATCTTTTTATAGAGGAAAGGCGAAAATATAAAAATAGGTTAGATGAAACAGGGAAACAAAGATATAAGGCGATCAAGTGGGAAATTATTCGGCAATGTAGGAAAGCGAAAGAGCAATGGATCGATAATAAATGCAAAGAAGTGGAAGATAAATTCGAAGTAGGAAAGACTGATGAAGCATATAAAATAATTAGGAGAAATTTTAGAGAAATTGGATCTAGTACCAAAAACATTAGAAATGAGGCAGGAGATATCCTAATCGGAAGTGGGGAGAAGGCAGATAGGTGGAAAGAATATTTAGGAAACTTATATGCGGGACAGGAAGTGCAAGATATATTAGAAAGCGAAAGCAGTGTAGAGGGGGATAACCTAGGGAGTCCTATAATGAGAGAAGAGTTTGAGATAGCACTAAAAAGTTTAAGGAATAATAAAGCACCAGGTATAGATGGCTTGCAGGCAGAAATCTTAAAGTGCGCAGGTCAAGAGGTAATAGATCGTTTATTTAAACTAGTTAGTCGCATATACCTGACAGGCGAGATTCCAGAAGATTACAAACGGAACATCATAGTAGCTTTGCCAAAAAGAAAAGGCGCGGATCGATGCGAAAATTTTAGAACTATCAGTTTAACTTCCCATGCGTCAAAAATTTTAACTAGAATTGTGCAAAGAAGGATGGAGAAAAAGGCGGAAGAAATATTAGGAGAAGATCAGTTCGGATTTAGACGAAATAGAGGAACGCGCGAGGCCATTCTAGCTTTACGAGTAATTATAGAAAAAACGATAGAAAAGAGAAAGAGCGTCTATATAGGATTTGTAGATTTAGAAAAAGCCTTCGACAACGTAAAATGGGGGAAGATGTTCGAAGTGCTGAGAAAGGTAGGGATGAAATACAGGGACAGAAGAATAATACATAATCTCTACAAAGAGCAAAAGGCAGTTATAGAATGTGAGCAGGAACAAAGGGAAGTAGATATCCGGAAGGGAGTGAGACAGGGATGTGCATTGTCACCTCTAGTTTTCAACTTATATATCGAAGATGCGATTAATATTGTTAAGGAAAGAACAGCCTCAGGGATCAATGTACAGGGCCAAACTATTAACATGCTCAGATTTGCGGATGATATAGCAGTGTTAGCATCTAGCAAAGAAGAATTAGGAGCGGCTCTGAATGAAATGGAAGCAGTTTTGACACAGGGCTTCGGCATGAAAATCAATAAAAAGAAAACTAAAATTTTGGTATGTAGGGGATGTGAAAATAGAACTAAAATGGAAATACAAATTGGAAATGAGAAGATAGAGGAGGTCGCGGATTTCTGCTACTTAGGAAGTAAAATAACTCAAGACGGTAGGAGCACTAAAGATATAAAACAAAGAATGGCGCAGGGCCGAGTTGCGTTTAACAAAAAGAAACAACTGTTATGCTCGAGAACGGTTAATATAGAGACTAGGAAGAGACTCTTAACGTCGTATGTATGGAGTACGGCATTACACGGGTGCGAAACTTGGACAATAGGAGAAGCTGATAGAAAAAGAGTAGAAGCGTTTGAAATGTGGTGCTACAGACGCATGATGAAGATACCGTGGATAGATAAGGTTAGCAATAGGGAAGTATTAGAAAGAGTTGGGGAAAAGCGAAAGGTGTGGAAAACAATAAAGAGTAGGAGAGATAGGATGGTAGGACACCTTCTAAGACACGAAGGAATAGTTCGTGACATACTAGAGTCAGAGATAGGAATAAAAAGAGGTAGGGGTAGGCCTAGATTAGACTACTGCTCTCAAATAGTTAGGGATGTAGGATGTTCTACTTTTAGGGAAATGCGTAGGTTAGCTCAGGATAGAAAAGAATGGAGGTACGCGTCCAACCAGTCTTCGGACTGAGAACCTTATGATGATGAGGCCAGACTGATAAATCGAATGTCGGTGTTAATAACAGCAGTAGCATAAAATGAAGAACCTTTCTCTTGGGGACACCTTTCTTTTAAAACCTTTAGAGGAAATTCTTTACTGGCCGTTTTCACAATGCCAATAAAGTATAATCCCTTCTTATATAGTTGGGTAGCCGTTTTAACCGATGCAAACCAGGAATCCCCCACAACGATCCTCCCAGTACCGTGCCATGGCTTTGTTAAACGGAGTGTCGTACCTGTACCAGCTCCGAATTCTGCTTGCCATTTTTTGTTTGCCATGACTTCTTTTCCTTCGTTGATTTCAATTCTAATCATGATATTAGTTTGAGTGTCAGCAAGTGTTTTGCATTCACAGCCCACGCCTTTGGGCTTTCTTTTTATTTTGATAACTGACGGCATTCCATCAGGGCTGTAGCTACCTCTACCGTACCAAGAAAACATGGATTCATCAATACACAGTTTGTATCCAGGCTTGAATATGTCATTCCATTTGGTATGTAGTCTATCTATTAACTGTCTAATAGGCAGCCATCTATCAGTGTTACCAGGATCTTTTGGTCCAAATGATAAATTATTCAAAATCAGCTCGAAGCGAGGAAAGGCGGGAAAATTGAATTTTCTTCTTTTGTTGACCAATATTCCCGTCGATTGTGCAATATATTAGTGCTCATAGCGTAAAATAATCCAATTACTTTTAAAAATTCCGATTTACTACATTTTCTTTGTTCTTCTAATTGGCTATTGGTCGAGTCGACGAAAACGTCAATACTTTCTATAGGAAAAAACAGCAGCCACATATCTAATTCTGTTAAATCCTGTGTTGGTCCACATTTTAACGCAGGTCTATATTTAAAGCCGGTAAAGTTATCAATCCTCTTTTCTTCAAAATCCCACCAAGTGCTGTGAGCCAAAATTCTCTTTTCAGGTATAGCGGCTTCTATATTTTCAAAGAGTACCGCTGGCGCTGCTTCTTCGTTCACCTCATTATTGATATCTTCTTCATCAGATGGAGAAGAAGACGAAGATTAAGATGAAGATGATGGTATAACGCACTTGCTGCGTTTGGTCACTACCGGCAGTTTCGAATTAGGCTTATTTTTTAGTGCAACGCCAGACGTAGAAGGTTTATCTCTTATGGTCTTCACATCATCCACTGTTCTACTAGGTTTTGACTTTTTTACGATGCCAGAAGTTGAACAGGAAAAGGAATTTGATAAATAAAGCACGCAGCTTTCTTGTCTAAGCTTACCAGATGTTTTCTTTAGTAAATTTAATTTAATTTTATTTCATTTCTTCGTTATCAATATCCCACAAAACCCTGGCTTCGTCTCCGTGTATATCCAAAATAGTGCCGTAGCACAACGCTTTTTGGTAATCATCACCCCAAACACACTGGCTCCACCGCATGTTTGAATCCTGATTGTCAAAAAGTGTAGCTTTTACAAAAATTCGATCTCCAACGTTAAACATTTTGTGCGCGCCACTGAAACTTTGGCAAAAAGAGACAATAATGCACTTCTTACCGTATCTCAGACACTACTGGCGTTATCGAGTTGAAACTTGCACAACTAATAGCCAATTTTTCGTTCTCTTTCCAATGGTATGATTTACGTCCTTCTAGCAGGACCAGTATCATAAATAAGCGTACTATTAAAAATCTGTCCTTCCAGCAGGACGCCGAGTCCTGCTGGAAGGACGCTTGGACGTTCTATCATTCCCATTTAGGCCTACCTCTATATTTCTTTTTATTCCTATCTTCCCATCCAGTATGCCGAGAACCAAACCTGGGCTATATCCTATCACCACTATTCGTTACTGTCTTCCAACTTTTTCCAATATCTCCCTTTTGCTAACCTTGCCTATCCACATCTTTATCTTTAACGTATTTGCCAAAAGTAAACAGCTCTTTTCCTTTTCAGAATATGTGTTGAGCAGTAGTCCTAGAAGTGGAGGATATCCTGCAAGATCGCCAATGGCTGCCAATTCTACTACAAAGCACAGGTAAGTTTAGAAGTTGATACATTCAATTTTCTTGAATTCAATCTGTTCTATGTTTGACATTGTTAACTCTGTGCGCTTGAAGATGTAGGTACGCAATCAACAATAAATTCATCAACGGAAATAAAAACCAAAATTACTAGTACGCCATCTCTCTCAAATTTCTAATATTATCTTCTATATTTGTTTGGAGACAAGTTTCCTTACGTCGAGAAATTTTAGCTGATTGGTAATAGTTTCCTTGAAATTTCGAACCCTAAAACCATTAGATTTCGTAAGCAATTAACCGTAATTCAAAGGAAATCCCACAATTAGTCGGGGCACATATCTGCAACGTGATTAATCTTTTTGATAAAGGAATAAAACAATTTTGTGCTTAATTGCTACCAGATGTGAACTACTGAAGATTAATGAGATTTTTTTGGCATTTTACATTTATTTACTTGGTTGCAACGACTTAGTCATCTGAATTGCTCTTTTAAAGACCCACTGATTATAGGTTTGGCGGATTCCGTACACAAAATAGATCATATTTTTTTAGATGTTTTATGTTGTACGATATTCATATATCAAATGTCTAGAAGGTGATATCTGATACCTTTTCTAGTTCTATACAATTTGAATATTTTTAACCAATATTATAAATTACGCGCGACATTATTTTGCATTCAAAATATATAAAGAAACTCCTGTTTCTAGTTGTTTTTAATCTTCTCAACAATTTTGAATTAATATATGTAGTTAACAGTAGATCTGCGCTCGATTGCTGATTTTGTTTTTAAATCATTAAGTGTCCACCATTCACTTGGATACATTTTTCAATGCGTTTCCTGAGAGACCCCCGCGTTCTAAACAATGCCCCAGGATTGCCTTTGATTTCATTGGCAGCCGCTTGCATTCTTCGCCACAGCTCATCGGGTGAATCAACAGCTTCTTTATAAACCATATCTTTAATAATTCTAGACCACATCGAAAAATCCAGAGGATTTAAGTCGGGGCTTCTAGGCGGCCAAGCAAATTCGCTTCCACGGCCAATCCACCGATGTGGAAAGACGTTGTCTAAGTACTCCCGCACCGGCCGGGAAAAATGTGTGGGCGCCCCGTTTTGCATGAACCACATATTTTCACTCAAATTAAGTGGTACTTCTTCAAGCAGTTCGTACAAATTTTGCTGAAGAAAATTTAAATAAAGTGGACCGTTCAGATTGGGTGGAAGTTGAAAAGGCCCAATAAAGAAATTTGAAATTACACCGCACCAAACATTGATCTTAAATTCATGTTGGAAGTGTCTTTCTTTAACGGCATGGGGGTTTTCAGAATCCCACAAATGATTGTTTCGCCAGTTGAAAATTCCACGTCGAGTAAACGGTGCCTCATCTGTGAAGAGGATTTTGTTCAAAAAATTAGGATCCGCGCCTTGCTGCTCTTGTAAGAAATTAGCGAAACGTAGACGAGCAGGAGGATCTTCCGGTAACAAATTTTGTACTGGAGTAATGTGGTATGGGTGAAGCTTCTCTTTGTGCAAAATTCTCCAAATCGAAGAGCTACTTACGCCTGTTACCGCACTTAAACGACGGGTACTTACGCCTGGATTTTCGTGCAATCTAACCAAAACCTCATCTTCCTGCTCAGCCGAAATAATCTTCGGAGCGCTATTTTCACCTTTTGGACGGAAAAATCCTCTTTCGCCTAAGCGATTGTACAGATTACTAAATAATTTATGATTTGGTTGCCTTCGGTGGGAGTATAACTCTGAATACCTTCGGGCTGCAGCTGAGAATATTTTGGTGAAATGAACTAAAAGAATTGGTTGTTACGCCAGTGGCTTACTAACAAAATAGCACCTGTTGATGAAGAGCGAAAAAACCAATGTAATAACAAACACATATGTTCTCAGTAACATTTATTTTTGATTATACCATGCAAACCGCGTGCATATTTGTATTCCAATTTCAATAAACAAACAACCCTCGTTTTAGGGGATGTATAAACATACACGAACACATACCTAGAGTGTTCGTAAAACATTAATAACGCTCCCGGAATAATGATGATTAATCATTTACACGTTAACGTAGGTGAATATTCATGAAGGGAGGAGGTTAGTTCCGCTGGCTTAAAGAGGGTTCTGCTCTAAACTAACCAGTAAAAGTATCCTCCCAGTCGCTTTGTGTAACGTCGGCTCGCGCTTATAGCAGCTGGACGCGATCCCACTCAAAGCTCTCTTTGTGGCAGCAGCAGGCACTTGTGTTTGCGAAAGAATGTGACATCGTTGAACATTTCATTTTGTAGATATTAGGTGCCCTGCTTTGTTGCCAACAATGTAGATGACCAAAGCTTTGGCAGACATTATTTTTCAAGCTCTCGTTATGCGCAATTTAGAAATCAAGTAAGGACACTTAGCGTTTCTGATACTTTTTTTATTTTCTTCCCTAGGGGATTTAAAAAGTCCTGAAAACATTTTTTTGCTCTCCATTTTACTTTTACTGTTCAATTCTAAACTCTCAACAAACTGGCAAGTTGAAACATGTAGCTTGAATTAACAACTATTTCCTCGTTTTAAATGAGACACTCTGTATGCACCATTTGCAAATATTTCAGACTGCATGTTGGCAAAGGCATAAAAATAAAAGAATGGGAACTTGCTTGTTTCTGTATAGATGGAATTTCATCCATTTGTATAAATGTATAATCCATACTGCATAATATTCCACTAAAATATTCACCAATCGCATGTACAGAATGTACTTCATAAAACTAAATCGTTCGTAATGCAATTGGGCTTTTAACATAAGTCAATTGGCACCGAAACATTTTTAGTATTCTGTAATTTATTGTTTTTGGCATCGCTAACGAAATTTCTGGGAATGCAGCCGTCTGAGCCAATTAACTCTGATTTATACTCCAATTTTATCTCATGTGTTGTCAATTTAATAAACTACCCGCCCTAAAAACCGCACGGGGATGCCATTAATATTAGTCGGCTCAACCGGTGCAGAGGTTAGGGGTGAGAAACTCAGCCATCTCGATTTTTTCTTCTACTACTATTGCATTCAGATGTAGGTAAGTTTTCTATATTCCACCGAGAAAAACGATCGACGAACCCCTCCCAAAGAAAATAAAGACGTCGGGTTAAGCTCACAGCATATCGGTCTCCTCAAAATGTCATGTCGATCGATGAAAGCGGCCGAAGGAAATTGTAGGACATGTGTCAGAACAAGTCCGTCCTTCCCACGTGCGTGATACGCATTAAACATTCAGCGAGCTGGCGCTACAAAGATTAGTGTTTTTAATCGTATATTTCTGCCTACAAAGCGGGTATTAATTTGGAAATCCCCATTTCAAAGGCTCGTGGATGGAAAGAATGTAAAGCAGGATCACACGCGAATGCCACACAAATCAAATAAGGTGTATGTTGGGTACTGCTCTGCGTGCACATTATACCTGAAAATTGTTTTTCTCTTTTTCAACACACGCGGAGAAAAAACTTGGGTGTATTAGGCATCTGCTGTTAAAGGGGCAGATTTTGACAATTAAGGAGTCCGATGGGCACACAATGGATGCAAATTTCTATTATATTCGAGTTTGTACAAGTTTTCTTATTCTTTTTCAACTAGTTTCGTGCAGTAACATTCATTTGGAGAATATTTACTCAAACATATGAAGCGTATAAAACGCACTGAAACGTTGTGGGTGGATTGCGAAATTATCGCATTTAATTATATAAGGTAAATACATTTACTACTTTAAATGTATTGCATCCATTAATTTAATTATACCTTCTTATTAAGGCTATTGGAACGCTTGGAATATTTGAGGAATGTAACGTTCCCGCTGCCAATGGATTATTCCTACGTGGTTTAAGATATTCGCGTGATTATTTTTTTCTTGTTTCAATTAAACATAGATCTAGGACTGTTCGCTAATAATTTTCATTAAAAACCAGAAATTCAACTTTAAAATCTACTTCACAATTTATGAAAATCGGACATATTATTGTAGCTAGAATATTTATCACATTTTTCGTTTTTTTTTAGAGTTTATAGTCGTAGAGTCATAGATTAGACTTTTCATTTTGACGGTATAAAAAAATATATAATAAATTTTTGATAATAATGACGTAATCAATTGGCTCCTGCACCTCTGCATTCGCCTTTTCAAGGGCCTAGAGGTGGCGGTGTCTAGCGGCGATATGTTTAAACTTCCCAGATTCAAGAAACAGGCGTGGCTAGTTTTTGTATGTTTTCAGGTATTATTCTTTGGGCCTATTTTTCGTATCGACGACCTTCCAAAGTAATTTCCGATTCTTCCTAAAATTTATTATTGTTACACATATGAGTTGAATATGCTGGTGCACAGGTATCCCATTTATCAGAAAAAGCGATTCATCTGTATTGTGTAATTTACAGAAAAATGCCAAATAGATACTCTCTTTGTTTTTAAATTTCCATAATTCAAATTACTTTACTCATTTCTTCTATACAGCAGATGTTAATCTACACAACTTGGATTTCTTAAATAGAACTCCTGTAATATCATCCCACTTTTTATTTCCCTGTTCGATTTTACTATATGATTGTGTAAGAGTTGCATTCTAGACTGAACTTATTGTGAAACTGGGCATCTGTTAATCATTCTCAAAATGTAATTTTTGAAACATCCCTACTGTGACGAAAATTTTAAAAGAAAACTGAAACACAAAAATATGGGGTTTAGTTTAGAAGCAACTTACTTCGTATGCATAATTGCATACTTAGTAAAATCGATCGAAGAATTAAAAAACGCAATATCTAAATTTAAATAATTCACAGAGTATCAACTCCCTTTGTACATAAAGTGTTCCGTACTGGCTAGCAAGGTTTCTGAAGCACTGATATCAGAAACCGCATCCCGAACCGATTTTGATGAAATTTATTTATTGCATAATTAGTTGCAATCGTGAAGACTACGTAAGTACCAAAATTCACGATTCTACTTTAAATAGTTCCCAATTGCGACAGGGCGACACAATTGGCACTCCCCCCGCATGTGGTCATACTGAACTGTAAAAACATAAAAACAAAAAAAATGTTTCACATGCTCTAGTGTTGCAAACAAAAAATGTCTTTTGGCCCCTTTTCGATGTTACGATGTATGAAAACCGCCCTAAATATGCGCACACAACAAACCATTTAGATTTGTCTGAGTTTGGGCCATTACATATGCGTCAATTTTATTGTTATATAGGAAAAAGAACAGACATACAGACTGAGAGACAGACGGACGAACAGACAGAATGGTAAAACAAAGAGGGGTCTCTCATATAACTTCGCATAAATGAATAAATGGATCAACCTGTATAACAGACTCCCGAGGAGTGAATCACTGGTGGATTTCTTGTACACTGCCTTTGGATTTCCGTCGCCAACCGGAGATTTCCATTGCATTAATACAGCATGTTATTGGCCAAATGAGAACACATAACACATCCTATGAGCACCGGATTGGACTAATTTCGTATAAAACGTTTTTAGACAAATAATATACGTCAACTTCCAACTACGTCTTCCGTTATTTCTGTTCTCTGCGTCATATCAGGTAAAATCTGCCACGGAATTACGATGGACAAGAAATTAGTAGGGAAAGTGAAAGTTTAAAATTTGTGTTGTCACAGAAGGATTGGAATTTTAACATTTAATGAACTGATTATTAAGAGTGGCGTGTACCTACCGTGGATTTGCAGTCAGATGCACACTCAACATGACAAAACATTTTTACCGTTTAGGAATTTAGAACACAGGTTCATGGAAGTCTATTCCAAATGTTAGAACGTCATGGAAAAAAAATCAGTTACAATACGTAAAGCGCTAAAAGAGGCTTTACTGAGCGTGTCTGACTGCGGCAGATGATAACGGTACAAGTCATTATTAAGGAAATTTAGACTCAGCAAACCATTTTTTGTTTATTATTTTTTCCACCGCGTGGCTAGCTTTGGGGTACTATCATTTTTTCAATAAACACAGTTTTATCAGATCAAAAACGCAATTCTCTTATTTGCATTTTAATGAGATAATGATCTCATTATTTCGGGTGTCAACTTAGAACTTATAAATGACAACACTTCAAATTGAGAAAATGGAAAAAATTGTGCTGGCCCAATTTTACAAAACCAGTAAGCAAACAGGCAAAGTGCCTGCTAATAATAGACGACTTGCAGTGCACCAAACCCAAATTAATCGAATTCACCCTGCTGATAAGACCCTGTATGTTCTATTAATAAAATTGATTGCAAATTGTTCCATAGTTTGCAGAAAACACGATCAGAATAGTTGTAGGATTACTGGATCGGAAGTGTAAACACTATAAATCTTGTCGGGATTAATGCTATTACAAAGCCAGCCATAATTTTATCAATATCGAAAGTAACCATATTTCGAGAAAGTTTCCGTTAACAACGCACACAACGATTTATATCCATTATCCTTTGTGGCCCAAACAAGGATAACTAATAACACACTATTATCCTGCAATTCTGCTATAACTAGTCAAATAATATTCCATCTGAACGATCGGTATCCATTAATGTAGAACAAGTCATGTGTTGAATAACGTATTTTTAACATTTAAAATGGAATTTGTGCGTGTACCGCGGCAGTAACCGTGAGAACGACCGGCTGCAGCAGACCAGACAATCCTTCTATCAATCCTGCAACAGCACCTGCTGGACATGCACCCTGCACCGTACTTTTAATTAAACGTTAAATAAAATAGAAATTTCCAAGACCGAACTCGTGCACGAAAGTAGATTAATATTTTATACTACCACGTTCAAGTTATTGATGCAGAAGAAACTGTCACAGTATACAGGGTGTCTATAAATTGGGAGAAGAACTACACGTGGCGATGTTGATCATAAAACTCTGAGTCGAAAATCTTAATGCGAAAATGTTGGTCCACGCTTCGTTAGTCCTCAGGGACCAATTTAAAGAAACATACATTTGATAATATGAGGTACACATAAAGCCGTGCTCTAGTAACAGGCCGTAGTCTTCGATTTTAATGGCTGCGCTGCCGCAGTAGACAGTAGTAGTCATGCGATAATATAGCTACGAATGATATTGTTAAGAGAAATTAGATTACATTGTGACACAAATGTAACTCTAGTTCAAAGTTTTATTTGCTACTTTTATTAAAAAAAAAACAAAAACAAAAATATCATTGTCAGAAGCGATTTATAAGTTCAATAATCATTTCTTGAGCGAAACACTAAAACTTAACATTTGTTTCTAGGAAATTAAAAATACTTATTAAAAAAACAAAAAGTAAAACCGCGGAATAAAATAAAAAAAATCAATATTTTCTCTTACATTAAATTAATTAAATTCATCAAATTCAATTAAATTCAAAGGTGTGATTGTTTTTTTTATATGTTTACTTATTGCTGAATTACTGCTATTATATTTGTGTTGTTTCAGTCTTTTTTCTAACTGATTTTCTAACTGATTTTCCTCCTGACAAATATAACGAAAATCTTAATCAGTTTAATATCTACCATCCTAAATTACAATTCACTATTGAAATTTCAACAAAAAATCAAATAAACTTTTTAGATGGAACTTTACACAAAATGAAAAATTCAATACAGATTGAATGGTACACTAAATCAACTTGGTCTGGCCGTTATATTTGTTTTAACTCTGAACAACTCACATGCCACAAAAAGAAAATTGTCACGTGTCTAACTGACCGAGCAATTTATTAAACTTTCCAGCCCACAATTTAGAGAATCCGCAATAGAATAAAATAAGTAAAAAAAATTAAGTTAAACGGTTTTATTGTAAAGAAACATAATAATGATGCAGATAATGTACTAAAAACTAAAAAATAATTAGGTAGGTACCAGGTACCAGTCATCGCACCACTCTCCTCATCAATCTAGAGCACTGCTCAGACTAAAATAAAATCGTGGGGCGAGTCGAATTTCTATTATCTACAGTCAACCTCTCATATCATTATAGGTATGCTTTGGATGCATTTTCTCAATAGACCACATCGCAGAACGATCATTTACATATTTACTCAGGTTACGCTACGCCCCACGATTTTATTTTAGTCAGATCAATGCTCTAGATTGATGAGGAGAGTGGTGTGATGACTGGTACCTGGTACCTACCTAATTATTTTTTAGCTTTTAGTACATTATCTGCATCATTATTATGTTTCTTTACAATAATATTTTTTTTTACTTATTTTATTTTCGAGTTTTTAGTTTTTTTTATTTTGTTTTTGTTTTGTTATTATTTTTCTAAAGTGTACTGTGTTCTACTTGTCAAGCCCTTTCATTTGATAACCATATTGAGGGGATTGAAAAAAAAAGTAATCGCCATTTTGTGGTGGCGGCCATCTTGGATTTTGAATTTTTCATGGCATACTGTATTCTACTAGTTTAGCCCTTTCATTTGATACCCATATTGAGGGAGTTGAAAAAAATATCTAATCCGCCATTTTGTGGCGGCGGCCATCTTGGATTTACAATGATACTGAATATACATAATTGTATTGTCATCACCTCATCACAACTAAAGGTGTGTACCAAATTTCAGATCAATCGGTCAATAGGAAGGGGTAAAATTTCAATTACTAGATTTGACCTACACAAACAAACAAACAAACAGGGCAAGCTAAATAAAACCATTTAAAAAGTCTTAAATTGTCTAACAAAAAAAACTATCCTAAAAATGTCATTAAGAAAATTATAAAAAATAAAATCCCCCAATTTTACAATAATAATACCGCTATTAAAAACCAAAAGAAAATAGAAATTACATTTCATTACCGTATATTAAAGGTATGTCACACAATATTAATAACCAAACTGTATACAAAACTAAATGTAAAGACTGTGAAAAAACATATATTTGTCAATCCAAAAATTATTTAGAAATTAGAAACCAGACTGAAACAACACAAATACAAAAACAGTAATCCATCAATAAGCAAACATATTATGAAAAACAACAATCATACTTATGAATTTAATGATACCAAAATTTTAGAGCAAGAAAAAAATAAAAAATCTCGGCTGTTTTTAGAAATGATTTATATAAAAAAGAACAAAACTCTATAAATGATAGATTTGACATACAAAATTTACTGTAATATAATAAAATAAATCCTGCTCTCTGCTACTTACTTATTATTGTTAAATTAAATACATATTTATTTTTCTCTTTTATAAAAAAATCCAAATGTTTTCAAAATCAAAAGTGCTAAATTCTATTTCATATTTTTAATATTTACATGTATAGTTACTGTTAAATAATTTTAATTATTTAAAAAAATCTGTATTGACAAATCATTTGCAACTTTTTTCATTCCATTTTACAAATAAATATTGATAATGGTCCCAAATGGGGCCGAAACGTCGATTGCTTTATATAAAGTGTTTTTATTAATGCTAAAATTTCACCAAATTAAAATATTACATACTAATATTTGGAAAAATCAGAGATTAATAAGGTAGGTAGGTAATTACAAAATACAAAGTATTATACAAGAGGGAAAAGCACCCTGTATTTGTTAGTTTTCGTACTATACGTGTTAATTTAATTAATAAATTTTAATTTATACAATCAGAAGTCTTCACAAAACGTCGTCAATTAGTATTCAAGTGGAAACGAATGCAGCAGAACTGAATTAGAATATTCGCCTTGCTATTGCAGTTTGTAGTTAGGCATCTGCCTTTAAAATGTAGGGTGGCACTCTGTAATTAAGAACTATAAACTAATGGCATGCCCACGCACCCAGTTTTGCATTTGCTTTTGTATAATTTCAATGTCGCTTAATTGCGATATAGTCAGTTTCAAAGAGATCTGATTTTGAATTATAAACCACGAAAACTTCATAAATGCTAATTCAAAAATTTTTGTGCAATGAATATTGCATATACACATGCAGTGGGATGAAAGTAGAGCATGTTATTAAAAAAAATCAATAAAATTAAAATAGTGGCTACAAGAACTGAACCACATTACTGCCTATGCCCGAACAGAGGCTTTAACAATGAATACCGAGTATATTCAAGCTTTTATTTGCATTCTACACTTTAGAAATTGGGCATAAAAGCTGATACAGACACATTACTTTCTCAAACAATTCACGAACGGTTAAAAAACACACACATTCATTATGTAAACCAAGTGAAAATGAAGTAAATCATCGCGTTAACTAAACTAACACGAGAAACCTAATATAGGTATAATAAATAACGGGGGCAGTCTTTACCCCAGTCGTGTAATCTTTAGTGATTCGTTTTAGCGGTTTACTTTAATGCGCTGTTTACCCTCGGAACATATGTTACCCAAAATCTGCTAAGTTTGTTAGTGTTACATTTCACGGCAGCAATTTAACTTCTGAAAGAGCATCATATTGCTTCGCTTTTTGCTCCGCAGACGCGTATGTGAATAGAAAACGTCCCGATCGATCAGGCTTTCTCAAACCTACATGCTACAACTAATGAACACATGGGTCATTTAAACTACAACATATTTGTCGCTGTTCATGTAACGTAAATATATTTTCCCACACTGTACCAAAAGACAAGACCAAAATATCATGCTAGCATTTTGATTAATTTTTTTTTTGTTTTAGTGGTATGTGTACGCTAAGTTACTCTGTATAGGTAACTAAAAAACGGAATGAGTAATAAGACATATTTGATTTGGGAGCCCCAAACTAAGATAAATAATTGAGGGCGAGGAAGATTTTTAATCAAAAATTCGCAACATGTGTGCGCGCAACGGACATAAAAATGACAATATAGCGGGATGAGTTGCCAAGTAACGTCACACAGGGGACTACAGCACGTATCCATGGTGACCAGTACCAAACGCTCTCCTGTTTAATATCGAATAGCAAACTCCTCAGTCAAATTCGAAACCGAATTACTCCATATTAGGTTTCAGGTCATTTCGTGATCTGATTTGAATTTCACACCGGGGACTCTATTTGCTGTTGTTTACGCCAGGTATCAATCACGTCCCTGTGTATGCCGCACGGGTTTGTATTTCGATCAAAACAACATCGAAGGACTCTAATTTGCTCTCAACTTTTTAGGCTTTGTTGCTGCTGGGGTTTCGCAATTATGCGGCATTTCAAAACAATTTTAAAGCAAATTATTACAGCCTTGGCAAAATGTGAAAATTGGACGTTTTGGATTTAACGTTTCGTGTTTTATTTTGGGTGGTCAACTAAATCATTTTCCGGGTAGATGGTTGGGTACAAATGGACCTATATTGTGGCCTACAAGATCATCGGATTTGAATATAGGTATTAGACATTTTTGTTTGGGCATTTTTAAGAGAAAAAATATACATAGGAAGATACAACAATCAAGCCGAGCTAGCAGAGGCAACACATGCAGCTTTCCGATATTTGCAAGCCCATCCTATTTTTTTTAATTAATGCCATCAATATATTAACTAAAAGATGTAGATTGTGTTGAAAAACATGGCAATCAATTTGAGCAGTTCCTATAATTTTGTTGTTTGTTGTTTTTCTTGTTTTTGTTTGTTTTGCTGATTTTTCTGTTTTTGTTGCTTTTATTTCAGTTCCTTGTTATTAAAAGTTGCTAACATAAAATCACACAGGTATCTTGGATGTACTTACCTATCTTATATTTTTCTAAAGGTGAAAAGTACCAAAATCTTTGCCATTTTTTGAAATAACAATATAAAAGTATACCGTGTGACAAACTTCCATGTGTACATGGGGAAATAACATGGGCAATTACATTTGTGGGGATTCCTGCTCCCCATGTGTAGTTACAGTGGTGATAAAGGCAGCAATCGAAAGACTATTTTTTTCTGCGTATGAGGATATCAAAAACTCTGAAATTTTCCAATTTATTAAAGCATTAAAAGCAAAAATTACACTAATAATTTTCAAATTAAAACACGGATATTCATCAGATTACCTATGACAATTTAATTTATTCTAATCAAAGACTCCCTTGATTCTAATTTCTAATTCGTCTGAACTGTCAACATTATTTATCGACAATTTAAAATTTGGGTTTCAAAATGAACAAAAATATTTATTCAGTTGAAGAAAAGGTTTTCATTGTGAAAACATTTTACGGCGGCAATAGTCTGCGGGTAGTCCGTGACTTATTTTCTGTAAAATTCAATAACAGTCCTATTCCTTCGGTAACAACAATAAAAAATTTAGTTAATAAATTTGAAGATACTGGGAATCTTTCATTGAAAGAAGGTAATTTTTACTAATAAATTTACTTGGTTTTTATTTAGATAATTCTGATTCGCTTATTATTATTACCTAGTTGCTAATTCCTTATTGTTCGCTAACTTAAATTTTACTAGGATTATGAGAAATTTAACAAGTGATAACGTGGAGTGAAACAAAACTAAAATTAATCTTATCATTAATTTTTTTAGTCGTTCCAAGAAATCTAAATGTTGAGGTAGAGGAAATGGTAATAGGCCTGATAACTGCTAGTCCAACATCTAGTTTAAGGTCTATTGCCCTAGAATGTAATGTTTCAAGAGAAACTGTCCGTAACATATTAAAAAAAAACAAATATCATCCCTTTAAATTCCAATGTCACCAAGAGTTACTTCCTTTTGACGAAGAATCAAGGCAAACTTTCTGTGAAGAAATGCAAGAACGGGCTAATCGGGATCGCAGCTTCCTCTCATCAATTTGTTTTACCGATGAGTGTACCTTCACTTTAAATCAAGAGCCAAATTCACAAAACGTTAGGCATTGGGCCCAGGAAAATCCCAGAATAAATCTAGCCACTACAACCCAATACCCTCAAAAAATCAATATTTGGGCAGGCATTTTTAATAATCGCATTATAGGACCATTTGAAATACAGGGAAATTTAAATTCAGAAGCTTATTTAGATCTTTTAATTAACCATATTGGCCCTGCATTAGAAGAAGTTGCACATGCCAATCGGGAGGTCTGGTTTCAACATGACGGATGCCCAGCACATTTTGGAGCACAAGTGAGGGAATTATTAAATGAAATATTTCCAGAGAGCTGGATTGGTCAAGGTGGTGCTATAAACTGGCCAGCTAGATCTCCCGATTTGGCACCGTGTGACTTTTTCTTGTGGGGTCATTTAAAAAATAAGATTTATAAAACTCGTCACCCAAATATTGATTCTTTAAGGAATGCTATTTTTGCGGAATGCAACTTAATAAACGATCGGCAACTTGCGAATGTGAAAAATTCTTCCTATAATAGGCTGGGATACTGTCTGATACAGACTGGGGGTTTATTTGAATATTTGTTATAGTTATTTTTCTTTTTTTATGTTACTTTTATTTCGTTGTATATTAATAAGTTTCATCAATGATATGAATATGATATGATATGATATGAAATAAATAAGTATTAAATTG
This sequence comes from Xestobium rufovillosum, assembly GCA_963966045.1. Lineage (NCBI taxonomy): Eukaryota > Metazoa > Arthropoda > Insecta > Coleoptera > Ptinidae > Xestobium > Xestobium rufovillosum. Next base: position 44,894,325 of record OZ014492.1, on the reverse strand, counting down.
CTAGATTACAAAATTCATTAGAGCAAAATAAACAAATGTTGCCGCTTGTTAAATTTTTCATAATTGCAGTAAAATTAAAGTAATTTAATTTTTATTATTTCATTTTACTGATGCTTTAACATTTTCCCAAAAACTTTTTAATAGGTTAGACGACACCTACAATGTACCCTAAACTATGGACCAGCATTCACCAACGAAACATCCACACCAGTAATCAATTAATTGTCAACTATAGGTAACGACAATAATAATGTGAATGAGAATTATCTAAATAAAAAAAGTTTATGTATTAGTAAAAATTAACTTCTTTCCACGAAAGATTCCCAGCCTTCAAATTTCTTACTAAATTATTTGTTGTTATACCGAAGGAATAGGACCGTTATTGAATTTTACTGAAAATAAGACACGGACTACGCGCAAACTATTGCCGCCGTAAAATATTTTCACAATGAAAACCTTTTCTTGAACTGAATAAATATTTTTGTTCATTTTTAAATGTAGACAGTTCAGAAAATCCATAAAAATCAAAGAAGTCCGTGATTAGAATAAATTAAGTTGTCATGGATAATCTGATAAATTTCTGTGTTTTAGTTAGAAAATTATTAATGTAATTTTTGCTCTTAATGCTTTAATAAATTGGAAAGTTGACGAGTTTTTGATATCCTCATACGCAGAAAAAAATAATCTTTCGATTGCTACCTTTACCACCACTGTAACTACACATGGGGAGCAGGAATCCCCAAAAATGTAATTGCCCATGTTATTTCCCCATGTACACATGGAAGTTTGTCACACGGTATATATTTTGACAGCTTAAAAAAGACCTTTTGAACTTGACCAAAACCTGCTGTGATTGTTATGGTAACGGATCTTTGATTTGTGCTTGGAAGACTGCCTAGGATAACCAAATACCTATATAGTGAATCGAAATAATACCTATTATACAGGTTAGAGTAGCATAAATTTAATTTCTCAGTAACAATAATTGTCAATAGTTCTATTTTCACCTCCGCTTCCTCTAGGTATGTCAAAATAGAATTTTCAAGGAATAATTCAAGTTTGAGCTTCCCACAGCGATTTAATTATAAACCCAAGTATTAATTTACCGAAAACTTTTAATTGCGGCAATTTGGCAGAATCACGCGCACCCACTCGTGCTTTAATGAGATCGATATGGCGTGGGGGCAACACATGAACGGTCTGGTGATCAGGACAATAGGGCTCATCAACGGCATTGTCTCCATACCTTCGCATCTATTCGTCAATCCCCGACGATCGCTATTCGTAATTAACTTGTTCGATTACAATTGCCTTATCTACCAAACAAGAGACGTACGCTGCACGGCTAGGGAAATTCAACAAGGTCGGTGTGCTAAAAGCGGAGATATTGTCAATAATTACTGAATTCGATAGCTACTATCAACTTTAGAGAGAAATCTGTTAGTGTGTCATAAGCCGCCTGAAAATTGTTTAAATAAAACTTAAATTAAACTAGAATCGAACCGTCCTCTTGCATTTGCCGGGCTTTTGCTGTAAACTGGAAGCAGGATTCTCAGAAACAAAAAAAAAATCATGAAAGAAGTGTCGCCAAAAATGGTCAAGTTCTAATTTCCCCAAGGAAATACATAATATGTAGTACCTTTGTTGATAAAGATCGTGCTCCATCTAAAATTATTCAAATTACAGATAACTTGGGTGAAATCGGAATACGGAAGCAGCTGATACAACTAATGGCGCAGGGCTTCAATTTTGCGTTGTTGAGAATAATTTGAGCAGATCTCGTTGCCTTTAATTAGGAGTCAACTGTATTTATTATAAATACAGGGTTTAGAGGGCACCGTTTGTTACACTAATTTAAGCAGACTACGATTGATTTCTCTATGCAAACACGACCGAAATATGACACTGTTTGCAAAGTTGGGGGGAAGGTAGAAATCTGACAATTCAATTTGCGGTATTCAGAATAACAGAATAGGCGCATGAGGACTTAGAGGCCAATTTTGAAATATCCTGAAATCGAAAAGCCAAATAAAGTTTTTCCATAGAAGTTATACTTAGTTGCTAAGGAATACCGGGTGTCCGGTTAAGGTTGGCGACCGGCTATATCTTAGGAACTATTCATCCTACAGCTTTCACAAAAAAATCTTCCTATAAAAGTTGCCATGAAAACTTCATCAAAAATATTTTTAACTTTCAGTTTTCCCCGCTAGGGTGCTCAATTTTAAAAGAAAATAGACAATCCGCAATTTCTAAGAAAATTGAAATGGAAATTTAGGAATCCTTTAGCTTTCTGAAAATCTCCTCGTAATACCCTGCAAATTAGTTTAATAACTTTTTGATCTAGCTTATGAAATAAGAAGTGGGGGAAAGAAAAGTTCCCTTACACCAAAAATGTCATATCTCCGGATTGCTTGAACCGATTTTAATGAATATGGTATTGTTGGAAAGGGGATCTATAGCGTAATAGAAATCTGCATTTACTCATTTACATTTGAATTTAATTTTACGAGGGAGCCTCCAGATGGTGTTATTTCTAAACTTACGAAATTGTCAAATTTTCTCAAAAATTATAAATAGAATGGTATATTTTTTATAATATGTTGTCATTACGCATAGAATTAAGAACAAGATGCCGCAAACCGAAAGTTTTTATCTTTATCAAATGGAAGTTATCATCAAGAATATCGTTTAATCAAATCCCATTGCACAGGTACCAAATTTTCTCAATTTTTTTTTGAATGGAATGGTACATTTTCACAACATGCTGTTAGTACACATAACATAAAGAACAGAATGCCGCAAACCGAAAGTTCCTATATTTTTCAAACGAGAGTTGTGATCAAAAATACTGTTTAATCATATCTCATTGCGTGGGTAAATTTGAGAAAAATTAAATACCTAAATGAATATCAATTTAATTTAGTAAACATTCAAGTTTCCTCAAACGCCTTGCCAAGGCTCGGTAGGCAATAACGGCATTTTCTTCATTTTGAAAAACACCGCGAGCTTGTCATACGCTTCAGCAACAGAGCTAGACATTATTTAAAAAGTTATAATAAATTCTAGGGAAAAGACACTGAAATCGAATTTAAATTAACTAATAATTAATACTTAGTTAAGTTAAAATTAACAATAATTAGTGCCAATACTATGACCACGGAGTGCTTTTTGTTTGTAATATTTCTTATAATTCTGTCTGATGAGAGATACAAGAATGCTCTAATATTCTTTACAAAAATATTTTCTTAAAATTACCCATGCAATGAAATGTGATTAAACAGCATTGTTGATCATAACTTTCATTTGCGGCATTCTATTCTTCATGCTATTTGTACTAACAGCATTCAAAAATTTTTGAAAAAATTTGGTACCTATGCGCTAAGATTTGATTAAACCATATTCTTGATGATAACTTCCGTTTGAAAAAACATAACAACTTCCGGTTTGAGCCATTTTCTTCTCAATTCTACAACAAAATCAAATTTTCTCAACGTGAATCGTATTTATATAACAACCAAAAGAAATTATAAAGAATGACTTTTTTTCGAAAAACTGAAAATAAAAGATTTTACAAGTTAGTTAATTCCGTCCGTGGACACACTGTATATTGTCGATTTAAATGGTTTCTAACATTGACACTAAAATGTGGAGGGGCTCCGTCATGCATGTACCACATTTCATGTCTAAGAAGTAACGGCAAATCTGCAATTAAATCTGAAAAAAAAACATTTACAAGAAATTCTAAATGATTTTAGCCATTCAAGCGATTCAATCAAACAAGGGTCAGCAATTCTTGCCCAAACATTTATTCGAAATTCACGTTGAAAATGTCGAGGTGCTATTGCATAAGGATTATAACATCAAACATCACAATAAATATGTTCATTGTGAACATTTGTTATACCTCTTCTTGTACAACAAGCTTCTTGTGAAAATTAATATTCTGGTTGAGGATAAATCTACAAAATGTTAAGCGTAAATTAAAGTGCGGTAAAAGTTCTTGCACTTGTTGCACATGGTATGGAAGAAGCTATTGGAGTTTTATAATCCTATTTATTGATGTTCTGGGCCCGTTTGGCGAGTTAAATTTTTAGTGCTTATTTCTTTTTGATCTTCGATTAGGTATGTCCAAAATAATTTCTTCATCTTGTGGAGTACCTACCTAATTAATTTGGGACGTCCTTGGCGGTTATTTGTTTTCAAAACTCCTGTTTCTCTTAATTGTCTTTCGACATTGGGAAATATTTGTCGATTTGGTGTAATTCGATTGAGAAATCTCAGATGAGATTTAGGTCACCGCTTTCTATATATTTTCTTTGCTCCTCTTTAACATAAGAACCATTTTCTTCGCTTGGGGATTGGAAAATCCCACAAAACTTTTTTGCTCTCCATTTTACACTGAAAAAATCGACTATCTATTAGGATTCCTTAAATACCTATTCTATCTTAAAAACCCTGTATATCAAGAGTATTTTGACGTAAAAGTATTATTTTATAATCCAGATTCCGTCCACCTGAACAAATCAGAAAAGCTTATTGGAAAATTGCATAATAGCGTGGAGTGAAACAAAACTAAAATTAATCTTAGCATTTATTTTTTTAGTCGTTCCAAGAAATCTAAATGTTGAGGTAGAGGAAATGGTAATAGGCCTGATAACTGCTATAGTCCAACATCTAGTTTAAGGTCTATTGCCCTAGAATGTAATGTTTCAAGAGAAACGGTCCGTAACATATTAAAAAAAAACAAATATCATCCCTTTAAATTCCAATGTCACCAAGAGTTACTTCCTTTTGACGAAGAATCAAGGCAAACTTTCTGTGAAGAAATGCAAGAACGGGCTAATCGGGATCGCAGCTTCCTCTCATCAATTTGTTTTACCGATGAGTGGTACCTTCACTTTAAATCAAGAGCCAAATTCACAAAACGTTAGGCATTGGGCCCAGGAAAATCCCAGAATAAATCTAGCCACTACAACGCAATACCCTCAAAAAATCAATATTTGGGCAGGCATTTTTAATAATCGCATTATAGGACCATTTGAAATACAGGGAAATTTTAATTCAGAAGCTTATTTAGATCTTTTAATTAACCATATTGGCCCTGTATTAGAAGAAGTTGCACATGCGAATCGGGAGGTCTGGTTTCAACATGACGGATGCCCAGCACATTTTGGAGCACAAGTGAGGGAATTATTAAATGAAATATTTCCAGAGAGCTGGATTGGTCAAGGTGGTGCTATAAACTGGCCAGCTAGATCTCCCGATTTGGCACCGTGTGACTTTTTCTTGTGGGGTCATTTAAAAAATAAGATTTATAAAACTCGTCACCCAAATATTGATTCTTTAAGGAATGCTATTTTTGCGGAATGCAACTTAATAAACGATCGGCAACTTGCGAATGTGAGAAATTCTTTCTATAATGGGCTGAGATACTGTCTGATACAGAATGGGGGTTTATTTGAATATTTGGTATAATTATTTTTCTTTTTTTATGTTACTTTAATTTCATTGTATATTAATAAGTTTTTGTCCTTACCTAGATATGAAATAAATAAGTATTAAATTGCCAGATTACAAAATTCATTAGAGCAAAATAAACAAATGCTGCCACTTGTTAAATTTTTCATAATTGCAGTAAAATTAAAGTAATTTAATTTTTATAATTTCATTTTACTGCTTTAACATTTTCCCAAAAACTTTTTAATAGGTTAGACGACACCTACAATTTACCCTAAACTATGGACCAGCATTCACCAACGAAACATCCACACCAGTAATCAATTAATTGTCAACTATAGGTAATGACAATAATAATGTGAATGAGAATTATCTAAATAAAAAAACAAGATTATGTATTAGTAAAAATTAACTTCTTTCGATGAAAGATTCCCAGCCTTCAAATTTCTTACTAAATTATTTGTTGTTATACCGAAGGAATAGGACCGTTATTGAATTTTACAGTAAATAAGGCACGGACAACGCGCAAACTATTGCAGCCGTAAAATATTTTCACAATGAAAACCTTTTCTTGAACTGAATTAAATATTTTTGTTCATTTTTAAATGTTGACAGTTCAGAAAATCCATAAAAATCAAAGACGTCCGTGATTAGAATAAATTAAGTTGTCATGGATTATCTGATAAATTTCTGTGTTTTAGTTAGAAAATTATTAATGTAATTTTTGCTTTTAATGCTTTAATAAATTGGAAAGTTGTAGAGTTTTTGATATCCTCATACGCAGAGAAAAATAGTCTTTCGATTGCTACCTTTACCACCACTGTAACTACACATGGGGAGCAGGAATCCCCAAAAATGTAATTGCCCATGTTATTTCCCCGCATGTACACATGGAAGTTTGTCACACGGTATATATTTTGACAGCTTAAAAGAGACCTTTTGAACTTGACCAAAGCCTGCTGTGGTTGTTATGGTAACGGATCTTTGATTTGTGCATGGAAGACTGCCTAGGATAACCAAATATATAGTGAATCGAAATAATACCTATTATACAGGTTAGAGTATCATAAATTCCGTTTCTCAGTAACAATAATTGTCAATAGTTCTATTTTCTCCTCCGCTTCCTCTGGGTATGTCAAAATAGAATTTTCAAGGAAGAATTCAAGTTGAGCTTCCCATAACGATTTAATTATAAACCCAAGTATTAATTTACCGAAAACTTTTAATTGCGGCAATTTGGCAGAATCACGCGCACCCACTCGTGCTTTAATGAGATCGATATGGCGTGGGGGCAACACATGAACGGTCTGGTGATCAGGACAATAGGGCTCATCAACGGCATTGTCTCCATACCTTCGCATCTATTCGTCAATCCCCGACGATCGCTATTCGTAATTAACTTGTTCGATTACAATTGCCTTATCTACCAAACAAGAGACGTACGCTGCACGGCTAGGGAAATTCAACAAGGTCGGTATGCTAAAAGCGGAGATATTGTCAATAATTACTGAATTCGATAGCTACTATCAACTTTAGAGAGAAATCTGTTAGTGTGTCATAAGCCGCCTGAAAATTGTTTAAATAAAACTTAAATTAAACTAGAATCGAACCGTCCTCTTGCATTTGCCAGGCTTTTGCTGTAAACTGGAAGCAGGATTCTCAGAAACAAAAAAAAATCATGAAAGAGGTGTCGCCAAAAATGGTCAAGTTCTAATTTCCCCAAGGAAATACATAATATGTAGTACCTTTGTTGATAAAGATCGTGCTCCATCTAAAATTATTCAAATTACAGATAACTTGGGTGAAATCGGAATACGGAAGCAGCTGATACAACTAATGGCGCAGGGCTTCAATTTTGCGTTGTTGAGAATAATTTGAGCAGATCTCGTTGCCTTTAATTAGGAGTCAACAGTATTTATTATAAATACAGGGTTTAGAGGGCACCGTTTCTTACACTAATTTAAGCAGACTACGATTGATTTCTCTATGCAAACACGACCGAAATATGACACTGTTTGCAAAGTTGGAGGGAAGGTAGAAATCTGACAATTCAATTTGCGGTATTCGGAATAACAGAATAGGCGCATGAGGATTAGATGCCAATTTTGAAATATCCTGAAATCGAAAAGCCAAATAAAGTTTTCCCATAGAAGTTATATTTAGTTGCTAAGAAATATCGGGTGTCCGGTTAAGGTTGGCGACCGGCTATATCTTAGGAACTATTCATCCTACAGCTCTCACAAAAAAATCTTCCTATAAAAGTTGCCATGAAAACTTCATCAAAAATATTTTTAACTTTCAGTTTTCCCCGCTATGGTGCTCAATTTTAAAAGAAAATAGACAATCCGCAATTTCTAAGAAAATTGAAATGGAAATTTAGGAATCCTTTAGCTTTCTGAAAATCTCCTCGTAATACCCTGCAAATTAGTTTAATAACTTTTTGATCTAGCTTATGAAATAAGAAGTGGGGGAAGGAAAAATTCCCCTTACACCAAAAATGTCATATCTCTGGATTGCTTGAACCGATTTTAATGAATATGGTATTGTTGGAAAGGGGGATCTATAGCGTAATAGAAATCTGCATTTACTCATTTACATTTGAATTTAATTTTACGAGGGAGCCTCCAGATGGTGTTATTTCTAAACTTAAGAAATTGTCAAATTTTCTCAAAAATTATAAATAGAATGGTATATTTTTTATAATATGTTGTCATTACGCATAGAATTAAGAACAAGATGCCGCAAACCGGAAGTTTTTATCTTTATCAAATGGAAGTTATCATCAAGAATATCGTTTAATCAAATCCCATTGCACAGGTACCAAATTTTCTCAATTTTTTTTTAATGGAATGATACCTACATTTTCACAACATGCTGTTAGTACACATAACATAAAGAACAGAATGCCGCAAACCGAAAGTTCCTATCTTTTTCAAACGAGAGTTGTGATCAAAAATACTGTTTAATCCTATCTCATTGCGTGGGTAAATTTCATCATCATAAGGTTCTCAGTCCGAAGACTGGTTGGACGCGTACCTCCATTCTTTTCTATCCTGAGCTAACCTACGCATTTCCCTAAAAGTAGAACATCCTACATCCCTAACTATTTGAGAGCAGTAGTCTAATCTAGGCCTACCCCTACCTCTTTTTATTCCTATCTCTGACTCTAGTATGTCACGAACTATTCCTTCGTGTCTTAGAAGGTGTCCTACCATCCTATCTCTCCTACTCTTTATTGTTCTCCATACCTTTCGCTTTTCCCCAACTCTTTCTAATACTTCCCTATTGCTAACCTTATCTATCCACGGTATCTTCATCATGCGTCTGTAGCACCACATTTCAAACGCTTCTACTCTTTTTCTATCCGCTTCTCCTATTGCCCAAGTTTCGCACCCGTATAATGCCGTACTCCATACATACGACGTTAAGAGTCTCTTCCTAGTCTCTATATTAACCGTTCTCGAGCATAACAGTTGTTTCTTTTTGTTAAACGCAACTCGGCCCTGCGCCATTCTTTGTTTTATATCTTTAGTGCTCCTACCGTCTTGAGTTATTTTACTTCCTAAGTAGCAGAAATCCGCGACCTCCTCTATCTTCTCATTTCCAATTTGTATTTCCATTTTAGTTCTATTTTCACATCCCCTACATACCAAAATTTTAGTTTTCTTTTTATTGATTTTCATGCCGAAGCCCTGTGTCAAAACTGCTTCCATTTCATTCAAAGCCGCTCCTAATTCTTCTTTGCTAGATGCTAACACTGCTATATCATCCGCAAATCTGAGCATGTTAATAGTTTGGCCCTGTACATTGATCCCTGAGGCTGTTCTTTCCTTAACAATATTAATCGCATCTTCGATATACAAGTTGAAAACTAGAGGTGACAATGCACATCCCTGTCTCACTCCCTTCCGGATATCTACTTCCCTTTGTTCCTGCTCACATTCTATAACTGCCTTTTGCTCTTTGTAGAGATTATGTATTATTCTTCTGTCCCTGTATTTCATCCCTACCTTTCTCAGCACTTCGAACATCTTCCCCCATTTTACGTTGTCGAAGGCTTTTTCTAAATCTACAAATCCTATATAGACGCTCTTTCTCTTTTCTATCGTTTTTTCTATAATTACTCGTAAAGCTAGAATGGCCTCGCGCGTTCCTCTATTTCGTCTAAATCCGAACTGATCTTCTCCTAATATTTCTTCCGCCTTTTTCTCCATCCTTCTTTGCACAATTCTAGTTAAAATTTTTGACGCATGGGAAGTTAAACTGATAGTTCTAAAATTTTCGCATCTATCCGCGCCTTTTCTTTTTGGCAAAGCTACTATGATGTTCCGTTTGTAATCTTCTGGAATCTCGCCTGTCAGGTATATGCGACTAACTAGTTTAAATAAACGATCTATTACCTCTTGACCTGCGCACTTTAAGATTTCTGCCTGCAAGCCATCTATACCTGGTGCTTTATTATTCCTTAAACTTTTTAGTGCTATCTCAAACTCTTCTCTCATTATAGGACTCCCTAGGTTATCCCCCTCTACACTGCTTTCGCTTTCTAATATATCTTGCACTTCCTGTCCCGCATATAAGTTTCCTAAATATTCTTTCCACCTATCTGCCTTCTCCCCACTTCCGATTAGGATATCTCCTGCCTCATTTCTAATGTTTTTGGTACTAGATCCAATTTCTCTAAAATTTCTCCTAATTATTTTATATGCTTCATCAGTCTTTCCTACTTCGAATTTATCTTCCACTTCTTTGCATTTATTATCGATCCATTGCTCTTTCGCTTTCCTACATTCCCGAATTTAAGAAAAATTAAATACCTAAATGAATATTAATTTAATTTAGTAAACATTCAAGTTTCCTTAAACGCCTTGCCAAGGCTCGGGAGGCAATAACGGCATTTTCTTCATTTTGAAAAACACCGCGAGCTTGTCATACGCTTCAGCAACAGAGCTAGACATTATTTAAAAAGTTATAATAAATTCTAGGGAAAAGACACTGAAATCGAATTTAAATTAACTAATAATTAATACTTAGTTAAGTTAAAATTAACAAGAATTAGTGACAATACTATGACCACGGAGTGCTTTTTGTTTGTAATATTTCTTATAATTCTGTCTGATGAGAGATACAAGAATGCCCTAATATTCTTTAAAAAAATATTTTCTTAAAATTACCCATGCAATGAAATGTGATTAAACAGCATTGTTGATCATAACTTTCATTTGAAAAAAGATAGGAACTTTCAGTTTGCGGCATTCTATTCTTCATGCTATTTGTACTAACAGCATTCAAAAATTTTTGAAAAAATTTGGTACCTATGCGCTAAGATTTGATTAAACCATATTCTTGATGATAACTTCCGTTTTGAGCCATTTTCTTCTCAATTCTACAACAAAATCAAATTTTCTCAACGTGAATCGTATTTATATAACAACCAAAAGAAATTATAAAGAATGACTTTTTTTCGAAAAACTGAAAATAAAAGTTTTTACAAGTTAGTTAATTCCGTCCGTGGACACACTGTATATTGTCGATTTAAATGGTTTCTAACATTGACACTAAAATGTGGAGGGGCTCCGTCATGCATGTACCACATTTCATGTCTAAGAAGTAACGGCAAATCTGCAATTAAATCTGAAAAAAAATATTTACAAGAAATTCTAAATGATTTTAGCCATTCAAGCGATTTGGTAAAATGACTGGATCAATCAAACAACGGTCAGCAATTCTTGCCCAAACATTTATTCGAAATTCACGTTGAAAATGTCGAGGTGCTATTGCATAAGGATTATAACATCAAACATCACAATAAATATGTTCATTGTGAACATTTGTTATACCTCTTCTTGTAAAACAAGCTTCTTGTGAAAATTAATATTCTGGTTGAGGATAAATCTACAAAATGTTAAGCGTAAATTAAAGTGCGGTAAAAGTTCTTGCACTTGTTGCACATGGTATGGAAGAAGCTATTGGAGTCTTATAATCCTATTTATTGATGTTCTGGGCCCGTTTGGGGAGTTAAATTTTTAGTGCTTATTTCTGGCTGATCTTCGATTAGGTATGTCCAAAATAATTTCTTCATCTTGTGGAGTACCTACCTAATTAATTTAGGACGTCCTTGGCGGTTATTTGTTTTCAAAACTCCTGTTTCTCTTAATTGTCTTTTGACATTGGGAAATATTTGTCGATTTGGTGCAATTCGATTGAGAAATCTCAGATGAAATTTAGGTCACCGCTTTCTATAGATTCTCTTTGCTACTCTTCAAATTAAGAACCATTTTCTTCGCTTGGGGATTGGAAAATCCCACAAAACTTTTTTGCTCTCCATTTTACACTGAAAAAATCGACTATCTATTAGGATTCCTTAAATGCCTCTTCTATCTTAAAAACCCTGTATATCAAGAGTATTTTGACGTAAAAGTATTATTTTATAATCCAGATTCCGTCCACCTGAACAAATCAGAAAAGCTTATTGGAAAATTTCATAATAGCGCCTGGCAAAAAGTGTGCCAGTATTTCCAATTTCCGCATAGATTACACGTAAAATTGTATTAAATGTAAAATTGATTTCGCTCGGCAAAATCGAGTAAACTTGTTTTCAGATTTAATTCGATTCGCTGAACAGTTAAATGGAATGCACAACTGCACAATATTTTTTTGACAGATATGAAGTCGTCCATTTGTTTCAAAAACGTGCATAATGGGATATTTTTGGCTAACCCAAATAACACTGGATTTTTTTCGTAATTTCAATTTTGTTTCATCGATCCGCATGGTCTTCCCTGCCCTGAAATACTGTATAGCCTCGCTGCTGTGATAACACGAATTGATTAGACGGCCTATTTTATTACATTCATATATTTTATTCATTAAATCTGTTAGATAAAGTTTTATGGTAGCATTAAAAGGGGTTTCCGGCATGCGATTCAAACCAATATTTCACTTATCTCAGCAATTACCATCAATTCCAATTAATTCGACTTTAAACGTAAATTTTCAGTCTAACTCCAACAAAACACTGAATTTATATGAAATACGTTTATAAAAGCTGTTTTCGGTTCCTTCCACTCTTGGAAACTCGGATGTTTGTTTTTAAATCGGTGTAGCGTTCTCCCAGTAAAATTCAAATGAAACTAAATTGATCGTCGCTGTAAAGTAAACAGAAAGTTGAAAAGTATACCAAAGTAAATCTTTATTTAGATTTACACTTGAGCAGCACGTAATTCTTATACCTAAACTGCTTAAAATGAGCAGGGATGTTATTAGTTTTGGTTTCATTTATGTTTAGATGCAGAAACTGAAATAAAACTAGGTACCTAAATAAATTCGAAATCGCCAATCATATGAATGAAATCGAAAAACGCAGAGGCCACGAAAATGTTTTGTAATTATTTTCAAATATACCAGGCGAAAGAAAAAATAGTTTTAAAAGGTTCGTTTTATAGGTTATATAAAAATCAAAATAATTAATACAATAATTAACAATAAAAAGTTTAAAATTACTTATAATAGCACGATAATAGCATATACCCAAGATTATCAGATAAGAAAGATATCAAATTTTGTCGTATTACTTACGTAGGATATGTTTCTGAAAAAAATGCCAGTATTTTATCAAGAAACAATAATATGTAGCATTTTTAAGCCTTCCAATATTTTATCGCAAATTTTGTTTAATGCAAAAGGTAAAACTAATAAATTTTGTAGAACAGGTATATACCAACTAAAATGCTCTGATTGTAACAGTATTTATGTTGGTCAAACTGGTAGGCCTATTCATATAAGATATAATGAACATTTATTAAAATCATTTTGATTGAGGAATAACGATTCAAATTTTGCAAACCATTTTCTCGAAAATAATCACACATTTATTATTCTCGAAGAAACTAATTTATTGTATAATTTGGAAAAAGGTTATCAGTTAGATATTTTGGAATTTAATTTATAAACATAAATATGTTAAGAGATATAACGAATAAATTGATTTAATACAATCTATTTTTTTTAGTTATTATAAATTTAAATTATTTAGGCGGGCAATTTTGATTTTTTTAGGTTTCCTAAAATGCCTGTCAATATATAATGATGGTCCAAAGTCACCAATATTTATTTTGCAAGAGTGACTTGGTGTGTTTTTTGAAATTTTTGAAGTTGTCTGGAATTAGTTTATTATTTTCAATAATAAAAATATTCTCCGACGGTGGAAAAAAATTTCCGAAAGTGCGTTTAGAATGTGACCATATGTTATATAATAATTATTGGTAGAGGCATAGTTGTGTTATAAACTCGTTATGCATACAGCGTATTTCAGGAGGAATGGTACATACTTCCAGTATGTTATAGTATCGCTCATTCTGAACAAAAAAGTTCATATGAACACGTGCCCAATTCTCAATGGTTACTGAACTACAACCAGCTGAATTACTGCATAAACGAATACACCACAAAAGTGACGCGTCACAAACGTCAGATTTTCATTCTAAACAAAACAAAGCCATGTGCTACCTGACGTTTTAACCTAACCTCTGCAACATAATTATAGTTGTTTTCAAGTTTTTACATGTAAGCCCAACACACAAATTGAAAATAAACTGTTTTCACTGCAAAACGTCTATAATTATATTGCAAAAACTAGTTTAAGTCGTTGTAAATAACATCGATAAACGTCAAATGGCACGTGTTTTTGTTTTGTTTGGAATGAAAGTCTGACGTATGACGGAGGCAGTTGTGCGCTGTATTTATTACTTCTTTAATTCTGACAACTAACTTTTGAAACACAAAATAGAGTATAGATTTTAGAGCAATGGCTCAAAAATCCCACCGCCAAACTTTGCAGTTCTTCCTGGCGCTCCTTTATTCTTGTAGAACTGGCCATAATACGGGCGATTAATTCATCATGTGTGCATATTTTTCTCTATAAACATCATTTTTCATCCCTCCCCATAATCCTTAATCTAGTGGAGTTAAGTCCAGAGACCTAGCTGGTCAACTGATGGGGCCACCATGGCCGATCCTAATAATGCTAAATGTAAAATGACAATAGTTTTACAGCAGCGTACTGGATAATTGCTCTGTAATGCGCTCTACATTAAAATTGCTGTATCTCAGTAGCCATTGGGAATTAAACACCTGTTCATATGAGCTACGGTACTATAACATACTGAAGTATGTACCATTCCTCCTGAAACACCCTGTATGTACACGTGTTTATCCATGTTTCTGAAAACTGAAAATGTAAACATCATCAAAAAGTTCTCAGTTCGAAAACTGGTTGGACGCCTTTTCCTATCCTACACATTTCTCTAAAAGCAGAACATCCTACATCCCTAACTACTTGAGAGCAGTAGTCTGATCTGGGCCTACCCCTACCTCTTTTTATTCCTATCTCTGACTCTAGTATGTCGCGAACTATTCCTTCGTGTCTTAGAAGGTGTCCTACCATCCTATCTCTCCCATTCTTAATTCTCTGGAAACGTAATAAGCAGATGCTTTTTAGCCGCCAGTGCGATTAAAGTTTTTGTTTTTAGACATTTAATATAAATCAAACTTGATAACTCAATTAACACATCGACTATAAAAGCCACTGAGTTCTAATGACCCAAGTGCTTGACAATAAAAAAATTATCAGGAACATGGCAAGAGAAATGCAATCTTCTTGTATTAGCAGAGTTCGTATTTCCCTAATCCTTGTTGCAGCGCTGAGGACGAAGGAGAGATAAGAGAAGATATTTCGCCAGCTTGCACTGCTTAAAAATCTCATTAGTCCCTAAATTCTCTCATTATACTAAAGAGGTGCCGCGCTAACGTTTAATCAATGAGGGATTCCGGAGTAATTTCGTCAAGATCAGAGAGGAGTAAAACGCTAAGAATACATCAGACACGGGGCGCAAAGTGTTCATAAACAGCTGACAGCTCCATTCATCTAATGATAGGAGAGAACGAATAATATAATTAAGATGTACAAAAGTCAGCTTCAAAGTTAATAGATAAAAAAGCGCGATAGGGAGATACGTAATAGAATTATAAGGACATCGTGGAGCTCTGGCCGTCAGGCGCAGCATGCAGGATAAAAGCTTACCCGTGTCAGGGCTACTGATAACACCCTGATAGCATTACCCACATCCCTTGCATTAGAACTTCATTATTTGATATTGTGGATGGTAAGGTCTCCCGTTCAATTCGGTTAACTCTAATTTCCGTTCCTTTGCCCAACCTAATAGCCTGTTCTACCTTTTCTGCTGATTTAAATCTGTTGCCATTCGAATTTACAATTGTGAAATACACAAGTTCACCGAAATCTAGGTTCTATTATAGTTCGGAGCTGTTTATTGCCTCGAATCCGACTGCGTGCTAGAATTATTACTGGCTAATGCGACGCCCTTCGCATTTAGACCAGATAAATATATCTTCATCAACTCCCACATCAAATCTGACGGTCGTAAAGTTTGGAGATAGTACACTTTCATCAATAAATGGCACGGCAATGCTACGGACTGTTTCAATAACCGTTTGTTCTGGCAGAATTGTAAGGTATACCTACCTGCAGTCAGGAATTTGATACGTAGTTGGTCTCTTATTGATATTGAAACAGATCATAACAGCGCCCACCCGCATAGCAGGAAAAGTGAAGAACTTATGAAGAAAAGGTTACTGGTAGTGGGATAGAGGATTTAACTAACAAAAGTGAGAGCTAATGGCACTGGAATGGATGTGATTAATATGAAAATGCTGAAACCACCTATGATTCACAAATGCCGTTTTGGACATAATTAATAATTCTTTAATAAGTGGTAACGGACTCCAACTCTGGAAAGCATCAATAGTGAAACCTTTGCCCCAATAATAGCTCGCCCAAATCACTCAGCGACATCAGGCCAATGAGCAGACTGCCCTTTGCATCAAAACTTCTTGAGAAGGCAGTTAGGCAGTTCCTGTTCAATTATCTGAACAAGCTGAAAGGATTCATATTCTTCCCAGACCTCAAGCGATATCCAAAAATCGTCACAGTACATCAACTCTGTTGAGCAAAGTTGTATTTGACATTTGTGAGACAATCGACAGAAGAAAGTTAACCTCAGGTTGTTAAAATTGAGACGGCACAGTCCACACCATCACTGGTGTTCCGCAGGGTAGCATCATTGGACCTATTTTGTTTACTACGTCTACAAGTCATCTTCCAGAACTGATATCTAAATGTGGAGTATACAATATACATGTACCCAACTGGTAAAGCATTTTAAACCTGAGGAAATTAATAGTGCTATTGAAGACATAAATAATGACTTGAACAGGATTGGGTCTTAAATTAAACCATAAGAAAACAGTTGCTTTATTGATTGAAACTGAGAGTTTAAGAAACAGCAGTGTCAGATTAATGTAGAAATCTCAATTTTAAATAACAAAATAGAGTTATATTAGGGACGATTAAATACTTGAAGATGAATATCTCAAAAAGTATTAATTTTAGAGGCGGGGAAGTTTATACAAAATTAAATGGACGTTCAACAAGTAAAACAACTATGGCATAAAAATTATATGGTTCCATTTGAGAAAATAAAGTTGTGGCATTTTGAAATTTTCTAACTTGGCCGCGTAATTGCTAATTCTCTGTAAAATATTTTCGGTTTTTTAATTCTCTGGCATTTTCTCATAGATATTATTTTCCCGTCGCCAAGATACCGGTGCTTCACCTTTGTTCAATCCGAAGATATTTAATTTTAAAAATCTCCCTGTCTGTCAAAATGCCGTCAAAAACATGCATATTAGGGAAAAATATGCTATACAACCTACAGTAGAATCAATTAAGGAATCCAAAAATGCAATCAAATACAGGGTGTTCCATTTAAAAACAATGTTAAGTATAGAACAGAAGAAACGGGACAACATGTATAAATGGAAATAATTTTAAAGCATGGAGAACTGAAAATAAAGAGGAGTGTCTCATGTTTTCGTATTGCGAGTGCTTTTGTTTAAAATGGCGCAAGAACACTTACATCTAAATAACTGTGAAAGGTAAGAACCCATTTTATGAATGTAGAAGCTAGAGAAAAAAAATTAGGTAGGGCTGTTTTCACAAAATCGAATGGAAATTCTATATAGAAAACAAAAATTTCATGCAAATTATAAGGTCGCATAAAGTTACGGAGTTTTGAATTTTTTTAATTAGTCAGTAATAAATTGCTCATACCCTGTATAATATTTTCCATTTTTTCCGCTGTTGCTACGATTACGGCTATAGATATTTTCTTCATTTTACCAAAACATCGCCGCTGCACCGGCTTTCAATTGAAAATTGTTTTTAGTTTTCAACATCTAAGTATCAAAAAGAAAAAAAATTGGGTACTACAGTAAATGCGCAGATTTGACAATAACGCTCTATACCTGTACGGTTATTTCCCCGGTTATTTCGTTAAGAAAAAATAATGTTAGGTATTGTGTAGAAGAAATGGGACTGTTTGTAAGAGTGAAAATAACTTTATACAGGTTGTCCCACCTTGAGTGTGCCAAACGAAGACTACTAGTAGAGAACGCCATTCTAAGCAAAAAAGTTCATATGAACGTGTGTCCGATTCTTTACCATTACTGAGATAAGTAATTTGAAAGGTTTTCTAAAAGTGAAATCCTTGTATCCGTGCACAAGGATTAGAATTTGAACATTTTTTTATTTTAATATGTTTTTATATTCTTGTTCCGTTTGAAATGTTTGTTAAGTAGGTACCTACTTTGTTCTATTAGTTTATTTTACTTTTGATTACGAATTTTAAATAATACATGAAGTTGCTTTAACTACTATACAGGGTGTTTCAGGAGGAATGGTACATACTTTAATATGTTATAATATTGTTCATTTCGAACAAAAAAGTTCAGATGAACATGTGTCCTATTCTCAATGGTAACTGAGATACAGCGATTTTAATGTGGGGCGCTACAAGAATAAAGGAGCCCCAAGAAGTACTGCAAAACACAAATACGCAGCATTTGTACTAGAACAGCGAAGTGTACTGAATTTGGCGGTGGGATTTTTGAACCATTGAATTAATAATGTATTAAATTTGTTATGCAGTAATTCAGCTGGCTGTAACTCAATAATTATTGAGAATTGGACACATGTTCATATGAACTTTTTTGTTCAAAATGAATGATACTATAACATATACTGAAGTATGTACCATTCCTCCTGAAACATTAATAGACTATTAAATTTGATTATGCAGAAATTCAGCTAGCTGTAGCTCAATAATTATTGAGAATTGGACACATGTTCATAAGAACTTTTTTGTTCAAGTATGTACCATTCCTCCTGAAACACCCTGTATGTATAGAAAATTAATTATTTCTCGATAATGGTTGGGAATCGGAAATTAGGTTCATATGAACTTTTCTGCTTAAAATGGCTTTCTCTTCAGTAGCTGTTTTTGTTTGGCCCCGCAGTTCATTTGCAATTCATGGCAAACTAATAATTTTAAATTGAAAATTTGTAAAATCAGCACTTTTTAGAAAATCTTTGAAATTACTTATCTCTGTAACGGTAAAGAATCGGACATACGTTCTGAACTTTTTTGCTCAGAATGACTTTCTCTACTAGCAATTTTCGTTTGGCACACTCGAGGTGGGACACCCTGGTAATTCAGAACGGGTACGTCAAACTTCAGAACGTTATAAACGTGCTCAGAATAAGAAGAAAAGTTAATATGAACATAATGTCCAAAACTTACCTACAATTAGGTAATTAGGTAAGAAAGGTACAGGGTGTTGAAGTTTCTAGAAAAAATAATGACAATTATCTTCTAAACTAATATGAAAGCCATTGAATTAAAATTTTTAGGACGATTTTTCTTTGTAGGCCTCTTTTGTTTAAGGAAATAATGTTTTTTACTGGCAAATGGCATAGCATGTAGTTTTGGGAGAACCGATTATTGATGAACTTTTCTTCTTATTTTGAGTTTCTCTACTTTCCCACGGAGTTTGGCGCACCTGTTCTGGATCGCCCTGTATAACAGGAAATCGAAAATCAAGGGCATCCCCTATAGCCTTTTCTCTACATTGCACAATAAAGACACAACAGGCGAAATTCACTTTAAAATCGCAAATCGGTAAAAAGATGTGCATCCGAAACACCTAAAAATTCTAAGGTGATTTCATAAAAAGTATTTTTGAAAAGTTGGGTACAATTTTAGCAAAGAAAAAGTAATTAAACATTAACTCCGTGCGCCGATGTTCTACACGTGTTTTGTCGACAGCGTCGTCATCACCAGGATTGGCAGTCTTCAATCAACCAGCATTGATTAATTCGAGAATGCCATGTAGAACATCGCTTAGAACAAATTGACCGAATTAAAAATTCAACCGATGTCCGGTTGGAATGGTACAATGCAGAGCGCATTTAACCGATATTGTTTTCATTTATCATACTTGAAAACCGGCGGGACATATCTCGGATAGAAATGTTATAAATATTTAGAGTCAAATCATGATATAAGCGTTCGTATGTCTCGGAGATCTCGGTGTTTCTTACGAATCGAGATGGCTCAAGTTCTCATAAAATGTAGTCATTTAGAAAAATGTGCTTGTGCCAGTTCCACTGGATGGAAAGCTCGCATACGTACACTTAAGAAATTGTTAAAAATGACAGTTCGTAGCCTGCTTTATAATAATTACTTGACACGACGGCGCTGTTTAAGCCCTTGTGTCGTGTACAGTAAAGGTCTGCAGAGCTTACTGGGGATGAGCAAACCGAACGAGAATAAATGTCACGTTGCCCTGATTTCAGTAAATGACATTAGCTCCTGTTTTACGGTTTTACTTCTCGAGTGCATCTTGTCAAAACTTTAATCATCTATACCCTCTGTAATCTAGTTAGCCTGGAAACTTAAGCTCCTTCTACTATTAGAAATTCACGTTACCATGGTTTTACGTTATACTGTCAAATTATTGAGATGCACTTTGGGATTTGAAAATAATTGTGTAGTGACACAAAATAAGTATTTCCAGAAATCAATAAATATTCTATTATTATAGTAAATTCAAGAATTCAATACTAAGTGGGCTAACAACATGTTTAATTAAAAAGCAATTCGAATTCACATCCATTTTACAACCGAATTTCCATGATCAATTTAAAGCAATAAAGTTAATTTTATTGAAGAGCTTTTGGATATAACAAATAATCCAATTGGACTTGTCTGAATTGCCAAGTAGATCCAAATAAAGTCCGCTAGTAGAATTTATTTTTGCCATTACATTTAAGAGCATCCATTATATTTATTGCATTTATTTAGACCGGGGGTTTTCTGATTTAATGTTAGTAGAATCTTATAACGGTCACAAACTACCCCGATCATATTCTGAATTAAATTTACTACCTATACAAGTATATCTTTGACATGAGTTTGAAATTAGTTCTCTGGTTTCTTACACCCCCAAGTTAAAAGATTTCCTTGCTAATTTTCATTAGTTCAGAAAAATAACTTTTGATGTACCATTTTATTGTGGGAATGTGGCAATTGGTGTTTAAGAGAACAGACATTTAATGCGCGAACAACTCTAGATGACCACGGATGTATCCCAATTATCTTCGCAGAAATAGTGAATTTTCTTGGGGCAATTTCGATTCGTATAGTTTGCAGCATAATGTTCGTGTTCGATGGATGTACGCGATTCTCTCATTACAATGACTGCAATAAATTTTTCTCCTCAACGGAAGAGCAAATACCTTCCTTGTGTTAATATCCAAGCGACTGCGCCATGTTAAGCAAATATTACACTTAACAATGGAAGCTTCAAACGTTCCTTCAAGACAGCCCTTTTTATGTAAGCACCTAATATCATCCACCGAATTTACATGTAATGTATTTTAATAAGCCGAAAGGGGTAACCCGACTCCTATATTTATTTAACTCCAGTCACCTATTCTACAGTCTACCAGAGACTGGTTAGAAGTTAGCTTCTATTATTTGCAATGGGGGAATATTGTATTCGTATAACGGCTTACATTCTGACAAATTTATATGAACTACGGCACTACGAAGCAAGAGAGCCATAGCCTGCAGCGTGTACTAAACTTGGTCATATATTAAGAGTTCGCGGAATAGCTGCGATAGCCCTGGGTTACAGAGAAAATACCAGCATTTATAAATATGTGAGTAACCATAATTGCTTTGTGTCGTCTGGCAAATTATTTCTCACTTTGTTGTCAATTCTTTTCTTTACGCTGAAAACCTAGGTTTATTGTTGTTTTAGTAAAAAAAGCTACTACCTTTCAATATTCAATGTTCGCTACCTTACCGACTCAATTAACATACCGTGTGACAAACTTCCATGTGTACATAGTGAAATAACATGGGCAATTACATTTTTGGGGATTTCTGCTCCCCATGTGTAGTTACAGTGGTGGTAAAGGTAGCAATCGAAAGACTATTTATTTCTGCGTATGAGGATATCAAAAACTCTGCAATTTTCCAATTTATTACAGCATTAAAAGCAAAAATTACACTAATAATTTTCAAATTAAAACACGGATATTCATCAGATTACCTATGACAATTTAATTTATTCTAATCAAAGACTCCCTTGATTCTAATTTCTAATTCGTCTGAACTGTCAACATTATTTATCGACAATTTAAAATTTGGATTTCAAAATGAACAAAAATATTTATTCAGTTGAAGAAAAGGTTTTCATTGTGAAAACATTTTACGGCGGCAATAGTCTGCGGGTAGTCCGTGACTTATTTTCTGTAAAATTCAATAACAGTCCTATTCCTTCGGTAACAACAATAAAAAATTTAGTTAAGAAATTTGAAGATACTGGGAATCTTTCATTGAAAGAAGGTAATTTTTACTAATAAATTTACTTGGTTTTTATTTAGATAATTCTGATTCGCTTATTATTATTACCTAGTTGCCAATTCCTTATTGTTCGCTAACTTAAATTTGACTGGGATTATGAGAAATTTAACAAGTGATAACGTGGAGTGAAACAAAACTAAAATTATCTTATCATTTATTTTTTTAGTCGTTCCAAGAAATCTAAATGTTGAGGTAGAAGAAATGGTAATAGGCCTGATAACTGCCAGTCCAACATCTAGTTTAAGGTCTATTGCCCTAGAATGTAATGTTTCAAGAGAAACTGTCCGTAACATATTAAAAAAAACAAATATCATCCCTTTAAATTCCAATGTCACCAAGAGTTACTTCCTTTTGACGAAGAATCAAGGCAAACTTTCTGTGAAGAAATGCAAGAACGGGCTAATCGGGATCGCAGCTTCCTCTCATCAATTTGTTTTACCGATGAGTGTACCTTCACTTTAAATCAAGAGCCAAATTCACAAAACGTTAGGCATTGGGCCCCAGGAAAATATAAATCTAGCCACTACATCGCAATACCCTCAAAAAAACCAATATTTGGGCAGGGATTTTTAATAATCGCATTATAGGACCATTTGAAATACAGGGAAATTTAAATTCAGAAGCTTATTTAGATCTTTTAATTAACCATATTGGCCCTGCATTAGAAGAAGTTGCACATGCGAATCGGGAGGTCTGGTTTCAGCATGACGGATGCCCAACACATTTTGGAGCACAAGTGCCGGAATTATTAAATGAAATATTTCCAG
Source organism: Xestobium rufovillosum (assembly GCA_963966045.1). Lineage (NCBI taxonomy): Eukaryota > Metazoa > Arthropoda > Insecta > Coleoptera > Ptinidae > Xestobium > Xestobium rufovillosum. The sequence continues at coordinate 44,871,251 of OZ014492.1, read as the reverse complement.
AGAGCTGGATTAGTCGAGGTGGTGCTATAAACTGGCCAGCTAGATCTCCCGATTTGGCACCGTGTGACTTTTTCTTGTGGGGTCATTTAAAAAATAAGATTTATAAAACTCGTCACCCAAATATTGATTCTTTAAGAAATGCTATTTTTGCGGAATGCAACTTAATAAACGATCGGCAACTTGCGAATGTGAGAAATTCTTTCTATAATAGGCTGAGATACTGTCTGATACAGAATGGGGGTTTGTTTGAATATTTGTTATAGTTATTTTTATTTTTTTATGTTACTTTAATTTCATTGTATATTAATAAGTTTTTGTCCTTACCTAGATATGAAATAAATAAGTATTAAATTGCCAGATTACAAAATTCATTAGAGCAAAATAAACAAATTAATGTTGCCGCTTGTTAAATTTTTCATAATTGCAGTAAAATTAAAGTAATTTAATTTTTGTTATTTCATTTTACTACTTTAACATTTTCCCAAAAACTTTTTAATAGGTTAGACGACACCTACAATGTACCCTAAACTATGGACCAGCATTCACCAACGAGACATCCACACCAGTAATCAATTAATTGTCAACTATAGGTAATGACAATAATAATGTGAATGAGAATTATCTAAATAAAAAAACAAGTTTATGTATTAGTAAAAATTAACTTCTTTCGATGAAAGATTCCCAGCCTTCAAATTTCTTACTAAATTATTTGTTGTTATACCGAAGGAATAGGACCGTTATTGAATTTTACAGAAAATAAGGCGCGGACTACGCGCAAACTATTGCCGCCGTAAAATATTTTCAGAATGAAAACCTTTTCTTGAACTGAATAAATATTTTTGTTCATTTTTAAATGTTGACAGTTCAGAAAATCCATAAAAATCAAAGACGCCCGTGATTAGAATAAATTAAGTTGTCATGGATAATCTGATAAATTTCTGTGTTTTAGTTAGAAAATTATGAATGTAATTTTTGCTTTTAATGCTTTAAAGAATTGGAAAGTTGTAGAGTTTTTGATATCCTCATACGCAGAAAAAAATACTTTCGATTGCTACCTTTACCACCACTGTAACTACACATGGGGTGCAGGAATCCCCAAAAATGTAATTGCCCATGTTATTTCCCCATGTACACATGGAAGTTTGTCACACGGTATAACTTTACGTGTCTCGATTTCAGTTGAGGTGACCAATCACAAGCGCCTTTAAGCTGATGACGAGACCGGGGAGGGATGCGTTTCTGTTCTGTGATATCTTGCCACTTTTGCGTTCTTTTTTATATAACATTTCACATTGTGCGAATCATATCAAGTAAGGTGTTATGTGGATACGTTTCGAAAAGGAGGCAGTATATCGCGGCAGAATTACAGAAAAGTGTCGGAACGCGAGATATAAGCAATGCCGTTTAAGTATTTATTCGGTTGCGATGTGTCATCCTGGGAACGTGTTTATTCCTCCAAAGCAGTGCGTTATCGCGCTAGATTCAATTCCCACTTGTATTTTCCTGTTCGCAGCACCTGCACAATGGGACCAGACACCATCCATTTTGCCACTGTGACTTACACAAATACAACAATTCCTTAGAAAAACTCTTCTTTTCCTTTTCATATACGTTCAAGGTGACATAAATGGATTTGAATTATGCAAAGACGTACCCCCCAAGGGCCTTGTCATAAAATATTTAAGAATTTCGTAATTTTTACTTTTTGCCTATTTCTTATTTATATAAGTAACTTACTTGACGTTCTTGTTTATGTTTATGTACCTATATTTTTAGTTTACTAGTATTTTTATAGCCTGTTTAATTTAGGGTTTTCCATATGAATTTTTTATTGGAATGAAATTGGGAAAACTTCCATTTTCGTTTCATTGCATCTTATAATAACGTTGAAATAAATTTCATGTATCCAGACGTACTTTACGTTGCTGGCCTGTCAAAAAATATCAGTTTCTTTCATGCATGATAAGTATAATTTGAAGGGGACTACTGCGTACTAAATCTGTATCTACATGTAAAACAGGGAAAGTAAACATCAAGAACGGTATTGGGTTCGTTTCACTGGTAACTCTTGCAGAAACGAATCAATGTTTACGTCTATCCTTTGGAAGAGTTTTGGACTCTATTCAAAACGTCAATAGCAAGTTATGTATGCAGTACGAGGAACGAGTTGAACTAAAAAAAAACTCTAAGAAAATTATTGTACAAGTTTCCATGTTTGTTATTCAGGACGTATACAAGCTTGCTTTGCGTTTTTTAGAAACCCGAAGAGGGGCATGAAGATTAGCGAGATAGAAAATGGAAGAATTTAAAATATCAACTTTACCATCCATGTTATCAGTCTGAAGTATACATGGACGTTTCTTACTTCCTTACCCATCAATAATTATGTTTCGATTCTATATAATTGAATGCACTTAGTGGATGTAATAAATGTTCAGAAAATACACTGCCGGACAAAAAAAATCGGACACTCTAAGAATTACTATTTTAGTGAATAAAAAACAACGGACGGTTTGAAATGATATTTAACTATATTCTTTTCATCTTAACAATAAATAAAAAACAAGAAACAAAATGATTCGTCAACAAAAACCTAACAAAAGTATTTTTTAGAGATCAACCTGTTACTTAAGAACTTGTAAAGACAAACAAAAAAAAATATTAAAAGGAAAAGCACACTAGTAGAACCAAATTAATAATGGGTGTTGCCACCACGAACTCTTATTACTTCCCTTAAACGTTGTGGCATGCCCTAAATGAGGCTATCAATAGATTCTTGGGGTATTTCTTCACATTCTTTTTGAAGCGCCATTTAATGTTTCTGGTAGGGGTTGGCGACGTCTAATCCTTTTCCCAAGCTGATCCCACATATATTCAATGGGATTCAGGTCTGGACTATTGGCTGACCATGGGAGACATCCAATACCAACCTCTTCACGGTACTCAGTACACAGTAAAAAATATTTAGTCAAACCAACAAGGAATTTTAGTTCCCACAGGTCCACTACGAAATTTAGTAACATTAACTAACCTTGTAGGAGTTACTTTTTACAACCGCAACATGACTAAATGTAACTCAAATTACTGGTTGTTTAGATGTAAAAATAAGTCCAGCGAGTAGTCAGCTTTTACTTTAAATATGCGTCAGACTAACTAGGGTTCAGTGCAACTTTAACATAATGGAATGTACATTTGACAAAATTGGTTTATTAAACATAAGCTTGAATAAAGTATATTTAACCAGTAATTTTTGTTATTATTATTTGCCCAAATATATTTCTCACGTCGTTTTTAATCATTTTTAACTAAAAATAAATGCTACCTTTACTATTTTATTTTTGTCATTTTAACACTAGGTTTTTTTGTTAATGTCACTATTACAGTTGTTATTTTGACAACTTGTTTTATAAAAAATAATAATAATAATAATACTGAAACAGAAATATTATTAAATGTTCCGGGCTGGCTACCACGTTGACTAATAGATACACTAAAAGGCATACTTGACGTTTCGACACTCATCTCGGTGTCTTCTTCAGAAGATGCTCTGAAACTGGTAAAAGCTAGCTCCATGTCCTTATTTATACATCTTCCTGATGGAGGACATGGGCCACCACTTACCAGTTTCAGAGCATCTTCTGAAGAAGACACCGAGATGAGTGTCGAAACGTCAAGTATGCCTTTTAGTGTATCTATTAGACGACGTGGCAGCCAGCCCGGAACATGTAATAATATGTCTGTTTCAGACATCGGCCACGGAAGCCTACAAACCAAAATAATAGTATCGTTAATATGTATTTAGGTATATCATTAATGCCATTTAAAGTATACTTACCTTTTTTGTTATAACGTTAGGTAGTAGCCACTTAACTAAATCACACAAAATTTGTGTTTCTTATTTTAAATTCTTGAGTGTGCAATTAGTACACCTCTAATGGTGCTTCAAGGGTCAGGGAGGTAATAAAAATCAATAAAATTATGTAATAAATGCTTTATTCAAACTTTAATTGAAACATAAAAATATATCCTCACATAATTTGAAAATGGAACAAAACAGGGTGTGTTAAAAATATAACTGAAAAACTTTAGACGATTCGTTGTTGAAAGATAAGGGGTCTTTCATATAAACATATGCGCCTAAATCCAGCTCCGCCAAAGGGGGAGGTGAAGAGTAGGTCATCATGGGACACCCTACATATCAGACTATAAAATAAAATGTGCCTAATAATAACTAAGTATATGATATTGATATTATTATTTTACAGTTATTATGACAAGAGAAATTAAACACTGGCCCCAAAAGCCGCGCTACGCCACTGTTTCTGATACAGCTGTCCCGCATTTTTTTCTTGATACAGTCATAAAGATTGGGACTAAATTAAATGTAGATATTGCTGAAGTGGGTAATAGGAATGATAAAACAATCTTTGCTCATGTCTATGTATCGCAATAGAAAAGTACCTATGGTCTACTAACTGATAGTTTCTTATCCCTAATACCCATTTCGTTCCTTTGTATGCATGTTAGTAAAAAAATAGAAGCGATTTCATTAGATGGTTAAATAACAAATGCGTGTTAATATAGGTATAGGAAGCAACACAGAAGAAGAGAAAAATATGGAAATTCTGTAAAACTCACCATTTGTGGTGTTTCTTCCTTGATAAACTTATAACGTTATAACTTCGCACAACCGCTATGCACCCGCGATCGACGATCATCGAAGAATAAGATGAGGAGCTTCTTTTCAAAACGTAATTTCTGAAAAAAATGGTTTTCGAGCAAATTGAATATTTATTGTACAAAGCAAACTACAAATCGTCTAAAAACATTTATACCCCATTTATTATGAAGGTCATGTTGTAGACTAACCCCCCCAATTCTAAAAATCAACTTTGATTTTCTTGGCCAAAAAAAGCATTTTTTCAACGAAGAAATTACATTTTGAAAAAAAAAGTTGCTTTTATTGCATTTTGAAAAGAAATTTTCATAAAAATTGCTGTTTGAAAAAAACTGGTCTTTTATTTTAAATTTTTTATTGAATATTACATTTTGAAAAGTAAACTAAATTCTGGAGAAAAATAACATTAAACATTCTGGTTGTACCAACAAAAATTCTAAAAAAATTAAATCCTAACACCGCAATCATCTTCCATGCAATTGCACTCCATGTCTTCTTCAGCGCCATGTTCTTCATCACTGTTTGTATCTTCTCCATCACCGATCATTTCTTCATCTATTACTACTTGTGAACCAAGAATCTGCTTATAAAATTCAAATGTTTCATTTTTTTCCCACTCTTTGTCGTATATGTTCAAAAGTTTCTTTACGTCTATTAGTTTCTTGGGTTTAATTTGGTTAATTAGTGGCAAAGTGTTTATTTTAATATCACTTATTTTCTTTCCCCTTTTCATGATACTCTCAAATTTCTTGGATGTATCGTCATTGCGGTAATTTATTTCCATCTTCACCAAAATATCCTTTTTCTGGCTCTTTCTATTTTCCACCCTCTTAATGAAAATTCTTTTCATATCTCTTATTCCGGTGAGTTTCTTGCAATTTTCTTGGCTCATTTCCTTTACATTGTAAAGCGTCCAATCTCTGCCAATTCTTCGTACCTTTCCAACCTCTTCTAATAATTTTTCATAATCTTCCCTCATCGGTATGACACTGTGCTTCCTGTATTTTTGTTCTACCTGACCAAATATTCGGTCGGCAGGCATAAAAGAGTGTCCCCTAACGGGGAAAATGACGGTGATGTTATCAAGATTCTTGGGTGCGTCGTGGTAAAGCCACATGCACATAGCATGTATCACAAATGCGTTCTTATTTTGGCCTGCGCAGCCGTCTGCAAAGAATCGTAAGTGCTTGCAATTTTCCGGAATTTCTAATTCACTTAGAAAGTCGCCTATAGATGAAGCAACCTCATTGGCCCCTCTACTAGCTTCATTCTCGGTCCAAGTATAGAAAATAGGGTTTTTACAGTGCAAGTCAGTAGCGCATAGATTATAAAATGATAGCTGTCTCAGATAAAATGATTCGCCTATTGGTAATTTTGGTAGCGGCTGAACCTGCTCCATGTCGAAACAGTAGGAAATTGTATTAATATCATCTTCTTTCATAAATTTGGTGAACTGTTGAGCACGTAATTTGTGAATACGTAAATTTGTCATTATTGAAACAATCGGCTTGTTTTCAGCTTTGTATTGTTGTATTTTACTTTTTAATGAAAAACATAGCGAACAAACATCTGACGCGGGAGAACCAAAACCAATATTAAAATTATTGCAAAATATTTTATAGAAATAACCATATTTGACAGTCCTATCACTATTTTTTGCATTGTACATGGCACACAACTTTTTAATGTTCAATTCCGAAGGTAAATACAGACGTTTAGATTTTGTGCGATTGTAATGACTTTCCCGGGCTCTTAATTTTCCGATAAAGTTCATCACTCTTCTTTTCTTGTCTTCATTTTTTTTCAACTTGCGATCACCACCCCTTCGTTCTTTCAATTCATTTCCCTCTTTAACATGACGAGCAATAGTGAGAACTCTTCTAGTGGTTATATTAAAACAACGCAAAAAAAATTTATTACATACGTTCACTAAGGTGCCATCAACTTTTCGTAATTTGTATTTAACCCGCACTGATTGCTTTTGAACCCTAGCTGTTGGTTTATATTTTTCACATCTTCTTTTGGGCGATAAAACTTGTAAGAAATTTGATAACTTAACATCCTGGATGTGTTTATTTGGTTTGTGAAAAAATTTCTTCCGTGCCAAAAGTATGTCTTCTTCAGTTATTTGGTTACAATTGAGACCTTTTGAATTGTGACTACAAGGCCTTTCGAAGTCATCAATTAAATTTTGTAAATGAAATCCGTATCTAAAAACACAAAAATTAAACAAAGTAACATAACCTCACATATTTCATAATAACTGACCTTAGTTCTTTGGCCCTCTCTCTTTTGTTTTTCTTCTTTTGCTTCTTCCTACATCCATCATTCTTTTCAGAAATTTCAACAGTATCAATATCAAAGTTCATCTTAATTCTTAATATTTTCAAACAGGTACACACAACACCAACAGAAAACAAATTGCCATGTAGAAATTGCACTTTGGAAGAAAATTGCAGAAATTGCAGTTTGAAATATAATTATTTCGCAGAAATTGCATTTTGAAAGAAAACTGAAAATTCAAACATTATTTTACCATGCAAAAATTGCAATTTGAACAGATTTCTTCTGCGCAAGTGTTTGCTTTTAGCCGACAGATCACAACGCCACCTCTAACTCAATAGCTGCAATTTTGCAGAAATTGCGTTTTGAAACGAAGCTCCTCAGATGTTTCCGGCTTCCCGATTTGCACACGGCCCAATAAAATGAAAACGAGAGAAAACTTTGGGGGAGAATTGACCACTATATCGAATATTTTTGTAAATCTTACAAAGATTCTCAGTTAACTTTGAAGCAGTTGTCAAATTGATATACAATATTGTAATACATGCTTTCATTGCCGTTAGTATTACTCAAAAATTTAATTAAGTTTATAGATTAACATGTCATATATTGCCATGTATTTCAGTAAAAAATACAATTACGTATACTTAATTTTTCTGAATTTACAGAAAGATTTAGTGACGTAATACAAATAAATGTTGTTAAAATAAGTTATTTGGCGGTTGAATTAACAACGAAGTTTATTGATATGTACAGTGGTAAAGTTTACAAAAAATATTCTAAATATGACAAAAGTTTATTTTAACAATTTCAGGTAAAATCTAATTAAGTTAAAGTAACTAAGAATCCCTGTTAATAATAACAAAAAACTATTAACATTTAGTGAGTTAGTAAATTTTGACAAAATATTTTTTACTGTGTAACAATTCTTGCTGTGTGTGGGTGGGCGTTGTCATCCATAAACACAAAATTGTCCGCTAAAAATGGCATATATGATGTGACATGGGGTTCCAGGCACTCAACAATGTATCGGTGTGCAGTCATTGTTCCATTCTAAATGAAAATCAATTTTGTGTGAGCCCTCAGAGATATTCCGACCCACACCGTAATGCTACCACCATTGAAACTGACCCTGGGAGATATACAACATTGACTGAACCGCTCCCCTGGTCTTCGCCACACCTTTTCACGTCCATCTGGTGACCTGACACTAAATTCTGACTCGTCCGAGAAGAGCACGTTCCTCCATTGATGTTCGTCCCAATTTACGTATATTGCCGCGCAAATGCAAGTCATGCTCTGCGATGTTCTACGGTCTACAGTGGACCCGTAGCTGGCTTTCTTGAAGTCAAAACATATTCGTTTAGCCTTTTCTGAACTGTTCTGGCTGAAACTGCCACTCCTCGAACTTCGACTAACCGTCCAGCAAGAATAGATTATGGCAATGCTCGATCGGGCAGCGCAGCAACCTGGAGAAAACGGACATCTTGATGGTTCGCAGTCCGTGGACGACCAGATCCGACCTTCTTTACAAACCCATGAGTTTCACGAAATCGCAAGAGTACATTTTGCACTGTGTTACGGGGCATATTCAGCACTTGAGCAACATACCGCACTCTTCGGCCATCGTGGCTTAAAGCAACAATTTGTAAACAAATTTCGGGGTGCATTGTATGGAAAATGTTAAAAGCTGACATTTACAAATGAAATTTCACCAAAAAACCAATAGAAAATAGAGAGCAGCCCAATAAGGTAAAAGATTTTGATGTTTCAATAAAGATGCATGAAGAGTCAAAATGCTGATTTGGCTGTTTAGGCTTACGAAAGGTGCAATATTCAGCTAAAACTTTCTTTTTCCTCACTAGTAGGGCAATCGTCAATTATTTGCGTAAGTTAAGTAACATAAAAATATTGTAGGGTCTCAAAATAAAAATAAAAACATGTGTCCGGTTTTCTTTGTCCGGCAGTGTAATTAAATAAAGATCTTGTGGATTTGTCCCAAACATGTTGTTTCCGACTACAGTGCTCACTGCAAGGAGTTTTAATCGTCTAAAAACGTTTTTATAACGTAGCTGTTATTAACGGCAATCTGCCAGACCGCAGCCGAAAACGCACTCCCTAAGTATCTCTGGGTACTTGGGAAAGAGAGAGAGCAAGCTACTTATTAATTCATCAAAAGCCTCCAATTATGAAGTTATCCACTTAAGTTTCAGAGGACATGACAAAAATATGTTGAGACTTTCCCCGAACAATTTCAACTTCCCGCTCGGATCTCATTTTATAATCAGGGAAAGACTAAATAATATAGAGCAACAAGTACCTGGAAAATTAAATTAGTTTATTTGATGAAAAGTTTTTACTCTACAACATCCACGCTCGTTATGAGTTATATTGTATTTGTCGCATTTTATGTTAGGAAATTTCAAACTGTGCATAAAATAAAAAGGATTCACACTACATGGAAAAAAAGTTTTACGTGGGTTTGTTAGCAGGCGCAACTGGAGCCCTCATTGAATGGAAGAGGCGTATATTTAGTGGCATCAGTGGACTATTTAGCCCACCCCAATCGCCACCTCTCCAGTTCTATTAAATTTGTTTCTGTGGGCGATCAGACGTTTTCTAAGCAAGGTGGGAAGCATCAAGGACTAAAAAGAAGCAGGAAGAAATGAACTGAAAAAGAAAGGGCATGTGCTGCCAGAAGAATAATACAAAATCTCTGCAAAGAGCAAACGGCTGTTATAGAATTTGAGCAGGAACGAAGAGAAGTAGATATCCGGAAGGGAGTGAGACAGGGATGTGTGTTGTCACCTCTAGTTTTCAACTTACATATCGAAGTTGCAACTAATATTGGCAAGGACAGAATAGCCTCAGGGATTAATACTAGAAGGCCCAAACTCTAAGATTCGCGGATGACAACATACTGAGATTATTTGGTGCAGTCTTCATAGGCCCCATTTTACCAAAAAAACGAAGTACGAAATAAACAGATTCCTTTAAATTTAATATCTAATAAAACGCTTCTCTCGACAAAGTTCGCTCTTCTAAAAGCAAAACTTTCGCCGTTATAAACGGCAAAAATTACATTTTTGTAGCCGTAATTTTATTCTTTGTCTTGTTCAGCTGCGAGGGAGAGGACAACGATATAACTTTTCATCTCATCAAATGTAAATTTGAATATTTTCCGTTTGTTATTTTTAGTCTGAGAGAACAGCGTGCCGAGTATGCCGAATGCGATATTGTTGTTTCAAACTCAGGGAACCGAATAACTGATGCCGGTATATATGTTGTATAATGAGCCACCAGGGTGCGCTTTCAATGGTATTCAAATAAACCTACTAAACATGACAAATTTTACTTTCGCTTATATTCTTTTGTCAGAATACTGGTCTGCATCACATGTATCACATTAAATGATCAAAAGTCCGAAAAAACAGGTTGGATTTATAAAATGAATCTCCAATCTAATAGACCAGGAGCCCATAGACCAAAAATTGTGCATAATAGGTTTACTCCAAAAATACCTGAGATCTTATGATTTTTGGGTCGTGGACCACATGCCAGTTTTTGTTTTTGGTACAGTGATGTGTGGCAGACCTGTAAATGTGTAAAAAAATTGCTTAAAAAAGTATTATAGGTTTAGGACTGGGGTTTGTGGGAAGCGCTAAATAATGAAAAGTAATCCAGCGGACGCGGTTCGCTTGTTGTGAATTCTGGGACACTGACCCGCTACAGGGGTCAAATTGTGTAAATAAAACACCCCAAAAAATTATAAGTTTACGGATGGGGATTGGAGGGACCTCCTAATTTACCTCCAAACATCATGAATCTCAACTCCCATTCATTTTGGTTGGTACAAAGAGGCGCCACTCTCGCGACATTTTGTAAATTCACTCAGGTAAAAAAAATCATAAGTTTACTCTTCAAAACTTGGAGACAAGTTATTTCAATCACAAAAGTCGAGTATTCACCGTTGCCGATAAAAAAAATTGGTACAGGGGGGCGCTAAAGACGCAACATTTTGTAAAAAAAAAAATTTGCGTAAAAAAAATCATAAGTTTATGAATGGCATTCAAGAATTTGATTATGATGAACCTGCTGAGTACAAAAATACCTTCCTTATCATTGAACGGTGGTACAAGGGCCCGCTAGGAAGCTTGAAAGAAAGCAATTATAAATTTTCACCCTTCATCATAAAGATTTCAGTCCGAAGACTGGTTGGACGCGTACCTCCATCTTTCCTATCCTGAGCTAACCTACGCTTTTCCCTAAAAGTTGAACATCCTATATCCCTAATTACTTGAGAGCAGTAGTCCAATCTCGGCCTACCCTTACCACTTTTTATTCCTATCTACATACTAGAGTCATGACTCTAGTATGTTGCGAACTAAGCCTTCGTGCCTCAGAAGGTGTCCTACTATCCTATCTCTCCTATTCCTTACTGTCTTCCCTAAATTTCGCTTTTCTCCAACTTTTTCTAATACCTCTCTGTTGCTAACCTTATCTACCCACGGTATCTTCGTCATGCGTCTATAGCGCCACATTCCAAATGCTTCTAATTTTTTCCTATCCGCTTCTCCTATCGTCCAAGTTTCGCACCCGGACACTGCTGTACTCCATACATACGTTTTAAGAGCCTCTTCCGAGTTTCTACATTTATCATTTCCGAGCATAACAGTGTTTCTTTTTTTAAATGCAACTCGGCCCTACGCTATTCTTTGTCTTAAATCTAGAGTTAGTAGCAGAAATCTGAGACTTCCTCTATCTTCTCGTTTCCTATTTATATTTTAGTTTTAGCCCTATTTTCACGCCCCCTACACAACAAAATTTCGGTTTTCTTTTTATTGATCTTCATACCATAAACCGCTTCCATTTCGTTCAGAGTCCTTCCTAATTCTTCTTTGCTGGATCGCTGGATGCGAATACTGCTATATCATTCGCAAATCTGAGCATATTAATAGTTTGACCCTGTATATTAATTCCAGCAGCTATTCTGATGTCTTTAACAATATTCATCGCATCTTCGATATATAAATTAAGAACTAGAGGCGATAACGCACGTCCCTGCCTCACTCCCTTTCGGATAGTTACTTCTTTATGTTCCTGCTCAAATTCTGTAACTGCCGTTTGCTCTTTGTGTAGATTATGAATAAATTATTCTTCTATCCCTATTAGTTAGGGAGCCGGTATAGTAAATTATGACTGTATTTTCTACCATGCCGGACATTATTAATCTTAATGTATGCAAAAGAGGAAGAAGAATATGACTATGAGAAAGTTGCATCTGAGTCGCACCGCAGATGGCGCTCTTAAGAAAAGTTTAGAATCGTCTGGCACCCACTCGCGACTATCTAATGTGTCTGGCATTGATATTTTGGCATTCTTCATGATACAAATAGTCAGTAAAAGAAGAATCAGATACATTATAAGTCGCGAGTGGGTGCCAGAGAACCCCAAACTTATCTTAAGCAGGAGCGTCACGTGGCGTATTTTCTACCAACAGATTTTTCTTTTACTGAATTTTTGTATTATGAAGAATGCCAAAATATCAATGCGAGACACATTAGATAGTTGCGAGTGGGTGCCAGACGGTTCTAAACTTTTCTTAACAGCGCCATCTGCGGTGCGACTGAGATGCAACTTTCTCATAGTCATATTCTTCTTCCTCTTGATGCATACATTAAGATTAATAATGTCCGGCATGGTAAAAAATACAGTCATAATTTACTATACCGGCTCCCTAACTATACATATACTTAATCCCTACCGTTTTGAGCACTTCGAACATCTTCCTCCATTTCACATTGTCGAAGGCTTTTTCCAAATCTGCAAATCCTTTATATACTTATATGCTTTTTCTATTAGTAGTCGTAAAGCTAGAATGATCTCGCGCGTTCCCCTATTTCTTCTAAATCCGAACTGATCTTCTCCTAATATTTCTTCCGCCCTTTTCTCCATCCTTCTTTGCACAATTCTAGTTAAAATTTTTGACACGTAGGAAGTCAAACTGATCGTTCTAAAATTTCCACACGTATCCGCGCCTTTCCTTTTTGGCAAAGCTACTATGATGTTCCGTTTGTATCCTTCTGGAATATCGCCTGTCTGGTATGTGCAGCTAAACGTTTCATAGAACCATTTTATTTTTTTTTAATTTCTTGCATTTCCCATTTACTGCAGTAATCTACACGCAGTAGGAACGAAGCTTCAGTGCACAATCAATTATCGTGAATGGCAAGACTTTTGTACCACTTTTCAACGATGGCGAATGTATTTTCGCACTCAGTATGTTTATATTAAACAAGTTACTGAACGCCATTCATAAACTTATGATTTTTTTTACCTGAGTGAATTTACAAAATGTCGCGAGAGTGGCGCCTCTTTGTACCAACCAAAATGAATGGGAGTCGACATTCATGATGTTTGGGGGTAAATTAGGAGATCCCTCCAATCCCCATGCGTAAACCTACGATTTTTTTGGGGTGATTTATTTACACAGTTTGACCCCTGCAGCGGGTCAGTGTCCCAGAATTTACAACAAGCGAACCGCGTCGCATGGATTACTTTTTATTATTTAGCGCTTCCCGCAAACCTCAGTCCTAAACCTATAATACTTTTTTAGGCATTTTTTTACACATTTACGGGGCTGCCACACATCACTGTACCAAAAACAAAAACTGGCATGGGCATTTCTGTGCTCCACGACCCAAAAATCACAACATCTCAGGCATTTTTGGAGTAAACCTATTATGCACAATTTTTGGTCTATGGGCTCTTGGTCTATAATCTTAAAAGGTCAGTTTACGTGTATGTTGCGTGTATCAAATGTGCACAGAGGGCACTGCACTAACGAATTCTACAAGGATGACAAATTCATTGTACATCTTTTCTCTTTCCACTCTGTTTATTGTTCAACGTTTTAGCAAAGCACCACTGTACGTACCTACAATTTTCAGTTCAGCTAACGTGGTTTTATTCTCTGATTGTCTGCACAAATCTTTTATTGGAGAACATATTGTTCGGCTTTGAGCTAGGGGTACGTGCCAGTTTAATAATAAATCCACAGTACAAATAAAGGCCGCAACCCTATAGATGTTATAAATCACGAAATGAGAGGGTTGGTCATAGGCCTCGTAGGCAGAAAATTTAATTCATTTTTATTAACTCCAAACATTACAATGACATAGCCTGGAATATTTACAACAGTTAACAGTCCATTATTCATGAAAAATACACGTTCATTCATCGAAATCTTCGTGACAATTTTCAGGTAAATTTAATGTCGTAGTTGACGAAACTACATAGGTACCAACATTTTCCAAGGAATTGTGTGGGAAAAATCCAAGAAACGCTCGCGTCAATGTCAGAAATAAAAGCATAGTATATATTCGCTGTTCGGTTTCTTTTAAATCACACTCTGACATTTTCTTGCATCAGGAAAAGTGCACAGTCAGACACACCTAATCTTTTGTGAATACACAACAGAAAAATGAAAATGTGGATTAAGCAAATGGAGGGTAAAGACAAAGAAGGGCACATGATCTTCTACCAGGCGGGCTTTTCCGCGTAGAGAATTGAATAAAGCGGGTATCCAGCAGAGATACGGAAACACTGTTTGTGTTTTAATTAGAGTTTTCTGTATTGACAGTTAATTTGTAGGCAAATGAAGTCGTCAGGTCCCTTCTTAAAACAAACATCGACTTAAACAAATTAACTCTAAGTTCTATTCATTGTGTTCCAGACTGAATTTATCGACTGTCAGCACAGGATTAAAGGCGTTGCAAAAATGCACGTTTAACTCATTCTGATTACAAATCTGCGATGTATAGGACGTGGAAGACGAGTCGCACTAACCTTGTAATTTTAATAAAAATGCTACCTGAAAGCCAAGTTTCCCTATCCTCTTAAAATGGAACGCAGACACTATTGAGCCCATAAAATATTTGTTATGATCTTATTCCATTAACGGAAACTGATATAAAAGTTAGCGGTGGTCAATAAAAAGTGAAATATTGAATGCCCCTTTTAATATCGCCTGTTGTAAACTAAACTGCGCTTTCCAGTTAGGAAGTGGGTCGTTTTAGAGAACAAAGTGTTGCTGGCACGTATACGGAGTCATTATTAATACTACTTCTTTAAAGACAAAGACAACAAAGTTTGTTATAGATAATAACGATTTTGCTATGAGCAGTTTACAAGCAACTTCTCTCGCAAATCTTCAGCCAAACATCTATTAGCCCAAGCAATTATAGAGACATTTACCTTGGTGGTTTTGTTCGTATCTATTTCTCCTGTGCTTTGCCGAGTGTTATCTTCTTCTTTCTTAGCATCTTCTTATGCCAACAGCTTGTCGATGACGATCTCGGTTTCTTCCTCTTCCTCGCAGTTGCTCTAAATTTTATGGATGCCCGCTGTACTTAATGTAAATGATAAAGCACTTTATTCCAGCCTTTCTACAAATACATGCCCAGCCGCATCCTCTTTTGCATCTGCAGGACAGGAACTTAAGAGGAGGTTATACCGGGAGCAATTTGTCGACTTGGTGCGATAACGCACATCCCTGTCTCACTCCCTTTCGGATATCTACTTCTCTATGTTCCTGCTCAAATTCTATAACTGCCGTTTGCTCTTTATATAGATTTTATGAATTATTATTCTATCCCTATACTTCATCCCTACATTTTTGAGCACTACGAACCTTTTCTTCCATTTTACATTGTCAAAGGTTTTTTCCAAATCTACAAATCCTATGGGCGCTCTTTCCCTTTTCTATTGTTTTTTCTATTATTACTCGTAAGGCTAGAATGGCCTCGCGTGTTCCCCTATTTCTTCCAAATCCGAACTGATCTTCTCCTAATATTTCTTCCGCCCTTTTCTCCATCCTTCTTTCTCCCCAAAGGACAATTTTTGTACCATTGTCTTGTCTACGTTTGATCTAGAATCGGTTGCAAGTTAAAAATAATCTTCTTGACGTTATGGTTTTGGTTCTTTTAGCGAGTAGTTTAGTGAAAAGTCTTACAACGTTGATTGACTAATACGAAAACAATACAAACAAAAAATTGGAATACATTTTTATCATAGAATAACAATTTTATTAGAACATTGAACATTTCTTCACAGTAGGTAAGTGCAAAACAAAATACATAGATTTTTCTACAGTGACACCAGTAAAGTCCGTATCATAGGGACAATTGTTTTGTTAATTAATTTATGCAAAGTTTGACTTGGGAGGCCATTTCTGCTTCAAAAATGATGCAATATCCCGTGAATAAAAGTTTTCAAGTAGGCCATGACATTTGTTAAATTTGCTCAAATTTGGTGTATGGGCCTAAAATTGAAAAAGAACCAACTTTTCAATTTGACGTTTTTCGGAATAATCCTCTTATTCGCAATTTTTGGAAAAAACATCAGATTTGACAGATGTCATGGCCTGCTTGAAAACTTTTATTGACGGAATATTGCCTCATTTTTGGAACAGAAAGTGCCTCCAAAGTCAAACTTTGCATGAATTAACAAAATAAATTTCATATGATGTGTACTTTATACTTGTGTCACTGTATACTGAAATAAACAGAAATTTGACACATTGCATTATGTTAGTAAAGAAAAATACATTCTTGAGATCAAAAATAAACTAAAAGAACTCGTATTTATAGATACCTACTACCTACATACAGTGAGGTTGAAAAGTACAGGATATTTTTAATAGCGTGCATTTTGAGCATTATCCTCAGACATTCATGTCCATTTTATTATTTTAATGCGTATATTTTGATGCACAAGTTACGTAGATGGCGCTATTCAAATTTCGTATATGCGTCATCAATGATTTGTTCAAATAGCAGTAGAATGTTGAAGATAAGCTTTTTCTGATTCCGGAAATATTGGGTACTTCACGTTTTTTTTGCAAAAAAAATTAAAAAGTAATTCATACTTAATGATGAAAATATGTTGCTACATTTGAAAATAACAATTTGAAACAAAAATGCACGAAATATTAACAAAAATGAAGTAAATAATGAAAAACCTAACTCAAATTGTTATTTTTAAGGTAGAAACATTTTTTGTGTACCGACAGAATCTTCATCATTAAATATTTATTAATTTCTTTAAACCTTTATTTGCAAAATTAATGTAAAGTATGTATGTTATATTTCCACAATCAGAAGGAGCTTGCCTACAAGATTTTACCGAAAAATATACAGGGTGTTTCAGGAGGAATGGTACATAATTTAGTATGTTATAGTGTCTCTCATTTTGAACAAAAAAGTTCATATGAACCCGTGTCCAATTCTCAATAATTACAGAGTTTCAGCAAGCTGAAGTACTGCATAAACGAATTTATTACCTACTTCATTAATTATGGCACGTAACTTTTGATATACAAAATAAATTATGGATTTTAGAGGAGGGGCTCAAAAATTCCACCGCCAAACTTTGCAATTCTTCCTGGCGCTCCTTTATTCTTGTAACACTGGCCATAATACGGGCGATTAATTCATCACGTGTGCAAGTTTTTCTCTATAAACATCATTTTTCATTCCTTGCCGTAACCCATAATCCAATGGAGTTAAGTCCGGAGACCTAGTTAGCCAATTGATGGGACCACTACGGCCTATCCTTATAATGCTAAATGTCATTATATGGCAATTATTGTTGTACATCAGCATACTGGATAATTGCTCTGTAATGTGCTCTGCATTAAAGTTACTGTATCTCAATAACCATTGGGAATTGGACACCTGTTCATATGAACTTTTTGTTCAAAATGAACGGTACTATAACATACTGAAGTATGCACCGTTCCTCCTGAAACACCCTGTTTTGTTGCTATTCTAAAAATCATGGATGACGTCATATCAGGAATTTGAATAGCACCATCTACAGCGTCACAACACATTAAAATTAGTGACACATTAGATACTTAATTAAATTTATTTATAAAATTGATCAAATCTATAATCAATAGCTTTTAGTGGAAAAAAAGTGAGAAAGGTAACTAAATCACAGAAAAAGTGACAAGAGGTGACTAAATTATAAAATAGTGAGAAAGGTGAGAAATGTGAGTGGAGGGGCAGCCCCGTATTTAGTGTTTTCAAATAATTTACCTGTTGGAATACATTTGTTCCATTTTAAAATAGTCAATCATCCAACTTACTGTCTCTCCGTCTCGCCATGCAAGCTCAACAGCACCAATTTGGTAATTTTTTTTTGTATACCAGATGGAGAGTCCTCATCAAATGAATTTATAATGAATTGGTATTTATCTGGGGTAAAAACTTTGGAGCTTTGCTTCTTTTTAGTTGAAGAGAGAACAAGAAGCTCTATCTCTTCTTCCACAATGAAAAGGGAATCAAATGATGAGGACATATCGATCGCTGTCCTCACGATCGAAGTGCTAACGTCTTCTTCAACACACAAATGCGAAAAATTCACTTCATTGGTTTGCTCCATGCCGATAGTTGTAGATTTTAGAATAGCAAAGGGCTTCATAAGAATATGTGCGTACTCATAACAAATATGTATTATTATATGTCGAATTGCCGCTCTCGAATTACTTATAACAATTTGTAGTCACAATTTTTGGTATTCCCACTGACAGTACATGAGCCTAAAGTCGGATTTCGAGTACCGATTTTTATTCTAAACAAATAGTAAATATTTCCCGCACTATTTCAAGTTCATTAATCTACACCTGAACTTTACAACCCTTCTAGTATTATCATACTCACGTTAATCTACCTTTGGCCTTGAATGATCCACTTCATTCAACGCCTGGTAAAATCGGCTTATGTACGTCTAGCCACTTAACATGCACATTGTGAGCCTGTCCCGTGCAGGCTCTCTTATCGGTTTCTCTTTGTCTCAAACTCCCTCTATGTTAATCCTAACCCATTGTTGAATCTTACACAGAACTTGTCAAGACAGTGCATGACACAAAGAAGGGACATCAAACGAAAACTGGATTTTTTGTTTTAAATCAAATTAACTCTAGCACAATAGCAGCATTGTTCTTAGCTTTGACGGTAATTATAATTATTTGATTGTAATCAGGAAATTTTTGTGTTACAAATTACTAATTAGGTATAACGTATAGTTTATTTTTTAATTCTAGGAATGTACGATGTACGTCGTCAGTTATAAAATTTCATATCGATCGCCATACTACATTAGTAGATCTCCGATATCTCATTGGTAAATGCTAAATCATCAATTATGAGGTTAGCCAATTTTTAGTCATTGTAATATATTTTATTTCATTTTTTATTTTAGAAATGTCATATACATTTTTTTTAAATAATTAATAAGCACTCATATATAGGTAATTCTGCAAAATGTGTAGGTATTTTTCAGTTTGCTGGATGTTCTAAAACTTATTAGAGCCCACGTTGGTGGAAGTAATTTCGAAACATAACTGTAATAGGAGCTTCAGTCAAAGCTTCCTATCATGCGGTAAAGTTGATTTACTGTTTGGAGGCTGTCTTTGAGATAGATATCTTCTCTCGGACATTCAATGGAAAACACATCAGTTCGTCCATCAGAGTTAATTCGGAGCGATAATTACAGCGCGTATCAAGTTCGCGTTTAATAACTGACAGTGATAGATGATGGATACTAATCATTCCTTGCAGAAAAGTGTTGCTATTTTAAAAAATGTGTCTCTGTTTCGAAGCGATCGTATATGTAGTTTCCCATCTTCATCTGCGATGAATTTTTGGTCTGTTGCAAAACTAACTCGTCTGGAATAGGCAGGTTCGGTAATTTTCAAATTTCATTAAAATTTATAGAGTGTATTATACTGAAGCCAGTTATGTTGTTAATTTTTGTTAAAAAAAATTCCTTCGCCTGTGAAGCCGTTGCAAAGTTTTCCGTCGGTGCGAGGCTAGAAATCGTACCTTGCAGGGAGAGTAGGCCGCGTGACGTCAGAACTTAGTATAACACACAAGTCCCAGCTTCAGCGCCCAGCAGTCCCATAAGTATTATGCATATGCATGTGTAGTTAAATTGTTAAATATTATTAACTGGTTCTAACTGGTGTTTTCTGTTTTGTACCCAGACTAATACATCGTACAGCACACCAATAAAACGGAAAAAGTGGTTCGTTGGAGCCAGAAGGAAAATCGATCAGCATTATCCAGATTTTCGCGAGTTAGTTTATCATTGCAAAAGTTTATAAAATTATCGGCTGCCCCATTGCAGCCATACTCTAAATAAAATCGAACATAATGTAATTTATCGACAGTTTTCTGGGACCCCTTGGTACTTGGTAACGTGTTACGGTTAGCATAATTTGAAACAGGATGCTAGGAGCATGACGGAGCCAAATACTGAATCGCCGTAGCGTTCCCTCCCTGAACTAAAAAAGGAAATTTTATTAACTATTTTACAATAATAATTAAATTGTACGTCATCATAAAGTTCTCTTTTGAAGACTGGTTGGACGCGTACCTCCATCCTTTCCCTGAGTTAGCCTACGCTAAAAGTAGAACATTCTACATCCCCAACTATTTGAGAGCAGTAGTCTAATCTGCTCCAACCTCTACCTCTTTATTCCTATCTTTGACTCTAGTATGTCGCGAACTATTCCTTTGTGTCTCAGAAGGTGTCCTACCATCCTACGATCCTATCCCCTATTCTTTATTGTCTTCCATACTTTTCTCTTTTCCCCAACTCTTTCTAATTCCTCCTTATTGCTAACTTGTCTATCCACGGTAGATATCTTCAACGCCCGTCTGTAGCATCACATTTCAAACGCTTCTACTCTTTTTCAATCCGCTTCTCCCATTGTCCAAGTTTCGCACCCATACGTATAATTTCGTACTCCATACATGCGTCTTTAAGAGTCTCTTCCGAGTTTCTACATTAACCGTTCTAGAATATAGCAGTTGTTTCTTTTTGTTAAACAAGTACCTAGTACTTACGTAGCGTAGTTTTTTCATTCGCGTGAGTTGTATTTGTTTCCGTTTTTTTAAAAAATTTCCAATCCGTTATAAAACTGTTAACTTGATAACTTGTCAATCACTTAGGTATACATACCTACATAAATGAGTAGGTATGTATTGTATTGTATTAGAGAATATAGATAGGTACCTATTTTACAAACAGAAGTAAGCAGGTATCTACAATCTACATACCTACTTATACTGAATTATAAAAGGCATATACAGTTAATAAATTGTTGACTTTGTTTTACTTATACCGGTTTGCCTTTACACTACTGTATTGAGGTTGAATGAAATTGGGGTTAGATGCAAGAATCACACACCATTTCCGCATTTACCGGGACATTTACCTACCTACTAACTACATAAATATGGCAAATTATGTGAATGGGACTTTTGATACCCTTGTTGCATCATTATATCGATTATTTTGTCTTTGTTTTATGTTTCCTTGACACCTTACTTTAAAAATTCACGCTCGAAATAGTCCCAATAAGTATGTTATGAGATAGGTACCGCTTCACGGGCACTTCGAGAGAAGTGGGAGGAGCGCCTTACGAATCTCTGACGTCAAACCAATAACAAAGCGAACTAGCATGTGGGCGGGATAAGCTAATTTCTTTGGCTTATTACGCCGCAAAAAAAATTTTTAGAAAAAATATTTCGCCGTAAATCAATTACTTTACAATTTTCTGTCATTTTCATGCCAAAAATAGATATCTGATTTTTCTCCGAACCTCCCCTATTAAAAGGAGAATATATAATCCAGTCCCAGAAGGCCAGAAGACTGAACTGATGTCTGCAATGCACAATATAACTTAATTCTAAGTCTGTAAGCTTAACTTTTTCTTTACATTGCAATAAAGGGTAATGTTTGGTACATGCAATCCCTTTTTATGTAAACATTTAAATTTAATGGGCGATAATTTAAATGGTGAACAACAGTTAATCTTAAGAAAAGTGCAGTTTTAACGACCACAGCCATGTGCTGTTCATGCTACAGATAAGGAATCTCATAAACAAACTGGGTTGTTTGCCAGGCTACCAGCGGTCCTTTTGGAGATATATCGGAGGGTTTTAAAACTATTTAATCGTCCCATTTCGAGTATCCAGTAGTAAATTCAGGAAGAATCAGATATGGCACTGAAAATCCACTTCGTATTTAAAGGTTTCACGTAAATGGCACCAGATCTTGCTTCCAGAACATTCAGCAACATTTTGTTCTCTACAGCCGACCACCAAATGCGATGATTTAATTTGTACATTGTATTTCCGAGGCAGCACAGAAACATACGCGAAATTCATAATATAATATAACAATCGCCAATTCCGTGCACGAACTAAATAAAGTACGCGGGCAGAAATAGGGGGAAGCAAAATACGCATAAATTGGCTGTTTAAGCTTGTTATGATTCTGCATGGCCTTAATAACTGGGAAAACGTCGGAAATACCAAATAAGCAGGTGAGCCCACGTGACTTCTTTTTCCTCTCTCGGTCTTCGCAGGTATCTAGATTGTAATACCCGATGACGGAACCAAGCGGCGGTTTCTATAGTTACTTCTATAGTTACCCTGTCAACAGCAAGCTCTGTAATTAATTCTGCGAGTATCGTTTTAATCCCGATTTAAATAGAAAGTGCACGTGCACTTCGGACGAGATGTCCGTCTCGACGGTTGTTGAATTGTCCGGGCGCTTTCCTCTAGGGGGTTGCACGTACGACCGGGGAACGATAATAATGAAGTATAAAATACCTGATTGCGCGCAGTTTCATGCATTATGTACGGGTTTTACTCAATATTGGTTCGAATTTACGAGCTCGCCGACATAAGCCATAATCAGATTTATAGCGCCAGCGTCGGCTCGTAACTTAAAATACTTTTCGAAACTAAAGTTAACGGTAAAATTCAGTTGCGAGGGTAAATTGCTGTATTATTAACCTACTATAAAAACAACAAAAATCAAAACTAAAAATTAATCTTAAACTCCTGAGGATGCTGACGTTGTCAGCGGAACACGTGTTTAGTTTAATTACTGTGTCACTGACTTTTGGCGTGTGGTGTTACATTATTAAGAATTCATAGTGACAGTCAAACATGGTAGTGAAAGAGGCTGCAAAAGATGCTGAAGTACTGCCGTTCTCATTGTCGGAGAAGACTTCAATTTGTCAGTTCTGCTGACAGAATTAGCGCCATCTCACAATAACGTGTACTTTAGAAAACCAGGAAGAGGCCAAACGTTTAAGCAGCCGAAAACAGCCTGTAATTAGTGGTTGTGATACAGCGTCGTCTCTTTTCAACCAAGAAAAAAATACTGTACCATTGTCCAGATGAGTATGACGATTCCGAGAAGATTGCTGAGGCAGGAGAACGCCTTTTTATGGTGGTGACATAGAAGAAGAAACATTGGACGCAGTGCGTTATCAACGTTTCGTGAAGTCAATCACAAAACGCAAATTTCTCCTTGCTACTTGCTGCTTACTAAAATACTATATAAAAAAATATCGCCGTTTCGGCTTCGTTTAGGATCTTTTCTAATAAAATTTGTAAACTATGACGTAGCTATGTACCTATATAAAATTAAAAATAGAAATTATGCTTATATATCCACTACTGATATTCCAACCAAAGTACAAAAAATTAGACACCAATTGTACCATAAACACACATGATACTGAAATTCCAATTAATAATATTATCGGCACCATTGACAGTTGTATAACATAGCTTCTCTCCGACGCACGACCGGAGTTTGCTCCTTACGAAGGATTATTTTAACTTCAATCACTTGATAATAGGGTACACGCAAATGTCAGTTTTATACCCAAATGTGTATTTATCAGATGGTTTATGTCCAACTACATCAAAATATAAATTGTTTATAAATTCAGTAATTAAGTGACAATCTGCTAAACGTCGATCCCACTGGCAACGAAATAAATACTTTTCCTGGTGTTCGAATAGGCGTTGATTTACATTTCGGCACTAAGCAATATTTGGAGTATTTAATATTAGGTTTTCCATATTAAATCAAAAGATTCAACAAATTTAGGAACGAACAAACACTGCAAATGCTGACTTTACAACGCCAACTGTCATATCTACTCTATTTTCACTATTTCCATGCTCTATGCAGTCAGACATAAACAGCCGTATCCATAGATCTCCAAAGATCCTACCATAATTGCTAAATGAAAATAATACTTCTCCTAATCTTAGCACTAAACTTAAAATACAAAATCCTCTCCCCCCACGTATAAATACATAAGTAAGGTGTCAAGGAAACATAAAACAAAGACAGCATAATCGATATAATGATGCAACAAGGGTATCAAAAGTCCGATTCACATAATTTGCCATATTTATGTAGTAGGTAGGTAAATGTCCCGGTAAATGTGGAAATGGTGTGTGATTCTTGCATCTAACCCCAATTTCATTCAACCTCAAAACAGTAGTGTAAAGGCAGACCGGTATAAGTAAAACAAAGTCAACAATTTATTAACTGTACATGCCTTTTATAATTCAGTATAAGTAGGTATGTAGATTGTAGATACCTGCTTATTTCTGTTTGTAAAATAGGTACCTACCTATATTCTCTAATACAATACAATACATACCTACTCATTTATGTAGGTATGTATACCTAAGTGATTGACAAGTTATCAAGTTAACAGTTTTATAAGGGATTGGATTTTTTTTAAAAAAACGGAAACAAATACAACTCACGCGAATCAAAAAACTACGCTACGTAGGTACTAGGTACTTGTTTAACAAAAAGAAACAACTGCTATATTCTGGAACAGTTAATGTAGAAACTCGGAAGAGACTCTTAAAGACGCATGTATGGAGTACGAAATTATACCTATGGGTGCGAAACTTGGACAATGGGAGAAGCGGATTGAAAAAGAGTAGAAGCGTTTGAAATGTGATGCTACAGACGGGTGTTGAAGATACCGTGGATAGACAAGTTAGCAATAGGGAGGAATTAGAAAGAGTTGGAGAAAAGAGAAAAGTATGGAAGACAATAAAGAATAGGGGATAGGATAGTAGGATGGTAGGACACCTTCTGAGACACAAAAGAATAGTTCGCGACATACTAGAGTCAGAGATAGGAATAAAGAGGTAGAGGTTGGAGCAGATTAGACTACTGCTCTCAAATAGTTGGGGATGTAGAATGTTCTACTTTCACGGAAATGCGTAGGCTAGCTCAGGGAAAGGATGGAGGTACGCGTCCTACCAGTCTTCAAAAGAGAACTTTATGATGACGTACTGTTTAATTATTATTGTAAAATAGTTAATAAAATTTCCTTTTTTAGTTCAGGGAGGGAACGCTACGGCGATTCAGTATTTGGCTCCGTCATGCTCCTAGCATCCTGTTTCAAATTATGTTAACCGAAGCACGTTACCAAGTACCAAGGGGTCCCAGAAAACTGTCGATAAATTACATTATGTTCGATTTTATTTAGAGTGGCTGCAATGGGGCAGCCGATAATTTTATAAACTTTTGCAATGATAAACTAACTCGCGAAAATATCGATAATGCTGAACCACTTTTTCCGTTTTATTGTTGTGCTGTACGATGTATTAGTCTGGGTACAAAACAGAAAACACCAGTTAGAACCAGTTAATAATATTTAACAATTTAATTACACATGCATATGCATAATACTTATGGGACTGCTGAGCGCTGAAGCTGGGACTTGTACGTTATACTAAGTTCTGACGTCACGCGGCCTACTCTCGCTGCAAGGTACGATTTCTAGCCTAGCACTGACGGGAAACTTTGCAACGGCTTCACAGGCGAAGGAATTTTTTTTAACAAAAATTAACAACATAACTGCCTTCAGTATAATAAACTCTATCAATTTTAATGAAATTTGAAAATTGCCGAACCTGCCTATTGAGTATCTTGGCTCTCATTCTTTTTACAAATGGAAAACCGGTAAAACCAAATCTATTCTTAACCCAGTATATCCTGGATACCGGTTATTTTTCAATTTCTACGCCGAAACTGGTTTTAATAAACGAACTTCTGCTACTTCAAACGAATACATTATTTTGCTGTTTGTCATCTGTATGCACAAAATAAATATTGAGAACTCTCTTTCGGACCAATCAATCTCTTGTGCTTCCGAAAGGCCACTGGTTTTTGTTTACTTAGTTCCACACGACCCTCTCGAGTTTACAGTACTTAGTCATGCTAAACCGCGGCAAAGCATTGTGCACAGAAGGACCAAACCAGTCGAAGTGTAAGCACTCTGAAATGCTCTATACCCTCTGGAAATGACACAATATTCCAAAACACAATGTCGTAAGCTGTAATCCCTCTCAAGGTCGGAATTTTTAGGCAATCGCATGTACAGAGAATCAAATTCTATTCACTTCTATTATCCCTCTTTTATTCTTTATCTAATATCGCTGCTTGGGGGTAGGATGCTTTGGTTTACACCCCATTTCGCTATCGCAAATCCATCAGTCGCTTTTTATATATATTTACTTGGGGTGAAATTTTTTGTTGCGTGCAACATTGCGAATTTTATAAGGATTCTACGGTACCTACTATCCTTTAGAAAATACGTATGTTCAGCACCTAAAATTGTATCGGGTTAATGCATAAGTTTTTAGCGTTTGTCGTCATTAAAAGATATTCCTCGAAGGTTGTTCGATAGAGAGCGGAAGAGATGTAAATCTGATAGAACTGATTTGATTTTTAATAATCAGGACAAGAGTTGAGGCATATTCAGTCATAGAAGTGCGAGATTGCTTGCATTAAAGTATACAGACAGAATCATGAATATGTTTTAAAAATATCTGAACTGGGGTAGATTTAAGCGCGCTATCAACGGATAAAATGTTAGGAAAACACAAACAAAACCTAAAACAAGAGCTTTCCCGCTTGAGGAAACGCAACAATGCATCTAGAACAAGCCCCTTTTGTTTGCCAACGTATTAATTTTCATATGCGGAGCATAATGTAGTGCATAGGGCGTTTATTGATTTCACTGCTCTCAATGACATCCGCGAAATGCATAGCTTCTATTTTCATGAAAGTGAATTGACAATTTTAAGTGCTGTCAGTGGCGTAACAAAGGATGACAGGGCCCGTATGCAAAACTGCTTAGTATGCCCCCCCCCCCCCGTGTTATAGAAATATTTTGAATGCGAGGTTTCAAAATTGGGAGCAACATAAAAGTTAAAAACTTTTTTTTATTTCACTGCTAAATACAAATAAAATAAAACCCAGATAAAAACCAACGTATATATTAAAATTATTTTCAAACTATAACCATCTTAATAACTAAAATAATATTTTCTTTTGCCCTTACTTAGCAAAGCCCTCAACTAGGTCTTTGGTATTCTTTGTCGATGCAGCTGTATGCTCAATTGCTAGAACAGAAAGGTCATGTAGGCGAATTTGACTAGTCCAATTTCTCAAGTAATTTTTGATAATTTTAAGTTTACTAAATGACCTTTCTGTGGTTGCAGTTGTAACGGGAAGAGTCAAAAATAAAAGTAAACAGATTAGCACTTCTGGAAAGTCGCTTTCTAGAAAGCCGTATTTTTGAAGCAATATATTTGTTAAGTCTCTCACATGTTTTAATTGATAAGGTCTTTCACCATTGAAACCGCATTAACAAATTGAAATTAACATTTTTTACTAACTGCTTCCGAATATTTTAATTGTATCCTGTCACAGCAATCTACAATTTCCCTGTCTTTCATACTAAGAAAATGTTTGGGTTGTAGAAATCCAAATATATTTGTAATTCTATGGAAACTTTTGAAACGGTTTTCAAGTTGCTGGATAGTTGTTAGTTGTTAAATAGAACACATTAATCTTAATCCTTAAACAGCATTTCTGGAGTTAGAAAAAGTGTACGGAGTGGTGAGCCAAAAAGCGAGGTCCCACGCTTTGAATACCCCATAGTCGGCGTCTTTGATAAGAAGGACGCAAAACAATTAAAATCATAACAAGACACGACAAAAGGGATACAATTAGAAGCAAAAAAAGAACATAGTTAAATGTATAATTATTATATTACAACCAATCAAACCCAGGATCGAGCCCAGGAGAAATTCTATTCGAGGCTCGTTTAGAGGTACGGTCTGGTCGGTGTGGT
The DNA here is from genome assembly GCA_963966045.1 of Xestobium rufovillosum. NCBI lineage: Eukaryota > Metazoa > Arthropoda > Insecta > Coleoptera > Ptinidae > Xestobium > Xestobium rufovillosum. Next base: position 44,843,235 of record OZ014492.1, on the reverse strand, counting down.
CAAGGGCCCCCCTAGGTGTTGGGCCCGTATGCACCGCATAACAGGGCATACCCTTCGTTACGCCACTGAGTGCTGTTGATGAATTTAGTTTTTGAGCATTGGATTGTAAAGCCACAGGTGCTGTTGTTGATGCCTCGTCACTTCTAACTTGTTTAGAACTTTTGGCCTGAACTTTTCTGAAATGAAATAAAGGAAAATATATGAAAGAAGCATTGTTTCTATAGAAAACTCTTCTGTATTAAGTCCGGTATTCGTTGTAAGCCATCCTGTATATTTGTGTAATTATTTGTAATCTTATATTCATTTGTATTAATGACTACTGGTGACTATATTTTGGATTATTTTTTGTTACAGGTAAGCCATGGGAAATGATATCAAAATTTTGTAAGTACTTTTATTCCTATGATATTTGTGTCAGGCTAGGTCACTATTAAAGACAATCACCCCCATAAAGAATTTAGTTGGTAAACTAGTTGGGCATGCACCATTCCATTCCGTTCCATTCCATTCCTATCCTGCCCTAACTTCCCATTTCTCCAAAAGTAGAACATTCTATATCCCCAACTATTTGTGAAGATAGTCTTATCTGAGCCTCTACTTCTTTTTGTTTCTATCTCCACCTACCAACATGTCGCCCCTATTCTATACTGTCTTCCACATACATCGCTCTTTCCAACCCTTTCTAATAGTTCCCTATAGAGGCTCATGGACCTCTATATCTCCGTGGTAGGAAGATCCCATTGTCAAGGAAGGTCAAGTATCTTGGGGTTATACTGGACTCAACACTTACCTGGAACCAACAAATCGATAGAATAGTCAGAAAGTCGGAAACTACTCTTGCAGTAGTTAGGCGAACATATAACAAAAAGTGGGGTCTAAGGCCAGGAATGGTGCACTGGCTGTACACCAGAGTGGTCAGACCAGGAATAATGTATGCAGCTTTGGCATAGTGGCCCAAAGTCAAACAGGTAACTACTAGACTAAGGCTAAGCAAAATTCAGAGGCTTGCCTGCCTAGGGATAACCGGGGCGATGCGGACTTCGCCAACTGCAGCCACAGAGACTCTTCTGGACCCTCCCCCTCTCCACTTCGTGATACCGTGTCCGTCTGGGTACGGAGCACACTAGCATTATTGAGGACATAAAGGATCCTATGCTCGACATGAGGACGGATTACATGGTCCCCAAGAACACTACACAACAACTCTTTCAGGTCACAATCGATGACCCTAGAGTGGAGAACCAAATTCTGAACAGCATACCTTCCGGCAGTCTAATCTGGTACACCGACGGTTCTAAGACCGACACAGATGCTGGGTCAGGACTGTTTGGAGATAAACCAAAGCTGAGTTTCACACTCAGCTCCTCCCTGGGCAAATATGCCTCTGTCTTTCAAGCAGAGGCCTACGCGATACTACAATGTGCGCGGGAAACGACTACAAAAATCGACGGATCTTTATCTTATCAGACAGCCAGGCAGCTTTGAAGGCTCTTATGAGCCCAAAGATGTCTTCCAGACTGGCGTGGAAATGCTTCGAGCAACTTAATATCCTAGCCATGCGGAACGCAGTGAGACTGCTTTGGATTCGAGGTCGCTTTGGGCTGATAGGGAACAAGAAAGCCGATAAACTAGCAAAGCGGGGCTCCAACGATCTTTTCGTTGGACCGGAACCTGCCCTAGGCATAACTGAGAGTGCCGTCAGACACCAAGTAAACGATGGATTCGCGCTCAATATCACAATTACTGGAACATGATTCCAGGACACAGGCACAGCAAGTCGTATATAAAGGGACCTTGTAGGAAAAGATGCTCAGAACTACTTTGCCTTAGTAGGATGCAAATTAGAATCGTAACAGGCTTCCTAACGGGACACACGACCGTTAAAGAACACCTGTGGAAGATTGGCAAATATTACGGAGACCTTAACTGACGCTTGTGTAATAAGGAACGGGAGACAGCTATGCACATCTTGTGCAGATGTGAAGCTCTAGATCTAGACCAAAAGAGGCAGCGAATTTTCGGGCGATGTCTGATGGAACCGGAAGAATTTTCCACGCATTCAATGTATGACTTGTTCCGTTTGGTCCAAGGCACCAAGATCATGGAATAGGTGCGACTTAGAATTAGGGTGAGCACAATAAGCCCATTTTGTGGCTGCAGTGCATCTGAGCCTATGGGCAGGCAGGCCCTAAGGGGGAAAAATAGTTCCCTGTTACTAAACTTAATTATCCATGGTATTTTCGTCATGTAGTACATATCTGTAACAACACATTTCAAAAGCTTCTGTTCTTATGTCTGCTAACAGCTAACAGCTAACAGATAAAAAGCTTGAACCAGAAAGCTAGTAGGCTCTGAATTTTTCTGAATTATAAAACACTCTTTACAACGCCCGTTATAGACGAGACGAAATAGTGGTGTATCATCGGTGTGGAAGATTAAAAAATGCCGAGAGGGTGTGAGCCCGTAGTTGATGGATGGTCCCACTATATTGTTGAATACGTCATACATACCCCCAAGTTGGCAAAAGGGTGTTTCGATCGCGCCATCTTGAAGACAAATGTGTAACACTAATAAGACAGACCGGGCCTGATTAATAGCGATTGTTTCGAAGGGACTTAAGCATAAATTTCACGTATACATGAATCTTGATTTGGGGAGGGTTGTTTATTGTGCAAGACGGAAAGGCATTTTAATTAATACTCAGACGTGTCGAAAAGTGCAAAAGGACGCGGCGGGATTGTAGGTAGCCGTCTGCATCAAATCAATATTCAATCACGAAACAAAATTACTTTTTCGTTAAACACAGAGGACGGATCTTTGCACAAAGCGCGCTCTCTCGCTGACAATGTTGGGGGATGTTTGCTGCAATTAGCGATTTCAAAGTGACTGCGACGGGTGGTACGTCCGACGCAGCGCTTCCATCAGAACCAATTTTAAACAAATCAGATTTAATCCGGAAATATGCAGATGGAAATAGAGCGTCTCTTTGGTTATTTCAAACGTTCCTTTCCTTGTTGGCGCTGCAGAAAACAACAAAATTTTCTATTTTGGAGGTATTATTTTTAAATCTTGCTGGTCTGAGTGTTCTAACTTATCAGTGGTTAGCTCGATAGCTCCGCCAAATGAGAGGTGACTTCAGTTTTCTGCATTATTGATAATAGTAAGCCACTTCAGAGGAATAACACTGATGCCGATGGCAAGCAAGATATATGCATCTGGATTAGCAAACAAATTGGAAGAAGAGATAAATGAGAAGAAGATAATCCCAGAAAGACAAACGTGATTGAGGAAAGGAAGATGTACGTTGCAAAATATATGCACAATGAACCACGTAACTGGACGAAATTAAGGGAGAAAATACAAGAGATCTATAGTGAAACAAGAAAATGAAGAAGTGAGCGAGATATTCTGGATCGAGACAGGAGTCAGACAAGGATGCCCTACAAGTCCAAATCTGTTCAATGTTTTTCTGTCAGACTTGGAGGAGGTCATGAGGAAGGGACGAGCAGGAGGAGTGATGATAAGAAAATAGAAGTAAGTATTAGACGTTCGTATATGCGGATGATTTAGTTATGTTGGCGATGGAAGAAATATGATAATTAAAGGAGATGCTGAGAAGGATGGAAAGATACTTGGACAGGAAGCAGTTAAGGTTAGATACAAAGAGAACAAAAATGAGGTTTTTGCAAAGGGGATGGAAGAAAACGAGTAGAGGCGACAACAGTGATGAAGTAAACATGGGGAATAAAGAGAAGAATTTTGGAGGAGCCTGGTGAGCAGCGTTGTGGGTGGATGGGGAAGGGGAGAGAGAGAAGGTTAAGGAACTCCACAAAAATACATAAGGTGGACACTAGACCCAGACTGGATAACCTCGGGGTACAAAGAGGGGTAAACTGAGAATCAGGGAAGAGAAAAGGCTGATGAAGTTTGAAGAAAATCTAAGAGGTAAAGGCGGTAACGTACTAGTAACGAAAAATCGACGTGGGAAGAAAGCAGGGAAAAATTATTCTACCAGGAGAGAGGATATGCAACGCCAGAAGGGCAACACAGAAGACTGATAGGATGGAACATGACAGGGGAAATACGGGAAAGAGATAGGCAGATTAGGGAACCAAGTGAAGAACAAAAACTAAAAGAGTCCAGATACAACCTTAAATATTAAGAGATGGGAACAACTGGGCTACCCAGATACTTTTTTCCCTTAGGGCCCGCCTGCCCGTAGGCTCAGATGCATTGCAGCCACAAAATGGGCTTATTGTGCTCACCTTAATTCTAAGTCACACCCATTCCCTGATCTTGGTGCCTTGGACCAAACGGTACAAGTCAAACATTGAATGCGTGGAAAATTCTTCCGGTTCCATCAGACATCGCCCGAAAATTCGCTGCCTCATTTGGTCTAGAGCTTCACATCTGCACAAAATGTGCACAGCTGTCTCACGTTCCTTATTACACAAACGGCAGTTAGGTCTCCGTAATATTTGCCAATCTTCCACAGGTGTTCTTTAACGGTCGTGTGTCCCGTTAGGAAGCCTGTTACAATTATAATTTGCATTCTACTAAGGCAAAGTAGTTCTGAACATCTTTTCCTGCAAGGTCCCTTTATATACGACTTGCTGTGCCTGTGTCCTGGAATCATGTTCCAGTAATTGTGATGTTGAGCGCGAATCCATCCGTTTACTTGGTGTCTGACGGCACTCTTAGTTATGCCTAGGGCAGGTTCCGGTCCAACGAAAGGATCGTTGGAGCCCCGCTTTGCTAGTTTTTCGGCTTTCTCGTTCCCTATCAGCCCACAGTGACCTCGAATCCAAAGCAGTCTCACTGCGTTCCGCATGGCTAGGGTATTAAGTTGCTCGAAGCATTCCCACACCAGTTTGGAAGACATCTTTGGGCTCATAAGAGCCTTCAAAGCTGCCTGGCTGTCTGATAAGATAAAAATCCGCTGATTTTTGTAGCCCCAGATACTTACAGAAGAGGGGAAAGGAAGAGAAGATGATAAGGATGGCGAGGTTTAGACTGGGAAACGAGAAGAGAAGTGGAAGGTACCGGGAAAACGAAGACAGAAGAAAATGTAGGATGTGTGAAGCGGAGGAGACGTGGGAACATGTATTGGACAGTTGCAGTTGGAATGAGAGCACAGAACGGACAAAAATTGAGTGACTCCTGGAAGAAAGCGGAAGGGGGAAGAGTTGATGAGACTTTTACCGAAGAAAAGGGAGGAGAAGAAAAATGGCGGATGATAGGGTGGTGGTAGTATTTCAGTATCTGCGGTCCACTCGTCAGTCAGCAGGAGTTTCTAAATTCGATTTCGAACATTTCCGTGAATTTTATGGAATTATTTTTTTCTGGTGGGTGAATATCCCATGCAGTGCATAATTTAGGTGGGCGTTTTGACTATACATCTGTCTGATTTAATACACAACTATTTCCAATTCGACGGTATTAATCTATAGCAGTCGTGTAACGTGAAATAAACGATCCAGGGCAACGTAGGTGTTCGAAAACGCTTTCGACAACCACAGTATATTGTCGGGCGGCTCATTAGCACCGCTAATACATTCAGGGCTTCGTTTAATGGCGGCGGGCGACATATTTTTTAAGTATTAATAGCTGGCAGTATGTAATTTACTTCGGAACTTGATCATGTCGCTATTCCACGTAAACGTGCTTTTAATTTCAAATGAAGTAAATTTACCGATTGTAGCTGTCTCTAGATACAAGGTGTTGTAAATATTTAAATTCACTGTTGGACGAAGAATTTGTCTACATATGTTGATAATTTTGCTTTACTTTTGTACTATATAAATTGCCACAAATTTGTTGTCCACTGTAAATAATTTACTAATCGAAGTTTCAAAGAAAAAAATGATATCATGAGGTAATTCATGTTCTTAAAACTGTGTGTGTCTCAAGAGACCGTCTGCTGCAGTTGTTGTCTTAAGCTCCCCTTACAATAGCCGTAGTGTGATTAAGGGATGTTTAAGGGTTTGCGTTTCCCGAATCATCATCATAAGGTTCTCAGTCCGAAGACTGGTTGGACGCGTACCTCCATTATTTTCTATCCTGAGCTAACCTACGCATTTCCCTAAAAGTAGAACATCCTACATCCCTAACTATTTGAGAGCAGTAGTCTAATCTAGGCCTACCCCTACCTCTTTTTATTCCTATCTCTGACTCTAGTATGTCACGAACTATTCCTTCGTGTCTTAGAAGGTGTCCTACCATCCTATCTCTCCTACTCTTTATTGTTTTCCATACCTTTCGCTTTTCCCCAACTCTTTCTAATACTTCCCTATTGCTAACCTTATCTATCCACGGTATCTTCATCATGCGTCTGTAGCACCACATTTCAAACGCTTCTACTCTTTTTCTATCCGCTTCTCCTATTGTCCAAGTTTCGCACCCGTATAATGCCGTACTCCATACATACGACGTTAAGAGTCTCTTCCTAGTCTCTATATTAACCGTTCTCGAGCATAACAGTTGTTTCTTTTTGTTAAACGCAACTCGGCCCTGCGCCATTCTTTGTTTTATATCTTTAGTGCTCCTACCGTCTTGAGTTATTTTACTTCCTAAGTAGCAGAAATCCGCGACCTCCTCTATCTTCTCATTTCCAATTTGTATTTCCATTTTAGTTCTATTTTCACATCCCCTACATACCAAAATTTTAGTTTTCTTTTTATTGATTTTCATGCCGAAGCCCTGTGTCAAAACTGCTTCCATTTCATTCAAAGCCGCTCCTAATTCTTCTTTGCTAGATGCTAACACTGCTATATCATCCGCAAATCTGAGAATGTTAATAGTTTGGCCCTGTACATTGATCCCTGAGGCTGTTCTTTCCTTAACAATATTAATCGCATCTTCGATATATAAGTTGAAAACTAGAGGTGACAATGCACATCCCTGTCTCACTCCCTTCCGGATATCTACTTCCCTTTGTTCCTGCTCACATTCTATAACTGCCTTTTGCTCTTTGTAGAGATTATGTATTATTCTTCTGTCCCTGTATTTCATCCCTACCTTTCTCAGCACTTCGAACATCTTCCCCCATTTTACGTTGTCGAAGGCTTTTTCTAAATCTACAAATCCTATATAGACGCTCTTTCTCTTTTCTATCGTTTTTTCTATAATTACTCGTAAAGCTAGAATGGCCTCGCGCGTTCCTCTATTTCGTCTAAATCCGAACTGATCTTCTCCTAATATTTCTTCCGCCTTTTTCTCCATCCTTCTTTGCACAATTCTAGTTAAAATTTTTGACGCATGGGAAGTTAAACTGATAGTTCTAAAATTTTCGCATCTATCCGCGCCTTTTCTTTTTGGCAAAGCTACTATGATGTTCCGTTTGTAATCTTCTGGAATCTCGCCTGTCAGGTATATGCGACTAACTAGTTTAAATAATCGATCTATTACCTCTTGACCTGCGCACTTTAAGATTTCTGCCTGCAAGCCATCTATACCTGGTGCTTTATTATTCCTTAAACTTTTTAGTGCTATCTCAAACTCTTCTCTCATTATAGGACTCCCTAGGTTATCCCCCTCTACACTGCTTTCGCTTTCTAATATATCTTGCACTTCCTGTCCCGCATATAAGTTTCCTAAATATTCTTTCCACCTATCTGCCTTCTCCCCACTTCCGATTAGGATATCTCCTGCCTCATTTCTAATGTTTTTGGTACTAGATCCAATTTCTCTAAAATTTCTCCTAATTATTTTATATGCTTCATCAGTCTTTCCTACTTCGAATTTATCTTCCACTTCTTTGCATTTATTATCGATCCATTGCTCTTTCGCTTTCCCGAAGCTATTAACTAAATTACTAGAAATCCAATTAAACTAGTTTCTAAAAAGCGAAATTTCCTAGAGGAAATTTTGGCGGAGTATTGTAGTTGCGCACACAAAAGAATTTCAATACGTCCGGGGTGCCATTTTCAGACTACTATATTGAAATTTCATTACTAGATATGCATGTAGTTTGAATTGTACTTTTGAAGTCGGTCGTGCTTCACATGCACGCGCGGAGCAATCGAATACATATCGTGTGAACGGTTCTATGTTCTATTCATATTTAAAATTGGAAAAATTGCGAGAAATAATCCGCAATTTACAGTGCCATACATCTAACAAAACTATACAACAGATTCTGTTATAGAAGTTTGTCCTTCATTCATCACCATGAAGTTTTCAGTCGAGAAAAGAGTTTATTCACTAAAAATGAAACTAATTATACGTAAATAAATAATTTATTGATATTTAGAGAAAAAAATATTTGTTACTCCTTAATGTGTGATTAATTACGGTTGCTGAAATAAATATTATTTACCACAAATAAACAGTTATTTAGAAATAATATTCTTATTTTGGTGCAGTCTGTTGATTAATAAATAGAGTCCGGATTTTAGGCCCTAAAAAATATGAAAATATGAGCTAAATTTAGGCAATAAAAAAGGTCAATTTAGGCCATAAAAAAAGGTAACATATACAGTTTAGGCAAAAACCTTTATTCGGCTTTCAAAATTCAAAAACACAACAGAACGGCGTTTATTTATAACCCAACTAGGTTTTGCCAAGTAGGCCATTTCCACTATCACGTGCTCTAATAGACTGTTAAACTTTATTTCCTGCAAGCAACAGGCTCGGGTATTTTTGGTATATTTGGTTCAAGTCCAAGCGGATCCTTTTACCTTTTTCTTCTAAAGCTTATTGTAATTTACAGAATTTTGCATTCCATGTGTTCTATCTGGTGGCCCGTCACGAAAGGTATTTATTTAAAGAAAATCCGCGATTACTAATGAAAACAAAGGAATAATAGCACGCCAAAACTTTGCATTGGCAAAACCTAGATGGGATATAAATAAAAACAACAGAACGATGGAATTCTGACAAAAAAACAAAACAACTATAAAATTCTAAAAAACCACAAATTAACAAAGATAAAAGTCTAAAAAAGCGCTCAAAAAACGAAACAACACAGTAAATTAGCAACAGTACTGTTAGAACTAGAAGTATGGAGCATTTGAGCTACACACCATCAGTAGTAGCTCTAAATGCTCAGGAGTAAGACGAGAACGTTTTTCAGTCAATGTATTTTTTAGTCTTGAAAATGACCGTTCACGTCAAACGATGTTATGGGACTATATTTAACAAGAACTGCAATTTTTTGACAGCCAGATCAATATTACACTGCTAAATTATGCAATTGACCTATTTTAGGCCCTAAAAAACCACGAAATAGGCAGAAAATCGGATTTTTGATCAAAATAGGCGTTTAGGCCGGAACAAATAGGTCTCATTCTACTAGGTTTTTCGTGAGTTACATTTATAACTTGGTTTGAGAGTTTAGCCTGAAAAATTGACAAGAAGGCATTTGGCCTAGAATCCGGACTCTATTAATAAATAGTTCTTACCATGTAATATTATATTAATTATACGGCATTTGCTTGTTGCCAACCAAAAGCATTAAATGTGCCTTGTTTATCAAAAGTAAACTATTATTCCTTGAAACTATATATTAAATAACAATAACTTCGCACAAATAAATGATTACCTAGAAAAACATATCCAGTTTCTTATAAATAATATGATTATGCAAATTGTAATTTTTATTAAGCGCAAATATACCATATTTCTCACAAATAAACTTATCAGTAACGAATTGTTTATTACTGTGTAATTGTATATATTTTTGCCATGTATTCTACACGAATTTATCTTGTTTGTTATTAAATTTCATTATTATATATTAATAAATTTACAGCAAATAAATTATTTATTCGTTATAACTTATGACTAAGATATTTTTTGTACGTTTATATTTTGTATTTTGTTTAATTTAAGAATTATTCGGTCTAAAGATGTCAGGTACCTAATTCACGTATTCTGTAAAGTCAGAACCGCCCAAGTATTTTCATAAATGACGTGAAAATACTTTACCCTGTATATATATTCAAAAGGTTGCTAGTGTGGGTCGGTTGAAATTGAAAACAGTAGTTTATCACCGATATTAGTTTTCATGGCCATATTGATCGCAATAAATCACAACTATGTGACAGAAATGTGGGAATTTACAATCATTTGCGTTCTGTTAGTTGTAGATCGGGGTAAAATACCCTCCAATAAAACGTTCCAGCGTCATATTATTTATTCAATTTCCATATCCGATAGATTTTTTCCGCATTTACTATAATCATTTGTTAAGAAAAAATACTTTTAACGAGACTAACGACAAATGCATCGTAAATAATTTATGTATCATGAATTAATATATTGTTTCTAGTTACTCTTGTATGCAGAGCCATTAGTGATTTTTTAATTATGTGTGCATTGGGTTCCCATTACGAATATTAATTTATGTTGAACATGGAAAAAGTCAACTTTAATACAAAATCAATATTATATTATCCGGTATCCTTAGAAATATTTGAAAAAAAACAATTACGTTTCGCTTAGTATAACCGTAGACTGAATAACTATTATTCAGTCTACGGTATAACTTTCAATATAGCTCATAATATAACGACTAAATTCTATAAAAGAGCACAAAAAAGATTATATACTTAACAAAAATGGACAAATTTTCAGAGTTAATGAAAAATTAATAGAACCTGGTAAAGACTGAACAAACCATTTTCAATTAAAATTAAAAGACTGATCTTTCTGAATTCCAAGCATACCATCCCACATAACACAAGGCTCTCCTAAGGATACGCACTGTACATCCCTTTTAGGACTTGGGACGTCCACAGGATGTACCAATATCCCATCATTATAGTAATTTCGCTGTCATATGGACATTCCAGTGTCACACTTTGGGATGGTAATAATTGAGCCAGTGGACGTCCGCTGCACATGTCCACTGTACCCCATATGGACATCCCGGGATATCCTAGGACATATTATTAGGATGTAAAATGGACAACTCAGGATGTCCTATTCAGTACATGAATGGGACTTCATAGGGATATCTCTAAATTAGAAAATCGGATGTACATTAATTTATATTATTGACCTCCAGTGAAATGTGAAAAATATCTAGAAAATGGTCTTTATGACGTTTTCCAGAAATTTTTCACAGTTTAAGACTAGGTAAGCATTTAATAGAAACATAGAGATTATTTATAAGGCATTATTTATTAAACAATAATCACAATAAAATAACAACCAGCAATAATAACAACAATAATAACAATAATAATAACATTCATAAATTTATTTAGTCGCATTGGCTATGTAAATGCTATAATACAATATTATACTTATCAAAAAATTATTAATTCTAATCTACAGAAATGAACCAAAATGAAACTAAAAAGTAAAACGTAAAAGTAAAACCGCAAAAAAGTTCCATGGCATAATAGTATTCCCTAAACAAAAAATATATGAATTCAAATTTACACAAAACTACATTAACTATGCGTAGCAATAAATAAAAAATAATTGCATTTAAACAAATCTAACTTCTAACATAAACCTATAACATACTTTAATTACTTAAAATAATTAATATATTAAATTTTATTCGGCCCATTTAAATAATAATGAAATCACATAGGTAATTCAGTTCATCAGTTTATCTGTACATTTTTGCTATGCTGATTTGCTGACTTGCCCTGGCAAAGTTATAGGTAGGTATAGGTACCTACTAAGCTGAATTTACCCAACCATTAATTCTTTTCAGCTAGCATTTAGATATTTTTACCAACCGTTTAATTTGTTGCTTTTCTAAAAAACTTACGTACTTTTCTCTTCAAGATTAACGACACCATTCTTGAAAACACACAAGTAAACAAACACAACACAGCACACGATCACACGATGCAGATCCAACCCTACAAATAAAACAAAAATGCTAGTATGTTACCGAATAATGTCCCGAAAAGTCCTTTTTCGCAGATGGCACATTGCGTTTCGCGCCTGAATTCTGCACCCCAACGTCCCATGGATGTCCATATGCCATCCTTTTTTTATACATTGGGACGTACTAGAACGGACATTGTATGGATGTCCTTTTCTGTACACACATTTTACGGACGTCGACAGGACGTTATATGGACATCCCGGATGTCCCGGGACGTTATATGAATGTATCAAATCCCAGTTCTATTAAGTGGGCAGTTCTATGGATATCCTTTTTAGTATGTACATTTTGAGGACATAAATAGGGAGTCATATGGACATCCGGGATGTCCGGGGACGTTATGTGGATGTCCCATATCCCGGTTGTGTTATGTGGAATGGGTTATTTTTAAAGTAGTTTCTCTAAAAAATGATAGAATAAAATTGTTGAATTATCTTACTGGCAAACATTAGAACAGTTGGTGTATTTCAACTGCCTTAAGAGGAAATACTTCTTTTTCCGCTTTCAATTTTTGATAAATATTGAGGAAGAATTTCTAGGGCAAGTAATGCGAAAGAGAGGACGGAATTTAACATTAAAACAAGATTTCGTGGCATCAGCAAATACTTTTAATAGATTCCCCCCGACATCACTTTGATCCTTTTGCAGAAAAAGACGCTTCGTGCCTAAGAATTTAAATTTCGTTCCCGTATTTTATCTATATATAACATTTCCAGGTTTGAATTCCATCTGGTCGCTCCGCAAAATTCTTATTGCCGTCATTGGTGTGATGTTTTATTCACACAAATTTCTCCGCACTTAAAAACCGTATTTTATTGTATACTTCGGTATTCGACCCCATGCGCCTAAGTCTGAGGGCGGTTTTGATAAGGGCTCGTTCTTAATCAATCATTCATCAGCATTAAAATTAAAACATGACGTATTCGAGCGTAGCATAGGTAGATATCTGGGGAAGGCAGCTTCGAGTGATGAAACATAGCCATAAGTGAGATATATTGTAATAGAGGAAGTCTGTCATTACTCACCACTCGCCTGGAGGTCTGGCATCATTTATAAATCTGCTTGCTCCCGAGAAATGAACGCCGCGCCGCTTCGGCCTCTTCTATAATTCTGCAGGACAGCAAGACGGTTGCTCAAACGAAATTTTTAGATTCTCCTAGAGGGGCCGTTCGAAAGCATAGCAGGGGTTGCTTTTAAATCCTCCAACTTACCCCTATAGCCAGATTAATTTTCAGACTTTCTCATCCTCTCTTTCGTTTCGTTGCATACGCAGCAAAAACATTTTGTCCAGTTATCTACGAACTGTGGCTTGCGAAATTTTTCGTTTCAGTATTATTTTTTAATACTCCTTATCCATATATACAGCGTGATTTTTTAACGTGCCCATTAGAAGATTTTCAATTTTAAATCGAGATAGAGATTTGAAAATTGAAACCCGGCTATAATCAACGTTGCCCAATTCAATGAAAATATTTTCAAAATGGAGGCGCTTCCGGTTATACCGGAAATCGATACTAACCACGTTTTTTCAAATGGAAACCCCTATTTTTGGAGTTTACTCCTTAAGAATCGATTATTTTAACTTCAATCGCTTGATAAATAATTTTCTAGGAAGTCCATTTCCAGTTTAATTAAAAATTATAAAACGTTTAATTATGCATCTTTACTGATAGAAATCAATCGCCGTTTATTCAAAACTAGCTGGTATCCGGCGCGTTGCTGCCTCTGAAGAAATAATTGTGGTAAAATCGTTTGAAACTTGATAAACTGTGAATGGCATATGCCGTTTGACGTTTGCTGTCAATTTTCACTTTATAAATTATTTGCTGCCCGGTCCCGGTACGACATGCGCGGCACCTACTGTAAGTTAATCTTCAGATTAGCCCAGCGAGTGTTCCTGTGAAGTTTGGTAGCGATGGGATCAACAGAATTTTTTTGTTTTGTGCGAGGCGGGGGCTTGATATGACACTTATCAACTGTCAGATTTGACAAATAAAATGTATTTAATACTTTCTGACGGTCTGAATTTTATTTGTCAAATCTGACAGTTGATATGTGTCATATCAAGCCCCGGCTTCTCACAAAACCAAGAAAAAAAAATTCTGTTGATCCGATCGCTACCAAACTTCACAGGATCACCCGCTGGGCTAATCTGAAGATTCCCTGAAAATTTCATCAACATCGGTCCAGCCGTTTCGGAGTCTATAACGGACATAGAAACATTTTTTGTGTTTTATAGATATCAGGGGGTTTCACTGTTATGCACGACCTTGAACTATGTTAGCTTCAGTTTCTGTAAACCGTTTTAGATGGCACTACGACTCTAACATTTGCCATCGAAACTCTGTATTACCGACTTCGTGAAATTTTAATCCAAAGTATGCGCTTTCTGTCACAACCGGCATCGTCAGCAAAATGAAAAATTTAAAAATTGTGCGTTATTTTAGATATTCCGTGGTTAAGTCCGCAGAACATCTAAATATGGTTACGTTTTCTCGATACGCAATAATATTGCATGAGAAATAGGTGCATAACAAAGAAAAAATAATTATGCACAAAAAAGCAGCAGGCCACGTATATATTTTGGCTTCCGTCAGTAGGTTCTTCTTTGACATCTCTGCGAATGAGGAGTTTTTCCTCGGAAATCGAAATAGCAGCAATGCGGCTGTTAAATGTCTTCCTTCAACGTTTCTCGGTGTTGAATTAATATACTAAATTGCGCAAATTTTGTAATTAACGTTTACAAGTAAGTTTCATTATTTGATGTTAGTTTTAGTTTGCGTACGCTAAAGAATGCCTATTTGACGTTCTTTAACGTTATTTATGTTTCTACTTACAATGTAAAATGCCGATTAAATAAAACTGATGCCTACATATAAGCATGCATAGTCTTTGTTTTCTTTAATTCAGTTGGATTTTTAATATTAATAAAAATAAAGTTTAAATTTCAATTTATTCTATCTACGCGCGCTTATACACAAAATTGGTTCTTGTAAACAGCTAGAGATGGCGCTAAACGCGGTTCCTACTTTTAACATTAAGCTGCGCGTTCTTATTTGGGTGTTCTGTGATAGATATAGATAACGATGAAAGTAAAAAAAGAAAACTAACCGCTATTGGATTTGAACCTCCGTATGGTCCGTATTCAACATCGGCGGCGTGCGACTGAACTCATTAATCCATTGCGACATGGTTGTCCACTTCTTTACACTTGTATTTAAACGAAGTTGATTCCCACGCGATATATTTTTGATTATTTTTTGACGTTTCTATTTTCCAATAAATTAACAGTATTTTTGATCACGTGTTTAATTATGTCCAATTAAATCATTATTATAGTGAGGATAATTTACTTAACTTCTCCCAGCGAGAATTTTTTTTAGTAGTTTGTTTTTGTTGATAAAAGGCTTGTTTTCTGGTTTTGACCAATAGGAACATTGCATTTAGGTCTAGAAGCGTGTATTATTTCGATAATTTTTTTCGATAATTTTGCTTGTTGATAAGTTGCCATAGTTTCGAATTTGTAGGTGCATTTATAATGTATAATCTAGTTACTTTAGTACCTGTCAAACGTCAAATATCCCCAACACATTTCTTTGTATGTGAATTAATTGAAATAAAATTTCATTTTGAACTACCTTGCTTCGATTCAAAAAATAATCTTGTTAAATACAATTCGTGGTCTGGAATTTTTAGGTAATTTTACTTAAGCTGTTGCTTTTACTAGCCACTCGTGTAAATTTGACAGAAGATCATTCGCGCAAGCGCTCGTGATCTTTTAACTGTCAAATTTACACTCGTGGCTACCAAGCAACGCAACAGCTTTCGTAAAATTTCCGAGAATTCCAGACCACTTATTGTATTACTACAGAATATTTGAATCAAAATGGTGGGCACATTGTGCATATATTGTAGTCTTGTTATAGCTACGTGAAAATAGAACTATCAATTTGACAACTAAAAAAAGTTGTGACAGTAGCCGCTATTGTCTCACGTTCATGGCCAACTAACCGCTTGCAAAAACGATATTTGCGATAGAAAATTCTCAAAAAACCTAAATATCTCCTTAAGTAATGGAAATAGACATACGAAAGAGTAATAGAAGTGCCCTTAAAATTTAATTTTCAATCGGATGACGATATAGAAATAGGTATGTGCCATTTTAAAAAATTGAGTTTTTAAAGTTTTGTCTTTGACATTTTCAAAGTTTTTTTGCAGTGTCAAACAAGACAATTTTCTGAACAAGGGGCATACTAAAAGACACATCAAACTTTGGGATAGCAATAAAAAAAACCTTTTGCCTCTTGAGTTGACAGTAAGAGAGATACGAATTTTTGAATAACCTCTGCAAAGTTGATTTCAGTAAATGAAACAAAATTTTGTACACAACGTGAAGTAATATTGTTACGATAAATACAAATTTAATAGTACACGTTAAATATTTTTTAATTAAACACTTTTTATTAAACATTTCTCTCCGTGCACCTTTCAGTTAATAGAACTTTCCTGATAATGTAAAAATAGTTCGCCAACTCATTAATGCACTGGCCATCCGGTACATTTTAAATTCCTTCCTCGTTTTCCGAACATTACGTACTTCACAACTTTTTATTCCAACTACGCTGGACGCTAGGTAGATAATGCATTCCTTAATCCAATTACCGACCCGTGAGTTTGGTTTAACTCACTTATTTCTTCGTCCCGTCGTCTGCATTCGCACACACCCATTCCACCGACATAAAGCAGAAAGGGAGGCTTAGTTCAAAACTGCATTTAAATTAGATAAAATTGGTAATGAAATTTTATAGCGTTCTCTGCCCAAACATTCTTTCTGCATTACTCCAGTGCCGTTTCACGGACTTACAGTAACGTATAGGGTGCTGAAATTGGTAAATTCGTAACGCTAACACCATTAGAAGTTAGAACAGGGGTGGGCGAGGGTTCTAAGCAACACTCGGGGATCGCAAATTGCAATAGTTCTCTGTATAAACTGAGTCCACAGTGCGTATCCCAGATTGACTCATGTGGGGGTGTGTTTTATTAAGGGCGCAAAGGCTAATATACCGCGTTCTGTACTCTACAGATAGGGGTTGTTTCATAAGCTCAAAGATGCATATTAGACATCTCTGTTGATGACCAAAATTTGTTTCAAAGGGTGTGCATTGAAAGATACTGGCAAAAATTAATGTTCACGAATCACAATAAGGTCAGATTCTTATTATATTCTTCAAGTTCTATTTAAAATATTTGAAAAAATGATGAACAATTAGCTCAAAAAATATTAGAACTTATCTTCCACTTCTTTGCATTTAATATCAATCCATTGCTCTATCGCTTTCCTACATTTCCGAATAATTTCCCACTTGATCGCCTTATATCTTTGTTTCCCTCTTTCATCTAACCTATTTTTATATTTTCGCCTTTCCTCTATTAGACTCACAATATGTTTTGCTATCCTAGGTTTTCTACTTTCATTCTGTTTAAGACCCAAAATATCCCTAGCTGCGGAATCTAAACTATTTTCAATGCAATTCCATTCTGTCTCTATGTCCATATTTCACCCGCGCCCTTTAGTACTTCGTTTGTCTTTTATACCGTGTGACAAACTTCCATGTGTACATGGGGAAATAACATGGGCAATTACATTTTTGGGGATTCCTGCTCCCCATGTGTAGTTACAGTGGTGGTAAAGGTAGCAATCGAAAGATTATTTTTTTCTGCGTATGAGGATATCAAAAACTCTACAACTTTCCAATTTATTAAAGCATTAAAAGCAAAAATTACATTAATAATTTTCTAACTAAAACAGAAATTTATCAGATTATCCATGACAACTTAATTTATTCTAATCAAGGACGTCTTCGGTTTTTATGGATTTTCTGAACTGTCAACATTTAAAAATGAACAAAAATATTTATTCAGTTCAAGAAAAGGTTTTCATTGTGAAAATATTTTACGGCGGCAATAGTTTGCGCGTAGTCCGTGCCTTATTTTCTGTAAAATTCAATAACCGTCCTATTCTTTCGGTATCACAACAAATAATTTAGTAAGAAATTTGAAGGCTGGGAATCTTTCATCGAAAGAAGTTAATTTTTACCAATACATAAACTTGTTTTTTTATTTAGATAATTCTCATTCAGATTATTATTGTCATTACCTATAGTTGACAATTAATTGATTACTGGTGTGGATGTTTCGTTGGTGAATGCTGGTCCATAGTTTAGGGTAAATTGTAGGTGTCGTCTAACCTAGTAAAAAGTTTTTGGGAAAATGTTAAAGCAGTAAAATGAAATAATAAAAATTAAATTACTTTAATTTTACTGCAATTATGAAAAATTTGACAAGCGGCAACATTTGTTTATTTTGCTCTAATGAATTTTGTAATCTGGCAATTTAATACTTATTTATTTCTTATCTAGTAACATAAAAAAAGAAAAATAACTATAACAAATATTCAAATAAACCCCCATTCTGTATCAGACAGTATCCCAGCCTATTATAGAAAGAATTTCTCACATTCGCAAGTTGCCGATCGTTTATTAAGTTGCATTCCGCAAAAATAGCATTCCTTAAAGAATCAATAAGGGATGATATTTGTTTTTTTTTAATATGTTACGGACAGTTTCTCTTGAAACATTACATTCTAGGGCAATAGACCTTAAACTAGATGTTGGACTAGCAGTTATCAGGTCTATTACCATTTCCTCTACCTAAACATTTAGATTTTTTGGAACGACTAAAAAAATAAATGGATTAATTTTAGTTTTGTTTCACTCTACCTTATCATTTGTTAAATTTCTCATAATCCCAGTAAAATTTAAGTTAGCGAACAATAAGGAATTAGCAACTAGGTAATAATAATAAGCGAATCAGAATTATCTAAATAAAAACCAAGTAAATTTATTAGTAAAAATTACCTTCTTTCAATGAAAGATTCCCAGTATCTTCAAATTTCTTAACTAAATTTTTTATTGTTGTTACCGAAGGAATAGGACTGTTATTGAATTTTACAGAAAATAAGTCACGGACTACCCGCAGACTATTGCCGCCGTAAAATGTTTTCACAATGAAAACCTTTTCTTCAACTGAATAAATATTTTTGTTCATTTTGAAACCCAAATTTTAAATTGTCGATAAATAATGTTGACAGTTCAGTCGAATTAGAAATTAGAATCAAGGGAGTCTTTGATTAGAATAAATTAAATTGTCATAAGTAATCTGATGAATATCAGTGTTTTAATTTGAAAATTATTAGTGTAATTTTTGCTTTTAATGCTTTAGTAAATTGGAAAATTGCAGAGTTTTTGATATCCTCATACGCAGAAAAAAATAGTCTTTCGATTGCTACCTTTACCACCACTGTAACTACACATGGGGAGCAGGCAGGAATCCCCAAAAATGTAATTGCCCATGTTATTTCCCCATGTACACATGGAAGTTTGTCACACGGTATATCCACTCAGTGTTAATTGAGTTGTTATTTTCTTGTTTGTTTGTAAGTTTTATTAATTTGTGTTGTTGTTTTTCTTTTATGTTAATAAATGCAGTATTTAATTTTTGGTATTGTGAATGATATAAAAAATTATAATGTAGTTAACAGGAAGACACCCCCACATGCATGGATGCAGTCATCTCAGTGAAGAAAATTTCTCTTCTCTGCCGATTCTCGTTCGTTTCACTTTATTGCGTCATACTAAAATGACAAGTAATATTTGGAATTCGATTTTACAAAGTTTTGCATCACCATCAAGAATTTTCCGCATATCAGGCAACTTCAGTAACAAAATTTCAAAACATTTTATACAGCTTGGAGAGAAATGCGATATAGTGTAAGTGTATGTAAATTGCGCGTTAACATTTTAACGTGCATTTCGTACTAACGTGTAACACCGGAAGAAACTTTTACCTCTCCCTAAATATCGAGTCATTTTAGTTCTGGTTGACTGACAGTTCTACACATGTCACTTCCGGGGCGCTGGACCGGATCGGACGAAGAAAACTGATACGAGCGTGCGGTATCGCGTGTTCTTCCTATCCTTTTTCGTTTGTGTGTTCATTCAGCTAACCACCAACAATCCACTGATACATGAAACTTATAGGTAGAGGAACATCTGGAAGCCGGCGGAGAAAACAGATCGATTCTCTATGGAAAAGTTCAATGTTCTTTGTGTAGGTTGGTTGGCACCGTATTTAGGATTAAAGTTTACCGCTACCACAAACCAGACGGCCACTGGGGAGCAATTATGTACAATATGTACTTATATGGGTCGTTATCTAATGACATATCCCTGGTAAATATCATCAGTGTCAAATTAATTTTTGGACGTTTAGAATATTTTATAAATTCATTTCAATAATTGAAGAAGGATTGAGTGGTTGATATTTTTAAAGCGATTGGTTATTTATTGAAAGGGCATTATAAGAGAAAGATAGCACCAAAACTCTAGGCACAAATAGTAATGGACGACTAAGGGTGTAAAATATAGAATAAAAGAGTGCTTGTGCAAATTTGCAAATCTCTAAATAGCATAGAGGAACTTACCCCCCAACTTGAATGAAGCAATGGATTTGAAGGTCTTCAGAGAATTCTGGTGACAATAATGGATACAGGCAAATCAGACCCCAGGTATTAAAAAATTCGTTCAATTTGCCAAAATTTATAAAACGCTATGAATTATTTTTATAAGTTAATCCTTCACGAAAGAGTAAATAATTTAATTGAAAACGATCCATATGTGCAAATTAACAAAGACTCTTTGCCTAAAATGATTCCAGATATTCAGAAAATATTAATAGGATATTATGTATATACCAAGGGACTAAAATGGTACTTTTTATCCTGAAGCTAAAAGTTTGTAGCCTGGGCGGAGTAAGGGCTACAATTCGCTGAGGGAGAAAAAGATACTTTAGTCCCGTGGTTTATACGCTATTTTTCTCTCTTCTGGACCATCTCTATGAGGCGCCGTTTGTGCCATAAGTACTTGTAGTAAAATAATTAAAAAGATGACAAAGAGAGAAGAAAAATGTACATGAAAAAAAATAAAATGTGTATTAAGGAAATATTTTCAGGAATAAAAAAAATCGCGCGGAAATATTTTTTTCACCCTCTGACAAAAAAAGATTTCGCGGAAATTAATTTTTTTCTCTGGGAAAGTTTTTGTCGCTGGAAATATTTTTCTTAAGGAAATATTCTTGCGCGCAAGAAAAAATATTTCCTTGGCTGTGTAGATTTCATGGCCTGGTGAAATATTTTTTTCAGCTTTCGTTTACTCACGCATGATGGCGCTAATGTGAATCAGAGATCGCAATCCAGCAATGTTGCCACATTTATTGGTACTTACAATGCAATCTACTGTTATAAAATTTAAATGTTCTGTGTTGTAAATAGTTCAAGTGATTCAGATGATTCACGTACGTCTCATAACAAACTATGTAAGACAAACATACCTGCCAAAGTCTGTGTTGATTTTTTTCAATTACGTTGTATGGACCACATAAGTGGCGCGTCACAAACGTCAGATTTTCATTCCAAACAAAACAAAGCCACTGGCTTTCTGACGTTTTAACCTAACCTCAATATAATTATAGTTGTTTTCTAGTAGGCCAACACACAAATTGAAAATGAACTGTTTTCACTGCAACACGTCTATAATTATATTGCAAAAACTAGTTTAAAGCGTTGTAAATAATATCGATAAACGTCAAATGGCACGTGCTTATGTTTTGTTTGGAATGAAAATCTGACGTATGACGGAGGCACTTATGTCCCCTACTCAGGTTAGTTCGTAAGTACATGTGCAACTTAGCTACTAAGGCAACTAGTAAGTTGCTCTATTAATAATGCACCTATCGTGTTTATACCCCAACTAGGTTTTGCCAATGCACAAATTTAAAGCGTTCTGATTGGTCAGCTGCATACGTAGAATGATTAAAAAAATTGAATTGAGCTGCGTTTAAAGGTTTCTAAAAATGTTAATGAGAAACTATACAAACCGTTAAAAAAGCAATATGTAATACTATTTTTCATCATCATTCTACTTTACATGACTTTGTCCAAATTCATCACAACAAACTGTAGTGGTAAAATTGGCACTTAGTTCTTAGTACCCAATGTAAATCCTCTTAACTACTTAAGTTAGTAGGTATTATTAATTTATTTTAGCATGTTAAAAATGGGAAATTTATAGTAACAGTATTGAAAGTTCCCACTATGTGGGAATATATTTTTGTTCTTTAATTTAAAAATTTATTTTATTGTGAAAATGTCCTTCAATCAAATATCAAAATATATGGTACCTAGGTAATTTGGTAAACTTATTGCAATATTCCAGAGATTGGCAAAAACCTACCGTCCTTTATCTCATTTTAGAAAAAAAATATACAGAAAATTTGTTCCTAATTAAGAGTTATGCTAAAATTTCAATGAAAAGCACAATCTAAAAAACACAAAATAAGTAATTGTATTATTTTCTCATTAAGCAAATACAAAATATTAAAATTGTGGAGGTGTCAATTAAGCAGATATTTTAAAATGAACAAAAATGAATAGAATTAATTACTTACAATACTTTTTATTTGAATTATAGTTGTTGTCAATATAAGTTTGAAGTAAATGGGGACGTTTTCTCTTTGTCTCTCCTTTCTTCTTAAAATATGAATGATCATAGGATTTCTTGAGAGGTCGACCACTCTGCAGACATTTTCTTCCACCGCACTTTATCCTTCTTCGTATCGTATTATGATATTTTGAATGCAGGACATTTTTACAATAAAATAAATTTTTAAATTAAAGAACAAAAATATATTCCCACGTGGTGGAAACTTTCTACCGTTACTATAAATTTACATTATTATGTTTTCTCATATGTGTTTCCAGTGATTTTCCAGTCAGTTCCTGACGGTCCTTTTCCGAAAAAAAACTGCTATTTCCAAATGTTTTTTTACTATGTTTTTACTTATGACTATGAATAATCTCTTGCGAAAAATCATTCTGTTTGAGTTGCCAAATGCTGACTGGAAAATCGCTCATAAAAAAACATATATGAGAAAACATACAATTTAAACGAAGGCCTATGAAATAATAAAACTAAATTTCTAAAAACAAAATGCCAAAATCCTTGCATGTGTTCCTAGATTACGGAGTAAGCGTTTTTTGCATTGTATTTCAGTTCTGGCGCCACGCCGCTACGTATGCAGATGCAGCTGACCAATCAGAACGCTTTAAATTTGTGCATTGGCAAAAGTTAGTTGAGATACAAATAAACACGTACCTATCGACAATTCGGGAGATAAGTGGCGCGTCACAAACGTCAGATTTTCATTCCAAACAAAACAAAGCCACGTGCTTTCTGACGTTTTAACCTAACCTCTGAAATATAATTATAATTACATATAGTTGTTTTCAAGTTTTCACGCGTAAGCCCAACACACAAATTGAAAATAAACTGTTTTCACTGCAAAACGTTTATAATTATATTACAAAAACTAGGTTAAGACGTTGTAATTAATATCGATAAACGTCAAATGGCACGTGCTTCTGTTTTGTTTGGAATGAAAATCTGACGTATGACGGAGGCACTTATGTCCTCAATCGAACGTGTTCGGTGCTCCATTCCATGCCTTGATCTTGATTGCTTCATTGCTTATATTTTGTGTTCCCTGGTGCTGGTGCATTAAACCTACAGAACAGAGCACTGCGCAACTGCGCTTATGAACTAAACGGAATACACTATAACTACTAAATAAATCCAACGTAGACGCTGGTATTTCTGTCATACCTAGTTAATGCGATGTACGTGAATTATCTAGTACCACCTAGATTATTTATAACACAGTAAAAATTTTGAATTTAACAGATTACAGTCCCACCCATCAGAAAATAATGGCAACATTGCAGGATGGCGATCCCTGAGTCACGTTAGCGCCATCTTACTTAGGTAAACGAAAGCTGAAAAAATATTTCACCAGCCCATGAAATCTACACAGCCAAGGAAATATTTTTTTCTTGCGCGCAAGAATCTTTCCTGAAGAAAAATATTTCCAGCGACAAAAATTTTCCCAGAGAAAAAAATTAATTTCTGCGAAATCTTTTTTTGTCCGAGGGTGAAAAAAATATTTCAGCGCGATTTTTTTTTATTCCTGAAAAATATTTCCTTAATACACATTTTCTTTTTTTCATGTACATTTTTATTTTTCTTTGTCATCCTTTTAGTTATTTCACTACAAATAGTTATGGCACAAACGGCGCCTCATACATCTCTGCTATATAAGAAATTATAAGTACTCTACTAAAAGCAAAATGTCGAAAAATTATCTGGTGACCTCATGATTGATTGCAATTCGTGAAGGGAACTCTGATATCGATTACCATGCAAAACTCAAATAAAACATGGTACAAAATGCGAGTAGAACCTTCATTTAAAAAAAATAATGATCAGATGGCTCAATCATTCAATTTTGCCAATTGCAATGGAGTAGATATAAAAGTTACTTACAATCAGGGTAATAGAAGACAGGTATCCGCACGAGTTATCCTGGGCTGCATGCGGTGGCGGACCCATGTCGTAGTCAGTGTGCGAGCGAGAGGCATGGAAAAGGACTGAGCATAGAGGGCGTGCTTCGAAAGCGCGGCAATGTAACTTATGTGCAGAAGTGCATGTGGGTTTACTGTGTTAAGCTCTTGTATTTTAATTATTCTCAATTCTGCAATCACTACATATATGTAATATGATTTATTATATGTCGTTATTGTATTATTGAATATAGGTACTTAATGTTGTCAGTTTTTGGCAAAATTGTATCAATAATGCTATAAAACAGATTAGTTAAACTAATAATGTCAAATTGCGGCTGACACTGAGTTGTTTTTACTTTTTAG
Source organism: Xestobium rufovillosum (assembly GCA_963966045.1). Taxonomy (NCBI): domain Eukaryota; kingdom Metazoa; phylum Arthropoda; class Insecta; order Coleoptera; family Ptinidae; genus Xestobium; species Xestobium rufovillosum. The sequence goes on along the minus strand of OZ014492.1, from coordinate 44,818,507 downwards.
TAAATGTGATAATGTTCTGATTTAGGTACCTACCTATGTAACTATTTAGGACAGGTGTTGGGTTACTACTGTTACGTGAAAATGGGAAAGTGCTGTGTCGTACCGAACTGTCATAGCGGTTATGCCTCCAATGCTAATAAAATTTCGTTGCTTTTTATACTAAAAGACAAACTGGAACAATGGGGAAAGAAAATTCCCAGGAAAGATAGTTCTTTAACTAGCAAAGACGTGATTTAATAGCTTTCTTAGTTTCGGAAATATTGAAAATAATCAGTTTTTTTTCGAGAAATTTTGTTGGAAATAATTTTAGGACATACGTTCATCGATTTTTTTCTTATTATTATGACCTCCTCTATCACATCAGCCCTCGAAATCTTTTACAGTCGTCATGAATCACCCTGTATATCGCTCCACTTTTCGTAATTGTCCAGTTGCCGAAAAAGGTAACCATATGGGGAAATGCAATAGACTATCCTACTCATTTTTCACCGTTTGGTTAACTTTGAGGAACTAGACAATTACGCCAAGTTGGTGAGACATATTTATATTATGCGTCGCCTTTTTTATGTGTACTCGAAGATTACAATTTGATTTAATTTAGATGCATTGTAATTGAAATCATATTAGCTCAACTGTTTATCTTATTTATTATGTGCTATAATAAGTAGGTGCAAAGTACTTAAGATCTAATATAATGTGCTTATTTTTTGTTCTAAATATGTAGGTACTTATTCCAAAAAAGTAATAATTCTTTCACCAAGTTCAATTTGCGTTATTTTATTTATCCTTCCCATACCCATTATAACATGAACGTCTACTCATTATGAAATCGAATACATGTATAGATATGCCTTCAAATAGAAATGATAAACTACCACTATATGAAAGTATTTCTTCTATCCGGTAAGCTACTTTTTATTTACCTCGATTAAATGTATAAACCTGGGTATAAACTCAGTCCAGTTACCTATTATCATAAATTTTATGAGTTTTAAATCACAAGCGGGCTAACTAAATCTTTTGCGGCCGGCCCCCTCCATGCTCTGTCTCTCTCTAATCCGAGTGGCAACGAAAAGGTTCCACGGGCGAGCGCTCCGTGCGGATACCTGTCTTCTATTACCCTGCTTACAATTATTATAATAAGAATTAGGATTAAGAGTTCTTAATAGATTCTTAAGATTTGATTTTGATTTGACGTAATATATTGTAGTTTTGGCATTTTTTTTTAAATTTTTATCCCTACTTTTACTTCTCATTCCTGTTTTGAATTTCAGGGATAAAAAGTGACACTTTTGTTCCTAAAATTATATATAAAAAGTGCACTTTTTATCCCAAAAGTGCGAAAAACTGTGTACTAACCTCATAACCCCGGAAATTGCGACAAAAAATATATCTTGGCGGTCAACTTGATCTATTTTTACTTGCTTTAAGGAGCATCAAGCTCATTACAAATACGACTGTGCACGCATTTGATGCGGGCCATAAATCCAATATCAATAATTTGAAACTCTTAAAGCTGTCTACCATTCAGTTCTAAGAAATTAAAATTTTATTGCATCTACGTTTCAAGAGTTCTAGAGATCCTGATTATCGATTCATTTTATTTGTGTATATTCGAGTAGAAAGGAGGTAATTAAAGCAACGTTTTATGTTTTACATATATTGATCTTAAACTACTGAGGATGCTGAAATTGTCGGCGAAACACGTGTAGAGACGTCTTTTTTAATTGAATAACATATTAATCGAAACTGTCCTGGACCTACAGACGTATTCAGACGCGTGTTATTTTAATATTCTGCATTTTCTCCTGCCAATATTTAAAATGTTGTTTTTAAAAATTGGACTAAAATATATATCAATGCACCCTCATAATATTAAAATCTAACTCGACGTGAACGGAAAGCCTACTCTCTCCAAGAGACAAAACGCCCGTATTTTCCGTGCCGGTGTGGAGCCAGTCGATCTGCCAGTTTACAAAGTAAGTAAAACAAGATGCGCTTACATCCTTCACGCCGCAGCTGGTCCACTCTTCAGATATTGATCCGAAATTGATGTAATTTGAGATACACCGAAGTCCCAAGATATCGTGATAGATACTACCGTTACCATCAGATACGGATGCTCTGCTTTGAAAATGTCTGTTGAGATTCATACGGGATTTACATATTGACATTTGCTTTGTTTGCCGGCAGTTTCTCGCCTGTCCTCGAGCTAATGTTCGAATAGATTAGCTCTCTTTGTGTTGCACATCTTGGAAAGTTTCTTATCAGATTTGCACTGATTGTCACATTGTCAGTTCGCAGTTATGAAATTATTACATCGTTGTTCCTCAAAAATCTTTTTTAAACTAGGCGCTAAATTGGGCCATAACCTGCATTTATTTGCTCTACATCCACATCGTTTTCATTTCTTGTTTCCTCCTCCGCATTATCACGATCCCTTTCTTCTAAATCAACTTCCTTTCCCGAGATTCTTTTCCTTTCCCTCTTCAGTCGTTCAGTCGGTTGCTTCTTTCCGAGGTTTTCTTTTACGATTTCCTAAACACTGTCTCTAAGAACATCCTTTGAAGCAGTTCCAAAGTCATTGGAGATTCGCGGCAAGGCAAGACAGAAGTTCGTTTGGGTTAAATGGGTGAATCCCCGTGGCTCTAAACCCTGATTGTAAATTCTTCTGTATAGTGTCCCTCACTCCAATCCATAGGCGATTTAGAAGTGCAGGCAACAGTTATTTTGGCAAATATCCCGTGCGACGACTCTTTTTCCTCCAGTAGTCTAATATTGACCGCCACTGTAGGAAATGTGTGGAATTTGGAGGAAGTGACATCATGTAAATGTTATTCTCCTTGGGAGAAGTGCGATGCAAGATTATCACCGATGACTATAGCTGGACCGTCCTCACCTTCCTCTTGCGTGGGGGCAATAAGATGCTAAAAATAATCCTCAAAGTGGTTCACATTGAATCATTCGCTGCTGTTGCTTCTGTATTCACTCGATGAGCATCAGCAACTTCTAGGACAGCGGCTCGAGCACGCTTGATATTGAAGGCTAATCTGGTAGAGAGACTGTTCCTCTGGATGAAACGGTTAAGGACTATTTGGTGGCCCGGTTTCAGGTTGTGCTTTCCATGCAACCTAATCTGCAACGTTTCCAGATATATTTTGAATTGGCGAACTGCTTCAGCTTTTTCTAAATCCTCATCTGTGTAGTCCTTATATTTACGAGAACCTAGGGCTCTGGAGTAGGTACTTTCTTGCCATATTTTGTTCTTTTGTACTCCACTGATCACAAACACAATAGATGTTTCCTTGAATCCCTCTGCTCCATTATCTCCCTGCGTGTGCTGAAGAAATCTTTGCGCATCTGCACTCTTTTCTCTATGGAGTCTTAAGTTAACTGAGGAAAAATTCATCTAGCCCTAGCATATACCGTGTGACAAACTTCCATGCGTACATGGGGAAATAACATGGGCAATTACATTTTTGGGGATTCCTGCTCCCCATGTGTAGTTACAGTGGTGGTAAAGGTAGCAATCGAAAGATTATTTTTTTCTGCGTATGAGGATATGAAAAACTCTACAACTTTCAAATTTATTAAAGCATTAAAAGCAAAAATTACATTAATAATTTTCTAACTAAAACACAGAAATTTATCAGATTATCCATGACAACTTAATTTATTCTAATCACGGACGTCTTTGATTTTTATGGATTTTCTGAACTTCAACATTTAAAAATGAACAAAAATATTTAGTCAGTTCAAGAATAGGTTTTCATTGTGAAAATATTTTACGGCGGCAATAGTTTGCGCGTAGTCCGTGCCTTATTTTCTGTAAAATTCAATAACGGTCCTATTCCTTCGGTATAACAACAAATAATTTAGTAAGAAATTTGAAGGCTGGGAATCTTCATCATCGAAAGAAGTTCATTTTTACTAATACATAAACTTGTTTTTTTATTTAGATAATTCTCATTCACATTATTATTGTCATTACTTATAGTTGACAATTATTTGATTACTGGTGTGGATGTTTCGTTGGTGAATGCTGGTCCATAGTTTAGGGTAAATTGTAGGTGTCGTCTAACCCATTAAAAAGTTTTTGGGAAAATGTTAAAGAAGTAAAATGAAATAATAAAAATTAAATTACTTTAATTTTACTGCAATTATGAAAAATTTAACAAGCGGCAACATTTGTTTATTTTGCTCTAATGAATTTTGTAATCTGGCAATTTAATACTTATTTATTTCATATCTAGGTAAGGACAAAAACTTATTAATATACAATGAAATTAAAGAAACATAAAAAAAGAAGAATAACTATAACAAATATTCAAATAAACCCCCATTCTGTATCAGACAGTATCCCAGCCTATTATAGAAAGAATCTCATATTCGCAAGTTGCCGATCGTTTATTAAGTTGCATTCCGCAAAAATAGCATTCCTTAAAGAATCAATATTTGGGTAACGAGTTTTATAAATCTTATTTTTTAAATGACACCACAAGAAAAAGTCACACGGTGCCAAATCGGGAGATCTAGCTGGCCAGTTTATAGCACCACCTCGACCAATCCAGCTCTCTGGAAATATTTCATTTAATAATTCCCTCACTTGTGCTCCAAAATGTGCTGGGCATCCGTCATGCTGAAACCACACCTCCCGATTCGCATGTGCAACTTCTTCTAATGCAGGGCCAATATGGTTAATTAAAAGATCTAAATAAGCTTCTGAATTTAAATTTCCCTGTATTTCAAATGGTCCTATAATGCGATTATTAAAAATGCCTGCCCAAATATTGATTTTTTGAGGGTATTGCGTTGTAGTGGCTAGATTTATTCTGGGATTTTCCTGGGCCCAATGCCTAACGTTTTGTGAATTTGGCTCTTGATTTAAAGTGAAGGTACACTCATCGGTAAAACAAATTGATGAGAGGAAGCTGCGATCCCGATTAGCCCGTTCTTGCATTTCTTCACAGAAAGTTTGCCTTGATTCTTCGTCAAAAGGAAGTAACTCTTGGTGACATTGGAATTTAAAGGGATGATATTTGTTTTTTTTTTTAATATGTTACGGACAGTTTCTCTTGAAACATTACATTCTAGGGCAATAGACCTTAAACTGGATGTTGGACTAGCAGTTATCAGGCCTATTACCATTTCCTCTACCTCAACATTTAGATTTCTTGGAACGACTAAAAAAATAAATAATAAAATTAATTTTAGTTTTGTTTCACTCCACGTTATCACTTGTTAAATTTCTCATAATCCCAGTAAAATTTAAGTTAGCGAACAATAAGGAATTAGCAACTAGGTAATAATCAGAATTATCTAAATAAAAACCAAGTAAATTTATTAGTAAAAATTACCTTCTTTCAATGAAAGATTCCCAGTATCTTCAAATTTCTTAACTAAATTTTTTATTGTTGTTACCGGAGGAATAGGACTGTTATTGAATTTTACAGAAAATAAGTCACGGACTATCCGCAGACTATATTGCCGCCGTAAAATGTTTTCACAATGAAAACCTTTTCTTCAACTGAATAAATATTTTTGTTCATTTTGAAACCCAAATTTTAAATTGTCGATAAATAATGTTGACAGTTCAGACGAATTAGAAATTAGAATCAAAAGGGAGTCTTTCATTAGAATAAATTAAATTGTCAGAGGTAATCTGATGAATATCCGTGTTTTAATTTGAAAATTATTAGTGTAATTTTTGCTTTTAATGCTTTAATAAATTGGAAAATTGCAGAGTTTTTGATATCCTCATACGCAGAAAAAAATAGTCTTTCGATTGCTACCTTTACCACCTCTGTAACTACACATGGGGAGCAGGAATCCCCAAAAATGTAATTGCCCATGTTATTTCCCCATGTACACATGTAAGTTTGTCACACGGTATAAAATAATCTTCAAACATCTTCACAACGTTATGTCCATTCCCAAGGTCACCAACCATTTTTATAATAATTTTTATTTTACTACCCATGTTTCAGTTTTAGACAAAATTAATCCTCATTTTATCATCAGCGTTCGACGCAGCTAGAACAAGTTTTTTATATTTATGCAATTCACCTCGGCCTTTTGGATCGAACTGGGAATCCACTGGTTGGATAATGGATATCTGAATGGTTTGTTATCAGTTACGTAATTTTCCCACATCGTGAGACGAAACGACAAGATGTCATCAGAGTAATTAACTGCTTGTCGGAGTACATCATCGAGAAGTTCTTCAGGTTTTGTAAAAACTGTTCTGGTTCAATTCCTAGAAAATTGACATATGGTGGGAATTTCCATTTCTTGTTGAAGTTTCTGATTTCAACACACTGTATTTGGTCGGTCGCTTGCGATTCAAAAGTTGCAGAATTTATTTCCAGGCATTAAATGGCTTGCATATTAAGCCCTTAATTTAGTGCCACTTAGTGTCTTGACCCCAGCATGTAAAGTTGCAACTTCCCGCTGACACTGCATCAACCCCGGGGTGTTTCCTGACCTGGCGTTTTATGGGTTCAACTCGTCGCATTATGGAGTTTTATTTCGCGTGCTTAAAGGCAGTTTTGATACGGCGTTTTCCAGTGCAGATAGGTGGATTGGATTCAGAGTATCGAGTTGGGGATGCAGGTGAGTTGTCCTCGACAGATAGACAGGGTGAGGGTGAGGAGAGGCGCGTGCGCAGCCACCCGCTATCGAGTGCGCCCTAAACTCCACCAGCCCCACTTCGTCTTGAGCTTTCAACTCGCCCGTGCGTGCAATCGGAACCGATATTATGTACCTGATAAAATCGCTTTTACGTCATGTTAACACTACCTTTCAAGTTTAATTATTGTTTTATTAATTTACACCCCCTACGTGAGATAGGAATCGGCCGAGATTTTTAATTGAAACCAACATTTTATGTTTTGGAAGTGTTGTGATGGTGTAGTGTTTATAATCCAACTTTTAAAAAACAATCGAATATGGATAGTTTCAACCCGCGTCCACCACCCTTGCCGAGAAGGGTGCGAAACATATACGCAGAACCGTTTTCGCATGAGCCAAGGTAAAACATTTAGTGTCCCTTTGAGAATTCAGTTTCCCTTGATGTTGGACGAGGACCTTTATTATTCTTGAATGTTTAATCTTTGCCACCCTTTGCAATAATGTCGGGGAATTATTAAGAGCGGCTTTCGAGACCCTTTTTTTGTTAATAAATCAATTTGTATGCATAGGACAGAGATGGAAGTATGAATTTAACTTTTAGTGTTTAAATTTACAATAGGAGCGGATCCTCTATAAATGGTTCCCTTTATTTGTTTTAATCCTCTTTAATTGAAACCTACATGGTGCTTATGTTTTAAAGCAACTGAACACGAGAATTTCTGATAATTTTCGGACAATCTAAACTGAAACTAGGGCTCTACAATTTTCTAATTATGATAGTTGCTTTAGAAAAAGAATATAATTATTCGGTAAATACACACTGGCGTTTCCTGGACAGTTAACGTGTCAGAAGGCATCCTGGAACTATTTTTGTGGGTTCCAATTCTTAGGATGAAGAAGGTATTTTCTATCGATTTTCTCAAAAAATGTAAGAAACACGAAAATATGCAATGGAATTTTTTCAGTTCTTGAAAATGAAACTGAAAAACAAGCCAGAATATAATATGGTTTAATAAAGAATGTCTTAGAATGAAGATTATCCCAAAGTACGTTCAGATTAAAACGCGAAGCAAGACAATTGTATCAAGAAAAGTAATTAAAGCAGCCAAAAACATATGGCTTAAAGAGGAATGTTAGGGCCCTCTATAAAAAAGATATGTATTAAATCATTATCTTCTACATTCTGAACTGTCTTATTAAACTACATCCCTTAGAATTTGGCAACTTAGATGACATCATTAGAAGCCGTGTTAGTGAAATCATACATCAAAAATAACTTAACCAATGTAAAAAATTAGAAAATTTGAATAATACTCAAAATTATTATAATGAAAACGACAACCAAAATTAATAAAGTGACATTTAGTTCAAAATTTGTAAATTACAGTGATACCATTTTCAACAAAAAAAAAATAGAATTACTTTCAAAAAGTCCTAAATTTTCAGTTAATATAGGTAATAAAAATAGCACAGAAATTCAATGAAAGAAAAGGTTATTAAAGATAATCTAGTTATTTCTAAAGCAGGCAAATGCCAGTGTGATTCTACCTAAAAAATATTGTTTAGTCATCATCATAAGGTTCTCAGTCCGAAGACTGGTTGGACGCGTACCTCCATTCTTTTCTATCCTGAGCTAACCTACGCATTTCCCTAAAAGTAGAACATCCTACATCCCTAACTATTTGAGAGCAGTAGTCTAATCTAGGCCTACCCCTACCTCTTTTTATTCCTATCTCTGACTCTAGTATGTCACGAACTATTCCTTCGTGTCTTAGAAGGTGTCCTACCATCCTATCTCTCCTACTCTTTATTGTTTTCCATATCTTTCGCTTTTCCCCAACTCTTTCTAATACTTCCCTATTGCTAACCTTATCTATCCACGGTATCTTCATCATGCGTCTGTAGCACCACATTTCAAACGCTTCTACTCTTTTTCTATCCGCTTCTCCTATTGTCCAAGTTTCGCACCCGTATAATGCCGTACTCCATACATACGACGTTAAGAGTCTCTTCCTAGTCTCTATATTAACCGTTCTCGAGCATAACAGTGGTTTCTTTTTGTTAAACGCAACTCGGCCCTGCGCCATTCTTTGTTTTATATCTTTAGTGCTCCTACCGTCTTGAGTTATTTTACTTCCTAAGTAGCAGAAATCCGCGACCTCCTCTATCTTCTCATTTCCAATTTGTATTTCCATTTTAGTTCTATTTTCACATCCCCTACATACCAAAATTTTAGTTTTCTTTTTATTGATTTTCATGCCGAAGCCCTGTGTCAAAACTGCTTCCATTTCATTCAAAGCCGCTCCTAATTCTTCTTTGCTAGATGCTAACACTGTTTAGTGAAAATGGAAAATTTTATCAGTAAGTAATGAAAAATTAACAGAACTTCGTAAAGATCCAACAAAAGTTTCAATTGAAATTAAAAGATCAGTTAAAAGATCAGTTAAAAGATTGTAGGTAATAGTATTTTTTAATTTAAATCTAAATTAAATTTAAATTAATTAATATGAATGCTTGTGCACCTAAATTATATCGTCTAATTAAAAATTAAATGTCTATAAAGCCCATAGTATCATATATTAATGCCCCTATTAGAAATTTAGCTAAAAATGTTAATAATATATTTGAAAATATTACAAATTTTACAAATTTTACTCCCAAATTTGGTCTAAAAAATTCATTAGATCTTATAGATAAAATAAAAGATAAAACTACAGGGTGATTTATACCAGGGGTGAAAAAGTAAAATTAGGGTTCAGAGCCACAAATGAAGTAAAAAAATGTCATATGAAGGTATTCCGGAAATGCTTCCTATAAAAGTTATGCTCGTCCAAAGATGGAGGCTATTAAATTAGGTTTTTAATTTTTTCTCAATTTTTGAGAAAGATATAAAAATGAATTTTGGCACACCTATTTACCAATAGGGACGCTTCGAAGAGATATTTTTCAATCAACTCCCGTTTCGGGCGTTTTTGGGTTTCTACCTGTTTTCGTGCCGATTCGAGCGTCAAGAATTTATTGGGGGAGACTTAACCGCTCAGCGGAGCGTTTAAGTCTCCCCCTCCCCCAAAAAAAAACAAAAACATTATTTGAAAACAATAGGAGCGAAATCAACATACAATTCCGCATTGAAGTCTGGTTATTAACAGCGTTGTGTTGTAAAGATAAACTGGAATTAGGGGCTTACTGCATTATCAGCAGGTCAGCGCCCGAAACGGCACTCAAACCAGGTAGAGGTTTGGGACGACGCACGAAACGTCACAAATTTCATCGACGCCCGAAACGGGAACGCACGAAATGGGACTAAACCAAAACAACAACCGTAATTTAATTTTTTTATGAAACAAAAATGTTCTTGACTCATTTTAGAACTTTTTGTCTTCTTTATTTTTTCATAGAATTGATAGTTTATGTGTGGATAAAAATAATGTTGTCGTGGTCCAACAGATACTTGCAAAAACGAATGATTAGTTTTTACACGAATAATGTGTAATATTCGAACATACCTACGTTCATTAAATTAGATATTTCGCATGACCTACTATTACTTTTTGTAAGACTTGAAATTTATTTTTCAAAAGTTTGAACCTTTATATCTCAAAAAGAGAGTTATTTCCTCTTTTTTGCTTAAAAGTAGATTCTGAATCCGATCTTTAATTCTTCGCCTCCTGGTATAAAAAAATTAAATGACGGTTGTTTTCACCTTTTGAAACGATAAGGGATGATTGAAAAATATCTCTTAGAAGCGTCTCTATTAGTATAATAGGTGTGCCAAAATTCATTTTTATCTTTCTCAAAAGTTGAGAAAAAAACTCAGACGCACGACTGCTCCTTACGAACAATTATTTTAACTTCAATCACTGGATAAATAATTATCTAGTAAGTCCATTTCCAGTTTAATTAACAAACAAAGTTTTAAAGCCTGTAAGTAAATAAATAACTTATTTTCTAGGTATCGTTCCAATGTTACAGCCTTTAATAATGTGAATAATTTTCTAATAAGTCCATTTCCAGTTCAACTAAAAATTATAAAACGTTTAATTATGCATCTTTACTGATGGAAGCCAATCTCCGTTCATTCAAAACAACAATACAAGTAAAAAGAAAAATGACCGCCGTTGGATTTGAACTTCCGTAGCCTATATGCAATTTCGGCGGTCATGCGATTACACTCACTAACCCATTTGGACATGGGTGTCCTGCTTTTTACACTTGTATTCAAAGTTAGTTGATTCCCACGCGATATATTTTGGAAATATTCTTTACATTTTTTGTTAAACTTTGAACATTATTGCACAAAAACGTTCTCTGGTGCACATTGTATGTGTCCTGATACTCGGAATATCCTTAAAACACTCTGGGGACATAGAAATCGCAATATTCAAATTTCCCATGTTAAACAGGATGCTTCAGAATTCCCGGGACACACAATTAATCAAACACAAATGTGCTTTCTAATGTTCCACCTAAAGAATAGTTAAAATTGTTAGCAGATATTTTAGAAAAGTCTCGTACAACTATTTGCGATTAAAAATGAATTAGAAACTGCATTTGAAATTTGTATTGAACAAAATAATTATTTTCTGTAGTAATATACAGGGTGATTTTTTTTGACCGTCTATTAGAAGTATCTGGAGAACTAAAAGAGATATTGATTTGAAATTTTGGCTGTGGCCGAAACCGGGTCGGATCTATTTAATGAAAATACTTTCAAAATGGTGGCATTTCCGTTAATACCGGAAGTTGACACCAACTTTGTTATCTTAAATGGAATGCTACCATTTTCTATTTTTTTTTAGATTCCACGGAAAATTTTAATGTCAATTCAATAAAGGTTCGCTATGTCTAAAATTAATATTTTCGGAGATATAAATTTTTTTCTCAATATTTTGACAGTTGTGGTAGATCATGTAAAAATTAATATCTCTATAACGTCTAGCAGTAAGATGTTCGATTTTTTATGGTGGCAAGACGAGGTGTTGGAGTTACTAATCAGGCAAACAAATTTCCAAAATCTATTACATAAAATTTTCTAATCAACGACATATGTTGATCGCACGAAAGTAGCAAAAAGTCATTTTTCTTAAATAGAATGATACCATTTTCAATTGTTTTTTAGATTCCACGGAAAATTTTAATGTTAATTCTATAAAGGTTCGCTATGTCTAAAATTAATATTTTCGGAGATATGAATTTTTTTCCAATACCTATTTTGACAGTTGTGGTAGATTATGTAAAAATTAATATCTCGATAACGTCTAGCAGTAAGATGTTCGATTTTCGATGGTGGCAAGACGAGGTGTTGGAATTACTAATCAGGCAAACAAATTTTCAAAATCTATTACATAAAATTTTCTAATCAACGACATATGTTGATCACACAAAAGTAGCAAAAAGTCATTTTTCTTAAATAGAATGATACCTATTTAAAGAAACCAATTAAAAAGAGTGAAAAAATGCGCATTTAACAATGTATGGTGTTTCTCTACCTAAAATGCATAGTATTTTAGATATTTGCTGTTTTCTTATTTCATCGATCAAAATTGAAGAGCGCCGCCTTCTAGTAAGTAGACCTTGGCTTGTAGACAAAACAAAATATTCACAAATTTCACAAATAATGTCTAATAAAAGCAATTGGTATTTTTTAGTAATTTAGTATGGTTGGTGTTTAACGAATAGGATATGGCAAATGATAATTATTCTTACTCGGATATTATGCATTTATTCAACATTCATGGAAAATGCGATAAAATAATTAACAGGACATACAGAACATTTAATGGAACATATCCTGAATTACCACCACTGAACTTATTTTAACTAAATAAAAAATAAAGTAGGTACGTGATAGTAAAACAATGTTAAAGAAACTGTTCAAAATGTAGTCCATTAACTTCTACACATTTAATAATTCGCTTATTTACGGCGTGTGTAGTAGCGCTACGAATTTCATGTGGATCTAAGCCTGCAAATGCTGTAGCAATTCTTTCCACCAATTCATCCCTGTTATTGAGTGGATATTGATACACTTTATCCTTTATACGGCCCCAAAGATAAAAATCCAACGGTGTAATGTCTGGAGACCTGGCAGGCCAACTCCATGGACCCAAACGTCATATCCATCTATCTTCAAACATCCGGTACAATTCGTTAGTAACTGCTGCAGAACAATGACCTGGCGCCCCATCTAGTAGGTATCTAAAATACTATTCATTTTGGGTAGAGAAACATCATACATTGTTAAACGTGCATTTTTTCACGTTTTTTAATTGGTTTCTTTAAATAGGTATCATTCAATTTAAGAAAAATGACTCTTTGCTACTTTTGTGGGATCAACATATGTCGTTGATTATAAAATTTTATGTAATAGATTTTGAAAATTTGTTTGCTTGATTAGTAATTCCAACACCTCGTCTTGCCACCATAGGAAATCGAACATCTTACTACTAGTCGTTATCGAGATATTAATTTTTACATAATCTACCACAACTGTCAAAATAGGTATTGGAAAAAAAATCATATCTCCGAAAATATTAATTTTAGACATAGCGAACCTTTATTGAATTAACATTAAAATTTTCCGTGGAATCTAAAAAACAATTGAAAATGGTATCATTCTATTTAAGAAAAATGACTTTTTGCTACTTTTGTGCGATCAACATATGCCGTTGATTAGAAAATTTTATGTAATAGATTTTGAAAATTTGTTTGCCTGATTAGTAACTCCAACACCGTGTCTTGCCACCATAAAAAATCGAGCATCTTACTGCTAGACGTTATCGAGATATTAATTTTTACATAATCTACCACAACTGTCAAAATATTGAGAAAAAAATTTATATCTCCGAAAATATTAATTTTAGGCATAGCGAACCTGTATTGAATTGATATTAAAATTTTCCGTGGAATCTAAAAAAAAATAGAAAATGGTAGCATTCCATTTAAGATAACAAAGTTAGTGTCAACTTCCGGTATTCCCGGAAATGCCACCATTTTGAAAATATTTTCATTAAATAGATCCGACCCGGTTTCGGCCACAGCCAAAATTTCAAATCAATATCTCTTTTAGTTCTCCAGATACTTCTAATAGACGGTCAAAAAAAATCACCCTGTATAATAAGTGGTCTGGAATTGTCGGAAATTTTACGAAAGCTGTTGCGTTGCTTGGTAGCCACGAGTGTAAATTTGACAATTAAAAGATCACGAGCGCTTGCGCGAGTGATCTTCTGTCAAATTTGCACGAATGTCTAGTAAAAGGAACAGCTTCAGTAAAATTACCTAAAAATTCCAGACCACGAATTTTATTTGACAAGATTATTTCTTTAATCGAAGCAAGGTAGTTCAAAACGAAATTTTATTTCAATTAATGCACATACAAAGAAATGTGTTGGGAATATTTGACGTTTGGCAGGTACTAAAGTAACTAGATTATACATTATAAATGCATCTACAAATTCGAAACTATGGCAACTTATCAACAAGCAAAATTATAGAAAAAAATTACCGTATGTAATATCACAAGAGAGTGAGAATTACTTGAAAATAATTCGACAGATTTTCGAAAACTTGTCGCCAGGCAATAGACACGAGAGCCCGTAGGGCTCGAGTGGCTATTGCCGAATGGCGACAAGTTTGAGTAAAATGTGGAGAATTATTTTCCAAGTTATTCTTACTGTCGTGTGGTATTCGAAAGGTTATTTTTTGACGTTCAAATATGAAACAACTGTCAATATTATTCTTTCAATGTCACAATTTGCGATTAAAACATATAAGACAATATGTCAAAACCAGAAAACAAGTCGTTTTATCAACAAAAACAAAATACTAAAAAAAATTCCCGCTGGGATAAGTTAGGTAAAAAATTCTCACTATAATAATGATTTAATTGGTCAGAATTAAACGCGTGATCAAAAATACTGTTCATTTATTGGAAAATAGAAACGGCAAAAAATAACCGTACGTAATATCACAAGAGAGTGAGAATAACTTGAAAATAATTCGACAGATTTTCGAAAACTTGTCGCCAGGCAATAGACACGAGAGCCCGTAGGGCTCGAGTGGCTATTGCCGAATGGCGACAAGTTTGAGTAAAATGTGGAGAATTATTTTCCAAGTTATTCTTACTGTCGTGTGGTATTCGAAAGGTTATTTTTTGACGTTCAAATGTGAAACAACTCTTCAATATTAGTCTTTCAGTGTCACAATTTGCGATTAAAACATATGACATATGTCAAAACCAGAAAACAAGTCGTTTTATTAACAAAAACAAAATACTAAAAAAATTCCCGCTGGGACAAGTTAGGTAAAAAATTCTCACTATAATAATGATTTAATTGGTCAGAATTAAACGCATGATCAAAAATACTGTTCATTTATTGGAAAATAGAAACGTCAAAAAATAACCGAAATAATACACGCTTCTAGACCCAAATGCAATGTTCCTATTGGTCAATTTGACGATGAAAAAAATAATCAATTTAATTTGTCTGGGTTCTTCTGGAATTCTGTTATTAATTTTCAATAATGAAAACATTCTCTGGTGATGGAAAAAAAATCCGAAAATGCATTTAGAAAGTGACTGTATGGTTTATGTATAATAATTATTGGTAGTGCGCATAGTAGTGATAAACTCAATATGTACATAGACTACCAAAGAGTAAACAGTGATTGTGTAGTGTTAACAACTTATTTTAATACTCCCTCATATATCTTTAAATTTGAAATGATCTTAATATCCTCTGTCCTTGGTAACAAATAAAATTTGAAGCTTTAAATTATTGAAAACTCCTCTTACAAATCTGCAGAAGTCAAAAATTTCAAAAATGCGTTTAAAATGAATTGCTTATTAAAATGCTTGTTGCGTAAATTAGTCGAATATAAATTCCTATATGAAAATAAAACAGAAAAAGGAATAAAAAAATAAAATAAAAAATTTGTGACAAAACGTAAGCGACAATCGTACTGCCTATTTAAGTAGTTCGCAAAAATGTCTTTGGGCGGCACCACTAATCGGACAGCAAAAATATAATTCAAAGAACCGGAGATAGCTCTTGCTACTACAGTGTTTCCAATTTCAAACGATTTTTAATCGCTGTTGGTGTGGTTGGGCGCTGCTTAGGAAGATGTTCGATTACAGACCTGGATTGACGATGTCAATTCGACTACTACGGCCTGAGGCAAGCAAGGGCCTATGTCTCCAAACCATGCTATGCAGCTACTGCAAAAAATCAAGTATGTACAAGCAATAACGCTCGTTTGTCCAGAAGAAAGTCGGGCTGTGACTAAACCTGCAGGACACCATGCCAGTAAGGAGCGATTTCTATAGAAAGTGTTCTAAAATCGCATTCAGATTGCTTCATGGAAGCCAAAGAATATCTCTTAACAGATATTTTATCCATGCTTCTATTTGCAGCTGTCAGTTTTAAATTTGTGTAAAAACCCGGGACACATGCACCAATGTAATTTTGATTTATTACCACTGCGTGTTTCCTTCAATGTTCGTAATTTGTAATATTAGCTTTGGCACAAGAATAAATGGAAATAGAATTGCTCATTTTAACGCTGTTTCCATCTGATACAATTCGTTTCATTTTATATTCCAGTTTTCCATACAGAACAAGTCGAAGAAACTTGTAATTCAAGTTTGATACGTTCTCCGTGTTATTGTATAATTGCTTGCTGCAAGTTGTTTTAAGATTGTTTCGGTTCAAAATTTCAGGCAATGCCTCTGTTATCACACCTGGGAATGAGAAAACAACATCGGTGTTGATTTTATGGGAGAAACATCAACAACTTTGACTTAGCTCGTCTTTGGCAAAGTACGACGCAAAGAAAACAATGATGGAAAGGAATACGGAATTTTCCTTTACGAAATCTTATCGTATTTCCCTCTGAACAAAAATGTGGTTCGGTCTCAACGCAATACTGCGTGGGGGCTTACATCTTCTAATACTTTTACGTCAGAACTTGGACTTCCAGACTTAAAGCACAGTGCGATTTTTTTGGGAGAGAGCAAGGATTACCATTTGCGACGATTATGTAGATCTTGCATCGAGAAGAAATATTTGACGTTTCTTTCAATATCTTGACAGTTATTTCTGGTGCTCTTCAAACATTTCTTTCCGTGTGGATTTTCAACCCGGCATTTAGCCATTTAACAGAATTTTAAACCAACAGTGTGCAAGACACTCAACATATGGAAACACATGGTAAAAAACTGACATTCATACGTATTGTAAAAATATACAAAAATCCCTTTTTTGTTCCATTAAAGAGGGATGCTACATCTGAAATAAATGGGGTACGACGACACAATACATTACTCTCTGTTTACTGTCCAATTTAACTGGTAGCGAACGGGACATCTGCTTGTTATGTACATACATACGAATACTTATTTTCGGTTGCTATATGGATTCTCTTAATATGTCTTATACAGACAATCAACAATATTAGTCGAACAGTTAGACGTTTCAACGAACTTGGAAGTTACTGCAGAACCCCAGGACAAGGTCGTAGGAAGTCTTCAGATGCAAGAGATGAGCGATATCTTATGCAAGTCGCCTTAAGAAATAAGCGTTCTACCAGTTTAGAGCTAAGCAGAGCCCTTGCAGCAGCTCGAAATGTAGCAATTTCTGGACGAACAATCAAGAGAAGGGTTCATAGGGGAGGATTGGGAAGTAAAAGATCAGCTGTTGCGACACTGCTCTCCAGGAAACATGGAGTTACTAGACTGCGTTTTGCAAGGGAATATGTGAATTGGACCATTGATGACTGGAAGCGAGTTTTGTTTTCAGACGAAACAAGAGTATGTCTTAATTCACCAGATGGACATGAACGAGTCTGATGGCGGAGGCCACGAGAGAGGTTTGCTGCCTCTTTGGTAGATCAATAATGTCTTGGGGAGGAATTTGTTTTGATGGTCGCACAGATTTGGTTCCTATACGGGGGAGATCCATGAATGCACATTTCTACGTAGAAAATATCGTAGAGGCACATGTGATGTCATTTGCCCTATTTATCGGGGACAATTTCATTTTTATGCAGGATAACGCTCGGCCCTACGCTGCTAGAGAGGTAATGGACTACCTTCAATTCGTGAATATTCCAACTATGGACTGGCCACCAAGAAGCCCAGATATGAACCCCATAGAGCATCTATGGGAAGCACTGAAACGATCAGTTAGACGCCACATACCTGCATCTATGAATCTTAGGGAACACGAACAAGTCGTTCTTGTCGAATGGGAGAATATTCCCCAGGAAACCATTCACAACTTGACCAATAGCATGCCCAGACGAATGGAAGCAGTGATAAGAGTTTGGGGAGGATCTACACGCTACTGAATTCTTACGATTTAATTTCACCTTCATTTTTGTAAAGCTTTTGACTGACGCCGTTTTCATTGCATTTGTCATGATTGTTTATTTCTGTCACTTATTCAAGTTTCTTTCCAATAAAACCATTCCAATTTGTCAAGCATTAGTTGAAATAATTTAATTATAATGTCACCTATAGGTATTTAAAATTTCGAAAAATTACAAGTAATAATGAGAAGTTTTGCTGATGCGTTAATTTTGTTCAGGAGTGGATAATCCCTGTTTTTCTTTCCTTTTCTGTCTAAAAAATGTTTGAAGCAGAATTTTTTGAATTTCTTAACAATAATTCTTTATCTTTCTACATCCATAAAATAAATCCTAAATACTTTTTCTAACATAAACATGTAGTACGAAGAAATATATCAAGTGGAACCCCTTGTTCGGTCTCCTGCTGGTTCGTTATTGGATCTAGGAACTATTATTCTTTTACGAGCTTCCATAACAGCTATTCATAAATTATAAATGAAAGTAATTTCTTTTTATCCGAAACGTTTTAAATGACAGTTGTAAACATAAAAGTTATTAGTGTTTAATGTTCATTGATATGTTGGAAAGCTTCATAATTTATTATTTTGTGTCCATGTTTTGGCTTTTATGAATATCACTACGATGCTACGATTTATGTTCTTTTGGACCACACGAGATGTTAAACAGGATGGTACAAATTGTCGAGACACATTTTTAGATTATTATAAACTAATTTCAGAGCGATATTTTCCATTCGTGTTTAGGTATATTTTATGTAACTGTTGAAGTGTGAAATTGAAGGGAATTTAAAAATTTATTGAGTATAGGGGGAGAGAACGCATTTCCTGTTGAAAATTGGAAATACAGAGCACACATAAAAACTAAATTATGATTTGTTGCAATGGTGTCAATTTCTGTGCCCTCCCAAATGTTTTTATTGATCCCTCAGTTTGCTTTATTTGAGTTAAACGTATTCAGCATTTCCGCAATGCAACGCACTTTTTGCGAAATCTGTTTGATGGGATAAGAATAATGAAACGGGGTGTACCGAAAGGATCGCCTCATAACAGGTTGAAATTTATATTCCATGAAATTATGCTGCAGTCGGCTTCCCAAAGATGTATGGTTGACTACCCGGCCACCACTAATGGGAATTCAGTTTTCCGTTATTATTCGAATTACGTGTACAGTTCAATGTGGCGTGCACGAGCTGGAAATTGAATTCCCCAAAGAGAGCCATAACTAATATGCAATCAGAGTCTGCATAATATCTGCGACCACCCTCACTATTTGGAACGAGCATCCGTAATCCCAAATCTACTCACCGCGGCGAATTTCCAGCTCGAAAAAAGTTCTGTGTCATTGCGTTAAATCAAAATTTGTAGTAGCCACATAAGGGATTTATATATTGGATTTCTTGGTTTTCTGGATGTCATGTTTCATTCATCCGTTTAGTGTCCCGTTTCGGCTCTTGTTTCGCACGTTCCTCGCAATGTTTTTGACGGGAAAATCGGTTTAGGTGATACCCGTGTTTCCAGATTACATTTTGGAGCTACAGCATCCAACTTACTTATCTGCTACGAGCTTAGTTCGACCTTTTAAATATGTATTAAGAATTGAATCTATTACTGGCACATGGTTTTAGTATTCTGCCTAAAAATAGCCTCGGTATGAATATTTCAAAAACAATAATGATAAATGATAAAGGGAACAATACCTAGAGGAAATACAAAAATAAAGTGTCACGAACGCGTTAGTTCGTACAGACTGGTCAATACAAAGTTCTAAATAAAAGGAAATTGATTAATGGACGGCACATGCCAATTCCTAACATGTGGTTCTATAAACTTACTTCTGTATGAGGGTGCGTGATATATTGTTAGACCGTGCCTTTCCATTTTAATTCCTACAAACCCTTTTAATAAATTCAGAGTTATTAAATAAGTTTGATATAAAAGTTACAGTTGCGGGCGCATTATGTGGTAATTTGAACTTTATACCACAGAAATACGAATTCTAAAGTTATGTTGGATTAAAAGATTTTAATTATAATAATGTTACGTATTTTATAAACTTTATTTCAGTAACTATTTACAATTTGTTATGCACAGGCTGTCCTATTCGCGAATCAGAGCTACTTTTTTGAGTATAATAGAATGCCGAAATCAGAATTTGGATATCGTTTTCAGTTTTCGAGAAAAAAAATAAGGTTGATTTTTATCGATTTTCAAAAACTTGGACTGATAATGAATGATTGGGCTTTTAATATGAAGAGAGCTCAAAAATTATCAGACAGTAAGTGGTTAGTGCCTAATTACAATAATCTCGATATATGTGCCCGGTAAGGTTATTTAGAAAGCTTATTTCTAAACGCACTAATAGAATTACGTCAGATCGACTATTTCTGACTGTAAATCCTTACTGGAATAAAAGCAATTCTGAATGGTACAAAAATATGCCTTATGGAGTAAATGAGATTGGAAAATGGACCAAACAATCTGCTGAAAGAATAGGGCTTGATACTCTGACAAACAAAATCACGAATCATTTAAATCGATCAAGTGCTGTATCAAATCTTGCTAAATCAGGTGTCCCGGAAGAACAGCTCATCAAAATGACTGGACATGCAAATGCTAAGTCATTAGGCCCTTATTTACAGTTAGACGAGGAACATCATGCTAGTTTAATAAACAACCTGAGACCTGGACCTTCTGGAATCCAAACTACAAGAGATATAAACATAAGGCAAGAAAATTTTACCACTGAAAACATTAATAATAATAATATGCAAAAAAATCTGGTCATAATATAAGTATAACATATAACTATTGCACTTTCAATGTTCAAAATATGTATGTAACTAAAGATCAGTCAAACTCGACACAATATATTTAAATATTTCAATATGTTCTGTTAATTTAAAATGTTTATTGTTTCATTAAATCTTCTATTTCCAATTAAATTGTCCGTATAATGTAGTTGTGTATTAACCTCCCTTAAATACATTCGAGATCATTTTTTGTAAGATAAATACATTTCAAATTGTATTCAAAGTTTATTGCCATTCGGCAAAAAATCTTGAATCAAGGGAAGTAGAAAAAATCGCTAGAGCAAGCTCTCGCTATTTTTTCACTACCTTGATTCTCTATTATTTGCCATGACAATAAAACTTTCATACAATTAAACGTGTATTTATCGATAAAAAAACGATCTCTTATATATTTACCCCCGGTAATTTTTTCGATAATTTTGCTTGTTGATAAGTTGCCATAGTTGCCAGTGGCGGCTTCTCCTTAAGGTCAATTGGTCAATGACCCTCCTAAAATATTCTAATCATAATTTTAATAAAAATATGTTTTGTCCAACAATCTCAAATTTAAAATCTTCAGCGGTCTGCATTCGCAGCAATATTAAAAATATAGTCATGCTGTGCTCGCCTGCAAGCCGGGCCGTAATTCAAATTTACCCTGCACAGCTCTTATGGCTTATGGAGAAATGCATGTAAAGAAGAACAGTGACAGCAGATAGCGAATTCTTGAGTGAAAGTGAGAGTCACCTTTTACTCTTATATCGCTAATACGGTCGACGACCCGATGAATGTTTTGTGACAGATTTGAGTTAATCACACAGGGTAGTTCTTGTGCGAGTAATCTTATCCAGCGATTTTTTGTGTACCTATGTGTAATTTGTTACTATCTCTTTTTTATGTTTTTATTTAATATAAAATTTGTATACGCTGTGAATTTTTGCTATCTATCTTGTGCTACTAAATGAAAAAACATGAAGCATTTAAGACTAGCATTGTTTTTATTTAAAAATTCTACAAGAATTGATAATGTACCTAAAAAAATTAATAAAAATGAGGCAAACCAGTAAAATAATAATACTAAAAATATCAATAAAAAATGATCTGGAATAAGAAAAATATTAAAAAGGCGATCATTCTTAAGGCATCCAAAAATGTTCCAGTTTAAAAATGAATACTATGCGGCGCTAACAGTGTTGCATTCCTTTCTGCCCTAAAACAGAAAATATTTACATCCGACGTCAAAAAGGAAGTAAGCAATAGGTGTCTTCCAAGCCGGTCTGCCACTGATTGATTAGCCGAAGCAGCTTAGATCGAATTAAATGACTTCGTACGAACTAGGGATGCAACGTTTAAACGTTTAACCGCCTGTGTGGACACTTAGGGGAACGTTTAAACGCAAGGCAGATAAGATTTAGATATCATTAAATTTCAGATAAACAAAGCCGTGGCTAGTGCTGGGCGCGCACCGCGTATAAGAGCAAAAGCAATGCGGCCGCTTAAATATTGCAAAACCGTCATGTACTTTTAAAATTTATTGTTTGCATCCCTTTGAGGACTTTCGCCGCCATAGCCGCGACCATCATTCATCATCATCATTTATAACCCAACTTTTAAAGGACGTTTGATTTTTTCTAATTATTGACGTTTCAAAACAATATTGTAATATTAGTAAGTTTCGCGTAGGGTGCGCGTTTAAACGCCGTTTAAACGTTTAATATATGCGTTTAAACGCCGTTTAAACGTTTAATATATGCGTTTAAACGTTTACGAAAAATCGCTAAACGTTAAACGTTGCATCCCTAGAACGAACCCAACCGAATTAACCAAGTGTTGGCAACCGTGTTTGAAAGCAACCCAGAATTCACTCTTCGTTGGTCTGCTCGGTTTGTCCAGAATTTCTCTGACAAATCGAACAGTCCAGCAAGAACCGCGAGGAGGTCAAGAGTGTTGTCTTGCTGGGGATGGGATGGGGAAGGTTTCCAATAACTATGGGAAGGGAAATAATTATTACAAACTTAAGAACTATGCAGGTACCTGCATGCCACTAAAATTAATTAGTCTAAGATACTTAAGCGATAACTACAAATAAGAAACTATAGTTAAAAATAATATTAGCCTTGTTTATAGATCTATAAACAAAACACTTAAATAAAAATGGACAGCTGCGCTCTTCTCCTGAAATTTCAAACACAAAACATGAAATAAAAGTAAACTGTAATTCTGAAATAAAAAAGAAGTTAATTAAACAAACAAATAAAAAAACGATAAACTGAAAGAAAATGCATATAATGCTGAAAAAAATAAAAGGTTATTGGATAAAACAATTAAAAGCAATAAAAACGAAAGCAAAACCTCCCTTTTCATAAAGCAGAAGAAAAATATACTAAATAAACCTCTGGAATGAAAGTAAACATTAAAGCTGAAACAAATTAAAGTTAAATGAAATGTATCAGACCCTAGAAGCAAAAACAGATAACTGTATTTTCCTGAAATGAGAAGCGGATTAATTGTTAGTTGTCACAAATTAGGTGGACAAAGATAGCTGAAAGAAAAGCACAACGTTAATATCAAAAAAAACATATTGATTCCGAGACAAAAACTGAAAGAAAATATATACATACATTTATTGATGTTACATTGAACAAAGTAAAACATAAAGCAAAACAAAAATATATATGCATATCGAAAAATATGATTCCCGCTAAGTAAACCTGGAATAAAAGTATACATTAATGCTGAAACAAATTAAATATTATAGGTACCTATAATATAGCAAATTGTATGTCAATTGAATCGAAATAAATGCTCTATTTAACAAAATATAAACATAAAATGGCGTGCATAAGAAAAGTAAAGTTGATGACCTTACCTAAATCCCAAAAACAAAAAGTTTTTTTGTAAATCCATGAAGGTGTTTTTTGGCCATAACTCGGATAAAATTTTACTGCTGTTAACTTTTCTAATAAGTGCGATATCCTTCCCATGATGGCCCTCGAAAAAGAATCGACCCTGTACTTTTATATATCCTCTTAAAACAAAGAAAAACATCAATACTTTTGTAAATGTTACACAATAATCCAGAAAAAAAATAAAATACAAAATTAATGCTGAAAACTTCATTAAACGAAGAAAAAGAAAAAACAAGATAATTGCAAGCAACATACCCGTTATTTTCCTGAAACAGAAAAAAATAGGTACGTACCTCTGAAATAAAAGTAACCGTTAATGCTGATATATAAACAACATAAATATCAAACTTTAGAAATGAAAATCATTTTCCTGAAACAGTAAAATATGTTGATTGATAATGTAACGACTTACTTTTGAAATAAAAATAATTCTTATGTTGAAAAATAAACAAAATAAGTAACAAACTCTAAAAGGGAAAATAAGTACCTATTTGCATCCCCCTGAAACAAAAGGCAGAATTGAGTACCTACTATAGTTTTTGCATGTCATAAACAAACACTGAAAAAAGGATAATATTAATTCTGAAACAAACAAAAGTTAATCCAGTGAAATGAATATACAAAAGAAAAATGTACGGAAAAACTATCCTGTTTTCTGAAACAAAAAATAGATTAATAAAACAAATCCATGCCAAAAATTACTACAAGCGTACCTTGAATTTATCCTGAAAGGGTGACACACACTCGAATAACACAACACACATTTAGAATAATTTGGTACCCGATTCACTGAAAAACCGATATTTTTGGAGAGAACATACTGCGTAACATTTTCCCCAATTTTTAATAAATGCGCAATAATAGAAATAAAGAAAAATATTAGCGATACAAAAGAATAATGACTGACCTTGCCAGCTACGATCCGACGCTCCGATGAGACAAGCTGTAACAAGAAAAAAACAAAATATAATAAGTAAGATATAAACATGGCAGTTTTTTAAAAAATCAATACAAAAAGTGTTGTAAATATAATACAAAATTTAAGAAGACACTTACATCGTAACCAGCTTACGTTACGATCCAAAATCCAGTTCCAGGAGGGGGCACTTAATTTTAAATTAAATCACGATTTCTCTAATCTCTACGCGAAACCGAGCCGTTTGCTTTCCCGAATACCGGATTCACGCACCCACTTTTGATTTTTAAAATATTTGCATTCATTTCATTTAATATTTACCTGTTTTCTCAGCACTAACTGGTAACACCCACTGTATACTTGATAAATTGATAAATTAGTTATGCCGCAAAAAATATGATTTTTATATTTTTCATAATAACGCTTTGAGATGGATTGGTTTTTGCACTGGTACATTAATTAGCATAGATTCTTCAAAATTAAGCAAGATTTTAATGGTGGTCCTCGAATTTGTACCGTGACAAAATTAAATTACAATATTGTAATATTTATGTCAATAAAAAAAATATCCCTGACCTTGCCGGATATGATCTCATTCCCTCCACGAGATACAGCTGTAACAAAAGAAAAAAATTAAACATTCGAATAGGGCACTGATGGTGTTTATTCTTTATTCTTAAAGTGCAGTGAATTATAAACAGACGCATTAAAAAGCCAATAAAATACAAATTTGCCCAATATCTAATTTTGAGAATACCTGGCACCTACATAATATGTCTTATCAGTTACCTATCAATAAGGTAAAATTATTTACATGCAGGTAATTTTCTGTAAAAACAAAGTTTGGGCAAGTTCTGGATGGCAAAATAAGAGAAATTCTCTAAAAATGGTATGAAATTACAGCAAAAATCCGAATTTTGAAGGTGGAATATGTAAACAAATGTGGTTTGTGAACGTGAACATCCTGTATAGGTACATCAAAATAATTTTATCAGAAGCTTCGCGGACATCAAAATAATTTTATCAGAAGCTTCGCGGGGTTCTCCATAATATACACGTAAAATTTCATGTTTGTTTCTTGAATAGAATCAGATATATGAACCGACTGAGCATTATATTGGCCCACCGTGTACAGGTCAAAATATTTCTTTTCAGATTATTGAGCTAAATAAAAATACGCAACTTTTATCTGAATTTATTAAGAACTGAAAAAAAGCAATCCTTTCCAGACAAACACAAAAAATTCAAACAATGTGATTTGATGCAAAAAACATTGAAAATATTTGCTCGAAAAGAATGCGTCATTTTCAAAACAAAAAGTGGCTGATGATTTTTAGTAGATAAAAATTCTTACATCACACCAAGCCGCATCCTAACTCCATATCCAAATTCCACTCCATTTCGGTCACTAAGCACACTGTCCACACTTAAATAATAAATTCTTTCGATTTTCGATACGTAATTTCGTTAGAATCTGGCACCATTATTCACTTTTCGGCAGAAAACCTCGTTTGTAATTTCCGAGCAAACGGCAGTTGATTCGAAAACTTAAATTAATGCACGCAGACGCAAGAACATGCGATCGTTGAAATTGCGCTAAAGTTATTATTTACAACACACAATAATTATTAATTATTATTTGTTATAATATTATATGCAGACGTCCGCACACAATCACAGTAGACGATAAACTGAAGGTGCATTATGTTTAAAATAAATGAGAACGTTTTTGTATAAAAACAATTGAAAGAATTGGTTGGCTCACTCAGGCAGTTTTTGTACATTTTATGCTAAAAGAAAAGGAAATATTTCTGCCAGTAGTCAAGGAAAAAAATTGACCAACTTGAATACTAATTTAAATTGATAGGCTTTTTATGCCGATTATACCTAGGTACAAGAACACTTCTGGGAGGAAAATTCAGATTTATTCCAAGAACTGGGTGTAAAACATGAAATTATTAGGTTATTAAGTGGTTAAAAATGTCCCCTTTTCGGAAATTATATTGTTTATGCAAGTAGTCTAAAAAATAGGTACCTGCCTATCCTTTACAGGGTGCACCACCTAAACGTATGTATTTCTTCTGTTGCACCTTTTTTTCTTTATTATACACTTTACAGAAAAATATTGAATGAGAAACTTCTTGACTTTTGATTCTCTGTTATACGCTTCTCGGATTCAATGAGCTGGAATATTTGCGAACAAACATATTTGTTGAAATCTGGAGCCTTGGATAACAATATTCCCTCGTACCTCGTCCAGACCTAACATAAAATAGTAAAACATAAAATTGTTTCAGCAGCATTAAAAATAGTTCAGATTCCGCAGCTAGAGATATTTTGGATCATAAACAGAATGAAAGTAGTGTGAGTCTAATAGAGGAAAGGCTAAAATAAAAAATAGGTTAAATGAAAGAGGGAAACAAAGATTTAAGGCGATCAAGTGGGAATTTATTCGGAAATGTAGGAAAGCAAAAAAACAATGGATCGATAATAAATGCAAAGTAGGAAAGTCTGATGAAGCATATAAAATATTTAATGTAATATAAAATAGATGGCTTGCAGGCAGAAATCTTAAGTACGCAGGTCAAGAGGTAGTAGATCGTTTATTTAAATACCTGACAGGCGAGATTCCAGAAGATTACAAACGGAACATCATACTAGCTTTGCCAAAAAGGAAAGGCGCGGATAGGTGCGAAAATTTTAGAACTATCAGTTTAACTAGAATTGTGCAAAGAAGGATGGAGAAAAGGGCGGAATAAATATTAGGAGAAGATCAGTTCGGATTTAGACGAAATAGAGGAACGCGCGAAGCCATTCTAGCTTTACGAGTAATTATAGAAAAAACAATAGAAAAGGGAAAGATCGTGTATTCAGGATGTCCCAGAACAACGGGGCAATATTTCTGGAGCATATTATATAGTTTGGTTCAAAATAACACTTAAAGTATGTATTCTTTCGTGAATCGCAACGAAATTGCGAAAACACATACTGAATCGTAACTCGTAACTGTGTACGCCATTCTAATTTCACTTAATCCTTGTGTATTTCTAAATATAACCATTTGTTGTTTTTATAAACCGTGAAATGTGTAGCTTTCAACAGCTTGATTGGACTGTTGATGGACGAGGATTTACAAAAACGGGAAATGAACCTAATACCACATATTTCGTTCGTTTGGTGTACTTAAACACTTGTTACTCAGTTATCTGTTGAATTATAGTGTTGACTGACAAGAACAACCGAAGTTTGTCAGAAACATGTTTCGAGATAGTGGGCTTATCTCGAAAGTATTATTTTTAGACTCGGTTTGTTGAAAATTAAAAATGAATGGTGTTATGTTTTCAGTGGTTATGATTATTTTCAGAATTTTCGTTACTTTATTTAGGTAGTTTTTTCATTTATGCAATTTTTATCACTTATACTACATTCTTTTATTTGGCCAACCTTGAATAAAGTACAAAATTAACAGACTGTATATCTTTAAAAGCATGGGTAAATGTTTGTTTGAATAAAAGATATGTATGTAATAACGTCCCCCATTAATAAAATATAGTAATCTGTTTGGGGCTGGGAACTAATTAATCTCAAACAGCTTCTGCCTGGTCCATAGTAATGAGTCGAGGGATCCTTTCACGTATTCCTGGAACCGTCAGTGCGGCGGATAGATCACAGGAGCATAACGTATATATACACTTCGTTCCTATATATTATGGTTGGTTATTGCTTTTGAAAACGCAATTTCACGCTACGATGAATATCGGAATAGTTAGTCTATTGGTAGACGCACCCACAAAATACAACCACATCAATGATACAAATTGGTTTTGTTTAGATCCGCCATTTGCATGATAATAACCTACTGTTTTGTTTTATTACTACACGGAAAAAAATAAGTGGTTGACACAACCACAATTGGAGTACGCACATTCACAAATTGTGGGTAAATAGGGGACACCAACAATGTATTGCCACTCCAACTTTAAAATTGTGGTTGTATGAATTTGTTGCTTCAAAAACACAATAATATTGCTACTTCAATAGTTTTTGAATAACTTTAGCTGCTGCAACTGTTCGGTGGTGCTTTGTCGTCCGTTTGTTGTGGGTGTACCACAATTACATTTTGTTAACGCATCTATTAGTAGATAAATTTCGCATAAAATGTATTGTACTACCAATAAACAACTATTATACCATCAATAAAAGTGGTGGTTTTAACTTAAAAAATGTCTGATGCTTAAGCATTCAGCAATTGGAACAGCTATTGCAGTTTATATACTGGAGGCAACCATAAGTTGCTGCACCCTTTTAATAAAAGTGAAATAGCCAAAAATTGTGGTTAGGGATGCTGTTCGGTACAGTACCCTGAATCACAAATTATTGGTAGATTATAGGTATTTTATTTTATTCGTTATAACTACAGGGAGTTTAGAAACTGGCAGAGATAGGCACTAAGCTAATTGGGTAAAGAACTGCAGTTTTTTGAGCTGAACAAATAATTTTACGAGCTTGAAACGCAAAATAGAAAAAAATTGTCAAAGAAAGTTATGACGAAAGTTGTTCGAATGAGCAAACGCCACATTGTACCAGTCCTGATTGGGAAATAATGCAAACTTATTCATTTTTAATATTTCCTAAAATCTTATTTTTTTTACTTATATCTAGTATCTAGTAGCATAGAAAAAATTTCAAAGATTTGAAGTCTGTTCATTAGGCTTAAAAAACTGCACTTCTTTCCCCATTTAACCCACATTCTATCTCTGCCAATTTCCAAGATACCTGTTGTTATAATGAAAAAAACTCACCCTGATTAATTGTTTCTACTGCAAATCATTTATAAAGCTGAAATAAAAAAGTGTGTTTAAAATATATACAGGTGTCTAAAAAGTGTGCAAAATAAAGAAAACTTTTATTATTCATTTCTCAGAAAACTTTATTCTCCATAAAAGTTGATGCTTAGTATCTGCTAAACGTAAAATGACTATATATGTCAGAAATTAGGAAGAGTTGTTAGTAAGTGACATGTTTAAGCTTTTTCAGTTTTGAAAGTTAATTTACGTATTGGTTTGTTGCAAACTCATTCATGTGTTAATTCAAAAATTTAATCCGATCGATATTACAAATTACAGTTTTTTGGTATCTTCAAAAATTAGTGTAGTTGCTCTTGCGTATTATGATGATAATGCTACCGACACTCTAGTTAACAACTCTGCCTAATATGTTTAACTTAGGTTTAGTAACTAGCATTAACTTTTATGCAAAATAGAATTGATCCACAGTAATAGTTTAAAGCCGAACATGTTCACACAAACCACCACCAGCAGCAACTAACCGGTGCTTTATGCTGTTATCTACGTTAGAAAATTCTTCACAAATTGTGGTTGACGTTACCATGGCGAATTTACGGCCAACTTCTATTGTGTTAAGATTTCGTGTAAAGTTGTTGGATCATCAATAGTATGTTATGTATCCTAACAAAAAATTGTTGTATGAATAAACTTCGTACGTTGTTTCTATTACATATTCGCTCTTGGAGTTTTAATATTATTAAATATGATATTTATAAAGTACACTGTACGAAGCTACTATTTTGTGGAACGCTGCATAAAAAGTTCTTTTGCTATTCTAACTATAAAATTGTAAACGTTTGTAGTGTTTCCGCAAATACGAGTGGTGCAGTAAAAATGACATTTTTTGTAAGTGTATTAACTATTCTCACTATTTGCTAAAACATTTGAAGCTATACACAAATTTATTCTTAATATACAAATAGAGCATGTTTGCTCTTATAGATAGGCCATGTATACAGGAACCATTATTATGATTGCGAAGTCAACAATAATTCAACAATTCAAAAAATGTTAACCCAACAATAAGATTTTTTTCCGTGTATGCATTAGATTACGGACAATCGATGGAATAGGCAGCGCCAAGGGCTTATGCAAATGCTCCACTGTCAACCCCGATTGACCAACTGAAAAATACTAATTTTTAATAGAAAGGTTCGGCTTATGCATAGTTTGTTACAAAATGTCTTCAGATATTGTTCATCTCTCCATTTCTCACTGAACAGAGAGTTATTGGTATAATAATTGTGGATTTTTAAACTTCTCAGCCAATACTTAATAAATTATTGTGACAGTGCACCTATCTTGTAAGTGAACGTTGTCTAGGTCTTCTTCCTCGCCACTTCAACACACTATGCAATTCCAGGGCCACCATTGGGACCTCGCTTATTTAAACCAACAGAGGGGGTGGTTAAATTGGGTGATTTTTGATCTTGAGAAGCTGATCTATCTTAAACATTACGGTAGTTGATGACGGGAATATGGAGAGGTAGAAGAATAGCAAGTTTTAGATGTGGGAACAAATTTAGGGGGAATTTTTATTGGGGGGAGGGGTTGAGGAGGAGAGCAAATGTAGATTGCGCCAAGCGGAAGATGAGGTAGCAGAGCAAATCTTGGAAATATGTATGGAAATTCAAAGGGGGAGGAATTATAAAAGGTACTGAAAGAAGGTAAGAAGATGGGGGAGGAGTGGAATGGATGAGAAGACTGGAAGAAAGGTGGAAGTGCTTGGAGGAAAGAGTATATATCTCCTAGTTCTTGTCCCGCATTTAAGATTCCCAAATATTCTTTTCACCCGTTTGCCTTTTCCTCTCTTCCTGCTTTGTTTCTAATTTTCTTGCTGCTATCCAATTTCTCTGAAATTTCTCCTAATTATTTTATGCCCTTCGGTAGTTTTACCAACTCTGAACTTATCTTTTACTTCTTTGCATTTATTATTAATCCACTGTTCTTTCGCTTTCCCACATTCCGAATAATCTCCTAATGCTTTCAACCAGAGGATCAATTTATTTAATATATGAAATCATGAACATTCAAGTGTTGAATTACGTCAATAAATGAAAGATTTGTATTGAAGAAATTAAGGCTTTCAATACACAGGCATATGTGGTTTCCGTTTTCCATTCTACAACATGTACAATTCTGTGCCTAGCATTTGCGGTGGCGCGGTTAACAGAATCTTCGTTTCCCATCTGCAGCTCATTGGCACACATAAATATAAATTGTGTCAGTGTTTCCTGCTATGGAATTGTCTAATATTACTTATAAAGTGTGCTCGGTAGAGGAGCTGCATATAAACGCTCGTTAACTGCCTTGACAGTCCTCGTTTGTCAATGCCAGAATCATTTAAGTACTGTATTTATTACGGGGGAAAGCAGGACGATACAAAAATGCTAAAAAAGATAGTTTTATGAGACAAATTCCGCGTTCCAAAGGTTTAGAGTTTTATAGCCCAGATTCTTGGGGTTTAGTTATCCTCGTCGAAAATAAAAGATGGTTTCATATTCCATAAAAGTTGGCTGCTGATCTAGGTACATATTTCAAATATTGTAATGGAATAGTCCTTCATTTCTGTCTAAATGGTTATTTTTAAAATCACAGGACTTCCTCAACAGCAGTCTGGTTCTAATTTTCATTATAAGCAATGAGGATAAAACAAGAACCCGAAGCATACGTAAATGAGTTTGTCCCTGGAATCAAATACAATACAATTTTCAAAAAATTGTATCGCACAATTCATATTATGCAAAGTTAAATTTGTCTATGAAAATTTCCTAGACACTGCACATCGAAGAAACATGATGGTTTCCTAGGAAACCAATAGGAAACGGTAAAGAAATACTGGAAATAGGTGGAGAAAAGTTGGAAATAGAAAGGGAAATAAATAAGAAATACTGGAAATGCCCAAGTAACAATTAAAACGCCAGTTGCTGCTTCAAAAACAACATGGGGTCTAAAAACAAACTTTGACAAAACTAAATATTTAGTTGTAAATGGTAAAGGAGAAGATCTAATTTTAGAAGGACACGTTATAAAAACTGCAACTACTATAAATATCTAGGGGTTGTAATGTCGGACGAGGGCAACAGCCAACAGGAAATCGTAAACAGGACTGTGCAGGCAAGACAAGCTACATAAAAACTAAATGCCACCTTATGGACGAAACACAAATGATACCAAAAATAGAATATAAATATGATACAATATGTAAGTAGTATTCCAACATAATATGGTGCCGAGAGCTGGAAGATGACAAAGAGGGGTGAGGCTAAGGTCCTGGCAGTTGAAATGGACTATCCCCGAAGAAGTTGTGGCCTCTCCAGATTGGATTGTGTAAGGAACGATGAAATCAGAAGACGAATGAGCAGAGAAAAAGCTGTAGTAGATGTAGTGAATAGGAAGAGATTGGTTTGGCATGGACACATCAGAAGGATGGAACAAGACAGATGGCCGAGGAAAGTATGGGAATGGATTCCGGCAGAGAAAAGAAAACGGGGACGACCA
Organism: Xestobium rufovillosum; assembly: GCA_963966045.1. NCBI lineage: Eukaryota > Metazoa > Arthropoda > Insecta > Coleoptera > Ptinidae > Xestobium > Xestobium rufovillosum. The sequence continues at coordinate 44,785,549 of OZ014492.1, read as the reverse complement.
CCTAGTTGAGATAATGATGTCAGAGAGGCACGAAATATAAAGGTAAATGAATGGGATATTGTAAAGAAATACTAGTGCGAAATACTTACAATATACAATGTTCTGCTTGCCTGATATAATTTCTCTCCAGACCCAGCTTCACTTAATTCAGTTCCACTCCAGAAAACATTACGTTTACAGCACCCCCATTCTTCACTTCTCATTTGGAACCATAATGGTTAAAGTCTGCAGCATGCATCATCAACAGTTCAGATTAAATTATATCCGAGCCGAGTTTCTCCAGTATCCTGAGCATCGTAAAATCTCCATATAAACTCTGCAGAGTACACTTCGTGTCTCGTTCACTAGATGAATAAACAACGGGCGCCATGCTAGATATCGACCTATAAAAGTAAGACCCAAGAAAATAACTTTAATCCGGCAAACAATCCCTGCCGGCACTTCTCGGCGGGTTTTAGGGGTAGCTTCGCATCTACCTGAGCTTTTAAGTGAAAAATCTAATTTTCTGTTTCGGCTTTTTAGGAAAGCACATCGAACTAAGATCAACTCCTAACAAGAAAGTGAATGAAAATACATAAAGAGCCTGTAAAGTTCTGCTGTCTTATTCCAGATTCTATCGTTTCACTTTGGCTCGTTCTTTTCTAAATTGCTTCACATAAAAGGTGTTATACATTATTTGAAACATTCTTTTATCAATTTGACGTATCGTGCTATCAACAAATGAATACAGTGAGGTCCAAGAATCATGACTAGAACAGTATTCTTCTAAGATTACAAAGTTTGAACATTTAATTACTGTTCTGTCCCCTTTTTGCCCCCAGAGTATCAATCTGAGCAATGGAGCGTGCCCGTTTAACATACAAAACGGAGTGCCCTGTTTATAAGCGCTGCGGGATAAAAGCAAATAGAAACGTTCTAAAAAATTAAATTCCATTTCCGTTTGTTTCAGACTCGGCCCCGGGCTGCAGCAAAGTCAGTTATCCCAGCAGATTCCGAGCGGGGCTAACACACTACAAGGGGGGCCGCAACAGCAATCGCCCCTGGTAATGCCGGTTTTCCCTTTGCGACCCGCTCCGACGTCGCACACTTCGCATTATTCTCCTTATTCCCCGTCCAGGTTCCACATAGACAAGAGGTGCCAACACCGATGCTCTTGGAAGTGCCTCAGCATTAGTTTAATCTTACTTTCTGTTGCCCTTACGGCCATGTTAGCCTATTTTGCAGGTATGTATCTCGAAGGAATTCTACCGATTTGACATAGTTATAATAACGACTAATCAATCAAGTTTGATTTGAGGACCATGGGCCCCGATCAGTTTTGTGAATATAGTTTTGGTATAACGTAATAGTATACAGTGTGAGTAAAAAGTCTGGAACTAATTCGATAAAAAATTCAGGAATAATTTCTGCAAAAAACACTCGGACACGTCAACCTAATTTTTTTAAAGTGCGCTTGTTATGGTAATTGTCGTTTTTCGATAGTCTTTTGATTTCGTTCTGTGACGTCATCGTCCATTTTCTTAAATGGCTCCACATACTTTTGAAGTCGTAGTTGGATAGTGACTGAAATTACGAATTCAAGGATATGCTACAGTGTGACATTGACAATGATATTTTTCGAAATAATCAAGTTTAAAGTAAAAACAAAGACTCGCAAAAAAATAAGTTAGCCATGGAATATTGACAGTTTAGCTGACTGGAAACGATGTATATTTGATAAAATAACATTAATTAACTAAAAATAACAGTTAAAGTTAACTGTTATTTCATAATACCTAATCAACTATTAATATTACAAAATAGGTAACTAACAAAATTATGAAATAACAAACGGAAACCCACAAAACAATGCTGAACTGTTAGAACTTAATTGGAAACTTAATTGTTTTCGTTTCTAATCAATTAAACTATCAACATTCCATGGCTAACTTATTTTTTGCGAGTTTTTGTTTTTACTTTAAACTTGATTATTTCGAAAAATATCAACGTCAATGTCATACTGTGGCATATCATTGAATTCGTAATTTCAGCCACTATCCAACGACTTCAAAAGTATGTGGAGCCATTTAAGAAAATGGACGATGACGTCACAGTACGAAATCAAAAGACTATCGAAAAACGACAATTATCAAAAAATATGCACTTTGAAAAAATGATTCCTGAATTTTTTATAGAATTAGTTTTTACTCACACTGTATAATAATTTCCCTAGGTTTAAGTCTCATTAAAATTCTTGTTACTATTCAACTTTTACCTATGACATTTTTCTCAAAATTTATGTTCTATACGTTATTCTACAAAAGTTTGTTTTCGTTATCACTAAAACGGCAGTTTTGATAACATTGTTACACCACAATCCGCACCAGCAAGTTCTTGCGATTTATCGTTTTGTGGAAATGTATTTAAATAATTAGGTACCTAGGATGTCATGAGATTGAATTCTGGCCAATATCTTTTAAATCAAGCAAAATATAAAAAATTGCCAAAAGTAGTAAAAGTTGAGTAAGGAATCAAAAGTTCCAATCTATAGTCAATGGCGTTGTACGGAGAAGTGCGGGTGTGGTAAATGGTACGCGCGGACTCTTAAAAATAGCACCCAATAATCTGACTCAATGTAATTGCTATAAAATGCTGCTTATTGTCGATAAAATCATGTGTACCAAATATTAAAATATCTTACTTAATTTAGAAAATTGAGGATCTAAATTGAAATACTGTATCTCAGAAATTGTGGATAAGTTTATTAAAAAAAAACCCATTATTTTTTCGAGTTCTGTCGATTTCCGAAGCCTTGATCATTAAATTTCGATGACACTTTATGGCAATAATATTATAATAAATCTTCATCTTCCCAAATGCGATCTGCATCCTTGTTTGTTCGAGACACCCTGTTGCACTGACCACATTGGATTGAGCAGTGTTTGTCTGCTGGCAGGAACACACCCTTCCACAGCAAATGAGTGACATTAGGGACAAATCGGGTGCCTTATTCTGTATGCCAGAGCAGGTCCTATGTTCATCACTCATAACATACCATCCTGATTCTGTTGAACATAGATCACTATTGATCCATTATTGTTCTACCTGGTGAAATACACGCAATACATGTTGCTTTCCAGCACCTGCCTACGGATACAAAATGTTTAGATGAAGTGCAATGCAAGAGATAATTGTGCAACTTTTTTCTTATCACTTATATAGGATTTGTATATTTTTATTTTTTCTTGAAGTATTACCAGATTTAAAAGATGTTACCACTTATTTCGATTTTCCATTGAGAACCCAGAGGAGCTCAGGTGGAAGGAGTGTATTAAATTGATTCGGACTAAATCTGGTAATAACATTATATTTTGAGGAAAAATAAAAACGTTCAAATCCCATTTAGGTGGTAACATCTTTATGACTAACCCTGCATAGCTCGTACCCACAAATTTCGACACATCAACTTTAAAGCTTTACTGTCCAGCACAAACACTTACATCATACTGTTATTTTTTACATTCCACCATAAGCTTCAATTTCTTGTCGACTGCAGAGGTCAGTTATTTCCACACTCTGTAGAATAAACTTCCTTCTTCAACAAAAAAATTGCTTCTCTTCAAGGTTTCATACCAGGAAAGTTTTCCCTTCTTGTTACGGTCGGGCGTGGTATCGCATCCAGACAGAGCATAAAATGCAAGTACTGATTCCTTGACATTTCCATTATAAAGTTGCAGTTTCACAATATCGGTGAATCGATGATCATTTCCCTTTTTCCGTTTACGAAAGAATCAAACATCCATACTTGAAGAATATGAAGAAGGACAAATACATCAGTGCCATCGCTTACCACAACAATTGTATTCTTAGGCCCCGGAATATTAATTGCAGTTTTCGATATTACCGTACCTGTGCTTGAATTGCAGCAATGGTAACGTCCTTGAAATGACTGATTAATTTGCAGATAAATATATCTTTATTTGAATTATTCAAGAAACATTCAGATTGCTCTGGATAGTTGCAGTAGTCATAGTCAATAGATCAACAACAGCTGCTCTACCAAAACCTCGTCGTATTTGTTCCTGCTATTTTGTAGTTTTTTGATTATAGTCATCGAACACGACAATAACATTTTGTCAGTAATGAAATTTTACATACGTTTCGTACTGAGAGCATATTTCAGAAAACTGACAGGCTCTCGCCATACATGCAACAGATTTCCTCCATCTTTCACATATTTTAAATTAATTTTGCCAATAATTTCATGTATTGGACTTATACTAGGTATAGGATTATAACTATAGGATAGTTTTCTTAATTACTCGCCCTGAAAGAGAGCCATTGGAAAAGTTAACATTTCAAATTGCAAACATTATTTTACAACCGCAGAGACATTGTGCGACATCTTCAGAGCCCAGATTGTCGATCAATTTCCAAGGTCTTCCGACGCTCGGATTTGTGGGACTTTTTGCAACACGTTTTACATACCTATAACAAACATCGTTTCTCCAAAAAAACAGCTTTAGGTTAATTAATTCCTATTTCGAACTGTTTTTGCCCTATTTTGCCTGGCCTATGGACGGCTCAGTAAATCGGCATATCTACAGATACCATAGTTAGATAGGATGGATAGGACGACGAGGACCGATGGACTGGCCAGCACGATCACCCGATTTAACACCGCTGGGCTTCTTGTTGTGTGGTCATTTAAGACCGCGTGTTTACATTAATAATCCTAATAATTTAGACGATTTGAAGCAAAAGATCCGTGCAGAAATGAACAGAACTAGCCAACCAATGAAAGTTGTTTTTGGGAGACAATTTGAACACTGTCGTGTGTATAGCGCAAGGTTTCATTGTCCTATTGTTTTATTATTTTATTTCCGTTAAAAATAAAATTTGTGTTTTTAAACTTTATGTGCATATATTTCTCCAAAAAATTGTTATTCGAGATACTGCAAAGTTTCTAATTTTGGAATTGACATATCCGAATCCAAAGAAAAAATACTGAGGTTGTCATTTAACAAATATGATGACGTCATAGCGCAAATGTGCGGAACTGCAGAAAATCAAATTGCCCTGTTTATTAGTCTGCTATTTTTGCATATAATTTTGTGTTTCCATCATCCCAGAAGATTTTGACGATGGTGAATGTAATTCGTGTTTTTTCTTTTGCGCCCTTACGAACTGTTATCTTGTTGATCCACCCCAAGAATTTGCAAAAGGAAGTCTTATAAACCAGGAAGTAGTTGACTCTGTAACCCCCGACGAAATGGGGTATGTGTACCTCGAAAACTTTCCACTCGGGCGCCATCAACTCATCTGCGCGTGAAAATGACAGCGCGCACCTACATAGTCTACAACCCTTGGAAAATACCGCAGCCTGTGCACGTCCATAAAAAGAAAAAGTGCCGCAAAAAAGTTCCCTAATCGCAATACTTTTTCCCACTACCTCTCGCCCTCAAGTTCGTAAATTTCACAAGGAGTTTTCAATTACGGGTTCTGTAAATAAAAACCAGTGAATACCTATCTTTCCGCTGATTGGAAAAGTAAGCAAGGTTATCGGGAATGCTTAATTAGAATCGATAAGCAATTTTGTTAGGGGTTTTTCGGGCACTTCGGATTTATTTGGTTAAGGTTCGTCTTAAGTTTGGAAACGCGTCGCCGAATCATTTTCAACAATATTTTTGTCATTTACTTTTCCCAATGCGAAGTAATTTTTGCTGAACCTGCAATTTGGCAATAGTAGAAAACGTGTTAACATTTTGTCTTGAATCTTGATATTAGTTTTTCTTGCCTATTCATTTGCTAGAACGCAGAGCTCTATAAAGTTATAAATAGCGACTTCCTACCCTTGTCTTTTTATAGATAAAAGAAGACTATAAAGAAAGCCATCCAGCATGTTTTGTTTTATAGCAAATGTAAACATACTTACTTGCAGACTTCTAACTTACACTGTCAAGTAGTGATAGACATCTAACCACTTAGGAGCAGCCTGAGAGGAGACGTATGAGAATAAACAAACTGCCTCTTTGGCATGCTCTCTTGTTACATCTAGATTTATTTTCACAAAACAAAACATATATTTTACTTTGCTACTGGAGAGTAAAGAATTAAGAGAAGTCTTAATCAATGTAATTTTTTGTAGCCGTCAGCTCAATGAAACCAAATATGGACCCATCAAGTTGCATTTTGGTTCAGGACGTCAAAGACGCTAGCCACGATCAAATAACCCAAGGATCGTCGTCGACACAGCCGCCTACAGAAGGTAGGTAGTGTATTAATATCTCTAGCTTTGGTAAAACTTAAAATGACTTCTAAAGAACTTCTTTTGCAATTTTCCTTGAATATCGAAAAAGTATAAAGCTGCTCATGTTTGTTTTATGAGATGCAAAAGATATACTTTGGTATATGGTACTTAGTTCTATTCCATTAAGCAGTTTAGTGTTTCAGAATTTGTGAAAGTTAAGGTTTAGAAGTGTTTAATAGGACATTTCCTTAAATCTTCTACCTACTAAAACTAAATGGTAAATGTAGATTCTATGTATTTTAATGGCCGTAGTCATCGAAACTAGCAGATATGTGTTAATGCCTATTTTCGACTACCTTTTGCTGTTGAAGCTACAAAAAACTTGAAATCAGCTGATCCTTGCTTGAAATACGGGAATGTTAACCAACATACCTAAATTATGTAGGTTTTTAATATGTAGGGGAGAAAATCAATCAAATTTTTTAAAGAAAAATGATCTAAAAGACAGATGCGAATTTTTCTGCAATGTATAAATACCGTCAGTGGCGTAACTATAAATGTTTGGTCGCTCCATGCTTTTTTAATAATAATAATAATAATAATAATAACATTAAACGTCTTTATTGTGACATTACAATAGAAAACAACAGAGAAAAAAAACATTTTCAATGCCACAAAGGGCGAAGTTCAGCACATGCTGTTCTTCCACTTAACCCCAATATAATAAAACAATTAAAAGAAGCAAGAACAAGTGTATCTGGCTATAGGGCTACGAAAAACTAATTAATGCGGTAGAATAGGAAAGAAGAACTAGAAAAAGGCGAAAGTAAACGGCAAAGAAAAGTAGAAAAAGCAAGAGAAAAGGAAAAAAAAACAGCAAATAGAGACAATTACTGTAGTATTTATATTTATTGTTCATTGTTCAGTTAGAAGGATCTGCTTTACCTTTTTGCGAAACTTAAATATGGTAAGCCTGGTTTCTCTTGACAGTTTGTTATAAACATTACTAATATTGTAGGAGAAAGATCTTTCAAACAATGCAGACTTATGCAAAGGCGGAGTAATAAGAGATTTTCTACGTATGTTGAGATTATGTACATCAGTTCGATAACGAATTTTGTTATACAGATAGGGCCGGCAGCCAGTAGTAACAATTCCGTGAAAGAAAACACATGAATGCAGAAAACGCCTGTTAAACATGTTAAGCCAGTTTAGTTATTTAATTTTAGAATATATATGATCCCTTCTACGCATACCACATATCAACCTGGCACACGAATTCTGCACCACCTGTATCCTTCGAGACGTATCTGCATCAATGCAAAATCCATATAATACATCACAATACGCAAAATGCGACAAAACCAACGAATCACACAACAACCGAATTGTAGATTTTTGCAAAAAATCCTTGCTTGCATATATAAGTTTTAGATTGCAAAAAGCCCTCTTGACACAATTTTTTATATGTGTTTTAAACCTCAAATCCACATCAATTGTAACACCAAGACTTTTAGACTCATCAACACAGTTTAAAATTTTATTACCAGCTTTAATTCTTAAAGTGTTAACAAGTTCTTTGCGAATTGAAGGTTTTCCAAACAACATCAGTACAGACTTTTCAGGATTGATGATTAAATTGTGGTCAAGAGAAGCCTGGATTAATAATGACAAATCCTCGTTAATGCGATCCGTGGCCTGCACAATATCTACCGGTGAAAATGTATAGTAAATTTGCGTATCGTCTGCATAGCAATGCACCCTGGAATATAATATGCATGAATACAAATTCGAAGTATAGATAGAGAACAGAAGAGGGCCAAGGATGGTACCCTGTGGAACTCCTCTGTCCAAGGTGCTATCCAGGGAGCAATTATCTTTAATTCGAACTATTTGCTTCCTGTTGGTTAAATAACTAAGAAAGAAATCAATTACACCTTGGCTAAAACCGATATATGATAAAATTGATAGCAAAATGTGATGATTTATACAATCAAAGGCTTTAGAGTAATCCAAAAGAATTAATGCAGTTAACTTATTATCATCCGTGGAAAGTAAAATTTCATCAACAATTATGTGTAAGAGCTGTAGCGCAACTATAGTGTTTTCTGAAGCCCGATTGGAAGGAAGGAATAATGTTATAAATATTTAAGTGTTGTAAAATTTGGTTATACACTACCCTCTCTAGCACCTCGGACAAAGAAGGTAGGATGCTTATTGGTCTCAAATCTTTATACTCTATTGGCTGACTGATCTTCGCTAAAGGAGTAACATATGATGTTTTCCACAGCTTGGGTATAACACCGCAAGTCAAACAGCAATTTATTAGGTGTACGAGATAAGGCAAAATGCCGGGAAGACAAAGCAAAAGCATCCTAACCGAAATACTATCAACACCAACTGCTTTACTTTTGATGGAATGAATCATGTCTGATACGATGTTTTCATCTACTAATGAGAAGTGTAATTTTTCTGGAAATGGAACTCTACAGTTAGTAGAATAAAACCTCGCCGTAGCCTCCACGTCTCCAACAGGAAAATTTTTAACACAATTTACGAAATAATCATTTATTTCGTTTACATTCGAAAGCTCCGGCGGAATTTCATTCAAACTCCTACCCGAATAAACATTTAGCCTTTTTAATTCTTTCCAGAGATGTTTAGACCCATACACTTCAAGCCTCGACTTTAAATATGCCCTCTTCTCATTTCTGATTGCTGTTAATGTAAAGTTTTTTAGTTGTTTATAGTATTCTAGATGTTCCGTTAAACCAGATGTTCTATACCTAATCAGCGCCTTATCTCGTAATTTCATTAATAGCAGAACATTGTCAGTCAGCCAAGGAGCCTTAGGTTTTGTAATTCTACTGGTTGTGATTGGGGCATGTTTGTCAAATAAATCTAGAATTAATGAATTCAGGAACGAAACCTTTTCATCGATGTCTGAAATATACAAAATATTGTTAAGTGGGAGCAAATCAAGGTCTCTCCTAAAATCATCTGAGTTAAAACGTTTAAAATTTCTGTAAGTTACAAAACCGGCCTCATGTTTAATTTTTGGAATCGTTAATTCGCAGAAGATAAAGTCATGATCAGTTATCAATTGATGGAAATTATGAACGCCGAACTATTACTAGTTTGGCACGTTTGCAATAAAATCTTACTGTACAGACCAAAGAATTTATAATACACTTTCAAACAATGCAAGGCGGTCCGAAACTGTCATGGCGCGATCGCGCATGCGCCTCAGCAATTTTTTTTTATAATGAAAAGCCCTATTTGAAGGTTTTTGATGGGTAAGCTAGAAGAAAACGGTCTAAATTCCGAAATAAATGAAGCATCCAAAAAAGTTCAAGGAACAGTACGAAATTGTTTTGTATTTTTTAAATCCTTCATTTTTAACATCAATGTTAAAAGTAACTCATTTTTAACACTAGTGTTAAAAGTAAATGACTTTGAATTTACATTTTTGAGACTGACAATAAACGTCAAATATTGTATTTTAATAGTGTTTGCATATTGTTTCATAAAGAGGAAAAGTGTCACTTTTTAGTGATGAGTCTGTAGGCGAATCACAAAAAAACACTTTTCTTCCTTCAAACGTTGAAAATATGTTAAGAATTCAAAATAATTAGCTATTTTCTTCAAACGTCAGAAAAACATGACATTTCTAATTTTTTTTGTTACTCAAAATCGTAAAACATCATTGGAAATTCGTCAACCGTCGGCTTGAGCGATAGCAAAAGTAGCTTTTACTGCCTTGGCAGTAAAATTGAACTTTAAGTTCATGTATACAGTCGCGAAATGTCGTTTTTCTGACGTTTGAAGAAAAAATATTTCTTTCTTCAAACGTCAGAAAAACATGACATTTCGCGACTGTATACATGAACCTAAAGTTCAACTTTACTGCCGCCCGTAAGCGCCGATTACACTAATGATGCCGACAGTGGTCGAATTTCCTAGGCTGTTTTCAGATATCTGGATATTTTACGGTTTATCTTGAATAAATTTAATTTTGACGCGAAAACTTGTTACCAGGAGATTCGTCAAAATGAAACCATGAGTCAAGCGAAGCTAGCGACTTTCTATACTGTCATTTTATATGAAAGAATATCCATTTAGCGACAAGTTTGAGTCTAAGAAAATGAAATTTATGTTACATCTGCAACTCTAAATACTACTTTGTCAAAAATATCTACTCAAAGGACAAGTCATGCTTCAGTTACTTCCTTCTTTCAGTCGCAATATTTCTTTCTCCAACTTTAATCTTTTGCTTCTGTCTCCAGGATAACTTCCAAGTTTCACCGTGACAAATCTAGTAGTTGCCTAGAGTCGCAGCCAACACTGTCCAATAAAGGAGATTAAACATTAAAGAGTTTACATTGTTCCAGAGTCTCTCCCGACGAGCACAGCTGAACATTCCAGTGCAACAACGCAGCACAGTTCACTGCAACCGCCGCAGCAGCGAAGCCAACCCCAACCGCAGTGGCCCCCCTTACCCTTGCTCGAACAGCGTGATTTCAACACACTGCACACCGTCACCATTCCACCGTATCAGTTCTGGAACTCGGAGTTTAGAAACAAACAACCCGCCTTTATCCGCTTTAATTTCACACTACCTTGGGGGGCTAATTTTGCGGTATACGGCAGACGGAACGTCGCTCCAACAGTTACTCAATACGACTTCGTGGAGTTCGTTAAGGGTGGAAGAGTCGATCACAGATTGAGGAAGAGAGAAGCGAACGATAACCATGAGAGCGGTTACAAGAGAGCTCACAAGAGCGACATATTAGATAGCATCTCAAGTTCCTACGAAGGGACTAAGAAAATTTTGGCGGATTCGGAGCCCCGGGGCCCGTTTTACGTGCCTCATCAAATAAAAATAGATTATTCCGATAATGCTTCCACTGACCTCCCCCATCCTACGATCGATATAGGCGTCCCTCTAGACCAACACGTTATTTCTAAGCGGGAAGTTGAATCTCAGACTATGTTAGTCAATGTGAGCTTGCTCCAATACTTAGATGCTGGCCGTTGGTTCCTCTCAGTGTACAACGACGAACTCCAGGCGAATAGCGTGACTTTAATTATTTCCGAAGCGGAGGGAGTCAGCACTAGTTGCCCTAACGACTGTTCGGGCAGAGGGTCCTGTTACCTGGGAAAGTGCGATTGCATAGACGGCTTTCAAGGGATTGACTGCTCTAAAAGTGAGTATTTATTGCACAATCTTGTTGCTTTCAGTTCTTCCAACAGATTGCACAGAACGATTTTCTTTGTTCTTAATTTAAATGATCCGAGACTCTTGCTCTCTAGAGAAAATCTTATCTCGGGCCAGGCGATATTGAGTGCTTTTTTAATTCGGTGAGAAAACAGGGCGAAAAGAGAAAGACAGCTGATTATTAATGCCTATTTGGGTCACTCACTTTCCTTTTCTTTTAAGTCCGAGGTTATATTTAAATATAATGAACACGACTTGAATAGTCTTTCCCTTTACACCATTTTGAAAACTCTCAGTTCAAGATCAAAGTTGATGTCCAAAATTCCTTTCGCGGCCGTAATATCACAGCGTTTCCGCATGTAATAATCACAGTGGTTTCCTAGAAAACTGTACTGAACAGCGCAAAGTAATAGAACGGTGCCGTTATATTTGAGACGGTGGCAGTACAGCGGTGAAAACCTACAGAGAAAATTAATTATAGTTACTTATAATATAGTGCTACAACTTCCGTATTTCTCCGGTCGCTCTACGATATAATGTACTGCCATATTACGGCCGCTACATGACGGCAACGCTTTTCTAGGAAACCTTTAGTAATTCAAATAGTAGAGCAATGATTATAGGTGCATCGAGTCGGAGAGGGTACTGTATCCGACGATGTTTAGGATCCATGTCCTCCCGAAGCGCTCGCGATGAATTTGGACAACCGTCAATGGTTCTATTTGCTTCCTTCCAGGCATCTGCCCAGTGCTCTGTTCAGGCCACGGTCAGTATGGCGGTGGTCTGTGCCATTGCGAAGAAGGTTGGAAAGGACCCGAGTGTGACATACCAGAAAACGACTGTCGCGTAGCCGATTGTTCAGGACATGGCCAATGTCTCAAAGGGTCCTGTCAATGCAAACCTGGATGGAAAGGAGAGATATGCGAAGAGAAAGATTGCGAAGATCCAACTTGCTCCGACCACGGCGCTTGCGTCCAAGGGCAATGTTACTGTAAAGCTGGTTGGCAAGGATCGCGCTGTCATCTGATTGATGAACAGGTACATAAGTGCCTTCCAAGTTGTTCTGATCATGGCGCGTACGATTTAGAGACGGGGAAATGTATCTGCAATAGACACTGGACTGGAAGCGACTGTTCCCAAGGTAAATTTGTTGTATTAACACTGAATATTTCGTGCAATGCCATTAATTTCTAGCACTATGTAATTTGGATTGTGGTATTCACGGTAAATGCGATTCCGGCAAGTGTCGTTGCGATACTGGCTGGACTGGATCCCGCTGCGAACAACTGCCATGTGACGCGAGATGTCAAGAACATGGACAGTGCAGGAATGGCACCTGTGTTTGTTCACAGGGCTGGAACGGACGGCATTGCACTCTACGTGAGTAACCACGTAATTTAACTGTCTACCACTGAGAAACACAATAAGCCTATAAAGAATTAAAAAAGAAATGTGTACCGAAGTAGAACAAGGTCTTCTGAGTTTGTTCCTTATTTGTCTTCAGGAGTGAGAAGTATCGACAAATGTATTTTGTCCCATAATATATTGTTAGTCTTTATGGATTTGGATCTAACCTGCACGAAAGCAAATAGGTACTCGAGTCTGTTGTTTCATGTAATACTACGCGTTAAAGTTTTGTAAGACTGACATTTTGAGTTATTTGCTCTCTATTTATAAATGATAAGAAGAACTATACAATTCGTACATAAGTAATTCGAATCTACCCATCTTAGCCAGAGATGAAACATGATCCTTTGACTTTCAAATAACCTTTGGTATTTTTTCACATCCGGAGTTGGGTTACGTATGGTCTCTGTGATCGGTCGAATTCGGAAAAGCTCTGTGAAATTCGACACCAGTTCAATGATTTCTCGATCGGCGGAGTTCAGAAACGCTCGGTGAAATTCTACACTGGTTCTGGATCTGACCGTGTAAAAGCACTGCAGTTGCGCTGGAGATATCAAATGACGCCTCAGGTTTCATATTACCATGAAGTGTAATGCGATTCCGCAAATATAATATGAAACCGGAAGTTGAATACGACAGAGTTTGAATAAATCTACGCATGCATAATTTGAAACCTCTGATGAAATTCGACACCTGCTCGGTAAAATTCGACGTCTCCTCAGTGAAATTGAGCCAGATAGCCAGGTTTTATTAATGTGGCTTTCTAAATTATTGTTGTTTTACGATGATGTGCCACGCTGTTCCAATATAGTTTTTCGAATAGAGGGACATTATTAGCATTAATTTTCCATTATACGAGTACCTAATTTCCTTGCAGAAGTTGCATATTTTTTGCAGAAAATTCTTTCACAAATCTGTTTCTTTACAAATGACTTAGGTACTAGCAAACTGATTTCTTTTACGTTTAACTTCAGCGGGATGCGAAAATGGTTGTTCAGGCCATGGTCAATGCACCATGGAAGATGGCTCGTACCAGTGCGTGTGTATTCAAGGTTGGGCAGGTTTCGATTGCAGCATTCCATTGGAAATGAGTTGTAACGACGATGTAGACAACGATCACGGTAACTTTAGTCTTTCGTTTACCTCCTCTGCTACAAGATATTCCATGATTTCAAATTTCTTTAGATGGAATGACGGATTGTTCAGACAGCGAGTGTTGTTCTCACGCCAGCTGTACGGATCATATAATGTGTTTGGCCAGTAATGATCCCGTGGAAGTTCTGCTAAGGAAGCAACCCCCGTCGGTGACCGCCTCCTTTTACCAACGGGTGAAATTCTTGATTGAAGAAAACTCGGTCCAGTCGTACGCTCACATAAACGAATATACCGAAAGGTAAGTGCTGCAGTTTGTGGTGCACTGTAAAGTGTTAAGCTTGAGTACAGTACCAGGCCTAGACACGCAGACTGTGCGGCTCACCGGATTTTTTAGCTCTGCACGTTGAGCGGAGATAGCCGGGCTGAATGCCCGGTAGCTTTGCTCGGGCACCGCACACCCTCTAGCGGAGCCAGGTCCCACCTAATGGCCTTTCCTCCCCCCGACACGCCGACGCGCTTCTGAATTAATCGCCCTATTCGCTATTCTCTAATTCGTTCAACCCAAAGTCCTACACTTTTAATTAATCATATTATGTTCATTCAATATTCGCGCGACAAAAAGTCTGTGATGGGTCAGCAAAATTTGAATCACCGACTAGGATTATGAATTTAAGTAAATAATTAATGAGTGGAAAAGAGTTCAACGTCCATTGAAGCAGAAAGTAGGTTGAATTTAACACGAATGATGGTAATCGTAACTAGAATGCAGATGTGGAATATATTTCGTTGCAAGGTCAGACAAACAAATTTCCCTGGGAGGGATTTTTGAAGAAACACTTTGTATTGGCATATCTAGACCAGCAGTAACTAAATAATAAAATAATACTAATAAAAAGGGAAATAAACAAAATTTAGTTTAAATTATCATCAGTTTCGATCCAGAAATTGTAAATAGATTAATTATGAAACGAAAATTTAAAGTGCTATTGCGAAATTCCATCACTTTAAATGGGGATAACCAAATTACTAAATTTATAAAAATATCATATATACCGCAGGAACCCATTCATAAAGAGGGAATTTACGAAATACCATGCGGAAATTGCGACAAAAAAAACATATTTATATCGGGCAGTCAACTCGGTCTATTTTAACTCTCTTCAAGGAGCATAAAGTTCATTACAAGTACGTCCGTACAGATAAGTCCAACATGGCGTTGCAGGCGTTGGAAACGGGCAATAAATTCAAAATCAGCAATCTGGAACTCTTAAAACGAGGAAATAACAAATTTTATTTAAATGCATAGGAAAGTATAACCATATATATAAAAGTAAAAATAAATTATAGCAACGTAGTGTAAATTTAGATTTCGATTAATCTTCAACTCCTGAGGATACTGACGTTGTCAGCGAAACACGTGTCGAGTTTAATTATTACTGTCACTGTCTTTTGGCGTGTGGGGTTAACTTATTAAGAATTCATAGTGAATTTACGTCGAAGTTCTCAATTCCAACACTGTGTAATATGTTATCTAAACAAGCAGAAACTAAATATTAGTACAAAGTAGTAATAAAATAATACTAACAAAGAGGGAAATAAACAAAATGTAGTTTAAATTATCATCAATGCACAATATGCAGACGAATCGCTTAAACTTAGACTAAAACTAAATATTTTTTTAAATAACAAAAATTACAGTCTGCACTTGAAATTAAGTAAATTTTTGTTTAGAGAACTCTACTTAGTGGAAAAGAATTTCACCATGTTTAAGGGTTAGTAGATGAGATATGCCGGTTCCATGCCAAAATGCCATGTATTTTCGTATGGAGGTTCATTTTAGCGACGAAAGTAATTCTTGCGATGTCATCAGCTAACATTAACATAAGAATGATTAAAACTAAATATTTTTAATGAACGAAAATGTACACATAGATTTAATTTGTAATGTACCTATGCAATTTTGGTCCAGAGAACATTAGAATTTCAAAGTGTATTCTACATAGGCGACAAAGATTTCAGCATGTTAAGGGTAGTAGATGAGCCATAAATGCCATAAATTCTTGCAATAATTATGAACAAATAAGAAACTGAATTGTTCATTGCAAGATATTGAATTGTATTCATTCTTATGTTACTGAATAACAGTTATTGCTATAATAGATAATTTTTACCACACTGCTTTATTACTATTATTGTTTGCTCTACATGCTTATATGTTTTATTTACTCATATAAACAATAAGGCAAAATGTTTCTGTTTCTTCAAAAATTTCTCCAAGAGAAAATTCTAAAATGCATACAAGAAAATAACTTGTGACCAAGTTCGCAGAGGGGAGAAAACACGTGTATTCAGACAGTTACTTATGTTTTTAACAGCCCAGACAATGGAAATGAAGAAAAGCCCGAATTTTTTTCACAAATTCTAGGAAACTGAAAAAACGGGTCGAATTTTTTTCGCGATATCTTTGATTTGATAGAGAAAGACAACTTTCGGTACAGTGTGGACTTCTTGCAAGGAATCTAATGAAATTTGTTTGTAGTATGAGCGAGAGGGGTCGATCAGAAGTTTCGGCGTGTCCGGGCAATCACTGTGTCTTGTCTAAAACCTTTGTGTGCGTCTACCCGCCTCTGAAGCCCGAGTCTGTCGGTCAAAAAGTGGACTACCTTAAAAATCAACAAAAAATACTTAATAATTTAAATAATCTAATCCATCTAGCCTTAGGTATGTATCGCGATGGTGGACACAAGTTGTACTGCAAAAGCCAGTGTTGTTTCACTATTTTCCGTAACCTGCTGATGTCTGCAACTGTTTTATTTTCTATGTTTTTGTTTGTTGCTAGTAGCTCTTGCTAACTTGTGTCTGTCATTGTCTGTAGTACAATGTTTGTTGGTTGTTCCACGTCACGTTTATTTTCGTTTTCAACAGATCTAAATTGATGCGTGATTGGTTGAGAGAGAGAATTGTTTTTTTAAATTTTTGTGCCTCGGGCACAACCAGACGTGCAACCGTCTGGGTGTGCCCGAGAATTTTTGCTTAAGTAGTACATGCTCCCATACAACTGTAGCGGTCACATGAGTGTTGTATGGGGTGCAGAGTATTGCGGTGTGATTAGTAATTGTCCTGTCTTCTGTGTCCCCTATGTCGCTGCTGCAACCTTCACTTGTAGCGAGTTCTGGAATTCTTTTACACCGCGGTAAGTGGCAGCATCTCCCCATGTTTTGTCTGTCTGTTGTCCGTGTGCTGCCTGTCTCGCCTGCGCCCTTGTTCGTCTATCCTTTCGTTTGTCAATACTCTATGTTTTTCTGTTTCCGTCTGACTACTTGCTTTTGATCCTTCTCCGCGACTACTTGCAGTCCGACGGTGGCAACTTCAAATATGCCTCCAGATCTCCAAAAAAACAGTCAAACTAAAATCCACTGAAGGCATAAGAGGAAGACGGAAGGATTGCAAGTAGTTATGTTATGTTTAAGTTGCCTTGAATGTTTTCGCTATATTTTGTCGCTATATAAGCAATTGTATGTAAGAATCATATCAGACTACTATCCTAAATGATCTACACAAGAAATTACTTCATAAACTAACTTAAAATGACAGTGTGTTCACAAACTATCGAACGATCTCGCACTAGGAGGTTCTGGTAACCAGTAAACCTGATTGTTGATCGTTTTTCAAAAGAACTTTGATACCGTCAATCACTAGGTATACGTTCGCAACAATGGTCAACACAGCCCTAAGTGATGCGAAGACAGCTAATGGAAATTCAGAAAAGCCCCAGATTGGGACCGAACTACAACTTGTTCTAGAATTTCTTTCCACCGAAAATGCCGTTTTTTTCAAAATCTTAACTGGTGGTCTAAATTTACAGCATCGTCAGAACGTCCAAACAAAGCCCTCCTCTGCGGCGCTAGTCCATCAGATGGTATAAAGTTAGTGGAATGGTGAGAAACTAACCACAGATTAGCTGGCGGGGATTTGTTTGGAATGAAAACTCAAAACTGCATCACTACTTTACTGATGCATTGTAACCTCCTAGTAACACGCTTTATGACAATCAAAGAAACCGTCTTATAGTTTGTAGACACACAGTAACATACATTTTAGAATCTGAATAGTGATGTTCGCCAACTACTTAAATTGACTACATCGTTCAGTTTCTAAAATGTCTATTTGAAGCACCGAACTGAAAGAAACAACATTGTACACTTGACTAGTATATACTATATAAAAGAATCGGAACCAGTGGATTCAAATGACGGCTCGGCCGATACTCCTTCCCCCAGCCCCCTCTCTCTATGCGTGTCACTATCACTTCACCTTACTACCTCTGTTAAACCTGTCCTTTTGCCCAGAAGCCCATTTTTGCATCGTTGCATTTTGAGAGACCACTTATGAAAAACAAGCTAAACAGTCCCTTGAATTATTCAATTTTAAAAGCGCTCGATCGCCAGCAAAACTTTTTAAGGCCACTCCTTTTGATACGCTGAACGTCTTTTGTTTGTGTTTCGGACAGTCGGCTGAAGAGGGTCGCGTCAAAACGGTTTAATTAAAATGTTATCGCATTCGGGAATAACTTTCTGTGAAGTTTGGGCGGGATGGGAAATCAAGACAGTTTTTCTGTTTCTCTGTTGATCTGTACGTAACCGAGTGAACTGTAAAACTGCGGTTTCCTAGGAAAACGGTGCCGTCATACAGCGGACGTATATAATGTTGCCATAAGTAATCAGCTAATA
The DNA here is from genome assembly GCA_963966045.1 of Xestobium rufovillosum. Lineage (NCBI taxonomy): Eukaryota > Metazoa > Arthropoda > Insecta > Coleoptera > Ptinidae > Xestobium > Xestobium rufovillosum. The sequence continues at coordinate 44,766,870 of OZ014492.1, read as the reverse complement.
ATGACAGTGGTTTCCTAGAAAACTGTACTGAACGCCGCATAGAAATAGAGCGGTGCTGTAATATTTGAGACGATGGCAGTACAGTGGATAAACAGTACGTCAAATTAATTATATTTATTTATAATATAGTGCAATAAAATGTATTCCGATAATAATAAACTCTACGCTATATAACAGCACCGATTTTCTAGGAAACCGTAACTTTAGAGTTTGGGGTACTGCGACTATTTTAGGTATCTGCACCTCCTATCAGCTTAACGTTCAAAGCCACTGTAAATAGGTACTCTTTTCTAGTGTTTTACAGCAAGGAACAGTGTTTTATACTTTAGCGAACAACTCGTGGTCCAAACTTTTATTTCAGTATATAATTACTAGTTCGACTGTCCAAATGCGAAATGTGTAATGAATTTAAACCACGTTAAATTAGTTTTAACGTGTGCGCTGTCCCGTTCACTCCATTATACTATAATGTAATTATTATTTTCCAACACCATCAGGTAAGTTTTAATCGAAATTAACTTTGTTATACCTGATTTGTTAGAGGCTATCCGTTCGTAAATATTTGATACAGTTCTCGACTGGTTTTGTATGTCTTTTGTAAGGAAAGTTACAATTTTCTTCGTCGTGGGATTGTGTGAAATTTAAAATACCAAAGGGGTGTTTCTAAGAGAAAAGTTTCGAGGAACTAGCTTTGTTAGAACGGGAAAAGTTGGGGGAAAAGTTCTTGTACCGTTCAGGGGATATTTATATTGAATATAGAGGCAGTGTATTATTATGCATTCTTTCTTTGTTGTATTCTAATAAATTGAACAAATCGAGTATGCACCTCGTTAAAGTTTAAGAAACGCCAGCCGTTGCGACCGCGTACGATCACGTAAAATTTATTTATTGCAATTTTACGCCTGCGGAAATCAAATGGGGTCGCCTGTAACTCGTAAAACTAATAAAATTGTGGAATTAAATAATTCTTGGCGACGGTTGAAGCGTTATCTACAAATCGATTGGAATTAGTTGTTGAATTTACGGTGAATAACTCGCATCCCTGTAAATACAATCCGTATACGTATTATTCACGATAAATTCGACGTATTTGATGTAATTTTTTTTTTAATCTGTATGTTGCAAATTACTTAAATTACTCTAATAAAAAAATCATGCAAAAATGACTCGCATGGCCTTTTGAGAACACTATTTCCAAACCAATCATTTTTGCATCGAAATAACTTAAGAAAAAATCAGCTTTTCGTTTTACACAGCTTTCTGATTAATTCTGAGGGTACATATGCATGTTCTGGGGGAGTATTGGAAAAAATATTATGGACCCAGTAATCGGTTTACAGCCGAAAGCTTTTACGGGGAAACATCATTTTTCAATACTCCTTTGCCTCATTTTATGAAGTACTGTTTATATACAAAATATGAGACACATTTCTTTAAAAGCTACAGCTTATTTGGAACCCTCATAATGGAGTATGGAAATAAAAGAAAAATTAAGGTGTCTTAAAATGGAAAATTACTTAAAATTTATAAATTACTAAAAATTTTACATATCACCTACTAGAAAGTTTGCCTATAAATTCATAGAGTTGTAGTGGAGACACGCCTACTCTGAGAAACTTCCCTAATAACGACAGAACATGTGCAAATGGGTTACAGTAAACCGATCGAGTGATGGCGAGCGGTGGGGGTCAGTGCCCAATCGTAACGTAAGGCGGTGGTTGAGAGTGTAACTACGTCTAGTGCGCATCCCAATCGCTCGATCGGTTTACTGAATGTATCAATTAAATTTTGAGGGAATACATAGGGAAGATCAGCTTTGTATTAAATTGTGGAAGGAAACACTTTTGGATAATATGGGCAAGACAGTAAAATCAGTTTTATTTCTAACTATTTTGATGGTTCCAGCTTAAAGAAAAACGCACCCAGGCCAATAAACAAAACTGTGTTATATTGAAATCATTTTTGTTTATGGTCTTCATTCAAAAATTTGCAAGGAGAATGAACTGTTAAACGAATAATTCTGACTGTGTCAACAGTCGTGTAGCAGTGATGAGAGGACAAGTTGTGACGCCGCAAGGATTGGGTATAGTGGGCATACGAGTATCAGTGGATCGAGAATCGCGGTTTGGGTTCACCCTCACAAGACAAGGAGGATGGTACGTCAAAATTTATCAAGTTTATCCATGGGTGTAGAAACTTTCCAGTTTCAACTTATATATCGAAAACTTCAGTGTTCTAAAGATACAGGCTGTTGAAAATCGTTTTTTTTTGCTTTTTCTAAAACCTTTGGTATTTCAACGACCGACATAGGATTGGCAGATAAAACAACAGGGTAACAGAGCAATATGGGTTTTAATGTTTGTCAAATAAACATAACAGTACGCCACTGGACAAATTACTGAATTCTAACTTTTTAAAAACTACGGACTTTTTGAGAAACGATTCAGAGTTTACGGTAAAAATTGCTAGAAAAATTTTTCCAACGGAATTTCCTTCTAATAGATAGGTATCTCAGTTGGCTTAAAACTTATTAGAGAAAAACTATGGGACTGTAATCTCGGAAAGCAAGAAGTTTTCGATAGAAGTTTAAAGGCAAAGACCCATAACTTAAACTTGTTCTATCAGTTCTCATTGTTTATCGATATATAATGAAATTATGGAGTTCACGAAAAAAACACAGGCAGAATTTTACTACTACCTTAATTTTGTGAAAAACGCGCAGAAACAACTTTTATTGCTGTACTTAAATCTTCTAAGTGCAGAACAAACAATTGATATATCCAATATTCTCAATAATATCAGTTAGATCGAATGAATATTGTGTTCTAAGTGTTCCAAGCACCAACATCTTCCCGACATCTGAGTGTTTCATAAAATTGAAGTCAAGTGGGAAAAATCTACTTGTTCTGTGGAGTGGGCTACTTTCTATATTATTTAGTGATAACAAAACTCGAAAGTCATTAAACCCTTTAGGTTCGACGTTTTGGTGAACGGGGGAGGAGCAGTAACTCTACAATTCCAAAGATCACCTTTCCAACCACTTACTCGAACAGTTTTCGTACCATGGAACCAAATCGTGGTTTTGCCACCAGTTCACATGCAACTCAGTGAAGAAAGTGACCAATCTGCGTTACATTCCAGGTATCCATTAATCAGCTAAATTCTCCTATTCCATTTTCACCACCCCCGTGTAATTTTAGCTTTCTCAACAAGAATCCTGCTATCAACTTTCCGGGAATATCAAGATCCCTATTTGGATTTGACGGTGGTGTGCCAGAAACTTGTTTAGACCACGACCCGGAAGTTTTAAAACCAATAATAACAGGAACATGGCTTCCTGAAGCAGTTGGAGGACTTTCTGGAAAAAGCGTCATCTTTGCAGAAACACAAATTGTCCAAGAATCTATACCTATACCTGGATCAGACCTACATCTTATGTACCAAAGTTCGCAAGCAACGGGGTATTTGAGTACCATCTACATGAGTTTAACAGGCGAGACGGTGCCAAAAACGTTAACACATGTTCATGTTAGAGTAGAAGTAGAAGGTTCTTTACATGTCAAAACTTATGAGGCTGATCCAAACTTAAAACATACATTCGCTTGGAACAAACGAAATGTTTATAAGCAAAAGGTGTATGGAACGGCTCATGCAAAGGTTTCAGTGGGCTATCAGCACTCTACTTGTCCAGAACCTATTTGGGAAACTCAGACAGCTATATTGAAAGGTTTTGACGTAGATATATCAGATATAGGTGGTTGGGGTTTGGATATACACCACCACTATAATTTTCATGAAGGGATCTTGCAAAAAGGAGATGGATCGACACTGCACCTCAAGCAGTACCCAAGGATGGTACAAGTTATCATGGGAACTGGTCTACAAAGACCACTCAATTGTCCTGGACAGTGCGGAGGAGTTGCTAAGGATGCGAAACTTCTAACACCTGGTTCATTAGCCAGTGGTCCTGATGGTAGCATATACGTAGGTGACTTTAATCTAGTAAGAAGGATAACTCCTGAAGGAAACGTTTATACCGTCCTCCAATTAAGGTGCTTAAAATCAATACCAATATATTTAGTTTATTAACACTAATTCCTTTTTCAGAACTACCCAAGTTGCTTATCAGTATTACCTAACTGTTTCCCCAGCAGATGGCCATCTTTACGTTTCTGATCCAGAGAAGCACCAAATTCTCCGAGTCATTTCCCTAGAACCTGTCAATGATCCCAGCGTCAATAGTGAGCCTGTCGTGGGAAACGGAGAAAGATGTATCCCTGGTGATGACACCCACTGTGGTGACGAAGGTCCCGCAAAAGATGCCAGACTTTCTCATCCAAAAGGACTTTCCATAGCAGCAGATAAAACTATGTATATCGCAGATGGGACAAATATAAGAGCTGTCGATCCTAAAGGTATCATCCATACTTTGGTTGGAAGTCACGGACATCATAACCATTGGAGCCCAATTCCTTGTAATGGAGCTCTTCCTGCTAAGCAGGTATAAAACCTCTTTTTCTCAATCAACGACTTTTCTTAATACGACTTTTTTTAATAGGCTCAACTCCAGTGGCCAACAGGATTATCACTAAGTCCTTTAGATGGTTCCCTCTACTTCATTGATGACCGCTTGGTCTTAAAACTAACAAGTGATATGAAGTTAAAAGTAGTCGCTGGAGTGCCTCTACATTGCCACAAAGAAGAAAACTCGACAATTACAGAAGAAAAAGCATTAGGAACTATAATAGCCATAGCATTCTCACCAGTTGGTGACTTATACGTATCTGAGTCAAACACCAGAAGAATTAACTCTATAAAAATAGTGGATACTGCAGGAAGAGTATCACACTTCGCTGGCAAAATACACGATTCCTCTAAAAACTGCTATTGCAATTCCAGCTCTACCACAGCAAACCCTCAGGGTGACTCCTCAAACAGCTGCGTATGTGGTAATTTTGATGTTACCACAAGTAATGCAGAAACTCTTCTCTCATCAAACGCCAAATTCCAGTCTATCTCAGCATTAACTGTTTCTCCTGGAGGCATTTTACATGTGGCAGATCAAGGCTCACTGCACATTCTTTCGCTGCAACATTACCTGCCAGCTCACGATGAAAATGGGGAGTTCCACATCCCTTATCCTGCAGCTGGTGAGATTTACGTCTTCAACCGTTACGGCCAACATGTAGCAACCAGAGACTTGGCCTCAGCAAAAACACGATATTCCTTTTTGTATTCTAAGAACACCAGCTTTGGGAAATTATCGACAGTTACAGATAGTTCTGGGAACAAAATACAATTCTTACGCGATTACAGCAATGCTGTCAGTTCAATCGAAAACACCCAAGATCACAAGTCTGAATTGAAAATCTCTGGTGTGGGATATTTAGTGAAGTTGTCGGAAAAGGGAAGATCTGCTATAGAACTTGATTATGACATGAATACTGGACTGCTTACGAGTAGATCTGGGGTAGGTACATTCAAGAATTATTGCTTTTTAGTCGTTTCTTACCTTTTTAGTAGTGTGATGATTTTTTAGTAATTTCTAGTAGCTCTTCTCATTGCTTCCAATTTAAACGATTTCCTTCCAGGGAGGAGAGACGTTCATGTACCAATACGACTGGTTAGGGAGAGCAACCGGCATTATTTTACCAAGCGGCGAAACTCTACAATTGAAATCTGAGTTATCCAACGATGGTTTACAAATAACAGTGAGCAAACCTCCTTCACAACTAACGGTAATGGGAAGCATAGACAAAAAGGTCATTATTGTCGATGGGGATGAAATTACTAAAGCTTCTACTCTCACCAACTCTACTGTTGCCGTTAATTCTGCCTGGGGTGGGTACATGCAAGTAGCAGCAGTTGCTAGACATCCTTTATTAGAAGCCGCTTTACCAGTTGAAGCGGAGATGTTACCAGTTTGGTCGGAGCAAACTTCAATATTTGGGGAAGGTTTACGGAATTCTATGTCTACTAAATTCAGTTTGGTAGGGGATGTACGGAACCCACAACAAACTTTAAACAGGGAAATATTTGTGAACAACACGAAAGTTTTGGGAATCGAATTCGATCAATTTACTAGCAGGGAAACATTCTATGACCAAGATAGACAAACGTTATTGGCCATAACCTATGATCCAGCTGGTCTTCCTTTATCATACGTACCGTCTTTTGGTGCAGAAACTCTAAACATCTCTTACGACGGCTTCAACAGAATTGACGGTTGGAAATGGGGTCCATCAGAGCTCAAATATAGTTATGATCGGCACGGTTTGTTGTCAGAAATAAGCAGTATTCAAGATGGAACTCAGATGTTTTCTTACAACGACTGGAACATGATCTCAAAAATCATGTTAGCCAGTCAAAGAAATTTCTTGTTAAGCTACGATGATGATGGAGGCTTGAGACATGTCACTTTACCAAGTGGAACTAAGCATTCCTTCAGTCTACAACCATCTTTAGGGTTCTTAAGAGTGACGTATACACCCCCTGGTAGTCCAAGAGCATACCTCCAACACTATTCGCATTCTGGTCAACTGCTACAAACTGTATACCCTGGAGAAGGTGCTAGAGTCGTCTACAGATACACCAAAAACGGTCGCTTAAGCGAAGTTGTCCACGGAGACGGTAAAAGTGTCTACCACTACGCCTCCTCCTCAGGTCTTCCTAGCCAAGTTCTGCACGTAGAACCCGACCTAGAATACCGCTGGGACTACCAATACACAGGCGGTCTCCTTATGGAGGAACGCGTCGATTTTGGTGCTAAAACTGGTTTAAGCAACGCCAAATTCACTTATCAGTACGACGACAACTTCCGTCTTATAGACATCGGGGGTAGAATAGGCGGCCAAAATCTCCCCCAACACATCTTGGACTACAATACAAAAACTGGCTCGCCAGAAACAATAGGCCCATTTAAAATTACAAAACCAAACATGAACGAAACTCAAATTTACGACGGCACCGCCCTCTTCACTAGAAACATCAACCCACTGTTCTTAGAAACTCAAATAGCTCTTACAATACATGGTATGGAAGTGTTCCGTATGGAATTCAGTCACGACATGCATGGGTGCGTAAAAACACTTCCTACTGCTAAACAAAATTATTTATAAACCATTTAATTTCAGGCGAATTTCGCAAACGAGAACTTACACAAGAAACGTGGGAGTCAACACCTACACGAACATCAAAAATTACACTTGGGATTGCGACGGTCAGTTGCAAGGATTGGAAGCTCAAGAGCCTTGGGGTTTTAGATACGATGATAATGGGAACATGCTATCACTCACTTACCGGTAAGGCTTTTCATAATCACGCATGCTGCCAAGTGATCACAAAAGATTTTCATTTCTGCAAGTATCTAAGCATTGACTAATCATGATCTAAGATTAGGCCTGCGACTTCTTCGGATATGTCGATGCGATATCGATATTTCTATATTTTTATTTGGATATATTTTTGATACTGATATTTTCGATATGTCGCTGAAGATATCAGTATATCGAATAACGATATTGGAATGTCGATATTTCAATATTACGATACATCAATATTTTGGTATAAGTATATCGATATTACGATGTATCGATATATTTTTGATATTGATATTCAGTTTCAAATTTTTAATATCGGACAGGCCTAAGGTCGTGAAGTCAAGTGATTGAATTCGTCAGGTCATTTGCTCGAATATTATCTCGATTTACTTTGTTTTATATTACCATCTGATGATATATTTGTATCAAATAGTAGTTACATATCCTGTTCCTGTAAATATCATGCAGTTTTACTATCATGCATGTGAAGAGACATATATATAGAATTATTAAAATAAATTATTTTTGTTTCTATATAAAAATAGTAGGTATACATGCTTAGTTGAAACGAACTTCTATAATAATTTATTCATACATTTATCATAGTATATTGATTTATTACTTAACTAAATCACGCCACAAGTAGGGCTGCCAAATGTTACCGATATATCGTTTTATATCAATAATTTCGATATTTTCGATATTTCGTTAATATCAATATTTCCGATATTTCAATAATATCGATATTTTGATAATATCGATATTTTAGATATTTCAATAATATCGATAGTTTTGTAATTTCTATGAATAATAATAATAATACGAAAAATCTTGGCAAAGACCCCGGACGGGGGTGAAACGTCAATTGTTTTACAAAGTGTTATTATTAACGTCAGAATTTCACCAAATTTAAAATATTATAAATTATACTGGCACAAATTGAGCAACAATTCTATGAATAATATCAATGTTGTGATAGTACCGATATTTTGGCAATATCGATGTTTACAAAGATAATATTGATAAAATATCAGCAGTAGTGATGTGATTTCGATAATATTTTTTAGTTTTATTTACCCACATTAATATTTTGCTTCCTTTAGTTATTGATGTTATTATTATATATTGCAATATATCGTTTTATATCGATATTACCCATATTGATAAGCGATATTGGGAAAAACCGATATTGATATACCGATATTATCGAAAATATCGATATTATAGAAAATATTATGAATTTAGAAACGCAATGAAAAGTTTCATAATTCATAATTTTTTTTTTCATAATTCATCTTTATTGAATAGTAATAATATAATCAAGTCAAATATATCAACAGTTCATTAATTATATTTAGTATCAGAATACAATTTTGGTGAATTCTTCAACACTATAAAGTGGGTTCTTTTTGAGTAAACACTTCATCCAGGAGCAGAATTGTTTGGTTGGCATATTTCTAGTAGTGATAGGAATTCTATTGAACATCTGGAAATCCTTATTTCTATCTAGCATTCGTAGCCTTTTATATGGGTAGAGCAAGTTTTCGGCTGATCGAGTATCATATGGTTGAATATCACTCCTTTTATCATACGTATTGGATGTTTTCTTGATATGTGTTAGTGATCTTAAGATGTACATCGAAGGTACTGTCAGTATACCATGCTTGAGGAAGAGAGGCTTACAGTGAGTTAGTCTGGGGGCTCCAGTTATAGCGCGAACTGCCGATTTTTGTAGTATTAGTATCTTATTTGTGTGAGTTGAGTTTCCCCATACTTCTATTGCGTAAGATGCGACTGAGTGGAATAAAGCATAGTTGGTGTTTAGTGCTGCCTCTTCATTGATAATATTTTTTATCCTTCTGATGGAGTAAATGGCATTAGAAAGTTTTGTTGCTATAGATTCAATATGTTCCTTCCATGTAATTCGAGTATCTAAGTGTACACCAAGCAATTTCGCAGAGTCCCTTCCGTGGGCTGTTCTAGACGATGTAAAGATTATAGATCTTGTTTTGGTTTCGTTGAGACAAAGCTCATTCGCTGCAAACCATTCTTTGGCAGTCTCAAGTGTACAAGTATTTTTGAGGTAGAGATTAGCAATGTCTGCATCGTCCTCAAGGATTGTAGTGTCATCAGCAAAGAGTATGCAGTAACTATTTAGAAGAGAGGGAGATCATTTACGTAAAGGACGAATATAAGCGGTCCAAGAATCGAGCCCTGGGCTACGCCATGTAGCAGTTCAGTGGGTTTGCTGTTAGAGGATGCAAGTGATATTATTTGTCTTCTGTCAATGATAAAGGATTTTAGCAGCTGTAGAGCTATTCCGCGAATACCATAGTACTCCAGTTTTTCCAAACATAGAGACATACAATCGAAAGCGTTGCTTAAATCACATAGTAAAGCAGTGCAATGCTTCTTTTCTTCCAGAGCAGATGAGATGTATTTCATCAAGTCTAAGATTGCCATAGTAGTGTTGGTGTTGGTACGAAAACCAAACTGTCTGTCTGTAAAATAGTTATTCTGAAGAATAAATGCTGAAAGTTGGTCAGCAATAGTCATTTCAAGAATTTTAGAGAATATTGGCAATATGGATATGGGTCTGAAGTTGTTAACATCTTGAAAGTGTCCATTTTTATGTGCAGGAGTAACTTTTGCTATTTTCATCTTATCTGGAAAGACTCCTTGCTGTATGCAGCTACTGATAATATCTGTCATGGGGGTTGCTAGCTCATGGGCCATTTTCTTAATTAAACATGAATCTATGCCATATACATCTCGAGCGAATGAAGTTTTTAATCGATTGAAGTATTTTATGATATCGTCTTCACTGACTGGACTAAAAAACATTGATGACCCGTTAACTTTGACCTTGTGGAGGGTGTTTATAGCGATGGAGTTATCTATATGTAGATTGCTTTTCAAGTCTGCTGCTATAGTTGAGAAGAATTTGGAGAATTCTTCAGCTGTAGGTTCAACCAGATTTTTATTGGATTTCTGATTTCTTCCTGTTTCTCTGTTGATAATGCACCATACAGCTTTTTGTTTGTTTTCAGCCCGTTCAATATGATTAATGTTTCTAGATTGTTTTTCTTTTCTTGCAGTGTCTAAATAGAATTGTTTGTAGCTACGGAAGATATTCTAACCATATTACTGTCTGTTTTTCAGTGGCAATACAATTCCAATGGAATACAACACACTGGACCGAATAATTAAATTCGGAGAAGGCCAATATAAATATGACAGCCGAGGTTTAGTGGTCCAAAATGCCAGAGACGAAATTTTTCATTACAGTGCCAAAGGTTTGTTGGTGCGTGCTTTGAAAAGAGGACGGTTTGATGTCAAGTACTATTACGATCATCTCGATCGGCTGTCTGCTCGCAAAGATAATTATGGAAACGTTACGCAGTTTTTCTATAATAATCAGCAGAATACTAAGCAAGTTACCCAGATTTATTCGCCGCGAGATGGAAAATTGATGTCGCTAGTTTATGATGACAGAGGGCACTTGATTTATGCTCAGGTTCGTGCTTAAATACAACATTTATTTAATGAAGAAATTTATAAATTGTTTTATAGGTGTATAGGCACAAATATTACGTAGCCACAGATCAGTGTGGAACTCCTGTCATGATTTTCAATCAGTACGGAGAACTGATAAGAGAAATAATGCGTTCACCGTACGGCCACATCGTCTACGACTCCAACCCATACTTGTACCTTCCAGTTGACTTCTGTGGAGGTCTACTCGACCAGGTACTTCCATAAATCATTATCATTAGTAAATAATGCGAAATTATTATTTTAAGGTGACTTCCTTGGTCCACATGCCCAACGGAAAAGTGTACGATCCACTCATCGGTCAATGGATGTCTCCACTCTGGGAGAACGTCTTAGAACGCGTTGCAACCCCTACACAACTACATTTGTACAGGTTTAATGGAAATGATCCCATCAACGTTAGAGGAAGCGCAGATAGACCTACAGGTAAAGAAATTTGAATGTTCTCATCATTTGGTTGACACATCCACCGTATATCTCTATGTTGATTACACGAGCAATCATCTGGATTGCTCTTTTTGATCACTTACAACAACCACATGTATTCTTTAGTTTATCGTAAATAAATAAACGAGCACAATTTATTTAGATTCATGCACATTTAGATTTAATATAAATAACCATCTATGATCTATTGCAGACCACTTGAGCTGGCTGAACCGCATGGGCTACAACCTCAAAAATTTAGCTCCTCAACTTTACCCAACGGAGCTACCTGGTGGAAACATGCCCCCAGTACTCACGCAGCAGCCAAATTTCTTTTTGCCGTTGCAGCAAAGTTTGACCAGCCAGCTAACAACTCAATCAGCATCTACTAGTGTGGAATCTGGGTTCTTGGCTCATCTGCATACAAGACGAATGACGGATGCTAAAGATTTATCAGCACCGTCGAAGTCGGCGTTGAAAACGGACGTGATGGATTTGGTTCCTAAGAAAATTGGTGCGGCGTGTGATCCGCCGTTTGGTAAAGGAATTCTTATATCAAGGACCCTGCAAGGGAGAGCGATTGTTTCTAGTGTGCCAGCTGCCAACGCCATATATAGAGATGTGTATACCAGTGTGTTTAATAGGTCTTATTTATTGCCTTTCACTTTCGTTGTACACAGTGCTCAGCAAGATGCGTTTTATTTTGTAAAGGAAGAAACGTGGAAAGCAAATGAGGATAAAGGGCAGTTAAAGAGGCTTCAAGGACAGGTCAACACGACGTTCCATGAAATTGCTAAAGAAAATGGCAGTGGAAATAACTATTTTGATGTTAAAATTCACGGCTTGAATGCCGTGGTGAATTTGAGATACGGTACCACTTTAGAGAAGGAAAAACAGAGGTTGCTGCATCACGCGAAATTGTCTGCTATTCGGAAAGCGTGGCATAAAGAGAAAGAAGCTTTGAAGAATGGATTTGTCGGTACGCTGGAGTGGGCGTCAAGTGAAGTGGATGAAATTATGAAAATAGGTTACGCCACTAATTATGAAGCGGATTATATCCATGATGTCCAGCAGTATCCTGAGTTAGCGGAGGATCCGTACAACATTAGATTTATTAAGAAACAAACGGAGTCTTCGAGAAAACGGAGAAGAAAACGCGCTTCTTCTGACATTTGCGGGTGGTTTTCTTGGAACAACTTTTGCTAGTGATGTACTAAAGTGAAACTATATTCAATTAACTCAGTGTGATGTACCATAAGCTTACTTTAAAAAAACAAGACGTTTTATACCAAAGTCTATTTGTGTATGAATTTCAAAGATGCCAAAAAATATGTATATTATTTATTTACAATATGTTACCTATATGTATGTGATTCGATTGTCCGTTGCGTTTTTTCAAGCGCCAATTTTTTTACGTAAGTTTACTTTTTTGACTGAACGGTGTGTCAAAATGCAGGGGACAATTTTTTTGTAAATATTTGCATAAAGTATATTTGAGTATTCGATAGAAGAGGGGTTATTTTAGGGACAACGATTCAATTCTTAGTGAAAATAGGCTAGGTTTTACACAGGTGGGATTTTTGAATCGGAAATATTTTGAGTCGAAAGTGATGTCATATGTCAATTTTAAATTGCATATGGAAAAAAGGAACGAATTTTTATGACGAATGGCTCAATCAGGAGCAAGAAATTTGACAATAGCTTATGGATCTCAAAGATGTAATTCAAAAAAAACATTATCTAGAACAGGGATGGGCAAACTTTTTCAGTGGCGGGCCGAATCGAAAAATGAACATTTGCGGCGGGCCAAACTGAAATTATTCACGCAAATTTCGTATGTTGGCGATAATTCAAATAAAATAATGTATTGATATTGTTTTACATATCGCATATTTGTAATAATCATGAGTTTTAGTAAATGAAAAATGGAAATGTATCATAAAGTTTATTAAAATTTTTACAATTTTACAAACATTAAAAATGCGACACTCAGAATCCACTTTTCGTTTCCTACCACCACTTGCCATCGCCTTTGTTGGAAAATAATAGTGTTGTGAGTCGGTTGTACAATATACAGTCACTTTATTGCAAAATCACACCGTGCACTTCTGCAAACCAACCACAAACGCACGTTTGCATTTACACAGCACTAGGTTGAGACTGCAGAGGCAGACTGCTCACTGGAATTATTGTGAGTCTCCACACGTCCGGTATGCGATGTCCGGCATGCAGTGCCGTATGCCGGATTAATTGACCGAGTTTAGCGGTCTCCATAATTCCGGCATACGGCTTGCGTCTTTGGAATTTTATAAAAACAGTAATGAGTAAAACATGTACAGTTAGTACATATAATGATAAATAATACACCACATACATACGTACTTATTCATATTTAAAACGTTTGCGGACAATAACCTAAAGCAAATAACACTTTCGTTTTGAGGTTAGTTACGCACGCGCACACACACTACAAACTATGCAGGGACATTTTTGTTATGTTTTATGTTGGTAATGTTAGTATCAAGGTCCTGCCGCACAGAAGTTCGGAGTTGGTGAACATTGGTCCGGCGCGCGAGAAATTTTAAACCAACCAATCACACATAGGGTGTCGGACGCCGGACGCCGCATACCGGACGTGTGGAGACTCACCATTACAACGTCAACCTTGTTCACAAAAAGTTGCAGTTGCGTAAGGGAAGTAGACGTCAAATACGCCAAACTTATCAAAATATGCGATATGGGTGAGGTGTGAAAAAGAGGTCTGTATAGCCGCGGGTCGGATAAAATAAAGATTTCTTTGTTTAGTCGCGGGCCGGATAACATAAGGTCTTTTTGTTGAGTCGCGGGCCGGATAAAGTAATCCTGCGGGCCGGATTTGGCCCGCGAGCCGTAGTTTGCCCATCCCTGATCTAGAATGACCCTGCGAATGTGGAGGGCACCATTCTGTTTGTGATTGCAGAAGTCACTAAAATATTTGTCCAAAATATTTGAATTTCTGAATATGGATTATTTTATTCAAATATTGCATGTTTTGAATGTGTATTGAAAACCGCAGACCAACTGGTTTCGTCCTTCTGGAACTCATCAGTACGGTGCTTTCCACTACACACTCAAACCATGCAATTTAACTTGCTATATATGCTGCCGCGCTCTGGACAGCTATCAGCAAGTGACAACTACTTTGAGTAATTATCTGGTATTAATTAGTGGTACTGGACCGTTCGAACAACTACTCCTCGGGCAAATACCCCGCCAGGCATTGAATTATAGAACTAAATCCAGATTTTTTGTTCAAAGACCTGCTTAAAAGCACGTACGTACATGGAGACAAATTAGGATTGTTTCAAAGCCACCTTAGGTGGGGTAGCAGTCTGAAACGTCTCGTAATACAAAAAATCTGAATTTAGTTCTATAATTCAATGCCTGGCGGGGTATTTGCCCGAGGAATAGTTGTTCGAACGGTCCAGTACCACTAATTAATACCAGATAATTACTCAAAGTAGTTGTCACTTGCTGATAGCTGTCCAGAGCGCGCCAGCATATACAGTGTGTTCAACGAGGAATGGGACAGTGCAATATCTCGGAAACGGGTGAAGATTTTAAAATTGTGAAAATGTTTTACTAAACCTCAGTCAGGGAGACGTATTTTGTGGCAAGAAAAAATAGAATTCCATCCATCATTGCTAGGTGGCGCTATCTGACTTTAATTTTTTAAATGGAATGGCATACTTTTGGTCGCATTTTTGGATTCTATAACATATTTGTGATAACTTTTATTAAAACTTCTACCAACCTATGTCTTTTAGTTTCCGAGAAAAAAATTATTTTCAAAATTTTAAGACGAAAACATGTTTACAAGAAATCGCATTGATAGAGATAAATAAATAAATTTTATATTAAATTATAGAGAAAATACTGTCTTTTTCCACAAAAATACAGATATTCGATTTTTTTATACGTGGTGTTTCCAATAGTTACCTTCTCTTACGTTAAACTAACACACTTTTTTTTTATTGCCATTAAAACAATGTAAGCAAAATTAAACAATATCAAAATTAAAATAATCCTACATATTAAATTAAATGTTCAAATGTTTCTCCACCATTTTCAACGCATTTTTCATACCTCCTTATTAATGTAGCACTAGTTACCGCGTTCAACGTTTCACGTGATATACTCGCACATAATTATAAAAATTGAAACTGTACAAAAGATATTCAGAACTGAAATCTCAATTGTGAGAAACTTCAATAGACATTTGTTTTCATGGCATGCTAAATTTTTGTTAAATTTTTGACACATGGTTCTTTCAATGACTTGACTACTTTTTCAATGTATGTATAGCGTTGTTGAATTATTTCGGCGTTATCTGCATTATGCATGTGAAAAAAACATATTTTGTCTGTCATTTCGTAAAATATTTGTTAATTTATCTCTATCCACTCAAGTGTCAATGCGATTTCTTGAAAACATGTTTTCGTCTTAAAATTTTGAAAACAATTTTTTTCTCGGAAGCTGAAAGACATAGGTTGGTAGAAGTTTTAATAAAAGTTATCACAAATATGTTATAGAATCCAAAAATGCGACCAAAAGTATGTCATTCCAGTTAAAAAATTAAAGTCAGATAGCGCCACCTAGCAATATGATGGATGGAATTTTATTTTTTTTGCCACAAAATATGTCCCCCTGACTGAGGTTTATTAAAACATTTTCACAATTTTAAAATCTTCACCCGTTTCCGAGATATTGCACTGTCCCATTCCTCGTTGAACACACTGTATAGCAAGTTAAATTGCATGGTTTGAATGTGTAGGGGAAAGCACCGTACTGATGAGTCCCAGAAGGACGAAACTAGTTGGTCTGCAGTTTTCCATACACATTAAAAACGTGCAATATTTGAACAAAGACCTGCTTAAAAGCACGTACGTACATGAAGACAAATTAAGATTGTTTCAAAGCCACCTTAGGTGGGGTAGCAGTCTGAAACGTCTCGTAATACAAAAAATCTGGATTTAATTCTATAATTCAATGCCTGGTGGGGTATTTGCCCGAGGAGTAGTTGTTCGAACGGTCCAGTACCACTGATTATTTTGTTTCGATACAAAAAAATTTTTTTTTTTCCAAATTGCCATTATTTTTATAACAAATGCAACAAAAATTTCCTGGATTTTTTCCATTGCTTGCAACTCACCATCAAACAGTCACTTTTGATTCTAAACTGGATGGATTAATTGGTGGAAGTTCAAAATTATGTCACTATACTTTTGGAGTACGATTATACATATACAGTGTGAGAATGGTGCCTTCCATAATCACTAAGATCATTGAGTCTAAATAATGCACACATTTTTCTAAAACTGTTTTTGAAATTTTAGAAGCATCTTTTTTGATTTCTGCGTATTTTCTGGGGTGTGCGCCATTTCATATACCAGTCTATTCATTATAACACAAACTCTTTTCAACATCATAACGTGCAATGAAAACATTTCTGAATCTACAAAATTCCTTCCTGTTGAAATGGGTAAAAAGTTTTCACAATTAGAACTTTAAAGAAAAATGCCATACTATTAGAGAGTATCGAAGAAAAACCGAGAAAAAAAATAATGATTGTAAATATAGTCCAGTTATTAAAAGAATACTTTTTAATAATTTAAAATTGACAAGAACGAATTTATCCTAGATAGGCGAAATCAAATAAAAGAAAAAACCGTATATATGTTGTGTTGCTTTACAAAAGACATCATCATTGTGTCTATGTTCTTAAATAGAAAAGTAAACGCAAATGTTTACCTACCGCTACGTATACCTTGCAGTCAACTCCATACCATTTTGTTTGTTATTTGATGCAAATTAAACACAGTTTGTCCATGTTGAACAAACTGTCACAGTTGTTGCGGAGTTTTGTCGCAAGACTTCGCAACAACCGACATTTTTGACTCTGCCTGCCATTGTAGTATATTTTGTGTGCTCTTGTTATATGATATTGCACAAAATGTACTGATTTAATGTTTATATTATATGTTAACCATATCTTGCTGGATAATTGTGTTTCAAAAAGGGTAACTGTTCATCCATGTCATTCAAAAAATTTTATGATACTTATAACAAAAATTGCATCTTTACGCCACTTTTAGTAGCCTAATTTCTTCTCTAAGAAAATGGTAAGATAACAGACGCATTATTGTAAATCATTTTTTATGTCACAGTAAGTATTATAAATGTTTTTGAAATAAAGAAATTGTTTTTTAATTTGTGGTTTCATTGCTAGTCTCCAATAAGAAAAACTGTAAATACTATTAATACTTCGCTTGCTGCTAACATATTTCTTTTTATACCCGTTTTTTGGCAGTGCATCCATCACTCTAGTAATCTGCTGGGTCTGTTTGCTCGCTGCGGGTTGTGTCTTGCCCCATACAGCACAGTATATTCTGAAAACATTCTCACAACATGACAACGTTCTTTTTTTAGAATATTCTTCATAAATATTACTGGAATGTTTAAAGAACATATACGTACGGGCAAGAATATTTATATAACGTTCATGACGTATGTTCATGAAACGTACCATACAAAATATTCTTGGAATGTCCTCACAATATACGAATTATCTTGATTTCAGAATATTCTGTATAAATATTACTAGAACCTTTTATGGAGGTATACGAAACGAATTGGAATATTTACGCAACATCCCTGATAAACATTTACAAAACATACGGCACAGAATGTTCTTGAAATGTTCTCACAGTATAATATTTTCTGCTTTTAGAATATTCTTGGTGAATATAACAAGAACGTTCAATATATAAAAATTTAAACATTTATATAATATCCGTGACATATATTTATAGAACATACTGTAAGAATATTCTTAGAAAATTCTCACAATATATGAATTTTAAGTTTTAGAATGTCTGCATAAATATTGTTAGAACATTCTGTGAACATATGTATATTTATGTAACATACGGCAGAGGACATCCTTGGAATCTTCTCACAATATAAGATTTTTCGTTTTTAGAATATTCTTTGTGAATATTAAAAGAACGTCCAGTATATGTGTAAAAATATAAATATTTATATAATATCCGTGCCATATTTATAGAACTTATTGCAAGAATATTCCTTGTAAATTCTCTCAATATATGAATTTTACGTTTTAGAACGTCTGTATAAATCTCATTACTGCATTCGGTGTACATAAGGGCACAAAAAAATTAAAATTTTATTCTTGAAATGCGCATGCTAAGGATGAATCCGTCAAGTGTGCATGGAGCATGGAGAGATGCCAAAGTAATTGGAGGTTCGCGTTGTGTGGTGGTTAAAACCTCGTGTGCATTTTTTTAAATTTGTGGAACAACTACTTATTTACTTTTCTTATATCTCATATGTTTACGCTAGGTAAGTATGTTTTTGATGACGGGGTATTTATAATATTTTTTGTGTATTATCAATTCAGGAATAAGTTACAGCACATGCGCAGTTATTGGAAAAAACGATAGAAAAGAGAAAGAGCGTCTATATAGGATTTGTAGATTTAGAAAAAGCCTTCGACAACGTAAAATGGGGGAAGATGTTCGAAGTGCTGAGAAAGGTAGGGATGAAATACAGGGACAGAAGAATAATACATAATCTCTACAAAGAGCAAAAGGCAGTTATAGAATGTGAGCAGGAACAAAGGGAAGTAGATATCCGGAAGGGAGTGAGACAGGGATGTGCATTGTCACCTCTAGTTTTCAACTTATATATCGAAGATGCGATTAATATTGTTAAGGAAAGAACAGCCTCAGGGATCAATGTACAGGGCCAAACTATTAACATGCTCAGATTTGCGGATGATATAGCAGTGTTAGCATCTAGCAAAGAAGAATTAGGAGCGGCTTTGAATGAAATGGAAGCAGTTTTGACACAGGGCTTCGGCATGAAAATCAATAAAAAGAAAACTAAAATTTTGGTATGTAGGGGATGTGAAAATAGAACTAAAATGGAAATACAAATTGGAAATGAGAAGATAGAGGAGGTCGCGGATTTCTGCTACTTAGGAAGTAAAATAACTCAAGACGGTAGGAGCACTAAAGATATAAAACAAAGAATGGCGCAGGGCCGAGTTGCGTTTAACAAAAAGAAACAACTGTTATGCTCGAGAACGGTTAATATAGAGACTAGGAAGAGACTCTTAACGTCGTATGTATGGAGTACGGCATTATACGGGTGCGAAACTTGGACAATAGGAGAAGCGGATAGAAAAAGAGTAGAAGCGTTTGAAATGTGGTGCTACAGACGCATGATGAAGATACCGTGGATAGATAAGGTTAGCAATAGGGAAGTATTAGAAAGAGTTGGGGAAAAGCGAAAGGTATGGAAAACAATAAAGAGTAGGAGAGATAGGATGGTAGGACACCTTCTAAGACACGAAGGAATAGTTCGTGACATACTAGAGTCAGAGATAGGAATAAAAAGAGGTAGGGGTAGGCCTAGATTAGACTACTGCTCTCAAATAGTTAGGGATGTAGGATGTTCTACTTTTAGGGAAATGCGTAGGTTAGCTCAGGATAGAAAAGAATGGAGGTACGCGTCCAACCAGTCTTCGGACTGAGAACCTTATGATGATGATTAAATGTAGTGTATTCTGCTTATACTATGAGTGTATGAATGTGTAGCAGAGCTTTGTTCCAAACAGCAAGCAAAGCAATCCTATCAATTTCCCAAGTGATATAAGTAGGTAAGTATTTCAGTTCAATACATTATAAAGTTTATTCTATTAAGGGGATTTAAGAAGCCTTAATCTCACAATATGCCGCGTAAACTATGCCTCACTAGTTAATCCAAGCTAAGGTAAGACATATCGAGCAAGAGAAATCACTGACATCTACGACATTATTTACTAATTCTTGGGGAAATTCATACGGCCAGGTGAACGAAATCCTCTTATTATACTTTGGCCGCCGAACAGACGGAGTGATCACCCTGCAAGAACGTGCTCTAGCGGGGCCAATAGTAATTTATGATGACCAAATTGGAGTGATGCGACTTCGTTGGGTCTAAAGAAAGCGCATCACTGCGGTTCGGTTGTCCTAAATTGATAGTGGTCCCGCCTAGAGCATGTTCTTGCAGGGTGATCACTCCGTCTGTTCGGCGGCCCAAGTATAGAGTGCACATTTATGAAACAAAATATCTGTTGCAGTTGAGTCAAATTGTTTTTTAAGAAATTTTCTTTTCTTATGGGCATGATTAATTTTATTTCTTTGTACTTAGATGCAGTTGGGAAAGTACATAAAAGCTGCACTTTGGCTGAAATAGAACAAGCAATGAAAATGGGGCTGGTGGAGGCAAAGGAGAGGCAGAAGAAGATTTAAATATTTTGAAACAGCGACAGTTGTTCGAAGGTGAAACATTTACCCTGTGTTATGCAAAAGTAGATGCACAGTGCTATATCAGCCTTATTTCTTTAACAAAATTTGATAAATCTTTCCTTAGACAACTTACTTTTTCGTAGGAATGTATTGTTTCAGTTTAGTAAAGTTGCATTCTCACAGCTCCGTTTCGTCGGATTATTTTTATCCAAGACTTTCTTATTCGTGAAAATATTTGAATCCGACTTCGTGGGAATAATCTTTTCCAATGCAGTTATTGATGAACAAGAACTAGTTCAGGTTTAAGTTAACATCGGGTGAATATTTGATATACAGGGTGAGTCGAAGGGAATTGATGGATTTCACAGAGAAATAAAATATGAAAAGCTTCATCAAACCAAAATTTTATTGCCATCAGATTCACCAGAAAATGCAATTTATTTCTGGAATACATCATTCATATGATGTCCTTGGTCGCCGATACATAGGGTGAGGCATTTCCTCGCAAGCATAGATGGGGAATCACCCCGATTTCTTCACGAAGCGCCGTGTGCAGCTTGTCTGCAGTGTATGAGGTCGATGTTGATAAACTCTAGCCTTTAAATAGCCCAAAAGGAAAAATTCGCAGGGCCCGAGATCGGGTGAACGCAGGCCAAGGAATATCGTCACAATGCCAGATGATGTGCACCGGAAAGAGCTCTCTGAGGATATCCATTAGATGTTACTCGGTGTGTGCAGTGGCCCCGTCTTGTTCGAACCAAATGTTCTCAGCAACAACATCGAGCTCATTTAGCGACATTCAGAGGACATAAGAGAGCTTTTTCCGGGTCCCCTCATCTCACATTGTGGCGACATTCCTTGGCCTGTGCGTTCCCCCGATTTTGCGCTCTGCGACTTTTTTCTTTGGGACTATTTGAAGTCTCGAGGATATCAACATCGACCTGCAGACCTGCAGACGGCGATTTGTGAAGAAGCCGTGGTGATTCCCCAGCTACGATCGCGAGACTTAAAGAAGCGCCTCGCCCTATGTATCGGCGGCTAAAGACACCATAATGAATGATATTGTATTTCATAAATAAACTGCATTCCCTGCTGATGATGGCAACAATAAAATTTTGATTTGATGAAACCCTTCATATTTTATTGCCCTGTGAAATCCATCCTTTCTTTTTGACGCAACAGTGCCTTTGAACAACCATGCATAAGTGTATTCTGTTTATTTTTTATATTAACATGTATTTACTTATTTTTGTTCATTTGAGGAAATATATTTTATTTTATGATCAGGTGTTTTCAATATTCAAAGAACATCTGTAAAAATGTGCATTAAAGATACTGAATATATACAAAGAATATTCTAAATGTATTCTTGCAAATGTGCCGAATACATATGTTGGTACGTTCTGTGAACATTTTGAGAATGTAACATTGGTCTATTTAATGTGCACAAAACATTCTCAGAATATATAAGTAACTGTTGAGGTTATTCTCGGAACATTCTGCAGATGTGCGGATTATATACCAAGAATGTTGTATCGTATGTTCTGTGGTCATTTTGAGAATGTGACATTGTCTCCACTATTAATGTGCACAGAAGATTCTCAGAATATATAAGTATCTGTTGAGGTTATTCTCGGAATATTTGAACGTTCTGCTAATATATTCTGTGCATATTTACAGAATGTAATTGTGCTGTATGGGGCATGAACTTCTTTTGAATTACATACTTTATTGTTAACTTGAATGAATGAAAACAAAGAAATGTGCATTCGCCAAAAACATGGGGTAATATCTTACTACTATATTGAGTAAAAACTAGTGTTAAAATACCTTTTCCGTCGACAGTATTAACAAAATCCTATTTCGTAAGGTAATAAATCGATTTAACGAGCACAGTAGACTCTCTGGCCTCAGCTAAGGCAGCAGTCGAAGAAAGGGGTGGTTCGTAGGGAAATAAAATGGGTGCCACCTAGACCTAACACAGTCCAAATGATGACTTACTTACGAAGGTGCTAGGTCCAACGAAGGCTTCTAATGTGGGTATCAAGTGGTTAAGCAATCAAAATAGCTTAATATAACAAAACATAAGCAAATAGCTTTATTTGATAAAAACAGTTTCGTCAGGTTCAAATCAAGTACCTATTGCACAATCTTAGTCAATATAAAATACAAGCCTCAATAAATAAACTCAACATGAACTATTAAAAATTAAAGTAAAATTATAGAACGATGAACTGCGCGAAATTTAGAAAAGCAGAGTAGGTAGGTATCTAAAATAATTTTGAAAGTCAGTGTAGGCGATTTCGGTAGATCTACGTGTTTAGCTTCACAGAAATAATAATTGAGGAATTTGCTCTTAGAACTATGAAAAACTACTTACAGAATCCTAATCTACGTCTACTTATTTGTGGGAAGTTCTAGGAGTGGCGTACCTATACTACCTATCAGCCGTACAGCGAAGAAGGGCCGGATAAAATTGGGAGTCTCAACTAAAAGCGTCTAAACTAAAAACCCTTAAAAACTTAAAATAAAAGTACTAGGTATAAGTCAAAAGACATATTATTATGTTCTTTGGTATGTATAAGTCAAGTCAAACAACTATCAAAGAAAACGGGACTTACCCCAGTCTCAATTATTAGAGGTTTGAACTACTACCAAGGTACCAAGTAATCTACGCGAACTGAGGAATAAACCATTTTTTATGGTAGGCACCGAAGAATCTTTTGAACTACTATGAAGATGATGAAATCAGAATATCCACGGATAAAGGTATTAGTGGACCAATGATTGCTGAATAGATCAGCTTTTATTGGTCTACGGCAAAGTTATTCTATTTCTATAGATGCAATTTAATATAGCTGAAAACATGCGTGCGACAAGAAAATATTCTCTGTTTTCGTTTGGAGCATGCAAAAATGGATTTTGCATCTTTCTTAAGGCAAGTGCTAGTCAGTGCTAGTTGTCAAATTGGATACGAGAAAATTAAATCTTTTATGCCGGGTCCAGACATTGGGCAATGCTTTGGCCGAAACAATTGCCGCAATATTCGTCGAATTATTTGTTCACAAACCGACCATCTTCACACTTGGCCAACGCCGGCGAAGCGCAAGCGCAGTACAGCTCACAGAGCATAGAGTTACTACCAAAGATATTCTATTTCTATAGATACCAAGATGCAATTTAATATAGCTGAAAACATGCGTGCGACAAGAAAATATTCTCTGTTTTCGTTTGGAGCACGCAAAAATTGATTTTGCATCTTTCTTAAGGCAAAAAGTCAAATATGACATTCACTGGGTAACCTTCATTTCACAAGTTTCCGAGTTGTCAGTGCTAGTTGTCAAATTAGACACGAGAAAATTAAATCTTTTAGGAGAGTAAGCATCGAGTTGTAGGCATGTTGAAAATGGTCTTAGAAATTAATATGTAGCGTAGGTATTTTAAAATAAGTAGGAAGCTGCTGAAGTAAATTATTAAGCGAGTAAGTAAGTAAGTAAGTCTAAAATGAAATGTATTTTGGGTGCTTCTTGTCAGAATCGATGTTACTTATATGTGACAATCGCCGTATTTTAGTACATTTTGGTATGTGTTGAAGAAACTTACTTGTGAAATGAGAGGGTACCATCTTTCGAGTTGGCTCCACAAACACAACAATATGAAACCATTTCTTAAACTAGGTACCAGTTCAGAAAAACACAAAATAGAAACACTTAACAACAAACAGAACAATAAACAGTAGACAGTAATAAAAATTTCTTCTCCCGTACGAAAAATAAAAATTCAAATGACAAGGCGATTTGACGTTTAAATGTCATGCAATTTAATTAGCGCGCTACGCCAAAAAAATAATTTTGACTTTTTGCCCAAAGAGAGATGACGTTAACACGGCAAAACTAGGTAGAAAAAGTGGGAGAGAAAAAGGCACGTCTTTTATGTTGGAAATAAGGTACGTATGCCGAATACATGGGATCTTGGTGTCTATTAGTATAGAATGTCTTTGGTTACTACGTACTGTACTGCCCACATACTTAGATAAATATACCGCCTTTGGACCATTGCGCATCAATTCCGGTCATGCAATAAAAAGGGATAGAAAATTGCGCCATTTTTACATACTCGCGGTTGATTGGTGGATGTGGTCCAATCAAATCTGGAGTTGCTTGCTGGCTCAACAACTGACAAGTGTCAAGTAACATAACCAAAGAAAATATTGTTTGTTTAGTTACTTATGTTCTTTGGTTTCACGTTTTGAATGTGGTTTAAAATCCCATACATTTATTATTCTGATCAGTTGGAATAGTTTAAGTGTTCTTTTTTTGTGTGAAGTTTTCATCTCCTAGTGCACCCATATACCTGCTGTTCCTTTTGGAATCAAACTCGTTTAAAACTAATATAATTTTGACGTAAAAATATAGATTGTGAATGTTTCCTGAGTCAGCCTTTTTATTCCACGTGATTGGAGCCTGATGTTTTGACTTGGAAGCACAGTTGCTGAAGCCACCGAGACCCAGGTTGCGGACATACAAACAGAGCACGGGATCATCGTGATTTGTGCGTGGAACTGGACTAGTTCATTTTTATTTGTATCAAACATGCACAATAAATTGTGATTTTTATGTAATTTGTCGAATTTTTCAATTGCTATTCTTACAAGGTCAATAAAAATACAGTGGAACTCCCATAAGTCAAATCTCAATCTCAAGGGACGCAAAAAAATTGAGTTAAAGAAACTTCGAGTTTAAGAACATTTTATTAAAATTTCCATACATTGCATTATTCACAAAATAACATATAACGTAACTATACACAATATACCCATACAAAATGCAGGTTATTACAATTCTGTAACCAATCAAATCATTGTTTAATAAAAAAGTGTAATTTTGCACTGTTTTTGATGACATAACTGTTCATTTTCACAAAATTGCTGTACAGACCTTCACTTGCACACAAAAAATTAAAAATGTTACAAACTGTCACCTAACTGCTTAGTTGTTGGTTAGTTGTTATCCCAGTCTCAACGCCTTCACTTTCATTTTCTTCGTTGCCTTCGCTGTCGGACATTTCGCAATTAGACGAGTGACATTTTAAACTAAACAAAATGTCATCATTAGTTGGAAATTCTGCAATTTGGATGTCGTCATCGATGGCAATGTTCTTCTACGTCAATATCTTCCATCTGTACCGATTCCCTGTATTTCGCAAGCGTTGCCTTTAATTAATATCTTCCATTTGTACCGATTCCCTGTATTTCGCAAGCGTTGCCTTTAATTCAATAAGACAGATCATCTTCATCCAACGAATGATCTTCATTTTCACGAATGTCGGGAGAATCCGGCTTTCTTAAAACAATTCTGAATTGTTGTTGCTGAGACATCTGTATCCCATGCTCTTGATATTTCTCTAATAGCATCTAAAGTTACCGCTAATGTTCTATGATCCTCCATGGCAGCGATAGTTTGTTTGAGAATCCATTTCCGGTAATTCATCTTCAGGTTCAAAGTATGAGAACTTGATTGACTGGAAACTCTCATAATGTACTGCTCAGCGAAGTTAATGAGTCTAGAGCTCTATATGTACATACCTATAATCAAATTGTTAATATAATAACAACTTTGTACGACTAGACACAAAATTTTCTTCTTACAAAAGAAAATATAAATTCATGTCCAAAATACCTGCTCTTACCATATATTACAAAGTTACATTCGCCGTGACAAGAAGCTTTATTAACAACAATGTGCTTATCAAAATATTGTGGTTTCTTCTTACTGAAAATTCTTGGGTTATGTTGTTTGACAGCTAAAGTAGGTAAAAATGGCGCCAAGGTCAAGTTTCAATTTTACAAGTGTAGTTGCACTCTCTCAAGCGATATAGTGATCTATATATGTGGTACTGCCACGCGCCAATGTCTGGACGGGCATTTGCTGATTGGCGCGAAGTCCTTTGATTTGTGTTCAATTTACCGACACCGAAGCGAACTCAGGCAAACTTGGCCCAAGTGCCGCCAACACATACAAACTTACCCTCCACACATTGGTGTTGGTCTAGGTTTGCGAGACTTGGCCCAATGTCTGGACCCGGCATTAGGAGAGTAAGCATCCAGTAAAATGAAATGTATTTTGGGTGCTTGTCAGAATCCATGTTACTTAAATGTGACAATCGCCGTATTTTAGTACGTTTTGGTATGTGTTGAAGAAATTTACTTGTGAAATGAGAGGGTACCATCTTTTGAGTTGGCTCCACAAACACAACAATATGAAAACATTTCTTAAACTAGGTACCAGTTCAAAAAAAACACAATATAGAAACACTTAACAACAAACAGAACAATAAACAGTAGATAGTAATAAAAATTTCTTCCCGCGTATGCAAAATAAAAATTCAAATGACAAGGCGATGTGACGTTTAAATTTCATGCAATTTAATTAGCGCGCTGCGCCAAAAAAATAATTTTGTCTTTTTGCCGAAAGAGAGATGACGTTAACACGACAAAATTAGGAAGAAAAAGTGGGAGAGAAAAAGGCACGTCTTTTATGTTGGAAATAAGGTACGTATGCTGAATACATGGGATGTTGGTGTCTATTAGTATAGAATGTCTTTGGTCTACGGTAACCAATCGAAATTACGCCAAATATGGCGGCCTCATTGTACTTGTCATAGTCAATTTGTAATAATCTGTCACTGAGTCTGTGTTTGAGCGGCCGCCATCTCCAATGTCAAAATCAACTTGACGCTTAACCTTTATTTATGTTTTCTGTTTTCTTATGCTTGGGAAAACGTCTGAAAAGTGAAAACAATGGTAAATTTTAGCTTTGTAGTACTTCAACTCTAATAATTCAGCTAAACTTATCCCTATTTTTCAGGACGACTCGAGTTTTTTTGAAGCGGCCGATATAGCGACTGTCCTCCCTCTTTTCGAATACAACACAATTAAAAACACTTTAACAGAATTTTCTGAAGAAAATGCCAATAGAAGGATACAACTAACTTTAAGAAAATTATATTCCATGGTTGACGATAATGATGATTTATTCCAACAAGAACTGGACGTACAGATGTTGCAGAAGCTATTCCCGCAGTTTACTAAGAAAGAAATTCGCGGCCAAGTTGCTTTAATAGGAAATGAAATTAATCGGAAGTCGATAGTTTGTCGATTATTGTTGAAGAAATGTGAGAAACAGACTAAGAAAGAATTTAAAAAGAGAAACTGCGAACGGGATATTGAAGAGTCGGGTAGTGGTAAAAGGTTGAAAACATGCGATACCAGTTTGTGGCTGAAAACCATTGATAGTACTACAGATGCACCTTTAACAAACAGAAAGTCTAAGAATTCTGTAGTAAATCAGGATGTAGCTTCGCCTAGCACTTCAACAGCAGGAGTTTCGAACCAACATGTATCCCAAGTAAATTTTAAAATGTTAAGAGCAAACACTAGTTCGCTGTTAAAACATTATGATGACGCAATAGATGCTGTAGTAGCAGAGACGAAATCTATGAACGATTCAGTAGTTCAGGATGTATGGCCTAGTACTTCAAAATTTGATGATGGTGATCACGTTTTGAATCAATATTCTTACTATGATCCTCAAATAAATTTAGCAAAGTATCATAGTTCGCCAATAAAAACACCAAATACTTATAATAATAGTTTAAATTGTGATAAAATGCAGATTTCTACCGTGGTTAATAATTATTTTAAATCGAAAAACAATTTACTAGAAACAGCAATTCCTGACTTGCAAAAAGACATGGATTCTTCTATAAAGTGAGTTTTTGTATTTTCCTTTTTTTTATTTTTTGTTAAGTTTTTTATTTTATGCTGTTCTGTTTCTAGAGAGTTTGATGCAGTATTAGAATTTATTACAAGCAGTAGCACACCTAGTTTTAAAGAGAATATGCCTTCAATAACTAGAATGAACGAAGAGAACAGAAAAGCAGGTAAACTTAAAAACTTACGTTATTATTATTTAAAATGGAAAATAATTTGTAAAGGTTTGTGAATATCACTATTATTATTACTGATTTTTTTTTCTATAAGGGCTCATAGACGAAATGTCAAATAAAAGAACTGATAAGATAACCTTATGTTCATTCAGAGTTACTACAAAGAAGTTTTGTCAGTTTCGCTCTAACTTTAATGTTAGCGCCAGAAAAAATAAAATAAAACATTTGAAAATTCCGAGGAAAATTCACTTTTTCCAAAATAACTCTAAACTGAAAGGTGTCATTTTGTTAGTCCTTTAAATATGCAACTTTTTTCTCTTTTAACCAATTCTATATCTTCATTTCCTATATCCTCAGAGTGGCCCTCCTTATCCTGAACAGGGTGTATATTAAGTCATGTACTGGGTGGCCAGATAAGAATGCAAAGTGATGTATCTCGGAAACTATTCATCATAGAGTCTTGCGGTTAAATAATTTATTACTAAAGTGGCCAAGAGAAAACCGTGGAAAATATTTTCAGATTTCCAAGATGGTAGCCAGGGGGCGTAACTGCCATCTTAAACTTTTCAAGTGATTTTTCACTGAAATCCACCTAGTAAATGTACCAAAAAAATATGTGTTTTTTAAAGATAAGCTTTAATCGAGTAATTCTTGTTTAACACTTTTTGACGTACATATCTATTAAAATGAAGTGGTGGGGGGTGATTCAATGTTTTTTTACATAAACAGCTGTAACTCCTAAACGACTGAACGGATTTTAACAAACTTGGTCTCGTTGGAAAAAGCATTTATTGCTCCATCAAACCCATCTTACCTGTGATATGTCTAATTCTTAGTGATGCCGCTAGAGCGCGTTTTTGATATAATAACAGAAAATTGCAAAATTCTCTAAAAAATTAAATGCAACAATATGACTTTTTTTCATAAAAATATAGTGAAATGATACCTAAATAGGCTAGTGAAGACCACATCTCGATATCTTATTCCTAGCCAAAAATATCGAAGAAAGAAAATTTAGTTATCATAAAATTTTAGAGAGACGCTATTACACCGGTATTTATTCTTATTTATTTGTCTTTTTTCAAGATTCAGTGATAAAATTTCATAATTTTATAATTTTTAAATAATAAAAGTATTTAGATCGAAGATATCACCAGAGGTGGATTGGACGAGAAAGTCTATTTCCTTGGCCACCCCGACCCTCAGACCTCACCTGTTTGGACTTCTATCTATGGGGTCGGTTAAAAGATATTGTTTACCAAATTCCACCAACAACGAGAGATGACATGAACATATGAATACAAGAGGCCATTCGTAGCCTGTCAAGAGCAGAAATTGAAGCTGCTGTAATGTCTACGCATGAGCGGCTCCAACAATGCATTGAGTGTGATGGAAGACAGTCCGAGCATTTAAGGAGGCATTAGTTTTATTTCAAAATCGGTTCTTCTTTCTTCTTATGCCGCTACACGTTTTTTTTAATTGTTTGAACTAAGAATATTATTTAAAAATTATAAAATTATGAAATTTTATCACTGAATCTTGAAAAAAGACAAATAAATAAGAATAAATACCGGTGTAATAGCGTCTCTCTAAAATTTTCTGATAACTAAATTTTCTTTCTTCGATATTTTTGGCTAGGAATAAGATATCGAGATGTGATCTTCACTAGCCTATTTAGGTATCATTTCACTACATTTTTATGAAAAAAAGTCATATTATTGCATTTTTAATTTTTTAGAGAATTTTGCAATTTTCTGTTATTATATCAAAAAACGCGCTCTAGCGGCATCACTAAGAATTAGACATATCACAGGTAAGATGGGTTTGATGGAGCAATAACGAGACCAAGTTTGTTAAAATCCGTTCAGTCGTTTAGGAGTTACAGCTGTTTATGTAAAAAATATTGAATCACCACCTGCCACTTCATTTTAATAGATACGTCAAAAAGTATTAAACAAGAATTACTCAAATAAAGCTTATCTTTAAAAAACACTTATTTTTTGGTACATTTACTAGGTAGATTTCAGTGAAAAATCACTTTAAAAGGTTAAGATGGCGGTTACGCCCCCTGGCGACCATCTTGGAAATCTGAAAATATTTTCCACGGTCTTCTCTTGGTCACTATAGTCATAAATGTTTTTACCGCAAGACTCTATGATGAGTAACTTCCGAGATACAGCATTTTGCATTCTTATCTGGCCACCCGGTACACTTATAAGTCCTGAGAAGCCGTATTTACTATTTATTATTTCAATTGCTTTCTCGCAACTTTTGCTTGCTGGTGGACACGATCTATTACATACCTTTTTCATGCTACAAATCTATAAATGTCCTTGTTTTTCTAAGCTTTCGTGTGTCACTTTAAGCCTCAGAAGGAGCAATAATTAGTTAATACTCCTGTTTGATATTATATTTGATACGCACAATTTTTTCAATGAGCAAGACCTCTACAGCTGAATAACTGCATTTTTTGTATTTCAGAGAATCAGACAGAAACGGACAATGGCAATTGCATCGCAAAAGAAAGAACCGTTTTGAAGGATAAGTTTAGTTCTATAAAAGTTTTTGTACCTGAGCGCAAGGTTGGCGTAAGTCGTATTCCCCAAATTGTTTCAGAAACCAAAAGCACTGCAGGTAAGTCTTACTAACGCGGCAGCAACTTTTCTACTCCGAAGCAATAAAATTTTTAATGCAATAGTGTTAAAATGTCGGGCATTGTCATCTTTTACCGTTGATTGACTAATGTTGGACAGTCAACGCTTTTACACTTATGAAAGCGTCTATTTTTGCTGAATAAACCCAAACGTAAACTATTCAATCAAGAAATACCTTATTATTTTGCAAAAATTACGAATTGAAATTGTTTATCAAGTTTTTAAGTAGTTTTTATTGCCCACGATGTTGTGAACAATTTAAAGGGGCAACTGTCATCTGTCACTTTAAACCTTTCATGTGTCAATTTTTTGACGAATATCGACAGATGAAAAACATTTAATCAAACACCGAGTCAAACACTGACATGTAAATGCATTCTTTAGAAATATTGTTTCAATATTATTCTTATATTTGACGAACACAATTTTTTCGATGAGCAAGACCTGCATTATTTTATTTCAGAGAATGGGACAGAGAAGGACAATGGCAATCAAAGTGCAGAAGAAAGAACCATCTTGAAGGATAAGTATAAAGTTTTTGTACCTGAAGGCAAGGTTGGCATAAGTCGTATTCCCCAAATTGTTTCAGAAACCAAACACACTGCAGGTAAGTGATACTGACGCGGCAAAAAAGTCTGCGTCAAAAATTTGTCAAAAATCAAGGCAGCAGAAATGGTCTTGATATTTGACGAACACAATTTTTTCAATGAACAAGACCCCTACAGTTAAATTACCGAATTTTTTTGTATCTCAGAGAAGGATAATGGCAATCATAGCGCAGAAGAAAGAACCATGTTGAAGTCTAGTACTGCAGAAGTTCTTGTACTTCGTGTTCCTCAAATTGGTTCAGAAACAAAAAGCACTGCAGGTAAGTCACATTAATGTAGCAAAAAATTGAAGTGAAAGGTTTTTGAAAAATCAATAAAAGCAGCAACTTTTCTAGTCTGAAGCAATGAAATTTTTAATAATTTAAGATCGTTCGTAATTCACTCTGCTTTATGCTTTAAGTGAAATAATATAGATTTTGTCAAGTGTTATGAGTACCCCATTATCCTATTAAATTGTCAGTTTGAGTTGAGTATATGGAGAGCGTAAATTAAATGAAATTAATAGACCAAGGGCCCATAGACCAAAAATTGTGCATAATAGGTTTACTCCAAAAATGCCTGAGATGTTGTGATTTTTGGGCCGTGGAGCACAGAAATGCCCATGCCAATTTTTGTTTTTGGTACAGTGATGTGTGGCAGACCCGTAAATGTGTAAAAAATGCTTAAAAAAGTATTATAGGTTTAGGACTGGGGTTTGCGGGAAGCGCTAAATAATAAAAAGTAATTCAGGGGACGCGGTTCGTTTGTTGTGAATTCTGGGACACTGACCTGCTGCAGGCGTCAAACTGTGTAAATAAATCGCCCTAAAAAAAATCGTAGGTTTACGCATGGGGATTGGAGGGATCTCCTAATTTACCCCCAAACATCATGAATGTCGACTCCCATTCATTTTGGTTGGTACAAAGAGGCGCCACTCTCGCGACATTTTGTAAATTCACTCAGGTAAAAAAAATCATAAGTTTATGAATGGCGTTCAGTAACTTGTTTAATATAAACATACTGAGTGCGAAAATACATTCGCCATCGTTGAAAAGTGGTACAAAAGTCTTGCCATTCACGATAATTGATTGTGCACTGAAGCTTCGTTCCTACTGCGTTTAGATTACTGCAGTAAATAGGAAATGCAAGAAATTAAAAAAAAATTAAAATGGTTCTATGAAACGTTTAGCTGCACATACCAGACAGGCGATATTCCAGAAGAATACAAACGGAGCATCATAGTAGCTTTGCCAAAAAGGAAAGGCGCGGATACGTGTGGAAATTTTAGAACGATCAGTTTGACTTCCCACGTGTCAAAAATTTTAACTAGAATTGTGCAAAGAAGGATGGAGAAAAGGGCGGAAGAAATATTAGGAGAAGATCAGTTCGGATTTAGAAGAAATAGGGGAACGCACGAGACCATTCTAGCTTTACGACTACTAATAGAAAAAGCAATAGAAAAGGGAGAGAGACCCTATAAAGGATTTGCAGATTTGGAAAAAGCCTTCGACAATGTGAAATGGAGGAAGATGTTCGAAGTGCTCAAAACGGTAAGGATTAAGTATATGTATAGTTAGGGAGCCGGTATAGTAAATTATGACTGTATTTTCTACCATGCCGGACATTGTTAATCTTAATGTATGCAACAAGAGGAAGAAGAATATGACTATGAGAAAGTTGCATCTGAGTCGCACCGCAGATGGCGCTCTTAAGGAAAGTTTTGAATCGTCTGGCACCCACTCGCAACTATCTAATGTGTCTGGCATTGATATTTTGGCATTCTTCATAATACAAAAATTCGGTAAAAGAAAAATCTGTTGGTAGAAAATACATCTGATTCTTCTTTTACTGACTATTTGTATCATGAAGAATGCCAAAATATCAATGCCAGACACATTAGATAGTCGCGAGTGGGTGCCAGACGCTTCTAAACTTTTCTTAAGAGCGCCATCTGCGGTGCGACTCAGATGCAACTTTCTCATAGTCATATTCTTCTTCCTCTTGTTGCATACATTAAGATTAATAATGTCCGGCATGGTAGAAAATACAATCATAATTTACTATACCGGCTCCCTAACTAATAAGGATAGAAGAATAATTTATTCATAATCTACGCAAAGAGCAAACGGCAGTTACAGAATTTGAGCAGGAACATAGAGAAGTTAATATCTGAAAGGGAGTGAGGCAGGGACGTGCGTTATCACCTCTAGTTCTCAATTTATATATCGAAGATGCGATGAATATTGTTAGACATCAGAATAGCTGCTGGAATTAATATACAGGGTCAAACTATTAATATGCTCAGATTTGCGAATGATATAGCAGTATTAGCATCCAGCGATCCAGCAAAGAAGAATTAGAAAGGACTCTGAACGAAATGGAAGCGGTTTTGAGGAGGGCTATGGTATGAAGATCAATAAAAAGAAAACCGAAATTTTGTTGTGTAGGGGGCGTGAAAATAGGGCTAAAACTAAAATACAAATAGGAAACAAGAAGATAGAGGAAGTCTCAGATTTCTGCTATTTAGGAAGTCAAATAACTCTAGATTTAAGACAAAGAATAGCGCAGGGCCGAGTTGCATTTAAAAAAAAAAAAACAACTATTATGCTCGGAAATGATAAATGTAGAAACTCGGAAGAGGCTCTTAAAAACGTATGTATGGAGTACAGCAGTGTCCGGGTGCGAAACTTGGACGATAGGAGAAGCGGATAGGAAAAAATTAGAAGCATTTGGAATGTGGCGCTATAGACGCATGACGAAGATACCGTGCGTAGATAAGGTTAGCAACAGAGAGGTATTAGAAAAAGTTGGAGAAAAGCGAAATTTATGGAAGACAGTAAGGAATTGGACTCGCTAACACCGCGATGCGCCATCTACGACGAATTGCGAAACCAAACGAAAGTCATACTTTTCTGGCGGGCTTGTGCATTGTCATATGACTTTCGCATGGATTGAAGAAGTTTTCAAACGTTTTTTGTGAATTAAAATGCCGAAAAAAGACAATACTAATTGCTGCGTGTATGGCTGCAGCTCAAAAAGGAGTGTCGATGGCTCTTTGCGATTTCATCACTTTCCGAATAAGAACATTTCCAAGGTTAACATAACCAACAAATATGGGGTAGCTGAAACAGTCGACCGAAGATTAGCATGGGATAAATTATTATTAATGGGTAAACCCTCCACTAAACATATGAGGGTTTGCTCTAAACATTTTAAAGAAACTGACTACATAACACCCTACGGTAGCAATTTTTTTCACCTGCACATTTTAAATCGATTCAATCATCTACTTTCAGGTTCAGGAAAAATCCCAACAAGGCTACGCACAACAGTTGTGCCTAGTGAACATCTGCCTGTAAAGTCAAACATAAAATTTGAAAAAATATTTGATAAACGCAGGCAAGAAAGGCATGAGAGAAGACAAACAAGAAGAGAGCAAATGCTACAAGATACTAATGTTGGTACATCTTTAAATATAACAGAGGAATTAAATCATGAAGACGGAGAAACCCAACCAGTAATGACATTTGAAGACCTGGATGAAGATGAAAAGAAAGCGGTTTTTGGTTTACTTTCAATGGGGGCCACTACAAGTGATCATAAATCAGATAAGAGTACGCAAGTGACAAGTGGTGATTTTATAGTTAAATTTGTCAACTCAATAACGTTAGATTCGGATCTACGATCATTAACGAACATTAATTCATTAGAAATGTTGAACAAACTCGGTCATTTAGTTTTAAAACATTACCCACAAAAGGTGGTTAAACTGGATGTTAAGGAAAAAATAGTGTTAGTTTGTATGAAACTGAAGTTATCTTTACCTTTCAAAATTTTATCTTTTATTTTTAAAGTAACACCATCACTATGTGGAAAAATTTTTGACGAGTATATACAATACCTGTCCAACATATTAAAATCTTGTATACCGTGGCCTAGCATTGAAGAATGTAGGAACAATTTACCTTCCTCTTTTAAAGATTTTGCAAAAGTGCGAGTTGTGGTTGACTGTACGGAAATCCCAATCCAAAAACCAAAATGTTTATGTTGTAGGGTAAAAACGTATAGTTATTACAAGGGTAGAAATACAATTAAAGTTATGACTGCTGTTAGTCCAGGGGGATTACTAACATTTATATCGAAAGCTTATGGGGGACGAAGTTCAGACAAAAGTATTTTTGAACAGAGTGGTTTGATACAGAAATTGGAGCCATATGTAGATCAAGTAATGGCAGATAAGGGTTTTCTAATAGAAAAAATTTGTGAGGAAAATGGAGTAGGAATTGTAAGGCCTGCATTCTTAAGAAAACAAACTCAATTTACAGAACAGGACTCAAAATTGAATATAAAAATTGCAAAAGCCCGAGTACACGTTGAGAGGGTAAACCAACGACTTAGAACATTTAAAATACTCGATGGTCCATTACCTTGGACATTAGCAAAAAGTGTTGATGACATAATAGTTGTTTGTGGTGCGATGGTAAACTTACAAAGTTCAGTTATGTCAGATGATAAATTTTTGCAGGGAAAATGAGCAAATCTGTCTCTTTCATGATTAGCAAAAACTCAACTGTAAGTAATTCTCAACAAAGTAACTGCGTTAGAAACTATTCACTTCTTTTGCATTTAATAAAGAGAAACAACTGTTATGCTCGTGAACGGTTAATGTAGAAACTCGGAAGGGACTCTTAAAGACGTATGATGAAGTACGGCACTGTACGGGTGCGAAACTTTGGAAATAGGAGAATCGAATTGAAAAAAAATAGAAGCATATGAAATGTGGTGCTGTAGACGTATGATGAAGATACCGTGGATAGAGATAAGGTTAGCAATAGGGAGGTATTAGAAAGAGTTGGGGTCAAGCGAAATTTATAGAAGACAGTAAGGAATAGGAGAGATAGGATGGTAGGACACCTTCTGAGGCACTAAGGCTTAGTTCGCGACATACTAGTCAGAGATAGGAATAGGCCTAGATTAGACTACTGCTCTCAAATAGTTGGGATATACTTAGCATATTCTACTTTTATGGAAATACGTACGTTAGCGCTCAAGATAGGAAAGGATGGAGGTACGCCCTCAACCAGTCATTGGACTGAGAACTTTATGATGATGAGACTTCTATTTTGAAGTGTGTTTTACCATTATTAATGTTTGTCCGATAAATAAAAAGCTGATTGGCATGTTTTTTTGTTTCATTTCCTCATTACTCCATCTAACAAAAGAAATAAGAAACCTAATCTATCCAAAATAAAATGACATAGAAAGTGTTATAGCAGGATACTGAGCTGATCTTGCTAGAATTCCTATTATTTCAGCAGTTAAATCTGTAAATTTATACAGGGTGTATCAATTCTTCAGAAATACAATAATTCTTTTTGTCATCTGATTTTGAACAATAATTTATTAATCATCCTTGCAAAGAAAGTGTAACATTTTGGAAAAATATTTTTCTGAAACAGTTAAAATTAATTTTTTGGCAAAAACAGGGTCAAATGGAATTTCTAATTTTAAAAATGTATTGGATGAACTTGAATAAACTATAAAGTCACATATTTTCAGGTTCAGAATTGCCAGACCAAGCTGAATTTGTCCATAATAAGCATGTTTCTTCTTCAGCTGAATGCCCTCATTTAAATTTACAAGAAAATCACAAGAGGCAAAACTGGTAGCGTCCCCCGTTTTTGCTGAAAAAATCATCTATTTAGGCGCAACCCTTTTATAACAAAATAATGTCATACCTGAATATGGACATTTAATTTCCACTAGTTTAATAGGGATCCCATTTTCTACAACAACTGCATCAGGCGAAAACCCCAACCATGGAAAATGCTTACAGATGACGAACCCAAAGGATTTTATGACTGTGTCTGTTGTGCCAGCCTGGTACGCTAGTAGAGCATTTCCCTCATTTTCATTTCCATGGCGCACATATTTATTTGAAAATGATTTTGGAAAAAAGCAGCTGCTCGTTTTTTTCCCCCATCGTTCATCTGAATATTTTGAACTGAAAGTGAATACAGAATAACATGTACTACCTAAAATAACAAAACAGAATTAATATAATTATAAT
The DNA here is from genome assembly GCA_963966045.1 of Xestobium rufovillosum. Lineage (NCBI taxonomy): Eukaryota > Metazoa > Arthropoda > Insecta > Coleoptera > Ptinidae > Xestobium > Xestobium rufovillosum. Next base: position 44,728,959 of record OZ014492.1, on the reverse strand, counting down.
ATTAACAAGTAAAACTGAAATTTGCCTACCCGTAATTCTAAACTGCCTGCATTTAAACCATTCTTCAGATTGCTGCGCAGTTAAAATGCCACTTCTTAAATTGCAATTCGATATCTGTTGCCATTTATTAAAGCAGCATTCTTGCAAATTGAACTTTTCCAAAGAAAGGTGCTCTACCAAATTCAACAGAAATGGAGACGAACAGAAATGTTCTACACATTTATCGATATTAAATAATGTGCCTTGGCACGGTAAAATATCTGCGTTCTTTGAATTTGCTGCTGTAGTTGTTCTTACCGATCTTCTACCCAAACTGCAGTAATATAAATTTTGGAATATTTTACACGGTCAAATAGCAATACTGTACCAATGCTTTTTCATACTGCATCTAGGCAAAACATCCAATAATTCTTTGGCGCATGAGTTTGCTTCTTCGTTAGTTAAGGAGCGAACAACTTTCCGTCGTTTTATTACTGTTTCTAAACAAGAATAATCAGAAATTGGCTGCGCTATGTACTTTTCTTTGGCATTCAACTTCATTTTTCCCCAATAACATTCTACATCTGTGGTAGATAATATTTCCAATAAGCTGATATTGGTTCTGAAACAAACGGAAGAACAACAGACAGAAAAACAAAAATAAAATGTGATTCATGAATCACTACAATTGACGGGGCATGTTAATTTGCCTCTTATACTTTACTTCTGATACAACCTGGTACAATAAAGCAGCACTGCAGATACGTGCTTGCATGTGCCCGACAGTCCTGCTTTACAGCTACACTTCATGACCTTCACACTGACAGCATTACCCTCAATTAAAAATTTGCCTTCAATTTCATGTGGTTTACTTTGAAGTGCAGATGTTTGAAGGCACAGACCAATAACATTTACGTAATTCGATGTATCACTGGCCTTCCTTCCACACAAAATTAAATGCTTGGCATTTAACACTTGCTCTCCTTCCACAAAGCACCGACTGTCAGGGGATGCTCCCAAATATTTAAATACTTCCCCTAGTTTAAGAAATGTTTCGGCCATTGGAATTGGATCTAAAACAGCAATTAGTAAATGACACGGCCATAATTACATTATAAACATTATACATTACTTAATTAAATGCAGCAAATAAAATTCACCAGAACACAAATAAACAAACCGGTACCGGCAAGATAGAACTCAAATATGACTTTCGCAATCAGCTGATCGCGCGACAGTGGCGCCCTCAACGGTCATTCTTGATCCCAATAGGACAGATAGGATAGTAGGACACCTTCTGAGGCACGAAGGTTTAGTTCGCAACATACTAGAGTCAGAGATAGGATTTAAAAGTGGTAAGGGTAGGCCGAGATTGGACTACTGCTCTCAAGTAGTTAGGGATATAGGATGTTCAACTTTTAGGGAAAAGCGTAGGTTAGTTCAGGATAGGAAAGATGGAGGTACGCGTCCAACCAGTCTTCGGACTGAAATCTTTATGATGAAGGTTGAAAATTTATAATTGCTTTCTGTCAAGCTTTCTAGCGGGCCCTTGTACCATCGTTCAATGATAAGGAATGTATTTTTGTACTCAGCAGGTTCATCATAATCAAATTCTTGAATGCCATTCATAAACTTATGATTTTTTTACGTAAGTTTTTTTTTTACAAAATGTTGCGTCTCTAGCGCCCCCCTGTACCAATTCTTTTTATCGGCAACGGTGAATACTCGACTTTTGTGATTGAAATAACTTGTCTCCAAGTTTTGAAGAGTAAACTTATGATTTTTTTTACCTGAGTGAATTTACAAAATGTCGCGAGAGTGGCGCCTCTTTGTACCAACCAAAATGAATGGGAGTTGAGATTCATGATATTTGGGGGTAAATTAGGAGGTCCCTCCAATCCCCATGCGTAAACCTATAATTTTTTTTGGGGGTGTTTTATTTACACAATTTGACCCCTGTAGGGGGTCAGTGTCGCAGAATTCACAACAAGCGAACCGCGTCCGCTGGATTACTTTTCATTATTTTGCGCTTCCCACAAACCCCAGTCCTAAACCTATAATACTTTTTTAAGCAATTTTTTTACACATTTACAGGTCTGCCACACATCACTGTACCAAAAACAAAAACTGGCATGGGCATTTCTGTGCTCCACGACCCAAAAATCATAACATCTCAGGCATTTTTGGAGTAAACCTATTATGCACAATTTTTGGTCTATGGGCTCCTGGTCTATAATGTCATGAATTAATTACTGGGAAACAGTTTCATTTAAACAAATAAAAAAGTTTTTACATAATTATTAAAACATGCAGAAATTATTAATGTATTTTATAAACTACAATTTATAAACTAACATGAAAAAAGAAATTATATTTAAATATTAATTTAGGTATTTTTTTTGATTTTGTGTTTTAGCTACTGAAAAATTCAATTTGGTGACGTATTTGTGCAATGTTACCTATAGATCTGAAGATGTTGTAACAAAGGCAATACAACTTCATGGGTTGAATCCAATTCGACGACCTAATGAGTTTGAGTTAGAAACAGTTGTTCTGCATCTCTTAGAAGGAGGGGATCAAGACCCCGATGTGAAGATCGTGGAAGAATCTCTAATAGAACCACCAGATGTCTTAATCGTTTCTGAAGAACCAGTTCCAGGCCCTTCGCGGAAAAGTAATGCTCAATTTTTGGGAGAAGTGGAACCCAAAACATCGGAAAACCGCAAACTCTATTATAGATTAATAGAGATCTTTCCCGATGCTTGTCCGGATTACATCGACGGTCTCTGTTCTAAAAGAAATTATGACATGGCAACAATAGACGAACTAATTTCTGACATCCTGTCAGGTACTGAATGGGGAAACCCGCAAATTTTGAAAATTATCCTACTGACAAAAACAAATTTCGCAACTTTCCCTTTTTATATTTGTGACTTATTTTCGTCATAATTAAATACGAAACGTGCATTACGCTCGCGATGCAATATTTGCATAACGCTGTGACGTACGAGGCCCAACAGATTAGGTAGGGATTTTCGCATGCGCAAACAGATGCGGTAACGCCCTAAACCTTCGCTCGTTCATCGATTCCTCCCTGCTTTATTCAGGAATACGCTGGATATTGCAGTACTAAAAGTTATAAATTCGATTAAGCGGGTCTTCCCCCATTGGTTCGAAATTTGCTTTATTTTTGATTTTAAAGAAATTTTTGATAAAAGTTTTATCTCGGAAGCTATTCATCATAGAGTCTTGCGGTAAAAAAATTTATCACTAAAGTGGTCAAGAGAAGACCGTGGAAAATATTTTCAGATTTCCAAGATGGTCGCCAGGGGGCGTAACCGCCATCTTAAACTTTTAAAGTGATTTTTCACTGAAATCCACCTAGTAAATATAGCAAAAAAATATGTGTTTTTTAAAGATAAGCTTTATTCGAGTAATTCTTGTTTAACACTTTTTGACGTATCTCTTAAAATGAAGTGGTGGGGGGTGATTCAATGTTTTTTACATAAACAGCTGTAACTCCTAAACGACTGAACGGATTTTAACAAACTTGGTCTCGTCGGAAAAAGCATTTATTGATCCATCAAACCCATCTTACTTGTGATACGTCTAATTCTTAGTGATGCCGCTAGAGCGCGTTTTTTGATATAATAACAGAAAATTGCAAAATTCTCTAAAAAATTAAATGCAATAATATGACTTTTTTTCAGAAAAATGTAGTGAAATGATACCTAAATAGGCTAGTGAAGACCACATCTCGATATCTTATTCCTAGCCAAAAATATGGAAGAAAGAAAATTTAGTTATCATAAAATTTTAGAGAGACGCTATTACATCGGTATTTATTCTTATTTATTTGTCTTCTTTCAAGATTCAGTGATAAAATTACGGCAAAATATGTTTTTGCAACTAGACGGTTGCCCAGCATATTTTTCGAGAAATGTGCGAGAACATTTAGATCGAAGATATCACCAGAGGTGGATTGGGCGAAAAAGTCTATTTCCTTGGTCACCCCGATCCCCAGACCTCACCTGTTTGGACTTCTATCTATGGGGTCGGTTAAAAGATATTGTTTACCAATTTCCACCAACAACGAGAGACGACATGAATATATACGAATACAAGAGGCCATTCGTAGCCTGTCAAGAGCAGAAATTGAAGCTGCAGTAATGTCTACGCATGAGCGGCTCCAACAATGCATTGAGTGTGATGGAAGACAGTTCGAGCATTTAAGGAGGCATTAGTTTTATTTCAAAATCAATCCTTCTTTCTTCTTATGCCCCTACACGTTTTTTTTAATTGTTAGAACTAAGAATACCTTTATTATTTAAAAATTATAAAATTATGAAATTTTAGCACTGAATCTTGAAAGAAGACAAATAAAGAAGAATAAATACCGGTGTAATAGCGTCTCTCTAAAATTTTATGATAACTAAATTTTCTTTCTTCCATATTTTTGGCTAGGAATAAGATATCGAGATGTGGTCTTTACTAGCCTATTTAGGTATCATTTCACTACATTTTTCTGAAAAAAAGTCATATTATTGCATTTAATTTTTTAGAGAATCTTGCAATTTTCTGTTATTATATCAAAAAACGCGCTCTAGCGGCTTCACTAAGAATTAGACATATCACAAGTAAGATGGGTTTGATGGATCAATAAATGCTTTTTCCAACCAGACCAAGTTTGTTAAAATCCGTTCAGTCGTTTAGGAGTTACAGCTGTTTATGTAAAAAACATTGAATCACCCTCCACCACTTCATTTTAATAGACACGTCAAAAAGTGTTAAACAAGAATTACTTGAATAAAGCTTATCTTTAAAAAACACATATTTTTTTGGTACATTTACTAGGTGGATTTCAGTGAAAAATCACTTTAAAAGTTTAATATGGCGGTTACGCCCCCTGGCGACCATCTTGGAAATCCGAAAATATTCTCCACGGTCTTCTCTTGGCCACTTTAGTCATACATTTTTTTACCGCAAGACTCGATGATGAATAGCTTCCGAGATACAGCACTTTGCATTCTTATCTGGCCACCCGATACAGTATGTCTCCAGGTGGGGTTACACAGAGGGGAAAAATATTTTTAATTTCTTAGAAAAAATCACTTCATAAACAACCATGCTTGTTCTTGAACTCCCGTCACTCACATTGTTTTTTATCCAATTGTTCCAGGAAATATTATATTTTTTTTGCTTTTTCGATATTTCATTTCATTAATGTTTACACCACCGTCAAAATTAATTTAATTCAGTACCATATGATACTGGTGAGAAATGCACTGTCCAGTAATAAAAAAATTTTCAGTAAAAAATTAAAAGAGGTGTCACTCATCTCATGTGAAATTGGGGGTACAAGATATTGCCACTTTATGTAATATCACCGTATATTACCACGTTGTTACCTCAAATCACAACTGAATGGCTCCAAGATGCTAGTGGATGGCCACTTATTGCCACCAGATCACCAGTAATTCGAAAATATTGCCACCAGACCACGTATCACCACATTTTCACAACATTGCCACCGAGATTGCCTCTTACAGCAATAATATAATTTCTGGATCACCCCATAATGCCGACTAGCGATTTATCTCCCTTTTCCGAAACTTTATCTTTTAAAAGTTCAATTATAATTTATATTACTTTTCTGATTTCAACTTTGAACAGAAAAGCAGGGAAAAGAGCTTGCGAAACATCTAAATTTGATTTTGAACTAATCAGAAGCAGGATGAACCAGTGCACATCGTATGGGCTGCTTTTTGGGGTCCGTGACGCACGGGGGGCGAGATCATAAGGGTACGTTTTTAACAAATTTTAAGCGTTTGGTGCTGTTACATCGCATGCTTTTTGTAAGTTTTCATGTTGGCACGGAAATTAGTAAAATTTTTTTTAGAAATTGGTTCTGTTCAAATTTAAAAAATAAACAAAAATGGGCTTAACGAAGATGAGACTATTTCTGTTTGATGGAAATGGGGCACTATTTTAATACTTAAATATGTATTATTGAAAATGTTTTTTTCCATTTAATATTTTAATAAAAATGCATAAAAATTAATAACCAATCTCCTGTAACAGTTGCAGGAAAAACAAGCGGGGTTTTTCATAGAGTGACTTTTTTGAGAAGTTAAAAATAATCATTTTTGTCCTCTTTGTAACCCAATCTGGGGACGTACTGTATAAAAGAAGACAACATCTGACTTTGTTAATAAAAAAATTCAATTGCGTTTTTCTCGCTTAATAAATTTATGTTTGAGTTTTGTGGTCTGTAGTCATGACGAATATCGCTAAAGTTTAGATTTTTCCTAGCAAAATGTAAACCCTTATACGAAAGCGTAGAACGGCCGAAGTGAGAAAAAAACTACTCTTCCCAGAGATTAAACTGTAAATTGGCTTTTAAATTTACAGTTTGAACTGGGAATATTGTAAAATTGACAGTTCGTACAGCGAATTTGTTAAATTGACAGTTAGAACTGTCAGTTTTGTTTAGATTTACAGTTTGAACTGACAATTTTGTAAAATTTACAGTTTTAACTGGGAATTTTGCTAAATTGACAGATTGAGCTGGGAATTTTGTTAAATTGACAGTTAGCTCAATTCCCTGTTCAATTTGTCAATTTAACAAAATTTCCAGTTCAAACTGCAAATTTTATAAAATTCCCAGCTCAAACTGTAAATGTAAGCAAACAAAATTCTCAGCTCAATCAATCAATTCCCAGTTCAAACTGTAAATTTAAGCCAATTTACAGTTTAATCTGGGAAGAGTAATTTTTTTTTCACTGACGCCCCTCTACGCTTTCATAGGTTTGTGTTAAATTGACAGACTGAACTGGAAATTTTGTTAAACTGGCAGTTAGAAATGCCAATTTTGCTTAAATTTGCAGTTTGAACTGGGAATTTTATAAAATTTGCAGTTTGAACTGGGAATTTTGTTAAATTTACAGTTTGAACTGGGAATTTTGTTAAATTGACAGTTACAACTGTAAATTTTATAAAATTCCCAGTTTAAACTGTAAATTTAAGTAGTTGTAACTGTCAATTTAACAAAATTCCCAGTTCAAACTGTAATTTTTATGGAATTCCCAGTTCAAACTGTAATTTAAAGTAAAATTTACAGTTCTAACTGTCAGTTTAACAAAATTCCCAGTTCAATCTGTCAATTTAACAAAATTCCCAGTTCAAACTGCAAATTTTATAAAATTCCCAGTTCAAACTGTAAATTTAAGCCAATTTACAGTTTAACCTGGGAAGAGTGATTTTTTTCTCACTGTGGCCGCTCTATGTTTTCGTATCCTTGTGATATTACATATAAAAATAATGTCTGCCTATGTATGATCATTGTGAAATTTGTGAAATCGCTTTTTTGATTATACAGGCTGAGTCAGCTAAGTCGCAAAGTCCATTTATTCGTTAACAATTTGCGAGATTCAAAATGTGTTTGATTGGATGAATAGGTGTGGCCCATTAAGACAGTTTTAAAAATATTTTCATTTTACTGAGGTGTTTTTTAAATGAAAATTACATCATACAAAAAAATTGCTTAGTTGTCAAATTACTGTCGCTGTTCTAAGCACTCATACTCCATAATCGATTATTTTCCAATAATCAATAAGTCTGATTAATCGATTATTTGATTAATTGGTTATTTGATAAATCGATTATTTGATTAATCGACTATTTGATTAGTCGATAATTTGATTAATTTACTTTATTCATTGAGGTGGTGAGGGCCTTTTTGCAAGTGCTCGTTCCGTGGAGCACGACACCGCCATTGGCACACCCGACACACCGGTGAAGTGGCAACTCTGACAGTAGCGAAGATTCGTTGACCAAAATAATCGATTTATCAAATAACTGATTATTCAAATAAACATTTAATCAAATAATCGATAAAATAAACAACTTTTTAGGCTTTGAAAACAAGAGTAATTATTGGCATTAGGGAAAATGTAGTTAGAAAAAATTGCAAATCCCTTAACACAAAATGTTCAGAATTTTAGGGAGACTTGAAAATCGTAGGCAAATATGTAGCGTTCCATATCCATTTTTTTTAAAATGTTGTTTTATCTTGTTGAACATTGGTAAACAATCCTGTGTCAAAGAAAATATTTTTAAAATATGATATAATGAGCCCTGTCCATCAGTATACTCACATTTTTACTCATACGTACCTTTAAGAAATAAAAAGGCTTTGTGGCTTGGGAGACTCACCCTTTATTTAAGAAAGTGTTAAAACTTGCTCATTTATATGAGAGAGCTCTGTAAGTATAGCAATAATGTAAAAATGGGTCTCCATTTTCTAGCACTGTTGAAATTTTGAATGTTCCATTCCATTCCATTCCATTTTTTTAGCTCCAAAATACCCAACACGAAAACAAAAACAAGTTGTGGATGAGGAAACTGCAGACCCTGAACAGCAGTACGAAATTTTGAAACAGATCTTACCTGATGCGGATCCATCTTATTTAAGATTACAACTTGAAAATTTCGTTGGTGATTCTGAGAAGATGAAGATATTTGTTTCTAACGCCTTAGAGGAGAAAAAGTATCCTACTATGAAGGAGTATCTCAGAAAAATGCAGTTATCCGCTCAAGAAAAACAGTACACGAGCGACTTTAGCGTAGAAAAATTCGTCGAAGTTATCCCAGATCCAATCAGTTATTTCAAACAAGAAAACCGGAAAAACACCGTCACGGAAGACTCTTTCCGTTTTGCCGTGGAATTTCTAAAAAATAGGTACAACCTATTGCAAATCAATAGAATTTGTCGCATCGTGATGCAGATGTACAAAACGCAAAGTCTCATAAGCATATGCAAAAATTTGGATAACGAGATGGCCACTGGCACGAACATCATGAGAGTCAAGAGAAAACCAAAACCTTGGGTCGGCGCTGTGCAGAATATCCCCTTGCTTCAGGAGGTAATGAAAAAAATCATTAACCATTTACATTTTTCCTGTGCTCTCTCAATTTTCAGATGGCTTACATAACTCACAAGGAGGAAATAGAGAAGTACGTTGAGAAGAAAAAAGCTCTGGAAAAAGAGGAGTGGGAAGCTGCAAGAGCTGCAGGTTGTTTGCTTACATGCAAATGTTGTTATGATGAAGAAGTTTTAAGAAGGAACTCGACAGAATGTGATGGGGGCTGTATTTTTTGCAAAGAATGCGTACGGAGAAGTGTGGACGTCGCATTCGGCGATGGGAAATTGGAATTTCCCTGTTTGGCTGGATGTGCTGCGCAATTTTCTTTGGCCACTCTGCAGGTGCGTACTTCTCATTTTTTTGTAATTTTTCTGAAGAATTTTCTTAGGTGGTCTTGGACCCGAAATTGTTCTCGAAAGTAGCCCAGAAGAAACAAATGGAGGAAGTCAAGGCGGCTGGGATCGAAGACCTCGAAAGCTGTCCTTTCTGCGATTTTGCGACAATTCCTGCCCTAGCCGACAAACTCTTTAAGTGTCTTAATCCGGAATGCATGAAAGAATCGTGCAGGTTATGCAAGGAACCGTCTCATGTGCCTTTGCGTTGCGAAGAAGTCGAAAAGGATGAGGAGGTGAAAGCGCGCACTTATATCGAAGATAAGATGACCGAAGCTCTTCTTCGGTAAGTTTCAGCAATATTATGTGTGGTTATCATGTGTTCACGTGTATAATCGTGTATTTTCTTGGGTAAGCATCTATTTCTAAGCATGACAATCTATTATTCTAATAATTTCAATTTCATGGCAGTAATCATGTAATCATCTAGGTCAGCGCTTCTCAAACTATGTAATGTGGCTGACCGATAGTTTTTGTCATAATGTATTATGGACCAGTATAATAATAATCTTTCTTTATTTAGCAATAAGCTAATATTACATCAATATTGTAACAATACACTCCCAAAAAAAAGAAAACAGAAAAATGAAAAGAAGACGCCCAAACACCAACAAATGTCACAAAATGTCTCTAACAAAAACACAACACATTCTCTTGAAACTGCTCAAATTCAGGGCTTCCTTGTTTTCATCCGGCATACTATTAAACAATTTAAACCCCTTATACCGCAAGGAATTTTGCGAACAAGTCTTCACAAATTGAGGAAGTCTGTATTCACCGATCTCGCCTGGTAATTGTGAACATCCCGGCTACGTATCAAATTACGAGACATGTAATTCGGAACCCCACCGTTAACAATCTTGTATATCAGAATAAGAGTGTTGTAAGTTATTCTCTGTTTTATACTTAGCCATTGTAACGTTTCCAACATCAATCTTATAGGCGTATAGTATATGTAGTGCACTGCAAAATTATTCGCATTGCCCTATTTTGAAGTTTTTGCAACCTTTCCAAATCACCAGCTCCACACAAAAATAATATACTTGAACAAAAATCAAAATGTGGCGAAATTATTGTTTTATAAACCAGAATTCTAGCACAAGGACTCAACTTTCTGCTTACTCTACCCAGGAAACCAATTTTTTAGCAACTTCTTTAACAATTAAGTCTACATTGATTTTAAAATTTAGTTTTGAGTCAATTATCACTCCCAGATACTTAGTTTCGCTAACACGTTTCACCTCCTCATCCTCTATTACCACTTTACAGTCATCTTCCTACTCCTTCCTTATCACTCTGTTGCCTAGGATCATAACTTTTGTCTTATTAATATTTAACTTCAGTTTGTTTATCTTTAACCATTTTGACACTTCCCTTAACACGTCATTACTCCTGGTTATTGCACTAATTAAGTCAGTCCGCATTTGATATAAGGGCATCATCAGCAAACAGATTAATATTACCTTCTTTTATCACTTGCACCAGATCATTCATATACAGTACAAAGAGAAGAGGACCAAGTACCGAACCCTGGGGTACACCTAATCCATTGAGAACCTCTTCAGACTCATAACCACCATATCTACACTTCTGAGACCTATTGTCCAGATAGCTGCCAAACCATTCTCTAGTTGTACCCCTTACCCCACACCTTTCCATTTTTTCCATAAGCACTCCCCTATCGATTGTTTGGAAAGCTCTTTTCAGGTCCAAGAAGACAGCCACGACATAATTGTCCTCCTCTATTTGTTCTTTCCAGTTCATAACTACCAAATTAAGTGCCGTTTCACAGGAATGATCACTTCTGAAACCCGACTGAAATTCCACCAGTAAGCCATTATCTTCTAAGTACCTTTGCAATTGTTCTTTTACTACACATTCTAAAACTTGCTCGTATTTAGGAAGCATATTAATCGGTCTGAATTCCTGTTGCACCTTCGGAATAGGGACCACCGTCGCCGTCTTCCACGATACAGGAAAAATGCCCGTTATCAAGGATTCATTTATAAGGTTTAATAGCAAACGTCCCACCATTGGAAGACTGTCTCTCAATACCTCTTTATTCCATCTGCACCACCTTTAGATTTAATTCCCAATATAATTTTGTCTATAACAAATTTATTAAATTCCTCCGCGATTTGTTTGCAGTCGCTTATTTCACCATTCCCAAAGTTTACCGGTGCTCCACTTCCCACACTTCCGTTCCTGTTTCCTACTATTTCTTTTAAATTCCTCCACATATCTTTCGAATTACCCCTGCTTTCATCTATTCTCCTCTCATAATAATTATCGCTTATTAACTTTAACTTTTTAGAGTAATCGTTTCTTACTCTCCTACATAAACTCCAATCTTCTTCCCTTCCAGTTAGTTTAGCAATCTTAAACACTCGATCTCTTTCCCATTGACAAAACTCCTCGGTATACCACGGCTTTAAACTTTTACTGCACACTATTCGCTCAGGTACAATGGAGTCCAACGCACATTTTAAGTTATTTACAAAAGCCATTGCTTTTTTGTTCAACTCCAACTCTTCCAGTTTATTCCAGTCGACATTTGCATTTTGCAAACATGGTCAGTTGCGATGAAATTTTAAAAGAACTGGGACTATTAGGTTAGGCAACATTTATGAAAAACGTCAAAATAATAATAATAGTTATTTAAGATACAAGTATCTAACAGTTCATATTATGATACAAGACTGGAAAATTATCAAACGAGGCCTAAGGCTGAGTTTGATAACCCATCGTGTATTATAATATGAAGTTACGATAAGAGTATCTTACGTTTTATCTACTATCAGCATGACCACAACTATCATATTTGCTTAAAAAATAATTAGTAAACGAGAAATAATAATTATGCACAAAACAGTAGCAGGCTGGTATGCACAGTGGAACTTCCATGAGTCGAACTTGGTCGAATTTTTCCGTATTTCGAATGAAAATGCTAGTCCCTTGACCTACACGGCAAATCATACGAATTTTGTAGTTCTAGAATTAGTAAATTTCCATATCTCAAAGTATATTCAACCGTAATCCTACGAATTTTATCCCCTTTATTCAATTTTAGCCGACAAAACCTTTTCTGCCTAAAACTATGTACCTGGTTTGTTCACATCTTTTATGACCCTTTCTTTGAAATCGGTGTTTGTTAGAAATAGGGGTAATAAACAAATGGCTGTAAAACCCACTTGAGATTCTAAAATTACTGATTTGCTGATCAGTTTAGTTTTATTGCTGATTGTGTTCAGAGCTTTTGCTAAAAATGTAAAATGCGATGCAATTCTTGAAAAAATTTCCGATGGGGTCAGCAATGCTCGAAAACGGTTTAAGTCGTGTGTGTATGAAGATATCGATGAAGCAATGTTGAAGTGGGTTAAGGTTTGCCTTGACAAGAAACTGCCGATATCGGGAACAATAATTCGGGAGAAAGCACAGGAACTCGCGAAAACTTTGGGGTATTTGGATTTCGCTGCGAGCTCGGGATGGCTGCACAAATTTAAAGTTCATCATACAATTGTGCAAAAAGTGGTTTGCGGTGAAAGTGCAGACGTAAATGAAAAAGAGTGTGAAAATTGGAAAGAAAATGTGCCCCCTGGATTACTCTTCCAATATGAATCTAGGGACATTTTCAACGACGTTGAAAAAGGTCTGTTTTTTAAATGTTTATCGGACAAAACCTTGGCTTTTAAAAATAATAATAATAATAATAAATTTATTGCCATATCAAATCAAATTAACACGAATATTACAATTACCAATAAAATTATTTCATTTTGAGTGGCAATGGGTCGGTGTTAAGTTCCAAGGGGAATTAAACAGGTCCCCCAAAGTCCTGATCTTCCACACCGACCCGAAAAGAAAAAAAAGCGAGAGCAACAGGGTAAGAGAACACTAGGGACGAATAGGAGAAAAGAAAAGAAGGGAAGATGCAAATGACTGCCAAAAGAAAGAAAAAAAAAAGAAGGGAAAGCAGGAGAAGAAGTAGAAAAAGAAGGAAAAGGGCACAGTGAGGGACCACAGCGACGCTAACGACAACTAAAACCAGTTTCGTGCAGCCTTCAAAACTACTGCCGCGAAAGTGGCTCGTTATAGAGTTTTTTCCTGAACGCATACCAAGACATCAGAAAGTCCGAATCTCGAAAATCATTAAGACAACTTGCAATATTGTAAGAAAAAGACCTTTTATAGATTTCTTTCCGATGCCTTGGTATCGTCAACATCATAGATTTTCAGCGGGTATCATGGTGGTGAGCCTCAGCACGAAATGTCAGCCTGGCGTACAAGTATGGCGGCAGTCCGGTCTTAGCGACCTTAAGGAAGAAACATGTCATGTGGAAACGTCGGCGGTTATACATATTCAACCATCCGGCGTCCCTCAACTTATGAGAAACGTGCTCACGCGCTCTGATGCCGAATATTAGCCAAAGACAAGAATTCTGCACCTTTTGAATCCTACAAGAATCACGGCTAAAGAGACACGGTCCATAAACACTGTCACAAAAGCTGAAATGCGACAACACGAGTGAGTCACAGAGCAGCCTCTTCGTACCGACCCCCAAAAAATGTCTTTGACTGTAAATCATTTTCAGAGCCATGTAAGCCCTCCTCAAAAGATTTGTAACATGATTGGTAAAACGCAACCGATAATCAATCAATAGGCCCAGACTTTTAGCACAATCGTTAAATGGTATGACTTCATTTCCAATTCTGAGCACTAACTGATTCAAAACAAAGTTTCTTTGGATATCGTTACCAAATGAGAAGTCTTATGAGGGAAAGCAAAGTAAAGAAAGAATTACTGTTATGGTTGGTGCAAATATGGAAGGGACGCAAAAACTGCAACTTTTGGTAATTGGGAAATCAAAGAACCTTAGATGTTTTAAGAGCATCAAGTCTTTGCCGGTCACTTATCAGAATAACAAGAAGGCGTGGATGACTAGTGACCTGTACGAGAAATGGTTGTTGTCTCTTGACAGAAAGTTTTCGGCCCACAAGAGAAAAATTTTACTTTCCGTAGACAACTGCCCGGCTCATCCTACAATTGGCGAAAAGTTGAAGTCCATCAGCGTTGAAACGGATTCTGAAACAAACTATCACTGCCATGGATGATCATAGAACATTAACAGTAACTTTATTAGATGCTATTAGAGAAATAGCAAGAGCATGGGATACAGATGTCTCAGCAACAACAATTCAGAATTGTTTTAAGAAAGCCGGATTCTCCCGTGACATTCGTGAAAATGAAGATCATTGGTTGGATGAAGATTAAAGGCAACGCTTGCGAAATACAGGGAATCAGTACAAATGGAAGATATTGACTCAGAAGAATACATTACCATTGACGACATCCAGATTGCAGAATTTCCGACTGATGATGACATTTTGTCTAGTTTAAAATGTCAGTCGTCTAATTGCAAAATGTCCGACAGCGAAGGCGACGAAAAAAACGAAAGGTAAGGTGCTGAGACCGGGATAACAATACCGACAAATAAGCAGTTAGGTGACAGTTTTAAAAACATTTTTAATTTTTTGTGTGCAAGTGAAAATGTTCAAGACAGTATGTTGCGTCTGTACAGCAATTTTGTGAAAATCAACAGTTACGTAATCAAAAACAGTGCAAAATTACCGACTTTTTTGTTAAACAATGATTTGAGTGGTTACTGAATTGTAACAACCTGCATTTTGTATGGGTATATTGTTTATAGTTACGTTATACGTTATGGGTTATTATGTGAATAATGCCAGGTATGGAAATTTTAATAAAATGTTCGAAGTTTCTTTAACTCGAATTTTTTTTGTGTCCTTGGAGATTCGACTTCTGGGAGTTCCACTGTATTTTTATATTTTGTTTTAATGACACTCATCATTGAAAGTCCGGTCTCACAGAGATAAGTTGTGAGAAATGGAAGGAGTTTCTTCAGGGCAATGTCTGAGAGATTGGGATATTCTGGTTTAACTTTTATCCAGAATGATGCAAGCGACATATTTTTAAAGCTTGCCTTCGTAGCTGCGAGCTCCAACAATTTATTTTCGATAATGATGGGTAAGTCTCCTTTTAGTGGAATGAAGGGATTTAGGACCCGTCCATTCTCTTCTGCCAGTTTAGACAAGTGTTCACTGATGATTTTTCTTACAATCTGATGTAGTGCCAAACTCTTTAGCATTGCTCTGCTAAGCCTATGAAATCGTCGCAGACTGGCAGTCTTTTCCTGGCAGACCACCCCTTTGAGAAGCGCTGAACTAAGTAGTCACGTATAATTTTATTTTTGCGGATTAGTCGGGGTTAATGGAAGTGTTCGATAAGTTTTGTCTAGTTGTGTGAGGTAGTCATGGGTAATCATGTATTATATGGATTCTGAGGATATTTCCTTCTAGGAAATGTCACAAATGTGGCGTGAAATTTATAAAGTTCGATGGGTGCAATAAGATGACCTGTACTTGTGGAGCCATGATGTGTTATGTTTGTGGTAAACCAGTACTGGACTATAAACATTTTAACGGGCAAGGTGGAGACCAGTATCATTTGTAAGCAATTAACTGTCATATTTTCCGCTAAATTTGCCTATTGCATCGCTTATATTTTATAGGTGTCCTTTATACAGCGATCTTGATCTGTTGCATAGAGATGCGGTTATAAAAGGTGCAGAACAGGCAAAGATCGAAATTGGCGTGAAAAATAATCCTGATAAAATTAAACATGATCCTGCAGCCGACATAAACAAGTTTTATAAAGCGACGAAACGGACCAAACATCCCCAAGGCCACCATCAATGATATTTTAAAGGCATTTTGTGTTTTTACTTTGTATTTTATATTTTTTTAAGATGTATTTTGCGTTTCTAATGTTCATATTTTTTAATAAAGTTTATTGCATATCAGTTGCAGTTTACTTTGAACTTTTGCAAAAAATTGATATTCCAATGGGATGAGGAGGAGTCCAACAGAATGAGACAGGCCAATCTGCAGCACGTCTACCTTTGAATGAAATGAGACCAACCAAGGGTTGCAATAAAATGAGGAAAAGCAGGAAGCAGTGGAAAAAATCACCTACACTGTTTCCCATCAAATTTTCTGCGTAATTTGGTATTGCTGCAAGTACTCTCCCCCAATTCATTTTTCAAAAATTCCTCAGAGAGATACATGTTGGCTTTCTCGGTTGTGCTACTGGAGGATGTGGTTGGCTCGTTGAATTTTTAATAAATTCAATTTATTATACGTGTCTGTGCATGTTATGCTGGATGGTGTGGTTGCAGAGCTCGACTGGGGTACTCCGAGGTAGCATTTTTCAAGAGATCATAGTCTTACAATATTGCTAAATGTGTAAATGAAATTCCTCCATGTCATTGTAAAATTCTATAAAATTACGATTACATACTGGATTCTGGGATCAAACTTAGAATTCCAGTGACAATCATGCCCCTTTCAAATCAATATTCCACTTTCTTCAAGCTTACACTTCATACTTTTATTTGGATAATCATGCATTTAGTCATTAATGGAGCTCGTTCACTATGTAAAAATGTTAGTGAGTGCAGTGCAAAATATGTATACAGGCGAGGGGCAAATACTTAGGGTTAAATTGGTACAAGAATATATTTTGAAGTAATTCTTTCAAAAAATTACTTTTTATTACCCGACTTTGGTACATTATTTCAACTTTATGTGATTACTTATTAGTAAGTATCTTGCAAATCACTTTATTATTACTTCATGATTACTGATAAATTATTTCGTAATTACTTAATTACTTTCACTATAGGTAGAAAAAATCAACTAATACTGGGTGTCCAGAAAGGGTATCAGCAATTTATTTATCTGGAATTTCTCTAAGGCGGCTGTGAAGGTGCGGAAGCGTGTGGTCGAACTGTCAATCGGTTCAAGGAATTTCAGTTGCAATGGAACCCTTTACTGGGGAGCAACGCGCTTTTTGCATACGAGCATTTTACCAATAACAATAATTCTATCGTGACAGCACGCCGTCTATATCGCGCACATTACCAATTGCGAAACATAAATTTAGCACCTAGCCGGGATGTCATAAGAAAATGGATCAGAATGTTTGAGGTGAAAATACGCAGCAGTGGGCGTCCGCGATCCGCAAGAAGTGGAGAAACTATCGAACAAGTACGCCAATCAATCAGAGAGAATCCAACACTATCTGTATGCGCAAACGAAGTCAGACAATTGATGTAAAAAGGTCATCTTTGCACACCATTTTAAAAAAAGATTTGCATCTTCATGCTTACAAAATACAGTTGGTACAAGAACTGAAAGCAATGGATTACATATCACGGCTAAATTTTGCCACCGAGATGATGGAAAGGTTTGATAATTTTAATAACATCTTATTCAACGATGAGGCCAATTTTCACGTCAATGGCCATGTAAATAAACAAAATTGTCGATTCTGGTCTAACGAAAATCCTCGAAGGAAGCATGAACGTCCACTCCGCAGCCATAAAGTCGGTGTATGGGCTACTATGTTGAGTAACGGCATAATCGGGCCGTACTTTTTTGAAGATCAAAATGAACGAGCACTTACAGTTAATACCGAACGATATTGTGCAATGTTAAAAGGTTTCCTTGCACCATCCTTACAACAATTTCCAGGCTACAATTTAAGAACATGGTTTCAGCAAGATGGTGCAACATGCCATACATCAAATCCAGCAATTGAGGTCGTTCAGGAATTGTTTCCTAATAAGGTAATTTCAAGAAGAGGCTCGATTAACTGGCCCCCTAGGAACCCCGATTTGTCGCCACTTGATTATTTCTTGTGGGGATACCTTAAAAGTAAGGTATGTGAGAATAATCCAGCCAATATACACCAATTAAAAGAAAATATCGCCGCGGAAATAAGATCCATCTCTAGAGAAACGTGTGGACGAGTTATAAATAATCTACGCTTCCGATTTCAAGAGTGTATAGAACGCAACGGACATCATTTAGATAATATTGTTTTCGGTTCATAAATTTCCATTCTCTGTTCCTTTATTTTTCATAAATAAAGGATTATACAAATTACCGGTATTTAATTTATACCAACATCAAAGTGCTGATACCCTTTCTGGACACCTGTATTTATAATTATTTTCTTGTTAAAATATAATTTATAAATAATGTAAGTAGTAAGTACTTGCTTCAAAACAAAAAAAATGCTGTAGTACTTACTTGGGATTTAATAACCGATTTGTCACAAAGTTCAAAGTATTTTTTTCAGGATGAAAGAAAAACGCACAATCATTAGTTATGCAGTATGTCCCCAGATTTGGTTACAAAGAGGACAAAAAATGATTATTTTTAATTTCTCAAAAAAAATTGTTATGAAAAACCCTGCTTATTCTCAAACTCCCATAGCTAAAGCTGTGATTTGTATGCATTAAAAGCCATGAAAATATGCTGCACATATGCACATTAAAAACTATGAATTATGCACAAATAACAGTGTATTATTGCTGAAACATATGCAAAAAAGTAATAATCTAAGCAGATCAAAAGGACATTTTATTTATGGAAAATATACAAAAATTGATCATAAATTTACTCAGAAACTTAAAATTTAGTCTCAAAATAATATCTATAAAATAAACTAGCAGCGTTTAATTACTCAATTTTGACAATATATATTATTGTTACTCAATTTATTATTTTTATTATTTGGACCTAGTGATCAAAAGTAATATTACCACGGTAATATTACCGGTAGTATTATCTTAAATTACGTAAAATTACCCAAAGTAGGTCGGTAACGGTAACTTTGGTAATATTTATTTTGTCTGAGCTTTATTAAGAGCGTTCCATATGCAGAATATTTAGGTCCTTCGTTTAGCCCTTTGCGAGTACATAGGTTATTTCCACTTACAGAACATAATGCAGTGCAAACCTCTTTGAACAACCATGCCATTTTATTATTTGTAGCAATATTCCAGCAAATTTTGGGGATTTATTTTATAAATAATGGATCATCTCTGTCAATAACAAATTGGCAAAATTATTCGTAGAGGTCTGCATTGCATTCTGTGAGTGGGAATGGCACAGTCTCTGGGTTACCAAAAAAAGAGAAGAAAATTTCCTGAATTTCAATTGACCACAGAATGCTCGTAAGCATAGTGTAGGACTTGAAAAAAATAGTTTACTTTTTGGCTGATTTTATGTTGTCCAAATAAAGGTTTATTTCTTGTACAGGATGGTTCATTTTGGGTGCAAGTATGGGGGATTTCGTAAACTATAACAGTTAGAAAAAAACTGATGGCGCAGTCTCGATCTCTTTTTACGAGCTTTGCTCAGTGGCATGAACAAAATTTTGCGATCGCCTTTTGTTTTCAAGTTATGGGGCAAAATTGCTTTTTTCAACATACCGGGGACTGCTTATATCTCGCTTATTATTAGAAATTCGGGGATGTTGTAAAGACATTCTTAAGACACTTTTTTGAGTAGATTACAGTGGCGTAGTCACATTTTTATTTAAAGTTACGGTTTTAACATGACTACACAAATATGCTTAATTTCTTATGGTGAGTATATTTGAATAATGCTGGAACGAAAAGAGAGCTTTTTCTGATTTCAGCGATATATATAGTTTGATATGCTTATTTTTCTTAATTTATGAGTTATCGCGACTTTTCTAGTTTTCTTGTTATTTTATTGACTTTGACGTAAGCATTTAGGCACGCAGCAGACGTATTTATTCATTTATTTTTATTGCTTATTCGTACTAGTGCTTTTTAGTACGATTTTTCATTAATATCCAACCTATTGTCTAATAAGTGCAGGACATGCACAATATGAGAATATTACAGGTATAAAAAATCAGTAGGTAAATAGTGTTTTCAATAAGTGTGTCATTGTCACTGTTACAAATTTTGTTAGGATAATAAAAATGGAATATGAAAACTATGAAAAATACATGATAGAATGTTTTATTCACTGTAACAAACATTGCGGCGCTGCAGCGGATTTGTATTTTTATTTCGTGACCTACTGATTTTTTATACTCATAATATTCTCGTATTGTGTATATCCTGCACTTGTTAGACAATCCGGTTGGATATTAACGAAAAATCGCACTAAAAAGCACTAGTAAGCACTAGACGTAATAATCAATAAAAATAAATTAATAGCATGTCTGTTGCGTGCCTAAATACTTACGTCAAAGTCAATAAAATAACAATAAAACTAGGAAACTTGCGATAACTCATAAATTAAGAAAAACAAACATATCAAACTATATATCGCTGAAATCAGAAACAAAACTCTCTTTTCGTTCCAGTGTTATTCAAATATACCCCCCATAAGAAATTGTTTGTGTTGTCATGCTAAAACCGTAACCTTAAATAAAAATGTGACTATGCCCCTGTAATCTACTCAAAAAAGTGTCTTAAGGATGTCTATACAACATCCCCGAATTCCTAATAATAAGAGAGATATAAGCATTCCCCGGAATGTGGAAAAAGCCAATTTTGTCCTATAACTTTAAAACAAAAGGCGATCGCAAGATTTTGTTTGTGCCACTGAGCAAAGCTCGAAAAAAGAGATCGAGACTGCGCCATCAGTTTTTTTTCTAACTTATAGTTTACGAAATCCCCCATACTTGCACCCAAAATGAACCAACCTGTACATACATTTATTGATATACATTATTAGATTTGGATTTACCACCTAAAATTCTTTATTAACATCACCGTTGAAAAAAAACCTAAATTACCAAAGTTCCCGTTACCCAGGGTAATAGAATAGAATAGAATAGCATAGAATAGGTTTATTAAGGCTGCATAGCAGTCACGTCATAATTACAATGTCATGTTGCAAATACACAAGACCTTTAAAAGCAAACAATTATTTGATATAAATATTACCTGGTAATAAATTACCGGTAATTTTGCATCTCTATTTAGACCGACAAATTACCTCTGAATTTGTTTCAGTTTTCATTCAGTCAAAATGTTTTTGTAACATGAAAATGACCTTTCAATATCACGGGTTTTTGTACTAGAATTGGATATTTTCAAAAAATATGCATTTATGCTTTAAAACCGCAAAAATATGCACAGAAAATACAAACTTGTGCAAATCATGCATCGACAGAATACATATATGCATTTCATATGCACTATAAAATTTTGACGATATACGTAATTTTGAAGGATTCGTGATTATTAGAGACCGGATTAAATGCATTTGCATGTTGCATATGCATTTGCATATTTAGCCCCTTTTCACCTGTTATTGCATATTTTAACTAAAAACTAGTGATAATGCATATTTTCGCGCTATATTTACAATACTTTAAAAATCTACAAGGGCGGGCTCAAGCCCGATGTCATTTCTCACCGCGCTTGAGTGACCGCGACCTAACTGCGTACGATCGCTAAACGAGTGGCTAGCGAATTGAACAGGAGAACAGCATAATACAGCAGTTAAAGTTCTTGGCGGTGTCTTTGAACTATTTTAGCTGCATTTGTTGACCTCCAACTGTAAGTGATTTACTACCGCGGCGTTTTATCAATCGGTTTGACACTGGTATTAACTCTGCGACAAAGGAAAAACAACTCGTGCGTAGCCTGAGAAGTTGCGCGGGCTATGCTGCGCGAGCTAGAAAATTTAGGGAGAGCTGTTCTGCTGTATTATGCTGTGACAGGAGCAGAGCCAGGCAGAGTCAGTCAATGCACCTACTGTCCGCAACCCTCTTGATCCCATCTACTGTCATACCACACGCGTCGGACACCGCAAGTTGTTAGTCGCACGTCCATCGTTTCAGTTTACATTAGCTTACATGTAGTGCACCATGTCCCCCGAAAAAAAAATTTCGTTTCGTGGATAGCTTACCATCCTGGAACATTTACATATGACGATAATATTATATATTGTCGAGTTTGCGAGAAAAACGTTTCGTGCACAAAAAAATTTTATGATTTGGTATTGCATATATTGACATTTTTCATGCATATTTTAAGCATTTTTCATGCATATTTGCATGCATATTTCGAGCTTGTTATGTTGCATATAATCCGGTCTCTAGTGATTATGCAGCTAATTTTTAAGCCCATGTGAGCAAACACCAAACAATTTATGCATTTGTATACAAAGCTCTACCCATAGCACATATAATTTTTTCATTCAGCTGTTACAGGAAATTTGTTATTCATTTTTATGCATTTTTGGGCTCGGAAATTTTTTTATTAAAATGTTATTAAATTGAAAAAACATTTTCATGAATATTTAATTATTAAAATAGTGCGCCATTTACATCGAATAGAAATAGTTTCTTTCACCTTCATTAAGCCTATTTTTGTTTATTTTTAAATTTAACACATTTTTTTTTGAAAATTTTGTAATTATCAGACTGTAGCATTCCTCACCAGCACCGTACGGTACTGAATTAAATTAATTTTTGCTGTATTGTCAACATTAATGAAAATTTCCTAAGTCGAGAAACGCATAAAAAATTAATAAATCTCTCAAATTATTGAAAACTCTGTCATAAACTCGACACCTTTTTTACTATTTGTACACATATTTATCGTAATTAGAAAGTAGGATTGTCCAAGTTAATTATTCGTTATTAATTTTCAACCAAGAACGTCTTTTGATACGTTGAACGGCCTTGTTGGAATAAAAATTATATTGCAATCTCTCCATCTTGTGCATATTTAGCCGAGATGCACAGAAAACTGGACATGTAACAGTAGTAGTGTGGCCATTGCAATGCAGATGGCGCTGGCCCTTCAGTTTATTCTCTTATTTCTAAATAGAAAATAATAATTTAAAGATAGGACCACCGACTAATCCTCCCAGATTTATTCGGTTGCAGCTAAAGCAAAAAACCTTGAAAATTCCTAGCTGTAGATGATCTGTCCTGGTTTTATGGTAAACTCCATAATATTGTATCAGAGGATCACCAACATTAAGAAAGTGAATCATTTCTTCCCTGACAAATTTTTGCATTTCATCAATATCTCGATCTTTGATTTGAGAAATAGCTCTTTTATTTTCAGAACCATTTAATTTTAATATGTTAATGATAATTAGGAATATCGGCCTTAATGTACTTCTTTTTGTACAGATACCATATATCACAATCTTCAGAATTTGTAACATTTTGCAAATTTTACCAGAAAATGTACCTTTACGCAACTACCCACTTGGAAACGCGCGAATTTGTAATTAAAACAAATGGGTCGCGCATGCACAAATAGGTTAGGTATATGGGCGCGAAATTTGAAATTTAGGAAATTGCAGTTTAATTATTTGATTTCCCTAATAATTACTGATAAGATTATGTGATTTCTTAAGTGATTACATGATTACTTGTATGATTATGGTATTACGGATATAATTCCTTTAAAGCAACTCCCTGAGTTCTTGATGATGTAATGAATACATTATAAAAGGACAGTGATTACACCATGAATTTACCCCTCGTGTAAGGGTAACATCACTAATTAGTTATGCCGCAACCTTTTTACATTGTGGAATTTTAATAGCAGAACATGCTAATGCTGATGCTAATTCTGAGGATGTCTCCTTTTAGGAAATGCTACAAATGTGGGGTTAAATTCATAAAACTTGATGGTTGCAATATGATGACATGTTCTTGTGGAGCCAAAATGTGTTACGTTTGTGGTCAACAAGTAAAAAATTATGAGCACTTTAACAAACGAGGACGGTAAGCAACTTAATATAATTTTACACGATGCCTGTTGCATCAATTATATTTATAGGTGCCCCTTGTCCAGCAATCTTGATCGGTTGCATGGAAATGCAGTTATGAAAGGTGCTGAACAAGCAAAGATAGAAATTGGCGTTAAAAGCGATCCGAATAAACTGAAACATGATCCTGCGGCCGATATTAACAAATTTTATAAGATGGTGAAAAACACCAAAGGTCGCAATAATTTCCATAATCCCCGCCGTCCCCATGGCAACAATCGATGATTTCTTATGTGCTTTGTGTTTTAATGTTTATATTATAGATATTTTTATTAAAGTTGTTTTTTATTTTATACTCCAAAATTGGATAAGTCTTTACAAATACTAAATATTCAAGTAATGGAACAATGGATTACAAAAAAAAAATAACTTTTGTATGATTTATTTATTATTTATTTTGTCTGATTTATTTTTGGAAAATTTGCAAAACAAATGCGCCAAGTAAATTTAACAAAGGATTAAGTAAGGTAAACCCCACCCCAGCAAATCTCGATTGTTTTAGTAATTTGGTAAAAATTTTGTCACGCTAGTTCATAAACAAAATTATTTTAATTATAAACGAACTTAGTTTCGTCAAATATTTAATTATCGTTTTTGTTGTAATCTTAAGCAATTGTATTCTGAAGTTATAAAAGATAATACAGATGGGTTTCTTTGGAATTGTGAACATGTCTATTATAACAGAAGAAGTTTGCCAAAACGTAATTACAAAACTGACGAAAAATGAAACTCGTATCGTAAACTATAAATTGCGAAGAAACGAAAATAAGTTAGGGTTTCTGGGTGAACATTACCAATTGACCATTAATTATTTGGAGAAGGAGAAGGAAAAAATTTCAACGTTTTTCATTAAGAGCCTACCACATAACATCAGTCAAAGATCATATGTAGAAGATATGGGGATATTTGAGAAAGAAATTCTGCTATATCAGAACATAATCGAGGAATTTTTGAAAATTCCTGTGCGAGAAAAATTTGCTCCGAGCTGCTACTTCATCGACTACAAAAATAAATGGTTTTTATTAGAGAATTTGCTTGAATCAGGATATAGAGTATCTGAAAAGCCGACGTTTAATTCAGAACAAATTACAGCAGCTTTGAAAACACTGGCTTCTTTCCACGCATGCTCGATCATTTACGAAGAAGAACGATCGTTACCTGATCGACCATTCCGCATAAATGATGAACACCCGATCGAAATTGCGGAAACCAATTTTTCTTTTGTTAAAGGACATCTGAGATATGAATGGCAGATAAGTACGGTTAGAATCATTGCTGAATTGATCAAACTTTTTCCCCAGTATAATTCTGAAAAAATCCTTAGAAATTTGTACGCATACAATGAGATTATACACAAATATGTTATTGCTTCATCGAAATATAGAAATGTACTGGTACATGATGATTTGTGGGGTAACAATTTAATGTTCAAAAGATGCAAAGATACACTAAAATGTGTTTTAGTAGACTTTCAATTAGTTAGATATTGTCCGGCAGTTTTAGACGTCTTAATGCTAATTTACCTCAACATGGAACATATAGATGTCGCCACAAAACACTTAAACCAACTTTTAAGCACATACTACCAACTGTTCCGTGAAGAACTGCAAAGAAACCATATTGATTCAGAAAGAATAATAACCAAAAAAGAATTCTTCGAATGTGTCGAAGAATACAGGCTACAAGCTCTTTTAGAATCGACAATGTTTGCTACAATTACTTACCTGAACAAAGAATTTATGAACAAAGTTCTAAGCGATGACAACCTATACAAAGACTTCATGTCTGTCAATAGATGCAAGCACGTGATTGGTCAATTCAAAAGTGACCATTTCTTCCGCCAAAGAATGACAAGTTTGCTAGAACTTCTCATTGGTTGCTTACAGTAGGAAAAAATCTAATTGGTAGGATCGTAATAAACTTTTACTTCACTATCACTTGTAAAATATAATTACAAATATTACTGTTTTGCGGTTCTTCCTATAGATATAAAATATTAATTAAATAAATGCACTGTAATTGGCTAATATAAATTTTATTCATTTTTGTTTGCTGCTATTTTCCATGCTCCTATGGTATATCTCAACCAAATGAGGAATAAGTCAAATCCCATCTGAATCCAACTCCATACGGGTGTTACTTTTGATCCTTCAATTTCTGTCCAATTTACAGCTATTTCTGATATGGGAATATTCAATTTTTGTGCTATATAAAGCAATTCGACGTCAAATGCCCTGGAAATTTGATTGCATGTACCAGGTGACACAGGGACCTGGCTAACCCCTATTTTTAATCGGTTGTATATATATCACATCAGAATGTCTTCACACAATTGACAGCTGTAGGGCAAACATTTGTTTGTTTACAGTTTACACATAACCTACATAACATAATGAATGTGTGCCCTCCAACAACAAATGGCCGCCTGTCAAAATCAGGCATTCTAGAACAGTCTATACGGTAATGGAGGTTATATGAATTTTTCAGATAATTGTATTATCTTGTTTGAAGTGATGAAAACTGTTCATCGAGACATTTATTTCTTACCATCTTTCTACGTGGAGACTTTCAAAACACAGACGAGCAGAATTTCTTGTAAGTAACTTGAAGCCGCACTGCGTATCTCTTATTCCCCTCACAGCAAACAAGGCTACTAAGAAATGAAAACCATACATCAATATGGTTCGAAAAAATGTTCTTGTAGCAACTGCTTCCTCTTCTAAATGTGCCCTAGATCCTATTACTATCGCATTTCTTGTCGAGACTTTATCTGGATAGTCCAAATAATTACCTTCGGAGCAAGAACGCATGCGCCTCAGAAAAGAAAATTAATTATTTTCGGGCGAACTTACTTTTAGTTAATTCTTCTAAACTATTTTCAAGTTTTGATAAATCTGAGAATTTTGTAGCTCCATCGGCATCTGCGAATAATAATAAGGACCCTCTGGCACTGTACATGCCCTAAAATTACTTATTTCATTGTAGGTCTAATAACGCATAAAGATCTTAACTTAATAAGATAGTTTTAAATAGTTAACAAGTCAACTTCTTACCAAGCGAACTGCACCCCCTTTCCCTCGATTTGTCTCCAATTCCAACACTCTAAATTTCTGTGAACCCAATTTCTTACCATATTCATTGGCTACATCGACTGTGCAATCTTTACTTCCATCGCTTACTACGATGATCTCGTAATTGAAATTATGGGACTTTGCCCTGTTTTCTAAGAATTCTATACATTCATCCAGCATAGAAGACACTAAAAATTGTGAAAATTATGGGCGTTTTTGTTCGAAAATGAAAAATTTTCAACGAACATCGTAATTCCTCGTTATAAGCTGGAACTACTACACTTAAATGCACCGTTGAAGGGTTTTTTAAAGAAGGAAATTGTACGGTTTGTTCACTAGCAGGGTCTACAAAATACCCTTCTTTTTTGCTCCTTTTTACTAACGGATATGTCTTGGACACTGCAATTAAAATAACACAAAACTACGAGAAAAAACTAGTAGATTTCAAAGTATATTATTACCGCTAAAATTCCAGAGAAAACGAACGCCGAACTCAAGAAAAAGATCAGTTTTAAATCATACATTTTGTCGGGGTGGCACCATGGAAATAGGTGGCACAAGAACAGTGGATAGGTTAATTTAGTTAACCTAAAATTTAGCAGTTGTCAAATTCACATCGTTAGCGCCACCTGGAATGGTGGTGCATCAATGCAGAACTTGGATGTTTATCTGACAGAGGGAGACTAACAGTAAAATGTGACAAAAATTATTTGAATAATATTGATAAAACTACCTGCTAAATTTTTATCTACCCTCTCGACGAGGGGCTCTCGTCCACAGAATAAAGAATATAAAGAATGCTCTCGTGCCATCTTGGTGCAGTAGCAAACATATAGGGCGCATTAGAATAAATCAATCCAATTAGGGACAGTTGTTAATCTGACATCACCCGTGAGGAAATGATTTGCATTATAACCGGTACTGCAGTGGTGCTTTAAATTACCACAAACATTTAATAAGCCGCTGACGCCCGCAACGTGTCGAATCCGTGGGCTACAGTTTGGTTTATCCTAGATTACTCCTATTGGAATATTACATGCCTAACTTGAATATTAATCTAGGGAGGCGATTAGGGAATATTAGACACAGAAAAATTAGTAGGTACAAGATTGAATTGATATAATCAATAATCTATTA
Source organism: Xestobium rufovillosum (assembly GCA_963966045.1). NCBI lineage: Eukaryota > Metazoa > Arthropoda > Insecta > Coleoptera > Ptinidae > Xestobium > Xestobium rufovillosum. The sequence goes on along the minus strand of OZ014492.1, from coordinate 44,700,744 downwards.
GCAATCCATTATAAATCAAAATATACATATTGTCATTTAACGCATGCTCTCTTTTTCACCTCATAAACATCACTCAAAAAGGGTTTTCCCTTTGACCTACGAGATCTCCAAACGTAAAGTAATTCACTACAAAAGTGGTTCGCCACAACTGTCACGTGTCATTTCAAACAAACCCCTTCTCTTCAGCGCTGGCCAATCAGATAGTATGTGTAAAGATAACGCAACGGAGGGGAACCAGCCACTGATGACTGATTAGTTGATAGATGATGGTAGTGAAAGCTACGTCACTACTTTTGTGATTAGTTTACAAAAAGCAGTATTTCAGATTGTTTGGTTCTCTTGGAAACCAGGGATTCTTTTTATTTATATTTTTCAAGAATAGGAACAATTATTTTTTTCCTGAAAATAGGAAGAAATTTCCAGAAAATGCATTAAAATGACCTTATATGTTATTCACACGCGTTCCTTTCCCAACATCCTCCATAATGTGGTGAGAAAGGCGGTATCAATTAAGTTTTATCAAAACCATTATCTATTATACATATACATACTTACTATTGGAACGAAGCATAGTAGAGTTAAAATGGAGTTATGTAATTATGGCGAAAATGGCGTTTCATAGTCTTTTTCCAAAATCTTAAATTCAGAAAATCCATTTCATTATGCATGCGATCTGGTGAAAATTATGGTGTTTGGTAAAACGGCAGGTACATGATGTGCGTACATCTCAAGCAAACTAAAAACAGGTCGATTGATTCTTTGTCAACTTGAAAGCATAAAAGTTAACAACGATCTCGTTTCGATTAAACCACTGTTTGCTGATAGCCTGATAGGGACTACACCTTTCAGAGCAAACGCCATCAATCTTTTGAACTGGTGTCGCAACAGCCACTTTTTATTTCGAAGTAATGAGGAGTTGAAGGGAGTTTTACTGCACTTTTATCACTGAAAGAGTCCTTTTTAACAAACTCAAGTCGTGAACTAATTGAGTCTAAGTGTTTCCAAAGGTCTTTGAATCCACTTCGGTTTGTCGATTAGTTTTGCATTTAAAAAATTTGAGAGGTGGAGGATAAATTATACCACAGGAAAAATGGCGTGGAAATTATACAAGAAATTATACAGGCAGAATCTGCATGAACTTCTTTAGTTTTAGTTCTATTTCGCGTCCTCCAAATACCATTCATGCGATGTATTATTAAATATTAATAGAATATATGGGCGAGAACGTAGAATTTATAGTTGTAAAGTGCACCCTAGGAGTTCTCTAGATATGAATGATCTCGATGTGCAAGTTTTTGCACTGTGCACCCATTTCCCAACACAAATAAAAGTTCGTAAAGCCACCAGAGTGTCGCTCTAATATTTTTGAGTATGATGTATCCCACATGACGGTTGTTACTGTCGTGATGGATGATGTTATCAATGCCTGAAAAAATGATAGCTTTCAGACATTTGACTTTGTCGGGGCTGACCGTCATTCAGTTCAGTGGGGTATTTTCTCCAATTATTGTTTCAGATAAAATCTGTTGCTGTCGAGATAGGGCGGACTTGAGCTCCGTCTTTTCTTTGTTACCTGAGTTTTTGAACCGTTTCTTTGATCTCGCGAAGCTTCGTTACGCCACGCTGAAGGAAATGCAATTTTCGGCATTTTAGTTAAAGGCTTGTGATACTTTCCGACGTTGTTTTACTTGCTCGAATACAGGCTTTTGAATTCGTCAGCAGTATTACTAAATAAACCTATGAAACAGATAAAAACGAGCTCGACGACAATTAGAGAAACAAATCCGCTTTGTTTCAGCGTCGTAATGGATCCAATCCCCCTACTGATGTCTTCCCTTCGCTATTTTATGATAATAGGGGTATTTAAGAGAAAATAAATCATTTGATACACAAATGTTCTGTATTGGGGAAAACGCTCAAACGGCCATCGACCGAAGTTATTTATAATGTAATATACAGCGTGTTTAACTTTATACAATCAAATCATTTCTAGTGCGTTTTGATATAGGTACATACCGTCTAAGGTAAATGTACCAGTGCCCGTCATTGTCCTAGTGATCGACATAAAATCACTTTGGCAACATAAATTAAGACTTTATAGGACCATACAAATTAGATCTCAATGTTTTAAGCTTCTAGAGCCATCTCGTATCAGTTTTGTAAAGTTACATTACTGTTCTGTCAATTTATTTGTCAGTAAAAAATTTTGAAAATTTTCATTTTTTGCGACTGCGTGCTAGTGCATATTAAAACGATTAGTTCCGTTAAGGAAGTGACTCCCACTTCTAAACTCAAGAAACCTGCCTAGTTCAACTCGTACCACATCAAGTAAGTTTTTCTTAATATATAAACTATATTTTTTATGAAAATACAAGAATTCGTACGCTAAAACTAACCTAATTTAAATTTTTTACTGTGGCGATTACTGGTACTCAGATTATTGGCTATTTCCCAATCATCGTCATGTGTGCCGAACACTGGAACCATGATGACTAAAAACAAAACTGCAATTTCTAATTTATTATAACGCTTATATCAAATTAAATTTGTTGGCGATATTCCTGTGAACCAAACAAATATACGTACCAGTAGTCGTCATATAAATATAGTTTAAACGAATGAGCTGTGCGTTATTAGAGTTTAGGCCGAACACTCGAACATTGAACTGACGAACACTGGGTTTTTCATTTTTAGAGAATATGGCCCGTTTAAATTATAGTCAAGATGACATGGAAAGTGCTTTAAATGGGGTAAAAAATGGTTGGACCATTTATTCTGCCGCAAAAAATTTTAAAGTTTCTCGATGCACCTTATCCGATAAGGCGAAAGGAAAAACTCCTATTTTTAGGAAAATGGGCCCTCCGTCTGTTCTTTCCGACGAAGAGGAGTTAGCCCTAGTAAAATGGATTTTTCATTCGGCTCAAAAAGGATTTCCTGTGGGAAAGGAACAATTATTAAATAGCGTGCAGATGTTGATTAAAGAGTTGAGAAAACCAAATTGTCCTTTTACTAACAATCGACCAGGAAGACACTGGTACGAATCATTTCTTCGTAGGCATCCAGAAGTTGCAAGAAGAGTTGCCCAAAATTTAACAGACACGAGGGCAATAGTTACAGAAAATAAAATTAGAGGGTGGTTTATGGAGATACAACAGCACTTTGGGAAATATGATCTCTTAGAAGAAATTTCAGATAGCGAACGAATTTTTAATTGTGATGAAACTGCATTTTTTCTCAGTCCAAGTAACAATAAAGTTCTAGTGAAAAGGGGGCAAAAGATCATTCATACAATTATAAATTCGGATGAAAATGAATGTATAACCACTCTAATTATGGGTAATGCTGCAGGAAAAGTAGCACCGCCCATGATTGTGGTTAACTTGAAGAGAGTGCCCAAAAATTTAGCAACTTCCATTCCATCCAGCTGGGCAATAGGAAAATCGGACAACGGGTGGATGACTGGTGAGACTTTTTTTGAATACATATGCAATGTATTTTACCCATGGCTCGTAGAAAATAATATATCTTTTCCGATCATTCTCTACCTTGACGGACACGTATCACATTTGACCTTGCCTCTCAGTGAATTTTGCAAATCGAAACAAATTGAACTGATAGCGTTGTATCCTAATGCCACCCACATACTTCAGCCAATGGATGTTTCTGTGTTCCATCCCTTGAAATTAGCCTGGAAAAAGGCAGTATATGATTGGAGAATTGAAAATGCTGGTATTCGCCTTCGTCGCGACAATTTTGGAATCTTACTGAATACCGTCCTCCAAAAGACAATTAAACCTCAGCTCCTGATAAATGGATTTAGAACTTGCGGTTTATTTCCTCTAAACCCAAATGCTGTAAAGTACTTCAGGATAAAAAGTCAAATTGATAATAATATTGATGCCATTAATAATGAAGATAATGAAAATGAAGTGAAAACTCACTTCAAATATTTTGAAAGTTTAATTTCAAATAAAAAATTGGAATTATTTAGAAAATCCGGAGAAGAATGGACTGGTCCCATACAAGACGCCGAACTCTTCTATATATGGAAAAAAATCAGTCAGAAAATCAGATCAGCTATTTCAGAAGGCAATAAAAAGACCATTTCTTCTGAAATTGGAATAGGTAGGTATCTACCTACTCTTAGTAAAAAAGTATTATTTCGTATTTGTTACTCTAGATGATTCAAATGTTAATATTGAAGAGCAGAATTTGGACTGGAACCGCGACCTAAACGTTGAAGAGCAGAATTTTCTTATTAACAACGACATTACAAACTTTGAAGATCAGAATTTAGAGTTTAACTTCGACCTAGACGGAAACAATGAAGAACAAAATACCAATATTGGAGAAGAGTTGTTTGAAAATCGAAGAGTAATTGTTTATGAGGTTGACGAAGGTGGAACTCTTACTGAAATTGGTGGAAGAGTCCATACTGAAACACGGAGTGACAAAACTCCCTTGCCTTGCCTTATTAATAACAAGAGCCAAGAAGTAAAAAAAGCTAAACTTAGTGACGAAACCACTGATGAAATACAGAACGAGACAAGTTCTACACATTCTCTCATTAATAGCATAATTCAACAAGCGGAAAAAAATCCTTCACCCTCAAACATCAGAGCATCATCATAAGGTTCTCAGTCCGAAGACTGGTTGGACGCGTACCTCCATTCTTTTCCATCCTGAGCTAACCTACGCATTTCCCTAAAAGTAGAACATCCTACATCCCTAACTATTTGAGAGCAGTAGTCTAATCTAGGCCTACCCCTACCTCTTTTTTTTTTTTTTTTTTTTGAGATAGGAAAAAAAAAAAAAAAAAAAAAACATCAGAGCAAGCGAAAAAATTCCACCATTACCTTCCACGAGTAACATTCCTGAGGGCATTCCCTCGCCTTTCAAAAGAGTTCTTTTTGGCCAAATTCGCCAAAAAGTAATAAAAAAAGAAAAGCAACTGAGAAGGTTCCTTCAGTTGCCACTTCAAATGAATGGCAACAATATTATAAAAATAAGGAAGAGAAAAAGTCGAAGAAAATCGAAGAGACAGAAAATCGGAAAAAGCAAAGAGAAATAAAGAAGACGAATAAGGAATCTAATAAAAGAGGTATCAGACAAGTTGAAGCGTTGCTTGAAAATGTTTCAGAAAGTTGGTTTTGTTTCATTTGCGAGACTAGTAGCCAAGAAGACATGATAAAATGTATGAAGTGTTCTAAATGGGTACACGAGAATTGTGCGGGAGTTTCGAAAAAAGTAAAAAAAATATGTTTGTTTTAAGTATATGTATTGAATAAGTAAAAATATATTATTTATTTATGAGGTTGGATGATTTGCTAAGGCCTTTAGGACAATTTTTGTCAACGATACAGGCATGTATTAGAATGGTATAATAAATGCTTTTAGCTTATGACGAACTCTGGTACTGCCGCATGACGAAGACTGGTGCATAATCATTTTTGATATGACAGAGACTGGTGCACATGACACTTTATTAAATAAAATAAAATTAAATATATATCTACAAATGTAAAGTTACAAAACAATGCAATTTTATTACTTAACTCATTCATCTAAAAATTGGTTTCAGAGGTCAGTGTTTTAAGATGATAGTTAAAAAAATATTACACTTGAAATTTGTGACTTACTCTTAACCTGACGAACACTGGTACATTTACCTTAATATAAATAATTAAACAGCCTACAATTTCCAGAGTTTTTGATATATCGAGTTGAATCTTGAAGCAAGCAAGATATCAACACTGGTTGCGTTACACGGCATAATAGTCCTTACAAGGAGCAATTCACCCGGGTCGACTTATGAAAACTTGAGCAACAAAATAGGCAAGAGGATGTCAGAATGTTGGTGTTAAAAAGATAGACAACTTAATGTGCGAGACTCCCCAACATCAACTATGGATAACGCGCCGAACAATTAGAATCTACGGAGTAAAAGATTGAACTTTAAAGCAGTTTAATTTTCACAAAATAAAAGCTTGGTAATCTGAAATTTCCAGGGTAAATTACGAATACAGAAAATGAAATATTCATGATAAATTGTTTGGGTTTCCGTTTCTCCGACCGTGTCTTTTAATATATAAGGTCACCCAGACGTCTTTATTTATACCCTGGAGTTATATTAAAGATAAATTCATAAATCTTAAAACAAGACCTCAGGTGGCGTCACCGCCTACCAAGATTTATGCGGCTTTAGATTTTTTCCCCTAGTTCCGCTACTTTAAAATTGCAGAGAAAGTCAGAAGTCGCCGTTTCCAATTTCCAGTAATCCGATTAATTAAAGTACTGGATATCTCCAAATCCGGGCCAAGTTCTCTGTGCGTTTCGCCTTTTCAGAAAGATTGGCTGCGAAATTCTTTTCAATCCTGCCTTTCGACGGCTCATTGTATCCAATCAATAGAAGAATATTTCTATAAACACTGGATGAATAGAATAAAAACGATGATTCAGAGTTTATTAGATGTTTTTTGGATTTGCTGGAAGTTTGACATTTAATAATTCATTGAGGTATAAAATCTGTAAAAAACTGCTTTTAGTACAATATTCCATTCTGTCCCCTAGGTTCTTTACATAATGAGCTCTTAAACAATTCTTTGCCCTAAATATTATATTGATGTTTTAGTTTTAGTTTTAACACATTTTCTTAAAAAATGACTTGTTGACTTGCTCTATTATTTGGTAGCTCACGATAGGCCAGGCTTATAAGAGTGCCGTTGTAGAAACATAGGTACTGTCCGTCCGGTACGCGCCAGTAATTCTATAGTTTGCGACAGAGAGCAGCACTAGCTGTAATTTTCCCAGTAAATTATGATAGCCCTATTAGTTAGTGAAACACGACTAACCTACATATTATTCATCTAGCGCCAGGAAATTAAAAGGACCTCACTCCGATTCACGTTCTGGAATTTGACCAGGGCCCAAGAAATTTGATAAATGAATTAAATGCCAGCTTGAAAAGGTAGGTAGCTAAACTACGCTCAAAATTACTCATTTGCGGGTGTCGTAACTCATAAAAAGGGAAACGTATAATGCCTTATTCAAACGTATCGATTTCCAGTCTTCCTTCCAAACCAAATATTGTCTTTCGGCGCCTTTAAACAAACTTGAGCTCAGCATATTTCGTTTGTTAAATATGGTGGCACGTAGTTCGGGAAAATGCAGGGTAAACGTTTTAGACTACACAGCTACCAGCTTGTGTGTGTGTGTGGGACAAAACAAAGCTTTATGTTTGTCCAAGCGGCCAGTAATGGAACAAAAACTTGTTGTTACTTTGTGATTAAGTACGGGGCTGCGAAATCTCAATAGAAAGAAATTCACGCGTAAAATTTTAGTTAATATTAGTAGTGGCAAATGGGCAGTTCTGAATAACCCCCACCACTAAACCTTGACTACGAATTAAAAAGTATTTCCTTCAATTTCAGCAATGAAAACATTAAAATATTCGATTTCTATACCTAACAAACTTTTCTCCATGTACAAACCGACACTACTGAATATAAATAAATTTATCTCTAATGAATACGTTAGATAAACTTCTTTTTTACTTTCAGTTACTAAATCGCCAAATTTAATCCCCGGAAATGGGTAAGTTTAGCGTCGCCCGAATCAGAGCGTCTCCAGATCAAAAACAGTGACTTTAATTGAGTAACTTTTTCATTGCTGTAAGATTGTGTTTGGGAGATAAACTCGAGCCAGTGGGAAAATACATAGCCGTTTCCACTGATACAGCAGATTCCCTGCACTTGATAAATGACTGTCGGTCTCTGGAGTACAATTGTTTTGCTGCTACTCCGAATTGATTTCTCTTGAAATGTTATGTTGATTGCAGTTAGACGACTTTTTAGTAATTTTTGATTCTGTGATGCAACTACTTCGCGTAATGTTTGTGACAACCGAAAGAACGCTTGATGGATACATCTATTCTGGTTTTATACAAATACAAATAAAATGGGGTGGGCGACCTTGTTTTTCTGGAAATGATGTATGGGTAAACAGTTACGACAGAACTAGTAAACAACACATATTTTATCACCTCCCTGATACTTCAGAAGTTATTGACTAATAATATGTCGGGAAAATGTATAGTCTGCATATACAAAAACGTACAATAGAAAAAAAAGAAAAGAAATGGAATCAAATAGAACAGTAACGCTCAAAACTAACCAAACTTTCTGCCTTAGAATGACAGATGATTTCCACATAGGCATTGTGATTCCATTAACGATACAGCTTTTAGTAATTGAGCCGTTCTGTATTGTTTTATCGTGATCTGAATGAATTTATAGTTATGTCTTTGTACTCAACCCCGAACAAAGTTATAAAAGTTACTGTAGGATACTCTGATTGTATCAAAACGATGCTGACCCGAAAAATCGTAAACTCCACCAGCTATTCAACGACGGCACCCGAAATAATGCCAGTCATAACTTTCATTGATGAATACGTAACTTTCTATTGTCTGAAATAAAGCGTTACCGGCGACCGTAAAACTCCCACAACCCCCGATATCATACATCCATTCCCTCGAAATAAGATAGACCGCAATGTGCTAGACGACTTCAATTTATCCAAGCCCAATGATGGATTGATGCCCACGAATGACAGGTGCAGTGTGTAGGATGCCGCTGACACCCGAACCTTGCTCTTATTGAGAACGTGAACGGGCTTTTATTGCCAGAAAGCTTACACGGCTCACTTCAGTCACTGAAGACGGTAACATGCATTTCATGAAAATTGCGATGTCCGCTTTAGTTCAGGTATGTGAGAAAATTGGATGGAAAGACACTCGTTAGAGGAATAAGCTGCCGGGAAATAGAAAGTGCTTCGAGTATAGAAATGAGAATATCAAAATATACCAGAATTCGATTATGTTTAATATCAGTAGTGGTTCGATTGATAATAAGAAATTAAAATAGTCGTACCTGGGAAATTACCGTAAAATATTCGTTTGTAAAACGTTAGTTTGCTTTAAAAGACGTTCTCGTTTGAAAATGAAATGTAAATTTTGGAAAAAAATTTTATAAGTATCAATTTTGACCTAAAATAAACGTAAAAACTGTAACGTATGTTAAATATTCTGTAACAGACACATAATATACGTTACTATTCGTAGGAAAATCATCCAACAGTCGCTCAATTTACGTTTTTAATGCGTAGTTTTCTGTGTCATATTTCACGTGGAAACATAGGTGCAAATTAAACGTTAAACTTCTAACGCTTTATTTACAAATTCAATTTACGTACACAATATGTATCAATTGTGCTCATTTTCACGTTTTCGTTTGATAATTAAACGTATATTTTGGAAATAATTTTTATATGTGTCAGTTTTGACCTAAAATAAACGTAAAACTGCAACGTAGGTATATTAAATATTTTGTGACAGACACATAATATACGTCACTATTCGTAGGAAAATCATCCAACAGTCTCTAAATTTACGCTTTTAATATATATGTGCAAATTCAACGTTAAACTGCTAACGTTTTATTTACAAATTCATTTTACGTTCACTTTACGTTAATTATACGTATACGTAGTTGTCAGACGGTATTTCACGAATGTGCATCTAGGTGGCGTGACTTTGGCTCTTGCTTGTACTTGATTCCCGAAGCCATTTAAAGGGCCAAAGCTTGTGGGATGGGGATTATATAATTAAGTAACCAGAGGTCTGCTGTTGCTGTATAGATTTAGATCATACTTAGCAATCGAACTTTGTTCGGTATAGTATCACGGGGCTGTATGGAGGTTTCGAACCCAGTATTGCTGGTGGTGGCCTCTTGTGTGCACCCAACAAAGTGCAGTCAATCGGCTTGTTCTTAAATTCAGTACCTGCCGGGGTTTTGGACGATGAATAATTGTTTGGTCTATACCTAAGGCGTTTAACAAATTGTAATGAATCGTTGAATACCAAGCAAAATTTAAACGTATACGTTTTATAATTGGTAGTTTTCACTTATTTTATACATCGAAAAATACGTATAAGTGCGCGACATTTTGTCGTTGTTTCAACAGCATAGTTTTTACCGAATTTTAACGTTAAGTTTTCGTAATTTTTCATCGTTTAATAAATGTACACATGTGTTTATTGGGGGGTAATTCATCTAATTGGATCAAACGGGTCACTTATACCAGTTATTTAGGCGAAAAAATCGAGAAGCGATTGGTGTGAGGGCGCTGTACGCATTGGCTCGCATGTTTACATTTATTTCTGTTTTCTAAATACAAGTAATAAAACAAATTAGGTGGTTAATTATTTGTGTAAAGTGCTTCATGAAAACTTGTGACTCTCACAAATAAATTAGAAGGAGACAGAGCAGGAGAAAGAGTACAATATTCTCATGAATAATCGGTATAGACAAATTATTTCTGATTATTTTAACGTATAGCTCAGCAGGAAGGTAGCTGAATAAACCACTTTGTAATGTTTCAAATTTCAGCCCTTATACCCTACACATCTCACAATAACTTCTTATAACAAAGATCTATTCGTGAATTTACCAAAATCTGTTCAAGCTTATTATTGTATGAGAATGTGAAATAGACTCTTTGTGGGTGAATCGGCAACTCCTGGATATCCGAAACTAACCTGATTAGAGAAATATGTAAATTTGTTTTGGAAGTGTCTGGAACGCTAACGACCCTAAAGCTTGAAGCGTAAGAGTGCTCCACAAGTCCGTATTCAGACCTCTGCTTGTGGTTTTGCAAGTGGCAGGTGATATAGGTGCACTTGTCAGATAAGAAGCAGTGCAACGAGATATTCTGCTTCTTCGTTTTCCTAACAAGGGAACTTAACTCTCTTTCAGACGTTACAGTTATTATCCAATCGGTGGATTTAAGGAATATTTTATTCTACCAAAAGACGGACGTAATATCATATTAACGCTTATGGGCCATTTGGTACAGTCCGTAAACTCAGTACGTATTCGCTTATTATTATTCTATGCAGTCACCGACCGACAACTGCTTCAGCCTGCAACATTTTGACCTAATAAGTGTCCATGAAACAGCTAATACAACCGCCCTGATACACGTCGGCAAATAGACAGTGGTGGGGGTAGTCACTTAGCCACTATTACATTCTACTAATTCTGTGTTTCAGTTGATATTTTATCAACGCAATTCTGGGCCGATTCGTTACATTTATGTTAAGTGTTGGCCTATTTCAAAGGTTTCTACTTTTCGGCATTCGCTGACGGGCACTGGAAGAGCGGAGTTAACTCGTTTAAGATTAATGTTCATTTATGTAAAAATCGATTTGCGCCGAAATTGAAATAAGCCTAAAAGCGAGCTAATTTAGTAGAGAACGTCTATAATACTTTAGCATGCGATTTGATGGATGACTGCACCATATTTAATAGTACTTATAATAAAATAAAAATATACAATCCCTAAATGTTATTTGAAATGACAAATCAAATTTATTCAATATCAAAGAAAGTTCCGTCATTTATGGGTGTTCATATCGGAATTCACTTGCTAGAAAGTTAAGCCGCACAAGAGATTTTATGTACAGGATGTTCTATTTTCGTTTCTCATAGAAGCAGTAGAGATAGAGCCTCGGGGTTTTCACGAACTTGAGCTACTTTCTTGAGTATAATAGAAAGCTGAAACCAGAATTTGGATATCGTTTTTAGTTTTCGAGAAAAAAATAATAAGTATTGATTTTGATCGATTTTCAAAAATTCTCTACAATTCTTTTTGTACTAAGCAGACTAAAACTATTAAGATTGATTCCTATACAACTTTTTCCAAAGAATTCAGTGGCGTACGTAGTTTTTTTCTAGATAGCGTATTTTTTGAGTTATGACATAAAGTTGAATTTTTTAAATGACCAAACAAAAAAGTCTAATATACGCAGATCCGGTGATCTTGCAGGCCACAATATAGGTCCATTTGTACCCAACCATCTACCCGGAAAATGATTTTCTAAATAATTTCTAAGTATTGCAGAATTGTGTGCAGGGGCACCATCTTGTTGGAAATATACCCTGTTTATCTTTATTAACGGAACATTTTCCATTATCGCCTCTGCGTTAATATTCAATAAATTAATGTATCCCAATCCCAATTTCGAACTAGACCAAAGCCTACTGCGATTTCCATTTAAAAAATTCAATTTTATGTCATAACTCAAAAATACGCTCCCTATAAAAACTACGTACGCCACTGAATTCCTTGGAAAAAGTTCTATAGAAGTCAATCATAACAGTTTTAGTCTGCTTAGTACAAAAAGAATTGGAGAGGGTTTTTTGAAAATCGATAAAAATCATTTTTTTCTCGAAAACTAAAAACGATATCCAAATTCTGGTTTTGGCATCCTATTATACTCAAAAAAGTAGCTAAGATTCGCGAGGCTCTATCTCTGCTGCTTCTATGAGAAACCCCCAAATCACAACGAAAATAGGACAGCCTGTACAGGGTCAAACTATTAACATGCTCAGATTTGCGGATGATATAGCAGTGTCCATTTGAGAGTAACTAGCGAGAGTTACTCTCGAGAGCTACTCGCAAGTGTATGTCCACTTGAGAGTAATTTTCAAAAATTTTGCTCTCTCGGGTGTCTCGGAGAGTTACTGCCTGGAGAGAACTCTCGGATCCGTGTCCACTGGCTAGTTGTAGGTGCATTTGCGAAAACCGAATTTATAATGGACAACAAGCTCGCGGCTCTTATAATTGCATAATATACAATATTAAAAAGAAAAAGGGCACGCCGGAGGAAAAAGACATGCTGGATAAAGCCGTGGATTCAACGTAGGTCAGAATTGTGGCGCTTGTTCTACATTGCCAAGAGAACTACAAATAGAAGATGCCCAGCAATTTCGAAACTTTATTCGTATGAGTGCAGTGCAGGTACAATATATAAAGAGTTAATTGGTCCGAAAGTTTTTAAAAAGGATATGAAATTTCGCAATGCTATTTCTGTTTACGAACGCGTAATAGTGACATTGCGAGTATTTTAGTTCTCCTTTCGCGATTGCGATATTCTTTATCCTTTGCAATCCGTGGTACTGGACCGTTCGAACAACTACTCCTCAGGCAAATACTCCGCCAGGCCATTAAATTATAGAACCAAATCCAGATTTTCGGCACTACGAGATTTGGTTCTACAATTCAATGCCTGGCGGGGTATTTGCATGAGGAGTAATTGTTCGAACGGTCCAGTACCACTGATTACTCCCAGATAATTACTCAAAGTAATTGTCACTTGCTGATATCTGTCCAGAGCGCGGAAGCATATACAGCAAGTTAAATTGCATGGTTTGAGTGTGTGGAGGAAAGCACCGTACTGATGAGTCCAGAAGGACGAAAACCAGTTGATCTGCGGTTTTCCATACACATTCAAAACATGCAATATTTAAACAAATTTATCTCTTGTGTTCCATAAAATAGAATTTTCTTCATACATGCTGATGAGGTTAAAAATTTCTTCCTTTTTCCATTTTTGCGCCATAATCACTAGCTGAGAGTACTCTCAAAATTCGAACGGGATTCGTTTTTCGAGAGCAGCTATCCGAGAGTGAAATAACTGCGTGTCGACTTGAGAGCAGGCCACCACATGTTCACTCTCGGCGAGTAAGCCGGAGCTCTCCGATTTTTACTCTCAGAAGCGTGTCGACTTGCGAGAAATACTCTCGAGAGCAACTCTCGAGAGTTTTTCTCGCAAGTGGACACTTACCAGGATCTAGCAATGAAAAATTAGGAATGGCTTATAATGACAGACGGCTACGGCATGAAAATCAATAAAAAGAAAACCAAATTGTGGTATGTAGAGGGCGTGAAAGTAGAAATAAAACTAAAATACAAATAGGAAATGAGAAGATAGAGGAAGTCACAGATTTCTGTTATTTAGGAAGTAAAATAACTCGAGATGGTAGGAGCACTCAAGATATAAAACAAAGAATAGAATTTCTACTTTTGGGGAAATGCGTAGGAAAGGATGGAGGTACGCGTCCTACCAGTCTTCGGACTGAGAATCTTATGATTATGATGATTCTGAGGAGGCAAAATTCAAACTTAATTTCTTTGTATACTACAAATATGTAGTTCCTAAAGATCTACAGTCTGTAGAAAAGGCCTGCTCCTCCAACTAGAGAATATGCACCTAAATTTCTCTTGCAGCTGTGTTGAGAAAGAGATGCATATATTCTGATGCAGCCTACTTAGAGTAACAACGACGAATGTTTATGAATTTTTAACGGTCTCCGTTTCGGTGATATCCCGAGAGCATTAAAACTGTTTTAAATTCTCGTCGCCACTGGATGCATATATCCATTGGGAATTTCCGTTAGGATTATCAATGCACTCGACTGCCGCCAACTTGAAATGTTATTATTAAATTTTATTGAATGGATATTCCATGAGTTAGCAGGAAAAGGTCAGGTATGTTTCTTTATTGTTTTAGAATTGTTTGAGTGTTTCTGTCACTATTGGTTAATGTATCGGACACTTTAACAATGTTTAGTGATCTACCATCTATCACACTGACGCTTTTGAACTTTAAAACCCAAAGATCTGTTCCAGAAGTGTCCCAAGAATCGCAACTTGCATAACTGCAATCTTGGAGCTTACAACGACTTTACTCTTCCTGATTTATTCAGACGTCAATTATATGGACTGACGTCCTCGGTATGGTCCCTAAATATGCAGCTGTATCCCTCGGTCTCACGTATTGGGACACTCTGTATATTTGGGCGGGTCGGGTAGTTCTCTTATGAACGATTCTTACGTTGTATTTACGGTCTGGTCGGTGAAAGATTTATTTGTTGATAACCCATAAGCTTTCAGTCGCAGAAGGGTGGGTCCTACTACTATTGCTAAACGACCAGTAAATAATAAAGCATAAACAAAATAAGACGGACTCTATTAATTTAACTAGGTACATTAAATGAATTGAATAGATAAAATGGAATATATACACTAGCTTATCCGTCGCAAATAAGTAAAAGTCCTTCCTTAAGATTTCACCAAAAGCCGCCCGTTACCCAGATGCGATCGATTTCTGCCGGTATATCGTCCCGTTACAGACACAAGTGTCACACGGGAATGCCAAATCGATCTAATCTTCACAGACACTTTCATTTCCCCAGATTGAATATATTTACTACTTATTTGTTACGAACCAAGTAGGCCAGCCAGGTTGAGACTGGTTAGTGTTTAATTGTGGATATTTCTCAATTTATATCACTTCGCAAAATAATATTTCCAGTCTCGTTCCGTGCAATTTCAAACGTAAAATTAGGAAGTTGCAGCCGAATGTCTTTAATAATGAGGTTTATATCAATTAATTCTTTACAAGAAAACATAACTGCTGCTGTTATTAAAAATTTGTTAATAACAATAACAACAAACGTAGGTTAGCGAACAAGTAACACAAAAGCAGTGAGTGACAGAGAGACAACAAAACAAAGATAGAAATGGAATTGCCCCAGCCAATCAGAAGCGTCTATTTTACGATGGTGCTGTGATGTCTAGCGATTCTTATCTCGCGGACGGTTACTATCAGTCGATCACACGGCGAAGTCGGAACGGTCGATCAGGTACTACTATAGTTCGGATGTCGCGTCGGCGGCCAGCATCATCTCGGATGCTGGGAGCACTGGTCTCAGCTGATGGCCGGAAGACCAAGTACTGCTTTCTGCATTCTGGAGCATCCACTTTTATAAGCTGGGAGGGGGGCTTCGGCGGCGGTTGATTTCGAGATTTCTTGCAGGGACCAGTAGTGCCGGATGCAAAGTACGTGACGTCACATTGGTGACTGCCGCAACTACCATTCGCGATTCCTTCCATCTCGCTTGATTGCTGCCTCGCCTGGCGCGCGCTTGCTTCTCCCACCTGTGTCTACGAATACAGGTGACGTACTTCTCTTCCGGATCACGGCGTGACGTCAGAACGTCCAAAGTAAACACACGTTACAAGCTTTTAGGAGCGTTGCAAGAAGTAAGAGAAAGAATTTTGTGGCGAATTGTGAGAGGATAAGATATGGGTTCTCATGGTATCGGCCACCCGCTTTACAGTCCGGACCTTACACCTTTCGAGCATCGTCCCTTCGCAAAACTGAAGACGGGAAACGGATTATTTTTTATGTAGTTAATATTTTTTTTTTTTATTTTTTATTCAATTTAAACCAATAGGGTTTTCAGTTAAAAAACTGCATGATGCTTTGTGACACTAAATGTTTTATTTACTCTGCGACAAAATTAATAACACGGCGGATAGCAACGATATTTTATTTGAAATAGCATCATACATCAGGTTTTGCTGCATCGATAGTTCCAGCGTGTTTAATATTCCAATTTTATTGGTCATGTATATCGCAATTCATGTAAACATTTCGTTTTTTTATCGCAGTTGCGAAAATAACTGTATTTGTCGTCGATTCGCCTGAATATATGTTTGAAGAATGAATGATTGAGCAAACAGACAGTTGTTATTTTTGTAGACCAGCAGTCTGTCCTGAATTGATAAAGTTTGAGGATAGTCATAATTAGATGAAATTTTCCAGCAGCGAATTGCTCTTGTGCTTTTGTTATCGACATGTAACTGAATTTCAGATTTATGTGGATGATTATCTGGTATGAAACATTCCGGCGACATAACAGTCGAATTAGTGACGCCACGGCACGGCGCCGCGACGCTCAAGCTACTGCAGAAATAGTTCATTCTTCCTCTATGCGGCAAAATCTCTATAAGTGCCTGTAATTTCCAAAGAATCTGCGAAATCCCTGCACCTATTTCAAAACAAAAGACACTGTTAAAGTTACAACAATGGGAACTAAAATTGTTTATGATAGAACGGGTGCCCCGCAGCGTTGTCATTTATTTCTGCGTTGTTCAAGTTTTCGTTTACAATGGACTTAGAAAGAGATGCTGCCTTCAATAAACGATCGCGAAGGTCTGCCTCTCGAATACCAAACAGAACACATAAAACTGTTTCCAATATACTGGTCAAATACAGGATAAATTTCGCTGATTGAGATTTAATAGAGTTATGAGTTCCTGGCAAATCTTATTAAGTGTCAGAATGGCCGTATTTTAAGAGTTTAGTAGCTCTCTTTCCAAAGCCTGCTTCTGTTTGTTATGTTATCGTTTGTCGTACACAGCTATTTTCCCACGACCCCCTAAGAAAGCGACGCGTTGCGTACAACTAAGTAGACGAGAAACCTGACAATTGCATTCAAATGTTAGTAATTTTGGAATTATGGGAATGAAGGAAACCAAATCTGCCAAATTTTTTGGAAATTTCGCATATAACCATATTCAAAAAGATCTAGGAAATAAACTTGACGCAAAATGAAAGAAGATGATAATGGTAGGATATGGTCCTGGTGGTTATAAACCATGGGATGAGGAAACGCATAAAATGGTTACTGCATTTGATGAAAGAGAGAGAACCAGTGCACAACAAGCCAACTTATAGAAGAAGATGGTGATGAAGAAACTGTTGATAGACATGACGATGAAATTGATTCAATGAGAAGGAAAATGAAGAGACGAGGAAATTGAAAGAGGGGAAAGAAGTAGACAGAAACCAAAATGACATACCTAATGAATATGCTACAAGTTTTGATAAAAATGATGAAGTAGGTCAGTTGAATGCTGATGCCCTGTTGAATTATGAAGATCTCAAGCAGCAAAGTTGTTTTATAATTCGGTGGTTCTGAGACTATTTTATTTTATTGATATTTTGTTAAAATTAGTGGTACTGGACCGTTCGAACAACTACTCCTCGGACAAATACTTGAGAGCACTGATTTTATGCCTATTACACCGAGTCGGCTGAAATTCATTTTGGGTTAGGCTCCTAACGTGAAAGGGTTTGTCTTTGTTTTTCGATCATAACGATAAATTAAGAATATCAGATACCGGGCAATGGAAAAAAATTAATAAATAAACCAAATGAACAAAACTCTATAAAATATAGGCAAATAATACTAAATTTTCTTAATCGATACACTAAACAATGAGTGTGTGTCACCAAAAACCACGCCGATTTTAGTGGTTATGCTTATATTTTAAGCGGCAAGTCGCGTTTACCACCAATTAACAAAAAAATTATCATAAATAAGATAAAATGTAGCAAGGGAGAGTCATTTGTTTTATAAGAGACGTCAAAAAGTTTTATAGTAGCTAAACATTTGCTAACTAGCAAAATACGCACCGGAATCATGTAATTTTGTTTTATAAGAGATGCTAAAAAGTTTTCTATTAGCCAAAAAGTTGCTTACTAGCAAAATGAGCTGATTGTTATCTACTGTGGGTTAGAGAAACGACAGGACCGTATTTTAATATTTTACTCAAAAAAGTTTCTATTGTTTAATTTAAAAAAATCATTTTAAATTTGTATTGTTCAGAAAAAGATATTTATTAAAATGCATAAATTTGTTTTTAGAGCTGGTGTAGAGTCGATATTCGGCGAAATGTTCACGAATAGCGTTATTAGAAACAGATAGGCTTAGATCATAACTTTTACTCTATGGATTCTTTATTTTATGAAATATTTCGTATTTCGGGTAATTTTTGTTTTTGCGTTGAGGCAAGAGGAACACCGATATTTTTTAATTAAGAATTTGAAGATAAAGGTGGGCAGTGCATAACTGTTAATATTTTATAAACGCTCTATACCTACAGCAAAAAAATAAATGCTATGTACCTAAGTACAGTTAATTTCAAAAAATCGAGTACATCTAATTTTGTACTTACTGTGTAAATCGTTCTTTCTGATGTCACAGTGTGAGAAAATCCATTAAAAAAATCTACTAGTTCATGAGCAGTTCGACCCTGTTGCAATACCAAAAACTGGTAGCTTTAAAGCATTTTTATAGAAGTTGTGTATTAGCTTAATTATTTTAAAATTAGACGCTAATGATATATTCTTTGGTTAGAACATTCTGTTTGAAAAGATCGAACGTCTATGCTTTAGTCCCCCCCCCATAAATAAATAAACAAGGAAGTCGATATATGTATAAGGAACGGTCCCTACTACAAACTTTATAAGTTCTGCTAGCCCTTGGAGACTGAACTTGCGAGGCTTGGGGAAACGACTTTTTAACAAAATTGAAATATTTCCTACAGTTTCCCGTTACTTATAAATTTTATGTGACTGCAAGGATTGGATTTGAATATAAAACAGAATAACGTCTTTGGTTTAAGACAACAACTACAACTACTACAACTAAATTATTCATATTTTTTTATTTCCTTCCTGAATATTGAACAGGCTAACAGAATTTAACCGATAGTGGTATATATTTGCGAATAGTTTAATTCGATTCAAAATGCTTAGTTTCATAGCACAACTTTTGAGTGGTGGGGGCTGTCCAGAACTGTCCATTTCCCCCTACTAATATTCCGGTACTAGCGTTACGCAAAAGAATAATTTTCATAAAGAACCATGTGCAGTAATTTTGAAAACTGGAATCTCACTAAAAATATTTAACTGGCGTCTCCACAAAAATGGAAATTTCAATTTTGGCAAACTCTCAAGAATTGGATAGAATCAAATTTACGACTGCTGGTATCTTTAAAAGAAAACGTAAATTCGGTTGCTATTAGTACTGAGAAGGGACACAGCAGTAAGATAATTAATTTGCCAGGAGCTGCTCGTAAATATTCCGTTGTAAGGAAATTGCTTGTACTTTTTACTGTCGTCTCTAATATTGTGTAGACGAAATTGCTTTAATTTTGGTAGGTAGTCGATTTTATAAGAATTGAGTTTTGCATTTGGACCCTGCAGTTTGGGGAAGTTCCTAACTCCGACTAAGTTACAGACACATTGGGTGTTCTATTGATATAATTCCAGTAAATATAACTTGTCTCATCAATCCAAGATTAATAGGAACGCACGAGTGAAATCCATTTGCGAGAAGTTAGTAAACAATTCTATACTACCCTAACTAGTTTGTATAGTTAAGACGGTTAGCGGAAGTTGTACATTTCGGATAAGTTTTTGATAGAATAATTCCACTGCTATATTGTCTAGCTCTGTCGACTTAGTACAAGGGTGTACTGCCATATTTTTAGCCTTCTTAGCAAAAACTAGGAGATCCTATCTAATAAAAGTGATGTTAGTCGTAGAGAATGCGCAATAGGCACGTACCGTTTCGATCTAGCGAGGTCAGATTTTTCGTTTCGTCTCTTTTTAATACGTACGGAAGCCGATCGCCAAAAGTGCGTACGTCTGAACTATCACAGGTAGGTATCATGTTTGTTGTCGTTGTAAAAGTGTACGCCGTCAGAAACAATTCAAAGTTATTGGACGCATGTACTCCGTAAGCCCCAGCCAAATTGAACTATTTCATTTTCGATTATTATTACCTACTTCATATTAAAGGAGCAAACAGATTTGAAGATCTGAAAACAGTAAACGGAGAAATATAGGAATCTTATGTAGCAGGGTGTTTAAAATTAGGTCTTATTTAAGATCATCAGGAGTGGAAAAGAGCCATGAATGAAGCTGAAATTTGGATGATGCCCAGACAGCTGAGATATTTATTAATTCGTATTTTAATGCATTGCCGACCAATTTATCAGGAAGAATTGTGGGAAGAATTTAAAGGAGCAATGTCACAAGATTATGAAAGACGTTACAGCAATACTGAAGGACAAAAAAAGCCTATATTCAAATTAGTTCCATGCTTTGTGCGGAAGGTTACAATCTTTCAATGTTTCCTACCATGCCACGACATTGAATATGCAAATGAAGACCAAGCAATAGAAATAGGATCACCACAATATAAACACCTAAATCAAAAGCAGAAAGAAATTGTAGATATTATTTTGGGTAAATGTGATGCTAACAAAAATGAATCAATTTCTGAATCTTTATGTTTTTATATAGACGGTCCAGGAGGCTCCTGTAAGACTTATGTTTATGCAACCCTTTACAGCTTACTGAATAAAATTGTTTGTTCCATGGCCTTCACGGGCATAGCATAGCAGCAACACTACTTCCTCATGGCAGAACAGTTCATAAAACATTTGGGTTACATGTTCCTCTGATTTTAGATTCATCTTCCAACTTTAAGAAAAATTCAAAAGAAGCAGATTATTTAATTAGTGTAGATGTTTTTATTTGTGATGAAGCTCCTGTGGCGCCAAGGTATGCTTTAGACATTATAGACAGAACTTTATGAATTGTGATGTTCCGTTTGGTGGAAAAATTATGGTGTTGCGAGGAGATTTTTGACAATTGTTACTAGTTAAAATAAATGATACCCGCTGTGAAACAGTGAATTTAAGTATAAAATTTAGTTCTCTTTGGAGTTATTTCCGTAAATTTTCTTAAACACAAAATATGCGGGCTCTACCACAGGAACAAGAATTCACCGAGTTTTTATTGGATGTTGGAGATAGAGTTTTGAAAGATATGAATAGCAATTTAGAATTGCCACAGAGATGTATTTATAATTCGGATATCGTTGAACGTACATATATATGGAGGAATCAATTAGAGAAAAGCGATTGATAGATATGACCTAATCAGCTATTCTGATGTTGAAGACATTAACAAAAAAGTGGTAGAACTGTTAGATATAAAAATAGAAAAAGTATATACAAACTTGGATAGTGTTGAAAATTGTGATGATGGAGATTTAAACGATGCTATTCTTCCTGAATATTTAAACCCGCCAAATTTTCCTCCACATGAATTGAAGTTGAGAGTGTATTGTATTGTGATGTTGGTCAGCATTAATGAAGGCTTATGTAATGGTACGAGATTGTTAATTTTACAATGGGGAGACAATATTCTACAGTGCAAAATTTTAACAGGCGATAAACATGGAGATATAGTTTTCGTTAACCGTATAGCGTTGTACTGTGAAAATGTTTATCCTTTTACTTTTAAAAGACGACAACAATTTCCCATTAAACTAGCGTTTGCAATGACTATTAACAAATCACAAGGCCAAACATTTGATCAAATAGGAATTGATCTCCGAAAAGAAATATTTACTCACGGACAATTATGCGTGGCTTTTTCAAGAGTTCGTTCTTGGGAAGGTTTGATAATTTATTTAGGAAATCAAAGATTTAGCCGTATAGTTCAAAGCTACGTTTTCAGGGAATTATATCAGATGTCAATTATTTTGTAATCAGGCAATAATGAGTTTCTTTGAAGTCATGATTCGACTAGTATAATAGAAAAGGAAACCCCTATTAATGCAGTAATTTAGAAATGTATACCAATACTCCCTGGTAGATTTAATAGACACGATTTTTCCCTACTGCATCTACCCTGCAAATAAAATTCCCCCCATTTTTTGCTATAACTGTATTATCTAGTTTCCGGAATGAGTTTTAAAAATATGCCAGGCGTCTTTCCGATAAAAACGAGGGTTTTCTGGAGCGGTGTACTGTCACCCACAAAGCAAAATATTGTCCACTGTTAGGATTTGAAAACGGTATTCAGTACAGCATGGGGAAATAAATCCTCACGTGCTGTGAATAGAGGCGCGTTCCTATAAATAAAGAACGACATTCTACTGTTACTGCGCTCCTACACCAAGAGCCTTCTTACAGTTTACTGGAGCAAGAATTCTTGCGAAAGGAACGGTACAGACAGCATACGTAAATAGGTTTCAGGGTAATGAATATTTTGCATTTTGTGCCTGTCAGCTTACAGATTATTAGCATTCTGTTTTTTTTGTGTTATTAGCTTCTATTTCTTGTAGTATTATTGAATTCCTCGGAGCTGCGCCACATTTTATACTTTAAGTTGGAATATAATAAACTTAGCAGATACATATTTGAGAACAAATATCTAACATTCATGTAATACTCTGCCATTCCTCATGAAGTGCCACAATATGCTCGTCTTTTGACATTGATGCATTTGCAAGACTTCAAACGTGTCTTCTCAGCATGTCCCAAACAGGCTTCCATCTGGGGATCGTGCTGGTCAGTTCAGTTCTTCAATCTGGTGAATGCAGGCAGAACCTAGACTTATCAGTGCTCCGCTGAATAAAATTCAAATTTAAATGTTCAGGGTAAATTTAAGTCTTTTTACTAGGCGTTGTCAGCTTAGTCTAGGCCCTGTTTCTGACCTACACACTCTTATATCAACAATTAATAGGCAACAAATAACCAAAGTGTTCAAGAACAGAGGTTTCTTTTCATTAAGTTGCGTCTTTGAAATGCATTTTCGGTGGCTAACTGGTTTATTAGAAAAACTGGTACCATAGCTTTTCGTATGTCTATTCCTTCGACTCGAGGATGCCCAATTTTGCTGATGACATTCTTGAAAAACGTCATTTGTAAAACCACTGTTTTATTATAATGTAAAGTTGAAAGATGAAATAAATACATATATCATATTAACGTTTTATGCCTTTGTTTGTTGGAATTAGTAAGTCTGGTAAGATTTGCCGATGCATAACTGTCTTTTATTAAGTTGTTAACACAATCACTTTTTACTCTTTCGTAATCTATATCCATAGTGGATAAGACAAGTGTAGCGACTCCCATGCTTACAGTAGATGAAAAGGTGAGTAGTATTTGCCCGAGCTTATAGCCAAGAGAAGGGTAGTGCGAGAGGGGAATCGGGCCGATTTTTCATATTTCACGCGTAGGAAATGCGGCACGCTCAAAATGTATCATGTCATAATTCCCCCAAAAATTGTCTTATCGAGTTGCAATTTTTTTAAAAATATTTCTTAAACTTTCAGGATGCTCACGAAATCTTTCAAATTGCAATTACATAATTACTTTTCATTCCGCTTTGCGATTTTCGAGACGTTGTCTTTTTGGTGCAGTGGAATTTTCAGCTATCGAGGAACTATGCTCATTTTTAGAATTTTGACAAACTTCCGGCGGCAAAGTTATAGAGAAAGGATTGAATTTTATTTTACACCAAGATCCCATTCATTATCTCGCATAGAAAAAGAGTTATGGCGATTTGAACACGATAATCGTTCTGAGCGCGTATTATGTAGCATCTAAACCTTCAAATATTTTATCCCATATTTTGCTTAATGCAAAAGATAGAAGTAATAAATTTCGTAGAACAGGTATATACCAAATAAAATGCTCTGGTTGTAACAGTTTTAAATTGATCAAACTGGTAGACCTATTCATATAAGATAATAACGAACATTTAAGATCATTTCGGTTGAGGAATAACGATTCAAATTTGTTCTACAATTCTGTCAAACCAAATTAAGAACACATATGTAAATAATCACAGAAACGAGACGTGAAATTTGCGTTTTGGTGTATTTTCAGCAGCTAGAAACTTGGTTCAAAAAGCAAATACTGGAAAACTAATTAGAGCACATTATAATATGAACATTAAATTGCTTGAGTTTCAAATTTGAATGCATTTAAACTGAAAATAAATAAGCTACATTAAATTTACTTCGACAATAAACCCATTTCTAAAAACGGGAGCGCCTCCTTCCACTAGCAGATTCCAACCGCCCCTCAGTAGTCGGTGACAGCCGAGTACGTTCGGGCCGTATCTGGCTGGCAGATCTGTTTCTCTTCGTGTTTCTCCTACGCTGGCTGGTGTAGTGGGGGAGACCGAGTGTTTATTTTTCTTGAGCAACGTACGTATCCCTCTTAATTACTGAATTTATAAACAATTTATATTTTGATGTAGTTGGAAATTTTCAAACATAAACCATCTGATAAATACGCATTTGGGTATAAAACTGACATTCGCGTGTACCCTATTATCAAGTGATTGAAGTTAAAATGATCGTTCGTAAGGAGTAAACTCCAGTCGTGCGTCGGAACTGACACACACAAGTTCTTTAAATTGTTTTAAATTGTTTATTTTTTGAAATTCTTGAAGTTGTGTGGGTTCTACTGGAATTTTGTTGTTGATTTTCAATAATAAACATTACTTTTATAGTAAACTAAAGAAATTTTGTGTCTAAATTTCACGAAACAAAAACACAGTATTAATGTCACGAGATCTGACATTATGTAGCTCTTGTTGAGTGAAATTGGCAAAATTTGTAATGAAATGGCAAAGTGGTCTCACCGCTTAGTGATGCCGTCTACACAAGATTTAACAAAGTCTAAGTCTAGACTAAAAATTACCCCTATAGTCTTGTCTAGATTACAGTATTCTTCATTAATAATCAAGAGTCTTGACTAACTTCAGTATATTCCGCATATATCGTGTATCGCCGTTTTCACCACCTGCGTCAATTGCCATCGCCATCTAGATTCATACATTTAGGTAAAATTGTAAAAACGTGCATGTTGTCTTTCCTTTAAGCCCGTTATTGCCAGGCGCTTTTTAGGCGGCTGAATCGTTTTAGGCCGCTGAAATTTTCTGATTTTAGGCGGTTACTGCGCCTAAACCATTTTCTCAGCTGCTTAATTTTTAAATGAACGTGTTCATTTTTTAGGCGGCAGAAAGTAATATTGACATTTGCTGTCAAAATGACAGTAATCAGTAAATATTAAAATTTAGCTTTATCGTCCACCTTCATCATTAAAACTAACTTATTAATTACTAATTGTTTCTGAACCATAGATAGAATCATGATTATTATTATTTTCTATATTTTTACGCTCAAACAAAAATACAAGCTAAAATACTGACGTACGTCAAAATACCGACACATCAATTTCAGCGGCTTAATTATACCTTTCCTGGCAATAACACCCCGCCTAAAGCCCGTTATTGCCAGGCGCTTTTTAGGCGGCTGAATCGTTTTAAGCCCGTTAAGCCCGTTATTGCCAGGCGCTTTTTAGGCGGCTGAATCGTTTTAGGCCGCTGAAATTTTCTAAATTTAGGCGGTTGCTGCGCCTAAACCATTTTTTCAGCTGCTTAATTTTTTAATGAGCGTGTCCATTTTATAGGCTGCTGAAAGTAGTGTTACATCATAATTCTGACATTTGCTGTCAAAATGACAGTAATCACAATCAGTAAGTATTAAAATTTAGTTTAATCGTCCACCTCCACCATTAAAATCATCTTATTAACTACTAATTGTTTCTGAACCATTGATAGAATCATGATTATTATTATTTTCAATATTTTTACGCTCAAACAAAAATACAAGTTAAAATACTGACGTACCTCAAAATACTGACACATAAATTTCAGCGACCTAATTAATTTTCCTGGCAACAACACCCCGCCTAAATCCAAAATTCAGCGGCATAAATTTCAGCGGCCTAAAACGATTCAGCCGCCTAAAAAGCGCCTGGCAATAACGGGCTTTATTGCCAGGCGCTTTTTAGGCGGCTGAATAGTTTTAGGCCGCTGAAATTTATACCGCTGAATTTTGGATTTAGGCGGGGTGTCGTTGCCAGGAAAATTAATTAGGTCGCTGAAATTGATGTGTCAGTATTTTGACGTACGTCAGTATTTTAGCTTGTAGTTTTGCTTGAGCTTAAAAATATTGAAAATAATAATAATCATGATTCCATCAATGGTTCAGAAACAATTAGTAATTAATTAGTTGGTTTTAATGATGGAGGTGGACGATGAAGCTGAATTTTAAATTTACCGATTACTGTCATTTTGACAGAAAATGTCAGAATTATGATGTACTACTACTTTCTGCAGCCTAAAAAATGAACACGATAATTCAAAAATTAAGCAGCTGAAAAAATGGTTTAGGCGCAGCAACCGCTAAAGCCCGTTATTGCCAGGCGCTTTTTAGGCGGCTGAATCGTTTTAGGCCGCTGAAATTTTCTAATTTTAGGCGGTTACTGCGCCTAAACCATTTTTTCAGCTGCTTAATTTTTAAATGAGCGTGTTCATTTTTTAGGCGGCAGAGAGTAGTATTGACATTTGCTGTCAAAATGACAGTAATCAGT
This sequence comes from Xestobium rufovillosum, assembly GCA_963966045.1. Classification (NCBI taxonomy): domain Eukaryota; kingdom Metazoa; phylum Arthropoda; class Insecta; order Coleoptera; family Ptinidae; genus Xestobium; species Xestobium rufovillosum. The sequence continues at coordinate 44,673,954 of OZ014492.1, read as the reverse complement.
AAATATTAAAATTTAGCTTCATCGTCCACCTTCATGATTAAAACTAACTTATTAATTTATTACTTTGTGTCTGAACCATTGATAGAATCATGATTATTATTATTTTCTATATTTTTATGCTCAAACAAAAATACAAGCTAAAATACTGACGTAACGTCAAGATACTGACACATCAATTTCAGCGGCCTAATTACATTTCCTGGCAATAACACCCCGCCTAAATGCAAAATTCAGCGGCATGAATTTCAGCGGCCTAAAACGATTCAGCCGCCTAAAAAGCGCCTGGCAATAACGGGCTTAAAATTAGAGAATTTCAGCGGCCTAAAACGATTCAGCCGCCTAAAAAGCGCCTGGCAATAACGGGCTTTAGGCCGCTGAAATTTATGCCGCTGAATTTTGGATTTAGGCGGGGTGTTGTTGCCAGGAAAATTAATTAGGTCGCTGAAATTTATGCGTCAGTATTTTGACGTACGTCAGTATTTTAACTTTTATGTTTGTTTGAGCGTAAAAATATTGAAAATAATAATAATCATGATTCCATCAATGGTTCAGAAACAATTTAGTAATTAATAAGATGATTTTAATGGTGGAGGTGGACGATGAAACTAAATTTTAATACTTACTGATTGTGATTACTGTCATTTTGACAGCAAATGTCAGAATTATGATGTAACACTACTTTCAGCCTCCTATAAAATGGACACGCTCATTAAAAAATTAAGCAGCTGAAAAAATGGTTTAGGCACAGTAACCGCCTAAAATTAGAAAATTTCAGCGGCCTAAAACGATTCAGCCGCCTAAAAAGCGCCTGGCAATAACGGGCTTAAGTGATTGTTTGGCTTTCTAAAGGAGTTATTTCTGAATTGTGATTTGTGAATTTGTGTAAACAGTGTTGTGACTATGAAGCGTTACTGTAAGAAACCTCGTGTAGGATATGAACATGGTGGATCCATAAGTGGCGATTCGAACGGTTATGAGAAAGATGTCGATTTTGCTAGCGAAAAAGTTACAACCCTGAACCGGAGGATGCAGTTGAGACCTCCTGTAAGTAGTAAGGAGATCGCGGAGGAGTCTGTGATAATGATGACAATGTACTATCTACTTCCAAATGCAATAAAAGATTCAGATACGAATATTAACATTTCCAATGTTAAAAGTTTAAAGTTTCGTTTCAATAATATTATGCTTTGCGTATTGCTTATGAATGTACCTTACCCATGTATTAAAATAATGATGAAATATCCATATCTATCATCTCATATGACCTAAATCCTGCAGGTATAATAATTATCTAGAGTCTAGAAATCTATTCTAGAATTTTCATCAAGACTCTTGATCTAGAACAGTAAGTCTTGTCTTGTCTTGAAATTTCAAGACAAGACTTTATAATGGTCTTGTCTTGATAATCTAGACAAGACAAGACAAGAGTCTAGAAAGACCAAGTCTAGACGGCATCACTATCGCCGCTCCTGGTATTTGAATAAAATATTCAACTACATACACAATTTAATGCAAAATAAATAATTTGTCGTAAATGTCAAAAATCACCTCCTGCTCGTTGGCTTTAAAATAGAATATTTTTACAGATAACACTGCAGCTTGGGGTATCTATTATACGCATAGGTACAGTTCTCTGTGATTGGTCTAATTAGAATGGCTTGAATCATCAGCAGTATGCTGCAGATGGTGTTGTCGCGAGACTCGTCTCGTTGAGAAATGATTTTTTTTCGTGTGGTATCGACACGTTCTAGCTCTCATCTCGGTGTCGAAATCTCTACATCACAAAAGTCTTATAGCTGCGGGGACCAGTTTTAAGTTCCTGGGTCGGAACTTAGTAAATAAGAGAATAATAGGGACTGAAAATACTCATATAAGAAAAAAGTAAACTACCAGAAGACAACACTTTGGCGGGGGCGCGCTAATTACTGCAAATTCCCTAATTGGATGGGCATAAATCTGTCACTAGCTGTTAATAAGCCCAGATTTCACCCGATTGTTTCAAAGTCAATAGGCGACCTTCAATTTCTAATTAGGAATCAATTCAGAACGGTGTCTCGTTCATCCGTAGTCAATTATAGTAAAGGTCCGTTCAGTTTGCCAGTCTCGTTCGGCACACCGGGCCAACAAATTCCAGCTTTTGTCTAATAACATTAAATAATGCAATTGTCTTGCAGGGAATAAAGGAAAACAATAGCGCCACGGTTCCGTAAATAGTCATTGTATTTCGATCTGTTTCTTGGTCGCATCAAATATTTATCTTGCTGGAGCTCACGTATCAGGTGCAATTGTACCACTGGCAATCCAGAATGCAGTTCCGCATTAAGCCAATTATTTATTTTATTTGTTTCAAGTTCTCGGAAGAAACAGAAAGTTGCTTAAAGACAGTAAGTTAGAATTTGACATCTATAGGAAAGAAACCAGTGCAACTCTGTACATAACTGCAGCTTCGAACCACTGCAGTCAGCACAAAGAGGCTTGTTTTACTTCAGTAGGAGGTTTGGTATTCATAGCAGCGTAGTGAGCACTTAATTAATTCTTTCTGGGTCGGTTCGACAGGACAACAGAATATTATAATTTAATAAACTGAAAGAAGGTTCATAAATTAAAATTGATTAAAACCAGAATCGAGACTGTCTTACTTAATACCTAAAATTAATAATTACCTAATGCAGAATTTTATATTTCAAAAGTCCCCCGGGGTTTCTGCGAGCCGTGTTCTGGACTTTCGGTTGCCCACCTTTTTTTAACCGACCGGAGGGAGCCTTGACTAAATTGTGGCCGCATGTTTTCATCCCCCTGCAGATAAAAGCTTTGTTTTAGGTTTTCCATGTACCGCGTCGTGGAATTAGGGTCGCCTAATTTATATTTACACTTCTGCATATTTACGTTCACGCTTCTACTTTGAAGGCTATCGCAAATATTATTACATTTAATTTTACCCTTTGCACGAATTCGCTGGAGGATCACAATTTTAATGAAAGACGACTAGAAAACCATAGTGTGTTTCATAATTTACATTTGTTCAAGTGATAGAGTAAAAGTGGTGGGGGTAGATCTAGATGACTCTATCGTCGCATTACCTACTAAAATTAAAACATGAATTTCATGAACTAATTCGGTTTTCGGGAATGCGGGTCTAAAACAACTAAAAAGACGATAGGGAAAAGCTGCGTTCAGTCAAGAAACGATTTGAGTCTAATAAAACTTTACAGCAGCAGCAAATACGCAATTTAAAATGTTATCGGTTGAATCGCTGAATACTAAGAGTTAAATTACAAGATTGTTCCTGAAATTGTTTACGCGCTTTGAAAATTAAATAAGCAGTTGTTTTGTCCTTTCAATCCGGGGTTTATACTTTTTTGAAGCTCTTTAAGAATATGTTGAAAATTTATACCGGCGCCTCCACCAAACTTCAAACTTATTTTTCCCTGCGTATTGGTGGATTATGTGTACGGCACAGTAATTAAACTCGACACGTGTTTCGTTGACAACGTCAGCACCTTCAGGAGTTGAAGATTAATCTAAATTTAAACTTACACTACGTAGCTATAAATACCAAACCTCCTACTAGTGAAGTAAAATGAATCGATAAACCTATAGGATTTCTTAGAACTTTTAGAGCATAAGAGCAATAAAATTGGTTTCTTAGAACTGGAGGGTAAGTATTTATGACTAGTCTTAAATCTTGTCTACCTGATAAATCTATACAGGGTTGAGTTTGGAATCGGGTCATAATTACTATTAAGACAACTACGTTTATTTATATATATTGCCATACTTTCCAAGGCGTTTCAATCAAATTTATCATATCCTGGTTGCGCAAAGTAAGATGCAGAAAAGGGCGGAAGAAATATTAGGAGAAGATCAGTTCGGATTTAGAAGAAATAGGGGCCATTCTAGCTTTCCGAGTAATAATTTTGGTTTAATTTGTGCCAGTTACAGTTTAATATTTCAATTTTTCGTGAATTTCTGGCATACATTATAATGTAAATAAATAACAGTAAATATCGACGTTTCGCCCCCGTTCGGGGGCTTCGTCAAGATTTATTTGGTATAGAATATAAAAATTGACAATTTTACATTTCATACCAAATAAATCTTGACAAAGCCCCCGAACGGGGGCGAAACGTCGATATTTCCTGCTATTTATTTACATTATAATACAAACGTGTCCAAGATAAAGATGTCTATCATGGCGATTTTGACAATGGTAATAGATACAGATAGGATGGTAGGACATCTTCTGAGGCACGAATAAGGCTTAGTTCGTGACATACTAGGGTCAGAGATAGGAATAAAAAGAGGTAAGTAGGAGTAGGCCCAGATTAGACTACTGCTCTCAAATAGTTAAGGGTGTAGGATGTTCTACTTTTGGGGAAATGCGTAGGTTGGCTCAGGATAGGAAAGGATGGAGGTACGCGTCCAACCAAATGTTTTAATAAAACGAATTTATACCTTCAATATGCGGTTTACATGTTTCTTAAAGTTTGTCCGGAAGAAACAAGTCAGTAGTAGAGTCATCCCCTCGCACCTTAGGTTGTAAATTACCCCCGAACGGACTTGGCAGGATTCATTTCCGGTGAGGGACGCAGCACACCTATTATAACTGAATCAGAGTATATCGAATTATTAAGTTAGTTGTTATCGCCGGTTGCCGTAACCCACTCTTGGTTATTAGACCCGCAAATTGCTTTAATTACGGGCCTAGATCTTATCCAGCCCAACAAGAATTTCATTTCGGTTTGTCAAAGGCGAACCCGCTCCCTCTTAACCCCTCGGAGAAGGTGCCCGAAGAGTTGAATTAATTAAATCTTCACGTTTTATCGGACATCTGATCTGCGTGTGACGACGCCGGAGTATTTTAATGAATCTTTCCCGACACCTGCAGAACGACGATAACGCACTTCATTGCCACTTGTGCAGGAAATGATATGTTCCGCTACATTTTGCAGAGTTCTTCGGGGCTTTATCTGCTAATATTCGCAGTCATCAGGTACACAAATTTAAATATCAGGTGACGAGAATATATATTAGCTGCTTTACTCATCCGAGAACTTCCATGAAAATTGTAGAAATTAATGTTCCTCGCCGAGCGCTGCGTAGTTTAACAAAATCGGCCAATGAATTTGTTGCATATATCGTTTCATCCGTATGATTACTCTCCGTAGCTTTAATAACCCACGATATTTTTATTGAATACGTTCAGAAATTTTAAAAAGTGAATACGAGAAAGGGGTAAAAAAAGGAAAATCGCTAGTCGCCAGTAGAAGCGTGGAGCAGTAGGGAATGCGCTCGCTTAGTTACTGGAAGGTTTTGGGTTCAATGCTTGTGCGAGATCCACCTTTTTAACTTTTTTTCTTTTTTGCTGTCACGTTCCTCGTCATGTAAGGGATCCCCATAAAACCAAATGCGGTCCCTCTTATTTGAATAAATAAAAAAATAAAGTTGTCATCAGTTGTCACATTTTTGCCACAGTTGCTCGAGTTGTCTATTGCCAACTGTTACCGGTCGACCAAAACTGGTTGTGCTGTATTTTTTTTCGAGATTTTTTCTTACCAAAACTCACCATGTCGAACTAATATATTTTCTCGAGTAGGGCAAAATGATCTCTCTAAGAATAAACTCTGTTAAAAATGTAGAATTCTTGTAAAACGAGGATCATACTTCACTTGACATTTTGGCTTAGTCATCAAGGTTAAAAGATTAAAGATACGCCACTATATCCTTTGAGTGTCATCAGCCTCTACCGATTCTCTCCCAATGGGGTTTTCCGTTCGAACAATTTTCTTTGTTTTTTTTAGGTCTTAACTGCTTTAATCTTACCCAGTGTTTCTTCCCCTTTCTCGTTCCTGTCTTCTCTTTTTCGAGGTTCTTTGTATAAGGAGTACTTACCCTTTAGAATTACAGTTCCCCTTGACTTGGAATAATATTACTTCTTATTTGAACTAAATGATATGATTTTGTTTTTGTAGGAAATTCCTAATGCATTAGACTAGACTCAGGCAATTATTTGGTCATTAAAAATATTTACGTTTTCGTATAGGTACCCTATAAACAAAATTATCCTAAAGATGATAATCTCGTAAATTATCCGTCCCAATACTATCAATAATTAACTATCTCATTTGCTTGATGAAATGACAATACTCCTACGTCCTACAATTCTTCAGATAGAAAGAGATGAGGACGAATTCATTAATAGCATTTCAAAATATGAGCTTACGGAAGTAAACGCACCTTTTGATCTCCCTCTCCGGTTACCTTCTTTTAACGTCTCAACATTTCATATCAAAATAATCATTCTTATTCAAGGAGGAAAAAATGAGCGGCGAAATATCGGCAAGATAAAAATAGCAACAGGGATTTCATAAAGTTTGATATATAAATAATGAATCAAAGGTGTTTACGTAGGAAGAGCTCCGAAGTATATACATGTTGTTACGAATAAATAATTTTAAGTTGTTGATCCACCAGAAATAGCAAAGAAATCGAAGATTCACATACGAGTAGGGTGACCAGATTGTCAGTTACTGCAAATAGGACTACACAGCGAAAAAAATAGGACAAAAGAGGACATGCATAGAATTTGTTATCCAAAAATTAAATTTATACAATTCTTACAATACCAACAATATACACAGTAGATGGATCAAGACCTTTACATAAATTCACTATGAATTCTTAATAAGTTAACAAACTTCAACTCCAGAAGATGCTGACGTTGTCAGCGAAACACGTGTCGAGTTTAATTACTGGGTCACTGTCTTTTGGCGTGTGGGGTTAACTTATTAACAATTCATAGTGACCAACAAAACATAAAAGTTAGCATGTCCAACAACGACACCAAACAATTTAGTAATTTAAAATAAAACTCTTAACTTGAAATCAACTAAGACATGAGGTAGAAAGTTAATATTTATGAATAAAGATAAAACTAGGGGTTATATTTTTCGAAACTACGCGCTGACAGCAACAAATCTTTTTTTTTCAATGATAAATCATAAAACAGTTGATATTGTAATTTACGTAAAATATTTTTGACTGAATTAATTTCCAGTAGATTTTGATCATCAGTCTTCTTTCAAATTGCGCATTATGCCCACATGCCCAGGCACTACAAAAAATATAGGCATAACTTTAAAATCTCGGAGACTTGTTCCTCATTTGAACATGCAGAAAAAAAATCAACCCACTTTTCCAACGCCAGTTCTTCTGAAAAGTTGTTAATACCAGTCCAGGTACTAGTGGAAGCTGAAGAAACTTGATTTTCTAAAAACCGCAATAAGTTAGGAAATTGATTCATACATTCGGGTAGAGTCGGCGCACTAAAACCGCTTTATCTTTTTGATTTAAACTGAATTGGAGGGAGGGGGGCTCTAACGTCCACTGTACTGAATGGAATGCAGAAGAACACTACAGAGTACAAAGCAGTCATCAGTTGTAAAGTAGTAATAAAAATTGTGATTACTGTTATATTGCGACTGTCATTGGTAATATTGATATGTGAGACCAATCTGTTAAAAAAAATAGGGCAACATATAAAAGGAGAGAGGACAAAAAGAGCGGACCCCAAAAATAGGACATGTCCTGTAAAAAGAGGACGTCTGGTCACCCTACATACGAGGCGAGAATCTGAGACTCGCAATTCGTGTTCACAGTAACTATTCGTGTGAATGTACTATGGTTACCTAGAGGAGAGGATTGAAAACGACAGTCATAAAATGGGTCACGTTTTCTGGATGTATGTGAAGTTCCTCGCCTCTCACCAGACGGCGCGCATAACACGGACGCCCCCCAATTTTAATATAGGAACTTATGGAAATACCAAACATAAATTAACATTTCTACGAGAAAATCGAAAGATTAGGGCGAAATTTTTGAATAAGTTGCCCAAAATGTCTCGGTTAAAGGAGATCGATTTCAAGAATCAAGTTTTTGCAACTGGAATCTTAATTTTATAAGAAAAGTACAGTTCCCTCTTATGCAAATTCTCGAGTGAACGTAACACTTCCAGAATAGTCTGCACACGAAATTAACTGGCGGATAGAATAAGTCTGATGGAAGCTACGGAGGGAAAGAAAGAAAAAAACTGACTGCCGCTCAGATAGTGTTTAAACTGTCACTGAAGTAGGTCAACCCTGTTTATCTTTGAGACCGTCGTGGAGAGTAGTGGAAGAATGTTTCCTGTTTCCTGCCCTCTACTATCATTTTATTTAAGGGCCATTTATTAGTATTTGTTGACGGAATAATGGACAAAAAATTACGTCAATTACTGGAGCTTTAGTAGCTTTTAGGATCACCAATTATCTCAGTTCATGTCACAATTTTCTTCTTTGTTAGACGTATTAAAAAACCTACTCCTCAAAAGTTATGGAATTTGTTGAATAATTACAGCCAATATATTATTTTCCATGCATGCACTATGGACATCTGGACTATTTGAGAGCAGTAGTCTAATGTGGTTTATAACTTACTTCTGAGAGCAGCTTTGTCCTACCTCACTTCCTATTTGAAACCTGTAATAACAAGCATGAATATAAATCTATCAGCGTACTGTGATCATTATCGTTAGCTGGGTATTTGACCGAAGTATTGCGTTGAATTAAGTAATCAGAAAATCGGTAGGTGGCGCTTGTTAGTAAATCCGCCATTATCAACAAATTGCATGTCAGCAAGCGGGCCGCCTGATTACTGACTGTTATCGTCTCTCAAGAGCGAAAGAGTAGGTATCATTACGATATCTAGAGCCTTCCTCAATCTGCGCCGGCGAAAAGGGCGTAAGGGCGGATACTTAACCGTTACCACAGTCATCAACCGAACACGGACACCCGAGATTATTAGATTCTATCTTTGTAGGTGTTTTGGCCAATTCTCAACCCCTCTAATTATACTGTAGATTGAGAATATGAATAAATTAGACTTCCCTCTCAACAAATCTAACACAGTAAGAGTAAATATTTGGGGTGGGTATACAGAAATATTTCCCGAAACAAAATATAAATATAAATATAAATATAAATTATGTTTGACAAATAAATCTCTTAAAATGAGAAAATTTTGTTAATAAACAAGGTTAAAAAGTTGATAGATACCATATGTGGTGTCAGTTCCCTTTTGACACTGTATATTGTGTAATTTAAAATATCTGCAAAATCTCTGGCAAGCGTCCGGCCATGATTCTGTCGGGTGAGTTTAATTAACTGGAGTCAGTTTCGTTTTTCTGGCATCGAAGCGATTAATGACTTGTTTAAGCACTATTCAAGAAATTCTGCAACGTAAGCGGTTTAGCTTGAATAAACATGATTTATGCACGCTATTTGTAATTTGTTTACTTCGCAAACTTGTCGGAGCATTATTGTGAAAATTGTTAAGATGCAAATTTTCTTTCATACGCCTCTGTTGTATTCTTAACCTATTGTGGTATTGATGAATTCGGGGTGAAATTATTTTCTGATAGAAGTGGATAACATTTTTTATATAATTTCTTAATACGATGTATTGCCTCCTCGGGCATTAATGGCTCCCTGGTACCGCCTAGGCATACTTAAAATCAGCCTATAGATTGCATCTTGTGGCAAAAGGCCCACTGCTCCCTCAGTGCATTTTCAAATGCAAAACGGCCTTGAATGTTTGCCATAACTACAAGAAGTTGTCTCTGCAGCATGTCCCACACATGCTCAATGGGGTTGAGGTCGGGAGACTGAGGAGGCCATGGCAGAAGGGCAATGTTCTCTTATTCAAACCAATTTTGCACCTGATGTACAATGTGAGGACGAGCATTGTCCTGCATATAAACCAAATCTAGACTAGCAGCATATGAATATGGTTTCACAACAGGTACAAGAACTTGTTCAATATAACGCCGTTGGTTCATGGCTCTATCCAGACAATTGAGGTCAGTTCTATGGTGCAAGTCGATTCCAGTTCATACCATCACAGACCCTCCTCGGTAATTGTGAACTTCCTGGAAGAGTCCGTTTCTTCGCCACACTCTCGTTCTTCTGCTATCAAGTTGAATTCCGAACCAAGATTCGTCGATAAACAGAACATTGGGCCATTCTGCTTCACCCCATCGAGCATGCTCTTCAGCCCATTCAAGACGAGCTTCGCGATTGCCTTGGTCGACGAGAATGAAGACCAATTTTATGGATACGATTTCTGATGATTTGGTCAGAAGACTCACCAAATTAGGTTGCTCTATGTTAAGCTGTTCAAAAGATATGATTATTATGTATTTCTTTCATTTATTATCAATCTTTTGTTCTTTGGCTTTCTCACATTTCCGAATAATTTTCCACTTTACCCCCTCACACCTTTATCCAGCCTATTTTATATTTCCTTCTCGTCTCTCTTACGGGGGTAAGTGAAATTTAAGTGCAAAATAATCAAAAAGAACCCGGCTAAAATAACGCACTAATTTATAAAAGAAGGCGATGTTTTAATTTCGAAATTAGCATTCGCCTGTATTATTATGAAAATGTTAGCTAAAGCCGGACTGTGCGTGAGGAAATACATAATGTGCAAAAACCTCCATATATACCACTAATTATGAGATAATATAAACACGCTCACTTTTATTTTACGCGTTCTTCTGTGCTTTAAATGCCCGCCTCGCCTTCAGACACAGCACGATAAACGATTCGAAAGGAAATGTCTTTAGTCGTTCTATCCTGTTTGTGTTCGACTTTCTTATCTACAGGCTGCAAACGAAAAATTGTAAATTCAGTTTTAATACCTACCGCGTTAATCTGAAAATCTGTAAATACGTTTCTGTATATTTATTTCAGTTTGCGAAATTTTTCCTTAAGACTACAAGTATCGACGAAAGTCTGTCAGTTACCGAACCTGTGGGTGCATTTATCCACGCTGAAGGCTTGTGAAAGAAAACGCGATTTTCTATTACGCCGCCTCAGTAATGAAGACGTCCTAATATAAACTAACATCCCGGGGCAAACATTTGCCGTTTCTTGTATATCCTGAAAATGAGCACGTCCTTAATGTTTTGCTGTCCCGGGGCATATTTTTATTACCATGCTCGTCTACAGACTAAAGGAAGTGTGGCAGCCATTCAAGATCCACAAAAGATATATCTACTTAAACGTATAAGAGATAGATATGAATATACGAGATGCTACACAGAATTTGTATTTTCCCTACGTTTGAATTTTACTGACATGCTCCAACAATTTATTCAAAAGTAAGCATGTCGTGTGAATATAAGTACAAGGTTTATTTCACGTTTTTTTTATAGTGGTATAACGTTTTATACATCAGCGCATGAAAAACTACTTAATTAGATATTTTCCAGAGTTTTCCCAAAAACCCACGTGAACTCTAACGGAAACATGGATCAGGAGACTCAAGATCGCACAAAGGAAAATGAAGGGAGTATTATGTGTACAGGACATCCGGAGAACGACTGGATACATCAGAGATCGTATAAGGTGATGGACGTGGCTGAACATAGAGTAAATCTGAAGAGGCCACGGACAGGTCACCTGTCACAAATAATGGAAGAGGAGCAGGAAGACTACAGAATGGAGATTGAGAAGAAGACCACGTGGTAGGCCCAGACCTAGAGAGAAGACCGACATCAGGAAGGTGTGCAATGGATGGTGATTGCAGCCAATCGGTAGAATTGGAAAATTTTTGAGGAGGTGTATGCCTATAGACCAAATACTTGAGAGGTAACAATGGTGATGATAACAACAGCAACAAATTATATGCGAACTGTATACTGAAGCAGTTGCAGAGTAGATGGACAGGAGAGAAGAAGGAATGCAAGAAGGGAATTTAGTAGAACAGTATACCTACAACTGAAGCATCAAAGGAAAGAAGTAACTGATGGAATGGTGGGTTCAAGACAATTGTTCAGGAAAAAGAAGAGACTCTTAGAGAATAATATATGAAGAAGAAAACAGCAGCAGCCTATAAGGAATACCTGCAAAAAAGCTAGAGAAATGATAAAAGGAGAAGTCAGAATAGCTCAGGTTTTAGGAATGGGAAGAATTTGGAGCAAATAAAGAAGATGATAAAACTTTATGATAGTCTTTTTGAAACATTTTGAAGCAGTTGAGGAACTCCTATTAGATCTTCAAACAGATGATTATACAATCATGAAAAATGGCGCCGCAGCAAGCTCCCAAACCCTGCGAAAATTAAAAATGCAATAGTCATTGCATTGAGTTGAATGTTTTATTCCGGTTTCACGAGTAATATTGCAAAACAGGAATTTATCCAGACAAAATAAAAAATTCGGGTCTAATTCGGCTAGATAATTTAATGAATATGAGAATACGAATATGAGAGACTCTATTTTTAAACATTTTACAATCAAAAATACGAAATTTGCAACGTCGTCATGGTAGGAAAAGGTAAATCACACAATTAAAAGCGGTTTATAGGTTTTCAAAGAACACAAAATACAATTTAAAAAAGTACAAATATTTATGAATTTCTTAGGTGTATTAGACTAAAAATTTCTTCTTAAGGCTTTCGTGGCCGTTGTCCATGGAATAATGGTTTCCGGGCTGGTTGCCACGTCGTCGTTGGTAATCTGTAACACTAAAATTAAAATTAACACTTGACGTTTCGACTCGCATATCGGAGTCTTCTTCAGAAGCTACTCAGAGTGTTAATTTTAATTTTAGTGTTACAGATTACCAACGACGACGTGGCAACTAGCCCGGAAACCATTAGACTACTTTCAATATTTTTGTAGAGCAAGCTCGTCGAAATAATGGAAGATATAGTTGTATTGTCCTAGAAGTGGTAATCACCTCAAGAGTTTTTTCTCTAACTTGTCCTACTATTGAACTTTTAATTTTTATAGTATTTTCTAAACTTATCCTTAGTTTTGTCTGAGTGTTGCATATACCGGTAAACGAGATCAGGCTCATCCCTATAACGTTTTTGTTTTTCCAAGATATTTGTTTTACTTGTTTTACTTGTTTTACTATGTAGTAAATACAAAGAAAAAGATATCTCTGAATACTTTTGAATGAAAGATATCGTGTTTGGTATCAAATGGTTCGTAAAAAATAGCTCTATCGAAATATCGCCATGAGCCATCATGGTTCCATTTAAAAAAAATGGCTTATACCCGAAAAACTGTGTCTTAGATATTTAGATGGCTGTAACAGAAAAAGTACTTGACCTAATTAAATGATTTTGTTTTTACACTAGTTTAGGACCCCGACTTAATGCTTTTTTCAGTCATGGATGCCTAAATGCAAGATTTAATTTGTGCCCAAAAATATTTTATGATATTTCTTTCCCAAAAGTGGCACTATCGTATCTAAAATGACACGGTGATTCCAAAAATGCGAAAATATACAGACTGTTCTGTATTGAATTTGAATGTGGGTTCATGTTCAGTGAAACCGGAAGTGCCAGAAAAATTTTAACTGTTCCAAATAATACAAATTTACATGTCATTTAACTGTTCCACATTTCACACATTTCAGCATTTCACACATTTCACACATTTCCCACATTTCCCACATTATTTGTATTTATCTCAGTATTTATCTTGTTTTTATCATTTTTATAAATCAAGATAAAAATAAAAGTCATAAAATTGAAAAATAAGATTACTTTTTATAAAACGAATTTTCCATACAACATTTTTTTAAGCATATACTAGTGTGACTAGCAGAACAGTAAGATATGCCAAAATGTTAGACATTATAAAGCAAATTTGCAACGTTTGTGGTGAGCAACTTTAAAGAAATGGGATATTTTACAGTTCTATGAGCAACACGCATTGTAAAATACTAAAATATATTTAAAATACAAGAACATTTTGGATAATAAAATTATTTTCTGGTGTTTACAGCATAATATGTACTAAAATAAATTTAAAAATAAAGGATAACTTGAAATTTTAAGATCAGATCTGTGGTACAACTTAAAATGTGTTACTATTCGACCACGCTTTAGGCTCACAGCTAATTTATTTTCTAGAAGAAGACTTGAACATGTCTTACTACTCGACTAGGATTATTCATAAACTTCAAAATTAAAATAGTCAGACATTGTTTTTACGCCTACTTTTATTGGGGGTTAAGTTATCTGACTGTTTTTCTGGATACAGTACCGCCCAGAAACACAGAGTTTGTATTAATCCCACAATAAGAAATTTTATGTTGGCTTAGTATTATACAGTGATATGGTATGTATATGTTGATAAAAATAGGGACATACAAATGTTAAATAATGGTTATTGGAATAGATACTAAATATAAATGTAATTATTACAAAATAGATCGTTTATTTAAATTAGTTAGTCGCATATACCTGACAGGCGAGATTCCAGAGGATTACAAACTGAACATCATGGTAGCTTTGCCAAAAAGGAAAGGCGCGGATAGATGCGAAAATTTTAGAACTATCAGTTTAACTTCCCATGCGTCAAAAATTTTAACTAGAATTGTGCAAAGAAGGATGGAGAAAAAGGCGGAAGAAATATTAGGAGAAGATCAGTTCGGATTTAGACGAAATAGAGGAACGCGCGAGGCCATTCTAGCTTTACGAGTAATTATAGAAAAAACGATGGAAAAGAGAAAGAGCGTATATATAGGATTTGTAGATTTAGAAAAAGCCTTCGACAACGTAAAATGGGGGAAGATGTTCGAAGTGCTGAGAAAGGTAGGGATGAAATACAGGGACAGAAGAATAATACATAATCTCTACAAAGAGCAAAAGGCAGTTATAGAATGTGAGCAGGAACGAAGGGAAGTAGATATCCGGAAGGGAGTGAGACAGGGATGTGCATTGTCACCTCTAGTTTTCAACTTATATATCGAAGATGCGATTAATATTGTTAAGGAAAGAACAGCCTCAGGGATCAATGTACAGGGCCAAACTATTAACATGCTCAGATTTGCGGATGATATAGCAGTGTTAGCATCTAGCAAAGAAGAATTAGGAGCGGCTTTGAATGAAATGGAAGCAGTTTTGACACAGGGCTACGGCATGAAAATCAATAAAAAGAAAACTAAAATTTTGGTATGTAGATGGAGTGAAAATAGAACTAAAATTGAAATACAAATAGGAAATGAGAAGATAGAGGAGGTCGCGGATTTCTGCTACTTAGGAAGTAAAATAACCCAAGACGGTAGGAGCACTAAAGATATAAAACAAAGAATGGCGCAGGGACGAGTTGCGTTTAACAAAAAGAAACAACTGTTATGTTCGAGAACGGTTAATATAGAGACTAGGAAGAGACTCTTAAAGTCGTATGTGTGGAGTGCGGCATTATACGGGTGCGAAACTTGGACAATAGGAGAAGCGGATAGAAAAAGAGTAGAAGCGTTTGAACTGTGGTGTTACAGACGCATGATGAAGATACCGTGGATAGATAAGGTTAGCAATAGGGAAGTATTAGAAAGAGTTGGGGAAAGGCGAAAGGTATGGAAAACAATAAAGAGTAGGAGAGATAGGATGGTAGGACACCTTCTAAGACACGAAGGAATAGTTCGCGACATACTAGAGTCAGAGATAGGAATAAAAAGAGGTAGGGGTAGGCCTAGATTAGACTACTGCTCTCAAATAGTTAGGGATGTAGGATGTTCTACTTTTAGGGAAATGCGTAGGTTAGCTCAGGATAGAAAAGAATGGAGGTACGCGTCCAACCAGTCTTCGGACTGAGAACCTTATGATGATGGACAAAATACTTGTTAACACTTATTAGATGCTTTGTATTAACTCAGATATTTGTCTGTATTAAACAGTCTCTATCTAGTCTGCAACTAATTTTACAATAAATCTTATAAAATAATATATTTTATTAAACCCGTGTAGTTGTCAATATAAAGTAATATTGTTATGATAAATATAAATTTAATAGTATACATATATTAAATATTTTTTTATTAAACATTTCTCTCCGTGGGCCTTGTTACAATATTCAAATTACTTTAGTAAAATATTCTCCAAGTATCTTGACTACGCAACTTATTTTGCATTGCAGTTTACATTCAACATCTACATCACCAGTATATCCTGAGGTAATTTAGTAAGAACATTAACGAGTTACAAGCCCTATCGTGAGTTTGCTTGTAAACGGCAAGCACCCTATCAAATTTAATACATTACGGGGTGCAGATAAACTATCCATACATTGCATATGGAGTGAAAACTTACCTTACTCATCTGTTACAATAATCTTGTTATACAAAGTACAAAGTATATCAGAAGAACAATTAAATAGAGTTAAAGGGTCTATTGAATCGCCAATACAGTTCAAGAGAGCCACTCGTAAAGGGAAGGTAACATCTGCTTCGTCGCAGCTTAGATCGATTAAATGAATCTCGACGATTTATTGCTCTTTTATAGCTAATTTTCTTTAATAGGTTAAAATTTTGATTGAACCAGAGGCCATAAAAGTTATAGAAAATTTTGTGTAAGAACAATGTTCGGAGAGTTTGCAGCTCATGTGCCCCCCCACCCCCCCTTGATTGTTCCACCTTTCTTTCTCTCACTTTCCGATAGTTTTCATTCGATATTTTTGACCATTATTTTTCATTTTTTGTAGGTTCCCTATAATATAGCACCTGTACTATTCGTGATTTGATAAGTCGCCTATATTGAATTATTTTGCAGAGGGAGTAGTACATAGTAAAACTCCGAATGCTTTTATATTTTTCCTAATGTGTTTAAGGCCCTATTTGTTACGTTACATTGTTTGTTTTTGCTTCAACAGTTATGACGAATATTTCCGGTCAGTCCGCATCACCGCATCCAATTTTGCCTCAGTCTGTTCCGTTAAAACAGGAAATAACCCCAGATACTTTTGCGTGGAGTGCGTATACCGATATCATCCTCTTTCGGGGGCATTCCGTGCCTAACAAGCCTGTCAACCTGTCGTGTGTTCTACATAAAAGGTAGCTTAGCATGTTTCATTTACATGAATAAGGTCGTAAATCGGTTTTGTAGAATTCTCGAGCTGCTTTAAACTCAAAGAGGAATTGAAAGGATTTCGACCTGTCGGCGCAATGTTAAAGTCATTTGCCAGGAATTCTCGTGATGGACGCTCCCAGGTAAAAGCTGTAGGGGAGAGAGAGACGATTGAAAAAATACGGCTGTCTTGATATCATTTTAGGCATTGCGGAGTATACTGTACAGTAAATATGTTCGTAAAACATTCAAAAAGTTGTTAGTAGAATTCGACTTCAAGGTGGGGGGAATATTGATTTTTAATATTATTAGATACACTTGATTAATATTAAACTATTCTTGAACTTCGCATAGTAAGAATGCTAATTCAAAAAGTACCGCAATTTAAAATTACGAAATTCATTATACTTAAACATAGTAGTGATGATAGTGAACGACCTATGTGTGCATGGGGTGCATAAGAAGAAAGAACTGCAGACAAATTGACTTTTACGATAATAGATACCATTAAACTTAACTACAACATAAAAAGAGATGGGTTCATCGAACAGTTCAAGATGCTGATTTTTACTCAGCATCTCTATTATAAAAGTTCTATCGCAACTACTATTTTGCAGAAGATGCTTGTTACAAACCATTCCGTCTAGCGTAAGAGAAATGAAATTAATTCCACTTGAGATTTGCAAGAGTGTGGGCAAGACGTTCGGGATGCAGAAGTTTAAAGAGCTTTTTTAAATGCATAACCCGATTTCACAGCTCTGCGGACTCCTGCCACTGCGATAACTCATTTCGCATTTTTTCTGCGGACTCACTAACATTCCACAAACTCCTCGAATAACTACATTGAGCTGCATTTCTACGGTATTAGTTTTCTGAGGGTATTTCACAGTTGACCTACGCAGTTAACTGTCTTGGCAACGTACTTATAAGTCTATATTAGAATGTCAGTTGTTGCTTGATGCAGTAGACTGGGTGGATCATTTCCTATCCTGAACTAAACGTTTGAACGTCTCGTTTATTGGCTGTCTTTTAAACCGCCTGCCTCTCCGCATATTGGAGGACTGTGGGAAGCTGGTTTCAAGGCTTGTAAAACTCATTTGGAGAGAGTTGTTGGAAGCCAAATTTTAACGTACGAAGACTTTTTAACCTTTCTGACTCAAATAGAGGCTGTCCTCAACTCGAGACTATTGCAGCCAAGTAGTTCGACTATTGCAGCCGTTTATACTTTTTAATTCAAATCTTAAAACTATTCCGCATGTTTGTTAGTACATTTACTTGTACATTTGAAAAACTGAGATATTCTAAAGGGACGAGAGGTTCTGAACGAAAAAATATTCCAACGCAAGCAAATTATTTAGAAAAGTCAAAAGGAATGACGCTCACTATCGCCCTTTTCTAAGTGGAGCACTCTGGAGACCTATACGCTGGAAATAATTTCAATTTCGCATTTCAGCTACGCCGAATGTCAATTGAACTCGAAGAAATCAGAAGCATCAATCAAGTATAAGTGCCTTCAATATTCGAATTCCCTACTTTTTCCCCGAATTTATATTCCATTCTGAAATGACTGCCGCCGCAAAGAACGTGAAAATGTGCAGCTGCTATGTTCTACCATGCCGTTTGTGAGATTTAACGAGAGGATAATTCCTAGTAAGCACATTGGTAATGCTCCCACCCTAGACTAGCTGCATGCGAATTTTAAATGTTGATAACTCGGTAAAATTACAAAAAATTACATGTCTTGGAGTGCCTGTAATTAGGGGGTGGTTATAGGGTGTATCACAGAGCCTCAAGTTAAAACGGGATTACTATCTTCAATTTTAATAAGCCTTTATATCTTGTTCGTTCCAGAACTTAAATCTGAGAACAACAACATTTTAATAATCATTCTTAATTCCCTCTAAACAGTCTTCAAGGAGAATTATTATTAACCTACCTACGTTTAGATTGACTTGAGTCTAACAAACAAGTCAAGTTGTTTCTGTCCTCACAGAGGACTGATATTACAAGCGATGTTATCTTTTGAAAGCCGGAAGGGAAATTCACCTTAAGAATTTTCACAAAGGGAAGTAGGTACTCATTTTGCTTGTTTACGCTGGAAAATACCTACGATTATACTAGCTTATCATGCATATCCTGCGGTTTTAAAGGATCTACCGACGCAATTTCTAATTTAAATTGCACTTAACACGTTCTTGAGCTTCTTTTGGTCTAGTTGAAGTAAGTACCTCAAACTATCAACTCTCCAAACACAGGGTCAATAGAAAGTAACTTTTAAATGGTAATTTTCATTTGTAGTGCGATGAAATTTCAGTTTACGTGACGATCGGTAATCTAGGGGGATTCACGTAACTTTAAAGCTCTCTGTATCGCATTGATACAAAGATAATGAACAAATTCGTTCCGAACGCTACGTGTCTCTAATGGCAGTTGCATAGGATAGAATTACCCACGAAATTTTATTTGCTGATAGTTTAACATTGTCAGGCCAGTTTAGAATGAATTTGAATCATTACAGTTACAACTAGAATATTTCCTACAATTTTATAAGGTTAATACACGCCTATTCTAAGAGCCAATGATATTTCTTCAATTTCTTAAAATCGACCAATCAACTGTCATTGTAAACGATAAAAACCTGCCTAGCTTTCCCAATAACTGATAAATATGAGCCTTGCTTTTAATCAACTATGCTGTGAATGATAGTTTTGAAATTTCTACCTTGGCAACTGTCACTGTCATATTATTTTCGAGTTTTCTTGCAACATCGTCGTTTTGAAATGGCAAGATTTGGCCAAGAATCTTTGGAAGATATTCAAAAAACTGTACAGAGTGTTACTCCGAGGAGTACAATTAAAAATCAAAAGTCAATATGGAAACAGTTCGAAATATTTTTAAAAGAGAAGCATTATGAACTCCTAGAAATTACTTCAAATCAAGAGCTTGGACTGATAATGAATGATTGGGCTTTTAATATGAAGAGAGCTGATGGTGAAGATTATAAAGAATGCGTTATAAAGACCATTTAGAATGTTACTGCAAAACTCCTTCAAGAAAAATACTACAAAGAGTAGGTACGCCCGAAAATTTCATCCATTTACAGACATTGAATTCAAACAAGCAAGGGATGTAAAAAATGCGAAACGAAAGCAGCTACAGTCTATTCTCGGAAAGAGGAAGCAAAGTTCGACTGCTCTGAGTAAGAAAGAAATATATACAATAATGAATCTGTGGAACAAAGATTGTCCAGAAGGACTTCAAAAAAAACTGTATCATATAATAGCATTCGAACTAGCCTGGAGAGGGGGAGAGGCAGCAAAATGCAAAGTGCATTTTTTTAAAGAGGAAAAGAAATCAAATGGTAACGTAACCGGAAGAATTGAATTCAACCCGATTTTTTCCAAAACATGCCAGGGTGGAGCTCAAAAATTATCAGACAGTAAGTGGTTAGTGCCTAATTACAATAATCTCGATATGTGCCTGGTAAGGTTATTTAAAAAGCTTATTTCTAAACGCACTAATAGAATTACGTCAGATCGACTATTTCTGACTGTAAATCCTTACTGGAATAAAAGCAATTCTGAATGGTACACAAATATGTCTTATGGAGTAAATGAGATTGGAAAATGGACCAAACAATCTGCTGAAAGAATAGGGCTTGATACTCTGACAAACAAAATCACGAATCATTCAAATTGATCAAGTGCTGTATCAAATCTTCCTAAATCAGGTGTCCCGGAAGAACA
The DNA here is from genome assembly GCA_963966045.1 of Xestobium rufovillosum. NCBI lineage: Eukaryota > Metazoa > Arthropoda > Insecta > Coleoptera > Ptinidae > Xestobium > Xestobium rufovillosum. Next base: position 44,653,309 of record OZ014492.1, on the reverse strand, counting down.
GCTCATCAAAATGACTGCACATGCAAATGCTAAGTCACTAGGCCCTTATTTACAGTTAGACGAAGAACATCATGCTAGTTTAATAAACAACCTGAGACCTGGACCTTCTGTAATCCAAACTACAAGAGATATAAACATAAGGCAAGAAAATTTTACCACTGAAAACATTAATAATAATAATATGCAAAAAAATCTGGTCATAATATAACATATAACCATTCCACTTTCAATGTTCAAAATATGTAGGTATGTAACTAAAGATCAGTCAAACTCTACACAATATATTTAAATATTTAAATATGTTCTGTTAATTTAAAATGTTTATTGTTTCATTAAATCTTCTATTTCCAATTAAATTCTCCGTATAATGTAGTTGTGTATTAACCTCCCTAAAATACATTCGAGATCATTTTTTATAAGATAAATTGTATTCAAATTTTATTGCCATTCGGCAAAAAATCTCGATTATTTTCCATGACAATAAAACTTTCATACAATTAAACATGTATTTATCGATAAAAAAATGATCTCTTATGTATTTACCCCCGAAAATTCTCTTTCGCGGTAGACAATACTGCGAACGTTGGCGACCATTAGCCTGGCTCTTAAATAAAAAGGCATCAGCTTTTGTGTCTGTGCATCTTCTACAGTTTGTATTTGTCGTATACTATAAGAAACTGTAAGAGCATCAATTCAAATTTACTGGAACACTCCCGTACTGCAGAACTACTTTGCATTTTAGTCGGAAAATTTACGATTTGCAGACGCAAATGCAATTTCTTAGAAACCAGGGAAAATAGTGTGTTTCTACCATAACTACATATTTAAGTTTCTTTGTTTTGCTGTAAGTAGTGCGGTTACGTTAATCGACGTAGCAATATAATAGTAAATTAAAATAAATTAACAGTACATGAGAGAACTTTTGAATAGTAAATCACAGCTAAATGGTCCACCATTATTCTTGACATCACGTTGTGACAAAAATGATGTTATTAACAAATTGCTCTGGATCAGGTCTAGCTGCTTGAATTAACTTTTTCGCACTTTCATATCAAGCAACACGCTAAAAAAGACTACGTGAAGTTGCGATTGAACGATTGATTGATGCTTTCCATCTCTAGAAGAAGTTTATTCTGTAGATTTTAAAAAATTTCCCAGAAAGTGATTACCTATATGCTGTATAATATAATTGGTAAGAAACAGAGTGGTGTAAAAACTCAGTTATTAACTGAACATTTTTTAAATTAAAAATTAGTTTCTCAATACTAACAATCAACTTATTCTCCGCAAACCAATCTGCCACTTTCTTCTTTCCAATAACAATATTTTGACGTAAATCACGATATCCAGTCACACAGAAACTAGTGTCGCCAGGGGGAAAACAAACTGCAAAGTAATTCATATAAATAGACCCCAGAAATTGAGCCCTGCGGTACACCTATATCAGAAATTCTCGCATCAGCTACAGGCACTATTACATCGGGAATAATCCCAAGACCCTTTTCTCGAATGTAACTAGACGAGATATTTTATTTTATCTGATAAGTTTCTGTTTTAAACGAAATTTTGTTGCCTAACAATTTGACTGTCAACCAACACAAGCGTGACACCGTCAGGTGAAGCTCAAACGCTTCCCTCACTATTTTTAATGTAATTCCATTCTGCCCCTACGTCCCTAATAGTATTTTCCTCCGCGCCCTATAGTACCTACTTCTTCTCTTTTCCTCGAACCTATTGCACGAATCACAATCTTTTAGTTTCTCGAGGTCAAAATATATATAGAGATTTTAATTATCAGACCTCGTCTCTTACTCACCGTAGAAATCTTTAAATATGACTGTTGCCATTCAGCAAACATCTAAAGTTCATTCAAGGCTCGCCGGTGAAAAATATACGAGCATTACGTGACTGAGGAGATATATTTCTTTTTGTATGCGTCCTGAAGGCAAATAGGAACGCACGGGCGAGAGTAGCAGAAATCGTTCAGGCCCGGAGTGCTTTTCAAAATAAAAACTTTGGTAGCTTTCTAATGGCGCATAAGTAGAGGTAACAACATGTCGCGCCAAAGTGATATTTTATGTTGAGGCAGCAAGAAGAGAGAACGAGGGAACAGAACTACAGTTTGTGGAGGTGTACTGGCGAGTTCGACAAGGGTTTGATTCGGAAACCCCGAAGATCCGACGGAAGTGATTACTTTTTCCACTGCGGCAGCACGCGCCAATAAAACATTCGCCGTATTCTCCAAGGTAACATGTTACATGCATGCACGGCACGCAAGACGCCACACACAGGCATTGTACCCACAGAGACGCAGCTTATTAATTAATAAAGTCATGAAAACGTGCCGCTAATCCTGCTCAAAGTTCAAAGACACATCACAAGAATGATAATTTAGATGGCGCAGAACAGGTTGCAGGTATTCAGATGATTTTGTCTATATTACCATGTTCCCGAATTCAGTTTACATATTGCACAGGATTTTTTAAACTTTACGAAAAAATGTCATCATCTTCATCATCATCATCATCATCATCATGAAGTTCTCAGCCCGAAGACTGGTTGGACGCGTACCTCCATCTTTTCGTATCCTGAGCTAACCTACGCATTTCCCTAACAGTAGAACATTCTTCATCCTACCATCCTATGTATCCTTATAAAATGGAGTTCGTACAAGGGTTGACTGAGGGCGATCCAGATAGAAGAATAGAATTTTGTGAGCGCATGATGAATGAAATAAAATAGCTCTGGAAAACGTACTTTTCTCGGACGAATCCAGTTTTCGGCTCTATGGTGAAGTTAATATACATAACTGTCGTTATTGAGCTATCGAAAACCCCACTGGATCCGAGAATCCCATACTCAGTACCCCCAAAAAGAGGTGCATTGGAATGGCCTCCACGATCACCGGACGTAACGCCCATGGATTTCTTTCTTTGGGGATACATAAAAAGTAAAGTTTATGTTATACGACCTGAAAGCATCGATGAACTAAAAGATCGCATTTCTACTGAGATTCGGAGGGTTCCTCTCGAAATGCTAACAAATCTTGGGCGTCATTTTCATGAACGACTTAGCCACTGTCAATTAATGAACGGGGAGCCAAACATTCCATGAATGAATCCTAGTTAGTTGGTTGGATGATCGTGTTCTAAACTTCCAGCTTATGTTATTTATGGAATAATCGGGGAGACAGGGGTATAATGATCCCCCTAAGGTTAAAACTGACATATTTCCAAAAATATCAGATTATAAAATATTAGACTTTAACTGGAGATTCAGTATTTAATTGACTACAGTTTTGTCAAAAATTAGAGACAAAACTCTACACCATTTTAGGTAGGTAATGGTTTTGGTCAGTGTCTGCAGAAGGATGTTAGAGGTAAAATGAACCCCCATGTGGGGTAAAATGACCCCTCTAAAAGGTACTCTCTTTTGAGTGAGATCGCGCTTTTGAGTTGTACTAAACAAATATAATACAGGGTGATTCAGAACGGGCGTGCCAGATAAAATGGGTGCTGGAGGAACTCCAAATAAGATGAAAAGTATATATGAACATATGTGCTAAAGTGACTGCTAACAAAGATACAGGGTGTAAAAGTTTCAATATTTTTTAAATATTTTTTTATTATCTTAGTAATTAGGAAAGTTATTGAGTTGAAATTTAAGGTGTCATTTTCATTTGCCAAGTTATAATTTTCCAAAAAAATTTGCTCTGCTAGCCCCATCAGTAGCGTTGCTACGGGGTAGGCTGTTTATTTATTTCCCCAATCCAAAGTTACGCCACTGGCGAATGCAGGTGATATTAATGTGTTTGGAATCTACGTTCAATTTGGGAAGAAATTGGTATCTTCAAAAATTTTTGTAAAATGCTTAGTTTTTGAATGAAATAGCTTTTCGTGAAATCGTGCACATGCACTGAAATTTTCCATAATGCAATAATGGCTTCACCGATATGCAAGGAAAGTGAAAATTGAAAAAAGTAGTTTATTAAGAATAACACTAACAAAACTAACAAGAAGAACGAGAAAACACATCAATTATTACATTACGATATTAAAAAAAATATTAAAACTTTTACACTCTGTATCTCTGTTAGTAGTCTCTTTAGATTTTAGAACATAATTATGGTCATATAAACTTTTCGTCTTATTTGGAGTTCCTCTAGCACCCATTTTAATTTGGCACGCCCGTTCTGAATCACCCTGTATATGTATTATTCAGAAGACAAAAACAACTAACAATTAACTGCAGATTTTTGGCCCTCAAATATAAAATACAAACCAAAAAGAAACCATTTTATTTCGTGACTTATTGGTGCACTGATGCCTTAAAATATGCCTGAAAAAATTTTGCTTGTGTGGAGCGTTGTTATTGTCCGGCCAGGATTATTGTCCATCCATTTTTTCAAAGACTGGTTAAGGTTAAGGTGGCAATGTTAGGATTTCCCGCATTTTTCATAAATTCGCAAGTTATTCAAATTTCTATAAATATTTTTAAAAAAGGGCTTTTTAGCGACCTAAATAAATTCGACATTCTTATCCATACACATTTTTGAATCGTATCATTAAGAAGTATTAAAGTCAGAAAACTGCAGCCTCGCGAAAAACGACCCAAATGAATTTATGCAGTGTCTTCATTATATTACACAAGGAAACGATCCAAAAATGTGCATGGGTATAAAGTTTGAATATATCTAGGTCGCTAAAAAGCCATTTTTTTAAAATATTTATAGAAATTTGAATAACTTGCGAATTTATGAAAAATGCGGGAAATCCTAACATTGCCACCTTAATGGAAACATTACTCCGGCATCTAAGGGATGGTCAAACCATTGCTCGAACAAATCATTGCAATCGAAGATAGTCCCAGGTGGCGCACCATCCGTAGGATTCGCCTTAATTATGAAAACTCTCTTGCTGACGTGCAAACCACTGCAGAGACGGATGCTCCCCTTTCGCCCTCTTTCTGATGTTAAATCAAAAACAGTAAAAAATCATAACACTAGTATACTCGCCATCAGTCTAAAGGTTTACATGTGGTTGTCCACAACTGCACGTAGGCGCTGGAACATATTTCAGCTTTTAGTTAGCAGACAATGCTTTACTGATCTCTTGGTAATAGAGTGGATCATTTGACCTCGAGAGATCGTTATGCCCTGGTCTCTTCCCCTATATTCAGGGAATCCAGCAGATACTCTCCGTTGGAAGATCCAATTCTGATCATCTGCGTGAATTATAGAGAACTGGTTTTTCCACAGATGTTCTCAAGACCAATATTTTCCATCTCGCTGCCGATAAATAATATTTGTCGAATCTGAGATATTTTGTGCATACCCGTAAAAGTCCGTGAAGAACGTTCGTCTTTTTATATTATACAAAACTAATGGATTTATCGTGTAGCGAATGCCAAAAATGGCGCAACGTGAACGATGTCTCCGACTCATTCAAGTTTATCAATAAACTATTGAAACTTTTTTCATTTTCGTGGTTTGGTCTGTACGTGCCGAAGTCTGGTATCACGCCAGAACAGTTTGTGGTTCCTCTTAAGTTTGAGGTAAGACAAAATATAATAATTGAAAATGTTTGACGAATTGGAAGTGTGATAGTATTACGGGACTTCTAGTGACGCTTATACATTTCAGTGTTTACGAATTTTTGTAAGTTCTACGTCATCATCATCAAAAAGTTCTCAGTCCGAAGACTGATTGGACGCGTACCTCCATCCTGGGCTAACAAACGCATTTTCCTAAAAGTAGAACATCCTGCATACCCAACTATTTGAAAGCAGTAGTCTGATCTGGGCCTAACCCCACCTCTTTTGATTCCTATCTTCTTTTTCGATCCGCTTTTCCTATTGGGAAGTTAAACCGATCGTTCTAAAATTTTTACACATATATCCTCGCGTTTTTTTGGCAAAGCGACTATGATGTTCCGTTGCGTTTATTTATACTGACCATGCTTGAAACTTAGCCAAGTCCATTTTCAATGTCATAACGAAGGTTGCTAAATATCAACTTCTGTAATTTTTTTAGTTTGAGTAACATTTTCAGATATGTGCTAGATGATATATGCTAGCAGATGACAACTCTGACAGCAAGAATCCATCATGTAGCAGTAGTAGGTCTGCAAGTGCTGGAAGAAAACAATCCGCAGTGACCCCCAACTGTACCTTTTCGGAATCTCACTCTTAGGACAATGAATGGCGGACGTGGCCAGTTCAATAAAAAAGCATCCTGGAAATAACACAGTCGAGCACTCAACTCGATTAGTGCAGCACTTGTTAATGTCCCACCATGTTAGAAGCGACATCGGATCGAGATTCGCGGCACGCATCCACTTACACGCTGTTTTACCATTCCGTCTGTGCATAAATTCATCCAGGACGCGCTACTGCGCCTTCCTAGGCGTTAATCTTGCGACCAGACCTTAACGTACGACGAGCAGGGCCAGTGAATATAAACTAGAATATCCTTGGGGAATGCAGACCCCGCAGACCAGCACTAATATCCTGCGTTGCTCGCGATACTCGCATTATTCTAGTTGACATAATAGGAAGTGCTTATATTGTAGCTAAAATCTTCCACCGGAAATGGGATGAATCATAAAATCATAAAATAGTAGCACCTCTCGTTGGCGCATTTGTAATTTCCATCATTTCGCAAACAGCAATCACGTCAAATTTTCGATATCCACTTTAATGTAATGAAAGAATATCATTAGGAAACGATTTATCCGTTGCTTTGGTGACGGTGACGGTCAATGGGACAAACGAGTGCGCATGCGTAAGAAAACCAACACGCTGACTCAAGCAGTGTTTATCCATTTTTATTATGGATCAGTGGGTATGGCCTCATAATAATATTAGAGATGGGCATTAACGGCCATTATAATAATTTTATGATTAGAGAACTGCGAAAGTCACTAAAATGGCGCATATAAATCGACTCGAACACTTCAAATATTACTTTTTAAAATTGTCCTACATTCGTAGCAAATATTTTACAGTAAGGAACGTCATGCAGCTGCAGGGAAATAGCTTCTATGGCATCGAATTTCCTCTGGGCAAATATATATATAAAGTATGGCAACGAGGTTGGTTTTCAATCGCCCTTTCAGATTATCAACGGAAGTTGGAAAGATACCAGTTCGATTTTCAAACTCTCAATTAACCTAGTTTGTTTCCTCTGAGAGAGCTTCTTGTAATTATTTTTCGAACCTTGACATGTTTTCTTATCGGAGATACACTTAGGTACCTACTGTTGTTCAGGATTAATGGTTGTGGATTTAATTCGAACATGTTTCCATGTTTGGAACTATTTCATTTCCGATCTTTCTTTTTTAAACGTCATCTGCTGGTCTAGAAACTCGAGAAATCAAAAATTTTCTTAGCAAAACTATAGTGAAGGTATATGAGGGCGTGGAAATATATTCTTAGTCTATTATACAGGGTGTATTCGAATCATCATCATCATAAGGTTCTCAGTCTGAAGACTGGTTGGATGCGTACCTCCACTCTTTTCTATCCTGAACTAACCTACGCATTTCCCTAAAAGTAGAACATCCTACATCCCTAACTATTTGAGAGCAATAGTCTAATCTAGGCCTACCCCTACCTCTTTTTATTCCTATCTCTGCCTCTAGTATGTCGCGAACTATTCCTTCGTGTCTTAGAAGGTGTCCTACCATCCTATCTCTCCTACCCTTTATTGTCTTCCATACCTTTCGCTTTTCCCCAACTCTTTCTAATACTTCCCTATTGCTAACCTTATCTATCCACGGTATCTTCATCATGCGCCTGTAGCACCACATTTCAAACGCTTCTACTCTTTTTCGATCCGCTTCCCCTATTGTCCATGTTTCGCACCCGTATAATGCCGTACTCCATACATACGACTTTAAGAGTCTCTTCCTAGTCTCAATATTAACCGTTCTCGAACATAACAGTTGTTTCTTTCTGTTAAACGCAACTCGGCCCTGCGCTATTCTTTGTTTTATATCTTTAGTGCTCCTACCGTCTTGAGTTATTTTACTTCCTAAATAGCAGAAATCCGTGACCTCCTCAATCTTCTCATTTCCTATTTGTATGTCAACTTTAGTTCTATTTTCACATCCCCTACATACCAAAATTTTAGTTTTCTTTTTATTGACTTTCATGCCATAGCTCTGTGTCAAAACTGCTTCCATTTCATTCAAAGCCGCTCCTAATTCTTCTTTGCTAGATGTTAACACTGCTATATCATCCGCAAATCTGAGCATGTTAATAGTTTGACCCTGTACGTTAATCCCTGAGGCTGTTCTGTCCTTAACAATATTAATAGCATCTTCGATATATAAGTTGAAAACTAGAGGTGACAATGCACATCCCTGTCTCACTCTCTTCCGGATATCTACTTCCCTTCGTTCCTGCTCACATTCTATAACTGCCTTTTGCTCTTCGTAGAGATTATGTATTATTCTTCTGTCCCTATATTTCATCCCTACCTTTCTCAGCACTTCGAACATCTTCCCCCATTTTACGTTGTCGAAGGCCTTTTCTAAATCTACAAATCCTATATAGACGCTCTTTCTCTTTCCTATCGTTTTTTCTATAATTACTCGTAAAGCTAGGATGGCCTCGCGCGTTCCTCTATTTCGTCTAAATCCGAACTGATCTTCTCCTAATATTTCTTCCGCCTTTTTCTCCACCCTTCTTTGCACAATTCTAGTTAAAATTTTTGACGCATGGGAAGTTAAACTGATGGTTCTGAAATTTTCGCACCTATCCGCGCCTTTCCTTTTTGGCAAAGCTACCATGATGTTCCGTTTGTAATCCTCTGGAATCTCGCCTGTCAGGTATATACGACTAACTAATTTAAATAAACGATCTATTACCTCTTGACCTGCGCACTTTAAGATTTCTGCCTGCAAGCCATCTATACCTGGCGCTTTATTATTCCTTAAACTTTTTAGTGCTAGCTCAAACTCTTCTCTCATTATAGGATTCCCTAGGTTATCCCCCTCTACACTGCTTTCGCTTTCTAATATATCTTGCACTTCCTGTCCCGCATATAAGTTTCCTAAATATTCTTTCCACCTATCTGCCTTCTCCCCGCTTTCGATTAGGATATCTCCTGCCTCATTCCTAATGCTTTTGGTACTAGATCCAATTTCTCTAAAATTTCTCCTAATTATTTTATATGCTTCATCAGTCTTTCCTACTTCGAACTTATTTTCCACGTCTTTGCACTTATTATCGATCCATTGCTCTTTCGCTTTCCTACATTTCCGAATAATTTCCCACTTGATCGCCTTATATCTTTGTTTCCCTATTTCATCTAACCTATTTTTATATTTTCGCCTTTCCTCTATTAGACTTACAATATGTTTTGTTATCCAGGGTTTCTTACTTTCATTCTGTTTATGACCCAAAATATCCCTAGCTGAGGAAACTAAACTATTTTTAATGCAATTCCATTCTTCCTCTATGTCCCTAACAATATTTTCGCCCGCGCCCTTTAGTACTTCGTTTGTCTTTTTCTCGAACTTATCGCGCGTATCATCATCTTTTAGTCTCTCTGGGTCAAGATACCTTCTTCCGCTTCGTTTTTTCAAAATCTTAAATTTAAGATTGGCCTTCATAACGACTATATTGTGATCACTATCTATATCTGCTCCTGGATAACTTCTACAATCCCTAACTTGATTTCTAAATCTTTGCCTAACAAGAATTTAATCTATTTGATATCTCCCTAGGTCTCCTGGCATCTTCCACGTGTAGCGTCTCCTAACATGATGGTGAAATAAAGTGTTCGCGACTGTTAAGTTATGTTTATCGCAGAACTCTATCAGTCTAACTCCCCTATCGTTCCTATTGCCTAATCCAAAGGGACCAACTATTCCGCCCTCTCGCCCTGTGCCTACCGCTGCATTGAAATCTCCTATAATTATTAAATTTTCGTGTCCTCTCACAAAATCTAGCACATGTTCAATATCACTATAAACTGCCTCTACGACCTCATCACTGTAGTTAGAAGTGGGCATATATACCTGTATTATTACTGTTTTTACAGGTTTCGAATCTAACCTAACCATAACTACCCTGTCACTTTGCTGTAAGAAATTTTCTACACTCTGCCCTACTTTTTTCCGCATAACAATTCCTACTCCCGAATTTCCTCCTACAGATCCTGTGTGTATTACTATAAAATCTCCGCTCCAGAAGTCTCCGGCTTCTGGCCATCTCACTTCACTAATACCTACTACGTCTAATGCTAACCTATCCATCTCAATTTTCAAATTCTCTAACTTTCCTACTTGTTTCATGCTTCTAACATTCCACGCTCCGACTCGTGAGATGTTACACTTATCATTTCTGATGACTCCCCCCGAAGCAGTCCCCGCCCGTAGATCCGAATGTGGGACTAATTTACCTCCGGAATATTTTACTCCAGAAGGTGCCATCATCATAAATTCGAAGTACGCTGTACTAGGGATAGAATAATGTGGTGGTTTCCCGTTGCCTTCCACATCGCAGTAGTGTGTATCACAGTGCCATACCGACCCTCACGATCTCTGCCACTATGATTACTGAAAGAGCTGCTGCCCCCTTTCACCTAATTAACATTCTTTAATAATTCCCTTCACCACACCAACACCATAGTCAAAAATTATGCATGCAAAACTTCCACCATCCCCTTCCCCCTCTCCCACTTGCATTTAAACAAAATACATGCAAATTTTAACAACATATTTTACTGTAACAAAGTCTACTTACCAATTTTTTTAAACAAAAATGCATGATGTTAACCCTTCTTTATTCCACTCTTCAATTTTTAAAGCTGTAGCTATCATGTCGTCAGCATCTCTCTTGTTATCAATATCGAATTTTCTAATTAGATATGATAAGTCCGCTCTTGTGATTAAATTTATTCTTCTGAGTTTATCTTCATCTTGCTTTCTAGCATCCTGTAAAATCCTATTATTTGAAATCCCTGCGTTTAGTTGCTGGACTATTATAGCTTGTTCTGCTTTTGACAGTCGTTTTGATCTCAATTCGTCTTCGTGACCCGCATGTGTCTCAACAAATTTCACTGTTACTGAACCATCTGCAAAAATTTTTTTTGTATTCGAATAAGTGCGAAAAAATTTAAGAGGCGATTCCTTGTTGAAAATTAAAGGGGGTGTTTGATATAAACAAATCCTCATATGTACCTCCCTTAGGAGTGACGCTCCTCCAAAGTGGGAGGTGGAAATTAGGTTTTTATTTATTTTCCCAAAATCTGAAAAAGTTAAGGAAATGAAATTTGGTGGAAGGCTTCTAATGTTAAAAAGGCTACATACGAATATTTTTTGACCTATCCATATTGTTATAAGTGGATGAAACTCGCAACCCCTCTTAATTTTTTCCCTTTTAACGTTTTACATTTTTACCGTGTAAGAATTTGATTGTTTAAAAATATGCCTTAGAAAGCTTCATTCATTTAAAAACTTTCGTATCTCTTTTGCTGTTTTTGTAAAATCAATAGTTTTCCGGAAAAAAAATGATTAACTTCATCATGCACTGAAAGAATTAAATTCCAAGTAAAAGTAGTAGGCGGCACCAAGTTGCTTAGAGGGGTTGCGAGTTTCATCCACTTATAACAATATGTATCGGTCTAGAAAATCTTCGAAAGTAGGCTTTTTAACATTAGAAACCTTCCACCAAATTTCATTTCCCTAACTATTTCAGATTTTGACAAAAAAATAAAAAACATAATTTCCACCTCCCACTTTGGAGGAGCGTAACTCCTAAGGGAGGGACATATGAGGATATGTTTATATCAAACACCCCCTTTAATTTTCAACAAGGAATCGCCTCTTAAATTTTTTCGCACTTATTTGGATACACCCTGTAGAAACAATACGAAAATTAAAATATATTCTGTTAGCACTGCAGCGGTCGCGACCGCTGGCCGCAGAGGTGGTCCAATTGGTGTCGTTGTATAGGGTGGTCCGTTGACTAATGGGGAGGAAAATGGCAAACCTCTACATTTTTAGTCTTTTTATATGACTGTTGATGTTTAAGTGTGCTATAAGTGGACGTTGCATGCAAACTAAGTGTGAAGGAGCCGTAGTAAGATGTTTCCGAGTCACATAGGGTAGGGGGGTGAATTCGTATTCAATAAAGTCAATCAGTCAAGGCAATAAGTCAAGGCAAAAAAAGGAAAACTGAACAGACGATAGCGAGTGGTTTTAGCATTGTTATTTGGTAATTCTATAATTGGTAGAGCGTCGTAATCACTATACAATGTATAATTCTAGATACATTGATACTTTGCGAAGACATATTTCACCTGTCTACTATATTATCTGTTACTTAACGTGATTCAAATCATTCTCTTTTCTCTTGATTTAAAAGGTAGGTACATATAATTGTGTTACGCTGGTTCTGTTTTGTTATTTGTTGTATTGACCTTTGACTTCTTAAATGAAATACTATACGTGGGCCGTCGAACAGACGAAGTGATCACCCTGCAAGAACGTGCTCTAGCGGAGTCAATAGTAATTTATGACGACCGAATTGGAGTGATGCGACTTCGTTGGGTCTAAAGAAAGCGCATCACTGCGGTTCGGTTGTCCTAAATATAGTTTTCCAGCCTAGAGCACGTTCTTGCAGGGTAATCACTCCGTCTGTTCGGCGGCCCAAGTATACGTATATAAACGAATAATATAGATTATTTTTTTCAAATTGGCCAATAGAAACATTTCATTTGGGTCCCGTGGCGTGTATTATTTCGGTAATTTCGATAATTTTGCTTGTTGACAAGTTGCCATAGTTGCGAATTTGTAGATGCATTATTTTAATTTATAATCTAGTTACCTTAGTACCTGCCAAACGCCAAATATTTCCATCACCTTTCTTTGTATATGAATTAATTGAAATAAAATTCGTTTTGAACTACGTTGCTTCGATTCAAAAAATAATCTTATCAAATACAATTCGTGGTCTAGAATTTTTAGGTAATTTTCTAATTTTACTCAAGCTGTTGCTTTTACTAAGCATTCGTGTAAATTTGTCAGTTGTCAAATTGTCAAAGTTGTCAAAGTTGTCGTGGTTACCAAGCAAAACAACAGCTTTCGTAAAATTTCCGGCAATTCCAGACCACTTATCGTATAAACTACAGAAAACTTCGCTGATAATCGCCTTGGGTTGTAAACTAAAACAATTTGAAAGATTTGTTAATGTTAGTTTCAAGATGGCGGGCGAGTTTTGCCATTATTTTACGGTCCGATTCGACTCAAAATCGATATATGGGGGTTTACGGAGAAGGGGCTTACGAACTGTTGGTCAAAATTGAAAAATTGAAGATGGCAGACGAGTTTTGCCGTTTATGGTCCAATTAGATTCAAAATCGATATCAGGGGGGTTTTCGTACACGCCGATCACAAACTTTTAGTCGAAATGTAAAAATGCAAGATGGCTAAGGATATTCGCCTTTATGGTCTGATTCGACTCAAAATCAATATTGGGGGGCTTTCGGAGCCGCGATCACAAATTTTCAGTAAAAATTTAAAATTCAAAATGACGAACGATTCTACTTAAAATCGATGTCTAGAGGGTTTCGATGTCTATAGAGGGTTTCGGAGTCGCGGATAACGAATTTCTAGTAAGAATTGAGAAATTGAAGATGGCGGTCGAATTTTGCCGTTCGATTCGTCTTATAAAATCGATATACATACTTTACGGGCGTTTTCGAAGACGTGTAGTACGAATTGTTAATCAAAATTAAAAAAATCAGGACGGCAGATGTCTTGAATGTTTCAATTCATTAATGTGATTTTTTTTTATTTGAATTATAACTGCGTTCATTTCCAGTGTGTCAGAAGTTGCTTGGTGGCGGATTCTGTAAATTTTGTCATGCAGGTTTTGAAGTAAGATTTGTAGACGTTTGTCTAAAAATAATTGCAAAATAAATGTTGGCAATTAGGGAGCTCATACCTCCGTTTCAGAATCTTGAAAAATTAATTAATTTTGAGTGAAAGGGGGCAGCAGCTCTTTCAGTAATCATAGTGGCAGAGATCGTGAGGGTCGGTATGGCACTGTGATACACACTACTGCGATGTGGAAGGCAACGGGAAACCACCACATTATTATATCCCTGGTACAGCGTACTTCGAATTTATGATGATGGCACTTTCTGGAGTAAAATATTCCGGAGGTAAAATAGTCCCACATTCGGATCTCCGGGCGGGGACTGCTTCGGGGGGAGTCATCAGAAATGATAAGTGTAACATCTCACGAGTCGGAGCGTGGAATGTTAGAAGCATGAAACAAGTAGGAAAGTTAGAGAATTTGAAAATTGAGATGGATAGGTTAGCATTAGACGTAGTAGGTATTAGTGAAGTGCGATGGCCAGAAGCCGGAGACTTCTGGAGCGGAGATTTTAGAGTAATACACACAGGATCTGTAGGAGGAAATTCGGGAGTAGGAATTGTTATGCGGAAAAAAGTAGGGCAGAGTGTAGAAAATTTCTTACAGCAAAGTGACAGGGTAGTTATGGTTAGGTTAGATTCGAAACCTGTAAAAACAGTAATAATACAGGTATATATGCCCACTTCTAACTACAGTGATGAGGTCGTAGAGGCAGTTTATAGTGATATTGAACATGTGCTAGATTTTGTGAGAGGACACGAAAATTTAATAATTATAGGAGATTTCAATGCAGTCGTAGGCACAGGGCGAGAGGGCGGAATAGTTGGTCCCTTTGGATTAGGCAATAGGAACGATAGGGGAGTGAGACTGATAGAGTTCTGCGATAAACATAACTTAACGGTCGCGAACACTCTATTTCACCATCATGTTAGGAGACGCTACACGTGGAAGATGCCAGGAGACCTAGGGAGATATCAAATAGATTACATTCTTGTTAGGCAAAGATTTAGAAATCAAGTTAGGGATTGTAGAAGTTATCCAGGAGCAGATATAGATAGTGATCACAATATAGTCGTTATGAAGGCCAATCCTAAATTTAAGATTTTGAAAAAACGAAGCGGAAGAAGGTATCTTGACCCAGAGAAACTAAAAGATGATGATACGCGCGATAAGTTCGAGAAAAAGACAAACGAAGTACTAAAGGGCGCGGGCGAAAATATTGTTAGGGACATAGAGGAAGAATGGAATTGCATTAAAAATAGTTTAGTTTCCTCAGCTAGGGATATTTTGGGTCATAAACAGAATGAAAGTAGGAAACCCTGGATAACAAAACATATTGTGAGTCTAATAGAGGAAAGGCGCAAATATAAAAATAGGTTAGATGAAATAGGGAAACAAAGATATAAGGCGATCAAGTGGGAAATTATTCGGAAATGTAGGAAAGCGAAAGAGCAAGGGATCGATGATAAGTGCAAAGAAGTGGAAAATAAGTTCGAAATAGGAAAGACTGATGAAGCATATAAAATAATTAGGAGAAATTTTAGAGAAATTGGATCTAGTACCAAAAGCATTAGGAATGAGGCAGGAGATATCCTAATCGAAAGCGGGGAGAAGGCAGATAGGTGGAAAGAATATTTAGGAAACTTATATGCGGGACAGGAAGTGCAAGATATATTAGAAAGTGAAAGCAGTGTAGAAGGGGATAACCTAGGGAGTCCTATAATGAGAGAAGAGTTTGAGCTAGCACTAAAAAGTTTAAGGAATAATAAAGCACCAGGTATAGATGGCTTGCAGGCAGAAATCTTAAAGTGCGCAGGTCAAGAGGTAATAGATCGTTTATTTAAATTAGTTAGTCGCATATACCTGACAGGCGAGATTCCAGAGGATTACAAACTGAACATCATGGTAGCTTTGCCAAAAAGGAAAGGCGCGGATAGATGCGAAAA
Organism: Xestobium rufovillosum; assembly: GCA_963966045.1. Classification (NCBI taxonomy): domain Eukaryota; kingdom Metazoa; phylum Arthropoda; class Insecta; order Coleoptera; family Ptinidae; genus Xestobium; species Xestobium rufovillosum. Next base: position 44,637,473 of record OZ014492.1, on the reverse strand, counting down.
TTTTAGAACTATCAGTTTAACTTCCCATGCGTCAAAAATTTTAACTAGAATTGTGCAAAGAAGGATGGAGAAGATCAGTTCGGATTTAGACGAAATAGAGGAACGCGCGAGGCCATTCTAGCTTTACGAGTAATTATAGAAAAAACGATAGAAAAGAGAAAGAGCGTATATATAGGATTTGTAGATTTAGAAAAAGCCTTCGACAACGTAAAATGGGGGAAGATGTTCGAAGTGCTGAGAAAGGTAGGGATGAAATACAGGGACAGAAGAATAATACATAATCTCTACAAAGAGCAAAAGGCAGTTATAGAATGTGAGCAGGAACGAAGGGAAGTAGATATCCGGAAGGGAGTGAGACAGGGATGTGCGTTGTCACCTCTAGTTTTCAACGTATATATCGAAGATGCGATTAATATTGTTAAGGACAGAACAGCCTCAGGGATCAATGTACAGGGCCAAACTATTAACATGCTCAGATTTGCGGATGATATAGCAGTGTTAGCATCTAGCAAAGAAGAATTAGGAGCGGCTTTGAATGAAATGGAAGCAGTTTTGACACAGGGCTACGGCATGAAAATCAATAAAAAGAAAACTAAAATTTTGGTATGTAGATGGAGTGAAAATAGAACTAAAATTAAAATACAAATAGGAAATGAGAAGATAGAGGAGGTCGCGGATTTCTGCTACTTAGGAAGTAAAATAACCCAAGACGGTAGGAGCACTAAAGATATAAAACAAAGAATGGCGCAGGGACGAGTTGCGTTTAACAAAAAGAAACAACTGTTATGTTCGAGAACGGTTAATATAGAGACTAGGAAGAGACTCTTAAAGTCGTATGTATGGAGTACGGCATTATACGGGTGCGAAACTTGGACAATAGGAGAAGCGGATAGGAAAAGAGTAGAAACGTTTGAACTGTGGTGTTACAGACGCATGATGAAGATACCGTGGATAGATAAGGTTAGCAATAGGGAAGTATTAGAAAGAGTTGGGGAAAGGCGAAAGGCGAAAGGTATGGAAAACAATAAAGAGTAGGAGAGATAGGATGGTAGGACACCTTCTAAGACACGAAGGAATAGTTCGCGACATACTAGAGTCAGAGATAGGAATAAAAAGAGGTAGGGGTAGGCCTAGATTAGACTACTGCTCTCAAATAGTTAGGGATGTAGGATGTTCTACTTTTAGGGAAATGCGTAGGTTAGCTCAGGATAGAAAAGAATGGAGGTACGCGTCCAACCAGTCTTCGGACTGACAACCTTATGATGATGAGTGTTTATCAACCCATCAACACATTAATCGGAAAGTAATTTTATAGAATTGTAGTGCAAGGCCTACGATTCCAACGGCAGCACATTCATATTTTTTGAGATTACAATATTTTCTCAAAAACAAAATATAATGAGTAGCACAATTTATTAAATTCGTCTCACCGCGTGCGGGGATTTTGTCAATTTGGGGATTCGTCTTACAGATATATTTTTGATATTCAAATTGAACACAATACAGGGTACTCCTAAAAAAATTACTAAACCTTGGACATGCTCTCTACTCGACAAAATAAGAGGAACAATCATATAAACTTAGGAGATTTCCTTTGCCATTTTTAATTAATTAATAAAATTCCATTTTCAACGAAGTATCATAACTTAGTATAATAAATAAGGAACAAAAATATTTGCTCAAATATGGCTATCAATGAATTTCCCAAAGTTAAGGGTATTAGTTGAGGAAATTATGTCATTAAATTTTTCAAGAATTTTCTTCTGTGCAATAAAAAATGTCCACGTTATTAAATATTAATAGCACGCCTTATAATAGACGATCTCACCCATGATAATCGATTTCTATCCATAAGTTATTGAGTAATAAAATTTACTGCCGCCCTGGTGTGAACCCGTACATGCTCGGTTATAACATATTTTCATTACACATATATTAATGTAAATTGCCTGCAGTGGAAATTAAATTACTATGACCGACACTATACGTAAACGTATAATTCGATCATCAGTGAATGTAATATTACCGCCGGTTACCGCAAATGGTTGTGAATGCCCAATGCGACCATATAGCTACGAAACTAAGTTTATTACGCGAAAACTATGATACAGAAAGGTTCATGAGCGTTTTTTTTTTCTAATAAATCATGTACTATATAAAACAGACGCGATTTTTCAGTGTCTCTCAAATATTTTGTAATACTTTGTATACGAAAACTGTAAAAGTGGACAAAAGAAAATCACACAATCCCGTCTTAACCCAGGGTCCTTTGGGAACAAAATTCCAACGTTACAAAAGATCACAGTCGGCGGATTTCGGCCACACTACAGGTCTCTGACCGCTCTGCAGCTCTTGTCATTGTTCGATAAAATTCAGCGTTCTTATACTGCATGAAGCGCATAATATTATTCATAAGTAAGCAAATTTGTGGTAAACAGCAGGGATACATAGTTTTGTTACCAGGATATTAAATTAATTAATTGAGCAAATTGGTGACCCCGACTAGGGTTGCAGTAGAATTAAGTAGACGATGTAACGTTTATAAAATTTTCTTGTGTCTACAGCAGACCAAAGCACCCTTGTAATGTGCAGCAAGCGAGGCGCTAGAGGAAGCAAATAAAGCTGTGCAATTCATAGCACGTGATGCATGTAAGACGGGAAGATTGTTGATATAAGGGAATCATGTTCCCGCCTTTAAGCCTTCAATCAATCAGTTACCAGGGCTCACTTACGCTACGTGTTAGGAGCTCTCGATTGCTTAGACTTGACTTTACTTCAATAGCAATTATAATCCGGTACAGTGTACTGTTCCATAACGAAAATTAACACGAGCTGATATTGCTTTGAAACTTTTGTGCACTGCAAAGGGATTTAATTACTACTATTATTATCATGAGGTATTTGTTTAAAATATCTGACATGATTTTTTAACCAAAACAAACAACTGTTATAACAATATTGTCTCTAAATCTGTCTGATTATGGATTCCGTTGCGACCTAGAGTTTATATCCAAACAACAAACTATCCTCGATTACTGACCTCCATTAGAAAGAATAGTAGCTAGCAATTTAGATAAGGAAGATATATGCATCAACAAAGCAATCTTTTCTGTTCATTGAAACTGTGTACATGGAATTGTTAAAATACTGGTTATATGCACACCATTCTATTATCTAATGAATTTCCAATACGAAATTTGATATGAGATACTCGCAAACTTCTTGGGCTTTATACTTATCCCAGGTGTAAACTTAAAGCTTGAGATTTTAAATCCCCCGAGGAAAATGAGCAAGATTTGTACGGGCTCTAACTCTCCTTTATGTTTCTTTATATGTTTCTCTTAAACTTATATACTATCGATCGTACACTACCACTGAAAACAATTTCAAAATATAATTTCTGTTTATGCATGATCTGGCGCACTGGCGCAGTCGGTAGGATTTTATCGGCATTTCAATTAGGTGTGCAGAACTTTCAGTCTTCAGACACTGTGTGGCTTTTAGCCTAGCCTTCTATTGTGGCGTGTCTAAGGGAAGCCAACTGATACCTAATTAGACCTGCAGTTCCTGCAATCCGTCATCTGATACACGCAACAATACAAGCAGACTTGTGTTCGACAAATTAATGTTTTAAAGTATCCTGTTCTAGAATTAACTAACTACACGTACGGAATAATCAGTCTGCTCCATTAGGTCTTGGTTAACGTAACAGTACACGATTTTTCATCGTCAATTATAGCCTATATTAGACGTTCTGCTAAATCTGCTGGAACTAGAAAATTTACATCTATAAAAATTCTTCAAACTGTCCTAAAAATGAGTTTCAGCTTCCATACACGTACTTTCCTCAACATTTTCGTAAATGATAAGAAGGAGGCGTCCGTAGGGACACTTAATTACAAAGGAATTGCTAGGAATAAGTCGGCACGACATCAGGAAAATAAAAAGATTTTTTATGAACGCAATAATTTTAAGTCTCGCAATAAATCGAAGCGTGGAAATCGACACCGTAAGTTATAATGGGCTATTAATGTTAGAATTGCAAGATTAAGTACGTTGAGAACGTGATTTTAGACACCGCTTCTGTACCGACCATCTTTCTCGCATATATCCATGAAACTGTTTATCATTGAAGGTAAAATGTACTTACTTTATAATTTGGGTCGATAGCAAAAATACGGTTATTGGACTTTTAACGGCTTTTTAACTACCAGAGAACGCACTTTAATTTATTGTCCTACATTTTTGGTCAGTTTTAATTGCATCTATCCCCGTAATGCACCTGCAATATTACAGCAATATTCAGAAAGTTATTTAACCGAATAGAAAACCTAGGAAGCCCTGCTCTGTTATCGGTACGTGCGCGTACCTGATTCAGAAGATTGTGTCTAGTCCTATAGTCGGAAATCTGACTCTCCAAAAGACGCTTCTAAAATGGTGAACTGTCAACTCAAAGATATAGTTTTAAAAAAATAAGGGTAACATGGGAAATCGTTATGCGCATTCGTGTTTAGAAGGGCGCAAAAGTCCGGGATTGCAAAAAGCAAAAAAAAAATATTTTGTATTTTTTTTTGGGAATTCCAAAGTGTTGAATGTTTTTTTGAATCGTATTTGCGACCATAATATTTGACGTACAGTAATAATTTTTACATAAATAGAAAGCTTATTCTCTGCACTTTCCGCTGGTACCAAGCTCGTTTTTATATTATTGTTAATAAAACCTATATAAATTGTTTAATTAGAGAATGTACAAAAAGTGCATTGCAAACTTCAGCATCGAGGGAATTTCCTAACTATTAGAGTCAGCTGCATACATGTATCGTATCGAATGTTCCGAAAAGAATGTGGAAAATTTTGGTGAAACAATCATTTCAATAACGTTTTTGTAGCAAAAGTTATAAATATTTATTTACAGCGTACCGCTGCCCGCTGTCGCCGGGCAAACCCGGCGCAGTTCAGTTCCTATCCCTATCATGCCTCGCATCATGCTCACGTCTGTCTCTTGTTAATCTGTGCGCTATCGCGTAAGTCTGTCTCTTTGTCACTAGCAGAATGTGTGACAAGAAATAAATTTTCGTCTTCGGTCAGCCTAAATACTTTAATTTTAACGTATAAAATAACCAACATATTATTACACGTATTATGAGGAATAAACATAAACTGCAACTTTTTACATAGGTAACTAAAATATAAATTTGGAACAACATTTACATATTATCACCGATCTAGTACGACGGATGGCGACATCAATTTTAAAATGATTTTAGCGTGTGGAAGAGGTTGTAAATTTGGTAGTTTGTGTGATGGCAAACAGGAAAATTGACCTCTGCCCACACCGCGTCGGATATTTTACAACTGGCATGTTTTCAAAAATTTAAAAGAAAGAATAAGTTAACCAAAATCTTTTCAAAGCCTCTGCCTTATGATTCAACTTATTAATTAAATCATAGAAAACGACAAAATATCCGAGGTAGACGTTCTGAGCAGTCCCTGAGCAGAGGCAGAGGTTTTGAAAGTGTTTGGAAAATAGTCCTACTTAGATTCAAACGAGCTGAAATGACTAAGTAGAGCTACTTTTCTAAACATATTTAAAACGTCTGCCTCTGATCTGAAGCTGTACAGGATCTCTGCCTCAGATATTTTCTTGTTCATGATTTAATTAATAAATTGATGTAATCAAATGACAGGGGCACTGAAAAGATTTAGGTTGACTTTTTCTTTTTCATTTTTGAAGACCTGCCATTTGTAAAATGTCCCACGCTGGGGGCTCGCACATGATGGATATTCCTGATTTCCAGCAGACAATTTACAATTTTATATGAATACGAAGGGCCCTGAAATCAGCTATAAAAATTGTCACTATCCGGAGTACTAATCACACATTCCTTCACAATAACAACCGATTATGCAATTTATATCTGCTACAATTACAATCTCTTGAACAATTACCCACCTTTACATTTGCCGAATACATTGTCATTTGTTTCTATTTGCGGCCTAATACTTATTGTTATTAACTTTGGTATGTAGGTATATGTTATCTTTGAAAATCCATCCGAAGTTTTCGGGGTTACGGATAACAGGATTAAAAGTTGTTGAATTTTTCCAAACAATAAGCTTGAGAATAAACTGGTAACACATGTTGATGAAAGGCATCTTCTGTTGGTAGTAAATTTCGAATGTCGGATTTGCAATTGTGAAACAAGTGAGCTCTCAGTTTATTTAAATTTTCAGTTTTCTTGAAAATGAAGCTTACTATGTCGCATCCACTTAAAACATATGCAGTCAATGGTAAACCAGTATTTTGCGAAAGTTCTCTAATAACAACATGAATTGGTATAGACAGATCAAATCTACGGATCCACAACTCTTTGATTTGAATTCATCATGATGCGTGTAATAATATGTAGTTTATTTTATACGTTACAATTAAAGCATTTAGGCTGACCGAAGACGAAAATTTATTTCTTGTCACACATTCTGCTAGTGAGAAAGAGACAGACTTACGCGATAACGCACAGATTAACAAGAGACAGACGTGAGCATGATGCGAGGCATGATAGAGATAGGAACTGAACTGCGTCGCGGTTTGCCCGGCGACAGCGGGCAGCGGTACGCTGTAAATAAATATTTATAACTTTTGCTACAAAAACGTTATTGAAATGATTGTTTCACCAAAATTTTCCACATTCTTTTCGGAACATTCGATACGATACATGTATGCAGCTGACTATAATAGTTAGGAAATTCCCTCGATGCTGAAGTTTGCAATGCACTTTTTATACATTCTCTAATTAAACAATTTGTATAGGTTTTATTAACAATAATATAAAAACGGGCTTGGTACCCGCAGAAAGTGCAGAGAATAAGCTTTCTATTTATGCAAAAATTATTACTGTACGTCAAATACTACGCTCGCAAATACGATTCAAAAAAAATTCAATACTTTCGAATTCGCAAAAAAAAATTACAAAATATTTTTTTTTGGCTTTTTGCAATCCCGGACTTTTGCGCCCTTCTAGACACGAATGCGCATAACGATTTCCCATGTTGCCCTTATTTTTTCAAAACTATATTTTCGAGTTGACACCCCTTGATCGATTTTCGACCTTCAGATTCCGTACTACTAGCGGTTAACACACAAACCCTGCAAATTGTGTTGAAAGCACGAAACTTGGTCGGCAGCTTAAATAGGTCTAATTAAGAGATTTTGCCCGAAGTACCCTAAAAAGTACCCCTAAGGAGCAGCTCAGGAGCGGAATATATTCTAAGGGGCTTGAATTTCAAAAATAATTAAATAATAACCATGTGAGCAAGTAATATGTCATTTTATATTGATTTGATATCGCTGAAGTCAATTTAAATTATATTTTTTATAACTATACCCAAAAATTTCAAAATGGTTGCCATTTTTGAAAGTAAAATTTATTTACAGTATACCTTGTTGGATATGGATGAACGAACAGAGGGTATTATAGACATTTTATTTTTTGTTTCTCTTTTTATTTAAAATGGCAACAATTTCTTTCTGAAGATAACTATACATACATACAGGGTGTGTCATGGCGAGTTCCTATTAGACGTTTGTGGAGAAGCGCTCACAATAGCATTCTGAAAATTTTGTAATATCACGTTTTCAAATATTCTCTATTCAATGAAAATAATGGCAACTTAATCCAACTTCCGCTTATACCCGAAGTGGCACCTAACTTCCTTATTTTAAATAGAACTACCTAATTTTTTTATACTTTCGGGTTCTCCATAAAACCATAAAATTTTAGATGGACTTTATGCGACGTAAATAACCTCTAAATGTCAAAATTTCCAAGAGTTTCACATTTTTTTACAGTTGCAGGGTACTCTTTGGCGTCTGCGCCAAAAGAAACAAATTCAAATCGAAACAATTGCCGGCGGTAGCATTAATGACAAAGGTCTAAATTAAAGTTAAGTGTAAGTACTCAAAGTTTGAAAATACTACGCACAGTGATTAGGATGCGACACTAAACCATTCATGTAATATAATATAATATAATGTAATGTAATTTAATGTAATGTAATGTAATGTAATGTAATGTAATGTAATATAATATAATATAATATAAAGCAAATGGTTTGTATCTAGTCGTTAATATTTTATGACAAAAATTAATAACGTGAAACTGATAACTTGTCAACAATTTTCCAATGAAAGTACTTTTTGATCGCACTGTAGAATAAAATAAAGTTGGCTGTTTGACTGGCTAGCTCGTCGACAAAAATAGCTCGTAGAGAAGCTTTTATATATCGATCAGGTTTTCAATTAAAGAGCAGATTTTACAGCTCCTGGAAGCGCCGTAATAAGATTAGGTGCAAGAAAACAGTTATAAACTTTACAATACCCGTATTTCGACTTACCAGAAACGAAACGTTATTTTCCTAAAATGACATTTACGCAAACGTTAAATGATATTTTATACATCTGACGAGTCTACTTCAATGTAGCTCGGGGGTAAATCTGTTTTTTAGTTGAGCGAAAGGGAAGTTGTTACCTCTGACATTTTAGAGTTTATTATGTGCTATTTTTCTACTAAAACGGAACACAACATAAAAAGTTCTTGCACCGTTTTACATCCAAACTTTTCATCCTCTTAAAAGTGTCGGGCGACCCACGAAATGCACCTAATATGAAATATTACTGTGCTTGCTTTCATTTCGTCATATTGTGGTAAACTTTCTTATTATACACACCCCTGGTTCCGAGTCGGTTGTTTTAAACTTCGTAAACAACATCTGTAAAATTAATTAAGAATTTTCGTGCAATTATGGGCTCTTTCTCGGCTACTTTAGACACACGTTACTCAAAACAAAGGCGCCATAAAAGCGTTGTTGCTTGAATACAGCTTACTCTCCCTTGTTTGGAGAACTTTTCCCAGTTGCTAGACAAAGAACGATATACATATCCTACTCATTGATATCCTAACGTTTAAAGGTACTGAATATTGTTACAGTGCTACCTACTTCTCTACGTTCCTGTTCAAATTCTATAACCACCATTTACTCTTTGTATTCATTATTGTATTGTATGTGGGAAAAGTGGGCTGCTCCATCTTGCGAGGCGTGGCAAGCAATGGGAATATTTTCTAAACATCTTTATTTCATACATTTGGGCCCGATTGACCCATACTATTAATATATGATGGACACGTGCCACATGTCGATGAGAGACTCTTCCAAATTGCCCGAGTCAATGGGGGTTACTATTCTGAAACTACCTCCTCATTCATCCCACGTATTGCAACCTATTGAGCTTAGGAACCATGCAGCAATCAATTATTACGGTTCTTGATGATTGTAATACTCAGCCAGGACCTTCAGGTGAACCATTCCCTTCAGTGTAAGTTTTGGAGATTTGTTTGTGTAAGAGCTATGAAATTTTGTGCTAAAGAACTCTGCATCGAATTTAACCCCAAGAGCGGCTGTATCTCACTGCCTGTCAACTTAGGAGTGTAATAAACTAGGCTTGCCTATCGACAAGCTCTAATTTACCTGCTTGTATGTATTATTAGAAAATGTCCCCTCACGTATGTTTAGGTCCACCTCCAATTTAGTAGTCGTTTCTGTAAAACCTCAGGTATTACGATGCAATGCAGTATAGAAAACTTATTTTCTTTCATTGAGTGATTTGTGATTACTGCTTACATTCAAATTAAGCTGAATTTACTAAACAATTACCCCAGACCCCGCTTCTCGTTACATGAAGTTTTTTATTAATACGGTAAATTGTCGCATTCCTTTGAAGCGGAGCTAGCGTAGGGAATTTGTAATGAAGAACGGCCTTGCGGGCGATGCATTTGTCGAAGCGACACCTGTTCCAGAGCCAAGTATTTGTCTTCGTGATATCCTTTGATCACTGAAACATAATGGTGTGCGGTCCCGTGTTAGGGGCATCTAGCACGGATGTCGACCGGAACACCCCCTACCCCTCTTCAGACCCCCATTGAAAGGAATTTCTATTTGCAATTGAGTTGGTAGACTATTTATTTACTCACTGAATTCTATCAAGAATCTATTAGATATGTCTGCTTGTGAGCTGACAGTTAAAAGAATAAAGATACCGATTAATTGGTATCTATAATCGATCAGTTCGATATGCTGTCGAATCGATTTTTCAATTAATAGAAATAATCGATTATTTATATCGAAATCACTCGAATTCTCGCGCTATTAATACTAATAAACTGAATGTTCATCACGATTACGTATATCTCTTGATAACAGTAATATAAAACAGATAGTTCATGAATTATTGACAGAATATTACAAAGCTACGTAAATTACATTCCGCTGTATGATACTGATGGTTGGAATATGTGTATGCTGTTTAGGTTGAAAGGAAAGTCGATTATCGCCATTTCATACGGTATCTACTGCAGGGCCTACGCCACGAACTGTAGCCCGCAGGTTGGAGAGCTCTAATGAATGCACAATTAAATACATTTCATATGAGTCTATAATTCCCACAACAGAACACAGCAGATAGTGAAGTCTTTATTTATAATTCGTTGGAAAAGCTTGCCCAAATTTAACTTTTACTAGAAAATAATAATAATAAATTGATTTAAAATTGGTAAAAGTTTTAATTATATCTATAAGATTATTGGAAATTTTGTATACAGATTCTTTTCGAATTTGAAGGTTCATGTTTGTGAGTTTAAACTTTTTATTGTCATTAAAGATAATTTTTGATTTTACTACTTTTTGACAATTGTCTGTTGGATCTTTCTTTAAAATTTTGTATTTATCTGGAACTAAGAAACTCTTTGTTTAATTAGTATAATCTTGTTTTGATTACTTTTTTCATCGTCAAATTGACCAATAGGAACATTTCATTTGGGTCTAGAAGCGTGTATTATTTCGGTTAATACACGCCTATTCTAAGAGCCAATGATATTTCTTCAATTTCTTAAAATCGACCAATCAACTGTCATTGTAAACGATAAAAACCTACCTAGCTTTCCCAATAACTGATAAATATGCGCCTTGCTTTTAATCAACTATGCTGTGAATGATAGTTTTGAAATTTCTACCTTGGCAACTGTCACTGTTATATTATTTTCGAGTTTTCTTGCAACATCGTCGTTTCGAAATGGCAAGATTTGGCCAAGAATCTTTGGAAGATATTCAAAAAACTGTACAGAGTGTTACTCCGAGGAGTACAGCTAAAAATTAAAAGTCAATATGGAAACAGTTCGAAATATTTTTAAAAGAGAAGCATTATGAACTTCTAGAAATTTCTTCAAATCAAGAGCTTGGACTGATAATGAATGATTGGGCTTTTAATATGAAGAGAGCTGATGGTGAAGATTATAAAGAATGCGTTATAAAGACCATGTGGAATGTTACTGCAAAACTCCTTCAAGAAAAATACTACAAAGAGTACGCCCGAAAATTTCATCCATTTACAGACATTGAATTCAAACAAGCAAGGGATGCAAAAAATGCGAAACGAAAGCAGCGTCAGTCTATTCTCGGAAAGAGGAAGCAAAGTTCGACTGCTCTGAGTAAGAAAGAAATATATGCAATAATGAATCTGTGTAACGAAGATTGTCCAGAAGGACTTCAAAAAAACTGTATCATATAATAGCATTCGAACTAGCCTGGAGAGAGGGAGAGGCAGCAAAATGCAAAGTGCATTTTTTTAAAGAGGAAAAGAAATCAAATGGAAGAATTGAATACAACCCGATTTTTTCCAAAACATGCCAGGGTGGAGCTCAAAAATTATCAGACAGTAAGTGGTTAGTGCCTAATTACAATAATCTCGATATGTGTTCGGTAAGGTTATTTAAAAAGCTTATTTCTAAACGCACTAATAGAATTACGTCAGATCGACTATTTCTGACTGTAAATCCTTACTGGCATAAAAGCAATTCTGAACGGTACAAAAATATCCCTTATGGAGTAAATGAGATTGGAGAATGGACCAAACAATCTGCTGAAAGAATATGGCTTGATACTCTGACAAACAAAATCACGAATCATTCAAATCGATCAAGTGCTGTATCAAATCTTGCTAAATCAGGTGTCCCGGAAGAACAGCTCATCAAAATGACTGGACATGCAAATGCTAAGTCATTAGGCCCTTATTTACAGTTAGACGAGGAACATCATGCTTGTTTAATAAACAACCTGATACCTGGACCTTCTGGAATCCAAACTACAAGAGATATAAACATAAGGCAAGAAAATTTTACCACTGAAAACATTAATAGTAATAATATGCAAAAAAATCTGGTCATAATATAACATATAACCATTGCACTTTCAATGTTCAAAATATGTATGTAACTAAAGATCAGTCAAACTCTACACAATATATTTAAATATTTTAATATGTTCTGTTAATTTAAAATGTTTATTGTTTCACTAAATGTTCTATTTCCAATTTAATTGTCCGTATAATGTAGTTGTGTATTAACCTCCCTAAAATACATTCGAGATCATTTTTTATAAGATAAATACATTTCAAATTGTATTCAAATTTTATTGCCATTCGGCAAAAAATCTCGAATCAAGGGAAGTAGAAAAAATCGCTCGAGCAAGCTCTCGCGATTTTTTCACTACCTTGATTCTCGATTATTTGCCATGACAATAAAACTTTCATACAATTAAACATGTATTTATCGATAAAAAAATGATCTCTTATGTATTTACCCCCGGTAATTTTTTCGATAATTTTGCTTGTTGATAAGTTGCCATAGTTGCGAATTTGTAGGTGCATTTATAATGTATAATCTAGTTACTTTAGTACGTGCCAAACGTCAAATATTCCCAACACATTTCTTTGTAAGTGAATTAATTGAAATAAAATTTCGTTTTGAACTAAATTGCTTCGATTAAAAAAATAATCTTGTTAAATACAATTCGTGGTCTGGAATTTTCAGGTAATTTTACTCAAGCTGTTGCTTTTACTAACCACTCGTGTAAATTTGACAGAAGATCACTCGCGCAAGCGCTCGTGATCTTCTAACTGTCAAATTTACAGTCGTGGCTACCAAGCAACGCAATAGCTTTCGTAAAATTTCCGACAATTCCAGACCACTTATTGTTTTACTACAGATAAAACTACTATTTATTTCCCTTTGTCTACTCTGCTGAATATAATATCATGTTCTATAAATTTATTTTTGATTGCTGTTACAGTATGCAATTCATTATTTTTATTATCAGTTCAGTTAATTATGGATTTTTATAAAGCAAAGGCAGAAACCATCAACTATTTGATATTATATTACAAACTGTCAGACGTTGTCCTAATGATTATTCTAAATTCTAATTTCCGTAACACTGCCTGTTTGATATAAATTATTAAGGTGTTGAAGCGATGTTCGGTGAATACCCTGAAAGTTGAAAACACAGTTCAGTGTGCTCAATATAATTTATAATACATGATTGTTTCCTGAATCGTGGGCATTTCTGTTCCCTGTCAAATTTGTTACATATACACACACTCGCACAAACAAAATCAATTTCGTGAATAAGTTATGAAAATATGAAAAGTGTTCGAGGTCTCTAGTCAACGGAAACATATCACCCGAACTAAATTGAATAAACACACAGAATTTGATGGTATGGATAAAAAGTTTTACATTAACTGAATCTACACTGAATGTTGAACGGTAAACATACGGAATGGGGGTTATTACCCTGCAAACAGAAGTGTTTCTGTTGGTTTTTATGTGGTTATGTCAGAATTCCAATTCTTAACAAATATCGTTGATTACCGGGTTCTATAATACAAGTTTACATTCCTTACACAAATATTGGATTCTTCAATGTTCAGTGGTGGATAGAGGCACAAAAGTGTCGTTCAGCGCACCAGTCAGCTTAAACGATTGAAACTTTCGATTGCGCCCCGTATTAGCGAACTTTAATAATTATCAGATGGGTACAGGGAATTAAGGAAATCGTTTAATCTAGTTCGCCCCTTAACGCCAAAGATCTACAAGTGAAAATCGTAATTCACGCCAAAACTCGCGTTCCACAATTAGGGTTAATATTCAAACTCAACTAAGATCCGGAGAACGTGTCTCTGTAATTCTAGAACAGCCTCAAAACTTGTATGAATCTGGAGAAAACTCGGTCCATAATAAAGACAGAGCGGGGAAATTAAAATTGACAAAACTTTTCCAATTAACCCAATCCCCACAAGAAATTAAACTGATACCGACGCTGTGGTCGCGATAATTTGATTTGGTGCGGGTGTTGAACGTGTGGAGCCACGATAGTACCCCTCCCCACTGTCCTGCTGGGAATATGGAATATGGACGGCATAAGAAACACATTTCGAACTATGCACCGCACCTGTAAGAGTGTGAGGCCGTCCTAGCAAGAAGGAAGAACACTTAAAACAATATAAATATCTATTTATTATTGGTAATCACGAATAACTATCAAACTGACTCTAAATCAGGCCCGTGCAACCTTTTAAGCGAAAGGGCCATTTGCAAGTTTTATGAAATCTTAGCGGGCCGCACTGCTGTCTATCAAGTGTTTCCTAGGTGTGATCGGTTCAGAGTATTTTGAATAATTAAAGACAAACACGTTAAATATTAAGATTTATAATTTTATAATAGAAAAATGCTGTGAATTCTTAATAAGTTAACCCCACGCGAAAAAAAACAGTGACACAGTAAGTAAATCCGACACGTGTTTCGGTGACAACGTCAGCATTCTGAGGAGTCTTGGCATGTCAAAGTTCTCGATCCAACCACTGTGGATAGTAGAAAAAGTTAACAAAGACCACTTTTTTGGTAGAAACAAAAACGTTAGGAACACTACTTGTACATTTGCATGCGTAAAAATAAAAAAAAATTACCATCAAAACACAAATTCTTGAGAAAAAATTGCAAAAAAATAAATATCTTATTCTTCAAACAATTTTTAAAGGGAGTGACTACTGCATCGTCCGACCGTTATATTAAATTTTGTTCCAACACGGTTGGACGTGCGCATTACGCAATGTCAATAAAATACGCCAGCGGTCTCGGTGGGTGTACGAGTATTGTCTCAACCTAGCGCTAGATGAGTTCTACCCCCGTACGAGTTTGATTTGTTTCGCTTATGTTTTTACATCATCTTTTTTCTCAAAGAATTCGTTTCTGGTGCCCCGTCAGCTAAGTGGTCTGTTTCAAAAATGCGTTCTGTCAACTTTCGTTTCATAATCATAATTAGTTTTTACACTTTCAATGTATTGACATCCAGTAATGCGCATGCCCGACCGTGTTCGAACATAATTTTAGGTGACGGTCGGACGGTGCAGTAGTCACCCCCATTTTAAATGAATTTTTAACAAAAATTTTAGGTTACTTTAATAAAATAATACCTATTAATAATAAAGCCCATGTGATTTCTGGCAACAATTTGAACCCTATTCGGGCGGATGTTGGTTGACGCTAATATAAGGGAATTTGTCAATTTCATCAAAGAAAAGAATTGTTCACACGTAGGTATAATATATGTGCTCTCTGTGGTACTGTACATGAAACGGTGCATTTTATGTGTTCCTTGTTGAGAGAGACGTTACACTTTTTAATAGACATCACTTTGCTTTTTTTTAAATATTCAGTTCTGTGCCACACGTGCCACGCGGGCCGCATAAAATTGTCAGAGGGACCGCATGCGGCCCGCGGGCCGCAGGTTGCACGGGCCTGCTCTAAATTGTAGGTTACTGCCAACTGTCCAAACCCGAGAGTATAAACTATATTGATATATCTAAAAGAAGAAACATTTTTCCAAAATTTCTTAGCATAAGAAAATGTATTTCAGCGCGCTGACGGATATTACTCGGTCACGACTTTGTTTGTGTGCACCCTTCGGGCGTTTCACAGCATTTTCCGTTCAATAAAGAACTTGAAGAAAAATATTTGCAAAATTTACTTTTAGGTAGTCTTCACGAAAACTTATAGGTACATATTTGCAAAATTGCTTGATATACAAAAATGTTAAAATATTACTCCATCCACTGCCGGATGAACGACCTCCCCTTACCGGGGGTATATATAAGCCACGCTGGCTTAGTGCGTGTTGGCGAGGGGAGTTAAACTCATCGCGACGTAGAATAACACCGTTTGAAACACCAGCCACCCATCCAAATATAGATCGCCAAGAGCAATGCTTGACTTCACGAACGAAAGGATACCGATATACTGGCGGAGCTACGCATTAATCGCGTTAAAATCGTTCATAACTAATATAAATAATGCCTCAATTCTTCTTAGGATTGATAACGTAACGGTTATTACCTGTATCTACCGCACGGGTAGCGTACGATTTAAAACTCAAGATTATGGAAGTGGTGTGAATTTCGCTTTTTTGCTTCATGTATAAACACCAAATATAACGTCGCATTCTCTACGGCTATTCAAACAGAATTGCCACTTGCAGCTCTTCAGCAAATATGCTCTCAGTTTGGCAGGCCCACAATAGATTTAAAGATCTATTTGCTTACATTAGCGTCTACGTACACCAACTTGCGGTGCTTCGAGTTTGCGCATATTGCAGTTATCGTATCTTGTTCCTTGCATTTGCAAGAAAGCGACTGCTTAAATACTACCTATTTAGTTAAGTGCGATAGGCAACACCTTCGTGGCGCAGTGGTTTATGCGTCCTTAACGAAAGTGTAAGTCTAGGGGTTCGCGTCTGGCCGCGGTGGATTTGTTTCGTTCTAGTGATTCAGCTTTTTTCTTATGAACAAAAAATCGGTCAGGTCCAAAAGGACAGAAAGGTCATAGCCATCAACGCCAGATTTGATTTGATTTTTATTGTTGGTATATAAGTCCCCTTGTTTGCAAGCCCCGCAAGTTGGTGTACGTAGACGTTAGTTTTGCTTACTAGATATATTCCTTGGAGACTCTACGATTTTTTGGAGAGGGAAATATTTGTATGCGTTTAATACGTTTTCTCTGTTTTCCATCTGTTTACGGAGAATTGCCAGTGAACAGGCAGAGGGAGTATTCCTTGTCCCGAAAATTGCTAATAAAAGAACCAAAATGTTGGGATCAAGTCATACTTACTCTCTGGAAACGACTTACCCTGGAGGCTGAAATTCTATCCGGCAATCGTTTATTAACACAAAATTTCCAGCAGTGCTTCTTCATGCAGTCTAGTCTTCTGTTTTCCAAATCCGTTACAATACAGTGGCGGAAATTTTCTTCAAATATCTATAGAAATCTTTATGATTATTCATTAAATTTGGACATATACTTTTTAAATGATCAATGGGTGCATCATATTCCACCCTTGGTTTTTCAATACAAGATTCAAAGAAAGTTTCTCACAAGCGTTTTCCCAAATGTGTTTATAATGAAAAATTTCCGAGGCCAAAATACCAGATAACTTGGGATCCGCATTTTGTTTTGATCTATTTGTCAAAACTTTACCTCTTAAAAAATATTTTAGTGCCACAATTAACGATCAATCTTGTCACATTATTAGCTTTATTCATAGAACATCGTATAAGGTTGCCTTTGACTTTAGTTTTGATCGAAATTTTCAGAGAACACATCAACTGCAAGATAACCCTTTTGGTTCACAGCTCGGATGAAGCACCAAAAGTTTTGTAAGATTTTCTTCGATAGCTCAAACGGTTCTGTATGCTGTATGCTGATGCACAGTTTTGTGTCGGCAGATGCGATTATTCAATATTCACATTGGAAGTTACTAGATGGGGAAACATTTCCCAACTTTAAGGTGAAGCTCCGGATTGAATGGGGTCAAGTGGGCGAGCGGCCGTACGCTCGGAAGCAGGAGTTGAAAACTTCATTGCGTAAAATGAGTTTATTCCCTCAGCTTTATCTTGAAAAAGTAACGATGCATGACCCTTTGAGTAAATTGAACTCCGCTTCACAGATTAGTCTGGGAGGTTACGGTCCGTTTTATAACAGCCTCATTGCTGTCTTCAGCGTGATTGCGCAGTAAACGCTGTTCAGATATGTGTTTGGTAAATAAAATAGGAAATAAGTGTGGGATTTGGTTGAGTTGTTTTCCGAAACACATGGAAGGTTTGGTCCTTCGGGAGTTAAGAGGGAATTGCCAGTTTGACCGAGTATTTGATGCTGACCTAATACAGGCCACTGTTGGGAATTCTCGAAGAATGGACTTTCTTTGCCGCCCTCGCCCGGAATTGCTCTATTATGTTCCCGGAAAACTCATCCGTCATGTCGATGACGTGAACACAGTTTCCAATATATTGGTTAATAAATATTCCACTTCAGCCGCAAATTAAATGAGGAGGGATGAACGGCAACACCTTATTCAATGAAATATTTTATAACTTTATACACCTGCACAGATGACCTGTTTTTAAACGAGGAAAAGTGAATAACCGCGATGCAACAATGGGCAATAATCAAAATAGTATCGAACACCTCTTATTACTCGCACAGAGGGTTTAAATTTTAACATAATATATACGAATGTTCAGGGCTCGATGGAGTAATAAAATGTTAACAAAATTACATTTTACTGCAGAAACTTGCAGACTTTTTGGGAAAAATCACTTGGGGTGGCAAATGTAATAGGGAAGGGAAGTAACTCGTCGATATTGTGAGTGATATCTGAGACACAAATAATCCAAAATTTCCAATTGGCATCTCTAAAGCTGCATGGACAGGACGGCCACGAAAAGGACCGTTTCTTCAGTAAGTTAAAAATTTCAACGACGTTTGGAAATGTTTCTCGACCGAGGAGATGCCAAAAATAGTAGTCGTTCGTGTAGAACACCGCAGCTTCATTCAGGAAGTGACACAAGTTTATTTTCCAGACATTTCCTTTTTTGTCAATAGGGCCCTAATTGCGGTTGAGTTAAAAACGCGATGCTCGTTTCTAAGCGTAGATGAGACTACTTGGGAGTGTTATTCTCGGAGAATACTGCCACTTGTACGATTCAATCATCCGTCGAACGTATTTTCATTTTACCTCACTGTTGTAGTCAAAATACGAGGGGTGAGAAAAGGAAACTTCCACGGAAATTTTTAAAGAAAAATTGGAAAGGTCCGCGAGATACCACAAGTTTCGTATTTTCATATCAGTAGAGTAAAGTGGACAGTTCTGGGGCACCCCCCACCACTCGACCTTGACCTCACGCGGTGTCTGGAAGAGCGCATTTTTTGAACCCTCAGAGGCGAAAATGCACTCTTTTGATTTTTCGTTAACAACTTTCTCAGAGTCGACCGATTAAAAATTTTTTGACTTTCGCAGAACCTTTTTCTTACCACGAAACACGCGGGGCCTCCCACAGGAAAGGAAGGCGGCCGTAAGAAAACGGAAGATTTCGCAAAATATGTAATTCTTAAGTGCGTCTTTCAACCACCGTGTAACATTTTTATGGAAAATCGAAATTTTTGACGGTAATTCCTGCATTCCTTGTGCAATTTCGGTGAAACTTTGCAAGTTGGGTGACTGGACTTGGGAGATTTCGCACTCGCCCAAAGTTATTGTTGTCCATTTTCAGTCGCACGTTTCTACCCTTAAACAACGACTGATTCAAATTTCCGGCCTAAACAAATCTGTTGATTTTCATATTTCGAATTGCACCCTTTTCAACTAGTTTCAACGAGTTTCTTCCTTCATTTTCAATACGCGTCGGCGTGTCGCGAGGAGGAAAGGCCATTAGGTGGGACCTGGCTCCGCTCAACGTGCTTTTTGTTCAAGGTCAGATCCAGTACAGTATTCCAAGAGGAGTGTAGCTTTACATGTTGTAGAATTTAAATGAACTCTGATGAAATTTAACACCACCTGTCCAACTACAGAATTTTAATTTCGAATTTCACTGAGGAGGCGTCGAATTTTACCGAGCAGATGTCGAATTTCATGAGAGGTTTCAAATTATGCATGCGTAGATTCAAACTCGGTCGCACGATATTCAAGGTTATTCAACTTCTTCCAGTTTCATACTATATTTGCGAGATAGCATTACACTTCTTGGTAATAATATGAAACCTGAGACGTTATTTAATATCTCCAGCGCAATTTGATACAACTGCAATGCTTTTACATGTACGATATTCAAGGTCGGATCCAGAACCGGCATATGGTTTTACCGGTGTAGAATTTCACCGACCGTTCCCGAACTCCGCGGATCGAGAGGTTATTGTACTGGTGCTTTTAGCTTCATAAGTTTGAGAGATTTCGGGGAAAAATCATTTCCCTGGACAACTGCTATCTGAGGGGAGTGATTTTTGTATATTTTCGGTCCATTTAAGGGGTCTGTCGGAATCCGCTTTCGGAACTACCTGCGGGCTCCGTTACCTATAAGAAACCTACCCCCAATTTGAGGGAGCTGAATCTCATTTGTCGTTCGCCCAGCTCCCCCCCCCCCTCCATGACCAACAATTTTTGTGGACGGTAAAACAGCGACGTCCATCTTTATTCACACGGTTCGGCGATTCTTCTGGGTGCGATGGAACATTTTCGACATCTTCCGGTATGCCGAGTTTATTATCGCTCGACTACGGGGTGTTTAATGAGAGCGGAAAACCGGTGAGGATCACTATCGACGCGCAAAAGATGCAGGAACTACCTTCGCCCCGATGGAAGAATTTTTGGCTTCGGGATTATTTTTCGGTTTTCCACCTTTCGCCCCTAATTACGTAACGCACTGGGTGAGAAGCAGAGGGAATATTCAAGTTTTATCTGAGAAAATATTCGCTTTATGGAGGAAAAGGAGATTTTAGAAAAAAATTGACGTTTGGGCGCGGCAGAAATATTTTTAGTAGCAGTTAAGTAACAAAAATTGTTGTACCGCTACTATTTCACTTTATACTTTAAATAGGACGCCGCTCTCGTGCGATCGAACGATCCAACATCCAAGTGTAGCATACATATCCCACTTTATTGTTTATTGCGTGACTTGCTCTCAGGCGATATTCTTATAAAATGTTTCCCCAGGCGAACGTTCGTCTTGCCGAAATTATTCGCTAAACGTTTCAACCGCTGCATGTCATGTATTTAGCTTCCGACTTGGTCAAACCGGGGGTTGGATTTGAAATAACCGCGGAGCTACACCTGTTCCATATAACTTCCCATTAAATATTAACTCGCCTTTCCCTGCTCGGTCCCAGATTTGCATGTCTAATATTCGGAGGCTTTATGACAGAGACGAGAGAGTAATATTTCGGTTTGTATATACGTCCAGGATATTAAATCTCTTCCAGATCCTTGGACATGTCATTCCGTTTTAATCGTGGCCATTCCCGGGTCCAGATAACTTGCTTTTTTACTTTTTTATGTACATCACTCACTTCTTATCTCGATTTTACCCCGTTCGATATTTCGGCCGGGTCACGTGATGTATCGCCCGCTGGCGTGTAATTTTATACATGGGCTGCTCTTGCGATGCTAAAACCAAATATTCTCATGTAGGTACCTTCTGCGGAAAAAAAGCTATCTGCATTCATTGTATCGGGGCTACGAACGCTGACAACCCGCATATTAATTCCTTTTTATCAGCAACCCTAAATGATGTTTTAAAGGGTTCATGGAAAGCAATTTTACAAGATTGTCAGATACGAGTAAAAAATAAATGGTCGTCGAGCATTCTGAAATCATAGTCTGCCATAACATACTTTTCAAAAACGTGCCATTGTCCATTTTCATTGAGTTGTTGGACGTATTTCATAGATTAAGTATTTGCGATGCTGTAAAATTCTTTGGGCAATAAATCGCAAAACACGCCTGGAAGACGTCCGAGTTGGGTGACACCCAAGTATTCTGTTTTCCAGCTCAAAGTTCATGGTAGCGTATTTGCTAAAATAAATTTTCATAGTTCTTTTTCTTTCGGTGTAACGAATCGTTTTAAATATATGTTTACATTTAATTTACTGAGTATTCCATGTGATTTATACATTATTTGTATAAACTACAAACGTGTACAATTACACTGCCTTCAAAAGGGGCACGAACGCCCTAGAAAAAAGAAATAAACTGCAACCTCCCGATATAAAAGCTCGGATTTTATTCCAGCGAAATAATTTATTCAACGGTTAGAATTAAAAGCACGTAATACAACTCCGTCTCAGCGGTCGCTCCTTAACAGTAACTCTAAACGCGGAAGAAAATTGGGAGACGGTGTGAATTACCAATTGAATTAAATACCAATTAAATTTTGTTTGATAATAGAATTTGCTGAGGGCAAGTTGTTTGAACTTCATGGGGGGGCGCATCCAGGAAAAATAAAACTTTGGAATGGAATACAAAGAGAATCAAAACACAAACCCCTTCTTCCGTATTGTCTACGTATCTGTTTGTGCTTTCCCGTTCCGCAAGGGTGGAAAGCAGTAATGGTCTCATTGACTGAACTGCACAGCCCTCTAAAATTGGCTTATAATTCCGAAGTTATTGTTGCCAAGACTTAGACCCTCTGCCTTTCTAAAATATCTACGTCTCGTTCAAAAATATCACTTCCCTAAATTTTGAATTCTGATTTTCGGCGTATTTCTATAAAAATTTAACTCTTTGGTGAACTATGTGCGGCTGTTCACAGAGGAATCTCCTATTGCAATCTTTTTGATATCGAAAACCCAGTATATTCATTAATTTTAACAAGGAACGTAATCCAATTTCCAAAACAACCTTTTCTTGAAGCTTTGGCTAAATTTTTTACACCCCATTATGACTCACCCTGTATGTTTGTAATGATTATTCTGTAGATTCAGAGTGGCAATTTAGTGGATAAAGCCCCGATTTAAAAATACAAATTTTCCGTTGTATTTTTATTAATCGATCCGAAACCTACGGACAAATTGTTGTCGTTATTTCTAATAAATAAAATTACCGACCTTTTACTCTACGTAGTAATCAAGTATCTATTCCACCATATAAAACTGGATTGTAACGTTGTTGGGATGACGTTGTGGATGAAACATTTAAACCCTCTGTTTCTGACTTACAAATATTACCTTTTTCAGTCAATCTAGTTGATGTGGTAATAAATTCATAACAATTATTTTTGCGTTACATAAAATTAGACCTCTCTACAGAATAATAATTTTGTAAACTAAAACGAATTTAACAGAAACAAACGTTTAATGGTGGAAGTAATTGGCGCAGTCGGGGTTTACAGCCCGTATAATTTTTTACCGCTGTTTGGCTGTACTCAAATTTGTTCCAGTCAAAACAATACGTTCACAAAGAAATTATGCAATTTTTTAAAATAAATATTTACCACCGACTAACTGGTGGTAGAATTTTGGAAGAAATTGCATTTCAACAGCTTTCGCTTTGATATGATTCATTTTGGTTGTCTTTTGTTTAAATATTACATAAGTAACTGCTTTGGAAACTGTTATAGGAGACGTGTACAAGCAACTAATCTAGTATGGAAATTTTTACGACTTTCCTGTAAAATGTAAATGATCTCCGCATTTAAGAGCAAGCATTTTTTATTGAAAAATTAAAATAATTTTTTCGGTGTACCACCGATAAAACTGACCCAAACTAAAGAAGTTTTATGCATTGGGGTAGGCTCATGAAACATCCCTTGAATCGAACACCAGCGCATACTGGCGAATTTCGCGTTGAGCGAGAGACTGACTCAGTTTGCGTGCCGCTCACCCTCGGTAAGAACGTGTACGACTCACATTCCCGGCTATAAATATATATGTGGAGTGAATTAATTTGTCCTTTCACGTTATTAAGGATTAACCAGGTGTACTTTCCGAATTCGTATCCTTAGAACAGGTTCTTTAGTGTGGTTTAGGTTTTATTTTTGTATCAGTTGTATCAAGGAAGGATTTTGGAATATAAACTGTTTTTTGACTTTGTAAAGTACGATTAAGTGTGTGTTGTTAGTTCATCTTGAGATATAGAATAACCGAAGGTAAGTAGGTAGACAATACAAAGTACACATAGCCAAGTACACTTGATAAACTCGGGGTAATAAATTGGACCCATGGTATATATTTCATATTCTTTAGAAGGATCACGTGTCTTCATTATTGCCCCACCCATCAGTTTGATGACTGGAGCACGTTCTTCAACAATCTTATATTAATTATATCTTAATTGGATTGTTGGGCTTCCCAAATTGCAGAAATTCGAAGCTTCTACTAATAATTGTCTTCCGATTTATATTTTAGTTTTCGCCCTATTTCACTCCCCCGTACCTTAGCCCTCTATCAAAAACTCTTTGATATACAAATTGAAAATTGGCAGCGACAATGCTCATGCCCTAAGAAAATCTACTTCTTTACGTTCCTATTTTAATTCTTTAGCCGACGCTAATTATTCATTATTCTTCTGTGTTTTTATTTAATCCCCGAGTTTTCAACATTTTGATATTCTCATTTTCTCGTTACTGTCGCATCCCCCAACTGCCTAGGTATATTTGAAAATCCAATTCTTTGTTTGCAAGATAGAGGTGGTTTGATTTTGGCTTTTTTTATTGATCTTCATGCCATCAACACTGCTTCCATTTCATTCAGAACCCTTCCTAATTCTTCTTTGCTAATTCTTCTTTAACAATATTAATCGCATCTTCGATATGTAAATTGAAAACTAGTGGCCATAACACCTCACTCCCTGTCGGATATTTACTTCTCTACGTTCCTGCTAAAATTCTATAACTGCCGTTTGCTCTTTGTATAGATTATGAATTAATCTTCTATCGCTATACTTCATCCCTACATTTATGAGCATTTCGAACATCTTCTTCCATTTTACATTGTCGAAGGCTTTTTCCAAATCTAAAAAATCCTATACAGAGTGAGTCAATAGTGCGGGATTCTTCGTTATATCCTTTACAGTTAGGAATACTAAAAAACTTTCCATATAAAAGTTGTTTCCAGTGACATGTCACTCCAGCTAAAATTATTTTTAGCTATACAGCTTGTCCCATATTTGCTGTCTGCAAGTCAACTTCGTTATTTCAAATGGAACACCTTGTATTCCACTTCATTTTCGAATTCCTTGATCGATTTTACTATGAGGTTGTATTAAATAATTTTTTTCTAAACTTAATATTTTTTGAGTTATGGGCATTTTCTTGCGAATATTTGCAGATGCAGAACAATTTTGCAATTTTAATATCTCGGAATTGAATAAAGCTGTAGTAGTAATAATTTGATGGAATGAAAGCAACATTTAGGAATAACTGTTGCTGTAAGAAAAAATCGAAAATATTATACAGGATATTAGCAATTACAGGACCAAATTAGAAAATTTCAAAACACCATAACTTTCTAATTTCAAATAGAACCCTATTGTTTTTATACCATTATTGGATTCCCCATAAAATTGCCTTTCTTATTGCAATACACTTCCCTATCCCAAAATTAACCGTTTTTGAAATATTTGTATTTTCCAGATAAATCTAGCAAATGATGATTTGATAATACTCGGTTGGCTATGAAAAACGTTAAGTCATAAATTTCGTTTCGCATTTAATATCGCTTTGTTTAAGTTGATTTGAGAATTAAGTTTTCTTAAGTGAAAATGAATTTTGCAAGACAAGAAATAATAGACATGGTCTACACTTTGGGCGAAAGTGAAAGAAATTGTTTGTTAGCTGCCAGAATGTATGCACAAAAATATTTTGTGACGAAGCGACATTCCATAGAAACAGAAATGTGAACAAACATAATTTGCATTATTATGCGACTGAAAATCCTCATTTTGTACGATATATGGATCACCAGCACAGATGGTTCATCAACGTTTGGGGTGGTATTGTTGGGACACGTAATAATAATAATAATAATAAACGGCTTTATTCAGCACACAATAAAAACAGCATATAAAGAAAAAAAACAAGATAATTATTATTGTAAGTTCAGCCTTAATGGCTGTTCTACCACTTAACCGTTCGGATACTAAATAATTAAATAACTAAAAAATCTACCAGAACAAATGGCATGAGCGGCGGCAGCTAAAGATTAAAGAAAGAAAAGAGAGTATAGGATAGAAAAAATGAGAAATAAAAAAAGGAAGAAGGATGAGAAGGCCGGGAACACAGATATTACACTAAGTACTTTACATCTATTGGAGGAGCAATTTACGCTTTAACATTTTCCGAAATCCATCAACATTGCATTTTTTTAAAGAACGGGGTAAACTATTATAAATTTTACTTATATTATATGTAAAGGAACGTTCAAAGATTGCTGTATTATGTGCAGGTGGTGTAATTAGAGACTTTCTCCTGATATTTATGTTATGGACATCTGTTCTGAATCGTATTTTATTGTATAAATATGGTGGGCATGCAAATAAAATTATTCTATGATAAAAAACGCATACATGAAGATATCGTCTACCACTCATATTCAACCAATTCAGCTCTTTAATTTTATGTGAAACATGTTCATATTTACGAATGCCACAAATTAGTCTTGCACATGAGTTTTGAACCAACTGAATTCTGCGTGCAGTCTGCGCATCTATGCAATGACCATAAACAACATCCCCATACGAAAAATGAGACAGCACCAAAGCATCACACAACAGTCTAAGAGTATTTTTATTTAAGATTTCCTTGTTCGAATAAATCTGCCTCAGGTTCGAGAAGGATCTTTTGATGCAATTACAAATGTGAGTTTTAAATCTGAGTTCTTCATCGATAACCATCCCCAGACTTTTCGCTTCATTCACACATTTCAGTTTTACTCCACCTATTTCAATATTTAAAGAATTTGCGACCTCGTCTGGGTTGTCCCTTCCGCTAAACACCATAAGAACAGATTTACTTGGGTTAATCATCAGATTATGATCTAAAGACGTTTTTACTAGTTTATTGAGATCTGAATTGATGAGCAAACCCGCCTCCGCCACCTCATCTATCCGAAAAGATTTGTAGACCTGAGTGTCATCTGCGTAACAATGCACGACAGAGTGGGTTACACAAGAGTGAAGATTTGAAGTGTATATTAAGAACAGGAGGGGGCCGAGAATGGAGCCCTGAGGAACTCCACAGTCCAAGGTGCCTTCCAGTGAGCACTTCCCATCCAGTCTGACCATTTGTTTACGGCATTTTAAATAACTTTTACAAAAAAATATAGCACTTTCAGAAAAACCAACATAAGAAAGAATTGACAATAAAACATCATGGCTGATAGAATCGAAAGCCTTTGAATAATCCAATAATACTAAAGCAGTATGCTGGTTATTCTCTCTGGCACGAACTACATCATCCACAATATGTGACAAGGTTGTTAAACAGCTGAAATTCTTCCTAAACCCAGACTGAAACGTTGGGAGAATGTTATATTTGTCAAGATGCTCGTTAATTTGACAATATACTACTTTTTCCAGCACCTTGGACAGCACAGGCAGAACGCTTATAGGTCTAAGGTCTTTATACTCCTTCGGCTGACTGACCTTCGGCAAGGGTCGAACACAAGATATTTTCCATACTTCTGGTACCACATTATCCAACAAACAAGAATTGATCAAGTGCACTATATAAGGCAAAACATGTGGAAGAGAATAAAGCAGCATATTTGCGGATATACCGTCATACCCAACAGCCGTACTATTAAGTGAATAAATAATGTCAGAGATTTCAATAAGACTCGGCAAGGAAAAATCCAGTTTACTAGGGAAATCCCTCATCGAGCCACCCAAATAAAAGCTACATGTACCTTCAAGATCTCCAGCAGGAAAATTTTTAGTACAGTTAAGAAAGTAGTTATTAATTTTGTTTACATCTGATAACTCCGCTGGAACATTTTTCTCAACTTTACCAGAATAAACATTTAGTCGCTTCAGCTCCTTCCACAATTCTCCAGAGCCAACCGCCCGCATTCTTGAGTCTAAATAAGCCTTCTTTTCTTGTCTAATCGCATATGTAGTGTAATTACGTAACTGCTTATAATACTCAAAATTCAACGGGTTGCGAGAATTCCTAAAGCGCGTTAAGGCTTTGTCCCTTAAAGACGTCAAGAGTCTAATATTGTCAGTCAGCCAAGGACACGCCCGCTTACTCACCCTACAAACTTTGAGTGTTGTTGTTGGTTCTTATTTTTTTGGTAATGTGAATGGAAACACCTTTCCACTTTCTGCAACATGATTTGGAAAATATGTTGGACGAGTTGCCATTAGGCGTAACACGAAGGTTATGGGTACAACACGACGGTGCCCCTGCACACTACAGTGCGCAGGTAAGAAACTACCTCGATAATCAGTTTCCTAACAGATGGATTGGTAGAGGCGGCCCTATAAATTGGCCAGCTAGGTCCCCTGACTTGACGAAGCTATATTTTTATTTGTGGGGTTTTGTTAAAGATCAGGTGTACCAAGTTCCACCCACTACAAGAGCTCACATGATGGAAAGAATATGTGACGCATTTCTATGGGTTAATCCGGAAGTCTTGAGAAGAGTTGAAAATTCATTTCAGCAGAAAATTTAGCTGTGCATACAGCAAAACGGTCAGCATGTTGAGCACATCTTATAAGTATCTGAATACCTAGGTACCTATTATTTTTCTTAAATTCTTAGTAATTTCTATTTAACTTTTTATTGTTTGTTCTGTGCTTTATAATATTATTTTGTTTATTCGCTAATTGTTGACCTTTTATGTAATTGTTACTGTTTAATTAAATATTGGTATGTCTTGTTTTTATTTAGTTGTCTGATTTGGCACTTTTTTCAAGGAAATGCAAATTTGGCAAAAGCGGTTGATTTTGGGTATAGGGAAGCGTATAGCAAAATGAAAGGCAATATTATGCGGAATCTAACAATAACCTAAAAACAATAGGGTTCCATTTGAAATTACAAAGTTATGATGTTCTTAATTTTTCTAATTTGGTTATATAATTGCTAATACCCTGTATAACAGCTTCAGTTTTTTCTTACAGCAGAAGTTGTTCCTACATATTGCTTTCACTCCACTAAAATATTACTGCTACAATTTCATTCAATATCCAAATTATGAAATTTAAAAATTGCTCTACATCGGTCAATATTCACAAAAAAATGCCCGCAACTTAAAAAATGTGAAGTTTAGACAAAAATGACTTTATACAACCTGATAGTCAAATCGACCAAGGAATTCGAAAATGAAGTGAAATACAAGTTGTTCCATTTAAAAAAACTAAGTTAGGTGCTGTACAGAAGAAATGGGACAGTCTGTATAAACGAAAATAGTTTTATATGATAGAGAATCACAAATTAAAGGGGTCTCTTATATAATATTTTTCTCTAAAATGTACAATAGAGGTGCTATGGAAGGATCCCACACTAATGACTCACCCTGTATAAGATAAAAGTATATTGCGGTCAATTTCAGAATTTAACCTCTCTAAAACTACTTTTGAATCATGAAATAAATTAAAATGGAAGCACTTTACCAGATGATATCGACATCCCGAATTCTGAGAATTTATTAACCCAAACTAACCGCATTCAACAGTTACACCCAAATGAATGTTCCAAAAGTCAATTGTGGAGTAGGTGGTACTCCTGCGTGCCAGAATTTAACCCCAATAACCGATCGGAGAGTTGGGATTGCCGCGAACAACCCTGCCTATATCGACTATTCAAGTGAATTGTGGCAAACTTTTGGGGTATAGCATTAACACAAAATTTCACTTATTTCGAAAGTTGTATGATTGATCACTTCTAAACGGTAGCACTTTTCTGGTGGAAATGGGTGGTTGTGCGATATGGCGTGAGTTAAAAGTAATAAAAACTAAACCCCTAATCGGGTTAATACCGAAACTCAATAACAAAACCTCTTTTAGCGAGGTTAATTTGTCTTTCGGGCGGAAAAAAAGATCTGTGGCTCTCCTAACGGCAGTACGTTTATTTTTAAGTACACAAACGCGGCTACCGGTTGATAATGAAAGGAAAAAGGGGTGAAACGAAATGAATATTATATTTGCTAAAATTCTGTTCCATGAATTTACATCGCGAGCTGCGTTTTTTTGAGTTGTAACAAACACAATTAATCACAATTGGGAGAATTAAAATTTATGAGCGTTGAAAAAGTTTCAGAGGTAGTCACCCCTTTCTTGCTGCGAAATTTTTTCACGTTTAAAAGGTAAAACGCCCACTGCTGTTATTTATCTGCATTTTAGTAACAAACAATTTATTATTTAACTTTAAATACTTTTGTTAGTGCAACCAACCAAAATAATGTTATAAAACAAAACTGTTCATTGACAATAAACTCTACAGATGGTGTCTACAAACATGGTTATCGCATTTTCATTGTGTAAAGGTGGTCTAATAACAAAAATATGTACTTTTCAAACACGACTGTTAAAGAAGCAATTTCAAGGCAAATATTTATCATAAACTTTCCACTTTTTTACTTTATTTATTTTGCCTTGCTTTCCCGCCTGCCTGCAATCCTTTTATCTAACAATCGACTAAAGCGAAAGGAAATTTTATCCTTGAACTCTGCATATTTATACAGAATATTCACAAATCGATAAAGAAACATTCCGCCCCATGTAGTAACCTATTTTTTGTTAAGTTCTTACACAAATCACACGTAAGATATAAAAAGGTGATAAAAGCGAAAATAGAATACAAACGCGTATTTACGAATAAACAATTTTTAAGCGACTTTCAGCAACTCTTCGAGTTGTTTTCGTCAGGGATTTTAAAGTCAGGGGCGAGGCGAAATACAAGCCGAGATAATGAAGACATTTCAAGGGGTTAAAAAGCAGTTAATTACAAAGCACAATAGAAAAAAGATGTGCGCTGCCGAAATAATTGCCGCTTCTCTAATTAAGTTGGAATTTTCCTGAAATTTAATCGCAAAAGAAGAGATATTCTCCGAGAAAGCCAATTTTTTTCGTTGCAAAGAAACTTTTTATTACGATCCTTGCTCCATCGAAATTATCGCTTCGAATTATGCAAGTAGAGCTGAACTTCTCCGTTCTTTTATTAGAAAATCTGTGCACTGGAAGTAATTAACAGTCTCATTTACAAAGTTTTGATCGCAGTAGTCAAATCACGTCTACTGAAAGTTAAAATAAAAATTAGAACGGGGTATTGAGAGGATTTAACACTAGGGGGTTGTTTTTGTTATACATTTTTTTGTTGTCCGGTCAACAAATACAACAAATAAAATATCAAAAGTCCCTACCGATCCTACGTCTGCTAAAAAATTTATTCAAGTTCAAACGTCAAAAATATCGTTTTTCTGCATTTTTCTCGTAAACGGTAAGTGTTATCATAAAAATAGGTCAGACAAAAGTTGTAGACCATGCAATTATCTACAAAAATTGTTCTTATCCTTTTTTTTCTACGAATCATCATTCCTGAGATATCACTATTCCAAAAGTTGAAGAAGTCGTATTCTACATACTATCCTTGTCTATCATATATACTAGTCTGCTAATCCAATGCAATTTATTGGAAGCCGGTTTTTGGACGCCACGTATTTTAGTTCTGGACGCAGCTGGTTAGATGGGGCTCGATACGCTTAGTAAACTTGCAGTTTTCAATCTGCTATCGTGGCACTTTAGTTGATTTTATTGTTTAACAGATGGCAGGCACGGCGATTTTAATTCTGGGGTGATGCGAAAGGCGAGACGGCGCCGGCCGGCACGACGGGACGTTGCGGAATAAGATATCAAATAAGCTTTTATGTTCCCGCAGGGTACGGCGGCACCCTTTGTCGCTTGTCGGAGTAACACCTGCATGAAATTTATGCATTTACAATACTTTTTATGTCCAATTTTATCTTTCCGAATTTGTTCACATATGCCAGCCCCAATTATTTGAATGGCCTTACTTCCTAGATCCCAAAAATAAAAATTAAGAGACAGCCCAAAAAGATGTTTTACTCTCGACGTTTTAACGTATTATTCGAAAAACAAAAAGCGCACTTGTTTTTTCCAGTAACTTTCGTTTTTGAAAACATTTTGAGGATCTGTATGCAACACCGTAGCCAGGGTCAAAACTTAGGGGGGGCTTATGAATTTTTTGAGGGGGCCTAAACAAAATATTTGGTAGGATGTCTCTTGGAATATGCGATTAAAATTATTCTAAAAATTGGAAATTATAATACTTTACTAAACTAGATAAATTGATAAATACATATATACCTAGTTTGAGGATATGGATGCAATAAACACTTAAACAGTACCTACATAAATATGACTAATTCTTGTAAAAATTGAACAACGAAGAATAAAAAAACTATTCAGTAGAACTTCACAATAAACTAAAATCTTCACTTCTTACAATGAAACAAAATACAACTATACAGGGTGTTAACAATTAGCGGGGTGCGGGGTAGTATTGACAGCTTTGTTATTTTTGGAGCCACGATTCCTGTTGAATGACCATACTAGTAGTATTTCTTAATAGATTACGGTCGCGAAAACAGAAAAGCAATTATTGAACATCAGGTTTTCGAGTTATGTGCAAAAATAACTTTTTTTAAATGGAACGCTCTATGTATTTTTGCATATATTGGGAGAGAGAAAAATTCTTAACAGAAAGTCTTAATTAATGGCTACCCTAAAATTTAAAATAAAGACGTTTTAAGCCATTTAAAAGTAAAACACTAAATACATCTTTTACACTATAAACCAAAACAGGCCGAGGAACAAGGCAAGTGTCGAAATCAATAAATATTCTTTGTAAATTTTTATTAGTAGGTACTTATTGCTGTTTAGTGAGTTTTCGTATTATTTTCGTGACTATATCGACATCTTCACCATGCCGTTTACTCTTGTAGAAAACTGGGACACGTGTGATTTGGTAAGCTTATAAAAAATGAATTTCGATCTATCGCATGCTACGCCGAATTATTTCCTGGACGGGAATAGCCGATGCAAAGAAGGATGGAGAAAAAGGCGGAAGAAATATTAGGAGAAGATCAGTTCGGATTTAGACGAAATAGAGGAACGCGCGAGGCCATTCTAGCTTTACGAGTAATTATAGAAAAAACGATAGAAAAGAGAAAGAGCGTCTATATAGGATTTGTAGATTCAGAAAAAGCCTTCGACAACGTAAAATGGGGGAAGATGTTCGAAGTGCTCAGAAAGGTAGGGATGAAATATAGGGACAGAAGAATAATACATAATCTCTAGAAGGAGCAAAAGTCAGTTATAGAATGTGAGCAGGAACGAAGGGAAGTAGATATCCGGAAGGAAGTGAGACATCAGGGATGTGTATTGTCACCTCTAGTTTTCAACTTATATATCGAAGATGCGATTAATATTGTTAAGGACAGAACAGCCTCAGGAATGGATGTACAGGGTCAAACTATTAACTTGCTCATATTTGCGGATGATATAGCAGTGTTAGCATCTAGCAAAGAAGAATTAGGAGCGGCTTTGAATTACCTAAATTGAAGCAGTTTTGACACAGGGCTACCGCATGAAAGTCAATAAAAAAAAAACTAAAATTTTGGTATGTAGGGGATGTGAAAATAGAACTAAAGTTGACATACAAATAGGAAATGAGAAGATAGAGGAGGTCGCGCATTTCTGCTATTTAGGAAGTAAAATAACTCAAGACGAGGAGCACAAAAGATATAAGGTAATTCCGGGTGAGATGCCCTACTTAAAGAAAAGTGCTTCTGAAATGAATATGCAACACTTAGCAGTAAAAGTTTTGGCACTATTGGAGAACATATTTATTGATTAACACAATTTAAAATATAAAAATAAACTTTGATACTTAGATTATACAAACAAAAAATAAAAATCGAAACATTGTTTTGGCCATCTCTCCCAGCGTGTAAGGTAGAGTTGCCCCACCCCCTTGGGAGAGATGCCCTACATGTAATCAATGCACAATTCGCCGTTTCTTGGCATGCTCCTGCTCTTTTCGAACTGCATCTCGTCCGCAACCGTTACATTTGTCTTTGTACATTGTACAGTCGTCGTGCAACCATTTTTTACACATTATGCATTGCACCCAATCCACAGTTTTTCTTGTACGGTAATAGCTTTCCCAGCATTCCACACAGACGTCTTCTTCCTTTTCCTCTTCCGCAGAAGATGATGGTCCAGGTAGCTCACTTACATCTTTTTGAGTTTTAAGGACCAGAGGCTCCTCATCAGATGCTGTGAAATTCTCTTCCACCACTTTTCCCTTAACCTTCAGCCCTGTCAATGCTTCGGCACTCTGTTTCTTCCTTTTCTTTTCTTTCTTCTGTATCACGGGCACGGGACTTATTTCAATTAAAAATTTGGAAGGGGTTATCAAATTTTCTTCTGACTCAACTTCAGGTGGAAGTCGCGAATGTGCGGTAGCAGGCACGCATGTTTTGGAACGTTTTGTTTGCGAAGATTTCTTGATACGTTTAGGAGCGTCTGCAGTTGACGTACTTGGGGTGGCAAGTGGGATCGTATTCTCATTGGAGTTGCTGGTTGAGGCTCGTGTATCCTCAGAAGTATTCACATCCACTTCTGATGTACCAACCGATTGCATACCGTCAGAAATAGCATAGAAATGTTCTGGTATTGCATCGGGATTGAGGGGATAAATCCCTGTTGCCCTAAATGCTGAAATGCCAGTCTCAACTGTGGCCGACTTTCCCCAAGCATTCCCAATAATCTGACCCACTTGAAGACGAGTAATGCGCCTTCCAGGATTATTTAGCATCCATTTTCGAGCTTCCTTTTTTAAAAAATGCTTCAATGGCGCAAAGAAAGCCCTGTCTAATGGCTGCAGCGCTTGCGTGGTATGACTCGGCAAACAAACTAATATTATCTCGTGGCTTTCTGCGAAATCCAACATTTCCAGTGAATTCCTATGAGATGAATGACCGTCCAGTATCAAAATAGTTGGACCAGGAGGCTTTTTAGGAAAGAAATGCTCTTGAAGCCAGGTAAAGAAGAGCTCAGTCGAGATGTAAGACGATTTTTTATTCATCAGTACTTTTGACCCGGGAGGAAGTCCATCCCCAAATTCGGTTTTTTGCCTGACGCCCTTAAAAATAACAGTGGGAGGCAAAAAATGGCCTTCCGCGTTACAGCAGGCTATGATGGTAACATTCTCACCTCTCTCACTGGAAGTAACTGTATGCACATCTTTGGCACCCCTGCTGGCAAGTACAAAACCAGATTCATTATTGATTTGAAACCCGGTTTCATCCATGTTAAATACGTTACCAGGCTTCCCAAAAATACCGTACTCTGTGAATACTTCCGTCAGCAAATTAAAAAAGCCTCCAACTTCTTCTCGGTTCATTCCTTCAGCTCTGGCAAGAGAAAGCCCTTGAGCTTGCCGGATACTCAGCTCCTTATTTCTCCGTGAAAACGAATTAAACCAATCGTAACCGGCCATTTGTTTCTCCCGATTGAAGTTGTGGCGAATATCTAACTTTTCAGCAAACTGGTATGCGATACTTCTGACACATTCACGATCTGGCGCAAACCCTTTTTTTTCTAAGGCTTTTATGTGTTTCACCAGTCTTTTTTCGTTTTCTGTTCCTAAGCACCCCGACGGTCCCAAAGGAAGATCTTGGGTATTACCAGACTGCCTTCTACGACGCAGAGTCCTAGCAGGAATTTGGTAAATTCGAGATGCCTCATTTATACCCATTGCACCATCATTAATTTGTTGTAGGGCTTCTACTAAATTTTCTTGTGTCCATAATTTTCGAGGTTTTGCCGAAATCTTGCGATTATAACGAGTGGGCATCTCTGGAAGTGAAATGAGATACAAATATTCAGTTAGATTTTTTAATTAGTGAAAATCTAAACCGGGGCATCTATCCCGAATTTTGTGTGGCCATGTCTCCTTTTCGTAGGGGAGAGATGCCTCAGTCGGGCACGATTCGTTCCTAACAATTCCCGCCCGGTGAAACTACACATCCCTAACATAACCTATTTGTATCTTAATATCCGCGTAAAGCATTTACTTCCAGCGCACACATCGCAAACTAACAGTGATCGTATATGATCCAGAGTTACATCAGGGTACGTATAACAGAGTACTCACCTATTTTTGGCTAATAATTCTCGAATATGAACCGCCAACTGAACGGAAACAAGTGCCTTCTCTGTTACTTTGGGCAACTGAACTAGCGTGCTGGCGGCGCCGATTCGTTACGAACAGTTTTGAAATGCTAACGAGTGGGGCATCTCTCCCTGTGGGGCACCTAACCCGGAATTACCTTAAAACAAAGAATAGCGCGCAGCGTCGAGTTGAGTTTTACAAAAAGAAACAACTGTTATGTTCGAGAATGGTTAATATAGAGACTAGAAAGAGACTCTTAAAGTCGTATGTATGGAGTACGGCATTATACGGCTGCGAAACTTGGACAATAGGAGAAGCGGATCGAAAAATAATAGAAGCGTTTGAAATGTGGTGCTACAGACGCATGATGAAGATACCATGGATAGATAAGGTTAGCAATAAGGTATAGGGAAGTATTAGAAAGAGTTGGGGAAAAGCGAAAGGTATGGAAGACAATAAAGAGTAGGAGAGATAGGATGGTAGGACACCTTCTAAGTCGCGAAGGATAAATAGTTCGCGACATACTAGAGTCAGAGATAGGAATAAAAAGAGGTAGGAGTAGGCCTAGATTAGACTACTGCTCTCAAATAGTTAGGGATGTAGGATGTTCTACTTTTAGGGAAATGCGTAGGTTAGCTCAAGATAGAAAAGAGTGGAGGTACGCGTCCAACCAGTCTTCGGACTGAGTAACCTTATGATGATACGAATAGCCGAACCGGACGTGCGTCCTAAAATTATACAGGAAATTAAGGAACAAAACAGATATTTTTGTACAGAAGAGGAGGAGAAAAAATTTAATTTGGGATGCACAAACGGGCCTACCTACATAGCTGTATACAGGGTGTCCCAAAACAACGGGGCAATATTTCTGGAGCATATAGTTTGGGTCAAAATAACACTTATATCATATAAAAAAAAATTCTAGGACGCCTCCCTTCGAAGCTATTCGCCCTTAAAAGTAAAGTCCCGAAGAAGGTTTTTTGCTGGTAACTTTCAAACTACTGTATCGAATGTTTTAAAATTTGGACTGTAGGCATAGTAAGCAAGTATCTGTGATCAAGCGACATGACATCTTCCGTATCTTGTCTAGGAAGCCGGGGGTGGAACACCCCTAATGCTTTTCATCCCTTAACTTTTACGTTGGTGCTTTTAACGAATTTGCAATGAGATTTTTAAATTCCTCAAACAATTTTCTCAAAAAAAGGTACTCTTTTTTGAAACCGTTAAAACGGCCCGTTTCCGAGAAAAAATGTATACAAACACATGGTTTATCATTTTTACGGGTTTTTACTATACAAGCCAGGCTATGAAATATGAACTGCTTCATGAAACATGTGAAAAAATGAAAATGAACAATCGGTTTTGCAAACATAATAGCAGCTACAATAAATTTTTGAAGTGAGCACCTTGTAGACGCATACGTTTTTGTGTAGTAAAAATGATAAAGCATGTCTTTGTATCATTTTTTTTTCTCGGGAACGGGTCGTTTTAACGGTTTCAAGAAAGAGTACCTTTTTTGGAGAAAATTGTTTGAGGAATTTAAAAATGTCATTACAAATTCGTTAAAAGCATCAACGTAAAAGTTAAGGGGTGAAAAGCATTAGAGGTGTTCCACCCCCGGCTTCCTAGGCAAGATATATGGAAGATGTCATGTCACTCGATCACAGGTACTTGATTACTATGTCTACAGTCCAAATTTTATAACATTCGATGCAGTAGTTTGAAAGTTACCACTTATACCAGCAAGAAACCTTCTTCGGGACTTGACCTTTAAGGGCGAATAGCTTCGAAGGGAGGCGTCCTAGATATTTTTTTTATATGATTTAAGTGTTATTTTGACCAAAACTATATGCTCCAGAAATATTGCCCCGTTGTTCTGGGACACCCTGAATATGTAGTGTTTTAAATGGCTCAGATCTTCTTTATTCCACATTTCACGAAAATTATTTGTTAAGAATTTCTTTCGCTTTCAAAATATGTATATAGAAATATAAAGGTTGTTCAATTAAGAAAAGGTATTTTTGTTGACAACGCGAAAACCCCAAGTTCAATTACTTTTCTGATTTCACGACCTGAATTTACGTAAAAAATTGAGTAAAAATACTACTAGTTTGTCCATTTAACCGGAATCGTATAGCTGCAAAGATAACAAAGTTACCTAGTAATAGTGCCCCGTTAATTGTGAACACCATGTATATGAAATCTAGAATAATTATTATTGCAGTTTCCTATTTCGACTGTCATTAAATTTTCGGGGCACTTTTTCCATATCAACGTTTTTTGTTCGCTCTAGGGTGAGGGGGGGCTACGGACCTGCCTGTATGGCATGGTTGTTCAATCCCTAAGTTAACGCTGGAAGTATTTTTTAATTATTTGGTACTTCATGCACCTTATGTTCAATGAATAAATATTTGTCTTAATTATTTTGTACTACAAAGTCGCTGTTTGAACACTGCGCACTTTCTTAAAATTTGTTTAGTGTACGGAAATCCTTTTTTTACAGACCATTAAAATGTACAATTTTTTGATTAATTTAATTTTTTCGGTTTACTTACTGTCTGTATTATAGTAACCTTGATTTAGCTTGGGTTTTTCTATGCTTACTAACTCAACCGTCTACCCTTACGCGGGTCTTCAATTCGCTGGAATAGCATAGTATAAACGGTATAAATCATCTTCGTTAACATGGTCTCCTGCCATCAGGAAACTGCTTAATTCTCATAGTCCGACGGCTATATCTGTTCCACTATCTCATAGAAAGAGAAACCAAAAAATCTCTATTTAAACTTACTTTTTTCCTGGAAATAAACAATCATGTTCTCATTCTTGCCTTGATCCCTTTTGGGCATTCCTTTCCACATATTGCTTTTGTTTGGTTTTAACAAAAATGTCCCTTGAAATGCTTTTCGAATAGGTAAAAGTAAGAATTAACCCAGCCATTTATTTGAGCGGCTCCGACATTCAACCAAAACCGTGCCGCTCCTCCCAAATTAATTAATTGTCATTTTTGTTCATTTTGTAAATTAAGTATGTACCTATTTATTTGTGGAACAGGAGGCCGATATCTGCCAGCCAGTGGCGGCTCGCCAGGGTAGGCAAGGTAGGCACCGCCTACCCTGCTCTTTGCGCCATAGAAAGAAATAAATTCCTAATATTAAAAATAATGTTTATTAATAATATTTAATAAATTTATTTCTGATTTTGTTTCATGGCATTAAACAAAATCATAAATCATTAAAATAATGCGATCCAGCCTGCGGCAGACTGGTAAGTACGCTTATGGTTAGTAGGGTAGGCGCTCCTAAAATTCGCCTTGCTTATCCGTGCACCCACTACGAGTCTCCTTTCCACCGGCATGTGCGGAAAAAGTGTCGATTTTAACATCTTAG
The DNA here is from genome assembly GCA_963966045.1 of Xestobium rufovillosum. NCBI lineage: Eukaryota > Metazoa > Arthropoda > Insecta > Coleoptera > Ptinidae > Xestobium > Xestobium rufovillosum. The sequence goes on along the minus strand of OZ014492.1, from coordinate 44,598,179 downwards.
TAGGCGATGTATTCGTCCGCCTTCGGTTTGGTCGGTTTTGTTCGTGTAGTCCGGTGCGAAAAAAACCTCGTTCGCAGCCCTTGTCCCTAAAGCCAAGCCAAGCCAAACAAAAACACGTGTGATCTGAAGGCATTTACCGGTTTACTTGTGTACCTGTGTGTGTATAGTATCTACCTGTTGGGTCTACCTGTTGTGTGTACCTGCGTCCTGCGAACGAGGCTATCCAGCTAACGATAAGTACCTTTTCTAATTTCTTTGCTATGGAGGTTCGGCATGATTTAATTTGCAGTTTAATAGAAACGCCGTTTTCACGGCGAAACAATTTCGAGCGAAGGGAAATTATTACAAATGGTCGCCCATTGCCCCACATATCAATTTTATCCTCCGATAAAAAAAAACGGACAAACGTTTTCGCGTTCTTTCAAAATTTCTTATTATGAAACTCATACATGGCTTTGCGCAAGCTTTTATAAAAAGACGTTGTTTTGTTGGCCCTGTTTATTATTGTCTAACCACAAACAAAATGTATGGGTTTGTCAGGGATATTCGGATCTTAAAAATTTATCTGCTAGTGTTAAAAAACATGAATCGTCCAAAGAGCACATAAATAATTTTTTGGGGTTGAAGCGAATGGAAAAAAATGCGACTACGATTGAAGATGCTTTTAACGTGCAAGCAGGCCTGTCAATAAAAGCATACAACGAGGAAGTAAGAAAAAATAGGGCTTTATTGTCGTATTTAATTGATGTAACCGTCATTTTGTCAAAGCAAGAGCTTGCTTTCCGGGCGCATGATGAAACTATTACTTCTTTGAATAGTGGTAATTTTCGGGAAGTATTTAATCTTGCAATTAAACGTGATTTAGAAATTCAAGAGCATATGAAAAAAATACAGGGCTTTTTTTCTGGTTTATCCAAGTCTATTCAAAATGATTTAATCGACTGTATAGCGGAACATGTTAAGGATGCCATTCGAGAAGAAATTAATACTTCTTGTTTTTTTGCAATTCAGGCTGATGATACTACTGATATCGTCGAAAAGTCACAATGTGCTCTTTCAATAAGATTTGTTGATAAGTCCGGTGAAGTTAAAGAAAGGTTTTTAGGATTTCATGATGTAAGTGAGGACAAAACCGCGGATGGTTTGTATAATCTCATTATTAATATTCTTGCCCCTTTTAATTATAAAAATAAATTAGTTGCACAGTGTTACGACGGTGCAAGCGTAATGTCCGGTTCCTTGAATGGATTGCAGATGAAAATTAAATCCGATGCCCCGAACGCACTTTTCACACACTGTTGCGCCCATCGTTTGAATTTAGTTTTGCAAAATGGATCTAACAGTATTAAAGAAAGTCGAATTTTTTTTAAGACACTTACTGCTATTCCGGGATTTTTTCATAAATCTCCAAAACGAACCATAGCTCTTGATACCGTTCTGGGAAAAAGAATTCCTGCAGCTTGTGAGACTAGATGGACATCTCGTTCAAAAATTTTACATATTGTACACACTGAATCTGAGAAGCTTAAAAACGTATTTCTAAAAATAACTGAGGATCCGTCTTCAGCAGGAGATTCCATCAATAGTGCTACAGGTTATTTAAAACATTTAAATAATTTACAGTTTGCTTTTCTAACAACAGTGTATAATGAAATATTTAATATTACAGATATTCTTTTCAAAATTTTGCAAACAAAGAGTTTAGATGTGAATTACTGTCAAAAACAAATTAATAGTGTTATAACTCGTATAAAGAACTTAAGGACTGACAGCAGGTTTAATGAATTATTTAAAGTCAGTACTGAAAAATTCACAAACCCACAACAACCACAATCAAAAAGAATAAAATTGTGTAACTTCGAAACTGAGACCGTAGCTTATAGAGCTTTGTATTTTAATATAATTGATAATATCTTGGGGCAACTTGAAATACGTTTTCAAGACTTCAGTCTTTTAGAATACTTTTCTTTAGTAGATTGTTCCAAGTTTGAATCTTTTAGTGAACAATTTCCCCATAAATTGGTAACTATTTTACTACGACAGTTTAATAATATTTTTGAGAAACAAAGACTTATCAATGAATTAAGCGTAATTTACAGTGACCAACAATTTAAAAATAATTTAAAACTTGATCAGGCCTTAAAAATCTTTATCGAAAATAATTTATTGGAAATTTTTCCTGAAGCATATAAACTGTTTGTTTTGGTTTGTACTATTCCAATTACGAGTACTTCAGTTGAACGCAGCTTTTCCTGTTTAAAACGAATTAAAACCTATTTGCGTAATTCTATGTCACAAAACAGATTAACTTCGCTTGCTTTACTTTCAATCGAAAAGGAATTACTAATTAAATTGTATGATAAAGATGATTTTATAGACAAAATAATTCAGAAGTTTTCAAATTTGAAAGACAGGAGAATTAATTTAAATTTTAAAACATAAATTAGATTTAGCACGAGTTTTATAATTCGATAAAGATTAATTTTGTTGCTTTTTGGGTTTAGTAGTAGTATGTATCATCATAACCATACTAATTATGCCATTATGGCATAAGACATGCTATACGTTTATCATTACCTAATGGGTATGGCGGTATAGTAAAAAACCAAAAATTTTATACATGAAACCCTTTCTTTAAAGGTTATATAATTTTGTCTTAAATTTCTGGCTTTCAATTTAAAGCGGGTTGACCTTGAAAATTTCAAAATTTTCGCCTGCGGCGCTAGGGGGGGGGGGCACAGTCATAGTTCTAGTTGCCTACCCTACTTTCATAGTCACGAGCCGCCACTGCTGCCAGCACCCGGTTTTTGAAGTTCGGAAAGACATAAAATATCTATTATAAAGTAGTAATAAAAATGACTAGAACATTTAAATCACATTGCTTGCCGGCTGTCAACTATGTACATAATTTATTAGTTGGCGGTGTGTTTTGATCACCGAAGTGCAAAAAACCGACGACCACCTGCTAATGCGAAACTCTTGTTCGCCATCTGCAATGAATAGATTTAAAACATCTCTTCTCAAACTGCCAAAGAAGGTGCGTATCTATACTTTTGAAACTCAAAACAATTCCAGATCGCGCTTTGTCTGCCATCTAGCGGAAATGTGAGTACTTCTTTAAAAGGCGTCAAGGTTAATAGACTTCATTGGCTAACTATAATGTATATAAACAAGGATACTATGCACACATTTCCGCACCACCTGTGAGGTAGTGTACTTGGCGCATTTTTTTAACGTGGTTTCCCCGGTAGGCATACTCCGCGATATATTCTTCTTCTTCTTGCTGGATATCTGCAAATTGTTCTAAGAAAGATGCATCAGTTATCTCCTCATCGATATCATAAAAATCCTCATCTGTTGTATTTGATTCAACATTGGAGCAAGATTGGCCTTGAAATAAATTGTTGTTGGTTTGTTGGAACTGTTATAAATTGATCAAAAACGATATCAGAAGATGAAGATATTTTTGTAGTTCGACGACGTTGGTCTGCAGCTTTAATGTTTTTCTTATAACCAGTATAACCATCAAATACTATAGTTACTCTATGACCAAAATGTCTATGTACATACTGAACGTATCAAAAATAACGTTGAATGTTTCTTCTCGATCCCATACAACGCGGTGTAATAGAAATTCTCCATCGATGATGTAAGTAGCATTTTTTGTGTTGTCAATTTCAATTTCAAACAGATTTACTTAGCGGTATTTAAAGCTTAAATTTATTTGGTGTAACCATATTTCATTTGCTTCAACCAAATACTTTTCTCTGTGTGGTTAGGTTAGATTCAAAACTTGTATAGATAGTATTAATACAAGTATACCGTGTGACAAACTTCCATGTGTACATGGAGAAATAACATGGGCAATTACATTTTTGGGGATTCCTGCTCCCCATGTGTAGTTACAGTGATGGTTAAGGTAGCAATCGAAAGATTATTTTTTTCTGCGTTGGGGATATCAAAAACTCTACGACTTTCCAATTTATTAAAGCATTAAAAGCAAAAATTACATTAATAATTTTCTAACTAAAACACAGAAATTTATCAGATTATCCATGACAACTTAATTTATTCTAATCACGGACGTCTTTGATTTTTATGGATTTTCTGAACGGTCAACATTTAAAACAAAAATATTTATTCAGTTCAAGAAAAGGTTTTCATTGTGAAAATATTTTACGGCGGCAATAGTTTGCGCGTAGTCCGTGCCTTATTTTCTGTAAAATTCAATAACGGTCCTATTCCTTCGGTATAACAACAAATAATTTAGTAAGAAATTTGAAGGCGGGAAATCTTTCATCGAAAGAAGTTAATTTTTACTAATACATAAACTTGTTTTTTTATTTAGATAATTCTCATTCACATTATTATTGTCATTACTTATAGTTTGTTACGGTTTTATTTTTCAGCAAGTGTGTTATTTAAAATATTATACATTTTGTGTATAATTTCTCTCAAACCGTACTAGTTCCGACACTACTTAGATCTATTTATTGTCTCATAAGTGTTTGTTTCTCCCTTTAGACATTTTTGCCTCGTCTTCCGATCTTTCTCCGTTCTTGTGCCGGTACATTGTTTTCTCCATTCACTTAAGTTACTATTTTGCCTAGAATCATTCCCTATTGTTAGTTAGTATTTCATATAGCTTTTCTTCTCTTACCTTGGTTTGTTTATTCTTCGTTTCAGCTGTTTCCCCTTTTTCATCGTAGATATAGCTTGTCGTGTCCTGCAGCTTATTAATCTTTATAGTTGCTGGTCCAAGTTGTAGTTTGCTCTCTGCTATATTTTCTTTAGACTTTATTCATCCTGTCTTCTTATGTGCCTCTTCAATTTCTATGCTTTCTTGTTTAATTTTTGTCACCTACCTCGAACCTAGATTTACCTGCAGAATTAGCACGTTAGTTGGTCTTGGAGTTGTTCATTACTGATATTCACCATCTTCTTAGTGAGTCTTTTGTCAATTATTCCCTGATTTTTCAGATTTTATCCTATGTTTATTTAGTTAATATCGTTAATAGGATCTGTTATGACAGCGCGTTTTGCTAGGTTATGTATGTTCGGTAATGTCATCTCGGAATGGCGTTAGCTCTGTTGCTCGCATTTAGTTCGCGGTTCAGTGGCGTGCTTCTGATTTTTCCCTCCATGGCACATCTTTTTACTCTTTATCTCTTCTAGTCTTTGTTCTTCCTTCTCGTAAGTTCGGCTGAGGTCTCTCCTTATCTTTATCTTCCTTTCTTTTGCGTTCGAAAGTCTTTTAAGCCTTCTTTTCTTTAGTTAACTTCCTCATTCTCGGTGACGCCTCTGATATTTTTGGAAATTTATTCGATGGGTCTACACTTTTATAGTTTTTTTCAAAATTCCGATTAGCTTCGGCATTTTTCACTTTTCATGCTGTTCTGAACGTGAGTGGTTGTGATTTTGAGAGTTTGTGTAAAATTAGATAATTTTGCTGGCCAAGATTTTGGGATTTTCTCAAATCACTTCCTTTGGTGTCGATTTAATTGCGTTGATGTATTAGAAATCGCCGCCTTTTTCCTTTTGGGATTTAATTCACGAGGACAGTTGATTTAGTTGGAAAAAAAAGACCCACACGTGGTAAGCCAATTCTTCCGTTTATTTAAATCTTTAATCATCCTTGTTTCTTCTTGTCCTTTTTATGTTTTCTTTTCTAATTTGTCCTTATGACATTTTAGGGTTTTTTTGGGGTGCAAATTTTGCTTTTCGTGCACTTCCCGCTCGAGTTATTAGAAGAAAAAAAAAAAAACGCCGACCACCTGGTGCTGAGCTGCAGGTACCTAGACACCACCTAGAGATTTTCGATAGTAGCTGACCCTTGTCCTGCATCTCATTGATTCGTCTGTAAGGTCAGAAATATAATTTTGATTATTGCGTCGCCTGTCCGTCTGGAACACCGCGTCCAACGGCTGGTTTTTGTGTAGCGCCTGGCACAGCATTTTGTGACCACCTTGTAACTGTATTTTTTCGTGTTTGAACGTCGCCAGTCCATTCGGTTGGTCTTAATGTAGATGCCTGGCCACGGCTTGTTGTGGTCACCTGTTTGTTTTTACATATTGTCACCTGTATTATTAAATTTAGTTTGTCATTAATTCCGGTAGTTTTGTTGAAATTTTCACTTATAGTTTACATTTATTTTTGTAACGGGATTTAGCGACAGTCGATACTGCCGTTTGCGTCTACTTGCGTTTGTGTAGAGTGCGTGCGATTGACCCGTCGGTGCGCTGCGCGTACGGAGCTCCTAGCGTGTAGTGTATTTACCGCGTCATCTGCGCCTATTTTGGTTTTCTTTGTTGTGGCGCAACGCTAGTACCGGGTGCCTAAATTACCAGTAATTTTGTTGTCATTTAATACTATTGCATCCTGATTGGATTTACCACTGTTTTTTTATCTTGTATTTTGGGTAACATTGATATTTTTTTTTCTCAATATTATATGCTGGCATTACTATTTGACTATTTGTTTTATTTTTTTTGTGTTTACCTGTTGTGTACCAGCGGTTTTTAGGAGTTGTGACCGCTGTGTTTGCGTTTACATTGGAGGATCAGCCTACAACTCCTTGGCGCCCTTTTACTGTTTTTTTTTTGCCCACTCCCGTCTTCGGCTTGAGCATAGTCGCGGCCGGATCCTCCCTTTTTGTGCCGTTACGTCATTTGGTGACGTCACATTTCTGGCGCCCAACGTGGGGCCATTTATATTTAATTTTGATCAGTGTGGTACTTTGAATATTTTCTTAGGGGGGGCCTAAATTTTTTTGTGCAATTTGATATTTTTCAACAGCTTGTTCAGTTATCTTAGTGAATTTGAAGTTAAGAGTTACGGTTTACGTGCTTGTGCAGTTTGAATTTTGAGATTTTGGTGTATTTGTTTATTAGTGTGCATATTGTTATACCATGTCTCGAAAAATGAATGTGAACCGGCTAGCTCAAGATGAGCTTAGCTATGAACTGGCTATTAGAGGAGTAGCTTCTGGAACTTGTGAAGAGATGCGGCGGCAATTATCGCGTGCTATTCGTATGGAGAGATCAGGCGATAGTCTGACACTCCCCGAACATCCCTTTACTTTTCTAGAGGATAGAACTGCCATAGAGGATAAGTTGAGGGAGATATCCCAAGCACTTGAAACGTTTGACGCGCCCCGGGATAGTAATCAGTTTGTGAAGTACGAAAGCAAGTTAGCCTGTGTTGTTAATAGATTGGAACATATGAAGATTAGTTCCGAAGAGGAACGGACATGTAAATCAAAACTTCTGGCCACCATCCTGTCACTTATGTCGACGTTGGATATTAAAGCTGAGGATTATGCGAAGAAGCAACAATATGTCCCAGCAAATGTGAGTGTTCTGGAGGGAGCTGCGGGTGCTGTTTCCTCTGAGGGAGAAGAAGAGTTAGAACCACCCCTGGATGTGTCCCAGAATTCTTCAGTTATTCGTCGAACTGTTAGGTCGATTCCTGTTAGCCAGTGGAACCTGACGTTTTCCGGAGACAAGAAAGGACTATCCGTGAATGCGTTTCTGGAGCGTGTCGATGAATTGTGTTTGGCTCGGCATGTTTCGAAAGAGATGCTGTTTGATTCGGCAGTTGACTTGTTTGTCAGGAATGCTTTATACTGGTATAGGTCGGTGAAAAGACGTGTACATAATTGGAATCAGCTTGTTGTTGAACTTCGTGAAGAGTTTCAACCTACAGATTATGATGAAAAACTTTTTGAAGAGATCAAGAAGAGAACACAAGGTGCTAATGAGACAATTGGGGTTTATTTATCCATAATGGAGGCATTATTTGGCCGTATGACATTAGCCTTATCAGAGGAGGCAAAGCTGAAGATACTTCTGCGCAACATCAGTCCATTTTACCAGAGTCAGTTGGGGCTGGTGGACGTTACTTCTACTGTGCAATTACGTACACTTTGTCGAAGATTGGAAGCCAGAAGAGAGACCGTTGAATCGTTTACTCCGCCTACCCGACGCACTCAAACACTTGAGCCCGATTTAGCTTACTGTGAGCTGGCAACCGCATCTGTGGACTCCTTGAAGTTGTCCGATGGAAATGATCGAACTAGGCCAATGGTGGTATGTTTTAATTGTGATAAGCCTGGTCATCGTGCCATTGGGTGTACTGAAAAGAAGAGATTGCGATGTTATGGGTGTAAGAGGGAAGGTGTGACTAAGAGAAATTGTCCGAGATGTTCTAAGAACTCGGGAAATGCTCAAGGCTGTCCCTGAATGGTCGCTCGGGGAGAATGCCGAAGGAAGTTGCGACCCCTGAAATTTCAGCAAACTTGAACTACATCCTAAGTCACGCTGATGGAGATCATCGTCCTTACCTTCAAGTTAATATTCTTGGTAGGGCAGTACTAGCGTTATTAGATTACGGAGCATCTCACACAATTTTAGGCAGCAAGGGGCAGACAATTGTGCAAGAGTTAGGTCTCACCCTGAACACTACATGCGTGGGTGCTTGTAAGATGGCTAACAAGAAGAAGTCTAGTACTGTAGGATCTTGTAACTTACCTATAGACCTCCGTGGAAAACTTCTGATTATAGAAGCACTAGTTGTTCCTGACATACCCGATACGTTGATCCTTGGTTATGATTTTGCGAAAAGGATGGGAATTATAACTGATCCGCGACGTGATGAGTGGTACTTCGGGGAGGACTCTGATGCAGTCTTAAATTCGTCAAAATGTATCACGGACCAGGCAGGATTAAAGCCGGCAGAAGCAGCACAGTTACAGACTGTCGTAGATGCACATTTGAGTAAGACAGGTGACAGTTTGGGGTGCACGAGTATGGCAGAACATGTAATTGAAACAACAGCTGATCCAATAAAGCAAAGGTATTACCGCTTATCACCTGTTATGCAGAAACATGTGGATCATGAGTTGAATGAGATGCTGAGACTGGGCATTGTGGAGAAATCGAACAGCCCTTGGTCTTCTCCAATTTTGCTCGTGAAGAAGAAAGATTCCGGTTATCGATTCTGTGTGGACTTTCGCAAACTGAATGCTGTTACCAAGCGAGACAGCTATCCATTACCGTATGTGTCCGATACCCTCGATAAATTGCGAGATGCTCAATATCTATCTTCACTGGACATAAAATCTGCTTACTGGCAAGTGCCTGTCGCAGAAAAATCTCGGCAGTATACAGCGTTCACAGTGCCTAACCGTGGACTATTTGAGTTTAAGCGGATGCCCTTTGGTCTCCACAATGCACCAGCAACTTGGCAGCGACTAATTGACCGTGTACTTGGACATGACTTAGAGCCACATGTGTTCGTTTATCTGGATGATATTGTTATAGTGACACAAACGTTTGAGCAACATTTGCAGGTTTTGGAGGAAGTGTTTCGACGTCTTCGTGAGGCGAACTTAACTATCAGTATGGATAAATGCCAATTTTGCAGGTCACAAATGAAGTACCTTGGGTATGTGGTGGATAAGAATGGGTTGCATGTGGACCCCGATAAGGTACGTGCAATGTTGGAATTGCCTGCTCCGAAAACTGTTAGTGAGGTACGACGTATTTTGGGAACTTTCTCATGGTATCGCCGCTTCATACCTGATTATTCGACCACCATTCAACCTCTTACCGCACTTTTAAGAAAAAATAAGAAGTTTGCCTGGACGACAGAATGTGAAGATTGTTTTATTCGTATTAAAGAACTCCTAATATCGGCACCAGTTTTGAATTGCCCAGACTATTCCTTGCCATTTGTTGTGCAGTGCGATGCCTCTGGTTACGGAATTGGCTGTGTCCTTACTCAACCGCATTCAGATGGGGATTATGTAGTTTGTTACCTCAGTCGGTCGCTGACCCGTCAGGAACGCAACTACTCCGTAACTGAAAGAGAATGCCTTGCTGTATTATGGTCAATCGAAAAACTTAGGCCATACCTGGAGGGTATACAGTTCACTGTTGTAACAGATCATTATAGCTTGGTGTGGTTACAGAACCTCAAAGATCCAACTGGCCGATTAGCCAGATGGGCTGTGCGGATGCAGCAGCATGATTTTAAGATAATTCATCGGAAAGGCAAAGAACACGTGGTGCTGGATATGCTTTCGAGATCGGTTCCGACAGTTGATGTCCTGAAGATGGATGTAGTGGATCGTGATGATCATCGCGAACCCATCAAGGATGCGTGGTATTCTAAGATGCTGAAAAATGTTCAAGAAGATCCTTTGAAGTTTTCTAAATGGAGAGTCGAAGATGGAAAATTGTGGAAGCAGGTACAACCGACATATCCTACCCTGAGTCCTGATGCTGACAATTGGAGACTGGTTGTGCCAAAACGTGATCGAAGTCGGGTGATCTCACAGGCTCATGACCCCCCAACCTCAGGCCATATGGGCATTTTTAAAACATACGGGAGAGTGGCTGACAAGTACTATTGGCCAAAGATGAAGAGTGATGTTATAGGCTATGTTCGGCGTTGTCGTATTTGTCTTATGCACAAACCCGTATGTGATAAACCCTGTGATAAAATGATAACTCAACCAAAAGTACATCGGCCGTGGGAGATGATCAGCACGGACTTAATGGGACCTTTCCCGAGATCTTTAAAAGGACATACATTTCTGCTGGTGGTGACTGACTATCTATCTAAGTTTGTGTTATTGTATCCTCTTCGTAAAGCAAGTGGTGAGGCTGTAGCTCGGAGAATCGAGGACGAAGTATTCTTGTTGTTTGGTGTGCCCAGGATCGTTATCTGTGATAATGGAAAACAGTACATCTGTAAGCAGTTTAAGAAGTTGGCCGAGACATACCAGTTCCATTTGAAATATGATGCTAACTATCACCCTAGAGCAAATCCGACAGAGAGAACAAATCGGACTTTAAAAACTATGCTGGCGATGTACGTGTCAGATAATCACCGTACTTGGGACGTCCATCTGTCGCAGCTAGCATGTGCCATCCGTACAGCCGTTCACGAGACCACAAAACTAACACCTTTTTATGTAAATTTTGGCAGGAAGATGACTCTTTCTGGAGAGGATTATGTTGCAGATAAACTCACGGATTCACGAACGTGCGCAACAGATGCGAGCAACACAAGGAATGCTGAGTTTCGTAGGATGTTTCACGATGTACGAGAGAGACTAAAGGCAGCCTCTGCAAAGAGTGTTAATTCGTACAATCTGCGAAGGCGTGAAGTACAGTACCTTCCTGGTCAGTTGGTTTGGAGGAGGAACTATGTGCTGTCAGATGCTTCCAAGTATTTTACGCAGAAGCTAGCGCCCAAGTATATTGGCCCTTTCTGCATCTATAAGAGGCTATCTCCGTGGACATATCAGCTGCGTGATGAGCATGGCAAGGACAAAGGTGTCTGGCACTGTAAGGACCTCAGAGGAGATCCAACACTTTTGTGAGAAAATTTGCCTGTGGAAATTTTCTTGAAGTAAGGGGGGAATGTTACGGTTTTATTTTTCAGCAAGTGTGTTATTTAAAATATTATACATTTTGTGTATAATTTCTCTCAAACCGTACTAGTTCCGACACTACTTAGATCTATTTATTGTCTCATAAGTGTTTGTTTCTCCCTTTAGACATTTTTGCCTCGTCTTCCGATCTTTCTCCGTTCTTGTGCCGGTACATTGTTTTCTCCATTCACTTAAGTTACTATTTTGCCTAGAATCATTCCCTATTGTTAGTTAGTATTTCATATAGCTTTTCTTCTCTTACCTTGGTTTGTTTATTCTTCGTTTCAGCTGTTTCCCCTTTTTCATCGTAGATATAGCTTGTCGTGTCCTGCAGCTTATTAATCTTTATAGTTGCTGGTCCAAGTTGTAGTTTGCTCTCTGCTATATTTTCTTTAGACTTTATTCATCCTGTCTTCTTATGTGCCTCTTCAATTTCTATGCTTTCTTGTTTAATTTTTGTCACCTACCTCGAACCTAGATTTACCTGCAGAATTAGCACGTTAGTTGGTCTTGGAGTTGTTCATTACTGATATTCACCATCTTCTTAGTGAGTCTTTTGTCAATTATTCCCTGATTTTTCAGATTTTATCCTATGTTTATTTAGTTAATATCGTTAATAGGATCTGTTATGACAGCGCGTTTTGCTAGGTTATGTATGTTCGGTAATGTCATCTCGGAATGGCGTTAGCTCTGTTGCTCGCATTTAGTTCGCGGTTCAGTGGCGTGCTTCTGATTTTTCCCTCCATGGCACATCTTTTTACTCTTTATCTCTTCTAGTCTTTGTTCTTCCTTCTCGTAAGTTCGGCTGAGGTCTCTCCTTATCTTTATCTTCCTTTCTTTTGCGTTCGAAAGTCTTTTAAGCCTTCTTTTCTTTAGTTAACTTCCTCATTCTCGGTGACGCCTCTGATATTTTTGGAAATTTATTCGATGGGTCTACACTTTTATAGTTTTTTTCAAAATTCCGATTAGCTTCGGCATTTTTCACTTTTCATGCTGTTCTGAACGTGAGTGGTTGTGATTTTGAGAGTTTGTGTAAAATTAGATAATTTTGCTGGCCAAGATTTTGGGATTTTCTCAAATCACTTCCTTTGGTGTCGATTTAATTGCGTTGATGTATTAGAAATCGCCGCCTTTTTCCTTTTGGGATTTAATTCACGAGGACAGTTGATTTAGTTGGAAAAAAAAGACCCACACGTGGTAAGCCAATTCTTCCGTTTATTTAAATCTTTAATCATCCTTGTTTCTTCTTGTCCTTTTTATGTTTTCTTTTCTAATTTGTCCTTATGACATTTTAGGGTTTTTTTGGGGTGCAAATTTTGCTTTTCGTGCACTTCCCGCTCGAGTTATTAGAAGAAAAAAAAAAAAACGCCGACCACCTGGTGCTGAGCTGCAGGTACCTAGACACCACCTAGAGATTTTCGATAGTAGCTGACCCTTGTCCTGCATCTCATTGATTCGTCTGTAAGGTCAGAAATATAATTTTGATTATTGCGTCGCCTGTCCGTCTGGAACACCGCGTCCAACGGCTGGTTTTTGTGTAGCGCCTGGCACAGCATTTTGTGACCACCTTGTAACTGTATTTTTTCGTGTTTGAACGTCGCCAGTCCATTCGGTTGGTCTTAACGTAGATGCCTGGCCACGGCTTGTTGTGGTCACCTGTTTGTTTTTACATATTGTCACCTGTATTATTAAATTTAGTTTGTCATTAATTCCGGTAGTTTTGTTGAAATTTTCACTTATAGTTTACATTTATTTTTGTAACGGGATTTAGCGACAGTCGATACTGCCGTTTGCGTCTACTTGCGTTTGTGTAGAGTGCGTGCGATTGACCCGTCGGTGCGCTGCGCGTACGGAGCTCCTAGCGTGTAGTGTATTTACCGCGTCATCTGCGCCTATTTTGGTTTTCTTTGTTGTGGCGCAACGCTAGTACCGGGTGCCTAAATTACCAGTAATTTTGTTGTCATTTAATACTATTGCATCCTGATTGGATTTACCACTGTTTTTTTATCTTGTATTTTGGGTAACATTGATATTTTTTTTTCTCAATATTATATGCTGGCATTACTATTTGACTATTTGTTTTATTTTTTTTGTGTTTACCTGTTGTGTACCAGCGGTTTTTAGGAGTTGTGACCGCTGTGTTTGCGTTTACATTGGAGGATCAGCCTACAACTCCTTGGCGCCCTTTTACTGTTTTTTTTTGCCCACTCCCGTCTTCGGCTTGAGCATAGTCGCGGCCGGATCCTCCCTTTTTGTGCCGTTACGTCATTTGGTGACGTCACAAGTTGACAATTAATTGATTACTGGTGTGGATGTTTCGTTGGTGAATGCTGGTCCATAGTTTAGGGTAAATTGTAGGTGTCGTCTAACCTATTAAAAAGTTTTTGGGAAAATGTTAAAGCAGTAAAATGAAATAATAAAAATTAAATTACTTTAATTTTACTGCAATTATGAAAAATTTAACAAGCGGCAAAATTTGTTTATTTTGCTCTAATGAAATGAATTTTGTAATCTGGCAATTTAATACTTATTTATTTCATATCTAGGTAAGGACTAAAACTTATTAATATACAATGAAATTAAAGTAACATAAAAAAAGAAAAATAACTATAACAAATATTCAAATAAACCCCCATTCTGTATCAGACAGTATCCCAGCCTATTATAGAAAGAATTTCTCACATTCGCAAGTTTCCGATCGTTTATTAAGTTGCATTCCGCAAAAATAGCATTCCCTAAAAAATCAGTATTTGGGCGACGAGTTTTATAAATCTTATTTTTTAAATGACCCCACAAGAAAAAGTCACACGGTGCCAAATCGGGAGATCTAGCTGGCCAGTTTATAGCACCACCTCGACCAATCCAGCTCTCTGGAAATATTTCATTTAATAATTCCCTCACTTGTGCTCCAAAATGTGCTGGGCATCCGTCATGTTGAAACCAGACCTCCCGATTCGCATGTGCAACTTCTTCTAATGCAGGGCCAATATGGTTAAATAAAAGATCTAAATAAGCTTCTGAATTTAAATTTCCCTGTATTTCAAATGGTCCTATAATGCGATTATTAAAAATGCCTGCCCAAATATTGATTTTTTGAGGGTATTGCGTTGTAGTGGCTAGATTTATTCTGGGATTTTCCTGGGCCCAATGCCTAACGTTTTGTGAATATGGCTCTTGATTTAAAGTGAAGGTACACTCATCGGTAAAACAAATTGATGAGAGGAAGCTGCGATCCCGATTAGCCCGTTCTTGCATATCTTCACAGAAAGTTTGCCTTGATTCTTCGTCAAAAGGAAGTAACTCTTGGTGACATTGGAATTTAAAGGGATGATATTTGTTTTTTTTAATATGTTACGGACAGTTTCTCTTGAAACATTACATTCTAGGGCAATAGACCTTAAACTAGATGTTAGACTAGCAGTTATCAGGCCTATTACCATTTCCTCTACCTCAACATTTAGATTTCTTGGAACGACTAAAAACATAAATGATAAGATTAATTTTAGTTTTGTTTCACTCCACGTTATCACTTGTTAAATTTCTCATAATCCCAGTAAAATTTAAGTTAGCGAACAATAAGGAATTAGCAACGAGGTAATAATAATAAGCGAATCAGAATTATCTAAATAAAAACCAAGTAAATTTATTAATAAAAATTACCTTCTTTCAATGAAAGATTCCCAGTATCTTCAAATTTCTTAACTAAAATTTTTATTGTTGTTACCGAAGGAATAGGACTGTTATTGAATTTTACAGAAAATAAGTCACTTACTACCCGCAGACTATTGCCGCCGTAAAATGTTTTCACAATGAAAACCTTTTCTTCAACTGAATAAATATTTTTGTTCGATTGCTACCTTTACCACCACTGTAACTACACATGGGGAGCAGGAATCCCCAAAAATGTAATTGCCCATGTTATTTCCCCATGTACACATGGAAGTTTGTCACACGGTATATGCCCACATCTAATTATAGTTAATTATACTGTTCTTTTGCTTTCCTACATTTTCGAATAATTTCCCACTTGACCGCCTATATCTTTGTTTCCCTGCTTCATTTAGCCATTTTTTGTATTTTCGCCTCTCGTTTATTAGAGCCACAATATCCTTTGTTATCCAAAGTTTTCTACTTTCATTCTGTTTGTGACCCAAAATATCTCTAGCTGCAAAGTCTAGACTATTTTTTAAGCAACTTCGTTCTGCCTCTACGTCCCTAACAGTATTTTCATCCGCGCCCTTTTGTACTTCGGTCTTTTTCTCGAACTTATAGCGCGAATCCCAATCTTTTAGTTTCTGGATATCAAGGTGTCTTCTAAAGTTTTTCTTCTCAAAATCTTAAATTTAAAATCAGCCTTCATAAACACTATTTACCTTAATCTGCGCAATCCCTAACTTGATTTCCACAAGAATGTAAACTATGTGATATCTCACCAAGTCTCCCATTTTTGGCAGAGTTACTGTGATGTTCCGTTCGGTAATTTCCGTAATATCGACTGTCTGTTATAAGCAGTTAGATAACTACTTTAAATAAACGCTGTATTACCTCTTGGCCCTCCAATTTTTAAATTTCCGTCTGCAATATATTGCGTTATATAATTTTACTTGTCTGCTTGCCCCACCCCCACTTTCCTAATTCATGCATGCGCCCCTCTCGTGGGAAGCTCTTGAATCCCTATCCAGTATTCAGTCTTTCCTTCCTCTGGGCATAATCAACGCCAGATTTTTTTATTTTATTTCTATCACTGTTTGGTCTTTTCTTCTTTAATATTTAGTAGTTGTAAACAATGTTTTTTGTTTAGTTTCAGTTCTTGAAAATTCCCTTCCTTAATACCTGTTATCCGAATCAGGAAAATCATTAACTATGTTTAATCAATAAATCAGTTTAGCATCCGAGCGAGCGTACTGCGCTCTACTCGAACCATAATTGATAGCAGGGAATATCTAGTTAGCTTTCCTAATCTAGTATGCTATAACTCCAGGTTCTTGTCAGCTATAATCATGATATTATCCCTGAGAATGGCATTAATAACACAGTTTTCACGTACTCGCAGTTGGACCCTCGTAAATACAGAAACAAATGTGTATTATACCAGTCCCCAGAATCGTCATCATTAATGCACGACCTCAGAAATTGAACCCAGGGAAACTATAACAAGAACACATTAATATAAGTGCACGGAGATTAGAATTCACATCACGTTTTGCGCTACTGTCTCATACTACAGCAGGCGTTGTACGGCGCACTAAATTACTCAAAAATGATTAGGAAACATAGTTGTAACTGTTGATTAGATCAAGTGGTCATGTGCCAAAATATTTGACAGCATCATTAGGTAACGTTTGAAGCAGTGTCTCCCTCTATCCGATGACTGCCCAATTAATTAAGTAATAGAGCCATCTGGTGTCAACGAATAAGCATTTTAAGCTCTAAAACTTAATGATGAAATAGAAAATTACTATGCGTACTACCAATAAGTATAATAAATGAGATCGTTTGTGAATCTTGAAACCGGTCAATAAAATAATTTATTATACTTATTGGTAGTACGCATAGTAATTTTCTATTTCATCATGGATTTCTACCAAATAGTCAAGACAGAAAATATTAACTACATCTAAAACTTAAAATTGCACCTCCTCGTAATAATCTTCTCAGCATTTCCCCACTTTAAAACCAAATAATTCTCCGTCTGTCGCCCAAAGCAAGCAAGACATAGAAGTGTGCCACCCCTATGTTCTGAGCAAAGTTTTTTTACAGTTTCGAAACAAGCAACCCGACGAGTTAAAGAACTTGTTATGTGTTGAGATTGAGAAGAGGAGCACATTATGCTGGTGTCGTAAAGTAAGTTTATTTTCTGTAGAGACACTTCGCAAACTGTAAAGTAATGGAATTGCAAGCCGAGATAGAAAACAAACTGTATTGATTATAATCTGATTGCCAGTGCAAGAACAGAGCAGTAGCGTTCAATTTTCTTGCACACGTCGAGGGAATTTTCCTTTTCTACCACACAATAACCGTTGATAATAACAATTTCCTTGTGCAGCATTAATTAATAAACTTCTTGCATGGTTTGAAAAATTATGGTCTCCTTTTATGCGTTTGTTCATAGTATCCGTGATACGTCTAGTAAAATTTCTACCGCTTTGTGTTACACTAATATGGTTATGTACTGTTATTAGCTTCATAATGTTCTCTAACGACTTTAGACCTCATCATTGTGACATCAGTTAGGAAACTTTATCGAATTATGTAACAAAGACGTCCATATGAACCGGAAAATCGTTTTGGAATTTTGCTTCATGTCTCTCACTTTATTATTACCTACTCGTTTCTGAATTTTAGCGTACTCATAGAACTCGTTCCAGAAAATGTCAAAGTTCTAAAATGCTTTACAGACAAAAATTCAGTGCCGTGTTTCAAGGTGCAGAATTCATGGCTTCTTCTGATACCTCCCATCAGAGCGCGTGCGTGCGCTGAGAAAAATGGGTAGTTCCCAACAAATAAATATAACTGTAGAATAACAGTGACTTGTTAAAAACTAAAAATTACTTCTTCTAGATAAACCTTATTTACCGCAACTTTTTTGGTATATCTCCCATTATGAAATGCTTGATTTGGTATCTTTATTTGTGGAAAATACATATTATTTCTCACGATTATTCGCAATTTAATTCAAGCTAATTCTATGATTTCGCCTAAATAAATATTGCCTTTGAAACAAAAGCCATGATGTATTTGTAACAAATAAACACTTATGTTTGGCTGTGGCTAATGTCATTTTAGACTTTTAGAGGAAGAGCTGAACATTCTGAGAAAGGTATATTTATATAATCTACTTAACCAGCCGCCCCAGCGCATCAAGTAGTGAGCGCTACCCGACGCTAGATGGCGCGGGCCAAGCTCTCGCTGATATCTGTTAAGCTACTCCATACAAAAGGACCCTGGATTTCAGCCAAAACCAAGAAGAAATAAAATATACGTGCGGGCAATATATTTATAAAACAAATTGGCGTTGAAACGAAAAGATTCAGCATAATGTCAAGTGTTCGATATCTAAAAATGTCTTAAATTTTCAAACTATACTTGGGCCGCCCAACAGACGGAGTGATCACCCTGCAAGAACGTGCTCTAGCGGGGCCAATATTAATTTATGACGACCGAATTGGAGTGATGCGACTTCGTTGGGTCTAAAGAAAGCGCATCACTGCGATTTTATCGTCCTAAATTAATAGTGGTCCCGTCTAGAGCTCGTGATTGCAGGGTGATCACTCCGTCTGTTCGGCGGCCCAAGTATATAGTAAAAGCTATTTTATCATATTTTTATAATTTGTGTATTGGCATCAAAGCATACACAAGTTTATCACCACTACACAATAATTGCAAATGTTGAACCGGGTGTTACCAACAATTTTCGCCCCCATCCACCCAAACCTAACACTAATTTGTTTATATCTCCGGGTAGAAAAAAGCTATCAATGCGCGGTTTTCACTTTCACTATTCCTTTCATCATTCTATCCTCTTTTTAACTATCATTGCATTTGAAATTTTCAAGAAATTTTGAAGAGTTTGGTGGCCTTTCAAACAGCGCACCCTAGCGATCACTACAGAACTAAAAGAACCTAGCTCATAAAAGCATATAATTAACCGAAGAGATCTCTTTTCAAGGAGACCAAGTTTGCCAAATTATGTTGAACCAAACCGAAGTTACAAGCATATTCACAATCAATCGTTCCCCTTCCCCCTCCGCTGCTATTTGATGAGCTAGAGCAAGAAGTGGTAAACCAAAATTATACAAAATATATTCAAGATTGCAATATTCGTATTTTTGATCTACTTTATCTGGGTATATTTTAGAGAAAACCATGCTTTTTTGTCGACGCCCTCTAGCAGCAAACTTAGAAACTTGAAAATAATTTCCAGCGATTTCTCTTGGCCACTTTTATTATTATTTTTTCTTTTCATAGCTGTACCATGAACGGTTCCTTAGATATGGCCTGCATCCTTTCTTATTTGGACACCTGGTACAAACATACATGACATGTTTTTCACATAGAGCTTCTCTAGTTCATTACTATGCTTTTCTTCTTCTTCTTCGTGGTCGTCTTCGTCGTCTTTCCCTTCTTCTTCTCTTTTGTTTCGTAGTGCTTTGCATCCTCTATTTCTATTGCTGCTTCCTGGTACTTCCTTTGTCCCGCTGCTCTTTTTCTCAGATCAGTGAAAAATCAGGACCATGAAGAACTTGCTTTAAGTTCCAGATATGATATCACTTTGTGAAATCGTCGACAATCTACATTTTTGATGAAAAAAATCATCGCAAAGTGATTGTCCATTTGGCAGCAAAAAAAAACAGAAACACCAAACCAATGAACAGACTGCACCAAAGCAATTAGGAGAGATTATTATTATTATTATTATTAATTTTTACTCAGGAAGTTCTTTATTTCTCTTCAAAACCTCGTAGACTATTTTCTGTAGGGTATATTTTCCCGTCACTTACCAATATTATCCCGCCATTAAGAGCGAAGAACGTTAACATCAGCGCGTATTCCTAAAAGGTCTATCGTTCGCAACGTGTATTGTAAAATTGATAGAAAGTGATTAGGCATCGAGTGAAAGGATAACGTAATTTGTCACGCCCTAAGTGCTCTTAAAGCTTAAAAACGCTGAATTGCGTGTTATCCACGTAAAAGTGAAAATAGCATCTCCTCGCGAGGCGAGGGACTTTTATAGCCTCGGGAATGATTATTGTACGCTTTTTAAGCTGTATTTACTCATAATAACAGCAAATGTAAATGGTGGAATAACGATCACTTTTGTCGTAATCTTTGTGAACAAACACTCTTGGTCAAACAAGCGACTAACACACAGTTATTCATTTTATTTTTCTATTCCTTTAGGTTTGCACCCGTAGTTGTTTTCGACAGAAATTATGGTGCCATGAAATTGTATGACACAGAAAAATCGCAGCACTCAAAGTAGTGGGGGATAATCAGAACACGCCATTCGTATCTACTCGTATATCATGCTAATTACTAATCTATCATTATTTCCCTCTTGTGGCAGGTACAATTTCATATGCAATTGATAACGTGAGATAGAAATGTGACACAAAAAGATACGAGCGTTTCTAAAAGAATTCAATTCGGGTGGAATTGCTGCAACAGAAGCGGTGGGAACTCAAAGCGTATACTTTTGCCTAACGATGCAGAAAAGCAGGTGGCGGAAGTGGTAGAGTGAGGGGGAGCTTTGGAAGAAATTGTCTTTAAAAGGTATATTTAGATTCAACGTCAAAAGGCCGTATCGCGGGAAACACTTGAGTTGTGCAAGTGAAACTCGACCCGCAACCTGTTTTCGTCCTTTTTCAGGTGGGGAACATCCCTTGCCTCAGATGTCGGTCTGACTATGAGGCTGGATATAAAGGCATATTTATTAGTTTGCTCTGTGGGTTGGTATACGACTGATGTCACCCCGTGCACTTGGAAAGTGGGCAGGATCGAACGAATGAGGCCTGATGCCGGTAAAAATTCATCTTTACGTTTACGGCTTATGAAACGTCACTGCCAATTGTTTTAACCTGATCGCAGAAAAGGAAGATGTGAGATACTTGAATTGCAAACAAGATATATATATATACATATGTATAAACGAACTTCCATCAATTTCAGCATTCAAGAAATTTATTTAAAATTTTGTTTTGAGCAGTTTTTTAAAATAATATAATTGTTCAATTTGTGCCAGTCTATTTTGAATATTATTCCAATTTTATGAGTTTCTGGCATGTAGAAAAGATAATAAAAACTTAACAATTACCTTTTATAGTTTTTTTACTGTTTCGCACTTTTGGGATAAAAAGTGCACTTTTTATATCTAATTTTAGGGACAAAAGTGTCACTTTTTATCCCTGAAATTCAAAACAGGGATAAAAAGTAAAACGAGGAATAAGAGGTAAAACGAGGGATAAAAAGTAAAAGTAGGGATAAAAATTAAATAAAAACTTGTGTTTGTCAGCTCCGACGCACGACTGGAGTTTAGTCCTTACGAACGATCATTTTAACTTCAATCACTTGATAATAGGGTACACGAGAATGTCAGTTTTATACCCAAATGTGTATTTCTCAGATGGTTTATGTTCGAAAATGTCCAACTACATCAAAATATAAATTGTTTATAGATTCAGTAATTAAGTGACAATCTGCTAAACGTCTATCCCACTGGCAATGAAATAAATACTTTTCCTGGTGTTCGAACAGGCGTTGATTCACATTTCGGCACTAATAAGCAATATTTGGAGTATTTAATATTAGGTTTTTCCATATTAAATAAAAAGATTCAACAATTTTAGGAATGAACAAAAACTGCAAATGCTGGCTTTACAACGCCAACTGTCATATCTACTCTATGCCACTCTATTTTCACTATTTCCATGCTCTATGCAGTCAGACATAAACAGCCGTATCCATAGATACATACATAATTTCAATGTTCGTAACGCGTTACTTTTAGTTAGCGCAAAATGTAACGCTTGACTTTACTATGTACTCATAAAATTTCCGTACCGCGGGCTATAACTGAAAATCGATTCTTAAGGAGTAAACTCCAAAAATTTAACTCCCTTTTGAGCCTCTTCGCTTCAAGAGCGGAGACACATGAGTTAGCTACTGACCTACTTGGTTTAGTATAACAAATCTAGCTTATAGTTATTTGTTTGGTAACCTGTTTTTGGCAAATGGCAGCTGCAGAAGCAACTTGTTATTTGTCTCTGACAGCTTTGAGGTTTGAGGACGTTGATGTCCTCTAGGTCAAGGTCGAGTGGTGGGGGTGTATCCAGAACTATCCACTTTACTCTACTACGCCCAATATTCTATTGAATGCTTCTATTACCTCGAAGAACACCGGACATGAAGTAATGAAAATTATATCCCCAACCGGTGTAAAATACGTTCTCAAGCGTAAACTTAATAAGTGCCCACGCAGAAATTCGTTTCGCACCCTGAAAATACAACATATCCACCGCAAATATTCCAGTGTATTAAATTTCAGCGATGAGATGATATAAAACGGTACAGCGCGCGGAGTCTGTTTTCTCAGAGTGGTGGATTCGACCATGTGTATAATACAAAATTGACCGCGTCGGCCGTAAATTGTGGGAATATATCCAGCCTACACTGAAGCCAGAAGCGTCTGGGTGTAAATAGAAAATTTCAAAGTACCCGGGATATTATTGAATGCGCACCTGAACACAATAAAAACGGGGATCCTGCTCACGGATACAAAAGGAGGCCGGGAGAAACTGAAAAAACATCAAAGTTTCAGCGACAGGGATAAGCGGGGACTAGACATGAAATTGGGAATAAAACCGAGGATCGACGGATTTCAACTCGAAATAATCTTTAAGGGGAAAGTAGGGAATTTTGGAGAAATGATAAACAAAATTGTCTTCTCTTTCCATAGGTATAAAGGGTGTCAACTGGAACTGCTTTATTAAACAATTTATTAGAAAATGTTAACCTGCTTCACATCATGAAATTAACTTTCGGATGTACACGTTCCCATCTTCCATCTTGCCGTATAAGTATTTAAGGGTGGGATTTATCAGCTGTTAAATAGTGATTCTGGACAAACGTCTATAAAATGCTGCCACCTATCGCCCAAAAGTGTGATTAGGATGATGTAAAATATAGTCACAATCTATTATTATTGATTTCTATCACAGCTGTAGCTTGTAATTTTCAAGGTTTTTTGCTTTGGCTGCAGAACAATGGAAATAAAAGTACAGATTAAAGATACAAGAGAGATAGGAACAAAAGTGTGCAAAGCAGAGTTAGACAACGCATACGAAAAAGAATTGTTAATGGAAAACAAAGCTAACCTAAAACAACTACGGGAGAAAATTTATATAAATAGTGGAATGACTAAAGGAGGAAAGGAAATCCAAGGAAAGATAAAATAGACTGCAGAAGATGAGAGGAAAAAATGAAAAAATAGGGCACCAAAAAATCGCAGCCGATGGAATGCAAATGGAGCAGGAATTCATGGAGAATAAAACGATAACAAATATTTCTAAAAACTGACCGAACCAGAAACGGATGGAATGGATGAAGACCCAAGCTAAGAAAAAGGGTATGAGAGAAGAAACTCATCTAAAAATAACCACAAAAACAGAAAATAAGAACACTGAAGGAAGGGATAAACGGAATAAACAGAAATTAGATACTTGGAATGCAATAACACTAACTGGAAATATCAGATGAAGCAGAGAAAATAAAACTGCTATGAAGGTCTAACAAAAACGAATAAATGGGCAATAGCTATTGGATGAACTGGTATTGAGTGGAAAAGAATAAGATAAGATCAAACATGACAAAAATGGAAAACTAATGAACAAAAGATTGTTATCAGCAAAAATGTTGAAGAGGACAACGATTAGTATATCGTTTTCCAACGATCTACAAGAAATAGTAGGTATATCAAACTGAAAACAAGTTAATAATAATGGGAACCTCAATTGACGAGTTGGAAATAAAAAATGTAGGGATAGAATGGTGCCTGAGGAAAAACAGAGATGAAACTAAAAACAATAAAGAGGAAAGATTGATAGAATTTTGTTTAGAAAAAAATATGGAGAAACAAGAAGCAAAAAGCAGAGTAATAAAAGAAAAAATTAAATGCTACAGACTGAGGATAAGGAAGAATCAGGAAAGATACCCAAATGTGCGAAGACTTGATTCAGAGAAAACAAACAAACAACACAAAACAGAAATGGAGGAAATATGTAGAGATTTTAAAGATATGATATTAACCGAAGTGGAAAAACAAGTGAACTACAAAAATAGTTAATAGAAACAGAAAAGGACGAACTGGTGAATAGAAGGGGTGAAACTGGCTATCAAAGAAAAGAAGATAAAATGGTAAAAATAATTGGATACAAAAAAATATTCAGTCTTCGGAGAATATGAGAATCGAAGAAGTAATATCAAAAATGTATTAAAAGAATAAAATCAAAAATCGTGGATAGAGTTCGGCGAAAAGAAGAAAGGTTGTTCAAGGCAACAAAAAATAGTTTTTTGGGCAAAAAAGAAATACTTACCAGAGGAAGTGAGAGCCCAAGTTCTTTAAGGGTTGCTACTCCAATTATCACATATGGATCAGAATCGTGGACACTGACAAGAAGGCAGCCGGAAAGAATAACAGCGATGGAAATGAGGTTCCTACGAAAGATCGAAAACAAAACGAGGAAAGACAGAATTATATACACACCCATTAGAGAACAATAAATTAAAAGTAAAGCCTATAAAAGAAAAGATAGAAGGATAGTTGCGTTGGTACCGACATGGTACCAGGTAAAAAGAACTCAAGGAGAAGGTCCAGAAAGGCATGGATAGAGAAGGTAAGAGAAGCATCCTTGGTTTACCGTGATCCTCTGTTGCAGTCGGATACAGCTATAACACGCAAAGGGCTAAAATATATCTTGCCATGTTAATCGTCTCTTTGACTACGACAGATAGTCAGGATATACGTTTCTTTCAAATGTATCTGCGAATTTTAAGTGTTATAGAAATAAATATAACGTGTAGCATACGTTTATTAGTCAAGGTCGAGTATCGACTAAGTCTGTGAATAATGACTCGCTCTTTCCTCGTTAATTATACAGAAAGCACGACACCATACAGAGAGTGGAAACTCGAGTAGACTAACCCACATATCTTAAGTGGTCGTCTGGAATACCAACATTTTTTTTCGTGCGGCTGGTTCACAATAACCCTTAATCTATTCACCTTAATGCGGTTTTGATGCAAGTTTAATTTTCATTTCCTTAAGTGACGTGTGCATCATCTCATCATCTGGTGACCGAAATTAGGTCTAAATCGGTTTTGATGGGCGCATGTGGAACAATAATTCCTCGGCTTTCAGCGTCCAAACTTAATCAAACCGTTAATACCTCAGCCTGATTAAATCAGTTGGATGCGACATTCGATCTGCCCCCTCAGACACGAACGTCCCGGGGGCTGTCCGTGACAGTTTGGTTGTCCAGGGACATTATTAATACCCACCCTTACGGTCCAGTATAATATCGTGTGGTATGTGCTCACGCGAAATTAATAAATGACTTGCTTTCAATTTTTCTTTTGTTGTCAAAATGTAAACAATGACATGTTGAGAACTATAAAGCGAGTATACTAAGGAAAATATATCGGATGTAGGCAAATTTTCAAGTGCAAGGACTCAAGAAAGTAGATAACCTATACCGGTTTGGTACCAAAACACCATATATTTTCTTATGGAAGTTTAACTTAACATCTAAGGAAGAGTTTTGTAAACATTTAGTAGTCTCTGCGAATTAAGGCAGTTTTGAAACAAAAATTGTCAATAGAAATTAATGGTTTAATAATTCTTATGCATAACAGCTTTTTAAGTGGCTGAAATTTGACAACTTTGAAAATTGAGTCATTAAATTGCAACGATTACTTTGTGTTCACTACTCGGACGTCACTTATACAACGAGGTTCTGGGTCTGGTCTGGTCGGTGGAAGATTTATTCGTTGTTCACCCTTAAGCTCTTAGTCGCAGAAGGGCGAGTTCAATTACATACTATTGCTAAACGTCGGTGAAATAATAAGCAAAATAAACAAAATATAAACGGACTCTATTACTTTAACTATATATACATTTTAAAACGGTAAAAGGAAAACTGACTATAGATACAAAATATTTACATGAAAATAAAATGCGTGTTTCGCGGAGTATCCCTGATAGTACATTAGGCCCGTCGTATGATCAAAACTGAACGTTTACGGTGTTTCGGAGTATCCGTAGTAACAATAAAATATGTCGACTCCTAGACGGGCTTCGGTGAGAGATTTTCGTTGCAGCAACTAGATTGCGATCTCGTTGGGGAACGTCAGTGCCGCTAGGATATTCGTGACAAGTAAATAGTTCGTTCACCCTCCGTATGTCACCAGCGACCCTCAGTTACCCGGGTGCAATCGATTCCTGTCATCTCATTCATAGACGCTGTTGCACAATTACTACTCACTGGGCACGGACAAGATAGTCCAGGTCAGCTTGTGACTGGGGGTGTTTAATTGGTGATATCTTTTACGATAATAGCAAGTGAACACCAGGCATTTATTCAGTGTTATCTTACTCAAATATTTACAGGACGGTTACTATCAGCCAAGTCGGAACGGCCTATCAGGTACTATTTCGGATGCGGCGGCCAGCGTCATCCCGGATGCTGGGAGTATTTGTTCTAGCTGAGGGCCGGACGGCCAAATACTGAATTTTCATCTGCGGAGCACCCACTTTTATAAGCGGTGAGTGGGGGGCTTCGGCGGCGGTTGACTTCTAGATGTCCAGAGGTAGGAGTAGGGTCGGATGCAAAATGCATGACGTCAGATGGGTGACGGCCGCAACTACCATCCCTCTCGCTTGACGGCGATCTTGTATGGCGCGCGCTTGTTTCTCCCACCTGTGTTTACGAACACAGGTGACGCACATCTCTTCGAGATCCGGGCGTGACGTAAAAACGTCCAAAGTAAACACGAATCATCTTGATTCTTTCCCGTGTTTACTTTTGCAACG
This sequence comes from Xestobium rufovillosum, assembly GCA_963966045.1. Lineage (NCBI taxonomy): Eukaryota > Metazoa > Arthropoda > Insecta > Coleoptera > Ptinidae > Xestobium > Xestobium rufovillosum. The sequence continues at coordinate 44,571,153 of OZ014492.1, read as the reverse complement.
TTACAAAATTTTGAATGACCTGTACATATAACAATTATTATAAAAACCCAACACAGAGACGAATACCAAAATTGTAAATCCAATCCAATACCGGTAAACATCTCTCTTACAACTGTACCTCCGCATTTTCCAATAATTGTCAGAGAATTCCTAATGACGTCTGATCCCATATATTATTTACCAAAGCAAGAATTTGTTCAGCAGGATTTTCCTAAAGTTTATAACCTAATTCTTGTCGTACGCCTAGAACATTAGGGACCACAAATTTGGATGAGAATTCGGAAGGATTTTAAGATATTACACGTGCGACTGACGTAACCAGTGGGGTGAGTTTCTGAAATCGCAGACTCAGGAACTTTACTTCGGAAAGGTATACGCATTTCACGATAAAACTGACAAGGGAAACTGTGAGGAATTTTAGATCGTGTTTACAAGAATGTTTCGTACTTGGCAAAATCTTCTATTATCTGCCACAGCCAGTTACTTTTGATTAAATGGCGAAAATAATATGCCAGAAATGACATCAGACTTCTTCTATTTATCTACGTGTATTTCACAATATGAATACAAATTTTACGTGTGTAGTGTGACTACTGCAATAATAGATCTAAAGTGAGGTTGTTGTTGGTTAATTGATATTCATAATTGTTATTTCCATCTTCCTTCGCTACCTATACATATATGATCTTTCTCACGTTTGATGCGTCGGGGTGCAAGTAGCTCAATTGGTTAGAGCAGTCGCCCGGAAAGCGAAAGATCTGGGTTCGAATTCCGGTCGGCGCGGCGCCCGTTTCACATTTTTCGTGGGGGAGGCCTTGTATAGTTTTCCTTGACTACCATTCTCGATTATTCTCATTACTTTATATTCAACACTGCAGTCGTTTTAATATTTGTCTATTATTTCCACATGCCTCACCCCAGGTACTTATTCCCAGATACGGAAAAGTAGTTGGATAGAGGCTGCCGGCGCTAGAGATTGAACCTGCGCGTTTTATATTTGTAGTCTAGACCATCATGCCCCACTTCCTTTTAATACCTACCCTATACTCTACCCAATACTCTCGCTATATCTTTGATTGTATTTATTTCCTTGCGGTATCTTTCAACGTATAACGGATAACAGTCTATTAACTAAAAAACCAAAACTAGCCTCTTTGTGCTGACTGCAGTGGTTCGAATATGCAGTTATGTACCGAGCTGTACTGGTTTCTTCCCTTTAGATGTCAAATTCTAACTTACTGTCTTTTCTAATTACCATAATGTTCAAAAGTGGAAGCTGTCTTCTCTTTCTATTTCATAGGTAAATTTGATTGAATTGAATCTACTATTTAAGTCGCTCAAAAAATCTTCAATGTTACATTTACTAGTCTCAAAAATGGCAAATATATCGTCTACATATCGCACCCACACCTTTGGAAAATATGGGAGGTAATCTTTCAGTTGGGTTTCAAATTTGCCCATGAAACTTTCTGCAATGAAAGGAGAGAGGCAATTTCCCATGGCTGTACCTTCACTTTGTTGAAAAAATGATCCACTGACTTTGAAATAATTATTCTGCTTCATACACAGATTGGTTTAATTAATATATTCTTTGGCAGTTTGTTCATACAAGTACTCCAAAGCCTTTGGTACAGGTACACTGGGAAAAAGTGAGCTGACGTCGAATGAAATTAATAGTTCGTTATCATGCAGTGTGATGTGTTATGTGTTGAATTTTGTTTATAAACTCGAAGAGTTATTTACTGAAAAGCTTGACTGCTTGATTTCATTGACTAACTATTTGGACAGTTTGTAAGTAGGAGGATCTATAGCTGAAACTATCAGCCTTACGGCTTTCCCTACTTTATGGATCTTCGGTAAACAATACATGCGTGGTACTTTTGGGATAGACACATGTAGCTTACGTTTGATATCCTCGGTAATGAGATTATTACATAGTTTAAATGTTTTCTGAGTATCTGAAATCATTTTAGGCAACGGATCTTTGTTAATTTTCACGTATGGACCGTTTTCTATTAAATTATTTACTCTTTCGTAATACATAGTCGCATTTGTCCAATATAACAACCTTGTTACCCTTATCTGCCTTAAGATACAAACAACAATCTCTCTCTCCCAGTCCTTTGATAGTTTTAGAGTGGTTTTTGTGGCGGGGAAGAAAACCATGATATTTAATAATATTTTCAGATAATTTTTGTGCAACCGTTCCCCTAATCATACTTTTTTGGATTCAGTTAACTTAGTAAGAATTCATAGTCAATTTACGTCAAATTTCTTGATCCAACTACTGTGTGTAAAGTTTATTGAACCAAAAGTACCTATTATTCATACTTCCATTTTGAATTTCCCTGAGCCGACTGATATATCTGTCGAAAATTAGGTCACTTTATCACTTACGAAACATGAAACTTCAAAAAAAGTTCCTCGAGACTCCTCCATCTCTTTTGAATATAAAGTGACTGATTTCCAACAAGCTTATCCGAATTTCCGACGAAATATTCTTTTGTAATATTCGCATATAATTATGGGATTATTATACAATACAGCGGACGTCTTCATTCTGACTACCACGTCCTAAATTTAAATGCGAAACTTTGCGCAAAAGTAATTCAGTCTTGAACAACGCGATGCTGGAATTTAGACCGAAGTTGCACTAGAAGATGCAGCCAGCCATTTTAACAACGCATATAAATCAGGCAGACTGTTGTAAAATGAGAGAGAGAGGGAGATGTGTTGGACAGTACGAACATTAAAAATAGTATCGTACACTTCTTATTCTTCGTTTATTTCCACAGTGTTTGGCGTCATTGGAAAGGCAAGTTTCTCCTATACAATCAATTTAAACAGTAACAACACTCTAGAGATAGTAAATTCAAGCACTGTCGAGTAGGAAATCAGTTTGTGTCGTACTAAGTCAAATACCGCTAAGACTCTCTTAATATTGTATTGTAAAGCTTCTTGACGGTAACAGATAATAGCGAATTAATTTCATGAGCAATTGAATTCATCATAAGTCATCTGGGAGTGGAAAATCATTGCATCACTAAGTATTTCCAAAATGCAGGGCCGAGTAAAATTCCATGTTCGAGATGAATACCTAAGAGGCTATTCAAAGAAACAAAAGTTCCTCAATAAATTAAACCCGATTTAGTTTTCGTATTCAACGTTTCGTCCGGATGAAAGATTCATTTAAATACCCTACTTTCCAGATGTGCCGATTCTCCTGCTCTTTAAACGGCTCATTTATTCACGTGAGTGTTTGCCCCCAAATCTGATGTATTCCGTTTGCCGAAGAAAGATTCTGGAGAAGGGGTGGGCGAGAAGGGACGTGCCAGATGCCGGTAATTACGGTCGCTGAAATAACGCTTTTCAAGTTAACGGTATGATTCTCCTACAAGAGTTAAGCAGCACAAAAGACTGGCCCAAATTTGCTTTAATGAACTTCGTTGAATACTTTTCTAATAATTAAAAAAAGTTTCAGCCAAGTAATACACAATAAAATCCTACTGACTGCGCCAGATTCACCGCCCGATTAAAAATTTGTGCGCAGTCCAAGTGATTATAAAGTAATAAAAATTACAAGACATAATCAGCATTAAGATTAAAACGATCTTGTTGGAGTTCTTTCGGAAATTCAATTTTCTCATTTTTCGCGAGTTATGCAAATATTTTAAACCGCAAGTGCTGCAGTAAATCGATTCTGACGACGTTCAAATTTGACTCTTATATTTTTATTTCCTCTAAACTACTTCCCCTAGAGCAAAGTGTGGGGTTGAATTAAAACTTTTCAAATTACCCTTTCCGTTATTGGTAAGTGTCATGAAAACAATTCGTAAAAATAAAGTTTTATATTTGTGGGTAATTGAGATCGTAATTGAGCTGGTTGTATATTATTAGAACAACTTTTCATCAAGACATTTCAGAAAACATTAAGGAAGAAGCTAGTTTCGATAAGAAAAGGTGGTGACAATATTGTTATTGAAAATATATCGGAAATGATCTAAAAATTCAATTTTCTTCTAGCTCACGCGACTTGCTGGTTTTCAATTGGTCAATTTGTTTGTGTCAGTTATCGTTTCATATAAGAACCGCAGAATGACGGGCATCAAATTATTGAACTACAAACGATCAAGAAAGTTCGGAACCCTCGATACGTTAGTCCCAACTCACACTTGATCCATAACAAGTATTAGGTTCTTAATGCAAAAAGCATGATACCTACCTGTATACGCGAATTAACCAAAATTGTGCTTTGGATTGGTAATTACTGAGCTTAGCTGATGTGATAAAATTCCAGACGACAATATATCTTCATTAGGAAGCTGTTTATATGAATTATGAGGGACGTTTTTAGGAAATGACGTTTCGCGGAGTCGACAAACAATATTGTGTAATGGAATAGCATATACAACAAAAATTAATTAATCATTATGTGGGAAATTATGAAGCAATTACTTTAGGCATTTTCTTGCACTTCTTTTATGATTAAAAATTGTCCTTACCTAATACGATGGAAACGAAATTTTCAAACGAATTCGCTATAAAAAGTCAGAAAAGACAGAGTTCTGCAGCAATTTGCTGATAGATCATTCGTTTTGTGGAAACAATAAACGAAAATATCGGAAATTCCATATCAGAAGAAGCAAATAAATAACGGAGTTTCCTCTTTCTATCTGAAGGAAATCAAATATTATTACATAAAACGGAACTATTCGATTTGGGAGAATGTAGTTTCAAACATATCTGGCGTCGGAAACTATTTTCAGCAGGTATAGAATATTTTAGACTTTCACCGGCTAATTTATCGTATTGCGTTCAGACGACTCATTTTCATTTACCAAAAATTTTCAACACAATATCTCGAATACTTATACTATTTCCAAAACCAAAATGCAATTTCATCTGTTTTTCATATTTCTGGGGAGGAATGGAGTAGATAAGCAATGAAAGTTCTACGCCAAAATCCCATGTATTTTCTTAGGGAGCTTCATTTTACAATTCAAGGTAATTCGAGTGACTCCATACTCCATGGTAATGAACAATTGACTAATTCCTACAATCATGTCGGTAAAGTAGACTCCTACAAAATCAATACACATAAATTAATGACGGGGGTTGTTAATTCTGAATGTCCGCTTTATGGCTCTGAACAGTCACAAATTCTCGACTGTATATTGTTTTGAATCAGAAATTATGACGGTTCCACGCATATAAATTTAATTGCCGAAAGTGGCATAAATATCCCGAAAATTCATGTAACCACCAATGGCGTGAACCCATTTTATGAATACAATAACAAATAAATTACATTTATAACCGTATTTTTGCCGAGTAAACGCTGAAATATATATACATACATATATATACAATTCAGCCCCGTCGGTCTGAATTATAATAGGTCGAGTTGGGTTGGCACTGAAGTGGGCCTGGACGTGTTTAAAATGTTGTGCGGTAGCACACGTATTGCCCCATAACATATTTCATATTCAGGGACAAAAACACTCCCTCTCTCCATCAATACTGCGTTAATTATAAGCAGGTGGTTTGCTTGTTCTGGCCCTCTTCCGTATGGACTTGTTGTCGCTATCAATTCTACCCTTTGCTCTTGAAATATACTCTGAATATAATTACTTTTAAATACACCACTGTTGGGAACTGCAGCTTCAATTTGACGAGTACTTTTTATTTCGCCTGATAAAATTCTGTTTTGAACGAAATTTTGTTGCCAGGCAATTTGACGAATAAAACTGACAGCCAGTAAGAGCACTCTGTACATTATTTCCCGTGTTTGACTATGTAAACCACCTTTCCGTTCGCAATCCGCCACCTTACCTTTTCAATAGCTCACCGGTAACTGAAAATTTTACCTGCGCACTGGTACTGCAAGACATTTTATTGCATCCATGCAATGCGCAACCCCACCCATCACCAACTTAAATCTGTTTACTGTACAAGTGAGTAACAGAATGTGACAAGTTCTCTTAGGCCCTTTTTAATCTAACACAAAGATCACTCAATACCTTACTGAATTTTAATTTTAACTGCACAGTGTTATTAATTCCCCTTTTATGGGACAAAAGGTGCATTTTCCGGGCGTAATTCATGCACTTTATGGTCCCTAATTAAATTATTAAATGGGTCGAAAGCAATTAACTGGAAAAGTCTGTCCTATATTCCGGCTGCGTGAAAGATTTTAATTCAAAGTGAGACTCTTGCTCCACTCGACCTGCATGTACGTCGAAAAGGCGGAATCTTATATCATTAATTCATGTGAAACCTAATTACGTAATCAACAGAGCTGGCAATTTCCACAGGAAGATGAAAGAAATGTGTCATAAAATAATCTAGGCTTATTCAGGCTTAAGCAAATTAGCGTTCCGGCAAATGAAGGGTGAGAGACTTAGTGCGCTTCATTTCAAGTATTATAAAATATTGCTTAGTTAAATAAATTTAAGTTCGTTGATATAAGTTTTTTAATGGGTTTTTCCATCCTAACAGGCTTGTACCTTGACGTAATTCAAGTATATAATACTGAAATGGGTGGGATGGCTTGTGCGAGCCGAACCATAGGTTTAACCATATTGACAGCGACTGTGGGGGTCGGTATGGCACTGTGATGCCCACTCTGAGATGTGGAAGGCGACGGGAAAGATATTAATAAAACTAGGAAGAAGTAAGTCCAAATCAGACTGTTGCTCTCAAATAGTAGGGAAACGTGTAGATTAGCTCAGGATAGGAAAGTGTCCGACCAGTCTTCGGACTGAGAACTTTGTGATAATGATGATGATGCGGTTTTTCGTGACCATACGCAGTTTTTAGTGCAATTCAACCATTAAACCATTACCGTTTAACAAAACTAGAAAGAGGTGCTCCCCCTTCTCCTATGAACTCTCATAAGAGTCTATACTAAATACAACTACAAGCCTTGCTCCGCATTATTTCTGGTGCAAGAATTATTGTAGAAGAATTTTTAAAAGACCCTTGGTTCATTCCTGATGAGGAGTTTGGTACATGTTTACATAAATTTTCATAATATTTTCTGTAGTAATACAATAAGCGGTCTGGAATTGCCGGAAATTTTACGAAAGCTGTTGCGTTGCTTGGTAGCCACGAGTGTAAATTTGACAGTTAAAAGATCACGAGCGCTTGCGCGATCTACTCTCAAATTTACACGAGTGGCTAGTAAAAACAACAGCTTGAGTAAAATTACCTAATAATTCCAGACCACGAATTGTATTTGACAAGATTATTTTTTGAATCGAAGCAAGGTAGTTCAAAACGAAATTTTATTTCAATTAATTCACATACAAAGAAATGTGTTGGGAACATTTGACGTTTGGCAGGTACTAAAGTAACTAGATTATACATTATAAATGCACCTACAAATTCGAAACTATGGCAACATGTCAGCAAGCAAAATTATCGAAAAAAATACCGGGGGTAAATGAGATCATTTTTTTATCGATAAATACATGTTTAATTGTATGAAAGTTTTATTGTCATGGCAAATAATCGAGAATCAAGGTAGTGAAAACATCGCGAGAGCTTGCTGGAGCGATTTTTTCTACTTCCCTTGATTCGAGATTTTTTGCCGAATGGCAATAAAATTTGAAGACAATTTGAAATAATAATAATAATAATAATAATGTCTTTATTGTGGGCACAACAATAAAAAGTAAAAAGTACAATCTTTAAACAATGTTGCCCACAAGGGCGAAGTTCAGCTAAGCTGTTCTTACACTTAACCCTTTCAAAAATTTAAGCTTAAAAACTAAAAACTAAATTTTCCATTCCTAAATGGGAAGGAAAAAGATTAGAGTGAAGGAAGCGGAAGAAGAAAGAGAAAAACTAAGAAGAAGAAGAAGAAGAAGAATTAAACAACAATACGCTAGATGAAAAAAGAATGAAGCAATTGTGGCAGAAGGAAATATGAAAGAGATAATGTTTATAACTAAAAATACAGCAAAAAGTCTCAAAACAAGAAGAAGGCTCATGCGCATGCTGTCTCCAAGGATCTACGAAACCTACTGCTCCATCAACAGGACTCTCCTCATTCTCCGGCGAAAACATGACAATGACGTTCGTCTAATATCTCGACTCAGATTGTTGTAAATCTTACTAACCCGATATGAAAACGACCTCTCAAATACAGCAGATCTGTGAAACGGTGGAGTTATCAATGATTTACGCCGTATATTAATATTATGAACATCCGTTCTGAATCGAATTTTATTGTAAAGGTAAGCAGGACAGCCAGTAGTAACAACTTTATGAAAGAGAACACAGGCGTGCAGATATCTCCTATTATTCATATTCAGCCAATGAAGCTCTTTAATCTTTTTAGATGTATGACTTGTTCTCGAGATACCGTAAATTAATCTGACACAAGAGTTCTGCACCACCTGTATCCTTCTGGACGTATGCGCATCAATACAGAATCCATAGAGAACATCACAAAAAGAAAAACTAGACAGGACCAACGAATCACACAACATGCGAATTGTTCTTCTCTCCAGAATATCTCTACTTGAGTAAATAAGTTTCAGGTTGCAGAATGCTCTTTTAATACAGTTCTTGATATGCGTTTTAAACCGCAAGTCAGTATCAACTATTAATCCCAGACTTCTGGATTCACTGACGCATATGAGACGGGCTCCATTGATGTTAATATTTAGTGCATCGCTAAACCGATTTCTAAGTTTAGGCTTTCCGAACAACATCAGCACAGACTTTTTAGGATTAATAATTAAATTATGATCAAGGGATGCCTGCGTCAGTAAAGCTAAATCCATGTTGATGCTATCATTGGCCTGCAAGATGTCAGTTGGTGCGAACGATTTATACAGTTGTGTATCGTCTGCATAGCAATGCACATTTGAACTTAACAAACAGGAGTACAGATCCGAGGTGTAAATGGAAAAGAGAAGCGGGCCAAGGATGGATCCCTGTGGCACTCCACGATCCAAGGTGCCTTCGAGGGAGCAATTACCATTAACTTTAACCACCTGTTTTCTGTCTGCCAAGTAACTACTAAAGAAGTCGATAACATCCTGGCCAAAACCAATGTAGGAAAAAATGGACAGCAAAACACGGTGGTTTAGGGTATCGAATGCTTTAGAATAATCTAATAGTATCAATGCTGTTAAATTATTATTATCTGTAGCTTGTAGTATTTCATCAATAACATGAGTTAAAGCTGTAACACAACTAAAGTTTTTCCTAAAGCCAGACTGGTATGACGGAATTATGTTGTATTCATTTAAGTGATTCAAAATCTGGCCGTATACCACCCTCTCCAGCACCTTAGAAATACAAGGCAGTATGCTAATAGGACGGAGATCACTGAACTCCTGTGGCTGACCGACCTTTGGTAAAGGAGTAACATATGATGTTTTCCAGATTCTGGGCATTACACCACATTCTAAACAATAGTTTATGGTATGAACTATATAAGGCAAGATACACGGAATGCAAAGCAGTAACATTTCAAGTGACACATCATCAGCTCCAACAGCTTTGCTTTTTAAGGAATATATTATGTCCAGCACAGTTTTTTCATCAATTAAGGAAAAGTGCAATCTCTCAGAAAAGTTACATTTAAGAGTACTCGAGTAAAACTCCACCACACTATCCACATTGCCAGTAGGCAAATTTTTCACGCTATTTATGAAATAATTATTTATTTCGTCAACATTGGACAAATGCGGCGGAATTTCACTCACTTTCCTCCCCGAATAAATATTCAATTTCCTTAATTCTTTCCACACTACTTGAGATCCACAAGTCTGCAATCTAGAGTTCATATATGCCTTTTTTTCATTTCTAATAGCAGTTGTAGTGTAATTTTTGAGTTGTTTATAATAGTTATAATAGTTTATAATAGTTAATGTATTTATCTTATAAAAAATGATCTCGAATGTATTTTAGGGAGGTTAATACACAACTACATTATACGGACAATTTAATTGGAAATAGAAGATTTGATGAAACAATAAACATTTTAAATTAACAGAACATATTAAAATATTTAAATATTATATTGTGTAGAGTTTGACTGATCTTTAGTTACATACATATTTTGAACGTTGCAAGTTCAATGGTTATATGTTATTATGACCAGATTTTTTTTGCATATTATTATTATTAATGTTTTCAGTGGTAAAATTTTCTTGCCTTATGTTTATATCTCTTGTAGTTTGGATTCCAGAAGGTCCAGGTCTCAGGTTGTTTATTAAACTAGTATAATGTTCCTCGTCTAACTGTAAATAAGGGCCTAATGACTTAGCATTTGCATGTCCAGTCATTTTGATGAGCTGTTCTTCCGGGACACCTGATTTAGCAAGATTTGATACAGCACTTGATCGATTTGAATGATTCGTGATTTTGTTTGTCATAGTATCAAGCCCTATTCTTTCAGCAGATTGTTTGGTCCATTTTCCAATCCCATTTACTCCATAAGGCATATTTTTGTACCATTCAGAATTGCTTTTATTCCAGTAAGGATTTACAGTCAGAAATAGTCGATCTGACGTAATTCTATTAGTGCGTTTAGAAATAAGCTTTTTAAATAACCTTACCGAGCACATATCGAGATTATTGTAATTAGGCACTAACCACTTACTGTCTGATCATTTTTGAGCTCCACCCTGACATGTTTTGGAAAAAATCGGTTTGTATTCAATTCTTCCGGTTACGTTACCATTTGATTTCTTTTCCTCTTTAAAAAAAATGCACTTTGCATTTTGCTGCCTCTCCCTCTCTCCAGGCTAGTTCGAATGCTATTATATGATGCAGTTTTTTTGAAGTCCTTCTGGACAATCTTCGTTCCACAGATTCATTATTGTATATATTTCTTTCTAACTCAGAGCAGTCGAACTTTGCTTCCTCTTTCCGAGAATAGACTGAAGCTGCTTTCGTTTCGCATTTTTTGCATCCCTTGCTTGTTTGAATTCAATGTATGTAAATGGATTAAATTTTCGGGCGTACTCTTTGTAGTATTTTTCTTGAAGGAGTTTTGCAATAACATTCCACATGGTCTTTATAACGCATTCTTTATAATCTTCACCATCAGCTCTCTTCATATTAAAAGCCCAATCATTCATTATCAGTCCAAGCTCTTGATTTGAAGTAATTTCTAGAAGTTCATAATGCTTCTCTTTTAAAAATATTTCGAACTGTTTCCATATTGACTTTTGATTTTTAACTGTACTCCTCGGAGTAACACTCTGTACAGTTTTTTGAATATCTTCCAAAGATTCTTGGCCAAATCTTGCCATTTCAAAACGACGATGTTGCAAGAAAACTCGAAAATAATATGACAGTGACAGTGGCCAAGGTAGAAATTTCAAAACTATCATTCGCAGCATAGTTGATTAGGTGTTCTGTGATTAAAAGCAAGGCGCATATTTATCAGTTGATTGGTCGATTTTAAGAAATTGAAAAAATATCATTGGCTCTTAGAATAGGCATGTATTACCGAAATAATACACGCTTCTAGACCCAAATGAAATGTTCCTATTGGTCAATTTGACGATGAAAAAAATAATCAGTCTAATAATTAACCAAAATTCCGTGATAAAATTCTTGGACTCTGGCACCTCCACCAAAACTGAATGAAACAAAATATCGCGTTGTAAGTAATCTATTCGATTCAGAAGTATGTGTTTCATAAGGAAACATCAATATCTGTTAATTTGGAACGACACAGTTGCCTGCGGAGCAACTTTAAAGGTGTAACCTTAGAACTCGTGGGCGTCGTCGAGAAATCCCGAAAAACGCCAAACCAATACAAAACTTCGGGGATAACGTTTCACTTTCTTGAAAGTAAAACCTTCGAGGCAATTCACTTCTTCCTCGGATATATAATTGCAGAGAACCTTCTCAATTTCACAGGCGTAAAGAAAACTATTTCGGTCAGGTCATGCGTGGTGTTGCCGACTTCAAAAACTCCCACGTTCGCAAAGGTTCTTAATTCTGTCTTTGGGAATCAATTAATCACGGTTTTGTTGCTGTGGACATGTGAAATGCTTATACAGTGACACTCACAATCATGTTACTTAAATAATTATTGACAGATGACAGAACGTTGGTATCAGTATGAAAACAGTTGTGTTTGTGTTTCCATTGCGTGTCGAAATGATATCTATAACTAATTTTATAGTTGATTGAGCACCGGGCGTAGTTCTCACAATGTTGCATTCAGTCAGTCAACGTAGTGTTTTATTTAGAATGAAAACATGCTTCCCTTTATCAGACACACATTTTTTGATGAACCACATGCACTTTTGTTCCAATAGGTATCGAAAACATGTGTAAACCGAAAGCGGTAAAAATTTGACACTTGGAATATTAAACCATGAACATAGTGACAATTTCGACTGCCTAATTCTACGACACACTTATAAACGCCAACTTTGGTTACGTGGCCCTTTAATCGCGTTATTGACCTGATAATTCCTTATTTTGCAGAACTTTTGAGCTCGGCGGTTTTTCTGTGCAACGCCTAATTTGTGTTTACCAAAATCCTCCTTCTTGTAGACAGTGAATACGCCACCTGATTTTATTTGCCGCGTGGCATTGCTTACAAAGCCTGAAAATTCGTATGCAATATTCAAATTTTGTTTAGCTCTCAGCTAGCTTTACGTGCGTAACGGAGAATAGCAAAATGCGGGAACCGAAAATAGTTTTTGTTTTGTGATGTTAGAGATAAGTTGACAAGGTCACTCTGCGAACGAAAATTGTGTGTTAGAAATATGCATTCATCGTACACGCCATTCTTACATCAAATAGTATATACATAAATACGTTTTCCGTTTCTGTGGACACTCACAGAACATACAAACATTGATGTTTGAGAATTTAGAGAGACGAGAAGACTTTTAGTTCCTTTTCAGCAGGATCGACGCGATTTTGTTGAATCTCCTTATTGAATTTGTTTTGCTTAAGTCTTTTATTTCCTTTGTTGTCTGTTTGTCAAACTTAAAGGAAAATGCCTTTAACTGTCGAGACATCACACCCCAGGGAACCGTTAACGCTTGCTTGCATCCTACTTTTGCTGCTATGTTACCTGCTTCCCAAAAATTTAACTGTACGGAGTTTACAGATACTATACTACTACTATACTATATTGCAATGACATTGCTAATAAAGTACCTTACGAAAAGTCGCTAGAGGATGCAAGGAACAATTAATAAGAGTCAGAAAGAATGCAACATATTGGCAGGCAAATAATACACCAAGAGAAATGACTATGTAGCAAGACACGTTCACCTGGAAGTGGCCATAAGCCACAAGCTCATACAACAACATTACATCAAATAAAAAATAACACCACTAGCGCCCAAATGCTTAAATCAAACTCAAACAACCCCAAAACTTAAAAGCAACGTTCAATACTATAAATGGATCAATAATTGAACAAAAGGAATATAGAAAACAAAGAATATACTGCACAAATTAATAAATGCTACGAAGAACATTATAACTTACACTCCAACAGATTTAAGTTAGTAAGAGATGGAGGTGCGACGAGTTGGCGCCTGCCACAGCCTGCAACTAACTCAGCGCAACCTTAGGCTGGATTTTTTTACTCTTGGGAATAAATAAAAAATAATAAAAATTCAGTAAATAATATTCAACGTGTATTAAGAAAATTATTAGTGCCAAAGGTAATTCAGAATGTAAGAAGACAAATGTAATGTGATTTATTGCAGAATAGTAATTAATATTAGATTCTTTGTCTTGATTTTATTCAAAAAATAATAGTACAGTAATATTGAAGGTCTTAATCATCACTTTCATACATGAAAATAACACCCCAAGTTCATATTCTCCATTAAATTGGAGAAATAAAAATCTTTGTTTTGACATAAAATTTTTATTTTTAATTGTATTTCGATAATTTTCTTGGTGACATACGTAGTGATTGAATGTCGATAAAATAATGTAATCCGTTTTTTGATAGTGCATCAGGGGAGAAAGGGGTGAACTACCCCTTACCTTCTTAACTTCATATTTTTTAAGTGGCTGTATATTTTTAATTTTTAACCGCATTTTTTGTTTCCCCGGACATTTTGCTAATAAAAAGTTACTCTTGTTAGGTTTCGATAAAATGAAGCGTTTTCGCGAAAATAAAACTCAACGAACAAGAGGAACCGTGTTTTCACGATTTTCGTTTTCATTTTTTCTTGCATTCGAAAAACCGAAAGAAATTTTTTAATGTAAATTTTCGTCTGTTGTCTACATCGTCAATTTTTATTTTTTCTTAATACGGACCTGGACAATTTTTAATGAATTTCAAAAGAAGCAGCTAATGTAGGGTCAAATCATATTTAAAAAATTCCTAAGAAATAATTTATTGAAAGAGCTTTCGATTTTTGATACCTTTGAAAATAATGCCAGAAAAAATAAAAACGAAAATCGTAGAAAAACTTGTACCTCTTGCTCGTTGAGTTTTATTTTCTCGAAAACGCTTGATTTTATCGAAACCTAACAAGAGAAACTTTTTTTAGCAAAATGTCCGGGGAAACAAAAAATGCGATTAAAAATTAAAAATATCCAGCCCCTTAAAAATATGAAGTTAAGAAGGTAAGGGGTAGTTCACCCCTTGCTTCACTGTTGCACTAGGTATCAAAAAACGGGCCGCATAATTTTATCGACATTCAATCACTACGTACGTCACCAAGAAAATTATCGAAATACAATTAAATATAAAAATTTTATGTAAAAAAAAAATTATTTTTATTTCTCCAATTTAAGGGAGAATATCTCGACAGGGGAAGGTCGTAGGAGAAAACTTTATATGAACTTGGGGTGTTATTTTCGTGAAATCTATACGCACCCGAGAGATTTCTCACCTTCACCGGGACACCCTGTATATTAAAAATTATGAATGTAGGTTCAAGCGAAAAATAACTTAATTGTTAAATTCTATCCCGTCTCTTCGCGCAATCAATCCTACAAAATAGTCGATCGAACAAATTTCCTTCTACAAGTTAACCCTCCAGAAAACTTTGTTTCGAATAGCTCAGGATATTTCAATATCCGACCATTTCCTTTACGCGATTACAGGGAATGAAACAGAACGGCATGCCCTCACTTTAAGAGCTTCCATTAGTTTACTTTGCGGCAAGAACTTTTTTTTCAAAAACGAGCAAAACGACAAACAGTATAATGTCTTCCGACGAGATACCTAATGTATACATTTTAAGGGTTGTAAATATTTCAAACTAGCAAATCAGTTTCCAGTCTTCCGTAAAATCACTCCCGGGTTTGATCTCGGAGCAGTTTTACGTGAATAAATCATTCATTAGCTATGAAATGACGGCTTCTCAGATTGAACAAAGACGCCTGCTTTGATTACCTCAGGCTTGAAATAATCAATGTCTTGCATTTCTTACAAGTGCCTTATTATGCATTTCTTATCGTTAAAACATGGGACTATGTATAGCGCCATCTGTTGTGGATGAGATACTTGCGCACTCGAATTTAATTCAAGTAAATTTGATACCCTTTCAATGTTAAAATTAGCACTATGATTTGGCCACCTAGACGCCCCGACCTCAACCCACTGAACGCAAGCGTGTTTGTGAAAACTGAAATTCTACGGTTGTACATTAATTTTGTAGCGTAGAGTATGCAATTAAAATGCAAATGCATCAAGGAGTAAGGAGTCAGCAGAAACTGAACATGATACCCATACAAGTGCAATCAATATTAATATCTGCATAACAGCTGCTACTTATTTTGAGTCTCTTCTTTAAAGGGCATTAATCAATAAACGTCTGTGGATGATAAAGTTCATTAATCGATTGCCGCGTGGGAATTGGCGTTACACAAGAGGTTTGTAGGAGTAAATGAAGATTAATCTGCTCACTTACGGCAATGACTTTATTATTTATAAAGGTAAATATAGCAGACGGTAATCTTGATGTATCAATATTGAGTGTCTAAATTGAAAGCTCCCTTTCATTTGCAAGAGAATACAAAGGATTCCTTTTAAAAAGAAACTTTTACTTTTTTCAAACTATAAGAAATAAAACGAATAGTGAAATGCTGATAACGAATAATTAAAGGTAAGTAATATAAAAAGTAAGTCATAAAGGGTTTTGTAACTCACGAATTTGCAAACAGAAATAAGCAGAGGAATAGAAGTGGATGGTAAATAAAAATTAAAGAGTGAATCATTGCTCATTCAATGTACAATTTACTTCCGTGTGTTATTTAGTTTGTTTGTAGAAGATCTGGAACCCGCCCTTCTCCGTCCAATGGCAATAACGACAATCCAGCCTCATAATGATTTTATTAGATGTAGTAAGCTAACGATCTGGTTAAAACCAGCATTAGGACCCACGAGAGCAAAGAGGCAAATCCACCTAGGCTTCACACCACAAATTATTTTGATTTTCTAAATATTGTTGTTACTATATTGTGGGATAACAATATATCAATACACCCTTATACATAAGGAACTGAAATAACTATGCATAATACATATTTTATACACGCGCACGGCAGTATGCTAATATTTTTATGAGAAATGTAAACATCCAAGCCACTAGATTTATTAAATGCTTCGAGCAAAAACACCTATTTACAAAGAAATAAACCCAACCGTATGGAACTTCTCGACGATTTTCTGCTCGAAGTTACACACAGAGCCACTTTTTGTTTGAGGTAAAAGGTACACTTCCATATATTTCTACCCCGCGACTTCCATATAACTTCACCCTCTCTTCTTCACTTCATATATTTACCGGGCCGTTTTTGTGGAAATCTCACCCCTGTTAGTTCTGAGCAAATATAGCGCACAGGTGAAATTTATGAAAGCGAATTTATTTCGTAAGTTTTTAAACACTGCACCGGGGATCGTTGTAAATTATTCAAGCAGAGAACGTTGCGTTGGTTGCAAATAATAAGAGTATGCCTATTATACTCTACAGGGTGGTGTACGTGATACGATTTCGTTTCAGCGTTACTTTTGAGTAAGTAAGTTCCTTTGTTGGCAAATGCGAGCGTCACGAAAAGTGAAACGAATGGAGGGGAGCAGTCTGAGAAGACGGGAATATCGAACGCCCCACTCTTTAGCCGTGCTCTGTCTCATGCTTCGCGCTCTTTCTCTCAGGCAAGCGTCAGTAAAGCGAGGACACAGCGTTTCAGTTCTCGTGACGTTGAAGTTTCACTTCTATCGCGTGTGGCGACCACGCACCCAGTTTTTTCCTATATTGTATAGAACCTTTGCTAGCTTGCAAAAAAGGCTTTACCAGCAGAGCTGACGCAATAGCAGTTCTCTAACTATAATTTTATAAATACCCTTTTAGTTAATAATCCGCAACATGAATGCCTGGCGCGTCCCGAGAGAATTGAACCTTCTTAATCCCTGACGTACTGTTAAACCGAACAAATTAGTTCTGATAAATTATTTGAAACACTAGAAAAGCACGTGGAAGCACAGCGAACATTTACTGGACGCAAACTCTAATCAATTCTTTTAAGGGCATATTGGAGCGGACGGAATTACATCTGCAGCCTTTTTTCATCGGCGCTAATTTGTGAATACAAGCAGAAACGAGACATCCCGAAATTTATCTGACAGCCAGCCGTTCCGTTTTTATGAGGATTTGATTATTTTTTCAGTAAGTGCGATGAAATTATTTACTCCGCTACGGTATTATGAGCTATTTTCAAAAATGCCATAGGTACAAATTGTATTGTATTACATTGTCCAGTATTAATTGCCTTCGAAATTGTTATTGATAGGATGTTTGGAGGTTTGAATGGTCATCGAGATTCACGATTTAATGAACCAGATAAAACATTAAACAAACATAATTTCTGGCTTTAAAAGTCGTTGACAGAACAATATTGCAATTAAAGAGAACACCCTAATAACTACAAAACAAAATCTGTGTTCACTATCATAAATTTTTCTTTTCTTATTGAACATGTGCTAGATTTTGTGAGAGGACACGAAAATTTAATAATTATAGATTTCAATGCAGTTGTAGGCACAGGGCGAGAGGGCGGAATAGTTGGTCCCTTTGGATTAGGCAATAGGAACGATAGGGGAGTTAGACTGATAGAGTTCTGCGATAAACATAACTTAACGGTCGCGAACACTCTATTTCACCATCATGTTAGGAGACGCTACACGTGGAAGATGCCAGGAGACCTAGGGAGATATCAAATAGATTACATTCTTGTTAGGCAAAGATTTAGAAATCAAGTTAGGGATTGTAGAAGTTATCCAGGAGCAGATATAGATAGTGATCACAATATAGTCGTTATGAAGGCCAATCTTAAATTTAAGATTTTGAAAAAACGAGGCGGAAGAAGGTATCTTGACCCAGAGAAACTAAAAGATGATGATACGCGCGATAAGTTCGAGAAAAAGACAAACGAAGTACTAAAGGGCGCGGGCGAAAATATTGTTAGGAACATAGAGGAAGAATGGAATTGCATTAAAAATAGTTTAGTTTCCTCAGCTAGGGATATTTTGGGTCATAAACAGAATGAAAGTAGGAAACCCTGGATAACAAAACATATTGTGAGTCTAATAGAGGAAAGGCGAAAATATAAAAATAGGTTAGATGAAATAGGGAAACAAAGATATAAGGCGATCAAGTGGGAAATTATTCGGAAATGTAGGAAAGCGAAAGAGCAATGGATCGATAATAAGTGCAAAGAAGTGGAAAATAAGTTCGAAGTAGGAAAGACTGATGAAGCATATAAAATAATTAGAAGAAATTTTAGAGAAATTGGATCTAGTACCAAAAGCATTAGGAATGAGGCAGGAGATATCCTAATCGAAAGCGGGGAGAAGGCAGATAGGTGGAAAGAATATTTAGGAAACTTATATGCGGGACAGGAAGTGCAAGATATATTAGAAAGCGAAAGCAGTGTAGAGGGGGATAACCTAGGGAATCCTATAATGAGAGAAGAGTTTGAGCTAGTACTAAAAAGTTTAAGGAATAATAAAGCGCCAGGTATAGATGGCTTGCAGGCAGAAATCTTAAAGTGCGCAGGTCAAGAGGTAATAGATCGTTTATTTACATTAGTTAGTCGCATATACCTGACAGGCGAGATTCCAGAGGATTACAAACGGAACATCATGGTAGCTTTGCCAAAAAGGAAAGGCGCGGATAGGTGCGAAAATTTCAGAACCATCCAGTTTAACTTCCCATGCGTCAAAAATTTTAACTAGGATTGTGCAAAGAAGGATGGAGAAAAAGGCCGAAGAAATATTAGGAGAAGATCAGTTCGGATTTAGACGAAATAGAGGAACGCGCGAGGCCATTCTAGCTTTACGAGTAATTATAGAAAAAACGATAGAAAAGAGAAAGAGCGTCTATATAGGATTTGTAGATTTAGAAAAGGCCTTCGACAACGTAAAATGGGGGAAGATGTTCGAAGTGCTGAGAAAGGTAGGGATGAAATACAGGGACAGAAGAATAATACATAATCTCTACGAAGAGCAAAAGGCAGTTATAGAATGTGAGCAGGAACGAAGGGAAGTAGATACACGGAAGGGAGTGAGACAGGGATGTGCATTGTCACCTCTAGTTTTCAACTTATATATCGAAGATGCTATTAATATTGTTAAGGACAGAACAGCCTCAGGGATTAACGTACAGGGTCAAACTATTAACATGCTCAGATTTGCGGATGATATAGCAGTGTTAGCATCTAGCAAAAAAGAATTAGGAGCGGCTTTGAATGAAATGGAAGCAGTTTTGACACAGGGCAATGGCATGAAAGTCAATAAAAAGAAAACTAAAATTTTGGTATGTATGGGATGTGAAAATAGAACTAAAGTTGACATACAAATAGGAAATGAGAAGATAGAGGAGGTCACGTATTTCTGCTATTTAGGAAGTAAAATAACTCAAGACGGTAGGAGCACTAAAGATATAAAACAAAGAATAGCGCAGGGCCGAGTTGCGTTTAACAGAAAGAAACAACTGTTATGTTCGAGAACGGTTAATATTGAGACTAGGAATAGACTCTTAAAGTCGTATGTATGGAGTACGGCATTATACGGGTGCGAAACTTGGACAATAGGGGAAGCGGATCGAAAAATAGTAGAAACGTTTGAAATGTGGTGCTACAGGCGCATGATGAAGTTACCGTGGATAGATAAGGTTAGCAATAGGGAAGTATTAGAAAGAGTTGGGGAAAAGCGAAAGGTATGGAAGACAATAAAGAGTAGGAGAGATAGGATGGTAGCACACCTTCTAAGACACGAAGGAATAGTTCGCGACATACTAGAGTCAGAGATAGGAATAAAAAGATGTAGGGGTAGGCCTAGATTAGACTACTGCTCTCAAATAGTTAGGGATGTAGGATGTTCTACTTTTAGGGAAATGCGTAGGTTAGCTCAGGATAGAAAAGAGTGGAGGTACGCGTCCAACCAGTCTTCGGACTGAAAACCTTATGATGATGATTCTTATTCTACTCAAAAGTAGGGTATCCTACATCTCCAACTATTTGCAAATAGAATTCTCATCTACCTTTTCTAACACTTCGTTTCTTTTTGGTAAGCCGACAGATCAGTATGTTGTCAATAGGCAGGTTCGGCGATTTTCAAATTTCGTTAAAATTGATAGAGTTTGTTATACTGAATGCAGTTATGTTGTTAATTTTTGCTAAAAAAATTCCTTCGCGTGTGAGGCTGTTGCAAAGTTCTCCGTCGGTGCGAGGCTAGAAATCGTACCTTGCAGCGAGATTGGGCCGCGTGACTGAATCGCCGTAGCGTTCCCTCCCTGAACTAAAAAAGGAAATTTTATTAGCTATTGAATTTTACAATAATTAAATAGTACGTCATCCATCACCATAAAGTTCTCAGTCCTAAGACTGACTGGACGCGTACCTCCATTCTTTCTATCCTGAGCTAGCGTACGCGTTTCCCTAAAAGTAGAACATTCTACATCACCAACTATTTGAGAGCAGTAGTATAACCTGCTCCTACCCCTACCTCTTTATTCCTATCTCTGACTCCAGTATGTTGCGAACTATTCCTTCGTGTCTCAGAAGGTGTCCTACCATCCTAAAGGATATTTCCCCTATTCTTTGTTGTCTTCCATACCTTTCTCTTTTCCCCAACTCTTTCTAATTCCTCTCTATTGCTAACCTTATCTATCCACGGTATCTTCATCACCCGTCTGTAGCGCCACATTTCAAACGCTTCTACTCTTTTTCAATCCGCTTCTCCTATTGTCCAAGTTTCGCTCCCGTATAATGCCGTCGTCCATACATGCGTCTTTAAGAGACTCTTCCAAGTTTCATTAACCGTTCCCGAGTATAGCAGTTGTTTCTTTTTGTTAAACAAATAGTACGTACAGTTTTTTGATTCGCGTGAGTTGTATTTGCTTCCGTTTGAAAATTGGCAATCCATTATAAAACTATTAACTTGATAACTTGTCATTTAGTTAGATATACCTACATAAATGAGTAGGTATAGGTATTAGGTATGTCGTATGTATTGTATTGTATACGTATTTTACAAACAGAAGTAAGCAGCTATCTACATACCTGCTTATACTGAATTATAAAAGGCATGTACAGTTAATAAATTGTTCATTTTGTTTTACTTATGCCGTGCCGGTCTGCCTTTACACCACTGTTTTGAGCTTTTGAGGTTGAATGAAATTGGTCTTAGATGCAAGAAATCACACACCATTTGCACATTTACCTACATATGGCAAATTATGTGAATCGGACTTTTAATACCCTTGTTGCATCATTAATCAATTATATTGTCTTTGTTTTATGTTTTCTTGACACCTCACTTTAAAAATTCACGCTGGACATAATCCCAATAAGTATGTTATGAGATAGATACCTACAGCTTCGCGGGCATTCAAGAAAAGTGGGAGGTGCGCCATACAAAGCTCTGACGTCAAACCAATCACAACGCGAACTAGCATGTGGGCGTGATAAGTTAATTTATTTCGCTTATTACGCTGCAATTTTTTTTTAAATTTCGCCCTAAATCAATTAAAATAACAATTTTCTGTCATTTTCATGCCAAAAATATATATCTTATTTTTCTCCGAACCTCCCTATTTACAAACAGCTGATGACCCCAAGCTTGAGTCCGTCAACCCTTAAATGTTAAATATATTTATTATCTCTCGAATAAGTTTGTGATCAATCACAAAACACGTCGATGACAGATGAATGCTCCTATAATCGCCAGACATCAGTGAAAATCCGCCGGAGGGATATTTTTAGCGGTCGGCAAAAATAGCGAACGCCAGCTTAATATACCAACTCCCTTCTCCCTTCTCGTTTGTAGATTACACATCGATACGTTATCAACGCTCGAGCCCCTCGCCTGCTGGCACATTACGACACCTGGAACCGTTCAGTAAACGTCCTTATCAGAAAATTCCCTGATAGACATCCGAGAGGGTGAGACAGTTTGCGGTCGTCATTCACAGTTACATCGGAAATGTTTTCAGCTTAATATGCGATAAATTGCAAAGCTGTCCGTCTCCCGAACTGAAACCGGACCGTTTTGCCTTTCGGTGAAATCGTCCGTTTAAAAGCGCTGCAAATTTGATAAGGGTTTTTTCAACAGCCCTACGGGTTACTCGATGCTTTGATTCCGGCTGTTTGGAGAAATCGAATTAAGCAATAGATTTAGTTTACCACTTTCTCAGCTGCCTGTTTTTGTGCCGAATTTAAGTCGTCCTGCTCCATAAGGGAATAGAAATAATTTAAATAGGAGGGGAACCTTTTTATTTTCTAGTGAAAATCTTTCGGGGCTCTAAAGACAAAAACAAAGGAAATTCATTGTTGAATCGTTTTGCGAAACAACTAAATGTTGAAACTAAGACCTTCAACCAAAACCTCTCAAAATTAACAGTAAAATAATTTTATGAAAAAGTTGGCCAAAAAATTACTAGTTGAAATAAGTAAGGACTACTAGTGATTTGTTACGGAATAAATATTCACAGATAGCGATTTTTATTGTATTTTGTCGCCCTGTTGGTAGGCAACCATTTTTGCAGCCCTGCTTTGTTGGAAGAGTCCACTTGACTTCCTATAAATAGGTATATTAAATTCGAAGTTACTATTTAGTCTGGCTGATCTTCGCTACTGAATTCGCCGAGGCAGAATTTTCCCTACATATGTATAGGCTCAGATACGAATATTCGAGAACAAAATGTCAAACACAAGAAAACTGAACACTAAATTTTACCTATGTTCCAAAACTTAACCATTAAAACAATAAAACTTATAAATTTAATTATAACTTTATTTCAACAACAACTAAGCAAATTACAAGAACAAAAAGCCTTACTCCCTGATTCTACGCTAATGAATCAAAAACCGCGCCGACTTCGAATTTAACACATTTATAGAAAGTCAAGGGGACTCTTCCAACAAAGCAGGGGTGCAAAAAGGGTTGCCTACCAGCCGGGCGACAGAATACAACAAAAATCGCTATCTGTGAATTTATACCGTAACAGATTTTGGACGTGTGTTTTGATTTGTAAGTTTTATGTATGTGAGAAGAAGTGGAGCAGCCATGGAGCAACAACTGCAAGCTTTTATGGAACTAATGAGGAATAATCTCGACGAAATGAAGATTAATCCAGAGGCAATGAAGAACTGTCAAGATGAATTGATAAATGATTTACATGAAGCAATGATGAACAGCCAAGATGTAATGAAGGATAATATAGAAGAAATGAAACATAATCAAGAAGAATTGAAGAACAATCTAAAAGAAGCAATGAAGAACACTCAAGAACAAATTAAGAACAACCAAGAATAGTTGAAGTCAGTTATGGAAAGAATCCAAGAACAGGTAGCTGCAAAAATTATTGAAATAAGAACCGAATTAAAGACTCCAATAACAGAGGAAACGGAAGCAATAAGAAGAGTGGTAGATGAAGTTGAGAATGAAACAACTAAAATAAATGCGAGAATGGCTGAACTAGAAAAGAGAAAGACTCCGAAGACTCAAGATGCCGAAATTGAAGAAGATATAAGAGCCTGTATTAATGTGAAGCCACCTACGTTTGATTGCAAGTCTTCGCGACATACTTATGTTAAACAGTTCGAAGCAGCTGCAGCGGTGAGATGAGGTATGGTCACCAACACCTCCAGCAAGTGCACCAGGCACAGCTTAAGGGAAGGTCTCAACGTTCCAATGAGACCTTGCAAGAACTTGAGGCTGACATTGCACTTTAGTTCGGCTGGCATATCCAACAGCCCCCGAGAAATTCTTGGAGAGCCCGCCAGTTGAGAACTTTATCGAAGACTAAGCTTGCGCTTAAGTTGGCTAAGCACAAGGCATTGGCAGATGCTTTGGTCCACGACTTGGAGTATGAGGTAGGAGAGCAGATATCCTGGGGATGATCCAAGCTGCGTCATCTCCAGATGAAAACGAGTCGAACGAAGATCGAATAAACAGACTTGTGGAGAAATTCTGACTGAAAAATAAATCAAAAGAAGACAACAGCAATAAGTGGACTAGTCTTAGATGCATTGGAAGGGAGAAATTCGTACGATGCTGGAGCTGTCTAGAAAAAGGTAACCTTCAGGGTAGATGTCGAAATACTCCCAGAAGGAACCCAAATAAGAAAATGGTGCAACACCATCAAGCTGTAGTGGAAAAAGGGAATATGTCGAGACTGGTAAGAAGACTGGAATTACCATCGACGCGGGAGTCAGTAATACGCTAGTAAGATTGGAGAATTAGACCGACCAGTATGAAGCTCCAGCTCAGCCGATTAGTGCTACCAGAGAGAGAGCTCCTGTGTATGGAGAGGCAGAGCTAGACATAGTGTTTGGAGGCGTTGTTATTCGGCAAAGGGTTCTTGTGGCCGATGTTAGGGATGAAGTGATACTGGGCCTGGACTGTACGAAGAAGCATGGGGTTGTACTATATGTTGGCGCCGGAGTACTCCGATTTGGTGAGGAAGAACTGGTGATACGGTCGTACGGGCCTCAGCGCTTCACCTGCTTCATTGGACGAGCCTCCACTGACGGAATTTCGATCTCGTGGAAGCAAATATCCCCTTGAGGTGTCTGGATATAGTTTTATTTCCTCTTGCTTGACAGTACCTACTCCTACAAAAATGTTAAAATATAAAATATTGTGATATTGTGAATTACCCGAATCTATATAATTCCAAGGACGAGTCTTCATGCAAATCCTTTATTTTCCACCATGACTAACATCAGACTTCTATATAATTGGTTGATTCAAAAATTGCTTATAGGCATCAGAATCATAATTTTTTCACTAATAAAAGGTAGGAACGCGGCAGAAATTCGGGAAAGAGCACCTGAAAAGACGGGCACAGATATTTGTGTATAGGGGATTCTTTATTTCCCGGATTTATGCTTATTCGTATGAAATGGGACTGTCTTCCATTTTGTTCATTTATTTATGATACGATTTTTTCAGACTCTGCTCTGTCCTTTCGGGAAATATAATAGAGATTTGTTACTGAATAATAACTTAGGTTTATACAGAGCTTTTCTTTCCCTCATGAAATTGATTTGTATACGACGTAATGTCAGCAGAAAGTTAGAAGAAAAGGAATTTTATTGAAAGTGTGGGGCGTCTTCTGTTTAATAATTTGGGGCAATATAAGAGATCGAGTATTATTTATAAAATTCCTTTAACGCGTATTATAGACATTAACTGTGAGACCCTGCTCAACGTGAATAATAAAAGATTTTATCGATTTCCAGAAAATACAGGCTTGAACCGTCTATACTTATCTCTGATTATTCTGACTCTATTTCAGTAATCCTAGGTCAACTTATAGTATTAATTACTATTAAAGTAATATTCCTCTATTAGGCGCTTTCATAGGTGGCGGATCGGGGAAAACTCGTCGGAAGAAATAAAATACCCGGAGTGGACCAAAACTAGCACAAACTCGAGGATTATAGTGACTAAGACACCGAACAATCGTCGGGATAAGCGGTCTCCTCTATTTTGCCAATAACTTACATTCATAGGGTTGATCCCAAGGCGGATGAACCACAGATTTGGTCCCTTTTCCCCGTCCTTTGCGCAACTCTAGTTAAAGTTTTTAACGTGTGGGAAGTTAAACTGATCGTTCTAAAATTTTCTCACCTATCCGCTTCTCTCCTTTTTGGAAAAGCGACTATGATGTTCCTGGTCGCTCTATGTGTTTTTCTGTAAACGGGGCGTAGGAAGCTATCTCGCCCCTTATCAGAGAACCCTTCATATCTTAACTACTAATACAAGTCTTGCTTTAACTTTCTTAAGTTTAAAACAACTATTAGAGTACCATGAATTTTCTGATGGATGGTGCCCTTGAGAATAAAAGTCATCAAGAAACTCCACTTACGCTAAACCCAATTTGAATACATTTATATTTTAAAGTATGGCGCAAACTGCTTTCGGACAATAAAAAATTGCGTTGATTATGTTTACCCATATTAACACCAAAATTGTACAACCAATAATTACGCTATAATTAAAAACTCGTTAACTCATTAATTCCGTTTGATAAAACAGATGTAAGTCCCACAGACCTTGTTAGTTCGCTCGAAGAGCCATCCCCCCGACAGCCCAACACGTCTCCGCAAAACCTTTGCGTTGTTTTACCAAAGAGCTCTAATATATGCTGACATAATAGCGTGTTGTTTCGAAAATAATTGTACGGGGTGTTTACAAAAAACGTCCATTACGAACGAGTGTGTATGCAAAATTTTAGTTTTTACTTTTAGTTGCGATAAATAGGTTGTGTATAAGGGGGTAAGTAAAGGGTTGTGTATTACTAGCAAATGGATAGACGTTATAAGATTTTAAATTAGAGATAAATTCATGTCGTTGCTATCTATATATATAAAAGAAAGTCGTGTTAGTTACTTCACTTATAACTCAAGAACGGCTGAACCGATTTAGCTGAAAATTGGCAGGGAGGTAGTTTAGAGCCAGGAGAAGGACATAGGATACTTTTTATCCCGTTTCAAGTTTGGTAGCGATCGGATCAACAGAATTTTTTTTCTTGGTTTTGTGCGAGGCGGGGGCTTGAAATGACACATATCAACTGTCAGATTTGACAAATAAAATTCAGACCGTCAGAAAGTATTAAATAAATTTTATTTGTCAAATCTGACAGTTGATAAGTGTCATATCAAGCCCCCGCCTCGCACAAAACAAACTTTACAGGAACACTCGCTGGGCTAATCTGAAGATTAACTTACATTAGGTGCCGCGCATGTCGTACCGGGACCGGGCAGCAAATAATTTATAAAGTGAAAATGCAAATGCCATTTGCAGTTTATCAAGTTTCAAACGATTTTACCACAATTATTTCTTCAGAGGCAGCAACGCGCCGGGTACCAGCTATGTATCTATATAAATAAAAATCAATTGCTACATGTATGTAAGCTCATCACTTGAGAACGGCTCGACCGATTTGGCTGATTTCTTTTTTGTTGTGTTCGTAATTTTCAGGACAAGGTTTGTATGAAAGAAAATTTTGGAAAATCCACCGGGAAAGTAGAAAATTTGGAAGGTAAAAGTTTGTATGAAAATCTGTTTGACAAACAAAAATGTGACGTTCAGTTTGACAGTTCTAAAAATTGAATTGTCAGTGTGTTATCGGTGGTGATCATGTATTTGGTGGTTCTTTGGAAAAAATGCCACCAGTGAGGCGTCGAAATATCGGTCGGCGTACGCGAAGAGCGTAGACAGCGTTTGGAGCCAAGTCGAATAAGAATTTCTCAAGCCTCAAGCGCGATCCATTATAACTCCGGAACAACGGATACAGTCGAGTTCGACGCGCTCAGTTGGAGCTTACGCACAAAATAATTTGGAACGTCGACAAAACAGAGGCCGAACGTGGCATTAGGGAACGAGAAATTGGAAAAGTTGCCCGGAAAATTGGAAAATTCGGAAAAACTGAAAGTACTTTTTTCTATGGGATTTTTGTATGATATGGATATGCGTAAGTCGGGAAATTCGAACAAACTGTAAAAATCATAATTTTGGAAAATCGAACGGAAAATTTGAAAATTCGGGAAAAACTAAAAGTGCTTAACGGCTGGACCGATTTGGTTGATTTTTTTTGTTGTGATCGTAATTGTCAGGATAAGGTTTGTATGAAAGAAATTTTTTGGAGAATCCACCGGAAAATGTGAAAATTCGGGAAAAACTGAAAGTGCTTAACTGTTGAACGGATTTGGCTAATTCTTTTCAAAAATAAGGTTTTTAAGCATCGAAAAATTGGAAAAGTTGCCCGGAAAATTGGAAAATTAGGAAAAACTGAAAGTGCTTTTTCTATTGGATTTTTGTATGATATGGATAGGCGTAAATCGGGAAATTCGGACAAACTGTTACAATCATAATTTTTTGTATGCGCTCGCGATCATAACTGACGATAGGAACGACATATTTGGTTGAACATAAACGTAATCAGAAAAATGTTTCACATTGAATAAACGATTTGGTTAATGAATCAAAAATTCAATACGAAAAGTAATTTTAGGCAGGACAACGTCTGCCGGGCCGCTAGTATATCATAAACTGAAATGTCGTACAGCATGGCGCACGCGATTCACTTGCAGAACGTTATTATGTCATAACTCACCAGCGCTTGCATAATATGTTAGATTTGAGGGAATATTGTTTTGTGTTAGAGCCCTTTGTTGCCTTATGGTTTATGGGTTACATAGGTCAATCAGGAGCTGGAGATATGCCAGAGCTAAATAAAACCGTTAGTTGTTATACAGTTTATTAATATTCCAAAGTCATATGTATACCTACATTTACTTCAATATAGACGAATTTGAGCCAGAACCCGGCAAAAATTCCAAACAAGCTGAATTTTTGGATTTCGGTAGTGAATTAATTGTAGAATCGAATAAAAAAAGTAGGGGTACTTGGCACAATAAATGTTTTTATGTAATATTCGTAAATAAAAAGGCCTTAACATTTTAAATAATAAAAAAAACTTGGGTGTGTCAGCTCCGGCGCACGACTGGATTTTACTCCTTACGAATGATTATTTTAACTTCAATCACTTGATGATAGGGTAGGTACACGCGAATGTCAGTTTTATACCCAAATGTGTATTTATCAGATGGTTTATGTTCGAAAATGTCCAACTACATCAAAATATAAATTGTTCATAAATTCAGTAATTAAGTGACAATCTGCTAAACGTCGATCTAACTGGCAATGAAATAAATACTTTTCCTGGTGTTCTCATTTCGCCACTAAGCAATATTTGGAGTATTTGAGGAGCTCTCCTATCAAGGTGCAACTAATCCAAAAAAAGAAAATTGTGCAAATTGTAATTTTGTGTATCTAAATTATGACTCATTATGCTGATGTGAAATGTTAACTACTTTAAAGCTATCCACTTGTTAACATCTTTCTACGCATTTAATAAAATATTTTTGCGAAGAATTTGCAAATTTTCGAAAAAAAGTGGAACACTTGTTGGATTTTGTTATTTTACTGTGGATTTGTTGCACTTTGTTTTAAGAATACGTAAGCAAGGCATTCAAATTTTTGTATTATTATTTTTTTTATTTTATATATGTATTTTATATATTTTGGAGCATACCCAAAATAACAAATCTGTTCTATAGGAAGTGAGCGAATTTTCAGCCAGCGCCACCATTTAAAGTTCTGGTGGTTTTGAGCTGTCATATTTTTGACATTTGTATTTTTATAGTTTGATTTAATTTAACACCAATAATATTCACTGTCTAGATCCTTCGGAAAACTTAAACTGACAGGTGACAACCTGACAACTGAATTACCACCAAACATTTATAAATTCACCATAGTGTGGCGCTGCTAAGTGATATTCGCTCACTTCCTAGAATGTCAAGCGATAATAACAACTTTGAAACTTACTTTACATTTCGTTTTAACCTCACATTCTTTGTATTCTTGGTTTGCTTTCTTATGCCTTTCACTTACTCTCACTCCTTCTTCGTCTTGATCCATGTTCATCAACAGTTAATATTATTCTTTTATTATTTCAAACAATTTCATTTCACAATTAATAGTTATTAAGAGGTACACGCACAGGAAATACACATGTTGCGGTTTGAGAATAACACGGTTACGGATATGTTGCAGTTTGAAAATAAAACTGTATATTGAACATGCATAAATAAGGGGATAAGTTTCACTTTGTCGTTTATAAAAGTAGCCAATAGATAGTAGAACGAAACTAGGGTCCCTGTATTTAGAGAGTACCGCAATCAATAGCTCCACTATGTTTCAGAACTGTGAGTAAATATGGCGGACTGCCGTGTCAGCAGCAAAATGTCATTCTGAAGTTCCGCCACAATTCAAATTTGGCGGCTGTTATTGTGAGTAAATATGGCGGAGATTGCGGTACTCTCTAAATATAGGGACCCTAGAACGAAACCAGGTTGTAACGCCACCTCTATCTCAATTTTGGAATTTTTGGATTTGTTGCACTTTGATAGGATAGCTCCTCATTTAATATTATGTTTTTCCATATTAAATAAAAAGATTCAACAAATTTAGAAACGAACAAACACTGCAAATGCTGACTTTACAACGCCATCTGTCATATCTACTCTATGCCTTTCTATTTTCACTATTTTCATGGTCTATGCAGTCAGATATAGTATTTTTCAGATTTGTTGGCGTTTGCGCCACCATATCCGATTATCCAAGCAACCGCCAACAGTTCAGTAGTTTCCAAAATTTTGCTGTTGCTAGGAACCGCGACAAGCGTGTGCGCCGCGACTCTGGACACGGCACACGGCAATGAGCATTTTGACGTTTTCCCTCAAGAAATGTATTATTTTACCCACAACATTAGCCCGTTCACACAAAAGACACCGGTTATTTTCTAGTTTGTACTTAAATCTGCCATTGGTTATAAACGTCACAAACTTGGGTCAGAAATATCCACTATTTGTTTTGTTTTTAATTTGTTAAAATTTTTAATGTAATGTTATTTCTTTTCTTTCATGGAATAAATAGCATTCCTTACTTCGGTTTTAATGCGTCAGTTACATCTTCACTTTTTAATTTTGATTTGCTGTGCCTTTTTCCGGGCGTTGCAGCAGACAAATCTCGTTTTTCCTCTCCAACTAAGCGCAACACGCTGTGTAGACTTACTTTTAATACATCGGCCAATCGCTCCTGGTCACAAGTAGGCCTGCGCGATATTGAAAATTTGATATCGAATATCGATATCAAAAAGATATCGATATATATCGATATATCGAAATATCGATATATGTCGATATATCGAAATATCGATATATCGATATATCGAAATATCGATATATCGAAATATCGATATATCGAAATATCGATATATCGAAATATCGATATATCGAAATATACAGTGTGTCCAAAAAAGTGTGTAACAGGAGGAAAACTCATATTGATTTCTTAGAAAACTTTGTCCTACGTAAAAGTTGGTGCTTGTTACTAAACGTAAGACGAATAATATCAAAAATTAGGCAGAGTTGCTAGGTTCCCACACGACCGCATGCATTATGGAAGAAGCTATTCATTTCTGTTTTAGAATATGTATTTACCTCTACCCAGTAGGGAGACCAATATGTCCGCCACTGCCTCTATCAATCAGAAAGAAATATTCCGTGCTCATTATGAAACGTCTTACTCCTGCCTGTAATTGTCACACTTTCCATTTTGATGTAAGTAGTCCATTAATTCTTCTCCAAAATAAGACAAATTTTAGGGTGGGAGTAATTTATTGTCACCTGAATGCTTGGCTGCATGTTGAAGGATAATAAGGCAAAGCTAAAACTCCAGGTCACAAACAATATTGAATTCAGTGGCGTGATTAGAATTTGGGGCCTCCCCACTCCGCCAGCAATACTTGAAAGGAGGCCCCTTAGTTTGAAAAATGGCTACGATTTTTTATTGTAGTCATATAACCAAAAATAAGACCAAACATTGTTTCGTTCTGAATGACCAGGGTAACCAAAGACAACTGGTTTCGTCCTTTTTAGGACTCGTCAGTGCGGTACAGCTCTATATATTAAGAACGAAACATACTTATATACCGACTTCATTAATTATTTATGAGATTCTAATGATATTGGATAGTTCCAACAATGTTCGGGCAAGTTCGAGTACCATACCAGGTGGCTGTCCTGTACATTTACAGCAAAATAATGTGATCTGATCTATTTATTCTAAGCAAACCTTGTTCGCTATTCGTATGTACTAATATCACTTATAATAGCCCAAGGGTCTTGATAATTAGAAATAACTTGATATATTTTCGAAAGCGGGTTGCTCGGCAACATCCCGACGCTGAAGGCGGAGGTATGTTGCCACAGAGAAACCCGCTTGAGGAAATTTATCAAGTTATTTCGAATTATCAAGACTCGAGGGCTATTCGGTAAGAAAATTTTTTGCCCAAAAAGAACAATTTGTTAAAAAGAAATTAAAATTGAAAAGAACAATCTTGGAAATGACATTTTGTGCAAAATATTCGACAGCAGTGCAAAATAGACATTTTTCCGTTGCTACAGTAATCCAGATGACATAAGTGAAAATAGCCCATAAGCACTCTTCAGTTAAATGTTCTTCTGATTGGCTGTCTTTGAACACGTGACTGTAGATACACAAATTCTATTGGATTATTGTATAGGTAAAAAATTTTCAGCAAAAGTGGTGTTAGTTCCAGTTTGCGATGTGAATCGTTTGTGCCGGACGTTGTTATGTTTTCGTCAGCCCCGCTCCCCATAGACGATGTGATTTTTCGTTATCCGATCTCGATACTTTGATGAATGCCCTTTGTTTACTAGTGCAAGGCTAACACATTTGTTGTCATTCAAATAAAATTGTTTAGATCCGCCTTCAAAACTTTAATTGGCGGACAGTTGCTAAGGTTTTTTTACCTCAGAACGTAATTGGTTATGGCATTTTAAGCGGAATTGAACCGTAAAGTGGAAGACCACTTTTGCTGTTAATAGTACATAGACACAATGAACTGATACTGATACTGGAGGTTATACGTCTTGAATTTAGTTTCAAAACAACGCTTCTAATCTAAAGAATTATTCAGCTATTCTTCAAGTATGCTTCAAGTTAGGGCATAGTTAAAGGATTGAAATAATTGTATCCACATGCGGCATAAAATTAATGTAATTTCAGTTACTTTCACATTGCAACTATGTTTTAGGTTTTACTGTTGCAAACTTTACTTGGAAAAACTCGACGTAGGCTCAACGGTTTCCGGTACCAGAAGTTATTAAAATCATTGTAAAACGTCGACACCGCGCTAAATCGATATATCGATATATCGAAATATCGACATATCGAAATATCGATATATCGAAATATCGATATATCTAAATATCGATATATCGAAATATCGAAATATCGATATATCGACATAAAAATATCGATATATCGAAATATCGATATTTCGATATATCGACATTCCGGTATCGTTATTCGATATATCGATATATCGATATCAATATCGATATATCGAAAAAAGTCGCAGGCCTAGTCACAAGTTAAAGGCAATTAATAGGGGACCATTATTTTCCTTCTCTCGAGTAAAGTATTCAAAAATATTTCGTAAAACTTCTCAACACTGTTTCGTAAAAACATTTCCAGGCATCTTTACACCTGACAATCAAACTGACAGTTATACTTGAAAGAATAATTTTTAATAAATTCCTTGGTGACCACTGGATATTGGAAAATAAGCATATTAATACTGAAACCAATTTGTTTCACACAACCGTAGTAAGAAAGAGCGAGATCAAATAAGGAAACGTGATAATATTCTCAAGTCATCTTATGGCAGCAATTAAAATTCAACAAATCCATTTTACAAAAGGGAGAAAGACATATGAACGTAATGCGCAGATTACTGCACACACACACGCCAAGATATCTGAAAAGAACTATATAAACAGCCGTATCCATAGATACGTACATAATTTCAATGTGACAGGTAACGCTTGATTTTACTCTTCATAAAATTTCCGTACCGCGGGCTATAATTGAAAATCGATTCTTAAGGAGTAAACTTCAATTATTTCCTGTTATAAATTATTAATAAACAAGAAAGCTGTTTCATTTTGTTGAAAAACCAAGTTTGAATGAAAACCCCAAAAGTATAAACGTAAAATTCAAAATTAAATACTTCAAGCTATTTTATAGATATCTATTCAACAATCACTAATACAACAATCACTTGATACAACTAAAGCACAAAAATGATACGCTTCTCTTTTCTTTTATGCATTCACATCTTCGGTTGTTGTTTCGAAATGGTCGTAGATAAATGACCCATAGACAGTAAAGGGATCATCTTATTTGTCCAAACTTACTAGTTGTTTACCTGTTATGTACTTACCTATTATACAATTTATTTTGCTATTTATTTAACAAAACACAACTTATTTAAAACAAAATACTTAACACACATACCTACAAAATATTCTCACATTGTAGTCAAATTGAGTCTAA
Organism: Xestobium rufovillosum; assembly: GCA_963966045.1. Taxonomy (NCBI): domain Eukaryota; kingdom Metazoa; phylum Arthropoda; class Insecta; order Coleoptera; family Ptinidae; genus Xestobium; species Xestobium rufovillosum. The sequence continues at coordinate 44,536,685 of OZ014492.1, read as the reverse complement.
TAAAAAATAATCCCTTTTAAGGGCAGCTATCCTCACAGCTATCCCCCTATTTCTTCCGAGCGTTCTCATGTCGCAAGGAAAAAACTCGTAAAAACTTAAATTATAATCAAAATCGCACAAACCTGTTATTTATAAAACGTCTTTATTAACCAAATAATATAACTACTCCACTTTAGTTTACTACCTACCTTAAATGTATTACATCCACTAATTCAAAAATGCCTTCTTATAATATTAATTCTAAGTTTAAATAAGGCAAAATTCATTAAATTCACATTTACTACCAACGCATGCAATACATCATATATCAGACTGATGACCTTGAAGGAATGACATTTCGCCCAGATGCCACATACGGCACTAAAAACAGAATAGACACTCGCAACTCATGCAAGCGCGTGCGCACTGCGGTCCCACGATCGACTGTATAGATATAGACTAAACTGTCATTCGCGGTAATTCTTTCTTATCCTATACCTTGATCTGTATTTATTTTCAGTATATTATTCCAAAACAGACTTTGTTTGTAAGAAAATTTTCGTTGGGATTCAATTTTTGCCATGCAGCTACCTCCTAGCACACACTCGGACCCTTAGATAGTAACTGACCTGACTTCCCTTAACACCCTAAAAAGTGAAGACTGTTGTTGAAGACTTAAAACAACATTATTTGAGTGCTACATCTCGATTTCTTAGTACTTGTTTAGAGAAATTTACAGAAATGATTTTCCCGCTCGGTATGTTCCCACTTGCTATCCAAAAACACCAGTCTATAATTATTATTATCACGACTACGTTAAGGGAATTACTAGCGATTAAAGTGAAAATCATAAATCCTCCTGTGCACTCCAGGAGTTTATTTAATTCTCAATGTAATTACCACCTGTTTGAAATTGGTTGTAACCCGCTAGCAAATCCTAGCGGGGATTAGGAAAATCTCTAACGTTCTTTAAACATACAACACATCCTGTAATCAGGAGAGTGCTTACGTACACTAAACGGAAAGCTTATTATTATGAATGGCTGATTTTCAATTCAGATTATAAATTAAAATGTGTAAAATGCTACTGAAGAATTTAGTAATACGGCACAAGGACGGGTGAATTCTAATAATGGTCAGAGGGAGCATTTATCCGAATTTGAACGTTTGTTATGATTACCAAGAAATTATAATACCACCTATTAGTCATCTGGAGTATATGATGTTTTCATGACCTGAGTCGCCGTAGGGCGATCGATCTCTCATTCACATTTACTACCGGAAATCATGTTAATCGAATATTTTACAAAATTAAGTATTTAAGCCATCAGGAAGTGTCAAGTAAAAATGGAAAAATGTAAAATGCACATATTATTTTAAAACGCCGACCCAGCTATAGTACAAAGTAGCTTATCCATAAAATTATAAGAAAATGTAAGTGAAAAGTAACGTGTTACAGTGCCTATCACCGAGGACGTCAATTGGTCATTTTAAGACCGAATTTCGAACGTATTCTATGATTCAATTCCTTAGAGGGGACGTCAGTAACATAATATGTAATATACGAGGTGATAAATTGGTTGCTTATTCCAGATTTTCAATAATTGGGTGCGGCGTCGACAGACAGACTCCCTATGGATTCCGCAGGAAATCAAACTTCTTTTCCAAATAGCTAATCAATAAGAACGAATGAGACGGCATCAAAAACCTCGTTAATCATTCCATTCATTGAAAAATATCCGCGCTGATATATCATCCAAAAAGATTTTTTATCCTTAATTCCAAATGCTAACTCGCTTCGACAAGGATAAAGGGGTATTTTGCAAAATGGCTTTTACCTTAGATGCAGGATTCGAAATAATTCAACGAGATGAGTCGGATGCATTAGTTTATTATACTCCAGAGAGCCTTTGTTAATCCGAAACTCTCACTCGCCGAATCCGTACTAAATACCGTCTTCGCAATTAACTTTCTAATTTGTAGACATTACCTCATCCTAGATATTCGTAAATATTCCGAATATTGCGCGGCACATTTAATTATGACTTTAGCGTTTAATCGTGCAAGAACATCTTCCCCTAAAGATTTTGATTACGTCTTAACAGTAGAATGGAATGACTGAGTCTGGGAATACCCCCTCCATTGTTTTACACTTAAAGCAATTAACTTTGAAATAGATGACGCAAGATACTACATTTGATTTTACGTTAATCTTTAAATAGATTTGTGTACCTAATTATTAGAAACCGTGAATGACATGGGATGTTCCAAATTCTGCTGTGGATATTGACGTAGCATTTCTTAATGATCCAAGTGAACTTTAAAGCGCCTCCTATACATCATAAAAAGAATTTTCAATTTAGCTTTACAGCACCCGCACTGCATTATAAACACAAAAGAAAATTCATTCCGTTTATGCTCTAACTGGATCAGTTAATAATAAAATTACGTTAACAAAGGGAGTTTTTATCTAGAAGTTGAGAAATTAAAATTGAAGGTTGGAAAACGTTTTTGCGTTAGACTGAAACTTAAAATACGTTTTCAAGATGATATTCATCCCCAACTTGTACCAGAAAAGCACTTAACTGGTCAAATATAAAACATTTAATCGAGAAATCTTGTTTGCATACATGAGTAAACATTCTTGGTATAAATGCAAATTCTATTTATACCCTCTGAGCTGAAGCGTTTTTTTAATCTTTGACAAAGTTCTCTGAAACAGCAAGACATGTGTTTTTTTCATGTTACTTAGTTCTTTATACTAGTAAAAAGTAATTAGACAACGAGTATAAAAATCAGTGAGATAAGTTTTTTTAATCCATGTTTTGATGAAATTTAATCAGACTGTGGGGTGTAGTAGTAGTAAATGAAGTAAAAACCAAGGCAAAAGTCGCTTCCTTCTCGTTTTTATTTTTTTTATCTTAGAACAAACAGACATATCTCATTTTATTAGTTAGGTCATTGTTTATGAGAAATCACGAGATACGACATTTTTTTGTGGTCACGAATGTTTTATTTCCAAAAAAGTGAGGATACGTACCTTTTTTAAAAACCTTGCTTTTTTATATATCCACTAATATCTAGGTATCTAATTGAGCTATCGACATGATCTTTTTTTTGTTTTACAACACACACTTAGGCGCTTCTTTCTAAGCATAGTATTGGTGGGTGTTTTTCGTTTTAATATGCTCAAAACGTCGATAACCTAGGAAGTTCAGAAATTATGCAGGCAAATTTTCACTAATCGAGAAACTTTTTTGTTTTGAAAATTTTTATATAACATGCTGCGAAGGAAATGCCGCCAAAAGACCAAAAAAGTTTTTGGCAGCATAATTGTTATTGGGACTTTTGTAGTTTAGGCGCTATGGTTTTTTATATCGGCTAATAATAAGGAGCGACCGATGACAATATCGACGCGTGCGAGATATAACATGAAAGAAATAAATAGTCTTTTATTTACACATGTAATTCGTATTGTTAGTGGCGAGTTCTTTAATTTTTACTGCTTAAAAATATTTAAGATAGATGAGCTAAATATTAAAATGAAGTGTTTATTATGTGGTGAAGTTGTGGAGGAAAAAGATAAACTTGTTGTGCATAAGCCTTGGAAGTGGGGTTTAGAGACAATAATTAGGGCTGCGGAACAGAAAAGATGATTTTGAACAAAAAATTTTAGCAATCAAGAATGATTATTTTAAACGGTAAAATTAAAGTAAAATATCATAAAGACTGCAGAAAGGTCTATACCATCAAGGACGATATTGAGATGGTTTGCTAAATTAGTAATAGCTCAGACGGATACAGAAACATTCCGCGAGACATTCCAGGTTCTTCAAAAAGTAGGGGTAACATGGAATCATTTAAAATACGTGAAATGTGCCTTATTTTCGATCAACGAGGGACAAAGAAAAAGCAAAAATTAACATTTATACAAACAAGTTTGCAGATTGTATTAGGTACATACCCATTTCTTTTTAAATGATTGTTTTAAAAAACACACAATTTCAGTTCTCCACGAAAAAATTTTCCTGTTCCTCAACTCCTCATGATATTAATCAAAATGAGTTTACAAAGCAAGTACCAAATATGTTGCTACAATTTATATCTTGGCTTATCGACGATGATAGTTATATAACGTTAGAAAAAATATAAATCCAAAAGCTGTTATTCCTTGCAATCTTATTATGGCGTTGTTCGTCAAGTTATATAAAAAAACTTTGGATTAGGCTTATGTGTACACCATTTACTACGAAGTAGACAACTTTTTGACTTCCTATCTGAAATTAGTATTAGCTCTACTTATAACGATATTAGACAATTATTAACAACCAACATTGCCAAATAAAGAATTACCTAGTAATGACAAAATTTATGTACCTCCAGGTAAAAGTTGTTGGTAATACAATCAAAAATTACACACACGCGAGAATAGATAATTTTGATTTAAATGAGGACGCAATCCACGGAAAAAATACTACATACTCATTGCGTGGGTATGGTGGTATTTCAGCAACGTTTAGAAAACATTACATTTACTTATAGGTGAAAATATACCTAGAAAAGGTCCTTATTCATTAAGCTTAGAAGATCTTGATTTTCCCTTTCGACACATATTGCCCCTTTTTTAGTCCTTCAAAACGACCAGAGCCTTTACCCTTTAAGTCCTTTGAGTTTAACAAAAAAACTATGAAATATTTACAAAAATAAACTTGGAAACTCTTTCAATATTTTAAAGGCACTAGTCCATTTTTAACTTGGTCAGGCTTTAATAATTTGTATCTGAGATGCCCAAGCATTTCAGATCAATAACCGAAAATACAGAAAATAGGCAATAAACACAGTAAAATTAAAGGTGCCGAACCATTACCCACTATTATTGCACCGTGCGCGCAAACTTAGATATTACGCTCCAAACTAAAAAAATCATATTATAAAAACTATTGAAAATATCCAGAGATTTTTTTTCTAAAAACTTTTTTGGTCTTTTGGCTATATTTCCTTCGCATCATGTTATATAAAAATTTCCAAAACAAAAAAGTTTCTGGATTAGTGAAAATTTACCTGCATAGTTTCTGAATGTCCAAGATCATCGGCGTTTTTATCATTTATTTAAAAAACAATACCATTATTATTATACATCTAAAGAAGCGCATAGGTGTGTGCTTTAAAACAAAAAAAAGATTACATCGATAGCTCAATTCGTTTTTGAGATATGCCAGTAGATATGCAAAAAAGCATGACTTTTAAAAAAGTTACAATTTTATATTTTTTTAAAAATAAATGCTGTTGTTGACAATACCCACTGGGTCTGATCTTGTACTACGCTCATCAAAAAAAACGACACAATTTTACCCATTATTTACTCCGCTAGTGGGGCAAATGGCAAATGAGTCGCCCAAAGATGGTAGACGTTCTGGTTTTCTCAATTCTTCTGTCACCACTATTTCTGGGCCTCATTCCGGGTATCAGTTCCATTGGTATTCTAATCATTCTCTACACATGTTCGAACCATGTTATTCTTTTAGCTTTTATTGCCCCTAAGATTATGTTTCGTTCAATTTCCCAGTTTCTATTTTATTTGACTAACCAAGCAATAATAAAGGATGGAATCTGTACAACTATTTAAGTGGCAATAATGTTTATTCAGAACAGTTTGCAGTTTGCTCAAGCACAGAACTGCTGAAAAAACTGTAATTTTGCTGTGTAAAAGCGACCATAATAATTTCATAAAAGCAAGTGTTGGCCGCCCAAAACGGTCATTAGAATGTAAAGCAGGCTCGGTTCCCCAAATAAATAACGCAAATGAAACTTCCCCTCTCGATTTATTTTGTGGAATTAAGCAGCGCGTCAACAGTGTATCACTTCCAGAAGGTACAGTTTCAGTTCGGACATGTTTCCGGTCTACAACCCCGGAATTTGTAATCCCTGAACTTATGAGGCAAGTCCTGCGATTCTGGAAATTCCAGAGAGATTGTGCTGCCGCGCAATCACGGGTGTGTAGTTGCTAATGTAATTGCTCCAAGTGCTTCTGCTACCCTGTCATTGTGGAACATCCAGCCGGTCGTCGATATCCTCCCTGAACCTGTACATATTTAATTTCGGATACCGGCTCATGTTCCAGATAATTAGAACGTTATCGATCTCTCCTTTGTTCCTACATTTTTAATGCTTTGTCGCTTATTTGATTGACCTTGGTATTTAAACAGCTTCCTGAAATGTCTGTCGCTAATAACGGGAGGTATTTCAAAGTCTACATAAATTGTTCCATCAATTAAGTTGAATCCAGACGGGACCGAACATAAAGGTAAACAAATGAAGAAATTTCATCAAAGGTAAACTAGTTTTAGTCTAACTAGAATCCTTCAGCGATTGGAGTAGATAAGCCATCTTCATTCTGAACCCAAATCCGATGTATTTTCTTATGGTATTCTTCCATACGCAATAAATCGAGATCTACTCCTACCCCTTACCCTTCGATTGTTCCAGCAGTTTAAAGTGGAGCAGGGCTACCTCCTTCTTCAATCTGCCAAAATGTGTAACTTCTTTCGGAGTCGAAGAAGGAGAATATGGTTAAGGTTAGCTGTTCTGCTTGTTATTCACATGTCTTTTGATTTTCCCTTGTAGAATATTAAAGAGCTACGAAGCTCGGATAAATATTCTCTATTGATTTTTCCCAGCGCACTTCCAACTCATTTACGTCCGCTGTAATGTTGCTTATCAAATTAAAATTTTAATTGAACATCACTATCATGCAATCAGTTGGTAAAGAACTATATAATTAACCTCTCCGGTATTCTGAGTGTATGCCAGCTTCAGTTTACCCTTCAACTTGCACGTCACAAAAGAACACTTTATCTTTCAAGTGCTATCTGAATATGAATTTAAAAATACGTACTTGAAATTGTAGCCAGGTTGCTATTTGCTCCAAAAACGTCGGTGCAGCAAATTAATGATATCATATCGAGAATACCTATAAGTAAAATCGAGAAATAAGACCCCTGTAGCTTGAAGGCATTGCCTTGAATTCTGATTAGTTCTCGATTTATTTCAGTCTTCTTATTTGCTTTTTATATTGCCAATATCGCATGTAAATAATATGCCAAGAGAAAAAAATAACACATTAGTTTGATGTTTCCAAAGGGATGTTTTTAATATACTTGCGGAGAGGTGGGTTTTGCATAACAATTTCACGGTAATATGGACGTAATGATGTAAAGGAAGACCGGCATAATGTAATTACAAACCTTCACTAACGCGAACTGGTATGATATCGCTTAATTAGAGGAAAAAGAAAACAAATTAATTACTCAATGGTAGCGGTAATTTATTAGATTCGTGGTTTTACGGGGAGAAACAGGAGTAGTCAGCTTATGTACCACAAAGCTTCATATGACGTGGCAAAATTTCAAAAATACATTATTAGTGCTTATTTTGTACTTGTGGACCGTATTTGAATGAAATAAAGACTAAAAATATGAACTACACGTACGAAACAACAATCTCGATGCATGGAATGTTTAAAACTATATTTCTCATGGCGCCACAAAGACTGGCGGTTTTAGGGTAAGTAGAGAAATAGAGGGGAAACAGGACACAGGGTGGACTAATGTGTACGCAACAGTGCTTCCACGGTGAATGCGTGTGTACGAAAAGGGAAACATATTTGGGCTTCTGGTACAATTTTATCATTACGTTGGCGTGATGCTTATTATGATGACGTGACCACCTCGAGCAAATGGCTAGTCTTATGATCTAAAAATGTTTGATCCGAGTGTCATAATAACGACAGGTAACTACTGCTTGAAACTATTACCGGGAAAATAAACCTTAAGAGAAAACGGAATCAATCCTCTCGAGACTCGAGAAACTTTCTTGGTGCCCCGTGGATTAGTAAACAAAACCCTTAGAAAAAAGACATTAATTCTTCCCCAATATAACTTATAATCCAGGTCATTTGTGTCTTTATATTTTATACCCGAATTATTCCCAGCAGACAATTGTTCCATTCCTCTAATTTATAAAGTTTATTCGCGTTCTTGTCAGATCTTTGTAGGCGCCCACGACAAACAAAAGCAACATTTAGACAGCAGTTAAGCATATTTGTGCCGACTGAAGTGTGATTAATAGCACCTACTCAACGCGGAGACATGGGGAATTTATTATGATGACTCCATTCAGATGTATTACAGAGGGAACTTCAACTGAAATAAGAGCAAGCTGGCAAAATGAATCGCTCTGATACCGCTAAATACAACGCTTAAGTTATTGACGATTATATTAATATTAGGAATCTTCCATTTGGGACCATTTTTAAATAATATTTGGTGCGCTTGTTGGGCATATATATGTTCATTATTTTCTTTCATTTAGTATACATGGTAGTTCATAATAATAATATCAATGAAAAGAGGTGGGGGGCTGTTAAGAACCGTCCATAACAACCTACTATCACTCTTGATAAAAGATAGTCCGGTGGGTTTACGCACTCTCGCACCTCCCTCCCCCCCTCTAGGCATTACACTTTAGCAGTTAACTAGCTGTCAGTGGGATTCGCGAAAAGCAAAAGTTACAATAAAATATAGCCCCTTGAAACGAATCCGTGATATATGACAATAAGTTGGGAACAGTCTGATTTCGTATTTTCTCGTAAATATAAAAGATGTATCGTCATTCCCTTCCCCTAACGAAAAAAGGCAACAAAAATATGTGGAGTCCCCCGTGTATTCATTTGCATTCGTATTTTCCAGATCGTCAGGAATTTAAATCAATTCTCCTGTCAAATTAGTTGTGGAGTCGTTCACGATTTTATCTTTATTCGCTTCAATGGGTAGGATGATATGGAACGTATTCCATCGGGTGAAAACACAATTGGACACTTTGACGTATATGAGCACGATTATGACTAATTGTGTGATCCACTCTGCAGATTCTTGAATTGACACGCCATTTTGTAGTATGAATTTGTAAGCCTTCTCTACTTGTGTCACGAATCCTGAATCGATTAATCAACAGATAATCGATTTTTCGATTAATCGATTATTGGGGTCAGTTTTATCGATTATTTGATTAATCGATTATTCGTTTAATCGATTATTCGATCAATAGATTAATCGAATATTTGGTTAATTAAACATTCATATAATCGATTAATCAAAATTATCGATTATTTTCCAATAATCGACTACAATAATCGCATAATTACACGTCACAAAAGATGTTCGATTTCACTGTTACTTACTTTTTGCATCATCTCTAAGATAAATTTCTGGAAAGTGCATCGGAATATCGACCAGAGGAATGTGTTAACTGATAATTCAACCGAGTAGGTATGGTATACAGCTACCACTTCAATAAAAGAAACTTCCGCCCTTGGCTTTTTCTAGTATATCTGCGCAAATGAAGGCGGTTGGGCCGAAATGAAAAGAATGGTGCTTGCTGGAAAGGAGGCCAATCCCTTTCATCTCAAATCAATTTAAATCGAACGGTGGGTTCAAGTGCGGGCCGAGATTTCGCGTTTCACTACCATAACCGTCTATTTATTTGCTACTCGTATACGTCTTCTGCGTGAGTTTGTGATTCCTATTTAATTTGGAATCCAAGCGAGAAACTTTGAATATTTTATGACGACAACGACCTTATACCCTTCGCGGGCGTTTTCTCTGGGTCCCTAGACTTCATCTCGCAACACAAATTGGATGTTTTATTATTTCAATATGTACTTCCAAATAGTTAATTCGACTGAAGCAATTTTGCTGCGTTCTTAGAAACTTGCTCATCTACAGTAAGGTTTCTCCGGTTATTGAAGAAATTTGTCCAGCTGGACCTCTAGAAGGTGAAGTTGAAACCAATTTCAATTTAGCTATATTCGCAAAATTCATAAAATTTGCTGAGTCAGCTTTCCTGTTAAGGACGTTAGAAATGATCATAAATTACATTATTACTTATGTGATGTAAAGACTAGTTGCGTATCTCAAGTGGCCAGACGCAAAACTTAGTCAAAGTTTTGAAGAACAAGAATAAGAATATTAATTTATACTGTAGAAGTTGTTGTGTTAATGTTTTAATAACAATTTGCATTTAACTCTTAATAAAGTTGATGTTGCATTATTATTTCAAGTATTGACAGTAACTTCACAACCTACCTTATCGGCCACGTAAGAAATTCTCGGAAAACATGTCAAATAAAAGGCTAAATTAAACATTTAGATAAATTATCGACAATTAATCGTTCTTCTGATACTGAAGAAGTGTGTTGTGAGCATTTTGGCACACGAATTTTCTGTGCGGTGGTTTTAAGCTATTTAGAAGCTTTAAAATTTGTGGGGTTAGGGTCTGAATAGACTGTTTTAGAATGGCCTGATTTTGACAGGCCGCCATTTTCTTTTGGAGGGCAGAGCATGGATTAACAACGTTACGCACGTGAGTGTTACCAAAATTTGAACAGATTTGGTGCCAAACAAAGTGGTGATGTTTAGATTTCATGTAATTTAACTCAAAATAACGAAACAACGTTTGCAATAGTGCAACCAGTCGTATCATTTTAAGAATTTTCATTCAATTCTCGGCGTAAAGCGACTAAGTTTAAGTTACGCCCCTTCTTTGGTGCCAAATGGTAACACAAACATCTGCTTTGTTATTCATCCTCTTCTTCCCTCCAATAAGCTTTAAAACAAACAAATGTGTGCCCTCCAGCTGTCAATTGTGTGACGCCATTCTAAAATGATCAATTAGTATAGACTGTATTAGAATGGCCTGATTTTGACAGGCCGCCATTTTCTGTTGGAGGGCAGAATATGGATACACAACGCTATGCTATGTTACCACAATTTGAGCAGATTTGGTGAAACCAGGATTTTTTTTGAGTTCGTGTAATTTAACTCAAAATAACAAAAGCAACGTTTGCAATAGTGCAACCAGTCATATAATTTTAAGAATTTTCGTTCAATTCTTGACGTAAAGCGACTAAGAAGTTACGCCCCTTCTTTTGGTGCCAAATGGTAACACAAATATCTGTTTTGTTATTCCTCCTCTTCTTCCCTCCAATAAGCTTTAAACAAACAAATGTTTGCCCACCAGCTGCCAATTGTGTGACGATATTCAAAAATGATCTATTGGTTATTAATGTTTTTACGTATTATAGGTGGGGCAAACCTAATTCTTAATAGCTAGTTGTATTGCTTATTACCAATTTCCAGTTATCAGAAACATTTTTTCTGTGTTTTGGGAACAATTTATATGTACTATCAGTGCCAAAATTCCTGTTCCACTTTACGGTTCAATTCCGCTTAAAATGCCATAACCAATTACATTCTGAGGTAAAAAAAAACCTTAGCAACTGTCCGCCAATTAAAGTTTTGAAGGCGGATCCAAACGATTTTATTTGAATGACAACAAACGTGTTAGCTTTGCACTAGTAAACAAAGGGCAGCAAAATAGATAAATAATCCTGTTCTTTTAACGAAAAATCATATTGTCTATGGGGGGGGGGCGGGGCTAACGAAAACATAGCAACGTCCGGCATAAACGATTCGCATCGCAAACTGGAACACCACTTTTGGAATTTATAGTACGTACATAAGTATATCGGTAAAACAGAGACTTGTTTTATACATTCTTACTATTAATGTTAAATGAAATACACAAAAATGTATACGTGTAGGTACCGAATATTCCTTTTTGTCATTTATTATAACAACATCTTCAGCGCAATTATGGATCAATTTATTCAATGGAAATAAACATTCTAGGTAGGTACTTATACCAACTACAGGTACAAATACCAACCTACCTACCAACCTGCCCAAGGATATTTGTGCGTTTAGCATACGTTGATTGTAAGTAAATATATATAAATAGGCGCAAAACTACACTTCACACAAAATACTAGGTATTTTTACATCAGAATTGGGTACTTGCATGAATTTGGGATTTTGCGAAATTATAATCTTCGGGAGGTCAGAAATACATTCCCAAAGCAATTTTTCTCTGAGCCCTGTAGAATTCAAATTATCGGGGAAAAAATATTTCCCGCTAAATATGCTTATGGCGCCATGTGTGAATTATTGAAACTATACGGTGACGTCAGTATGACGCACCTATGCATTCCTAAATCGAAATGGCCGCTTCCGGTTTAGTTGACAGCTGCCTAGTAAGTCCTGAAATTGTTTGGTGTGTACGTTAATGGTGTTTGCTGGGAGAATGGAACTATGGTGGAGCTCAGTAGCAATTTGTTGTTAAAAATCCATTATATTTTATAATTCCCAACTGTGAGTAGGTACAACAAAACCACTTCTAACCTCTAAACTCTACTACCTATCATGAACGCGGCTATTTTAAGATGGATTATGAGATTCTGCTTGCAAGAAACTTCTGCGGATATTTTACAGATTAATTTGTGATATTCGTACTAGTTGTGAAATAACAACAACGTGGACACAAATGAGTGAAACGAAAATTCTGTGCTTGGCTAACCTATAACTGTCACTGTATGACAGAGCTCAGGGCAGCCACTTGCCACTGTGAAAAATTGAAATGTACTAATGATCCTGAAATACACTAATAATTAGTTTATTCTTCTTCTTAACTTATTTCCAGTGTTTAACTGTGCATTAATAAAATATTGATATTGCTCAGTAAAGTAACAACATCCAATTGAAGCCCTGATATAAGTGATATAGTTAGGCGAGTAGGGACAACAGACGCGAAATGTTGGCAATAGGCAAAAGTAGCACGTCAGGCTGTGACGACAGCTAGATTATGTGACGTCAATACGACTGCTCAATGCCAAATAGCCCACTAGCGCGTGCTCCGCGATTTGAAATTAAAAATGAAATTATATTCTTATTACTACACTCTTTTTATACGGTCACGATAAACTTAACACATATTTGCAAAATATGATAAAAAAGTGCCAGTTTAAATTTATGCAAGTACCCAATTGTGGAAAAACTCAATAATTATATATTAAAATTCGTAATGTCAGAAAACTCATTGCCCTGTCCGTCCACCAGGAGCACTACCATCGAAATCTGACGGTACGCAATACGCAAAATGGTATTTTTTTAAATTGTATTTTTAATAGTGTTTGTAGAAAAACGATTTTAAAAGTAAAAGTACCAAAAAAAATAGGTAAAGCGTTTATCCATAGACCAAAACCAACCCCAATACCTAAAAATAAAAAGACAATAATTATATATTTTTTTTAATTCATGACTGTCATTTAACTCGATCGTGTCCATAGAAATTTGACAGTACATAACTACCTAGCTTATTAAAATGTTGGAAATTCTTCTTTTTTTAAATTAATATTGATTAGTGCAATACTACATGATAACATTTTTGTGAAAATTTTACCAATTTTCGATTTTTTACTTTGAAAACATTACCTATTCACTTTTCAGTTTATGGCTACTATGCTCACTACCAATAATTATTATTATATAACATATATACAGGGTGATCTATAACGCGTGTAACAAACTTCGAGAGTAGATAAAATACTTCAAAATAATGTGAAAAGCCCTAATCAACATAATGTCCGAAAATGCCAATTAAGCGATAGGTATAGGATTATTGAAATTTCTTAAAAAAATGTGTTTTTGTTAATATCTGGAAAACTATCAGAGCTATTCATTTGAAATTTGGGGTATAATAATTTATTGAAGTTTTTTTATTAACTTATAAATTTGGAATTTCGTACTCTCACCATGGGCGTCACTGTGAGGCGGGGAGACCACATTTATTACCGAAACTGTTATGCTGCTATGTTATATGCTACTGGCTTACACAGATATGTTGCAAACTATTTAAATCTTTGTTTTATTTACAAGAAAAATCTCTCTGATTTTTTCCGTACAAAAGGCAGTTTTAAATACAAATAATTTAGTGTAACATGGCTCGTAGTCTGCATTTTTAAAAAGCGAAATTGTCAGCCATCCCTTGTAACAGTAAAGCGTTGTTATCCAAGTGGCGTGTACATACTCAAGAAAAGAACAAAACAGTTGAAAATGGCAAGTAACGACAGAAACAGATATTACATATTCTTAAGAAATTTTAACTCCCTGTATCTCATTTAATTGCCATTTTTGAACATATGTTCATTAGGGATTTTCACAATGTTTTTAAATATTCTATCTACTCTCGAAGTTTATTACACTTGTTATAGATCACCCTGTACAGTCACTTTCTAAATGCATTTTCGTAAATTTTCTTTCCATCATCAGATAATGTTTTCATGTTTTCATAAATAATAATTATTGATAGTGCTCATAGTAGTGATAAACTCAATATGTATATAGACTACCAAAGAGTAAACAGTAATATTGTGAAAACTCGAGGCAGTTATGTTGGCATTTTCCAAGACACGGAATGTCCTATTTCCAGTTAGTTCGTTTCTTCAAAATTGTATCATCCGTCAAATTATTTTGCAACTTACTAAGTGGTAGAATCGGCGGGCTTTGGATTAAATCTTGGAAAGTAAATGTGCCGTCATGGCTAAATGGGTAGCTGGTAGTAATACTAAAAGGTTCATTGTCTCTAAAATTCTAGGGCAAATTAGAATACCCGGATCGAAATGAAAAATTAATCTCCAGAACGCGTTCCATTTCTGGTCATAATAAGCTTCGGAGTGGAACCTTTCAGCGTTAAAACTCTCCGGAACAATGAGAGCAAATTTTCAATTTTCAGATTATTAAGTACCATTTACAGTTCAGCTGCTCCCATTGCAGTTTATCTTCAGAGTTACTTGTTGAAAGCTGTATCGATCGCATTGTGTAACATTAAACAAAAGACAAGTGCGGATGAAGATATAGAGCGGAAATCTGGATTATTTCCAAATACTCTTCTGCTCGCCTGAAAGCGTCACAATGGGTTCTCTGGAGGAGCGCCGCCAGCCGAGCCGACACTTTTGTTCGACCTTATTTTGCATCCGTATGTGTTGTTTTATTGTCTGAAAAATACTCTCTTCACCATCCGTCTTCGCCACCCTCGCGCGTGTGCACTTCACTTTTTGTTTCCCAGATTAGCTCGGAGGAATGTCATTCATGATGCGACTTGACGTCGTGTAACTTACTCTAAAAGTATAATCTGTGTTGTAAATAATCAAAATGATGTGAAAAACATTCAGAAATGATAATAACAATCAAAGTTGTTAACACAGTCACTGTTTACTCTTTGGTAGTCTATGTTATATTATAATTATTGGTGGTGCACATAGCAGTAGGGCTTGGAAAAGTATCGATACTTAAAAAAGGTATCGATACCTAATCAAGTATCGATCGTCGATACTGACAGCATGCAGATATCGAAGTATGGAATATATCTATACCGATACTTCTGATACCTCGATCCTTTCGATACCTCGATACTTTCGATACCCCGATACTTTCGATACCTCGATACTTTCGATACTGTCAATACTTTCGATACCTCGATACCTTCGATACCTCGATACTTTCGGTATCTCGATACTTTCGATACTTTGAATAGTATCGATAGTTTGAAGGTAGCGATATACGATTCCTCATTTCTGATATCGCCCAGCCCTACATAGCAGTGATAAACTCAATATGTACGTAGACTACCATAGAGTAAACAGTGATTGTGTTAAACTTAAAAAATGTCAGCACAGCTATTCAATCGAAATTGTTCTTGAAAATGAGACTAAAAGAAAGAAAAACAAGCCAGCATATACAGAGTGATTCAGAGCGGGTAAGCCAAACTTCAAAAGATTATAGAGCTCAAAATAAGAAGAAAAGTTCCTATGGGCATCTAACAAGAAGTTACAATTAAGAAAGATACAGGGTGTTGAAGTTTCTGGAAAAGAATGATTATCTCCGAAACCAAGGAAACCATTTTTAGGGCGAGTGCCCTTTGAAAACCTCTATTATTTAAAAACAATGTGTTTTTTACTAGCAATTGGCATCGCAAGAAGTTCTGGAACAATCGATTGTTAATGAATTTTTTTCATCAGAAATGCAGATTATGAACATCATCATCATAAGGTTCTCAGTCCGAAGACTGGTTGGACGCGTACCTCCATTCTTTTCTATCCTGAGCTAACCTACGCATTTCCCTAAAAGTAGAACATCCTACATCCCTAACTATTTGAGAGCAGTAGTCTAATCTAGGCCTACCCCTACCTCTTTTTATTCCTATCTCTGACTCTAGTATGTCGCGAACTATTCCTTCGTGTCTTAGAAGGTGTCCTACCATCCTATCTCTCCTACTCTTTATTGTTTTCCATACCTTTCGCTTTTCCCCAACTCTTTCTAATACTTCCCTATTGCTAACCTTATCTATCCACGGTATCTTCATCATGCGTCTGTAGCACCACATTTCAAACGCTTCTACTCTTTTTCTATCCGCTTCTCCTATTGTCCAAGTTTCGCACCCGTATAATGCCGTACTCCATACATACGACGTTAAGAGTCTCTTCCTAGTCTCTATATTAACCGTTCTCGAGCATAACAGTTGTTTCTTTTTGTTAAACGCAACTCGGCCCTGCGCCATTCTTTGTTTTATATCTTTAGTGCTCCTACCGTCTTGAGTTATTTTACTTCCTAAGTAGCAGAAATCCGCGACCTCCTCTATCTTCTCATTTCCAATTTGTATTTCCATTTTAGTTCTATTTTCACATCCCCTACATACCAAAATTTTAGTTTTCTTTTTATTGATTTTCATGCCGAAGCCCTGTGTCAAAACTGCTTCCATTTCATTCAAAGCCGCTCCTAATTCTTCTTTGCTAGATGCTAACACTGCTATATCATCCGCAAATCTGAGCATGTTAATAGTTTGGCCCTGTACATTGATCCCTGAGGCTGTTCTTTCCTTAACAATATTAATCGCATCTTCGATATATAAGTTGAAAACTAGAGGTGACAATGCACATCCCTGTCTCACTCCCTTCCGGATATCTACTTCCCTTTGTTCCTGCTCACATTCTATAACTGCCTTTTGCTCTTTGTAGAGATTATGTATTATTCTTCTGTCCCTGTATTTCATCCCTACCTTTCTCAGCACTTCGAAAATCTTCCCCCATTTTACGTTGTCGAAGGCTTTTTCTAAATCTACAAATCCTATATAGACGCTCTTTCTCTTTTCTATCGTTTTTTCTATAATTACTCGTAAAGCTAGAATGGCCTCGCGCGTTCCTCTATTTCGTCTAAATCCGAACTGATCTTCTCCTAATATTTCTTCCGCCTTTTTCTCCATCCTTCTTTGCACAATTCTAGTTAAAATTTTTGACGCATGGGAAGTTAAACTGATAGTTCTAAAATTTTCGCATCTATCCGCGCCTTTTCTTTTTGGCAAAGCTACTATGATGTTCCGTTTGTAATCTTCTGGAATCTCGCCTGTCAGGTATATGCGACTAACTAGTTTAAATAAACGATCTATTACCTCTTGACCTGCGCACTTTAAGATTTCTGCCTGCAAGCCATCTATACCTGGTGCTTTATTATTCCTTAAACTTTTTAGTGCTATCTCAAACTCTTCTCTCATTATAGGACTCCCTAGGTTATCCCCCTCTACACTGCTTTCGCTTTCTAATATATCTTGCACTTCCTGTCCCGCATATAAGTTTCCTAAATATTCTTTCCACCTATCTGCCTTCTCCCCACTTCCGATTAGGATATCTCCTGCCTCATTTCTAATGTTTTTGGTACTAGATCCAATTTCTCTAAAATTTCTCCTAATTATTTTATATGCTTCATCAGTCTTTCCTACTTCGAATTTATCTTCCACTTCTTTGCATTTATTATCGATCCATTGCTCTTTCGCTTTCCTACATTCCCGAATAATTTCCCACTTGATCGCCTTATATCTTTGTTTCCCTGTTTCATCTAACCTATTTTTATGAACGATTTCACAAAAAGGTGATTTGCTCAAAAACTAAGCAGCTTACGAAAAAATTTAAGATGCCGATTTTCTTCCAGATTGAACACAGATATTAAGTACCTTACAATTACCTGCACAAATCAGTGGCGTAACATAGTTTAGAGAAAATAATTAGACATCCTAGCGTGTAGCAACGCCACTGGAAGCAGTACAAAAGCAAGACGTTTTGGAACAGTAGATGTCTGCAAATGAAAATCGTCCCGAAAATTTCAATTCAGTATAGCTTTCATGGTTTTCGAGATACTGAAATAGGAATACATTTTTAAGGAAACTTAATCATCCTGTACCTCCGTTAGTAGTAACTTTTGGGTGCTTGCTCATAGGAACTTTTCTTCTTATTTTGAGCTACTCTACATTCCTCTGAAGTTTGGCACACCCGTTCTGAATCACCCTGCATGTGGTTCAATCAAGAATGTCTTAGGATGAAGATTATTCCAAAGTACGTCCAAATTAAAACGAGAAGCAAGAAAGACAATTAAAGAGGAATGTAGGACCCTCTATAGAAACCATATTATTATTAAATCATTATCTTAAGGTTCTACATTCTGAACTGTCTTATAAACTAGATCCCTTAGAATTTGACAACTTAAATGACGTCATTAGAAGCCATGTTAGTGAAATCATACATCAAAAATACCTTAACCAACGTAAATAATTGAAAATTTTAATAATACTAAAAATTATTATAATCAAAACGATAACCAAAATTCCGTAAAAATGACATTGAGTTCAAAATTTATAAATTACAGCAATACAAAATTTGTTGTGCACAGAAGTGAAGTCCATAGCCACAATACCCCTGATTTTTTTTCCTCCCCTTAGGGCCTGCCTGCCCATAGGCTCAGATGCACTGCAGCCACAAAATGGGCTTATTGTGCTCACCCTAAATTCTAAGTCACACCCATTCCATGATCTTGGTCCCTTGGACCAAACGGTACAAGTCATACATTGGATGCGTGGAAAATTCTTCCGGTTCCATCAGACATCGCCCGAAAACTCGCTGCCTCTTTTGGTCTAGAGCAGGCCCGTGCAACCTGCGGCCCGCGGGCCGCATGCGGCCCCTCTGGCATTTTTATGCGGCCCGCGGCACAAGAGTGATGAACTGAATATTTAAAAAAATAAAGCAACGTAATGTCTGTTAAGGAAATGAAACATCTCCCAACAAGGAACACATAAAATAAACCGTTTGATGTACATACAGCACATGCAGTGATTATACATTTCGTGAACTGGATGTCCGAATACAGTTTCTGTCATGAAAAAGCTTTTTTCTAACACTCCGTTTCGCGAAATGAACCTTTTCATGAACTGTACAGTTACGGTAAGTGCGTGGAACACACAGACATGGTGGTGTCTGTGGTGCGACATAATGTGCATAATTTCTTTATGTAACCAGTATGCGATATGGGACCTCGTTTGGCTAAATTCGGATCAATTCTTCCACCGCAACACTTGTTAACTATTTCTACGTTAAGGTGTCAGGCAACTCTCTCCATGTCGGGATGGCTAATGCGCTGGTTTTGTAATTGAGATATCCCCGCAGATCAAACCTAGTTTGTTGCCGTTTTTTCATTTGTTACTGTTTTTTGCGTTAACTCCGAATTTGTATTTCAAGGTTTACAGCTCAGAATCTGTGAGTTTGGTGTCCCATTAGATAAGAGAATCACATTCCAAGAAAACAGTTTACTTCTAGATATATAACACCTCAGGTTGCCCGAATTCAGCCGAGGGCGCTTACTGGTTACATAAAGAAATTAAGCACACAATTATATGCACTAATCGTGGAGGGAGTATGCAGACGCAGTGCGCGCAGTGTTCGTCCATTCAGTCTTGTCCTAAATTAGAATTTTTGTACACGTTTTATTGAAGTACCTATAAGTTTTGTTAAACATTTTGTTTGAAGACTAAAATTTTTTTTTCTCAATAATTTGGGTTTTGATGGTAAATATTTTATTTATTTTTACATAATTTCAATTTTTTGTGAATTGGTGGCATATAATGCAAATAAAATCGACGTTTCGCCCCGTTTCGGGGGCTTTGTCAAGATTTATTTGTATAAGATATAAAATATAAACTTGTCAGTAAAACTTTTGTCAGATAAACTTTGACAAAGCCCCCGAACTGGGGCGAAACGTCGATTTTATCCTGTGTTTATTTGCATTATATGCCAACAATTCACAAAAAAATAAAATATCGATATAACTGGCACAAAATAAACGATTTTTTTTATTTTTACACACACAAATGTACAAGTTAATAACGTTTTTGTTTAATGTTTCTAGTAAAAAAGTGTGGTTTGTAAACTTTTTCTATTATAAAATCACAAATCTCAATATTAACGCGTTCGTCTTTAATTATTCAAAATACTCTGGACCCACCACATCGAGGGAACACTTGATAGACAGTAGTTCCAGTAGTGCGGCCCACTAAGATTTCATGAAATTTGCAAATGGCCCTCTCGCTTAAAAGGTTGCACGGGCCTGGTCTAGAGCTTCACATCTGCACAAGATGTGCATAGCTGTCTCCCGTTCCTTATTACACAAGCGGCAGTTAAGGTCTCCGTAATATTTGCCAATCTTCCACAGGGTGTTCTTTAACGGTCGTGTGTCCCGTTAGGAAGCCTGTTACGATTCTAATTTGCATCCTACTAAGGCAAAGTAGTTCTGAGCATCCTTCTCCTGCAAGGAACCTTTATATACAACTTGCTGTGCCTGTGTCCTGGAATCATGTTCCAGTAATTGTGATGTTGAGCGCGAATCCATCCGTTTACTTGGTGTCTGACTGCACTCTATGCCTAGGACAGGTTTCGGTTCAACGAAAGGATCGTTGGAGCCCCGCTTTGCTAGTTTATCGGCTTTCTCATTCCCTATCAGCCCACAGTGACCTCGAATCCAAACCAGTCTCACTGCGTTCCGCATGGCTAGGATATTAAATTGCTCGAAGCATTCCCACACCAGTCTGGAAGACATCTTTGGGCTCATAAGAGCCTTTAAAGCTGCCTGGCTGTCTGATAAGATAAGGATCCGCTGATTTTTGTAGCCCCTCTTAATGTTTTCCCGCGCACATTGTAGTATCGCGTAGACCTCTGCTTGAAAGACAGAGGCATATTTGCCCAGAGAGGAGCTGAGTTTCACTCTTGGTTTATCTCCAAACAGTCCTGACCCAGCACCTGTGTCGGTCTTAGAACCGTCGGTGTACCAGATTAGACTGCCGGAAGGTATGCTGTTCAGAATTTGGTTCTCCACTCTAGGGTCATCGATTGTGACCTGAAAGAGTGGTTGTGTGGTGTTCTTGGGGACCATGTAATCCGTCCTCATGTCTAGCATGGGTTCCTTTATGTCCTCAATAATGCTAGTGTGCTCTATACCCAGACGGACACGGTAAAAAGAGTTTTGCAGTCTGTAAAGTGCCCTGTATCACGAAGTGGTGAGGGGGAAGGTCCAGAAGAGTCTCCATGGCTGCAGTTGGCGAAGTCCGCATCGCCCTTTTTAACCCTAGGCAGGCAAGCCTCTGAATTTTGCTTAGCCTTAGCCTAGTAGTTACCTGTTGGACTTTGGGCCACCATGCCAAAGCTTCATACGTTATCCCTGGTCTGACCACTCTGGTGTATAGCCAGTGCACCATTCCTGGCCTTAGACCCCATTTTTTGTTATATGTTCGCCTAACTACTGCAAGAGTAGTTTCCGACTTTCTGACGATTCTATCGATTTGTTGGTTCCAGGTAAGTGTTGAGTCCAGTATAACCCCCAGATACTTGACCTCCTTTGACAATGGGATCTTCCTACCACGGAGATATAGAGGTCCAAGAGCCTCTATATTTATCTTACAATGACCATGATACTCGCAGCTCAAACATTTGCTTGTCTGGAATGAATTATAGAGGAAGCATGAACTCTTTGATATATAAGGGATTTAGGGACTTTAATGAACTTCCAGAACCTATCAAACAAACTTGCTCTCTGGGGGCATTTAAGAGTAAAGTCAGAATTATGTTGGGAGAAAAAGGGCACAGAGCCAATTTTGTGGCGCCAAATAACATATTTTGGACACTCTATATGCGGCTATCTTCGCATTGGAGCACACCAGAAATAATTTTTAAGATCATTTTATCTTTCTCCTAGTATACTTGTAAATATTTACAAAACGCTTTGGTAACCTATGGGTTTTTCGATTTCATTCATATGATTGGAGACCTTTGGACCGGCTTGATTTTGACTTTATTGGCATACCCTATATTTCAGACTTATTTAATTACTTATATTTTATTCAAATTGTAGAGTCTTGTTCACATTTGAGCAACCTACGTACGAAAACTTTACGAATTTAAATTAATGAAAGCGGAACCGCTGGAGGAGAGGAACCGTTGATCGTAAAGAGCAAACAGTCCAGATAGTAAACAAGAATCCTTTTAGCAGGAACGCAGGAAACACATTAGGGAAGAAATTCAGCAAGTTTAATAACCACCTACATTTCTGACTGTCGCATGCCACGGCTACACAGTCGTAGCCATCCAAGCTGATGTCTTTCCCGACTTGTATATAGCATAAAAGCGGTCGTTTGGATATAAAATGACGTCGTTATAGTCTGTCTTCTGAAGGGAGTTTCCATACTCGACCAATTATGTTCCTTGCTTTCCATAAGATGACACTCACGGTTATTTGTCATTCCCCGAGGCCGATTTACATTTAGGGTGACACATGTAGAGGATATGAAGGGACAACGAAATGTCCCTGCATCAGCCTGGAAAGAACCGTCCCTTTCGATTTATATATGTCGAATCGCGTAAGCATGTCTTCCTTAATACTCATGAATACGTAATTCCTTGTTTCTTTACGAGAATTCGAAACAAAGGCGCGGGAATTCCGCACGTGCACCCTATCGCTTCGCCGACATAATAAGTAAATAATATTGAGGTACGTTGCTGCGTAAAGGAATCGTGGTACTCAATAAGCAATTATCATGTCAATAACGCGATTAAAGGGCCATGAAACAGGAATTGACGTTTTTTATGTATGTCGTAGAATTAGGCGGTTGAATTTAGATTCTCACAGAAATCAGTGGCAATTTTTGATAGTTCGTGCGCAACAAAAACAAGTAAGGTCCTCTAAACAACATGACAACATAGTGTTTTAGTGATGGCGTTGCGGCAATTTAGTCAGCCGATTTATCAAGCCACGTACACTTCCGCTTAATTGTTTGCTTCCTCATTTACTTCATCCAATATAAAACGCAACTCCTTTTGCGACGATGGATGGTACATGTATTAACGTAGTGCCGGAGAAGACGGTGCTTGTCACGAGCTATTGTATAATGTAACGTGTGTTTTATATTAAAGTCGCCGCTGTTTTCATTAAGCCCGAGGACGTGACGGAGCTCCAAGGGTTCAGATATCGGGTCTATTTACAGTGAAGGCTTCAGGAATTAAACTGGATGTGTTGGTTTAATTTAGTGGCTGTTTCAAACAAATTTAATGATAAACTTTATTAGGAGAGAATTGGGAGAGTTTTGCTTGTGGTTAATACAAAAGTAACATCCTTTGTATTTATAAGATTCATTTCTCCGAGTTCATAATTATGAATCACGTGCATTGAAGGATGGTTCGACCACATGTAGCAGTGACCCATTGATAGAAAGTAATTGACGGTATTCAATTATTTTTGCTGTAAGGCCATCAATAATTAAACATACGTTAATTAATCCGTCGTAGAGGTATAATAGGCTGGTTAAGGCTTATTCTGAAATTCTGCGGGGGCCATGGATGTTCAAACCAAGAATTCGCACAGGTGTAATGGATTTAGTGTGGTGAAAATAGCACACCTCCATACAACTAATGCAATGAGCGGTTGAATATTTTGCAACGATGTTTCCTGGTCGGACGTCAATTGTGCAACGATATCGGATCGGTTTCGGTGAAAGTATACAACGACACTTCCTAGTGACTCTCTGGAGTCAGATATACAGCGCGCTCTTTCTGTTTCGGTCTCGGTATCTGGTACGCTCTGTATAGCTAGGCTAATCGGATCGTTATCTTATTAACGATATAAAGTGGGTTGCATCTGGTCAGGTCAGGATCTTCGATAATGCCCTTTGCTCAATAGTCGAAGAAGCGACTACAGGATTATAAATATATACATACATGAAAAATAAATGATAAATTCTGGTATTAAAATCAGGACGGTACTGTAACCGGTTTCTTGAGCGGGTAGCTCATGAGATCTGGGCTAGATGCCTAGCTCGTGGACTATTCCCTCGGGATCAGCTATCACTTGAATACGGGTAGCTTCATTAACTGTTTCGGATACTGGCAGTTTCGTAATAGCACCTCTAGTGCGATCAGTCGGGGTTTCAAGTCTGGGATGTACGTTAGAACACCTAGGGTGTAATTCGGTGCGAGGCAGGTTGACGTGCAAAAGCTTTATAACTGACGGGGCCACCCCAGGACATATGCAGATTGTGGTAGAAACCCTCCGCTGCACATCGACAAGGCTGTATAATCCGCAGCAATGAATGCAAACTATTGCACCTGTACTGGTAAATGAACCTACCTAATTAAGTCAGCTACACCTCCGCTACAAGTCAACTAACTCCGGTCCGGTTAACTTAATTATTGGTAGCCCTTCGGCTTCGATAATTAAGTACTAGCGATGAAGACTCTTGGGTATTTATTCTTTTGAGAATAAATGGAATACGGGAATGAACAGAAAATCACACGCCGTAAATTAAACTCATTCAAGCGGGCTGTCGGTTAAAATTTATCGGACGTGGGTGGAGAGTTTTCTTCTTCGGGAGCCGGTGAAGAAGAGTCTTTTTGGACCTCTGATGTGTGACTCCTTTTATAGCCACTCGGATAGGTTCGGCGGTCAGGCTCGCTTTCCTACCATCGAAACGCGTGACGTGCCACCACCACTCTTCTCATGCTCTTGTTTATTTACGATCGTGACGTAGCGGCTTGCTTTTCTCTCTTCATCTGGATATGCCACGGCTCTCACTCCGTGACGCGGTTGCAATATAGAAAACAATTATGAATGGTAATCCAAGTCTGTTGGATATAACCAGCATTCCAATTATGCAATGTTACAATTTCAGAACGATTATACGTAATAATTCAAGGCAATCCTATTAAGGGATTTCCGTGAGTGACTGTAACGTACATACCCGATCTACCTACATTCCGTGTGAATTGCACATCCGTGCGGCGCCGATAAAAATAATGTTTTCAATGAAATTCTTATGTGCTTACATTTTCCATTACACCTTTACAGAAGTCCATCCTATACTAGAGTGACGTGGATTTCTATGTACACTTGTATGTACAGGTCACAATAACTTGCTGTTGTTTTCTTCAGTCCTCTAATACTCTTGGTTTTTGTGGTTTTGCGGAGAAACACACCTGTAACTCTCAAACTGTACAAATTCATTTGATACTGAGCCGCATGCAATGTGTGTCTCTGCACAGGCTGCATCAACCAACTCTAAAAGACTTTAGATCGCACTGTCTTGACCCGTATAATACGTGTAAATAAGTACATCATAGTAGTACGCAGTTAGTACGGTTGACCAATCTGTATAAAATTCCATAAATGCTCAAGGTCAGAAATGAGAAATATGTGGAAGGGGGTGGGCCATGAACCAACGACTTACTACTACTTATATGGAATTATATCAAACACATTTTTTTGGAAATTCACTGGAAATTACGTATTGTGCATCATTAATCTGCTTTGAATATTCAATAATTATTTTTTTGCTAATTTCAGCCTCCATAACGCTTGAGAGTGAGAATGTCACTGCTCTTATCAGCAAGCAATGTTGCTGACGTTCGCCTAAAACAGTAACCTGTGTAAGCTTTAGCTTCTAGAAGTTTCAAAAAAATTGAAATTTTTGCAGGAAATGCTCCAAATCAATTTTTGCCAACTACTTGCGTTGTACACAGCTGACGTAGGACTTAAGTAGATAAAGTCCTACAGAAGCAGCTTATGTAGGACTTTCCCTCGCGACGAGTGTGCGGTGCCGATAGCTCAACTGGTTAGAACAGTCTCCCGGCAAGTGAAAGACCCAGGTTCGACTCCCGGTCGGCGCTAGTTCGCATTTTTCGCGAGAGAAATCGCTCTGGTGCATAACAATTATTACTGACTGCATGCCACGTTAAACGTATCCCTCTAAATAATTTTCAGTCACTTAATTCTCTTCCTATTGATCTTTATAACTTAATACAGTTCATCAACTGGTTGTAGTTTGTAAGTCAATCTATAATTTTAAGTGATGTCTAAT
Source organism: Xestobium rufovillosum (assembly GCA_963966045.1). Classification (NCBI taxonomy): domain Eukaryota; kingdom Metazoa; phylum Arthropoda; class Insecta; order Coleoptera; family Ptinidae; genus Xestobium; species Xestobium rufovillosum. The sequence goes on along the minus strand of OZ014492.1, from coordinate 44,510,540 downwards.
GTAACAGTAGTTTTGTAGTTCTTGAAGAAGGCATTGTTACCACAACTGCACAACCAAACTAAGCATGTGCAGATTTTCCAGTTTTAATTTACGCGGAGCAAGATTCGCGGTTTCAGAGCTCGGTTTTCCGCGCCTATAGAATTCCGAGCCGTAAATAACGGTGACAACAGAACAAGGTTAACGCTTTTATCAGGGGGATTCTCTTGGAGATACGAAAAAGCGAGGATTCTTTAATATTATAGACAAAGTTAAACGAATCCTAGTAAGGCATTAAATGAATCCATTATTCAAACCAGACAACGAACCAATGCATTTTAATGAAACTTACGGCATGTTGAAGCAAAAGATTTTTCACTTCCTTGTGAATCATTTTTGAACGATCCATGTTGGAATATTTTATTAGGGCCTCCCTCGTTCTAGTTTGCTTACGTTTAATTTCCACAAGGCGAAGACATTTTATGGGAAATAAAGCCGAAAATGCTTAAGTTGTAACCATCCTACGAATGGGCATTAAACTTTAAATTGCAGAATTTATTCTACATTCAATTTGCATGAGGAAGATTTTGATTTGCTTTCAAGAAGTAACTTCGAGTTTTTTAGGACCTATTGTTCAAGAAGCCCACTTGCAGCTATAGTGGCGACGTTGTAGAGGAGTAGAGTAAAGTGGACAGTTCTGGATGCACCCCCCACCACTCGACCTTGACCATTGGTGGTGGGGGTGCATTCAGAACTGCCCAATTTACTCTACTTAGAGGCGGCTTATATGTAGAATAGGTTTTGTGAAAGAATTTAATCATTGTTGGAAACTAATGCAGTTATAGAAAGACTTGTAACTGCCGAGATTTACAGGTACCCTATACTGAAACAGTAAAGTGGGACACTGTGAATTTAGGTTTGGGACAACATAATATCACCAAAACAAATTACCCCTATTTATATTTTTGACGTGCTTCTTACTAAAATGCTTATTTCATAAAAATCATTAAATATGATGAGCTTCATCAATTTAGTACTCTTCGTAGCCCGTTCCTTGGAACTTTTTATTGTGTCATCAACTACAGGAGAGTTTAGTCACGAGATCATTATTTCTGATTTATATCTGTTCATTATTGCGCGGACCACCAAATATTTTTGTTTCTCTCACTTTACTGCAATGGCAAGTGTAATAGATATCACACCACGTGACCCGCAAGAAGCATGTTTTGTAAAAATCCCAACAATAATAAATTGATCAAAATTATTCTGTCGAAATTTGTTGCCAGGCAATTTTACGAATAAACCTGACAGCCAGTAAGAGCTCGAAGGCGAAGACTGAGCCCTGCCATGAAATCCCAGGTATCGAAGCCATACTTTTTCTCGTTGTGCTCTGATTTCTTTTTAGTTTTCTTTGTATTTTCTGTTCCCTCTTAGGAATTCTCACTAAAGTTCCATTTACAACACAAATTCTGTTATTTAGTCCTTCTCTTTCGTATAACGATAATATGCGTTTCTTTTTTCTGGGGTCTAAGCGCTTGGAATTCGACAAAACAATTTATAACATCAAATACCTTGATTTCCCAAATCTCTCATCAACTGGAAGATGAATTCGAACAGCAGAACTAGGGGCAAAGGTTTTCCTGACAACGATATCGGCATTATCGCATGTTATCGCATGAAAGATGCGAGCTGAGATGTACCCAATAGCTCAAAGAACCATAAATTCCCTAGACAGTCGTTTGTAAGACACCGCTAGCAATTTGTCCGTGGAACAAGCCAGGGCTATCAATGAAATTGGGATTGACTATATGCTTCCTCTTTAATGCGTTTCAGAAATAAAGCAATAAAAGCGGCATGAAAAATGAAATTGTATTCTGCTTCTGTCGGTTCGGATGAAGGGATGTTGCGTTTTTATGGGCATTTTACGACAAAATTTTTAAGCGATGGGCTTCCCGAATGACACTTCTGCGTGTCAGGAACTAACGGTTTTATGAAATGTTTCTCTTACACATTGTTGCAAATTTTTCTGTACCTGCTTAGCAGTAAATCATGATGAAACGCTTTGTATATAACAGTATTGTCCAATAGTAAATTATAAATCATAAATGTGCTACGTCTACTAGTGAATTATATATCGCCAGTGACTGAAACTCAAGACCAGAGACGAGATTTTTACTTCTTAGATGGCGAATACGTACAAAATAGGTATAATTATTGGTTTTACGTCATTCTTCTTATTCTAATAAATACATTGGCATACTTGCCATCGTAGGTCGCATTTTAGATGATACAATTTTGCAGCCAAAATCTGACAGTGGTTACACTTCCAGTAACTTTATCTCTGTTTAACTTACAACGTTTAATACGGTAGTGCAAAAGGTGAACATGCGTTTTGCGTTTACGGTTTCGACTAAATTTTGTGAGTTATCGCGATTTTTTGAAGATTTTATTAGATTTAGAGTTGTAGAACTGTACATCTTGTAATCGAATAAGAGAAAGTGAAAAATCTTATTATTCTTTAAACAGTTACTTTCTTAAATTCCTTTTTGAATCTGCATGTAGTAATTAATAATAAACTTTGTGAATTTACTAGTTTATTTGCAACTTTTACGTTTTACTTTATTCTGACAACTAACTGACGTTTGACAGACATCACTACTATAGACATACTAAACTATAGATACTACAATATCTTCCTTCTTTTCAAAATTTAAAAGGAAAATTAACTTTTAATACACTTCATAATCCTTTAAATAATCTGGTGCCTTCTTTGTTCTCTTTTCTCTCTCTCTGAGTTCATCCTCTCTTGTAACTACAGTTGCTTCCACTACTTCACTTCTCTCTTCTAATATATCCAAGTTACCTTCCGTAATATCTTCATTTCCCTCGGTGTTGTCTTGTTCTTCATATTTTTTCAAAAATTGCGAATTTCTTCTAAACCTTTTGTTTCTTGGTGATTCAACTATTATTTCATTTCCTTTAGTTTCTACCACTTGAAATTTTTCATCGCTAAATGTTGGCGTTATTTATTTTTCTTGTCTTGCTTCATTAACACTATATCTCCAACTTTTATATCACTATTTCTTGCTCTTCTTCTTTTATCACTGTAAATTTTGCCCTTCTATTTTATGTGGTAAATATATATACCTCTTTCTGCCGCAAAATCTTCGAATTCTCTACTAATCAATTGTGATACATTTTCACAATGTATGCATTCAGGAAATCCATATCTGCTAAACCATTTTCTCAAGATTGCAATTGTTTTATTTGTCGTTATACTTGACATCAATTGAAATTCAATAAATCTTGAATAGTAGTCAACAATCAATAATATGTACTGACCTGTTGGTAACGGTCCCAAAAATTTTATTTTCTCCTTAGCAAATTCACATTTTTGTCTATTTATTGTAAATCCGACTTCTTCTATTCTTTTCAAAATTTTCTGTAACCTCTGATTATGCTGTTCTACGGATTCACCATATATCACTATATCATCCATAAATACTGCCATTCCTTCATAGCTCGCAAACACCTGATGCATTATTCTTTGAAACATTTCTGGTGCACATGAGATACCAAAATTCAATCTCTTATACCGAAACAGGCCCTTGTGTGTACTGAAGGTTGTAATTATTCTTGATGAAGGTTCTAATTCAATTTGATGATAGGCTAACTTTATATCAATTTTGCTAAACAATTTTGCACTTCCCATTTCTTGTATAATTTCCTCAAACGTTGGTAGTTGATAAGGTTCTCTGATCACAGCTTCATTGGCTACCCTCATATCCAAACCAATTCTCACTTTTGCTCCTTTGTCCTTAGGTATTGTGACAACTGGTGATACCCACGGAGTTTGGACCTTCCACTCTTTCTATTATATCATTTTTCTCTAATTCCTCAAGTTCCTTTTCAAACAATTTCCTTAAATTAAATGGTACTCTCCTAGCATGCTGTGCTACTGGTCTCACATTTTCATCAATTGGTATCCTTAATTGGAAAATTTTCAATTTCCCAATAGTATTTGTATTATTAAAAACTAATGGAAAATTATTTACTATTTTGCTTACTAACTCATTTTCCACAAAATTTACTTGACCAATTTTTAGAATTTCTAATTCCATTGCTGATTTCCTTCCTAAAATTGGTATTCCTTGGTTTTCTATAACTAGGATATCTGCATCAGTACCTCTCTTGTTATATTCTACCCTTGTCTTGAATTTTCCTATCACTTCATATACTTCTAATTCTTGCTGCACTTTTGTTGCCTCACACTTTATTTTATTAGCCTTCAAAATTTTCCATGTCTTTAAGTCTATAACGTTACAATTTGCCCCAGAGTCTATCATCATATCCAGCTTGATACCATTTAATAATACCGTAATCATAGCATTTTCTGATTTTCCCGCTGCATTTATGGTAAATGCGTATTCTGACTCTGAACTACTTGTATTTTCTTCAACATGATAACTTTTGTTGTTACTCAACTTACTTTTTACTTTACTTCTGTTATCGTCTTTCTTTTTGTTTTTTGTTCTACACATTTCCGTGGCATGCCCCATTATTTTGCACTTTTTGCACGTCATTTTCTTTCCTGGACAATCTTTATAACCACTATAGTGTCCCTTTTCTCCACATCTGTAACAAATAACTTCTTTCTTCGCGGAGACCTTGTTTACCTTTGATTGTTGGGATTTTTCTTCCATCACCGTAACCTGGCGCTCACAACTTTCCATCGTTCTTGCAAAATCAAGTGCTACTTTTAATGTACACGGTTCTTGAATTAACCTTCGTCTCAATTTAGTCGATAAACATTTGTCGATTATTTGATCCAAAATTTCACCTTCCGGGTTACCGAAATTGCACATAGCAGCTTGTTGCTTTAATCTTGTTGCGAACTGATCAACTGTTTCTGTCTCCTTTTGCGCCATACGTCTAAACAATGTTTTTCATATGTATGGTTTATTAATGGTTCGAAACGAGCATTTAACATAACAAGTGCCTTCTCGGACTCGCCCAATTCTTGTTCACCCTCGTTAGTAACTGGTTCTGAAAGTGTTTCAAAAATATCTTGTACGGTTGTCCCAGCACAATGTAACAATAAAGACTTCTTTTGTCTTTCCTTTGTGATTCCTTTTGAATCTACATAATAGGTAAATGCTCTGACCCACTTTTTCCATCTTTGACCAACATTACTGATATCGCCCGTAATGTCAAAACTTGTTACGGCTCTAATATCATTCATGGTGTCGATGTGGGCCATTTTCGCCTCCTCGTCGCCAATTGTAGTAATTAATAATAAACTTTGTGGATTTACTAGTTTATTTGCAACTTTTACGTTTTACTTTATTCTGACAACTAACTGACATTTGACAGATATCACTACTATAGACATACTAAACTATAGATACTACACTGCATGATCATAACTTTCCAATATAGGCACTTTTGATCCACACTGTACGTATCGCAAGGAATTATTAAGTAAACTGTACGCTCTATCAATATTCCGACGGTCGCAGCAATAACTTGAATGGTTAGAGGTGGAACACGTTCCCGAAATACTTGTTTGAAGTTTCGGTTAACCTATGTTTAAGTTAAACTTAATCAAGGGCAGTTAATATCCTCGAGCATGCAAGTGTTAAGTTTACAGTTTGTTTCTGGGATAGCTCCTCGGTGAACTTTATTGTAAAATAGTTCGGGAGTGCTTCGAAACTATGAAATAACACGGTCACCTATACCCAAAATTGACAGCAACGTTTGAACCTCGATTGCAACAAGTGGCTGTAGGAGCTTGATAGTGAATAAGTTCATTTCAGTTTGTAAATAAATATAAAGGGAAGAGCACAAGTTTGAACAAGCAGAGGCCTTATGGAACGGCATAAAATAATGGTATAATAGAGTACCGTTAACATAATTAATACAAGATACGCGTGGTGATCCATCAAGAATGTGATTCGTCTTAGAATCCCTTGTAACACTAAGAATAATATAAACAGAGACTCCTTGTAATTCTCGGGAATAGCATTTTTGTAGAAAATATACATCATTCTGTGCTTACTACCGACTGCGCCAATTCTTATTACATAAAATGTATTGAAAACAACATTTTATTTCCTGCAGAACAAAGCTGATTGCACTGTTCAAAGTTTCAAAAGTAATCCCATTCAATAACAAGACCCTAAGTCTAACTTAATACTTATACTTAATACTTAGCAAAATAATCCATTTTTCCTATCGACTGCGCCAAATTCTCAAAATAATATTCCCGATTGTTTCAGGTTGGATGAATGGCAATTTATCGGCAAGAAAATGCACGTGTCTAGGTAAGTCACACATCTGTACATTTTTCAAAGTTATTTATGGAAATACGCGACAGGTAGCAGGCAGAGAAGTTATCGATCTTACGGTAAATCCGCCCTACTTTAATGGAATCACGTAGGTTATACTAAACATATGCTACGTTTGTTTTTATTCGGAAAAGTCCCACGAATTTACAATAACCGTTCTTATTTTCTGTACTGGCAAAACAAAACAATTTTGAGGAAAGCAATCACGTGATACTCTAATGGAACTATATCCTTGCTTCGTGAACAATGAGGCGTATGAAAATGGATTGTCATATAAAATTTATTCGTTGATAGAAAACGTATTTCACAAAAGAACTAATAGACACGAAGCAGTTCAATAAACTTCGCAATATTATACTTCATTCGGAGTGAATTTTTTTTCTTGGAGAAATACATATCTTTCAAATCGAAATCAGAGCTAAATTGATCATCTCCAAGTCAGTTATTTCAATTTCTAGGATATCTTTAAATATTAAGAATCCAATATCGAGTACCATCAGTCGATGACAAGTATTTATCAAATTCAATCGAATTCCATAAATCTTATAAAACGAATGAAATTCTTAAAAGATTTTCTCCCTAGTAAATATTGCTGATGTAATTATGAATCGCACCTGCTGCGTTGAACAATGACAAATTTCTAATTTCACGTTTAACATCCACTTGGAATATAAATTATAGGAGCAGGGAAACTTCTAGCTCGTAAATTAACATTGGTAATAACGGCTACGATGCATTCGAAGTTGATAAGAACGTCTCCTTCTGAACATTAAAGTTTGAAATTGTGCAAGTTATATTAGTCTAAAATGCAGTTCAGTAGACTGGCCAACTGTGATTAACTTTCTCAAAAAACTTCGCTCTAGTTCATCATCAATAATATTTTTTCAAAACAAAAATAACAAACATTTGGGAGATGGAAGGGGGAATTAGAACCCTCCATATCTCTCTACTCTTGGTGAAATTTGTTGCTCTTACAGTTTTTGATATGTATTCATTTTCTCGAACTAAATATTCTCTTCGTGATATGTGTATTTCGAGACTATTTCCTGAAGTGTTTTTCGAGTACCAACATTCATATTGTTCTTTAGATTTCTCTCTTATGAAAGAAAGTTATCTTAACAAACTTTAAAGTCTTTGGTAACGTTAGACTCTTGTGGAACATGAGGCCCTCCTTTTCAACTTATTTTAAGGGCCTTCCTGCGAGAAAATTCAAACTGTTTTATAAACTACAAAATCGTCAGGCTATCATGTCAATTAAAAAAAAACGTTGTCGTAGTTATTGAGAAATAATCTTTGGCGTTCAAAGAAATGTTAATTCTCTTGAATTTATACACTTAAACGACCTGTACATATATACAGGGTGCTTCAGGATTAACTGAGCTAACTTAAAATCTGAATGTACAAGGTGTCCCAAACTGGACGCGTTATTATGGGAACATCCCTTATTTTAAGAGATAGAAAAAAATTAACCAAGGTGTCCGGAGCTCAAATTTAATGAGAAAACCACTGACGCAAACAAAACTTTGCTATCTCTTATCGTTTGGCCGCTAGAGGGCGATTCTCAAATTTCGTCGATTTCTTTTATGTCCTATAACTTGTTTATTAATAAAGATAATTAATTTTGGTAAAAACTTTCTCAAGGCACTTTTTTTTTAGGAAATTTTACGAGCTTTTCAAAAATCTCATAATATATAGGTGGTCTATATAAAAAAAATGAGTTTGGGGTGGTGCACGAAAATCTAAACGCCCTGTAAAAAAACTGCCTATTGCAATGGATTTTACGGAAAAAAATGCCTTAAGAAAGTTTTTACCAAAATTAATTATCTTTATTAATAAACAAATTATAGGACATAAAAGAAATCGACGAAATTTGAGAATCGCCCTCTAGCGGCCAAACGATAAGAGATAGCAAAGTTTTGTTTGCGCCAGTGGTTTTCTCAATAAATTTGAGCTCCGGACACCTTGGTTAATTTTTTCTATCTCTTCAAATAAGGTGTGTTCCCATAAGAACGCGTCCAGTTTGAGACACCTTGTACACCTCAAAGTTTTTACGATAATAACAAGAAATATTCAAAAAAGTATATAATAATAAATATTGCCCCTTCCAAATAACAGTCCTAAATCAATAAGCTATTTTGTAAAATTATAGATAGTGTATTAATTTCGATATTATCTGCCACCATTTATATAATAACGTTCGATTTGTTAATTCACATGAAAATTTTATCCGTTAAATAACGTTCTCGTCCACTATCATCATCTCTGTGTTTTAATTAAAAACAGGGAAATATATTTACGTTAATGAGTATATAACAAACATGTAAGCATGTAACCGGTATTCATTAAAAGTTTAGACGCACGAGTAAATAACTGCGTGTTAAAATTTTCAAGAGAATCCAGGGAGACAGGAAGCATACGTTCCAATTAACTACAAATTGCAGGTTATGTTGTAATGAGAGTCGTACTTAACGCATAATGTATTCAACTGGCGTCAATAGTGTATCTGTATCAGTCATGTTTGTAGTGGGTCGACAGCACTTAGTCTAATTTGCCCGCAAAAGTGGTCCAGAAATATCAAATTTTTACGCTTTGCGATAACCTAACCTGTTATAGAATTCTATGCTAACTAGGTAATTAGAATTTATGTAGAAAAATTGTTAAAACCGGAAATGTTTGTGGAGTACCACAGGGCAGTACAATTTGGTCCACATTGTTTATATTGCATATACCGGGTGTCCGGTTAAATTTGGCGACCGGCTATATCTTAGGAACTATTCATCCTACATTAATTGTCAAATTTTTTCAAAAATTTTAAATGGAATGGTATATATTTTATAATACGTTGTCATTACACACAGAATTAAGAACAAAATGCCGCAAACCGGAAGTTGTTATCTTTTTTCAAACTGAAGTTATCATCAAGAATATGGTTTCATCAAAAAATTGCATCAAGAATATTATGCCACAAATTCCTACCTTTTTCAAATGAAAGTTATAAGTATTCAAAAATACTGTTTAATCATATTGCATGGGTAATTTTGGGAAAATAAAATTTTTCAAAGAATCTTGGAGCGTTCTTGTATCTCTCATCAGACAGAATTATAAGAAATATTACAAACAACAAGCAATCCATGGAAAATAAAAACAAATACCTTGTCATAGTTTAACTTTACTATTAATTATTAGTTAATTTAAATTCGATTTCAGTGCTTTTCTTCGATAGAATTTATTATAACTTTTTAAGTAGTAATGTCTTACTCTTGTAGTGTAGTTATGTTTGAATTTAAATATTACCGCCGAACCTACGAGCGACCACGACTACGAGAACCGGAAGCAGAAGATGGCCGCTACCGCTGAACACGACAAGACGTGTACTTTGATCGTGTAGAGTTTGTTTAATAAAGTTAACGTTTTCCAAGTGTTTCATTGTTAATATAAACACATCATGGCGCAGTCCAAGTAAAATACAATTTAAAAAGGTTGATGGTATAAGATAAAAGTGATATTTTAAAGAAAATAGTGAAAGAAAGCGTGCAAATGGCAAATTTTGTGGTACCGAATCCGCTACTGTTAAGTGGAAATATTTCCGAAAATTGGAAGAAATTTAAAAAGTCCTTTAATATATATATGACAGCAACAGCTTATAGCAAAGAAAACGAAGAAAGACAGGTAGCAATTTTATTAAATATTATTGGTCGTGAAGCTGTGGAATTACAAGATACGTTCGTGTATGGGGAAGGTGAAGAAAAGAAAATAAGTTGTGTTTTGAAAGCTTTTGAAGAATATTGTAATCCAAAAAAGAATGTACTACATGCAAGAGCTCTGTTCTACAATAGAAGACAAAAAGAGGGTGAGCTATACGACTCATTTTTAACAGATGTAAAAACACTGATACAAGATTGTGAGTTTGAAAATCCTGAAGAAATTTTAAGAGATAAAGTAGTGCTGGGTTCGAACGATAAAGAAACAATCATCATCATAAGGTTCTCAGTCCGAAGACTGGTTGGACGCGTACCTCCATTCTTTTCTATCCTGAGCTAACCTACGCATTTCCCTAAAAGTAGAACATCCTACATCCCTAACTATTTGAGAGCAGTAGTCTAATCTAGGCCTACCCCTACCTCTTCTTATTCCTATCTCTGACTCTAGTATGTCGCGAACTATTCCTTCGTGTCTTAGAAGGTGTCCTACCATCCTATCTCTCCTACTCTTTATTGTTTTCCATACCTTTCGCCTTTCCCCAACTCTTTCTAATACTTCCCTATTGCTAACCTTATCTATCCACGGTATCTTCATCATGCGTCTGTAACACCACAGTTCAAACGCTTCTACTCTTTTTCTATCCGCTTCTCCTATTGTCCAAGTTTCGCACCCGTATAATGCCGTACTCCATACACACGACTTTAAGAGTCTCTTCCTAGTCTCTATATTAACCGTTCTCGAACATAACAGTTGTTTCTTTTTGTTAAACGCAACTCGGCCCTGATGCGCCATTCTTTGTTTTATATCTTTAGTGCTCCTACCGTCTTGGGTTATTTTACTTCCTAAGTAGCAGAAATCCGCGACCTCCTCTATCTTCTCATTTCCTATTTGTATTTCAATTTTAGTTCTATTTTCACTCCATCTACATACCAAAATTTTAGTTTTCTTTTTATTGATTTTCATGCCGTAGCCCTGTGTCAAAACTGCTTCCATTTCATTCAAAGCCGCTCCTAATTCTTCTTTGCTAGATGCTAACACTGCTATATCATCCGCAAATCTGAGCATATTAATAGTTTGGCCCTGTACATTGATCCCTGAGGCTGTTCTTTCCTTAACAATATTAATCGCATCTTCGATATATAAGTTGAAAACTAGAGGTGACAATGCACATCCCTGTCTCACTCCCTTCCGGATATCTACTTCCCTTCGTTCCTGCTCACATTCTATAACTGCCTTTTGCTCTTTGTATAGATTATGTATTATTCTTCTGTCCCTGTATTTCATCCCTACCTTTCTCAGCACTTCGAACATCTTCCCCCATTTTACGTTGTCGAAGGCTTTTTCTAAATCTACAAATCCTATATATACGCTCTTTCTCTTTTCTATCGTTTTTTCTATAATTACTCGTAAAGCTAAAATGGCCTCGCGCGTTCCTCTATTTCGTCTAAATCCGAACTGATCTTCTCCTAATATTTCTTCCGCCTTTTTCTCCATCCTTCTTTGCACAATTCTAGTTAAAATTTTTGACGCATGGGAAGTTAAACTGATAGTTCTAAAATTTTCGCATCTATCCGCGCCTTTCCTTTTTGGCAAAGCTACTATGATGTTCCGTTTGTAATCTTCTGGAATCTCGCCTGTCAGGTATATGTGACTAACTAATTTAAATAAACGATCTATTACCTCTTGACCTGCGCACTTTAAGATTTCTGCCTGCAAGCCATCTATACCTGGTGCTTTATTATTCCTTAAACTTTTTAGTGCTAGCTCAAACTCTTCTCTCATTATAGGACTCCCTAGGTTATCCCCTTCTACACTGCTTTCACTTTCTAATATATCTTGCACTTCCTGTCCCGCATATAAGTTTCCTAAATATTCTTTCCACCTATCTGCCTTCTCCCCGCTTTCGATTAGGATATCTCCTGCCTCATTCCTAATGCTTTTGGTACTAGATCCAATTTCTCTAAAATTTCTCCTAATTATTTTATATGCTTCATCAGTCTTTCCTATTTCGAACTTATTTTCCACTTCATTGCACTTATCGTCGATCCATTGCTCTTTCGCTTTCCTACATTTCCGAATAATTTCCCACTTGATCGCCTTATATCTTTGTTTCCCTATTTCATCTAACCTATTTTTATATTTGCGCCTTTCCTCTATTAGACTCACAATATGTTTTGTTATCCAGGGTTTCCTACTTTCATTCTGTTTATGACCCAAAATATCCCTAGCTGAGGAAACTAAACTATTTTTAATGCAATTCCATTCTTCCTCTATGTCCCTAACAATATTTTCGCCCGCGCCCTTTAGTACCTCGTTTGTCTTTTTCTCGAACTTATCGCGCGTATCATCATCTTTTAGTTTCTCTGGGTCAAGATACCTTCTTCCGCTTCGTTTTTTCAAAATCTTAAATTTAAGATTGGCCTTCATAACGACTATATTGTGATCACTATCTATATCTGCTCCTGGATAACTTCTACAATCCCTAACTTGATTTCTAAATCTTTGCCTAACAAGAATGTAATCTATTTGATATCTCCCTAGGTCTCCTGGCATCTTCCACGTGTAGCGTCTCCTAACATGATGGTGAAATAGAGTGTTCGCGACCGTTAAGTTATGTTTATCGCAGAACTCTATCAGTCTCACTCCCCTATCGTTCCTATTGCCTAATCCAAAGGGACCAACTATTCCGCCCTCTCGCACTGTGCCTACGACTGCATTGAAATCTCCTATAATTATTAAATTTTCGTGTCCTCTCACAAAATCTAGCACATGTTCAATATCACTATAAACTGCCTCTACGACCTCATCACTGTAGTTAGAAGTGGGCATATATTCCTGTATTATTACTGTTTTTACAGGTTTCGAATCTAACCTAACCATAACTACCCTGTCACTTTGCTGTAAGAAATTTTCTACACTCTGCCCTACTTTTTTCCGCATAACAATTCCTACTCCCGAATTTCCTCCTACAGATCCTGTGTGTATTACTCTAAAATCTCCGCTCCAGAAGTCTCCGGCTTCTGGCCATCGCACTTCACTAATACCTACTACGTCTAATGCTAACCTATCCATCTCAATTTTCAAATTCTCTAACTTTCCTACTTGTTTCATGCTTCTAACATTCCACGCTCCGACTCGTGTGATGTTACACTTATCATTTCTGATGACTCCCCCCGAAGCAGTCCCCGCCCGGAGATCCGAATGTGGGACTATTTTACCTCCGGAATATTTTACTCCAGAAGGTGCCATCATCATAAATTCGAAGTACGCTGTACCAGGGATAGAATAATGACACCGTGTTATAAAAAATATACCATTCCATTTAAAACTTTTGAGAAAATTTAGCAATTAAGGCAAGTTTCGAAATAACGCCATCTGGTGGCTCCCTCGTAAAATGAAATTCAAGTGTAAACATAGATTTCTATTACGCTGTAAATTCCCTTTCCAACGAGACCAAACTCATTAAAATTGGTTCAAGCAATCCGGAGATATGGCATTTTTGGTGTAAGGGAATTATTTCCTCCCCCCCAGTCCTTATTTCGTAAGTTAGATCGAAAAGTTGGTAAACTAATTTACAGGGTAATACGAGGAGATTTTGAGAAAGCTAAAGGATACTCACATTTCCATTTGAATTTTTGAAGAAAATGTAGATTGTCCATTTTCCTTTAAAATTGTGCCCCCTAGAGGGTAAAATTGAAAGCTATAAATATTTTTGGGGGATTATTCATGGCCACTTTTATAAGAAGATTTCTTTCCCGAAAGCTGTAAGATGAATAGTTCTTAAGATATAGCCGGTCGCCAACCTTAATCGGATTACCATTTTAGCGTGGTGTGCCAAAAAGTCACCTGTAACTTCTTCAGAGATTTCAAAACGAGGTATCAAAAGTTGTCTATATGCTTCTGCATCTAACAAAAAAAATTGACGCAGTCGGTAGGAAACTCATAAAAATTTTGCTCTTCAGAGTACATTTTGTTCGTACTGATCGTAATATACTGGATAGTCTGCCCATTGTTCTTGTTGCCCTACATTATAAAGTTCCTCTGCTACAAATGTTGGTTTTTTATTGCTGGTCCGATCTAAAATAGTGTAGGTTTTAAAATTGTTTGTTGGTATTTCGCGTTCACACGCTCATGGGTGTGTTCTTTGTGCACAAGCTGTTGAGGCGGATTTGTCCGAGGTGGTAAATTCATAGGTCTTCTTGGGAATGGTGTCGATGTTTTTGGTAGTGTCTGCTCTCGGAAAGAGTCTTTCTTCCTTTTCTTTTCGCAGATCCTCCCGACTGCGCCAATTCGATTTAAAATATTCAATTTCAATATTGTTCGTCATAGTTTCTTGATCTAAAATTCCCAATTGTTCGTTAAGCAAGTATTATATTAAGAAAGTTAACAAAACCATTTCTTGAGAACCAAGTAGGTGGGTACCCTAAGATCTTATAATTATATGCGTTTTCGGTTTTCCGCTTGCATATTAAAATAGTGAATTAATTAGACCTGGGTTGTCTAGATGTAGTACGAGTAAAACTTTGGGAAGTTTGAATGCCAACTACGCTATCGCCTCTTCATAAACTAATTATGTTTTATTACAAACATCAAAAAGTTTCACGGAAAGCGCTATAACAACAATTACTTCAGAATTTATTACAAAGTTTTCATACGTTATTCCACCTAGTCTACGAGTAGTTCCTTGAAATTTTAATAATTAATACGGAATAGTGTAGATTTATAGAGTGTTAATGAAACAAGTTTCAAGTGGTTTATGTTTTGAAGAGTCACTTCCACTGGCAATTCTTGCCATCATTAGAATAAGCCCCGATTAAGTAGATTCAGGATTGTCTGCCTTCCCGGATCCTGGATCACAGTCCTGTCCTGCTTTGCCATTTCCACGAATCGGTAGCTTCTTCTTTCAGGTTGTAAAATCTACAATAAAAGAAACTAAATTAGTGAATTGTTCGGGGCTAAATTTTGATGTAAAAGAAAATTCTTTGTGATGAATAATATTTTAATTTTAAATTGAACCTTCCCCAACGTTTTCAAATGAGTGCGATTATTCGCTTGTTCTCGGTGAACATTTTGCTAAACCACAACTTTCGATGACAAACCCTCTCGTCGTGCTTGCTTCAGTACAAAGCAGTGTTATGAACTGAAAATCATTATACATTAGACCTACAGCAGGGTTCTGTTGTAGAAAACTACCGCAGTGCTAATTAAAGGGTATGTTTTTCCCTGATGTATTCCGCTGCGGGGTTGAATAGCACATAATTTTGTGTATTGCGTTTCGAGGGTGCAACTGCTCTCTCGTTCTGTCAAAATTAGGCATTTAAGTTCCTCACAAGTGACCATTGTATTGTGGACCCTCGTTTTGCTAGACGGAAATGCATCAGATTGAGGATCTTTGTCGAAATAAAGCCGAATATGTAGATATATATATAAGTAAGCGAATGAATCCACGCTCAAATCATAATTCCTGGAACAAAATTCCAGGTTAAAGGCATACGTAAGTACCTATAAGGGAAGAAGGAGAGAATGGTAGACAGAAGATGAGAAGATGAGATCTAGCTGCAGGAACGAGGAAAATTCAAGAAGGTATTGGATGAGGGAGGGAGAAAGAAAAATCGATTTTCATTAATCGCGATTTTGGGAAAAATCGAAAACCGATTAATCGATTTTTAAAGTCGACTTTAAAAATCGATTTCAAGTCGACTTTAAAAACCGATATCTAAAGTCGACTTTAAAAATAGAGATCTAAGTGGATTTTAAAAAACGATTTCAAAAGTCGACTTTAAAAATCGACTTTGAAATCGATTTTAAAAATCGAATTCTAAAGTCGACTTTAAAAATCGACTTAAAACCGATTTTCAAAATATGTAGATGGTTAGGTTTTTTAAATAAATTATTAATTATTTAACGAACAAGAAGTGTATTAATAAAGGCGATTAATAATCGAGACATTTTCACTCACGAGCGCAGCGAGTGAGTTAATTGTCGAGATTTATAATAGCTTTTTAATATATATAGTTAGTTACAAAATTTTTCCGTCGACTTTTAACGTAAAATCTTCGTCAGCATCCATTTATTAAATTTTGTACGAATGGGGGACATAAGTGCCTCCGTTATACGTCAGATTTTCATTCCAAACAAAACAAAAGCACGTGCCATTTGACGTTTGTCGATATTATTTACAACGTCTTAAACTAGTTTTTGCAATATAATTTATTATAGACGTTTTGCAGTGAAAACAGTTTATTTTCAATTTGTGTGTTAGGCTTACTTGTAAAAACTTGAGAACAACTATAATTTTATTTCAGAGGTTAGGTTAAAACGTCAGAAAGCACGTGGCTTTATTTTGTTTGGAATGACAATCTGACGTTTGTGATGCGCCACTTATGTCACCCATTACGATTTCAGAAACTATAAACTTGACACGACAACTGACAAATGACACATTTTGGGGATTCGCAACAAGTATACCTTTTGTAGTTTGGCCCATTCTTTACTGGACACCCTGTATACCGTCACTCTTGTCGTGTTAATTTTATATTTAAAATCGGTTTTCAAACCAAATTTTAAAGCCCATTTTAACATAGACTATAAAAGCCGATTTTAAAATTGACTTTAAAAATTGATTCTAAAAATCGATTCCAAAATCGACTTTAAAAATCGATTCCAAAATCGACTTTAAAAATCGATTCCAAAATCTACTTTAAAAATCGAATCCAAAATCAACTTTAAAAATCGATTCTGAAATCGACTTTAAAAATCGATTCCAAAATCGACTTTAAAAATCGATTCCAAAATCTACTTTCAAAATCGGTTTTCAAAATCGATTTCTCTCTACCGTCGATTATTCGATTTTTACCAAAATCGATTTTCTCAAAAATCGATTAATCGATTTTACATTTCTGCCGATTTTGCCAGCAATAGTCTGTAGACCAGGCCCGTGCAACCTGCGGCCCGCGGGCCGCATGCGGCCCTCTGACATTTTTATGCCGCCCGCGTGGCACAGAACTGAATATTTAGAAAAAGCAAAGTGTGTCTATTAAAAAATGTAACGTCTCTCTCAACAAGGAACACATAAAATGCACCGTTTCATGTACAGCACCACAGACGAATTTGAATTCGTCTGTGACAGCACATAATATATTATTATTCCTGTGAACAATTCTTTTCTTTGGTGAAATTGACAAATTCGCTTATATTAGCGTCAACCAACATCCGCCCGAATATTGCTCAAATTGTGGACAAACACCAGTGCCAGAAATCACATTGATTTATTATTAATAGGTAAAAGTTTTGTTAAAAATTCATCTAAAAATGGGAGTCCGACCATCACCTAAAATTATGTTCGAACACGGTCGGGCATGCGCATTACTGAATGTCAATACATTGAAAGTGTAAAAACTAATTATGATTATGAAACAAAAGCTGACAGAACGCATTTTTGAAACAGACCACTTAGCTGACGGGGCACCAGACACACGCATTTTTTGAGAAAAAAGATGATGTAAAAACATAAGCGAAACAAATCAAACCCGTACGAGGGTAGAACTCATCTAGCGCTAGGTTGAGACGATACCCGTACACCCACCGAGACCGTTGGATTATTTTACTGACATTGCATAATGCGCACGTCCGACCGTGTTGGAACAAAATTTAATGTAACGGTCGGACGATGCAGTATTCACTCCCTTTAAAAATTGTTTGAAGAATAAGATATCTATTTTTTGAATTTTTTTCTCAATAATTTGTGTTTTAATGGTAAATGTTTTTTTATTTTTACACATGCAAATGTACAAGTGTTCCTAACGTTTTTGTTTCTACCAAAAAAGTGTTCTTTGTTAACTATCCACAGTGGTTGGATCGAGAATTTTGACATGCCAAGACTCCTCAGGATGCTGATGTTGTCAGCGAAACACGTGTCGAGTTTAATTACTGTGTGACTGTTTTTTCACATGTGGGGTTAACTGAACCCATCACACCTAGGGAACACTTGATAGACAGTAGTGCGGCCCGCTAAGATTTCATAAAACTTGCAAATGGCCCTTTCGCTTAAAAGGTTGCACGGGCCTGCTGTAGACAGTACAAAACCCCCCCGCTTATAAAGGCACCCAAGTAATAAAACTATACTGTTGAGTTTAAACTTGTGTCATCTGTTCAAATACGTAATTCTTAGTAGTGACTTTATAGCTTCGGTATATACGACTGCATCAAGGCAGAAGGTCCGCCACTGTTGGCAGTTTACGACCAGAAATATGGTCCAACTTCCTAAGCATCCTATCGCATCCTATAGGTAGCGTTTCAAATACGGGATTAACGATATTACCCGGCATTATCTCTAGCTGTAAAAGGTACTTTTGCCTGATTATTGTTCAGACGTTAATGGGCAAGATTTAATGGAGGGTTTTTGCAAGTTTGTTCCTTAATAAACTAGAAGGAAATGTTTAGATTTCTGCAGATATGTAGTTCTGAGGAGCTTAAACAATAAAGTGGGATATAAAATATTTATCGGCAAAAATGCACTGGGTTCAAAACGTGCCATGTTCTTTACTGTTTCAATTGAACTCTTAAGATGCTGCCGTTGTAGCGCCTTGCTTGGTTTTCTGGGGTCAATTTCGAAAAATGTTTCTTATAAAACAACAGTTTTTGTAATTAACGCTTGCTAACGACAAACGACACGACATTATTAAAAGAATAGAAGCGTTTGAAATGTGGGGCTACAGACGTATGATGAAGATACGGTGGATAGATAAGGTTATCTATAGGGAGGCATTAGAAAGAGTTGGGAAAAAGCGAAAGATATGGAAGAGAATGTCGGAGATAGGAATAAAAAGAGGTAGGGTTAGGTCCAGATCAGACTGCTGCTCTCAAATAGTGGGGAACGCAGGATGTTCTACTTTTAGGGAAATGCGTAGATTAGCTCAGAATAGGAAAGGATGGAGGTACGAGTGCGCGTCCAACTAATCTTCCGACTGAGAACTTTATGATGAGCAAGTGTGTAGGAAGCTTTAATTTTCTATTTACCCTCTAAATTCGTTGCGGTGGGACAAAACCTAGCCCCATTCGTTTAAAGATGAATGTTTACACTGCTTATTCATAAAAGGCCGATTGGGTGAGCGGCAAAAAATCTAGGACCGAGACAATGAGTGGCGTAAAGGGCTATAAATTCGGCCGGGGCGAGTGTTCATGTGTTTCCCACATAAATTCATCGCCCCGCAAAGCCATCTATTATTTGGTGAGAGATAAAGTCGATCTTGTACATCTCTCGCTCTACACTAGAAGTTCTATGTGTGTGTAACAATCCCACGTGGGTTGCAAACGTGGATTAATGTGTTTTCCAAACGAACATGCGTTTGACTCCGGCCATATCACCGTGCTCTTGATACCCAGGTATCGTAAAAACAGCCGAATCGTGGACTAACAAAGAGCTTGTCCACGAGTGGGGTGCAAAATGATTAATTTCGGCAAATTCGAACGCATTGGGTTTAATGATATCTCTGTCCCTTATATTTTACCCTTTGGCTTACAGGAAATTAATTTCAAGAGAGCCTCTAAACTCATGAACACCATTTTTTCAAGGAAAACAAGGTTTGTTACAAACCGTTTTAATGACTACATCAGGCACCAATGTATTCCTCGATGGATCCCCACAAACCCCCGTTCTCATCAGAAAGCGAATTTAACATCCATTCTTGGAAAAATATTCGGCACAAGTCTTTAAACGAGAGCTCGCAAGTTGAAGAGGATTGGTTGTGGTTCCACACTTATGTTACCTCTCACAAATCTAACAGTGCCAACCATCATCGTTCGGAAGGTGACAAAATCAATAGCAAACGAAATAGCCAAACTCATCGATAAGTGCGCTCTTTTAACATTTCCCTCCCAAAAACAGGCAGATGTTCCGATCTGAACTTCCCATTCTTGTGTTTATACTGCGGATTTGTTTATCCAGTCGGCGTGTGCCATCGAAACCTTCGACGCCCGATCCGAGATCGATTTGAACTGTGATGTTTGCGTTTACTCGTACATAAAACCCCTGATTGGGTCGACAGGACAACAAAAAAGAAAATCCAAGTCGGACAATGAACGCCATAAAACACAATAAAGTCAGTCAGAGGCGAGAAGTTTATGGTCGGACCTTCGCACATAAATTCTGGAAATTTGTATATCCTAAGGCACTCAATGTGAATAGGTTCTGTGTTTGCACTTGTTGTGGCCATTCTCTGAAATTAAGTTGACATAAATGGCAGAAGAAAACAGGCTGGAACCGGCATTACCAGAGCCCTGTGAAAAATTTAGAATGTTTATTTATTTCCATATGTTAAAATTGTACAAAGTGAATAAAAAGTGTTAAGTGACATATTTATTTTAAAAAATGATATAAATTTCTCATCATCATCATCATCTTCTTCGGCGTTCTTCCCTCTGGCACCCTTTCCATTTAATAAATATTTTATTGCCAAAATATAGACCATATAAAATTCAAATTATTCACCATCTCTTCCCGGGAGATCAAGAAAGAAGGCTTAATTTTTGTAGGTGGTACTTAAATAAAATGCAAGAAAATCCTGAATTTGGGCGGTCTGTCATTTGGACAGATGAAACTCACATAAGCAGCGTAGGATTATTTAACAGGCATAATGTGCGTCACTGGTCTGATACAAATCAGCACCAAACTTTTGAACGTCAGAGGCAAGGACGTTTTGGATTTAACGTTTGGTGTTTTATTTTGGGTGGTCAACTAGCATACCAAATTTTTGGTGGAAACTTAACGGGATTGAGATACATTAATTTATTGAATATTAACGCAGAAGCGATAATGGAAAATGTTCCGTTAATAAACATAAACAGGGTATATTTCCAACAAGATGGTGCCCCTGCACACAATTCTGTAATAGTTAGAAATTATTTAGAAAATCATTTTCCGGGTAAATGGTTGGGTACAAATGGACCTATATTGTGGCCTGCAAGATCACCGGATCTGAGTATATTAGATTTTTTGTTTGGGCATTTTTAAAAGAAAAAATATACATACGAAGATACAACAATCAAGTCGAGCTAGCAGAGGCAACACATGCAGCTTTCAGATATTTGCAAGCCCATCCTATTTTTTTAATTAATGTCATCAATCTATTAACTAAAAGATGTAGATTATCGTATCTAAGATACTTTAGAGATCTTTAGGCAACTGCATTTGTCTGGGCAAAACCCGTTGGCTTGCAGCATCTACGCCACTGGCGAGTTCATCAGCCATCCTCGATCCTCGGCCCCAACATGCAGTACAAACGCAGCTTGCTTCAACGTGTTCAACCCAAGCAATTCCAGAGCCCCGCTCTCCCACACGAAACACGATTCACCGATTCACGATTTAGTCGCTCTACTGCAGTGGAGTCACGTTGCTGTCGGTCGCTCGTCCGCCGTTTTCGTTCCTCACTCGCTGGTAGTCCCCGCCCGCTCTTTCCAACTTGTGTTGTTAAGTTTCTAGTGTTTTTTAATTTTAAAACAAATGTGTATTAAGTGGGTGTGTAGGTTATCTAGTGATTCATAACATGGACGCCTTGTTTTGCGGATTAGAACAACAGGTGGGTATCCATTTGATTGTTAAAGAAAGTATTTTTGATGTTGTTAATAGACGCTTGTATAAAATGCTCGGTTTACCTGCACCGCCGTGAGTTACCTGGGCAGTACCCGTAAAAACGTGTTTCTATAGCAACAGATGTTTTGTTTAAGTCGCCCGAGTTCAAGCAGATCAGATTTTAAACCTGTTTTCAAAGCTATAATTTGCTCCCAAATGAATTTTGCTCTTTACTAATTCGTGTAGTGTTTTTTTGAGTTTAGTAGCTTATCATTGTTATCAATTTTTACGGGTTTCACTGATAAGAAATGAATTTGAATGAACCTCGAACGAAAATGAATATGAAAAAATCAGTTTTGTAAAATAAATTAAATCAGAATGACTGGTCACTGAATGAATCACTGAATTAATCATTTCTGACGTTGAAGCATTTTCTTGATTTCGCACCTATTCAACGATATTCAATCTGAAGCGCAAATGTCCATAAACTGTCTTTTCGGTGTTCTGCAGAGGTAGAAAAAGTCATTTGGCGACACATCTGGTGAACTTGGTGGCCAGTTAATTGTTACCTTTTAACTTATAATACGGGCAGAGAAAACAATATTAATATGCCTGCTACATGTATTATTTGTTACTTCTAAAATACGTTTCTGAATTTTCCGATGCAAGGAAGAATTTCTATCCACTTTTAGTAAATACTAAATTCCCCCAAATTCCAATTAAACTCGCGCCCTGTGTGCTTATCAGAAACAAAAAGAAAAAAACACGTTCGGTCCCTCACCTGAAACGTTTTCTGCGGTTCCGGTTCTACATTTACATAAAAAAGTTTTCGGATATAGGCGAATTGTGAGCGCAGGGAAATATCTCTGAAATCTAAAATGTTTTTTTTGTACGTCACGTAACGCACATTAAAGGTTTCATTTGTTTCGCTTTTTATTCATTTGTTCGGGATTTTTATTTCCCTTTCAGATGGGTTGCTTTTCCGACATTGTTTTTTGAGTGAATAAGCAAACGCCAAAAGATGCTTTTTGTTTGTAAATTTACGTTTTGTCTTCATGCTTAGGTACATTAGGCACATACAAGTTATACTTTAAAATACTTGGATACCTAGAGCATTATATTTATGTTATTTATAGTTGTCTACCCTAGTTTTGATTACTCGATATCGGCCAGAAAATATTATGCAATGAGCATTTAATGTTGCATACATTATTTTTTCTACTCCCACTCCCGATTTTATTCGCAAGAAGCACAAATTTTAGGAATTTTCCTGAACTGTCAAAATTGATAAATTTTAAATCTGTCACAGTCATGGCATTCTTTGATGTTGACCGACTATTGCTGTGATATAGCATTTTTATTGGTTATAAACTTGTGTCACAATGAAAAATCTATATATTAATGAATTTCATTAAAATACCTACAGGTAATAAATGTTTAATAAATCAATTAAAGTGTGGGAGCAGAAAAAAATATTTTCGCGTTGTGTCCATACATTTTCTAAATAGCATAAGAACAGGTTAGGTACATTGAAGTACCATGTAGTGTAGATGGTTTTTGAGACAGACGAAGGTCACATTGTATAGTCTGAAATAGATACATTGCTCGCGACATACCACTCGTAAAAAGTTTAATGCTCTCCTTAGCCCATACGGCAATAAAGTACATTGTAGCTATTAATAAACGTTCTATTATGTAAATTGTAAATGGATGTTAAGTAATAATGCTCTTGGGAAAATTTTAGCATTAAAATTACATATTCTTTTAGTACTCTATATTGTACTTACTCAATATGACCTTAATAATATTCTTGGAAACTTTTTAAAGAGGTTCAATCTAAGTTATTGAAGGAATCCGGACCCCAATTTTATTTGTATGGGTAGTAAAGTTGCTTAAAACCGGCAGGTCCACCCGATAAGGGGGGTGAACACACATGTGTCTTAAAAACAGATGTGGATTCTTTGTTTTAGAGGCATTCGACTTTTAGCTGTAAGAGCGGTAACCAGTGTTTGTGAATTTGTGTGTAAACAATGTAAGTTTTATTATTATCTATTATTTATCTTATTGTTTTACATGATATTGTGTCCATTTTGAATGATTTCGTATTGCTAAACATTTTGCATTTTTAATTATTTTATCGTTTCTGTGTATTTCTTTCTCAATTTTTATATCTAATTTGTTTTGCATTTAAATTACCTATGTTTAACCCAGCCAAGATGATTTTGAGTTATTTGTGTAATCATTTCACTCTACCTGGATAATTATATTTCTGCTTTGCTACCCCTGGTATGATAAATTCCCCACGATTGTAAGAGCCTTGGAGTATTTACTAATATTTTCTCCCGTGCGTTGAACAACACCCATCGGAACCCAGAATCAGCACTTCAGTGTTGTTCAACACCCTTCAGCTGTAGCCCAGTCGCTCCCGTATGGGACCTTGGGTACCTTCTGGTGAAAACCGGCTAACTAACACAAATTTCTTCAGTTTTGTATGTGTGTGATGAATTTATTTGGCGTTGCACGAAATATAATTGCACAGTTTTTAATTTGCTTTATTTGAATCAGACGTGGTACGTCTGAACTCTTTATGATCTTGGCTGTAAGGGCTGAAATCGAGGGTTTGTCTGCCGTCGCTCTTTCCCTTCGTTAGTCCTAGTCGGAGTACGGCACTTTTAAACTCATTTGTTGATATATTATTGTCCATATTTGCCAAAGTTCATATATTTGTTAATTATACGGTAGGTGAATACAGGTTTGTTTTATTGTCTGTCAACACTCCCTAGATACGTGAGTAACCAGTATACAAAGATAATTCTTATTTTGCGTAAAACACAACGTAGGGGCAATTAATCCATTAATTAATTAAATGCTAAAAGTTAAATAAAACTAAGACGATCACGCCTTCCCTTATTTCGTTAATTTTTAAAACAGGCCTGGGTATGTTACACTACAGATTTTGGCGCCGTGACCAGGATATACTGCATAGTGAAAACGTTGTGTAGTGTTGACAGACATGGGCCAATGTGTAAGTTTGGCGACGTAGGTAATATTTTGAACCTCCTATACTGGTCCACTTTTTCTGTCCCTTGTCCCTTTCGTTAACTGCGAACAAAAAGTGCCGTTCCCAAATCCTCAATATTGACCGTTTTAATCCTGTCATATTTATTGCCACCTAGTTTTATAATAGTGAATGCATTATTCTGCCGGTTATTTAAATTTGCAGAAAAATGGAAAATAGACAGGAAGCACCTAATACACAGCGAGCTGATAGAAGCGAGATTGGGCCTAATTCGGAGATGCAAGAGTTACGCAACCTTCTGCAACAGCAAACAGCAACCTTGACCGCATTTATGCAGCAGCAGCAGTACATAAATGAAACCCTCTTTCGAACTACTGGCCAACCTGCCGGTACATTTCCATCAGCAACGAACGGCAACATTGCACAGACATGCAATACCATGTGTGCCGTCCCTCAACCGCCGGCTACTGCAGAAACAACATCTGTGCAAAGTATTCCACGGGACTCTGAACTTAACACTGGAGGAGACGTTTTCAGTGGGACTAGGTCAGGTAATACACCCCTAGATCATGTTACATCGGAGCCTGGCGTTTCTGATGAAAACTGGAAACTAGTAGCGCTAGCTTTAGCAAAAAAATCTAACCCCTTGACTTCTGCCGATAAACCCGTATTTCGGTCTAACCAGTCACAAAATCCTGTATTATTTTTAAAGAAATTAGAACGTTTTTGTAAATCTGTTGGAGCTAACCCAACAGAAAAATTAGTAATTGCCAAAGATTGTTTGTTAGGAAGCGCCTCTGATTGGAAGGATATGACCGAGTCATCTTGGTTGTCCTATGAAAATTTTAAAGATGATTTTCTTTCCATGTATTGGTCGGAGGATCGGCAGTATGCGGAACGATTACGTCTGAATAATCATAAATTTCTCCCTGACAAACAGCCCTCTATGACCGAATACTTCTTAAAACAGGTTAATTCTTACCGTTTACTTACACCACCCATTCCCGAAATAATAATCATTTCCGAGATTATGCGACAATTTCCTTTAAACATACAGTCTCTGTGGGCCACAGTGAGTAACCGTACCGTTACAGGCGCCCTTGAATTTTTAGAAAGGCAGGTAGCTATCACTGGGAGGCGACCGAAAACTTCTATCTCACACCCAACCGCCGCAGTAGTTGACCGTTATCACTACACTCGTCTCTCACCGCAAAATCATCCCAATAGTCCTACCTTAACTAATAGCACCACCGCGACTTCCACTGGCAATCATCCTTTTTCAGTACCACCCCCTACCGTTAACAACAGGTGTAATAATTGTAATAATCAGACATCTTCGGAAAACTTACGGCGAGAGAGTTAAGGGGGGAAGTTCTCTCACGAAGACCGGTCAAGACCTCCAATGTTAAGGTTCCTGAATTTCCTTTTATTAAGTTTGTTCCCGAAGGACATACCGTTGATTTTAATATCCTAGATACTGCTTCAGAAAATTTGCATACTTTTAAATTACTTCCTTGCCCGCCAATAGATTTGGAGACCCATAAGCGTTTGTACAATAGGGGCGTGACGTTTCTTACACGGATGGGTTGGACAATAGGTCATCCCTTAGGAAAATCGAATGTAGGTTTAATAGAACCACTGCATTTTGTAAAATTTTGTGTTCCGGCTGTAATTACTCTCTCGTATGAAACGATTTTCAGAAATAGTAATATGACCATAGTCGCATTAGATCAAGTTTCCGCAGAACAATCAACGGCTACAACATTTCGAATGTTGCCCCACATTATTATTAATTCCTGCACTCATAATTTGTTGACCCTCATAGATTCCGGATGTGAGGTTACCTGCATAAATGAGGAGTACTATTCAAAACTTAAGGAAAATTCCAACATTCCTACCCTACCTGTAGCCTCGACTCATTTAAGGGGAGCAATGGGTCAGCTGAGTACTCGCGTGCGTTATCAGGTTTGGTTGCAATTTACCGTCCCGAATGTACCACACTGTTTTAGTCATACTTTCCTTGTCGTAAAGAATTTAGTTAGGCCCGTTATTATCGGAGTAGACTGGTTAACCAGAGTACAGGCAAAACTTGATTTTACCACCAATTCGATGTCTATTAAATGTGAGGCACGCGATTTTGTTATCCCTTTTAATGTAAATACTCGCTGTTTATTAAATACAATATCTGACAACGACCCACTGATAAATTGTAACTTTCTCCAAAATTCGTTCTCGTCGACTAAAATTAATAGATCACTACATGTAAATACTGTGGAAGAGCTGTCCGATAAGGTACTAACACTTGACACTATTTCAGATTCGCAGAAAGAACAGTTGGTTCAATTATTACTTAAATACCAGAAAGTTTTTAATAAATACCCTGGCCGAACTGATAAATATCATCACCAGATAAAAATGTACGATACCACGCCCTTTATAAAAAGACCATACCCCATTCCGTTTAGTTTACGGCCGAAAGTCGAGGAAACCATCCAGAATATGCTTAATTTAGGTGTGATTAAACGGGAAGCTTCTCCATACGCTAGCCCCATGACCGTGGTGAAAAAGAAGGACGGTTCTGTACGAATTTGTTTAGATGCCCGTATTATAAATTCACGTATGGTTGCGGACCATGAAGCGCCAATTACACCGGAGGAGATATTTAATTCAGTCACCTCTATAAAATATATGACAACTATTGACCTAAGATCTTCATACTGGCAAATCCCTTTGACATCTGACAGTACACAATTTACCTCCTTCCTATACAATGGCAAGACTTATACATATCAAGTGTTACCCTTTGGGCTGAAAACCGCTGTGGGTTCATTTACAAGGGCCATGGACATTATCCTTGGACCAGAAGTACAACAATTTGTTTTTAAATACATAGACGAT
This sequence comes from Xestobium rufovillosum, assembly GCA_963966045.1. Lineage (NCBI taxonomy): Eukaryota > Metazoa > Arthropoda > Insecta > Coleoptera > Ptinidae > Xestobium > Xestobium rufovillosum. The sequence goes on along the minus strand of OZ014492.1, from coordinate 44,483,029 downwards.
TTACTAGTAGTATCAAAGTGTTTCGAAAGTCATCTTGTGCATTTGGAACAATTGTTCACAAAACTAATTGACGCCAACCTGACCGTTAATTTAGAGAAATCTGACTTTTTAAAACAGGAAGTTAAATTTTTGGGACACATACTGACAATTAGGGGCGTACTGACCGACCCTGACAAAACAAACGCTATCCGCAATTTCCCAGCACCGAAAACTGTGAAACAGCTTCGCGCCTTTTTAGGTTTATGCAATTATTATCGGCGATTCAGTCAACGGTATAGTACGGAGATAGTCCCACTAACTCGATTATTACAGAAAAATACTAAATGGCAGTGGGGTACAGTTGAACAGGAGGCCTTTTCAAGAATTAAAACGTTATTTTTAAATACCGTTATTCTACGTTTCCCTGATTTCTCAAAAACCTTCTTTTTACAAACAGACAGTTCAGGTATTGCGCTAGGTGTAGAACTATACCAGGTTGATGAAGATAACGAGCATTTAGTTTTAGGTTTTGCCAGCAGAATATTACGAGGTGCTGAACTTTTGTATACCGTGACTGAAAAGGAACTTCTGGCTATTATTTTCGGATTGAGAAAATTTCACACCCTTATTGCAGGCTACCCGTTAATTATTAAAACTGACCATTATGCCCTAAAATTTCTCAAACAATGCAGACTACTAAACGACCGACTGACGAGGTGGATGATGTACCTGAACGAGTTTGATTTTGAAGTGGAACACGTGCGCGGACGTGACAATATTGTAGCAGACACCTTATCCCGTTATCCCCCAGATTTAGGCGATACTTCATTAATTACAGAAAACTCCCCTCTTGTTGTTTATAATGAATACTTAGTAAATTTATTTGAAATAGACACCTTAAGTGAAATACAGGTTGCATTTAGCGAGTTGCACAAGTATCAGACAAACGATGCCTTTTTCGGCCCGATTTTCAATTTTCTGCTAGAACATGCAACCGTGCTAAATGGTTCTCAGGCTCGTTTAGTAGATCATTTTACCGTCCATCAGAATATTCTACTTTACAGACATCCCCATGACCAAGTACCCAAATTAGCAATTCCAGATTCTCTCGTCGCCCTTCTCATTGACAGTTACCACAAACAACACGGTCATTTTGGAATTTCCAAATTATACTATATTCTAAGGCGAACCGTATATTTTCCCAATATGCGTAGGCGAATCCAACTCAGAGTACGTGCCTGCGACCTCTGCCAGAAATCTAAGTTTCCGACCCGAAATCTTGCCGGTGCATCCCATCCCATACAAGCCAATAATCCAGGTGAGCTGGTAACGGTGGACTATTATGGACCCTTGCCTGAGGGGCGTTCAAAAAGTTCATATATCTTCGTTGTAATTGATGCCTTCTCTAAATTCGTTCGCCTTTATCCTTTAAGAAGAGCCCAGGCTAAGATCTCCGCTTTGAAAATCATCAACGATTATTCCAAAATAATCCCAGTGAAAACCATCTTATCTGACCATGGTACACAATTTACATCCCAAATCTGGCAAAAGCTCATGAAAAATAACGGAATTTCTCCCACTTTGTCTTCCATTCGACATCCTGCTTCGAACCCCACTGAACGAGTCATGAAAGAACTTGGTCGTTTATTTCGAACATATTGTAGTCGCTCTCACCGGGGGTGGGTTTCCCAGCTCTCCAACATAGAAAAGTTGTTTAATCAAACGCCTCATCTAACGACCAAATATTCTCCTTTCGAAATTTTATATGGAACAAATCCGCCAAATCCTCTAAACGACCTAATTTTGCCATTTCTACCTTTAACAACACCCAAGACGGTGGATATGATTCGCTACGAAGTACGTCGAACGATGCAGGGACGTACCGGTCAACGGGGCCATGACGACCAGCTCATGATAGGTGATTGGGTATTGTTACGGGAAAGCTCCATTTCAGATGCCGCAAACAAAATTATTTATAAATTTTGTCCGCTATACTCCGGCCCATATAAGGTCACGGCTCGGCCACACCCTAATGTTTATACTTTGTGTGATCCACTGACCAATATACGGAAGGGAAATTACAACATAACAAACCTAAAATACTATTATCACCCATAAATGTTTTGTCCAAGTCTTGTTTAGTTTATTATTATAAGTAATTTTAATTTCTTTTAACTTAGGATGTCTTTAGGAATATTCATTTGTATTAGTTTTATGTTACGCAGCTGTAAATATGTTATTTTATGTTAACCATTACTGTTCATCTATATGTATATTTTGTATTAGTTTTAAATTGAATAATATTAATCTTGTATCTACAATTTTTAAGAGCAAATGTGTTATTAGGGCAGAAAATATTTTCTTGTTTTGTTACGATTGGGATCATGCAAATCGAAATTGTGTACGTAAATACAAACAAAATTGTTCCTAAAGTATTAATGTCAAATTCAGATCAGGTTGTTGAAAGTTTTCCCAGTTTCCATAGGCGTCACTTGCAAATCTTTCAAAGGGGCGTTCTGAAGGAATCCGGACCCCAATTTTATTTGTATGGGTAGTAAAGTTGCTTAAAACCGGCAGGTCCACCCGATAAGGGGGGTGAACACACATGTGTCTTAAAAACAGATGTGGATTCTTTGTTTTAGAGGCATTCGACTTTTAGCTGTAAGAGCGGTAACCAGTGTTTGTGAATTTGTGTGTAAACAATGTAAGTTTTATTATTATCTATTATTTATCTTATTGTTTTACATGATATTGTGTCCATTTTGAATGATTTCGTATTGCTAAACATTTTGCATTTTTAATTATTTTATCGTTTCTGTGTATTTCTTTCTCAATTTTTATATCTAATTTGTTTTGCATTTAAATTACCTATGTTTAACCCAGCCAAGATGATTTTGAGTTATTTGTGTAATCATTCACTCTACCTGGATAATTATATTTCTGCTTTGCTACCCCTGGTATGATAAATTCCCCACGATTGTAAGAGCCTTGGAGTATTTACTAATATTTTCTCCCGTGCGTTGAACAACACCCATCGGAACCCAGAATCAGCACTTCAGTGTTGTTCAACACCCTTCAGCTGTAGCCCAGTCGCTCCCGTATGGGACCTTGGGTACCTTCTGGTGAAAACCGGCTAACTAACACAAATTTCTTCAGTTTTGTATGTGTGTGATGAATTTATTTGGCGTTGCACGAAATATAATTGCACAGTTTTTAATTTGCTTTATTTGAATCAGACGTGGTACGTCTGAACTCTTTATGATCTTGGCTGTAAGGGCTGAAATCGAGGGTTTGTCTGCCGTCGCTCTTTCCCTTCGTTAGTCCTAGTCGGAGTACGGCACTTTTAAACTCATTTGTTGATATATTATTGTCCATATTTGCCAAAGTTCATATATTTGTTAATTATACGGTAGGTGAATACAGGTTTGTTTTATTGTCTGTCAACACTCCCTAGATACGTGAGTAACCAGTATACAAAGATAATTCTTATTTTGCGTAAAACACAACGTAGGGGCAATTAATCCATTAATTAATTAAATGCTAAAAGTTAAATAAAACTAAGACGATCACGCCTTCCCTTATTTCGTTAATTTTTAAAACAGGCCTGGGTATGTTACACTACATTATTGCAATTAATGCATCCATAAACGGAACGTAAAAAGCCAATGGCGTCTTGATAATACTGCAATCGTTTCTGATAGACAGTCGAAGATCAAAAGCCACCCACGAGATCTTCATTTGTTATTTAAGTGGAGCATATCAAGAGGAATGTGTTTATTAAATTTTGTTTTAATTATTTTGCGTTTTAAACATTTGGGAACCAATAGTTCTTGATAAAATTCGACTTTGAGGTAGGCAGGTTTCCTACGAGGTTTTCTATAATAGCAACGCTTTGGGCGATTAATTTACCGAGAAAACCCATAAATCTACTGACTCATGAAAATGTTGCCGTTCGTAGACTATCAGATTTCAAGTGGGCTGGGTATAATATGGTCTCAGGAATCTAGTTTCATGAGTCGAGAGACGTATTCGAAGAGGCTGGCACAATAAGACGAGGTGGCAACCAAGAAGTAGCAGGGAAAAATTGGATTTAAGCAGCACTAGACAGGAAAGAGTGGAAGAATATGAGGAATATGAGCTGAGAAAAAGAAAAAGAACGCGTTTCTTGCGTCTTTTTGCCGTTGCCTTTCTGAAAGGTCCTTTGTTCATGTCAATGCCAAATGCGTTGATAGTTCTATCAAGTACATATTTAATTTCAACATATTATTTGTCTTTAGTAAATTGATATTATTGTGTTGTTTACGCTTTGTTCATTGTTTAAATACCACAATGTGTAATAGAGCAGATATTGTGCATAAAGGCAATTATTATTTCTGTTTGTTTGAAAAGTTATGGTAGGTAAAAGGCTAGAGTCGGGACGAGGTGTTAGGAATAGTCAGCTTTTATTTGACTAGGTTATCTTGTACTCAATCTTGTCTTTATTGAGTACTAGGAAAAGGTGTGAAACTCTCGTTTCTTAACAGTTAAACCGTAAATCTAGGTAGTACTTTTATTACCTTTAGTACAAGGCACATTGACATCAGTGGCGACTCGTCAGATTCGGGCAAATTGCGTGATAGTTATCCTTAATTGCCACAATAAACATAATCTGTCGATTGAAATTGCCCGTCAGCATATAGTTTTATATGTAATCGCAGATTTTCCTCAGAAAAATGCCTTTCCTGACGGGACACCGGACACAACACAACGAATGCAAAATTGTGTAAATTACAATAAATTTTAGAAGAAAAAAAGAAATAGGATCCGCTTGAATTCGAACAAATACTCCTTGCGCATTTTGGCACTGAGCTACGCCTGCTGCTGGCTTTGCATGAAGTTTAAAAGTCTATTAAGAGCGTGAAAATGGAAGTATTTGGCTCCATCATGCTCCTAGCATCCTGTGTTTCAAATTATGATGCCCATCAACATCACAATGGCGACCACAATTACCAAGAAAAGTACCTACGCTATATATATAGTATCGGATTCGGGCATAAATGTTGCTTTGATTTTTGATTAAAAGCCCCGTAGGCTCTAACAGTTATTCGTGAATATACAAATATTAAATTAATTCTACCTACCGCTTTATGTAATCCTCATTTCCAATTTTCATTGTGTTTGTCGAACTTAATTTCGATGCACGCATTTATGAATGTTGTAATGCCAAGCTAAACTGCATTCGACCATTGTTATTTTCAAGCTTATTTTCAGCCTCCGGTTCGTGCAAATATGCGTCTGCAGCGCATTTTAGTTAAAGCTTGAAAATCGTAAAATCATAAAATGCCATAATAAAAAAAGTCTAAGGACAATTCGCTTTAAAAATTTATTGGACGTTAAGTTAATGATTCCGGTATAATTTTGGCATAAAAGTTGGTGTTATGACTGGATTTCTACAGGAAATTCTTCATGAATGGGCAGGTTTAAGAAAGTTATAAGTGGAAATTATGCGAGTCTGCCGATTTTTTATTTCTGTAATAACTTTCTTTTCGCAGATAAAAGTACGAAACTCGGTAATTTTAAATGCATATTCTGCGCCAAATCGCAGACTCGCATTTCCCCATATTCGCTAATTTTGCGCCAGGGTCTTTCTTATAAACGATTCCTCTGTTGTTATCTGGGGATGTCTTCTCGTTGGTTGTTCCAACTGTGCCAACTGTCATGCCATCTTTTGTGGGCTTTTCCCAGGAGTCATGGAGTTTCTCGTTACAAACACTGTGCCTCAAGCCGCATATTGGCATATTATTACCCCAGGTTTTACCCTAAGTACCTACTCATTTCAAAGAGCCGAAAAAACCGAGGAAAACCGTCCAAATCGAGTCCAAATAGTCAGAGTGAGCTCTAGACGAGGCTCTAGAGATTGAACCCGCTCTCGCTTTATTTGTAGCCTATCGCTCTAGCCACTAGACTATCACGCCTCCGTGATCGACAATATATTTGGTTCTCATTTTTATATCTGCTTTAATACAACAAATTACTCCAACACGTGCACTTTGGGTTCGTGTTAACCTTGTTTGATAACTAATGCAAACTGCAGTTTGTAGTTTAGGTAGGTACATCGTTATTTACTCGGTTATTTATTATTGTAACCATGAACAATAAGGATCTGTTAAAAGCCACTCGTGCTGTATCTAAGTACGTGTCTAGCCTGTATAACGTTTTGTGTGATGCACGTCGCTATTGTTGGTATTTAAATATGGAATTCTTAAAGATTACCGACTACTGATAGCTTTTATTATTCATCTCGGCTCCAGAAACTAGGTTAACTGCACATTCCATACTAATGTGAATAATTCATGTCTGAAAATTGCGCGAAAGTTTTTTTTAAATATGTAGTAGCATATACAGGACGTCGGTTAGTCCATTTCAATATGGTTATCAATTCCTGTATCAACAAAATGGAATGTTTGTTGAGGTGACTGTTAAAAGTAGAGGCCTAATTTGCTGCCCTGGGGAACTCCTGCTGGAGCGAAAATTTACTGTTTATAAGTAAATTAAGGTACAAGTTTTCAATGCAGCACCTCGTGCAGCACCCTGTATAATTGTCCAATACTTTTTCCTAGCTGTATTCCTCCTGACTTCTTCAGTTTCCTCAATTTATTTAGTTTACGTATTTCGAAAAAATAATCTGTGTTTATTCATAAAATAAAGAGAAACGCGTTTTTAATTACAGTGATTCATGTAGCAAAGACCAGTGATGGCTCCAGATACCGTTAAAACCGAGGTTAAAACGAAAACCAGTTAGTACAAAATACTGTGAAACGGTTTACAAAAATTTCGATGAAACAAACGTTTTTCAAGAAACTTCTTATAATTGCCACTCGTCTGGAGCTGCAGATAAAAATAGGCATGCTATTTGAGACGCGTGTTTCGTCCAAAAAACTACCCTTCTAATTTTCCACTTCACTTACACCATAGCAGCACCATAGCAGCTGTTACTCAGGCGAGACAAAACCTTTTATTAACGTGTATATTTCTGTACCTACTAAAATTCACAGAAACGTAATGTTTTGTTATAGTTACCTATATTGGAGCTATTTATTTGGCCTACCCTCTGGCTGTTTTTATGCAGAAATTTGGTAACTGATGGTTTTTTTTAACATCTGGTATGAGGTGTATACGTATACGCCGTATTGAAGGTACCTATAGACTTTGATCATAAACTCATAAAGTAAATTGGGGAGGATGTAGGGTAGGCTTCATTTGTTACCGGGGTGTGAATATCCCGCTGCAGACTCGGGGCTCAAATTAGTTTATGACCTGAAAATGTTTTCGAAGCTCGTACGTATGAATTTTAATAAACTGTATTAAAAATGTTTCCTTCGTGGTACGTTAGATGGTTGCTTGTTGTACGTGAAAAAAAGAAAATATTTGTTTGCAAGTAAATTATCATTATCATGTGTTTTTATACCTCAAACGGAAGTTTCAATACTTTAATTACCTGGACCAAATTTGGTAGATACTATTGAGTTTTGAGTTCTTGCGAATACTTTGCCCATAACCTGTTAAATATTTTTTGTTGATTCTATCATTCTATTCGCCTTCTGTTCTACCGAAGCAGATTTTTCCAAGTTGTAATATTTTTATCGTAGAAATAATCATATTTCTGTACGTATTGCTCAATAACAGATATGAAGACAATTCTTAGCGCTTTATGTTGAGTTATGAAAAGTATCGTATACAGGTATATTAAATTTCAAGCAGCGCATTTTGTTTTCATTCCCGTCAACTGCATAGAATTTTATCCTTGAATATAGTGCGGTATAGCTCTAGGGCGTTTCACGCTTCACTACATTTTGCCTAGTAGTTTTCGCTTTATTTGGCACCTCCGTGTAATCGGAACTGGCGCGCTCAAATCTCTTGGTAAGCTCGAAATATTTTCTCTCGGCGTCTTGCCTTAGACGACTACAGCTCGGGGAAAATTTTACTCTTTATGAAAAGAAAGGAAAAAGTGACAGGTTTATGGTTATAATTTCACATACCGCTAGCTCCGCTATACAAGGGAATACTTTAGAATAAAAATATGTGAGAGGAACTTAGACTTGGCATCTATAATATTGCATTGTATAACTAAAAATTGGCAATTGGTTGCAATAGCCTCCACTATTTAGACGAAAAAGGTTGCCGTCTCAAAGCGTGTCCATCTTATTTCGAATGAGCACTCAGATAATGTGACAGTAGCTGCTTGTGTAAGCGCCTCAGGCCAGACAATCCCTCCAATGATAATTTACAAAGGACTGGGATAACAGGACACCTGCAGTGACAACTTACCTCCAGGATCTGTCGCAGAAATGGCTAATAAAGGCAGCATGACCAAGGAGCTGTTTCTTAGATGGCTGCGTAATTTTGCAAAATTCAAGCCAGCTGGAGCGGTGCTGCTGATTCTTGATGGTGCGTCTTGTCACATAGTGGGCGGTATTACCCTAACCGAGACCTTAAGGCACCTTATTCATCAAAATATGACCTAGTAAGGGAAGCATTTTCGTGAGGGGTAAATATCCCTAAAAAATTTTGTACACAGGACTCGGAATTCCAAAGATTTCCAAGGAATTCCAGAGACTTCCTAGGAATTCCAAAGATTTCCAAGGAATTCCAAAGAATTCCAAGGAATTCAAAGATTTCCAAGGATTTCCAGGAGTTCCAAAGATTTCCAAGGAATTCCAACGAATTCCGAGGCCCTCCAAAATAATTTCATGGAATTCCGAACATCTTTGAGGAAAGTAAGCTCCTCCCAATTATCCCAAACAGAAGTGCAATACTGGCATATGCCTTTTATGCTTAAATTTCTTAATAGAGTGATTATTTAAAATAAATATTCTTTTATTCATCATCATAAGGTTCTCAGTCCGAAGACTGGTTGGACGCGTACCTCCATTCTTTTCTATCCTGAGATAACCTATGCATTTCCCTAAAAGTAGAACATCCTACATCCCAACTATTTAAGAGCAGTAGTTAATCTAGGCCTACCCCTACCTAGGCCTGCGACTTTTTTCGATATATCGAAATTGATATCGATATATCGATATATCGAATAACGATACCGGAATGTCGATATATCTAAATATCGATATTTCGATATATCGATATTTTTATGTCGATATATCGATATTTCGATATTTCGATATATCGATATATCGATTTAGCGCGGTGTCGACGTTTTACAATGATTTTAATAACTTCTGGTACCGGAAACCGTTGAGCCTACGTCGAGTTTTTCCAAGTAAAGTTTGCAACAGTAAAACCTAAAACATAGTTGCAATGTGAAAGTAACTGAAATTACATTACTTTTATGCCGCATGTAGGATACAATTTCAATCCTTTAACTGTGCCCTAACTTGAAGCATACTTGAAGAATAGCTGAATCATTCTTTAGATTAGAAGAGTTGTTTTGAAACTAAATTCAAGAGGTATAACCTCCAGTATCAGTATCAGTTCATTGTGTCTCTATGTACTATTAACAACAAAAGTGGTCTTCCACTTTACGGTTCAATTCCGCTTAAAATGCCATAACCAATTACGTCCTGAGGTAAAAAAAACCTTAGCAACTGTCCGCCAATTAAAGTTTTGAAGGCGGATCTAAACAATTTTATTTGAATGACAACAAATGTGTTAGCCTTGCACTAGTAAACAAAGGGCATTCATCAAAGTATCGAGATCGGATAACGAAAAATCACATCGTCTATGGGAAGCGGGGCTGACGAAAACATAACAACGTCCGGCACAAACGATTCACATCGCAAACTGGAACTAACACCACTTTTGCTGATAATAGTACATACGAATAGCGAACAAGGTTTGCTTAGAATAAATAGATCAGATCAAACATTATTTTGCTGTAAATGTACAGGACAGCCACCTGGTATGGTACTCGAACTTGCCCGAACATTGTTGGAACTATCCAGTATCATTAGAATCTCATAAATAATTAATGAAGTCGGTATATAAGTATGTTTCGTTCTTAATATATAGAGCTGTACCGCACTGACGAGTCCTAAAAAGGACGAAACCAGTTGTATTTGGTTACCCTGGTCATTCAGAACGAAACAATGTTTGGTCTTATTTTTGGTTATATGACTACAATAAAAAATCGTACTTAGCCATTTTTCAAACTAAGGGGCCTCCTTTCAAGTATTGCTGGCGAGGTGGGGAGGCCCCAAATTCTAATCACGCCACTGAATTCAATATTGTTTGTGACCTGGAGTTTTCGCTTTGTCTTATTATCCTTCAACATGCAGCCAAGCCTTCAGGTGACAATAAATTACTCCCACCCTAAAATTTGTCTTATTTTGGAGAAGAATTAATGGACTACTTACATCAAAATGGAAAGTGTGACAATTACAGACAGGAGTAAGACGTTTCATAATGAGCACGGAATATTTCTTTCTGATTGATAGAGGCAGTGGCGGACATATTGGGTCTCCCTACTGGGTAGGGGTAAATACATATTCTAAAACAGAAATGAATAGCTTCTTCCATAATGCATGCGGTCGTGTGGGAACCTAGCAACTCTGCCGAATTTTTGATATTATTCGTCTTACGTTTAGTAACAAGCACCAACTTTTACGTTGGACAGTTTTCTAAGGAATCAATATGAGTTTTCCTCCTGTTGCACACTTTTTTGGACACGCACTGTATAAGCATCTATCAAAATATCGATATATCGATATATCGATATATATCGATATCTTTTTGATATCGATATTCGATATCAAATTTTCAATATCGCGCAGGCCTACCCCTACCTCTTTTTATTCCTATCTCTGACTAGTATGTCGCGAACTATTCCTTCGTGTCTTTGAAGGTGACCTACCATCCTATCCCTCCTACTCTTTATTGTCTTCCATACCTTTCGCTTTTCCCCAACTCTTTCTAATACTCCCCTATTGCTAACCTTATCTATCCACGGTATCTTCATCATGCGTCTGTAGCACCACATTTCAAACGCTTCTACTCTTTTTCGATCCGCTTCTCCTATTGTCCAAGTTTCGCACCCGTATAATGCCGTACTCCATACATACGACTTTAAGAGTCTCTTCCGAGTCTCTATATTAACCGTTCTCGAACATAACAGTTTTTTTTTTTTTTAAACGCAACTCGACCCTGCGCTATTCTTTGTTTTATATCTTTAGTGCTCCTACAGTCTTTGAGTTATTTTACTTCCTAAATAGCAGAAATCCGCGACCTCCTCTATCTTCTCATTTCCTCTTTGTATTTCAATTTGTATTTCAATTTGTATTTTGCGTGCAACATAAAATTTGGATTCCTAATTTAAATTGGTATTTATTTCCAACACCTATTATGTTAAATATTGAGGTATGTTAACTTGTAAACTGTTTGTTCAATGATCTTTGAAGAGAATCATATTATAAACGCTAACGATTGAGACTTACAACGCCCCGCTCGCTTCGCTTGACCTTAACCTGGCAGATTTTTATGTTGTAAGCAAGTGACACTTGTTTCGAACAGCCCGCTTTACCTGCTGGACATCTTTCCCTATGTATACAAATGTCACTTACGCAAGTACCTTGACGCTCACCCTAATACTACTACAGCTCCATGCCTTAATAATTGGAACAGAAAGTAGAAGAAAACAAAATAATTTATTATTATTATCACCACGTCTTGGAACCCTTTCACGTTTCTGAAACTAATACAGAATTGACACAGCACTGTACCTCACCCCACCCTCAAATTGAAAATTATTGGTCGGTGGGTGCGAATACAATGGATGCCTGTAGAAACACCTCCTACTACTGATCCAACCGCTAAAATTTTATTCACATACAGATAATGAATAGAATATTAAAATTTATTACAAATATTCGTAAGCAACATGTGGAGAAATTAATATTTACCGACGTAGTTCTTCTTGGGAAAGATTATCCTTCCATAAAATTTGTTATACAGCATTGTTTGCTGATAAACCATTAGGAATCTAAGTACTGCTTCTTTTTCCCGGAAAAAACGATAATTAAAACGAAATCAAAGTTGCTTTAGAAACATTTGGAATTGACTGTTTTACCTCATAACGACTAAATGCAAAATTAATGATTTCGGAGAATTCCAAGGAATTCCTCTGAATTCCAGGAAATTCCAAGGACTTCCAAGGAAGTCCAAGGACTTCCAAGGACTTCCAAGGAATACCAAGGACTTCCAAGGAATACCAAGGAATTCCTGGGAATTCAGAATAATTCCAAAGAATTCCGAGGAATACCAAGGAATTCCATTGGAATTCCAAATAAATGTACACACATTTTTCGGGATATTTACCCCTCACATTTTCGAATACAACGAATAAATGGTTGATTCTAAATATTACTTTATTACCCAAACAATTTACAAAGTTGATAATACTAATGTTACCTAAGTAGGTACTGTTGTAGTATTATGTGAACAAACTTCACCAGCTATAATACGAAGTTGTTGGAAATTTCGAACAAACAGGCATATCAATGCACGTCTATTCACCCTTAATCCAGCGACTTCTAGTTTCAACCAGGTATGTAGCACTAAAAGCTCTTAAGGGATGAAATAAATCACCCCCAGAGAAACGTATATAAGTGACTGCGCTGTTACTGATCATGACGAATGCGTGCGTTTGATTTATTTTTTCATTTAGATTCATTAGTCAAAAAGAAAATAAATCGTGTTCGAACGAAAGGTAATTTGGAGACCTTGCGATCTAGAAGGTATTAATTTATTCGATCATCTGGACTAGAGCACTAGAGCCAAATGTACAGGCTGTAGCATTTTCGTTGTGATTTGGGGGTTTCTCATGGAAGCAGCAGATATAGAGCCTCGGGGTTTTCGCGAATGTTCTTTTTTGAGTATAATAGAATGCCGAAACCAGAATTTAGATATCGTTTTTAGTTTTCTAGAAAAAAATAATGTTGATTTTTATCGATTTTCAAAAACTCTCCAATTCTTTTTGTACTGAGCAGACTAAAACTGTTATAATTGACTCCTATAGAACTTTTTCCAAGGAATTTTTTAAGCTATCAAAATATATATACGTTTATATTGTTATTTCAAAAAACGGCTACGATTTTGGTACTTTTTAAGTTTTAACTTTAAAAAATATAAGATAGGTCGAGAGATAGGTAGGTACATCCAAGAATCCAGAATTTGGGCGTTCCGTCATTCGGACAGATTGAACTTACATAAGCAGCGTAGGACTATTTAACATAATGTGCGTCATTGGTCTGATACAAACCAGCACCAAACTTTTGAACGTCAGAAACAAGGACGTTCTAGATTTAACGTTTCGTGTTTTATTTTGGGTGGTCGACTAGCATACCAAATTTTTGATGGAAACTTAACGGGATTGAGATACATTAATTTATTGAATATTAACGCAGTGGCGATAATGGAAAATGTTCCGTTAATAAACATAAACAGGGTATATTTCCAACAAGATGGTGCCCCTGTACACAATTCTGCAATAGTTAGAAATTATTTAGAAAATCATTTTCCGCGTAGATGGTTGGGTACAAATGGACCTATATGGTGGCCTGCAAGATCACCGGATCTGAGTATATTTTACTTTTTTGTTTGGGCATTTTTAAAAGAAAAAATATGCATACGAAGATACAACAATCAATCTATAAGAAACCCCCAAATCACAACGAAAATAGGACACCCTGTACAACGTACTTGTTCGTACTCTTCTATTGACGAATTTGATGTTTGAAAGCGCGATTTAGAATCGTCCAAAACGTGGGTTCACTATGATCTTCGAAAGTACCGAACGGATTTAGCTGCAATTTTCGAAGAACAGCCTCAGATAAGATCATGAAATTGTCTATAAAAATCGCTCATCACAACTTCCGTTTTTCATTCCATACATCCCTTCTCTGTCGGTCTAGCCAATTAGATGATATATATTCGAGTATATATGTATAAAGTTACTGGAATTGAGGGAATGTGCCACGGATTATTGGTGATTGGTGAGGACTACAATAGTTCAGAAGAAAAAACAATCTAGGCCAAATGGAAGTGGAGATGGAGGACAGGGACAAAGCAGGAGCAGAGAGGGTAGTTGGAAAATGCAAGGTATGACCCTAAATATAAAGGAATTCTAACAATGGAATTGCCAAAGTACCTAACGGAAGATGGAGAGAATAGTAGATAGAAGATAGCGTGGTTTACATGCGGGAACGAGGAAAATTCAAGAAGCTATTGGATGAAGCTCGAAGAAGGAAAGTGTAGAATGTGTGAAAAAAAAGAGGAAAGCCTCTATCGCATACAAAAACAGTTGGAAAGATGAGGAAGAGCTGCATCTGTACAAAGGAAGAAAGAGGAGGAAGAGCCATGTGGTTAAACGAGAATGGAAGATGGATGAAATGAATGAGGTGGGGATATAATTTGAGTTGTAACTAGGTATATTATAAAGTATGTATATTTTTCTTGATTTTATTTTATTTTAAAAAATGGCGAAGAACCGAAAGGTAACTTCATTTCTGTGCTGATTAGAATTTGCATTATGTACTCATCTTCACTTACTAGTAAATTCCAAATCGGTTACTGTACAAATAAATTTCTGCGGGGAGCGCGTGGACCTTTCACTAGTGACTTTAAGCTCATGTCACGCCACGACAATAAAACTTAATCCCCAATTGGATAGAAATCCATCAACTAGGACTGGAAGATACAGTGCACTTCAGATAATGAAACAAATACTTGTCGAAAGTACGGGGTCCTGCGTACATGTTATTCCTGCAGGTCGGCCATCCTTTGCAAACAGAGGGCGTGTACTGAAACAGAGCCTGTTCTGTGACTAGTGGCTCAGAAATAATTTCAAACCGCATTACTCAATTATAGCGACGGCGAAGTCACGTAGATACGTTTTGTCACGTACTGCGTGGACTTCAGATATGTTAAAGAGGCACTGGATGAAAACGTGTGCGTAGGCCCTTTTTACATTGTTATTTTCAAGTACAAGTAAACTCACATTTTTCGGTTGACCTTAAAAAATACGAAGGTGGGTTTACTGGAGCTAATTCATGATCTTCTTTGTCCAACGGTTGGCGTAAAAATAGTATGATAGAACTCATGAATGAAAGCTAAGAATCGTTGACAACACAGACAACAGCTGGAGTATTGGTACGAGAGGCATCCAAGAAAACTGCTCTTGATGGTAGAAGCAATTCAAAAAGAATGAATATTCCTAAAAATTTCGAGACCCTGAATAGTTCCCAAGATCCTTCTATATCTGCTTCCTCCATGGTTCTGCAGGAAATTTGATGCTGATTACTAAATCTAATAAAAAAGGAGATTACTCGTGTATTAAGAAGATTGACGACATGTATGTTGAGCCGCTTGTGGCAAGAATTGGAACAACTTTTCATTGTACTTGTCATTCCTTAGGCAGTCTTCATCACGACGTCTTCATGATGACGTACCTTTCCTCATTTTTCTTAGGTTGAAGCAATATAAAAATTTGTTTGTCATTTCGAGAATGTCTGTCTTTTATTGCCTATTAATGGCAGTTTAAGTCAATATTTCTCTTCTGAAATGGCCGCCCAAACCCCACTTAATGCAACTCTTGTTAGTACTCTACCACCTCCTGCGTTTCGTAGGAGTAAACCAGAAAAAACTTTTAATATATCAACTACCATTTGCATGCTTCCCGAGTATAAAAGTCATAGCCACATATCACAATGCTAGGGTCATTAAAACGGCTTCTCCGACTTTATGAACATCATTCTCGGCCTGTTATATGCATTTAAAACCGAGCATAATAGCCAACTTTAAATTTCTATAGAATACACCCAACCTACCTTTGCTTTTGTACCAGATTTAGTCTGTCGTATTACAGGCCGAGTTACAGGCACATTAATGTTACGTGACTTAATGGCTGCCTGAAAGAATTCTATATTTTATTTAATAATTTGGTTCTTCTAAGCCCTGCAAGCGACGCAGATATGGGCGTATAATAAAATTTGAATATCTCCAGGCCAGAAACGTTTTTTTCTTCCATAAATTTCCGCCCTTAATCCGTCCCTGGTTGACACGTTCTGGCTCACCGCAACTCTAATACATCAATGTCACTTTAGAAACTCAATCCTGATGGTAAAACACAAAATTTTTGAATTACAAATATAAAGTCATAAAGGGCGATATGCCGTTGCGTCTTTACGACACCTCCTTCAAGGGGATGTAGACGGTCGCCGAACTACCGTTTTCGAGGGTTGGATTCCACCGGCACGTAGAGGCAGTTTCGTTTCAGTTACATCTTGAAAAGATTATTTTATAAACTTCAGTTTCCCGGTTTTTAATCTTGAAACTTCAAGTAGTTCTTAACTCTTATCTGGCGCAGAATTTAGCGTTTTTAAACATCTGCCCGATTGCAAGTAGTTTGAGAACTGAAAATAATGCCGAGTCAAAATAAAATAAGTGTGCAGTCCAACAGATTTAAGTTGGCGAGCGGTGGGGTTGCGCATTAGCATACTTCGTGAAGGCATTGACTGTACCCGAGACTGTACCCACATCTTATAAATGGAACTTAACTAGTAATTTCTAATTTTCCATCTGGACACCCACGTGTCGAGTATGCCCTCGAGTATGCCACTATGCATTAGTAGCTGTGCAGATTACCGTTTTATGAGAAACAGCCTGAAAAACTAAAAAGAGCGCCTAAACAAGTGTGCAGAGCGGAATAAATCAACAAGTAGTACAGGCAGTTCGTAATTTAAAATAAGCAAAGTAGGTACTTCAAGTTTTACGAAACATAGATGAGTGGTGCATAGAAATGTTAGTTTAAAAATGTTGATTTTAGTATTCAACTCGACTAAGTATGTACTGGTATATTTGGGTTTGAAGTGATAAGGAAAATTGATAAATAAGGAATTTTTGTGAGTCGAAATTAGGCCGGACGTTATCTAAAATGTCAATACGAGGGGAGTTTTGAAATCTCGTTAGCCTAGGCAGATGTAATAGAAGTTATGTATCGCAGCTTTTCTATTGCTTTATAAATAGAAAACAATGTAATATGGGATATTAAGGGAACACACAAAAATACAATTTGATGTTTGTACTAGAGCGACTGTACTTCGACAGCCGATATCTAATCATCTGACAATTTGTTGTGAAGTGTAATATAAATATGTTTACTGCGAAATATGACGAGATTGCACTTGGATTTTATTTCTGATTGCCTCAGATTTTCTATGCGCCAGGATTTCTCAATATTCGTAGATTTGTAGCCTATGTCATAATTTTGATAATCTATTGCGTACATACGACAGCATTGTGTCACGTTAACAATATTTTCATTTTATCCGAATATCGAATTGAAGTTCGTTTAAACCATTTTCTAAATAGTTTTGTTATAAACTGAAGGTTGTTTCTATCACAGCGCCACCGCCATCTGCATTGCAATGGTCACACTACTACTACTGTCAAACGTCCAGTTTACTGTGCATCTCGCCCAAATATGCACAAAATGGAGAGATTGCAATAAAATTATCATTCCAACACGACCGTTTAACCAAGTAACGTATCAAGACGTTCTTGGTCGAAAATAAATAACGAATAATTAACTTAGACAACCCTACTTTCTAATTGCGATAAGTATGTGTACAAATAGTAAAAAAGGTGTCGAGTTTATGACGGATTTAGACGGATTTTTCAATAATCTGAGGGAGATTTATTTAATGGTGTTGGAATAAAAATGTGTCTACATTTTAGTGCTCAAATTCCGCACCCTTTTGTAATAGCGCATTTTCCCACTCTTTAATAAAATTGGAGACGACCTCGCTTTGCTAATGTTTCCACAAAAATTAATTTTCATTTATTTCCGACAAATACCCACATAATTTTTAATCGGCATTTAATAAATGCAAATAAGTAGTCTCTAAGTGGCAAAACTTTCCATATGAACTACTTGATTTTCAACTTGCTAATAACTGAAGATTGAGCCGAAGATATTTTGAATCAACTGTTTTAATTAAACCATTCGTTAGGACAATTAACTGTATGCTTGAACGCGTCATTACTATGCAAACAGCATACAGCACGGTAATAACCGTTAAAGTAATTAATTTATTATAAACACATTTCTCAAATAATAATTGTGTCAAAATGGATTTTTACTATAGTTTGTTGTTCAAGGTATATTCGATTAACTTTTAACAAAGCGAACACACAGAAAAATTGGCACTTGATTTTTTGTAATAAGTATAAACTTGATTTATGAAAACTAAATGCGGGAATAGAATGGTGTTTCCTTTGTGTAAAACAATACGTAGAAGTATTACGGTAGCTCGGAAATACCACATAAAATTCAACTGACTCATAATTTGTATGATGTAGAAGATACCATATGTCAAGAGTAAATGATAAAATCCAGGAAAATGTATAAAATGAAGTCAAGATTTTAACTTGTGCGCTTTCCTATGTAAGATTACCAAATATACCCTCTCCCCCACTTCTTCAACTTTTCCTAAATTTCCTAATAATTTCCCGCTTTACCGCCTTTGATCTCAAAGATGCCCTGATTCATGTAGCCTATTTTTCTTGCTATTTTTATATTTTCGTCTCGTCTATTATATTCAAAATATCTTTTTGTTATCTAGAATTTTCTACCTACTTTTATTTTGTGACCCAAAATAAACTAGGTCATTTGGCAACTTCTTTTCACAGAAGTGAATATCAGTTTTACGATATACAAATAACATTGAATCTTTGTCCAGCATATACTGCAATTCTATGATGTTTAATAATTTTGTATCAAGGCTATCAAAATACATCATTTCATATAATACGTGTGTTGCAATCAATTCCACTAGATACTATTGCAAAAAAAAGTTGTTAAACAAGTTTATGTTGCAATGAATAAATAATAATGTACGCACCCACGGCGATCGGCAGATCGACAGCTACGAAATATGGAAACAACGTTCTTTCACTAAAAGAGTTAAGAGTTTAATTCGATTCGCAAATTCAGTGCATTTTCTGGTGTATACTGTCTATAATAAACCCAAATTCGCTGCCATCACAGTCAAACTGGCATTAAAGTAGGAAGGATACGATCTGAAACCCTCCATGCCGTAATGTCCTGTTTACATTCTATTATACTAGCTCTAGCGTGTATCTTGGGGTTGGTTTCTAGAGTACCACTTTGTAAAGCGGAAGAATGATAAGGGGAGGTGATGAAACTCGAGGAAGTACGTACCTACATATATACATATAATAGTCAGGAGCGGACTGGATAGGATGGCGATGGCTAACAGACTCCTGGGGGCCAAAATCCCTATTAATAAACTTAATGAAGTAAGTTCCTGAAGTTGGATAAAATAATAAATGCGTTCTTATAACTGAAATTTGTTAGTAAATATAAAAACTTCGATTTGATTTGTCTGTGAAAACACATAGGTATTTAGTTTGCAATTTGCATACTATGTGACCGGGGCCATTAGGTCACATAGCCACCGGGGCCAATCCAGTCCAGTCCGCCCCCGTATATAGTCACTAAAGCGCATCTAAAACTTCCAAGTTTTTTTTTACTTTCTTTACTGTGGATATTAGGTACGTAGTTCGGCATTTATTCTATTATAGAATCACTACAGGAGAAGGTTCGGACAATTAAATTTAAAGACTACGAAACTTAAAGAAAAACTAAAAAAATTACAAAACAAAGAACGGATGACGATGTCCATGTTATCCCATCCCTAAGAGTACCATGTTTTTCGGTGCACAAGTAGCCGTATAAAGAAAAGAAAACACGTTGCACAAAGTATACCTCGAATTACAAAACTAAGAATATCACTTGTGTACAAAAAATGACAAAGCGTGGCTACAAAATAGAATTCTAAAGCATGTAATAAATCCCGTTCTGAGGAGGATAAAAATAAATCAAGTGTAAGAAAACGTAAGTTTCTTTCCTTACAAATAATTCGTTTTCAAAGTGTAGCCAAAAATGAATTTTGTCATACACATAGCTCTTTTTCTTTGATAAAAATCTTGACATACAGTGTTATTCAGTTAGATGAATGAATGGAATTAGTTATATATTCATTGCTACACGATCCTCACACGAGATCTCCTTAGATAGAGCCCACGATCCATTCTAACCTCTAAATTCCACTGAAGCGCCATCTATCCCTTGCCTTTCCTAATGACTATTGACATATTCTCACATATTATCTACCATTTGCAAGCAGATTCATGCACGGAAATGCATTAAGTTAATGTACCTCCCTACTAATTAATCCCTCAAAATAATTACCGACGGGTTTTAAGGTTGAACAAATTTAATCAACTTAATTGCTAATACTTAATTTACAGGTACCTACGTTGTCTGATGTACTTCGTTTTCGTCAATTATTAATTTCGAGCTAGTTTGTTGGTGACTGTAGAAATTTCATTCTAGAAATTGTCTCTAAAACTGTCTGTACCTCAGGTACAAGTACAGGTCTTTGTTTAAATATTGCATGTTTTGAATATGTATGGAAAACCGCAGACTAACTGGACTCATCAGTACGGTGCTCTCCCCTTAAAAACACGTGACGTCTCGTAGTACAAGAAATCTGGATTTAGTTCTATAATTCAATGCCTGGCGGGGTATTTGCCCGAGGAGTAGTTGTTCGAACGGTCCAGTACCACTGATTACTCCCAGATAATTATTCAAAGTAATTGTCACTTGCTGATATCTGTCCAGAGCGCGGCAGCATATATAATGAGTTAAATTGCATGGTTTGAGTGCGTAGGGGAGAGCACCGTACTGATGAATCCCAGAAGGACGAAACCAATTGGTCTGAGGTTTTCCATACACATTCAAAACATGCACATGCAATATTTAAACATTTTTTTTGCTTTCGTCTATTTTCAACTTGCATATTTATAGTGCTTTTTCTTCTTTTTAAGTTGCTGTGGAAGGCCCTTTGACCTGACGTAACCTCCAAGAACTATTCATTAGGTATGTATTCAACAATTTATAAACTTCCGTCGCCCGTACTACGACACAAAAGTGCAAATTCACGGCCTAATTTCAATTAAACAGATGTCTTGGCTTTGCTCAATGAACTTTCTACTAGCTTAATGATCTTACGTAACTAAAACTTCGTTGTAGTGTGTAATAGTGGCCCTATTTCTGAGGAAGTGGTTCCGGATATCGATCTACGCGTAGGTCCTTATTTCCGGCCAGTTTCTCTTGAAGATAATGCAGATATATATATACGTCCTGTCCTGCTTTTCTCGGACTAGTATTAATTAAATTTGCGGGTGTCGGTTGCGTAATACACTTAATTTTGTCCATTTCCTGCTCTTATTTCCAGGGAAAACTTGTGTACCCTTCAAGTAAATGTATTAGTGCGTATTATCTACACGCACTGCGTGTTCAATACCTGAAACATGCACCGATTTTAATTTTAGATGTCATGATTATGCCGAGGCAGCTAAATATTAACCGGTTATTCGAAAAAATTCGGTCGAATGGAGCCATCCGAATAGCAAGTTACCTACTTGTACATACAAGTTTATGTTTGACTGGGTTACTTTTTAAATCTCTGTACTTCCTCGATAGCACTGTAGTGTCGCTTCTACCACTAGGAGTCTAAAGCGCCTCTGCCAGGTGTCTGTCGAGCTAATAAGATTTCCAAGGTCGTTCGATCTGTTTTCGTTGTGAGCGTGAGTGTCATAAGTATTACTCTAGTGGAGTGATTTGGCATTTGCTATAGTTTTTACATTTGTTTATTTCAAGGGTGCCGGAATGTTCGGCGCTCTATAAACTGGTGTTGACATAAGTCGTGAATACATATTTGTTGCACACTGGTGTTTAAATTTTTGTGCCGCTAAGTGTACAAAAACTAAGACAGTGTCTGCAGGTATTTTGATAAACAACGGGCGCACTATAAAATTCAATTAAGTTCCTTACAATGGCCACTTAAAAATAGCTTCCTTTCGCGGGGCAGTAATCTATTGTGAACTAGAAAGCTCGTGACGCCACAAGAATCCAAAGCTTTTCTTGTCGGACTAATTTAAACCAGAGAGAAATTCTAGAATTTTCCGCGGTGCCTTTTATTATGCAAATGCTTTTGTTTTCAGACGTGTCAAATTTAATTGTGCTTTTTTAAAATCCCGTGACAGCTGCTGGAAATGTTTTCGCTCTTGTTTCTGGTGTAATTTCTGATAAATGCAGATGATGGGGAAGTGGGAGGGGATGAGGGCTTCCCCCGAAGCTAATAAGTTTTGTAATACTGAATATTCAATTAATTTTGATATTCTGTGAATAAGAGAGATAGATATTAGTATTTTTATTGCGAGAGCTTGCCCCACTGCCAATTTATTTACTTTATTATTATTGTAAAACGGTTGAGGGCACGCAGCTCTCTTTTGGTGAGGATGCCAGTCTCTATTCTTCACATCCCCCAACCGGGGGAGACATTGAAAATGGCGAAGCAGACTGTAACCCTTGTGCATCTGGGATATTTCCGCAAACGCAATAGCGTGTTAAATAATTATTCATAAAACATCTGCGCCATTTTAGAATAACTGCAGTCCTGTCATGGCATTCTCTCACATTTGCGACGCTTGACGGTCCCACGCTGAATGAAGCTTACTCAGACTGAGCGGTCTAGCGCGCCACCAGGCGCTCGACTTTAACCGCTACAACCGCAACACAATCTTTTCGGTGAATATGATGCCCATACTAGGATACTAAAAACATTTTCAATGCTAAGAATTCGAAATTTTTCTGGCTCTTTAACAAATAACTTTCTGTGACGAGCCGCCGCACCGCTGCAAATATGCAACTACTGCAAACTCGCTGCATTACGTTCTAGCTTTGTCATATCAATTGTGACTAAAGAACAATAGGTACGCTTCAAGAATCTTGAATGCGAAAAGCACCTGCTTTATAAGCAGTTCTGGCTTTACTCCTTGTTCTATTTCCCACATTTTCTATTTACAGCTCGGTAGTACGTATACCAATGAATAAACGGTGCATTTCCATTGGTCTAAATAATTTATAAGACTTTGGTTCTTGCCATCTTGTAAAAAACACAGAACTGTAGGGAAATGTGAATTTCAATAACAAACGGCCAAAAAGTATGCATAGTAGATTAATAATATTAATTTCAACGTTTGATCCCGTAATCGATATGGAATTAACACCGTTCACTGTTTAACTGTCATTGTCAACAGAGTCTGAACAGCGTCCTGCTGTTTAATTTATGTCCATTTTGATTGCGTTTCGATCGGGCAAGTTCAGATTGTAACATATTTTAGGGGTCGAGCGTTCTTCCTCTCCATTAAATTGAAGTCGATCAATGTGTCGACGATTTCAAGGGTGCAAGAATTTTAGTTTTTCGGCGCATTATTGTTCATCGTAAAAATTCAGCACTGGAAATGTTCGTGGCTTCAGGTTTTTTTATACTACTTTTTATAATAATGTTTTGTTTAAGCGCAAAAAGCGCCCAGACGAGATCTTGAGAATAATAGTAGATGATATCAAAAGATAGACAGGAAGTGGGAAGACGATAAATACGAAAAGAGCTGACTCAAGGTAAATAGAAAAATAAAATATACTATGGGTTTTATATTTCGAATGGATACATGCAAGCCAAAATATAGAAGAAATTTGGGTTGCCTAAAGAAAACATGAAAAAAGAAGAAAGAGAGAAAAAATGTGAACTTGATGATGATGATGATGATGATGATGATGATGATGAGGATGATGACACATTAACGGAGACACCCTTAAGAGTAGTATAACAGATTATTTCTAAAAACAGCCGAGATTTTAAATTTTTTCTTGCTCTAAAATTTTGGTATCATTAAATTCAAAAGTATGATTGTTGTTTTTCATGTTTACTTATTGCTGAATTACTGTTTTTGTATTTGTGTTGTTTCAGTCTGGTCTCTAAATGATTTTTGATTTGGCCAATATGACATATGTTTTTCACGTTCTTTACATTTAATTGTGTATACAGTATGGGTTCCCATTAGTTTAGGAATTTTTTTTATTAGAATACAAAAATTTTAAGTTGTAATTTTTGTGTGATATTTTGTAAGTTGTATTTTGCTAATAAGTTATTAATATTAATATTGTGTAACATACCTTTAATATATGGTAATGAAATGTAATTTCTATTTTCTTTTGGTTTTTTAATATCGGTATTATTATTGTAAAATTGATGGGTTCTATTTTTTATAAATTTCGTAATGAAATTTTTAGGATACCTAAATATTTTTATTAAACAATTTAAGAATAATTTCTATTGCGGATTTTCTAAATTGGGTACTTGCATAAATTTAAACTGGCACTTTTTTGATCATATTCTGCAAATATGTGTTAAGTTTATCGTGGCCGTATAAAACGAGACTATTTTGTGTAGTAATAAGAATATAATTTCATTTTTAGTTTCAAATCGCGGAGTACGCGCTAGTGGGCTATTTGGCATTGAGCAGTCGTATTGACGTCACATAATCTAGCTGTCGTCACAGCCTGACGTGCTACTTTTACCTATTGCCAACATTTCGCGTCTGTTGTCCCTACTCGCCTAACTGTATCACTTATTATCAGCGCTTCAATTGGATGTTGTTACTTTACTGAGCAGTACCAATATTTTATTAATGCACAATTAAACACTGGAAATAAGTTAAGAAGAAGAATAAACTAATTATTAGTGTATTTCAGGATCATTAGTACATTTCAATTTTTCACAGTGGGGCTGCCCTGAGACCTGTCATACAGTGACAGTTATAGGTTAGCCAAGCACAGAATTTTCGTTTCACTCATGAATATCACAAATGCATCTGTAAAATATCCGCAGAAGTTTCTTGCAAGCAGAATCCCATAATCAATCTTAAAATAGCCGCGTTCACGATAGGTAGTAGAGTTTAGAGGTTAGAAGTGGTTTTGTTGTACCTATTCACAGTTGGGAATTATAAAATATAATGGATTTTTAACAACAAATTGCTACTGAGCTCCACCATAGTTCCATTCTCCCAGCAAACACCATTAACGTACACACCAAACAATTTCAAGATTTACTAGACAGCTGTCAAATAAACCCGAAGCGGCCATTTCGATTTAGGAATGCATAGGTGCATCATACTGACGTCACCGTATAGTTTCAATAATTCACACATGGCGCCATAAGCATATTTAGCGGGAAATATTTTGTCCCCAATAATTTGAATTCTACAGGGCTCAGAGAAAAATTGCTTTGGAAATGTATTTCTGACCTCCCGAAGATTATAATTTCGCAAAATCCCAAATTCAAGTACCCAATTGTGGGCTGGAAAGTTTAATTGCTCGGTGAGCTAAACACGTAACAATACTCTTTTTGTGGCATGTGGGTTATTTAGAGTTAAAACAAATATAACGGCCAGACCAAGTTGATTTAGTGTACCATTCAGTCTGTATTGAATTTTTCATTTTATTTAAAGTTAAATCTAAAAAGCTTATTTGAATTTTTGTTGAAATTTCAATACCTAGTGAATTACAATTTAGGATGGTAGTTATTAAACTGATTAAGAATTTTATTATATTTGTCAGGAGGATCAGCGGTTAGACAATCATCTACATATCTAACAAAAAATTGTAAAATGAAAGATAATTTAGGAATAACTGCTGCTATAAAAAAATGCAAATGTTTTCAAAATTGTAATTCCTATCTTTATATTTACGTGCATAGTTCCTGAATACTGGGGAAGTATACGTCGAAGAAAATATTGAATGGGGGTGAAAGAATATAGAACAGGCCATAGAGAAAGGTATGGAGGTGGCTGTGGGAAAAAGAGAGAGTAATTCTCGTGAAACCTGATACGATAGTGAATGTGAAGATATGATAAAGCAAAAAAATGAAGAACGAATTAAATGGATAAGAACAAATGGTATACTAAGGATATAGAGAATTATAAAAAAATGCGTAATAGGGTGAGAGCAATGATAAAGAAAAATAAGAATGAGTGGATAAATAAGATGATGGAAGAATTGGAAGAAGACAGCGAACGAAATAATATGAAAAGCTTTTATCGAAGAATTAGACAGCAGAAAAGGGAATATAAACCAAAAGCGCGAGTAGATAAAGGAAAGAGTGGCCAGGAAGGGGGAGGTGGCCTGGGCGGAATAAAGGAAATATGAAGGCAGCACTTCCAGTCAGCTATTGGAAAGCAAAATGAGGACGAAGAGGCACACACGGGGGAAGTGGATGAGGATGAAGACAGTCTAGCACCAACGTACGATGAGGTAACCGAAGTAATAAATAGAATGAAAAATGGCAAAGCTCCCGGAAAAGATGGAATTATGGGGGAAATGTTGAAATATGGAGGAGAAGCGCTATATGCCGAAATGTATAAATTAATAAGAGCAATATGGAACAAAGAGAAAATGCCAGAGCAATGGAAGAGTAGCATAATTGTGCCAATATTTAAAAAAGGAGATATAGAGGATTGCAGAAACTATAGGGGCATATCGTTGCTAAGTACTGCATATAAAGTGCTATCGAATCTTATACAGAAAAGACTATCAGGATATGTGGAGCAGGGAAATGGTATCATTGGCGAGTATCAGTGCGGTTTTAGAGGGGGAAAATCTACTATCGATGCGCTACACATGTCGAAACAAGTGTTAGAGAAGAAGGACGAATACAAGATGGATCTGCAGCTTCTGTTCATAGACTTTCAGCAGGCGTTTGACTCAGTAAGCAGAATTAAATTGCAAGACGTGATGAAAGATTTGGGAGTACCGGCAAAATTGAGAAGACTGATTAAAATGTCAATGGATGGTAGTATGGCCTGCGTACGGACAGTTGAAGGAGATACCCCAAGTTTCAAAATCAATGGCGGAGTAAGACAGGGAGATGCACTATCAGCTACGCTCTTCATCATTGGAAGGTGGGGTAAGAAAAGTAGGATGTGACGGATCAGTTGCAAACAGGGAAGCCCAACTGATTGCCTACGCTGATGATGCGGTAATAATATCTAGATCGATGAGGAAATTGGAAGAAATCTTTAGAAGAATAGAACTTGAAGGAAATAAAATAGGACTAAAAACTAACGAAAAGAAGACAAGGTATATGAGAATAAAGAGAGAAGCAGACAACAACGATGGCCAGATAATGATAAACAAATACATATTTGAAAAAGTGAGCAGATTTAAATATCTGGGGCTACAACTAAATAACAAAAATGACAGAAGAGCAGAGATAGAGGAGAAGTTACAGATGGGAAACAGGGCATACTATGCGAACAAAAAGATTTTGAGAGACAGAAATATAAGTAAGAAGGCAAAACTGAGACTGTATAAAACAGTTATAAGGCCAGTTGTAACATACGCAGGGGAAGTAATAAGCCTGAGAAAACAAAGTGAACAGAAATTGAAAATATTGGAAAGGAGAATACTAAGAGTGATACTGGGACCAAAGAAAATTAATGACCGTGAAAGTAGACCAAGGATGAATTTTAAAATAGAGCAAGAAATGGGGGGAGAAGATATAGTGAAGTTTATTAAGGCACAAAGAATGCGATGGCTCGGGCATGTAATGCGAAGTGGGGAAGAAACAATGATCAGAAAATTGTTAATATGGTAACCAGGCCATGGTAGAGGGCGAGGGAGGCCAAAGATGAGATGGTGGGACGAGGTGATGGAGGACTTAAGAACGGTGAAAGTTGAGAATTGGAGAATGAAGATTAATGATAGAAAAGAGTGGAGAAGAGTTGTGTGGGAGGCCACGACACATCAAGAACTGTAGAAAGACAATAATGGGGATTAATCCACCCAATAAAGAGATTGTAAAGCTTCAGTCACGAAGCGGCAAAATTCCGACTAGGGATGTTAATGCCTAAGTATATATATAGTTCCTGAATAAATAATTTTTATTATTTAGAAAAATTTGTTTTGGCAAATAAGTAGGTAGGTAATTTGTCAACTTCTTACATTCCATTTTACAAATAAATCTTGACAAACGTTATATAAAGTGTTTCTTTAATGCCAGAATTTCACCAAATTATTATTATTATTATTTATTGAATAGATTTCATAATACAATCATACATAATCATTGCTTAAGGCGAAGTTCAGCAAGGAGTTGTTCTACCACTTAACCTTAAGAAAAGGAAGAAAAAAGAACAGAAACTAAGAAGAAGAGAAAGATGAAAGAAAAGAAATTAATATGCATGGCCAAAAAAGACTATAGTGCACACCAATGATTAATTTAATTAATTAAGACAATCTATTTATGTCTTTCCTGGGTTGGAAGGAAAGAACGATTCAGGTTCTTGTGAACCACTGGGATATTGCACCTTCTCAAGCTACTGGGCAGATCATTGTATATTTTACTGACATTATAGGTAAAGGATCGTTCTAATAGAGTAATGTATGCACGAATACAACTTGAACGTATTTAAAGAGAAGAGAGGAGGGCCGAGAATCGAGCCGTGCGGAACACCACGGTCCTTCCAGGAAACATTTATCTTGTAATTTTACTACATATTTCCTTATAGAGGGTGTTTCTTTAATGACCATAAAAAGATCTAGGTATAGAAAAGTTTCATTTTCGGAATACAGGGTGTTGAAAGCGCCTTCTTTTATTCAGTGGTGAAGTAGTAGCGAGTAGTGGACTGCAGACGAAGATTTCGCGACGAGAATAAACTTTAGATTAATAGAGATCCGCTATGTTCCAATTCTTGACCTCTCCAGACTATTCGTAATAAAGCACCAGGTGGATGGCCTTCTCCGCAATGCCCAGCCAACTCAATTAAAACATTAAATATTGAATTTCGCACTTGAAACTGCTAATTAGTAATCTGCAAATATCCGTATTTACTTTGAAGTGGTTCGTTCCAGGCGAAAGAAAATTGCCCGAAATATATTCGGTCTATTGCGAGATTACAACTGCACCCAACTGCTCGATAAACATTACTTGCTAGCTCAAATAATGATACCAAAGTGTAACGAAATGTACAAGTAAATATTAACATTAGATAAATTATTATTCGAATAGACACTAAAATTCGTCTGTATTTATTGACTCTGTCGCACTGTATTGAAGCTTGTATAGTATAGAGCTTGAAAAATGGATCGATAACGATAACGTATTTCACATTTATTTCATTTACATATAGATTAACACATTTCCATATTCCACTTCCAGCGGGACCTTAATGCTGCATTTATGAATGAAAGAACGGTTAATTTCTATTTACGACTTTTAATAACATAAAAAATGTGCATTTTGCGATTCATTATGCAATCAATCGGTCCCCCATAAAATTATTGTATGATTTTTAATCGTCGAAAATTATACGGCTAGAGCCATTGGAATTCTGTTTTGATTTTCAAGAGGTGAAGGAAGGCTGACACAACACCGTAGATGAGCATAACGATCATGAATAGTGGGTATCGAAGATCCGACGACCAACAGGAGTTCCAATTCGGACACCTTTGTGTCGTACTTGCTTTATAATTAGTTCATAAATACAATTCCTTAACTATTGCCATCAGAAGGTACCAGATACTTTTGTAACTAATTTTTTGATTTTAGTGCCCTTCTGCGCGTTCCTATTTTTAACAGTTCTTGGATTTTGAACCATCCTAGCATATGCCTTGATTATACAGGGTGATTTTTTTTGACCGTCTATTAGAAGTATCGTGAGAACTAAAAGAGATATTGATTTGAAATTTTGGCTGTGGCCGAAACCGGGTCGGATCTATTTAATGAAAATATTTTCAAAATGGTGGCGTTTCCGGGAATACCGGAAGTTGACACCAACTTTGTTATCTTAAATGGAATGCTACCATTTTCTATTTTTTTTTTTAGATTCCACGGAAAATTTTAATGTCAATTCAATAAAGGTTCGCTATGTCTAAAATTATCTAATATTTTCGGAGATATAAATTTTTTTCTCAATATTTTGACAGTTGTGGTAGATTATGTAAAAATTAATATCTCGATAACGCCTAGCAGTAAGATGTTCGATTTTTTATGGTGGCAAGACGAGATGTTGGAATTACTAATCAGGCAAACAAATTTTCAAAATCTATTACATAAATTTTTCTAATCAACAACATATGTTGATCGCACAAAAGTAGCAAAAAGTCATTTTTCTTAAATAGAATGATACCATTTTCAATTGTTTTTTAGATTCCACGGAAAATTTTAATGTTAATTCAGTAAAGGTTCGCTGTGTCTAAAATTAATATTTTCGGAGATATGAATTTTTTTCCAATACCTATTTTGACAGTTGTGGTAGATTATGTAAAAATTAATATCTCGATAACGTCTAGCAGTAAGAAGTTCGATTTTTTATGGTGGCAAGTCGAGGTGTTGGAATTACTAATCAGGCAAACAAATTTTCAAAATCTATTACATAAAATTTTCTAATCAACGACATAATGTTGATCGCACAAAAGTAGCAAAAAGTCATTTTTCTTAAATAGAATGACACCTATTTAAAGAAACCAATTAAAAAAAGTGAAAAAATGCGCGTTTAACAATGTATGGTGTTTCTCTACCTAAAATGAATAGTATTTTAGATATTTGCTGTTTTCTTATTTCATTGATCAAAATTGAAGAGCGCCGCCTTCTAGTAAGTAGACCTTGGCTTGTAGACAAAACAAAATATTCACAAATTTCACAAA
Organism: Xestobium rufovillosum; assembly: GCA_963966045.1. Lineage (NCBI taxonomy): Eukaryota > Metazoa > Arthropoda > Insecta > Coleoptera > Ptinidae > Xestobium > Xestobium rufovillosum. The sequence goes on along the minus strand of OZ014492.1, from coordinate 44,452,428 downwards.
TAAATATCTAATAAAAGCAATCGGTATTTTTTAGTAATTTAGTACGGTTAGTGTTTAACGAATAGGATATGGCAAATGATAATTATTCTAACTCGGATATTATGAATTTTTTCAACATTCATGGAGAATGCGATAAAATAATTAACAGGACATACAGAACATTTAATAGAACATATCCTGAATTACCACCACTGAACTTATTTTAGCTAAATAAAAAATAAAGTAGGTACGTGATAGTAAAACAATGTTAAAGAAACTGTTCAAAATGTAGTCCATTAACTTCTACAAATGCTGTAGCAATTCTTTCCACCAATTCATCCCTGTTGTTGAGTGGATATTGATACACTTTATCCTTTATACGGCCCCAAAGATAAAAATCCAACGGTGTAATGTCTGGAGACCTGGCAGGCCAACTCCATGGACCCAAACGCCGTATCCATCTATCTTCAAACATCTGGTACAATTCGTTAGTAACTGCTGCAGAACAATGACCTGGCGCCCCATCTAGTAGGTATCTAAAATACTATTCATTTTGGGTAGACAAACATCATACATTGTTAAATACGCATTTTTTCATTTTCTTTATTGGTTTATTTAAATAGGTATCATTCAATTTAAGAAAAATGACTCTTTGCTACTTATGTGTGATCAAAATATGTCGTTGATTAGAAAATTTTATGTAATAGATTTTGAAAATTTGTTTGCCTGATTAGTAATTCCAACACCTCGTCTTGCCACCATAGAAAATCGAAAATCTTACTGCTAGACGTTATCGAGATATTAATTTTTACATAATCTACCACAACTGTCAAAATAGGTATTGGAAAAAAATTCATATCTCCGAAAATATTAATTTTAGACACAGCGAACCTTTACTGAATTAACATTAAAATTTTCCGTGGAATCTAAAAAACAATTGAAAATGGTATCATTCTATTTAAGAAAAATGACTTTTTGCTACTTTTGCGCGATCAACATTATGTCGTTGATTAGAAAATTTTATGTAATAGATTTTGAAAATTTGTTTGCCTGATTAGTAATTCCAACACCTCGTCTTGCCACCATAGAAAATCGAAAATCTTACTGCTAGACGTTATCGAGATATTAATTTTTACATAATCTACCACAACTGTCAAAATATTGAGAAAAAAATTTATATCTCCGAAAATATTAATTTTAGACATAGCGAACCTTCATTGAATTGACATTAAAATTTTCCGTGGAATCTAAAAAAAATAGAAAATGGTAGCATTCCATTTAAGATAACAAAGTGGGTGTCAACTTCCGGTATTCCCGGAAATGCCACCATTTTGAAAATATTTTCATTAAATAGATCCGACCCGGTTTCGGCCACAGCTAAAATTTCAAATCAATATCTCTTTCATTTCTCCAGATACTTCTAATAGACGGTCAAAAAAAATCACCCTGTATAAGTAAGCCAGATTGTAACCGCAACACCTTAATGGATGGAAAAATAACACTAGCTTATTCTTTGCCTGATGGTCTTCAGTTTAGTCATATAGTACACATTTACTTGAATTGAATTGTATAAATAACTTTCGTCATGCTAGAAATGTCAATTTACATAGATATAGTACTCCCTAAAAATATGACCGCTTCCGTTGACCCCTTTCCTGAGTAACGAGCGAAACGCATTACATTTCAGTTGAAATATACTCGTACACATAATTTCCATATACGTGAACCGTTAATAATTCAGAACTGGCGTTTTAAGTTGATGATGTATCGTTTTGATAATAGAGCATTAAATTATCCTCATCATCATAAGGTTCTCAGTCCGAAGACTGGTTGGACGCGTACCTCCACTCTTTTCTATCCTGAGCTAACCTACGCATTTCCCTAAAAGTAGAACATCCTACATCCCTAACTATTTGAGAGCAGTAGTCTAATCTAGGCCTACCCCTACCTCTTTTCATTCCTATCTCTGACTCTAGTATGTCGCGAACTATTCCTTCGTGTCTTAGAAGGTGTCCTACCATCCTATCTCTCCTACTCTTTATTGTCTTCCATACCTTTCGCTTTTCCCCAACTCTTTCTAATACTTCCCTATTGCTAACCTTATCTATCCACGGTATCTTCATCATGCGTCTGAAGCACCACATTTCAAACGCTTCTACTCTTTTTCGATCCGCTTCTCCTATTGTCCAAGTTTCGCACCCGTATAATGCCGTACTCCATACATACGACTTTAAGAGTCTCTTCCTAGTCTCTATATTAACCGTTCTCGAACATAACAGTTGTTTCTTTTTGTTAAACGCAACTCGGCCCTGCGCTATTCTTTGTTTTATATCTTTAGTGCTCCTACCGTCTTGAGTTATTTTACTTCCTAAATAGCAAAAATCCGCGACCTCCTCTATCTTCTCATTTCCTATTTGTATGTCAACTTTAGTTCTATTTTCGCATCCCCTACATACCAAAATTTTAGTTTTCTTTTTATTGATTTTCATGCCGTAGCCCTGTGTCAAAACTGCTTCCATTTCATTCAAAGCCGCTCCTAATTCTTCTTTGCTAGATGCTAACACTGCTATGTCATCCGCAAATCTGAGCATGTTAATAGTTTGACCCTGTACATTAATCCCTGAGGCTGTTCTGTCCTTAACAATATTAATCGCATCTTCGATGTATAAGTTGAAAACTAGAGGTGACAGTGCACATCCCTGTCTCACTCCCTTCCGGATATCTACTTCCCTTCGTTCCTGCTCACATTCTATAACTGCTTTTTGCTCTTTGTAGAGATTATGTATTATTCTTCTGTCCCTATATTTCATCACTACCTTTCTCAGCACTTCGAACATCTTCCCCCATTTTACGTTGTCGAAGGCTTTTTCTAAATCTACAAATCCTATATAGACGCTCTTTCTCTTTTCTATCGTTTTTTCTATAATTACTCGTAAAGCTAGAATAGCCTCGCGCGTTCCTCTATTTCGTCTAAATCCGAACTGATCTTCTCCTAATATTTCTTCCGCCTTTTTCTCCATCCTTCTTTGCACAATTCTAGTTAAAATTTTTGACGCATGGGAAGTTAAACTGATAGTTCTGAAATTGTTGCACCTATCCGCGCCTTTCCTTTTTGGCAAAGCTACCATGATGTTCCGTTTGTAATCCTCTGGAATCTCGCCTGTCAGGTATATGCGACTAACTAATTTAAATAAACGGTCTATTACCTCTTGACCTGCGCACTTTAAGATTTCTGCCTGCAAGCCATCTATACCTGGTGCTTTATTATTCCTTAAACTTTTTAGTGCTAGCTCAAACTCTTCTCTCATTATAGGATTCCCTAGGTTATCCCCCTCTACACTGCTTTCGCTTTCTAATATATCTTGCACTTCTGGTCCCGCATATAAGTTTCCTAAATATTCTTTCCACCTATCTGCCTTCTCACCGCTTTCGATTAGGATATCTCCTGCCTCATTCCTAATGTTTTTGGTACTAGATCCAATTTCTCTAAAATTTCTCCTAATTATTTTATATGCTTCATCAGTCTTTCCTACTTCGAACTTATCTTCCACTTCTTTGCATTTATTATCGATCCATTGCTCTTTCGCTTTCCTACATTTCCGAATAATTTCCCACTTGATGGCCTTATATCTTTGTTTCCCTATTTCATCTAACCTATTTTTATATTTTCGCCTTTCCTCTATTAGACTCACAATATGTTTTGTTATCCAGGGTTTCCTACTTTCATTCTGTTTATGGCCCAAAATATCCCTAGCTGAGGAAACTAAACTATTTTTAATGCAATTCCATTCTGCCTCTATGTCCCTAACAATATTTTCACCCGCGCCCTTTAGTACTTCGTTTGTCTTTTTCTTGAACTTATCGCGCGTATCATTATCTTTTAGTTTCTCTGGGTCAAGATACCTTCTTCCGCTTCGTTTTTTCAAAATCTTAAATTTAAGATTGGCTTTCATAACGACTATGTTGTGATCACTATCTATATCTGCTCCTGGATAACTTCTACAATCCCGAACTTGATTTCTAAATCTTTGCCTAACAAGAATGTAATCTATTTGATATCTCCCTAGGTCTCCTGGCATCTTCCACGTGTAGCGTCTCCTAACATGATGGTGAAATAAAGTGTTTGCGACCGTTAAGTTATGTTTATCGCAGAACTCTATCAGTCTAACTCCCCTATCGTTCCTATTGCCTAATCCAAAGGGACCAACTATTCCGCCCTCTCGCCCTGTGCCTACCACTGCATTGAAATCTCCTATAATTATTAAATTTTCGTCTGCTCTCACAAAATCTAGCACATGTTCAATATCACTATAAACTGCCTCTACGACCTCATCACTGTAGTTAGAAGTGGGCATATATACCTGTATTATTACTGTTTTTACAGGTTTCGAATCTAACCTAACCATAACTACCCTGTCACTTTGCTGCAAGAAATTTTCTACACTCTGCCCTACTTTTTTCCTCATAAAAATTCCTACTGCCGAATTTCCTCCTACAGATCCTGTGTGTATTACTCTAAAATCTCCGCTCCAGAAGTCTCCGGCTTCTGGCCATCGCACTTCACTAATACCTACTACGTCTAATGCTAACCTATCCATCTCAATTTTCAAATTCTCTAACTTTCCTACTTGTTTCATGCTTCTAACATTCCACGCTCCGACTCGTGAGATGTTACACTTATCATTTCTGATGACTCCCCCCGAAGCAGTCCCCGCCCGGAGATCCGAATGTGGGACTATTTTACCTCCGGAATATTTTACTCCAGAAAGTGCCATCATCATAAATTCAAAGTACGATGTACCAGGGATATAATAATGTGGTGGTTTCCCGTTGCCTTCCACATCGCAGTAGTGTGTATCACAGTGCCATACCGACCCTCACGATCTCCGCCACTATCCTATAAACTGCGTATTTATTTGAAGAAAAATGAACTATAATTATAAGTATCTATAAAATTCATTTACGAATGCATCTATTAGTTTAAAATAGACAGTGTTTGGCCATCAATTAGATGCCATCTCTCGAAGATTGACATCTGCTGGTTATGTTTGTTTACTCTTTCTATTTGTATATTTGTGTTTACTACTATGACTTTATTTTTGCTCAAGACAAGACAACTCGACTTGAGAGATCGCTAGTGTGTTTCCTGAAATAAAATTAGACCAACAATTATGGGCTATCGGCCTCCTGCAGTTATTTCGCTAGTCAGTTGATTATTTTTATACACTTTCCAACATCGATTCGTTTCGGCTCGTTTATTTTTTCTAGTTCGTTCATAACACGTTAAGTGTAAACGGAAGCATGCTCTTTATAATCAATTAATAATATCCGCAAAGCACCGTCAAAACATAAAATAGAATGACGAAAGGCAGGTGCACCACAGACAAGAAAAATCAAAGTGTCTTAAGTCGTTTCAAATAAAATTACTGCAAAATGTTAGGAGGTAGGTAACTTCTGCTACACGCTTACCAAAAATGCTTCTAGTTTATGTACGGTAGAATACAAATTCTGGGAACCACTCTTTATATTGTCTTTTGTGAAATATTGCTAATACTAAACTCGCCTTGTGCTTGTCGAATTTTATTTAAGAAGACCCTCCTGGCGAAAGATAAATTTCATTTGAAACTTAGAAGAAGCCGAATGTTAAATGTCATGAATAATTTTGGGATTAAACAAGTCCGAAGGGCATAATGTAAAAAGATGAGAAAAGTGGAAAAAGGATATACGGTTATAACAGAAAATTGAAAGTTATGTATGAATTAATGTCGACTTTACACAAAATGCCTTTAAGTGATACAAGACGAAGTTTTCAGACTAAGTAGGTAACTCCTATCTCTAGTGCAACACCAAATCCTTTCCCCGTTTAGCTCGTATCTGTACATACTCCGAACTGCATTTATGGATATATGATGTGTATCCATTTCCGCTTTGTCAGATAAGCAGCACCCAAGAACTCCAACATTAAAAAGCTAGTTTTGCACAGAGGATCCATAACTCGTATACCTACCTATATTCGGTAAGGTTAGCTACTTCACCGCTTTACGTTAGACTCGGCAACGAAATTTATATAGTGTCAAAAAATAACAACTATTTACCTATACAAGTTCTATTATAGCAGAACCTGTTACCCTGTCAAAAAGAAAATTAAACAAAATCATCTTATCAATTTAATCGTTGTATAAATCACAAGTTGGTGTTTCAAAAACAAAAGTTCAAAAAATATTTTAAAAAGGGCAAATATAGGCCATATAAAATTCAAATTATTCACCATCTCGGGAGATCGAGAAAGAAGGCTTATTTTTGTAGGTGGTACTTGAATAAAATTCAAGGAGATCCAGAATTTGGGCGGTCTGTCATTTGGACAGATGAAACTCACATAAGCAGCGTAGGATTATTTAACAGGCATAATGTGCGTCACTGGTCTGATACAAATCAGCACCAAACTTTTGAACGTCAGAGGCAAGGACGTTTTGGATTTAACGTTTCGTGTTTTATTTTGAGTGCTAAACTAACATACCAAATTTTTGATGGAAACTTAACGGGATTGAGATACATTAATTTATTGAATATTACCGTAGAGGCGATAATGGAAAATGTTCCGTTAATAAACATAAACAGGGTATATTTCCAACAAGATGGTGCCCCTGCACACAATTCTGCAATAGTTAGAAATTATTTAGAAAATCATTTTCCGGGTAAATGGTTGGGTACAAATAGACCTATATTGGGGCCTGCAAGATCACCGAATCTGAGTATATTAGACTTTTTTGTTTGGGCATTTTTAAAAGAAAAAGTATGCATACGAAGATACAACAATCAAGCCGAGCTAGCAGAGGCAACACATGCAGCTTTCCGATATTTGCAAGCCCATCCTATTTTTTAATTAATGCCATCAATCTATTAACTTAAAAATGTAGATTATGTGTTGAAAAACATGGCAATCAATTTGAGCGGTTGCTATAATTTTGTTGTTTGTTGTTTTTCTTGTTTTTTGTTTTGTTTGTTTTGCCGGTTTTTCTGTTTTTGTTGCTTTTATTTTAGTTATTAAAAGTTGCTAACATAAAATCACAGGTATCTTGGGTGTACCTACCTATCTTATATTTTCTAAAAGTAAAAAGTACCAAAATCTTCGCCGTTTTTTGAAATAACAGTATAAAAGTATATACATATATTTTGATAGCTTAAAAAAATATCTTTCGAAGCCTGCTGTGGGTTCCATTTAAAAAAGAATTGTAGATAATTTTTGGAAATCGATAAAAATCAATATAATTTTTTTCTCGAAAACTTTAAAACGATATCCAAATTCTGGTTTCAGCTTTCTATTATACTTAAGAAAATAGCTCAGGTTCGCCATAACCCCAAGGCTCTATCTCTGCTGCTTCTATGAGAAACCTCCAAATCACAACGAAAATAGGACACCCTGTACAAGGTGTCCCAAACTGGACGCGTTCTTATGGGAACACCCCTTATTTGAAGAGATAGAAAAAATTAACCAAGGTGTCCGGAGTTCGAATTTAATGAGAAAACCACTGGCGCAAACAAAACTTTGCTATCTCTTATCGTTTGGCCGCTAGAGGGCGATTCTCAAATTTCGTCGATTTCTTTTATGTCCTATAACTTGTTTATTAATAAAGATAATTAATTTTGGTAAAAACTTTCTTAACGCACTTTTTTCCGTAGAATCCATTGCAATAGGCAGTTTTTTTACATGGCGTTTAGATTTTCGTGCACCACCCCAAACTCATTTTTTTTATATAGACCACCCTATATATTATGAGATTTTTCAAAAGCTCGTAAAATTTCCTAAATTTTGATGTATCACTTGTCATGTTTATATTAAAAACCATTAGCAACATTACGATTTAAAAATTAAAATATTGTGCCTACAGAAATCAAGATTGCCATGACTAATAAAATGACATAGGATGCTAACATGTTATGATTAAAACCACAGATCTAATGTTTCATGATAAGATTACTCATAGTTATTATATTAAATTAATAATTCTTTAAATGTTGCTAATGGTTTTAAAGATAAACATGACAAGTGATACATCAAAATTTAGGAAATTTTACGAGCTTTTCAAAAATCTCTTAATATATAGGGTGGTCTATATAAAAAAAATTAGTTTGGGGTGGTGCACGAAAATCTAAACGCTCTGTAAAAAACTGCCTATTGCAATGGATTCTACGGAGAAAAGTGCCTTAAGAAAGTTTTTACCAAAATTAATTATCTTTATTAATAAACAAGTTATAGGACATAAAAGAAATCGACGAAATTTGAGAATCGCCCTCTAGCGGCCAAACGATAAGAGATAGCAAAGTTTTGTTTGCGCCAGTGGTTTTCTCATTAAATTTGAGCTCCGGACACCTTGGTTAATTTTTTTCTATCTCTTCAAATAAGGGGTGTTTCCATAAGAACGCGTCCAGTTTGGGACACCTTGTACATACAGGTGAATAATGAATAAATCCATACAAGTTCATTAAAAGTTTTGAAGTTACAAAGAATATTTTTATTCATAACTCCCACTGTCTCACCTACATTATGAAGTTGCTCATTGTTCGTTGGGTGTATGGAAAAAACTGAAAGCTGAGAAAGTTGCTACAGTAGAAACAATCGTTCCATTGACGTACTTCAGGTGTTTTAACGTGAATCGACGTCCTCAAATTAATGAAAACGGGCATTGTTTGGTTGATTAAAAGGCAGCCCGCATAATATTAAATAAAATGGCATGCAGTCCCTATAGTTCACTTTGATAAATACTGTTTATGATGGGCACCATAGTAATACATTATCGATCGCTGCATTATTAACAAAATGAGAACTGGGTTTATACAAAATGAACGCTGGATTCAGCCTGTCGGGGGATAAGTGAATATTTAATGATCAGCGTCTTTCATTATTTACGTGTTTCAGTTAATATTGCCTACATGGAATTGTGCCTTATGAATTTTCCTTTTTGTATGATGAACGTGAATTACTTTTTGATTGCTGCTCCACCCGACATCCAATTAAAGAGAGTATAACATTTCATTTAGATACTTCGGGGAAATAGATATATTAAATAAATAGTAATAACTGAGAAAAATATTGATTGACGTTTGGATTAAAGCTCAAATGTCCATACGGGGAAAGGCTTATTTTCGTATTACTGTTCGTATTACCGTTCTCGAATTACGATAATCACTTGTAGTTACTACTTTTCCAAGGTGCCTGCTGAAGATTTTCAGAAGAAAACTGTTCGTATATGTTCTTCTTGGTTCGCAGACTTGAAATTCAACTCTAGACTGAAGCAGTAAACTTTGTTTTATGCTCGTGATTCTATCGGTAATTTCTCAACTGTTTTATTGGGTCATTTAGCATAAACTGGCGTCATGATTCATGATCATTAATGTCGGCAATCTAGATCCATAAAGTATACATACTAAGCTTTACAGTTACGAGTTCTCTCTCTTTTAATATTTAAGTAGGGAAAAATTATGCATATTTTAATTGAAGCGTTTTAATGTTAGATAAGGGACCACTTTTGAACGAGAAATTCTGCTGGAGTAACGAGTAAAAATGCTGTAATTTAATTTATTTGCTCGCTTTCAAAAGACTGCGTCAATTTTTGTTGGTGCCTCTATGACTTTTAATGCTTCAGAAATTCTTTGATTGGAGAGACAATGTGTTAGCACCGACACGCAATATTAACTAAATGAGCTGTTACTATTATAAATGAGACAATTAATTAATGCCTATATCAAAAATTAATAGCTGCAACCCCCTAAAAAACCCATAAATAATGCCCAAACAATTTCGTGTTTGTGTACTTCCTCAATAATTTATTAAAAACTCAATTACAGCTTCAATATTTAATTCTCCAAAAACATAGGAACATTTCAATTTAAGGGAATACCCCACACACGAGTATCGTCCTTAATTAATTGCTAGCATCCCTTTAAGGCTGCAGTAAACAGAAACTTTGTATATACTTACCGAAATTAACATACCCGGTGGTCGTATATCATATTTACTTTGGTCGTTTAAATAAATAAATAAATAACATCTGGGGTTTGGGACAAACACTGCGCCGACTGAGGCAATTTTAAACAATACGAGACCTCCAACCTTCAATTATGCTGAATATATTTTTATTACAGTTCTGTTTGCAAAATTTTGTATACCTTATTCATTTTCAAGTAATAATAAAATGACATACCACCTTCTCAAGGCACAATGCATTTCTTCATATTTTTCAAACTACATCAATAAAAAAATTATACAAGAGACATCAGCTGTTCTTGCAGTGTTAAATTGTTAATGGTTTAAATTGTTTTTAAGGAGACACCCATCTATTAGTATGCGAACACCACAAGGGTGCAAGAATAAAATCATTTACACCAGAGAACGTGGCTAAATTCTTCGGCATCTATCAGCCAAAATTACAAAAAAAAATCATTGCGATGGACACAGTCTACAATGTGGACGAAACTGGGCTAACAATAGTTCAGCAAAAACACCAAAAAAAAATCGTCGCAGAATATGAAAGTCGAACTGATGGACGGGCACCTCCAGGTTCCATTTCAGCATGTCATATTAGGGGATGGATACAAACAGGCATTTTTTCCAAGTGGTTTGATCATTTTGTAAAGTATACTAAACCATCAGAAACAGAGCCGATAATCCTCATTTTGGATGGACACTACTCCCATACGAGGAATATTGAGATTATAGAAAAAACCAGAAACAATAATGTCGCTATCCACCATATTTAACCGAGAAAATGCAACCGCTAGATGTAGGATTCATGGACCCATTGAAGAGATTATACGCAAGAAATGTCTACTTGGCTTAGGAATATTTGCAAAACCTTTTGCCCAAGCCTACCTAAAAGCTGCATATATGCAGAATTCAGAATGATGTGGTCCCCGAATCAGAAAACTTTGTTCTTCAAGCGAAAAATCTCGCCACTTCCTGAACTGCCAAAAACTTTGAATCCCTCTTCGTCTTCAAATAGTGAGAATCCAACTAGTGGATAGGCTCCTCCCCCTGCAAAGCACGGGAGAACAGGAAAGGCTTTTTAATCACCTACAGTTCCTACATGAAGGAACGGAAGGAGAGTTTAGACAAGAAAAAGAAGAAGCAGGAGAAGGGTCCAGGTCGCAGGCGTCTCTTAGATGACAAACTTCCAAAGGCGAAATGGCAGGCTAGAAAACAAGAAACGTCATCGGGTGAAGATAAACCCGAGGAAGAAATTATTCTGGGCGGCTCGGATGATTCCATCGACACTGACGGAGGTGATGATGCTGAATGTTTGTTTTGTGCGGGATTGTTTTCCCAAGATGTTCAAGGTGAAAAATGGGCTCAGTGTAGTAGTCGAGGAGCAGACCACCTGAAAAATGCGTTTTAAACACCCTCTATACAACTCGAACACACATAAAAAAATGAAGCTAATTCTTATGTAAAATGACCTGCCGGATTCGAATTTTGAGGTCGCGAAAAGATCGAGAATTGCGAAAATGCCGGAAAATCGATTTTTCGTAAAATTTTCCTAAATCAATATTCAATCATTTTTAATACTTTTTTTGTTGTATTTCAGCAACGAAAAGAGTTGGATATCTGTTTTTTCGTGGAATAGACACTGAAGTGTGCTGATCATCACAGTGTACTCACGTTGCCTCTACAATTTTCCAATTTTATGGAAAAAAATATTTCTATTCAGTGTATATTCCACGAAAAAAACAGGTCTCTAACTCTTTTCGTTGCTGAAATACAACAAGAAAAGTAATAAAATGATCAAAAATTGATTTAGGAAAATTTTACGAAAAATCGATTTTCCGCCATTTTCGCAATTCCCGATCTTTTCGCGACCTCAAAATTCGAATACGTCAAGTAATTTTACATAAGAATCAGCTTCATTTTCTTGTGTGTGTTCGAGTTGTATAGAGGGTGTGGATTTAGAGCTCCTTGCTCCTCGACTAGTAGCGAATGTCGCCGCTGCGCTGGGCGCACGAATTATGTGGTGCCGATGAATATCCGATCATCTATACCAGAAAATAAGGGCAGAAATGTTACATTATCGGTTTTTTAAGTTTTGTACTATTTCAAGAGTTTGTATTTGGTCACTTAAAGTGTCCTAATCTGTTTATTATAAACTTTCCAGGTGTAGAATTTCAAAAACCTTATTAGAAGCACTGCTTTTTTGGTGTCAACTTTGACTTTGCAATCAATATTTCATTTTTTATATTCAACCAATTTTGACACAGAGCTATGGCATGAAAGTCAATAAAAAGAAAACTAAAATTTTGGTATGTAGGGGATGTGAAAATAGAACTAAAGTTAACATACAAATAGGAAATGAGAAGATAGAGGAGGTCACGGATTTCTGCTATTTAGGAAGTAAAATAACTCAAGACGGTAGGAGCACTAAAGATATAAAACAAAGAATAGCGCAGGGCCGAGTTGCGTTTAACAGAAAGAAACAACTGTTATGTTCGAGAACGGTTAATATTGAGACTAGGAAGAGACTCTTAAAGTCGTATGTATGGAGTACGGCATTATACGGGTGCGAAACATGGACAATAGGGGAAGCGGATCGAAAAAGAGTAGAAGCGTTTGAAATGTGGTGCTACAGGCGCATGATGAAGATACCGTGGATAGATAAGGTTAGCAATAGGGAAGTATTAGAAAGAGTTGGGGAAAAGCGAAAGGTATCGAAGACAATAAAGAGTAGGAGAGATAGGATGGTAGGACACCTTCTAAGACACGAAGGAATAGTTCGCGACATACTAGAGGCAGAGATAAGAATAAAAAGAGGTAGGGGTAGGCCTAGATTAGACTACTGCTCTCAAATAGTTAGGGATGTAGGATGTTCTACTTTTAGGGAAATGCGTAGGTTAGCTCAGGATAGAAAAGAGTGGAGGTACGCATCCAACCAGTCTTCAGACTGAGAACCTTATGATGATGATTCAACCAATATGTATAGATGTAGGCAACAAAAAATTTCTTATCGAGAGTAAAATATTTTTTGGGGTAGTTGAGAAGAACTTCACCCCCAATCTTATTATGTCTCACAGGAAAAATAAACTTCTTGGCAAAAGAGTGCATTGCGTTTCGCTTCATATTTCCACTTCTGCCTGGCGATAATTCCATTCCAGCCGGAATTGGATTACACGGTACTGATAAATCGAAAGCGCAACATATCAGAAAGTTTCCAGCAACTTCTTTTATTTGAAATATAACACCCCCTTTCCGTGTTGACATAAAACCTCCCCAAAGTGGGTTACGAGAGTATTCTAAACGAATTAAGATAAGATAGCCTGTCAGTTTTGAAGAGAGTTCTCTGCAATATCATCTGACTTACTGCTGCAGTCTTTCGTGCCGAATGAACGTTCATAATCATAATGCATTTCATCGATTGCATTTTCTCAGAATGCGAATTCATGTTGAGCTTGTAAAAATCGAGTTACATACTTCATTTCCGCACGACTGTTTCCGTGTTTGCGCAAATTATTCTCAATGACAGTGATTGCGAAAAAAACGAACAAACTCCAATTATTCTAGGTAATTAGGTAGGTTAGTTTCTTTTGTGCTTCGTGTTGCTTTGGAAAGTTTGTCGCATTAAGACATCTGCAATTTATATGTTCAGGACTCCTCTTTGTTCCTGCTCAAATTCTATAACTGCCGTTTGCTCTTTATAGAGATTATGTATTATTCTTCTGTCCCTATATTTCATCCCTTCTTTTCTGAGCACTTCGAACGTCTTCCCCCATGAATTAAAAACTCCACAGTCTTGGCGCAGATTAATATTGTTAAGGATAGAATTGTTTTCACAATAATTATTGATTTACTTACAGTGCCAGAGTAAAGCAGAGTTTTTACAAAGAGCAAACGTCATTTTATAGAATTAATGTAGGAACGTAGAGAAGTAGATATTTGCGATTACCAATTTTTACGGAAAACTTCTAAAAGTTTTGATGTAATTAAATATGGTACGAAATAGTTATAGAATGTTAGCAAGAACGAGGCAGGCGTTATCCTAATCAAAGGAGCAGTTATGAAATGCAGAGTGTACACGTGTACAGGGTATCCCACGACGACCTTACACCATCTGTATATAGAAAAGTATATACAGTAGAATTACACAAATTTGCACAAACAGGTAATCGAGGATGCTCAATTCGACTAAAATATTTTTGACTTTCTGCGATTTCCGGTTATACCGGAAATAGACACCAACTTCCTTATTTTAAATGGAATGCCCACATTTTTATTACGGATTTAGATTTTTGGTCGAATTTTAAGATCACCTTATGCAAAACATTATATGTGTAAAGTGCACCCTCTTCGAGATATTAGACGTTAAAAATCGTCATTTTTCAAATTTCATCAATTATAACTTGGAAACGGTACGAGATAAAGAAAAATGATTTACATGTCCCTATCCTAGTTTTTAATTCTCTATCTAATAGGTCTGTAAAATACTGCTTCCTGATTGACAACTTTTTGTCACTTTTTGACCAATCAGGAGGCAGTATTTTGCAGATTACCTGTTTGTGCAAATTTGTGTAATTCTACTATATAGGTATACTTTTCTATATACAGATCGTGTAAGGTCGTCGTGGGATACCTGTATATAAAGAGCAGGAACATAGAGAAGTGAATATTTGCGAATAATACTACATTATTGAAATAAGCATGTAAAAACATAAAAGCATTTATTAAATTAGCAAAAGAGACTATGAAATCTAAGAAATATTAAAAAAGAATCTAATATAAGTTTAGAAATAGTTAAGAACGAAGTAGAAGCAGATTAAAAAATGTACATAATACGTTTAAAAACAGTTTAGAACGAAATGGAAGCAAATAAAAAAATGTAATACATTTAGAAACAGTTTAGGGTGAAATGGAAGCAGAGTACCTATATGAAATTTCAATTAGGTAGCAATAAAAGGAAATATAACAATGCAGCAACGCCGATTGTATTAGAAATAGCTCAGGCATACGTTCAATAATTCCGAGTTGTGCGATATCCATAAGAAAGGGTGACAAGCTAATGACCTTATTAAAAATCAATTAAGTCAGAGGTGTCAACACTTCTACTCCTACATCCGTGCTTCCAATCTAAGTTATTTAAAGAGTTGCTGTCTCAAGCTATTACCCCAAAGGTGGCGTATAAAACTGTTGAAAATCGTAAACAAGAAATATGGTATCCCTTGAAAAGTCGCCTGATATGTACTTATGTAGGTACAGCATTACTTAGAGAAATAAAAATTTTATAGAAGTCTGCTCTCGAGCAACAATGGTGTGCCCAAGGAATTATTGCAAGAAAGAATGTCTCATCGATCTTTTTAGTTACATTGTATTTTCAGCGTATAGAACTGAACAGTAAATAGCTATTACTTATCGCTGGAGGTTGTAAAAATTCTATATTTTAAAAGAAATGCAATACAAATATTTTCTTAATTCTTCGAGTTTCATGAAGACTATGAAACACTCTGAGTATAATTTGGTATGAACGAAAAAAATGGGTAAACAATATAAGGTAAATTAAATTGGAGTTGCTCTTCGACGAGCAATATAAAACGTATAATCCTTTAGAAATACCTCGTGGCTATGGAAAATATTGAATCCAACATTTGCCGGATGCTTTTAGTGTTTGTATATACTGGGTGTCAAGTAACAACCGCGTCTGCATTCTCCACTTTTTTAGATTTGATTTGTATTTGAGAGTCTGTCCTTTATTTTAAATTTTCATAAGCAAGATCACAGATTAGGAGACAAAAGATAAAAATGAACAAACTATCCATGTTCCAACAATGTATTTTCTTAAATTTTCCGTATAATTAATTCCTGGGTTGAATGTTTCTAGACGGTGTTTCTTTCTGCGTTAGCCAGCCCCTTGTAGATTTTTAGTGCCGTGCAGTAGTAAACCTGTCAAATATTTCATGTCGCACAAAATCCATAGGGTGTATATCTGATGTTAGTTTGAATATATAAAAAATACTAGAGACCCATAAACGTTCAGAGGTCAGAGGTGAAAACCCCCTAAAGTTTTATCGATAAACTTCACTTTGTTGGAATGATTGGGTTGTGAGATATATTTTTATGACGTGGTGTATCGCTTAGAGTTTAGAGTAGGTACGTGTTTAGATACAAAACTATAAAAGGGGAAATAGAAGTATAGAGATTTCGGTCGTGGTTGCTGAAAGCTTTCCAACAAGTTTTGTTCGTATTTTTGTTATTCTGGCATTGTACTTTATTCTAAGTCCATTTTATCAGTATGCATATTCAGTCAATGCTACAATGGCACGTTATGCCGATTGTAGTACGAGTATCATGGCAGCAAATTCAATAATAAATTATTGTACTGTACCTTGCCTTTCGTTAGTTACCAGTTGGCTCACGGAATTAACCAATACTGAATTTCAATTAGAACTGGGGGTTTAATATTAATTTACAGAGCCCCATTTCATAGTGCAGGTAACAGAAATTTGCTCAGCTACTTTCTTGGCCCTTGCGCTCTTTTACGGTAAACACAGTGGAGCAAGAAACATGCCGCACAACTTATTTGAAAACTAAAATTTCTCTAAAAGAATAGAACAATTATACAAACATTGATACCGGCACTCCACCAAAACATAATTTCGTTTTTATGCCTACAAAATCAAAATAGATGGGAGTTGTGATTTGGTCCTTTTACTTACTACACTGTAGAGTATAGAACCAGACATTTTCGATTAGGGTATTATGGTTTACGGTACCAGCAGAATCACGATATAGAATCCAGCGAGCATTTTCAGTTTTACCTCTGTTTCAAATTGTTATTTTCAAATGTAGCAACATATTTCGTGTAACCTCAGATTTTCATAATTAAGTATTACTTACTTTTTAAACTTTTTTTGCAAAATGTATTGTTGCTATTTGAAAAAAATCTACATCAAAGTATGCACTATGAATTCTTAATAAGTTAACCCCACGCGCCAAAAGGCAGTGACACAGTAATTAAACTCAAGTATGCCCAAGAAAACAATAAAATTGACGTGCCCAAGGATATTGCTCAACAATGCACACTTTTAAAAATGTTGAATTTATTCGATACTTTTCGACCTCGCTGTATAACAAAAATGGAAAATTTTAACAGTAATGCAAAATTAACAGAACTTCGTGAAGATCCAACAAACCAGTTTCAATTATTAAAATTAAAAAATTATTTTAAATATTCTAATAGTATTTTTGAAAGTATAATTATTATACAGGGTGATTCAGAACGAACGTGCCAAATTAAAATGGGTGCTAGAGGAACTCCAAATAAGACGAAAAGTTTATATGAACATATGTTCTAAAGTGACTACTAACAAAGATACAGGGTGTAAAAGTTTTAATATTTTTTAAATATTTTTTTATTACCTTAGTAACTAGGAAAGTTATTGAGTTGAAATTTAAGGTGTCGTTTTCATTTGCCAAGTTCTAATTTTCCAAAAAAATTTGCTCTGCTAGCCCCATCAGTAGCGTTGCTACCGAGTAGGCCGTTTATTTATTTCCCCAATCCAATGTTACGCCACTGGCGAATGCAGGTGATATTAATGTATTTGAAATATACGTTCAATTTGGGAAGAAATTGGTATCTTAAAAATTTTTCGTAAAATGCTTAGTTTTTGAATGAAATAGCTTTTTGTGAAATCGTGCACATACACTGAAATTTTTCATAATGAAATAATGGCACAGCATAATACAGCAAAACAGCTCTTCCTAAATTTTCTAGCTCGCGTAGCGTAGCCCGCGCAACTTCTCAGGCTACACACGTGTTCTTTTTCCTTTATCGCCGAGTTAATACCGGCGTCAAACTGATGATAAAACGACGCGGTAGTAAATCTCTTACAGTTGGAGGTCACCAAATGCAACTAAAACAGTTCAAAGACACCGCCAAGAACTTTAACTGCTTTATTATGCTGTGATAATGGCTTCACCGATATGCAAGGAAAGTGAAAATTGAAAAAAAACAGTTTATTAAAAATAACACTAACAAAACTAACATTACGATATTTAAAAAAATGTTAAAACTTTTACACCCTGTATCTTTGTTAGTAGTCACTTTAGGACATATGTTCAT
Organism: Xestobium rufovillosum; assembly: GCA_963966045.1. NCBI lineage: Eukaryota > Metazoa > Arthropoda > Insecta > Coleoptera > Ptinidae > Xestobium > Xestobium rufovillosum. Next base: position 44,434,354 of record OZ014492.1, on the reverse strand, counting down.
ATAAACTTTTCGTCTTATTTGGAGTTCCTCTAGCACCCATTTTAATTTGGCACTCCCGTTCTGAATCACCCTGTATAAATATATACTAATTAATACGACTGCTTGTGCATTTAAAACATATGGATTGGACTAATAAAAAATAAATTGAATGCCCCTATAGGTAAGACCTGTAGTATCATATACAGGGTGAACTATAACGAGTGTAACAAACTTGGAGGGTAGATAGAATAGGTACTTAAAAATACATATTGCAAAAATACCTAATGAAGATAATATGTCCAAAATGGTAAGTAAATGAGATAGAGGGTGTAGAAATTTATTTAAAAAAATTAATATCTGCTTCTGTCGTTGCCGGGGTCGTTACTTACTATTTTCAACAGTTTTGCTCTATTCTCGAGTATTTACACGCAACTTCCACATTAACAACACTTTACTGTTACAAAGGATGGCTGACAATTTCGTTTTTAAAAACGCGGACTACGCACCATGTTACACAAAATTACTTTTCTCTGAAAATATTCTTTGTACGGAAGAAATCAGAGATTTTTTCTTGCAAATAAAACAAAGATTCAAATATTTTGAAACATGTTTGTGTAAGCCACCTCGTAGTGACGCCAATGGTGAGAGTGCGAAATACAAAATTTATGGGTTAGTAAAAAACTTCAATAGATAATTATATCCCAAATTTTAAATGAATGGCTCTGATAGTTTTCCAGATATTAAAAAACACACATTTTTTCAAAAAAAAATCAACAACCTGTATGAATTCTTAATAAGTTAACCCCACACGCCAAAAGACAGTGATACAGTAATTAAACTCGACACGTGTTTCGCTGACAACGTCAGCATCTTCAGGAGTAGAAGATGCTGACGTTGTCAGCGAAACACGTATCGAGTTTAATTACTGTGTCACTGTCTTTTGGCGTGTGGGGTTAACTTATTAAGAATTCATAGTGAATTTACGTCAAAGTTCTTGATCCATCCACTGTGTGAACAACCTGTATCTCGATTTATCGGCATTTTTGGACATTCGTTGATTAGGGTTTTTCTGTCTACTCTCGAAGTTTGTTACACTCGTTATAGATTACCCTGTATAGCTCATCTTTCAGTTGGGTTTCAATTTTTTTTACTTCTGCCAGGTGGAGATCAGGTCACGTCACGAGGCTTCTTTTATACCTAATGATTTATCCTCCGATTTATCAAGAAGGCATCTCAGTACACAGTCCACGTGAGAGTTATTAAAATTTAGATTCACAAATAATGTCAACAGTTTGATAAGAATATCCACGAAAATTAAGTTGCCCGAGTTTCAATTTTTTGTTTTATTATTGATAATTCTGTATTACTGGCCTAAGTCGATAATGAATCCATCATTAACCTATTGTAAGTAAGAGGTGGAGAAAAAGAATTTCAAATCGGTGAATATTTTAGGCTAATAGTGAAAAAAAAATAATTTCAGAGCCCTAGAGCGGCTACATTATTTCAAAGTAACCTAAGGGCGAAACCTTGGATTTTTCTTTATTTATTTTGTATTATGGAAACATTTAAACCAATAAATTTTTATTATTTTTAATTCAATTTTTCCTTATTATGTTTTAAGGTTATCTTAAATTGAAATAGAAACCAAGAACCTTCTCACTGATTAACACCAGTTTTTAAAATTAAATTCTGTGTTCAGTTTTGTACCTTTTCAACATTCTTGAAACCTCACTGGGTAATTTAAATTATTTAAATTAATTCACTTAGAAAAAGAGTTAGCAAAAGCATGATTTTACTTGAAAATTTTTCTTGATTCAGATATAAATTTTGTATTTACGTTCCAGGAAAGGCGAAAGTTAAATATCATCTAATAATTTACCGGACGAGTTGCACTGAACTTTTCAGACGGAACTGCAAGGCCCTGCTCTAAATTATGTACATACTACTCAGAAATACGCATTTCCTCCAGAAATTATAGATATAATTTCCTCGGAGTTGATTAATTTCAGAAGGAAATGTTAATATTTTCAGGAAACCTATAGTGCATATACCTTTTTCTCCTGGTTGTTTTGATATAATTGAACTTTTTAATTTTTCATCAGTTGTTGGGCATCTCGCAATTGAGGTAGAATATAAAGTAAACAATACCCCCTTCGTTTAATATTAGAACGTGGTTACGCGGTTGTAGTCCTACTAAGGTATGCATGAACAAATCACAAGAAACCCACGCAGAATCCACCGGATACCCCCATTCCTAAAGTCAGCTGTATTATTCAGTTTTCGAACCCAGAAGTTAGAAGCGAGGTTAGAAGGGTATACAGATTCGTTACCTACTTCTGAACTAATTATGAATTAAGATTTTAAAGTTGAACTACTGTCGCTTTTGAAAGATCACTCCGTATATTCATTTGACATTTGACAAAATCACTCCAACTACGTTGGATCAAGAACTGAATATTGATCGTCATTCTACAAGATGACGATTAGGTTGTCTCACATATAACATGTAAAACCGCTAGTGCGTATCATAGCACAATTTACATAAAAATTCACAAACCAGTTTGTAAATACAAATAATCGTACACAACTGCAGAAAATAAATAATATTTCTCGCCACTCTTCCATATTCGTATGCATTGTAATGAATAAATCTACGGTTATTTAAAAAGGAGTATTTTGTGCTTATGAAATCGTGACTGAATTTAATTACTGGTACATTACTGCAAACCATTTGCATACTCGGTGATAATAAAAACGTACAGATATTCCTGGTCACGATTCCAAATGCACATTAAACAACGTGGCCGCAGTGTCTTACATGACAGGTTATTATTACAGTCCGTAATGCAGTTTAAATGAACAAATTATGGTATTCGAATCCGTTATAATTTCAGGTCAGAAAACCTATTTCATACAGCACTTTATTTAAGACAGTACGCACATAATTTGACCCGCCGAGCGTGCGTCACCCTTGAGCTTTAGTAGCTCGTCCATCCACTTTGCTACTGCGCACGCGCGTCAATATCATTGTGTCATTCGATACAGCGGCACTCTAATAATAATATAATACATTAAACACAAACATGGAAATTAACAATTTCGCCAAATTATGGATATTACAGAACGTCAGCAGGTATTTCATTTTGATAATAGCTAGAATTACTACTTTATTTTTTCCGTACTATTACTACTGCCCGCCATTAAAATCGACCAATCACAAAACGTATTTGAAAAGCCTTAGATGGCTTAGAAGTTCATATGAATCAACTTAGATGGCAGCACCACCGAATAACAGTAAGAGACGAGTGTTCGATTATTACAAAACTTGTGGGTTTCACAGCTGCCGTGTACCGTGTTGTGAAAGTCATTTTCTATATTCCATCCTGATCTGATTTCAGGAATTATTCGGATTCAGACAATACCAGTCTGCGCGTTTGCGCGGCAAGATTTAAATAGTTGACTTTGGGTTTTGCATTTTTTATCTATTACAAAGATAACCGTTCTAGTTTTGAATTTATACAGGGTGCCTTAATTATATACATTTTATAGAAAAATGTGATAAACTCCCTTGTGTTTTAAATCTGTATTACATAAAATTATTTTCACACTTATCATTTTTAGCTTTCGAGATACATTAATTTCTACAATTTTGACCGCTAACAAACGTTTTGAAAATTCGCTATAACTTTTGTTCGGAATAAGACGAAAAGGTGAATGGATGGCTCATACTGGAGCTGGAAGATGCCTCTATCAGTGGAATATTTTATAACTGTATTTTTTTGCACTTAGTGTGCAGAAAATTGGCAATATTCCAGTGTCTTTTTGAATACGTCAGATTTCTCTTTTTAATATAGAATGGCATGCTTTTTATGTCACGAATCCATTAACTAGGTTATTTAGTTAAACAAAATACTACCTATGACCCTGTAGCTAAAACAAGTCGTTTTTGAGTTATTTAAGTAATATTGTAGAAAATTTATTGTATTTTATGATTTCTAATAATTCAGAGTAGGCGGCGTATGAATGTTTGGCGTCGCTGTGATTGCTGCTTAATTTCTAAATGTCAAAGTACGTCAAAACTGCTGCAGAAATAAATTTTTATTTCGAAAGCTAAAAAGATAAGCTCACTTCTAACCTAAATTTCCGACAGTTGGCTCGGAGAGCAAAAGAACAAAACTATTATTGTTTCTTGAACTTTGAACTTTCCAACATCGCCAAGGTCAAATTCCCAGACATCAACCACAAGCTAGAAAGCAATTTTGAATATTAACATTGAAAATGTTATTAGTATCCTTGTATGGGTAGGATATTCACCGAAAAGATTGTGTTGCATTTGCCACATACGTCACGCGTGAGAGCCGAGCGGTAGCGGTTAAAGTCGAGCGCCTGACGGCAAGGCGCTAGACCACTCAGTCTGAGTGAGTAATGCTGACGTTTTCTCTGGGTTAAAATCTAAAATTCCTTGATTGTTTCTCCACCATTCTGTCGGTAAAAACATTTGGATGGAAGAAACTGTTAAACTCGATGGCGTGCTATATTTTCTGAATTACTCTCATAATTGGAGGGTGGATATTCATTTTAATGGGACGTCTTGTTGCTTGCAAGTGTTGCGTGTTCGTGATGTAAAAATTCGGATGTGCTGAGGCTAATAGAGGTTAATTACTATTAATGTTAATTTCATGGGATAACTGCAGAAGTATAATTGTGAATTAGGAGCCAGCGTATCTCGTTATGCTTGTGCTATTATCGTACATAACTGTGATAATAAACAAGCCGTTGAACTTTAACGATTTCAACCAAGAATCGACATAAATATTGTCGCAATTTGTTATACACAACAACCGCACTATTTCATAAGTTTAACCATAAAAACGCTGGAGTTTCACGATTTTCAGGGTTGTAAATAATAGGAAAACATAAAAATATGATGCCCATAAATATTCATACGCGAGTATCTGCCAGTCGCGAACTCAAGCTTCGAGAACGCGATTCCACCGATTAGCAATTGTAAATTCTCCCTCTTGCGAACTTCCAGAGGATTTAATTAAAAATTTTCGGGTCGCGTAACTCTAGAAAACGATACAAAAAAACCCCAACAACTCATTTCAATAAAAGGCAAATTGGAACTTTGCTTTCTGCGAAATTATAAATTCGCTTTATCGACGTATTTTTATTTGTTCCTTAGTTTTTGCGTGCAAGTTTCGAGTTTGTTATAAGCTCAATTGGAAGCGGAACTTGGGGAAAAACGAGGTAGAAATGTTGGAGATGGGGCAAAAAAGCCCGATGTAAAAGGAAATGAGGTTATTCGTTGTAGCAAGGTCGTCCCGGGATTAAAAGTTTCATTTTGATGAAACTTCCGTCATTGGAACTCTTATATAACTTGCCCTCCGATTAAACGCTCCGGTCTCCTTGATTACTGATGTTTGCTCTGTACACTCAAGACAAAGTACGAGCTTTGGTATTAATAAATGGGCTATTTTACAACAGCCATTCGGCAAACTTCAAGCAAATGTGTAAATTCTTATTGATAGGTACTCAGAAAAACTTTTTATTAATTGAATGGGAAGTCCAAACTGTTGATAAAAAGTTTAATAGATTTAAGTCTGCGAGCAATGGAGAAGCGACGCGTTGGCGCCTGTCACAGCCTGCATCTAACTCAGCGCAACAGTGGCGTGGACTTTTTTCACTCTTGGGAATAAATATATTAAATAAAAATTCAGTAAATAATATTCAACGTCTTCCTTTTCGCACTGTCCAATGTTTCTGTTTCACTTTTCTCACTTTTAAAATAACAAAACACTGTACACTGTGGAATAATGGTTTCCGGGCTGGTTGCCACGTCATCGTTGGTAATCTTTAACACTAAAATTAAAATTAACATTAACACTTGACGTTTCGACTCGCATATCGGAGTCAGAAGCTACTTTGAAACTGAAAATCTATTTATACTCGTCGGTAATCACTGAAGCGCGACGTTTTCACGGAACAGTGATTTCCAAGTAACCGGTAGATCCATTCCTCCATCTCTGTTGAAGTTGGGTCTCTTGAAGATCTCTATAGCCTACCTGATCCGTCTGGGCCAGAAACTGGGATTCCTTGCTATCGCCATAGCATCCTCGAATCGAATCTCATGTCCTGGCAAAGAGGAGTGTTCCGCAACTGCTGACTTGTCCGTCCGTTGGTTCCTGACGTCCCTCCTGTGCTCTTGTAGCCTCGTGCTGATGTGTCTCGTCGTTTCTCCGATGTATTCCTTACCGCAGATACATGGGATGCTGTATACTCCTGATGCTCCTTCTGCTCTCCTATTGTTCTAGGGAAACTTGCAGCAATCTTTCCAGGCGGATTGTACACTACGTTGATCTTGTGTCTGTTGAGAAGGCGTCCGATTTTTCCGGGCATCCATCTATGTAAGGAAGGTAGGCCGTCGTAATGTAGGTTTCTGATTCCTCTCGCCGTTGGTCGCTCTTCCTGATAGCACACTCTATGGCTCGTAGAATATCCATTCTTTCTTAGGGCTGTCTTCAGATGCGCTAGTTCTTCCTCCGAGTGTTCCGGTTCGATGATTTGGCGGGCTCTGTGCACCAAGGTGTTGATGATTCCCTGCTTCTGTGCCCGGTGATGATGGGAAGCGACATTTAAATAGCGATCCGTGTGCGTCGGCTTCCTGTACACTCTGTGTCCCAGGCTTCCATCAGTCTTGCGGTTGACGAGGACGTCCAGGAATGGGAGGGCGCCGTCTTTCTCCATTTCCATCGTGAACTGTATGTTGGGGTGCAGTCCGTTCAGATGGTCCTTGAAATTTCCCAAGGCGTCCGGCCCATGGCCCATACGATGAAGGTATCATCCACATACCTGAACCAACTCTTCGGCTTGGGCGTCGCTGTGTCAAGGGCCGTGGTCTCGAAGCTTTCCATGTCCATGTAGATGTTGGCTGGTGCTGATGGTGATAGAGGTGATCCAATCGCTGCTCCATCGGTCTGTTCATAGAACTCCCCGTCGAAGGCGAAGAACGTAAGTAGTAGATAAATGAGAGCCTCAGGCCACATCTGTTGCCAACCCAAAACTCCAGCAACCAAAATCCCTGCTAGTGTCTTCAGCAAAAACTCCAGCAACCAAAATCCCTGCTAGTGTCTTCAGCAGCGGCAGCAGCCTCTGGTTCTTTTGCCAACTCCAACACGCAAAAATTCCTGGTAAAGTCTTCAGCAACGACATCTGCCATTGGTTGTGGCTCAGGCGCCTGCGCCGGGGCTCAAAAAGTGCGCGTGTTGCTCATTGTTGCGCAATGGAAGAATGTTCTGGAAATGCTGATGCAATAGCATGCAGATGTTGCAGAATTAATGTTTTTTCCCCTTCTACGCTGAAGGAGTCCTCGAGTAATGTCTTCAGCAACGACTTCTGCCTCTGGTGTCTTTGGGGCCTTTGGTTGTGTCTCAGGCGCCTGCGCCGGGGCTCTATGAGAGTGGGCGGGGCAACAGCCAATGATAGAGGTTGTGGGCGGCATCCAATGGGTGTGGTTGTGGGTGGTAAGGTTCAACTACTGCTAGATGCCTTTGGATGTGGTCCAGGCGCCTGCGCCGGGGTTTTCGCAAACGTTCTGGAAATGACGCCGACCGGGATTCGAACCCGGGTCCCCGCGCACCGGAGCCCTCACTAAAACCCACTGAGCTAATCGGGCTGCCTACATGCCCGTCTTTTAAATCATCCATATATACCTAGGATTGTAAACAGAAGTTTCTCGGAAATTCCAATGGTTGCAATTGTTTATACTAAATAAATATTGATATCAAAGTTTAAGAAAAAAGCACGTTCGCCGCCGATAAGAGATGTTATAATTGTTTTTATTATGGGTAAAAAACCTTTCAACTCGCCGACAGGATTATGTTTGTTTAGGTTTGCTCCCACGTTCTGTATATGCACATACTGCGTTGTAGACACTACAAGGTGACCCGTTTATTTGTTTGTATTATTACAATAAAATAACATTCTAGAACATTCGTCAGTTTGTTTATTTTGATACGTACTATGTTTTGAAATTACTTGTTATCTTAATGCGTTTCGGACACGTTTGGGAACCATCTGGTGAGTGCTGGAAGTACTAATTGAGTGTCGGTAATATAGAACACATGTAGATTTCTGTTACATACACTTACTGGAAAGTGCAAATTGAATGTCGGTAATATAGAACGCATGTAGATTAGGGCCCACTGCACACGCCCCCTTGCCCCGCCCACTTAGGTCATGGAGGGTATCAAATTAACCAGCTCGATGAGACAAATAGGAATCTATAGTTATTCTCCTACTTCAGAATTCTCATCAGATGTCTGTCTGTCTGTCTGTCTGTCTGTCTGTCTGTCTGTCTGTCTGTCTGTCTGTGTCTGTCTGTCTGTCTGTCTGTCTGTCTGCCTGCCTGCCTGCCTGCCTGCCTGTCTGTCTATCTGTCTGTCTGTTACATCAGCCGTTCGTGTCAACAACAACATTCAATGCCAATGACGAAATTCGCATACCAATCCACCAACAAGACGTTTACGTACTGCCGCATCTAAGCTGCATCTACATAGAGGGGTTTTTCCTCTTTCTATTCTTGCTTGTGTCATCAGCCATGGTGTTTGCGAATAGAGCTGTCTGTGTCAACAGACAGCTGTGTCAACAGCTGTCTGGTGTCAACAGACAGCTTGTCAAAAAAATCACGCTGCTAGCATACATTTATTGGAAAGCACGCAACAAATATTTCTAACATAATGGGGAGTATTATTCAGTAATCAATTCATTAGTTTAGTTAGTTCCCATGGAATACGGTAAATTATATAATATAATTTATTATATTAAAATACATTTTGTCAATTAAAATAATATAATACTGTTCATAATATGATATTATTATATTAAAATACATTTTATTCATTAAAATAATATAACAGTGTAATCAAACTCGTGACGATTAAAATACATTTTGTCAATTAAAATAATATAATACTGTTCATAATATGATTTGATAATATTATATTAAAATACATTTTATTCATTAAAACAATAAAATAGTGTAATCAAACTCGTGACGCTGCTTATACATCGTTGGCTGCAACAAGAGAAAAATCATAGTTACGAAATTATACTAGTAACCAAACAAACAAACAAACAAACAAACAAACAAACAAACAAACAAACAAACAAACAAACAAACAAACAAACAAACAAACAAACAAACAAACAAACAAACAAACAAACAAACAAACAAACAAACAAACAAACAAACAAACAAACAAACAAACAAACAAACAAACAAACAAACAAACAAACAAACAAACAAACAAACAAACAAACAAACAAACAAACAAACAAACAAACAAACAAACAAACAAACAAACAAACAAACAAACAAACAAACAAACAAACAAACAAACAAACAAACAAACAAACAAACAAACAAACAAACAAACAAACAAACAAACAAACAAACAAACAAACAAACAAACAAACAAACAAACAAACAAACAAACAAACAAACAAACAAACAAACAAACAAACAAACAAACAAACGGACAAACAAACGAACAAACAAACGGAGGGACAAACAAAGAAATAACTTCATTCATTATAAACAAACAAACAAACAAACAAACAAGCAAACAAACAAACGGACAGACAAACAAACAAACAAACAAACAAACAAATAAACGGGCCTACAAACAAAGAAATAACTTCATTCATTATAAAAACAATTAATTTCCCACTACTAAAATTATTGTGAATCACAAAATCGGCACTTTTCCGTCACTAAAATTGTGAATCCAAAACTGGCACTTTTTATCTACTATCACTGCATATTAAAAAATCTAAATACTTTACTTACGATTTACAATATTGACCCAAATGACCACAAGTTCACTGCACGATTCCAACAAAATTATCTTGGTTTCTTTCTCCATGAATAGTCCAGAAAATAAAACATTTTCGGTTTCCGTTGCCATGTGCGATACATTTCCGCACATAATCATTTTGGGTTGGTTCTAAAGATAGAAAATAGTTTACAATTATGGAACAGATACGTGAGCTTTTTAACTACATATAATGAAATTATTATGAATGAGTTTTATTATGAATGAGTTGTATTAACAGAATGCTTGAACAATAAAAGAAATGATTACTGCAAATGGACTTACTTTTAAATTTTCCGGTAAATTTTGGTGGATAAAATGGTACAATAAAATATCTCCAACATCATCTTGGCCAATTACAACATCCATATTGGGAAACTAACTTTTACCGCACCTATTCCGTGGGAACCAACTGAACTATTGAAGTGATTACTAAATAATAATTCTCGCAATTATATTCGTTCTATTTATCTCGCAGCTTTTGCCGAGCTTGCAAAATTTTGGTAACATGCAGAAGTTATCAAAAACAACAATCAATCGAGTGTTTATGTTTCTGGCGGTGGCCTTCAAACTTTTTATGTTCTAGAATGATTTTATTATAATAATACAAACAACAGGGTATAAAATAATCTCGATCATCTTGTAGAGTTTACGACATAATATTAAGTGCACATGTACTTATTAGCATGCAGAACGTGGGAGTCAAACCAAACAAATATACATATCCTGTCGGCAAAGTTGAAAGGTTTTTCTAGAACGTTCTTAGCTATTAATATTTCATCATAATAAAAACAATAAATCATAACATCTCTTATCGACTTCGAAGCTGTTGTTTCTTTCTCAAACTTTGATAACAATAGTTATTTAGTGTAAACAATTGCAAACGTTGGAATTTCAGAGAAAAAACATTAATTCTGCAACATCTGTGTACTATTGCATCAGCATTTCCAGAACATTCTTCCATTGCGCAACAATGAGCAACACGCGCACTTTTTGAGCCCCGGCGCAGGCGCCTGAGCCACAACCAATGGCAGATGTCGTTGCTGAAGACATTACCAGGAATTTTTGCGTGTTGGAGTTGGCAAAAGAACCAGAGGCTGCTGCCGCTGCTGAAGACACTAACAGGGATTTTGGTTGCTGGAGTTTTGGGTTGGCAACAGATGTGGCCTGAGGCTCTCATTTATCTACTACTAACGTATATTTCGTGCAGAGTCGAGCCAAATCCGCGAGGTCTTCCATTCCTCGTTGCCTTAGTCTGGAACGGGTCTCCTCCAAAGCGTCCTCGATGGGTACCTTCGCGAAGAGCGAAGTGACATCGAAGCTCACCAAAATGTCTCCTGTACACTATTTCCCGTGTTTGACTATATAAAACACCTTTCTATTCGCAACCCGCCATCTTACCTTTTCAATATCTCAACGGCAGCTGAAAATTTTACCTGCGCCACTGGTACTACAAGACATCTTATTGCAACCGTAAAATATGCTCTCCAACTTAAATCAGTTGGACTGTACTGTTCGCAAATAGTTGGGAATGGAGGATGTTCTACCTTCTGGAAAATACATAGGTTATCTTAGGGATAGGAAAGAATGTAGGTGTGCGTCTTGCTTAGTTGCAGTACATTTTCTTCAAAAACCATAAGACGTGTTAAATTCTTTAATACTTCTCAGAGTACCTCGCTAAGCTTTTAAAATCTACTATTCCACTTTGTATTTTAAATCCGTTTCGTTATAGGCGTAATGCGAAAGATGTTGATCTAATTCATCTTTTATTCGTTCATTGACCAACTCTTTGCACTGGATCAGCCTCCATCTGCGAATTCCCGCTTCAAAATGTGAAGCCAAGGAATATCTCTCCCCACGTGAGACAAAATAATGAATTCATATTTATCTTCACAGTAATTTTCTGACTGATAATTGTCTATCGCAATATCAATATACAACGACCGTAAACATACCCGACAATTTCATAAATAGAATATCGTATGTGCACTGCAGTTATCGACACTTGACGTTTATACTGATTAGGACTGATAAGTTGCACAAACATGCACCATTACTTACACTATACAATAACTGCAGCACATACGTGGTAAAACAGAAATTACTATTGATTTCTCTTCAGGGGTTTGGTCACCACTTTTCCATTTATATTAATATCGAATAATGCAGTAGAGAAAAGTGATATACATAGCTTCTTTTGCGATATAGGGAAGCAAAATTTCTACTGATTTCTTTAAGAATCTAAATTCAATTGCCTAATTCTACGACACACTTAAAAAACGTCAACTGTGGCTTCGTAGCCCTTTAATCGCTTTAATGCCTTTCCTTCTTCTTGTTCTACCGCTTGTATCTTCTTCAATGGTAGCCAATAGTGATATAGTCCTTGAGTAGCAGATCCCTGTTTCCTGTTCCTTTTTTTTGCAATTAACTTAATAAAACATATTTTACCGGAACTTTTTTATGTGACTGGATAAAAAGAACATAGCTGCGTGTAACCAACCCAATTTTTTCCCAGTTTCAAGCTGAAAACTTTTGCGTATCCATCTCATCTTGGCAATCTCAGAGCAACCCCATTACCGAAATGCAAACTTGGTGGCAGTCACTGGGAACATCGTGTTTAAGGTTTTGTGTCGCCTCTAGTTACGTTGTTGATGACACGCTTTAATTACAAGTTAGTACATGTTTGTTAAAATTCGGAAGTCTCTCATAACAGTATTTAAACTAGAGTTAAAGTCTAAATGTGTTTGTTAAAGATGTTACTTTCTTAATGAACTTGAGATTGCAAGTTTGCAAAGCAGAGTTTAATTATTGGATAACGAAATTAGGACCGAAAACTTTGCTGTTTTGCTCGTATTATATTATTGCACTCGCGATTTTCGATCAACTGTGTGGTGTCAAATTTAGAGACATCGGTATGAAATGCGTATAAAAATTAAAATTCACTTTTGGTGGATGCGCCGGACTAGATCCATGAATTTTTTTGAGTGGTCCTAGTTTATAATTAGATTTAGTTGCTGAAAATTAATATTACTTTACGCCACCAAGGATCAAGTTAAGGGTGGGGAATTTGAGCACTAAAAACGGGGCGTTTCGACACATTTTTATTCCAACACCATTCTGAAACTAAAGTAAAGAGGGAGTTAAATAAAAAAAATTTATCAATAAAGAATCAACTTACAGACTCGCACTACTTTTATAGTAATATTTTTCGTTCGCCTTAAAAAATCACCCTGAAATTATTGAAGAATTCGTTACAAACTCGGGAAACTCGACAACTTTCTTTTCTTAATTAGAAAGTAGGATTGTCTAAGTTAATTATTCGTTATTCATTTTTGACCAAGAACGTTTTGATACGTTACTTGGTTTAACAGGTGTGTTGGAATAAAAATTATGTTGCAATTTCTCCATCTTGTTTACATTTAGCCGAGATGCACACTAAACTGGACATTTATTAGTAGCTGGATAGTCGATTAAAATTAAAAATAGTAGTACGGGCATTGCAATGCAGATGACTCTGGCACTGTCGGTATTCAGTTTATTCTCTTATTTCTAAACAGTAATTCAAAGATAGGACCGCCGACTAATCCTCCCAGATTTATTCGGTTGCCGCCAAAGCAAAGAACTTAGAAAATTCCAAGCAGTAGGTGTACCGTCAGAAAAGGTTGCAGCTGTGATATAAACCGATCATAATAGATTGTGACTATATTTTTCATACTCCTAATCACACTTTTGGGCGATAGGTGGCAGCACTTTATAGACGTCCACGCTTAACAAGATGTTAGCACTTTTCGAGAAACAGGACCGATGTATTTTATTTAACCGTGTATTCGCAAAATAAAACAGAGTTCATGCAACGCGCAAATTAATAATGACGCAGTTCGCTCAAAGCATTTACGTTAACTACATTGTATAATAAAAGCTGGAAGGAATTTAATTTAATCTTAATTAGACGAACAGTCCATAACTCGGTTTTGTATCTCGTTTACAATGGCATGTAGGATCCCAGCAATTTCATCATAACGACAAGATTTTGACATGTCTGCAGCCCTAGGAATAATCCCCCCGAGTCGTACATTCATGTACGCCAGGCTATGCTCTATCTATTGCTGTAGCGCACGGAGCTTCACTTATCTTTTTCCCGTCTTCATTTTCATCGCTGCCATTTACTTTATGTTAAAATTTCACGGTACACTTGCCGTTTTATTTAATTTTCCGACAGGAAAAGGGTAGTTTAAGTTAATTAGAAAGTTTCCCTGCGGTCCGAATTATTTCTGGAATCTTCCAAATGAATGCCCGGTATGTAGGGGCTCTTCCAACTCTTGAGTTTTGAAGGTACACAGAAAATAAAATTTCGCTCGGAAATCTGTCTTAGACACAAGATATTTCAGGCAACTGCGGTCCAAAATCCAAATTCAATATGTCTGTGTTAAAATTGCATTATTTTAATAACTGGTGTTTCTTTGTTTCAGATGGGAGCTTGGTAGAACCACCAAAATGGCGCTCGGATCGTTCACCATATTCCTCTTAGGAATAATGGTTGCAAGCAGTGAAATCGACTTTACCTTGCATTGCCATACGTGCAAGTGTATGTGGTCCAACGGCAAGAAAACAGCGGACTGCAAAAACTTGTCCCTTCACGAGATCCCTAGGACCCTCAGCAGCCAATTGAGAGACATAGACTTCTCCAACAATCCTCTTTACCAATTAAGAGCCAACGAATTCATTAAAGCTAATTTAAGCAACGTCCACAAGCTGCACCTGCAGAATTGTTTAATAGAAACGGTACATAAGAATGCTTTTAGCGGGTTGAATCTTTTGATAGAACTGGATTTGTCGAGGAACAACATAGTGAGGCTGCACAGGGAAGTTTTTCACGAAACTTTGAAATTAAGGGTACTCAGTCTCGGTTATAACAAAATAAGGGTGTTGGAAAATGGGTTGTTTTTCAATATGTCGCATTTGCAAAAGTTAGATTTGAGCAGTAACGAAATACAAGATGTAAACCCTCAAGTTTTTGAGTTGTTACCAATTTTGCAACACATAGATTTGAGCAGCAACCGACTGAAGACCATCGAAGAAGATTTCACGGAAAATTTGAGCCGGTTAAACAGTTTGAACATGGCAGACAATCCTTGGATCTGCAATTGCCACCTACAAGATTTTCGTAACAAAGTCGTTAAGAACAATTTGATAACCACTCCTACTACGTGCGAGGAACCTCCTAGATTGAGGGGTAGTTTATGGAACGAACCCTCAGTTATTTTCGCTTGCTCCCCTCAAATCGTTGAGCCTCTTCCTGAAACCAGAATTCAGGTGACTTCCTCCAGTTTTACTATAAGATGTAAAGTACTTGGAGAACCACAACCTGACGTCGATTGGGTCATGAATGGTAGAATATTGGATAGAGATCCTAGACAAAACTCTCACAAATTTTCTCTGTCCAAGAACAAAACAGGTTTGTTCACTTGGAACAATCTGACCATAGCAAACATTGGATATCGAGATAGAGGTGAATACAAATGTGTAGCAAAAAATCCTGGTGGGGTTGATGAACTAAACATAACCCTCTTAATAAACAACGATAGCGATGCCGGTCCAGCTTCGTCGATGGGTTTCGCCTTACCCATGATTATTGGTCTGGTAGTAGGCGTCATAATATTAATTTTAATAATACTGTTCTTATCGTGCTGTCTATGTAAACGATACTCGAGGAATTTCGGGACCAAAAGGCGCGATTTAAGCCAATCTACCGAGTACGTTGGTTTGGATGGGAGGCCAGAAATGGAAAAAGCCTTGATAACGGATGTTAACCCCATTGTTAAACCACCGAGACAATGTTCTGTGCCTCCTTCCGTTACCAGTGGTGTAACCGAAGTCAGCGAGGCTAACAAAACTCTTCTTGATGCGGATTCGATTTTTGGTAATTTTTTTCATTTTAAAAACAAGTCACATTTCGCTGGTTTTCTCACCAATATTATCTAATGCATACTTTTGTTCTAATTTCAGCTGGCGATGACGAATCCAGATCATACGAATTCGACCCGAGGTTACAACCAAAGTCCCAAAACCACCTGGATGTTGACTACCGTTCAGACCACCCCTACCCTCCAGATTTACTCTCGTTCCCTCATAGAATAGTCCAAGTATCTCCAGCAGGAAGCTCTGCTTCTACAGTAGCCGACACATCACGTCTTCCTAATAACCACGGTCCTCAATCACCCATGAGTCCATTGTATGATACCGTGAGCGTCTACAGAACTCTACCGTATTCGAGGTCCCAATCGCCTTTTGTATCTCCTCTTGGGGTGCCTGCAAGAATACCACGTCCAGGTGCGTACGTTACGATACCTAGAAGACCCAGACAGAGTTGGAGTAGCGAGCCACCAACTAGCGACATCGGAGAACCTTTATACGACAATCTTGGTTTAAGGACTACTGCTACTGGCAGTTCCGTCCTTTCTTTAAATAAACTAGGGGAACTAACATCTCCTAAAGGTACCAAACAGTATCCTCTGACCCCTACACAGTGCGATCCAATCGCAGAACACGAATCCCCTCCATCCATAGCAACTTTACCACGTAGCTCGTCCGCTCAACGGTCCAACGCTTGGAACAACGCTCCTTTAAGGACTCGGGAGCAAACCAACAACAACAGGAGGGACTCCACGCAATCTTTACCGACTCCGAACGGAAAACCTGCGAAAATACCACCCCAACCACCACCGAAGCCCAAGAAACGCACTTCAACAGGTCCGTTGTTCGAGGATGAAGGAGAAGACGGAACGGAAGTGTGAGAATGGCTAAAACTAGTGCTCCTGTCGGCACTGGTGACATAATTTAAAGACTATGGTGCTATCACAGGGTTAATAAATAAAAAATTGATAGATAGGAGAATATATAAAGTGCCTTAAAGATCTGAACGGATTTTTCTAATTTTGTGCTTTAATGAAAAACGTTGTTACATCACCATTGACTATTTGTGCGTGTTTTTTCCCTCGTCTTCCATTAGGAGTGTATTTGAGGTTTACTTTTTTACATTTCAGACTGTCTGTGAGTTTTTATGTGAGAGACTGTTGAAATCGATGTTCGTGATCATTTTCCAATTTCCGTAGAAAAAAACATGTTATCGGGATCGTCGACAAATTTGCAACAAGAATTACAATGAATCTTGAAATTTTCATTGATGCAATTCATTTTGGTGTAGTAGATAGAAGAAACTGATTGTTTTTCGATAATAAGCAATGTGAAGAAATGAGGAGGAAACGTGAATCTTATTTTCTAAATTCGTTTGTTCCAACTTTTCTTTCGAGTGTCAGTTCTACATCTGATCTATATGGATTAGAATAAAAGTCGTCCCCATCGATGAGATAAGAATTCTAAATCACGACTCGTATTAAATAAACTTAATCATATCTAAAATCAGATTCAATAAGATCTGCAGATCATGATCAAACTCTCGTGTCGAAATCAGATCAGAATAAAACATAATGCCATTCTTGACATAAACGAAGCAGATCTGAATCAAGATCGTATTCTAGAAGAACTTCTGAAACTATTTTAAAATCCTTTACCTTTCTAGATCAAGATTATGCGCGACCGTGACATAATTTTGCAAGTTATGGATCGATGATCAAAATATGATCGAGACTCAAGGAAATCTAGACTTCTTACATCTTGTTATAATTATGATCAGTAAGATCAGAACTACATTTTATATCATGATCTAGCATTCATTGATCTACAAATAATGACCAAATATTTCCTTTATGGATCTAGACTTACATCGCATTGTAAAACAACTTCAGATCATTTTCAGATATGTAGGTACTGCATTTGCAGTGATCTTCGAATGAGCAATAAATCAGATTGTACGTAGTAAGCTACGATCATGATCTTATTTATCAAGAATTTTTTATAGAATCGTTTCGTGATTTTAGAAAAGGCTTCTACCTTGGAAGCGGTTTAGACTCGGGTTTAGATCATTGTGGTTTGGATAGAAACTTTCATGATTCGATATGGAAATGAATTTTCACCATTGATCGTTTTAGTTTGATATGCCCAGATTCTTTGAATCCGATTTACAGTTTGATCTAACTAACCAAGTCGGGTTAGATTCTGATTTACAGTTCATTGTTTCGTGATTTTGAAGTAAAGTAAATTAATGGGAAAAAGTGATGTCATAGTCGGGTCTGATCTAGATCTAAACCAAGAAAGGCTTCTAGGAATTAGGATAAAAATATGATTATGATCAAAATTTTGTTTGATTTTACAATACTTAAGGGTATTGCCAAATTAAACAAATACCCAAGGGTATTGTCAAATTAAACAAAATTTTGATCATATTTTTATCGCGATTCCTAGAAGCCTTTCTTGGTTTAGATCTAGGTTAGACCCGACTATGACATAATTTTTCCCATTAATTTACTTTATTTCAAAATCACGAAACAACGAACTGTAAATCAGAATCTAACCCGACTTGGTTAGTTAGATCAAACTGTAGATCGGATTCAAAGAATCTGGGCATTTCAAACTAAAAGAATCAATGGCGAAATCGCATTTCCATATCGAATCATGAAAGTTTTTATCCAAACCACAGTGATCTAAACCGCTTCCAAGGTAGAAGCCTTTTCTATTTGAAAACCATGAAACGACTCTATAAAAATTCTTAATAAATAAGATCATGATCCTATCTTACAATACGATTTGAAATCTGCTAAATCGTCAACAAATTTGCAACAAAAATTACAATGAATCTTGAAATTTTCATTGATGCGATTCATTTTGGTATAGTAGATAGAAGAAACTGATTGTTTTTCGATAATAAGCAATGTGAAGCCATGAGGAGGAAACGTGAATCTTATTTTCTAAATTCGTCCAGCTTCTTCCAACTTTCATTTGGACAGTCAGATCTCCATCTGATCTATCTGGATCAGAATAAAAGTCGTCCTCATCAATAAGATAAGAATTCGAAATCTAGACTGGTATTAAATAAACTTAATCATATCTAAAATCAGATTCAATAAGATCTGCAGATCAAGATCGAACTCTCGTGTCGAAATCAGATCAGAATTGGGCTGTTAAAACATTCTTGACATAATCGAAACAGATCTGAATCAAAATCGTATTCTAGAAGAACTTCTGGAACTATTTTAAAATCCTTTGCCTTTCTAGATCAAGATTATGCGCGACCGTGACATAATTTTGCAAGTTATGGATCGATGATCAAACTATGATCGAGAATCAAGGAAATCTAGACTTCTTACATCTTGTTATAATTATGATCAGTAAGATCAGAACTACATTTTATATCATGATCTAGCATTCATTGATCTACAAATAATGACCAAATATTTCCTTTATGGATCTAGACTTACATCGCATTGTGAAACAACTTCAGATCATTTTCACATAGGTACTGCATTTGCAGTGATCTTCGGATGAGCAATAAATCAGATTGTACATAGTAAACTACGATCATGATCTTATTTATCAAGAATTTTTTATAGAATCGTTTCGTGGTTTTAGAAAAGGCTTCTACCTTGGAAGCGATTTAGACTCGGGTTTAGATCATTGTGGTTTGGATAAAAACTTTCATGATTCGATATGGAAATGAATTTTCGCCATTGATCGTTTTAGTTTGATATGCTACAGTTTGATCTAACTAACCGAGTCTGGTTAGATTCTGATTTACAGTTCGTTGTTTCGTGATTTTGAAGTAAAGTAAATTAATGGCAAAAAGTTATGTCATAGTCGGGTCTGATCTAGATCTAAACCAAGAAAGGCTTCTAGGAATTGGGATAAAAATAATTATGATTATGATCAAAATTTTGTTTGATTTGACAATACTTAAGGGTATTGCCAAATTAAACAAATACCTAAGGGTATTAAACAAAATTTTGATCATAATCATATTTTTATCCCGATTCCTAGAAGCCTTTCTTGGTTTAGATCTAGATCAGACCCGACTATGACATAATTTTTCCCATTAATTTACTTTATTTCAAAATCGGGAAACGACGAAATGTAAATCAGAATCTAACCCGACTTGGTTAGTTAGATCAAACTGTAGATCGGAATCTATATATCAAAATCGAACGATCAATGGCGAATCATGAAAGTTTTTGTCCAAACCACAATGATCTAAACCCCTTCCAAGGTAGAAGTCTTTTCTATTTCAAAGCCATGAAATTCTTGGTAAATAAGATCATGATCGTATCTTAAATTACGATTTGGAATCTGGTCTCAAGATCTCGTTTTCCAATTATTAGATAAATACTGCGGAAGTATAGACCCTCGTCTAGACTGAATAGATATGATCATTAAAGCCGGGTTTACGTTTAAGAACAAGATCTCATAGTAGATATGAGTTTGTTCATTTAAGGTCAGTTTTAGATCAAATTAAACATGATCGAAGTCTAAAACAAGCACCGCAAATTGAACAACCAAGATTTGTACTAGGAGAATGATGTAAAAAAAAGTCTGAATAATAAGTCAGTAGATAGTCTGTGAGAGTTCCGAGATTAAAGAAATATCGAGCAAATTATGTTCAAAATTACAGAATCTAATAAGAGTACCATGCAAGAAAAATATTAGTGCTATTTTTTTGTTTATTAATTCTTTTTAATTCGTTTCTGAAGGCAGGACTTCGTGTCGTTAACAAAATGGAAATTCTGTAGGTCTTGAAGCAGCAACAAGTGAATTGAGGATTTACGTTACGATCAATCTATTTTAATCCCCTCCCCGCTAAGTGGAACTTAAAAGTTTCGCAAAGTTATTTCCTCGGAACAGCCGAAGTTTAGGGCCACAGAGATCGGCTTAAAAATTTCTTATTGAAATCGATGAATGCTCTCAGTTTTCTTCTGTCGAATTTTGCAGCTAAAATGCCTAGTTCCTCATTTAGTTATATATGTATATCTTTATTTTTATAAATCATATTTGTATGTAAGTTTCATAAAAGAAAACGTAACTATTTAGGTTGTTACCAAGATCTTCAGTTGTAATCATGTTTTATAGTTGTTACTTTTGTGTAGTATATTATTTATTGTATATTAATTTCTTGTTTGCTGGTTTCTAGCAAGAATTGTGAAAAGTTAATTTGGTGATTGTAGATGAAGTTACCTGTGATGGATAACGACTGCCAACTGTCATTTCTTACCAACTTTAAAACAACAAAATTAGTATAGGTAACTTTATTATACAATATCCATTTTTATTATTATGTAAATTATATTTATAATTATATTTGTGATATTTTGGTTCTACGATTACTAAAATTTAGTACATAGGTTGCGCTAAATCGCATATTATCGACAAAAAATTTTTGTAATTCCCACGGAACAATTAAATTGAAAAAGTATTTTTTTTTTGTTCTTGTCACAATAAATCCATTAAGGTAGGTACCTTTTACAAGATCCTTGATGTGGAAAACATTAGCGTCGTCTTCAACTGCAAGAATGAAACAAAAACACGCCATTTCCGACTTCTCGAAACACGAAAACGAAACAAAAGCGTTATAGAGAACTGTTTTATCCTCAGAGTAATACGAAATTGTTTTCAACATGGCCATCTTTATTCGAACTAATGACTGTCTGAAAATTATGGGTGAATCGGCTACTTTTCGTGTGGTAAATTTGAAAATAACCTATGTAGATTCGATTGCTCCATTAAATTTTGTTGATCTAAGTAGCAGTCAAACGATCAACAACTAGATCATTATAATAATTTATTGCAATCGGAAAGATCAGAATGACATCTTAGATCACGATCTGGTTCTACTTCTGTTTTAATAAAATTTAAATCGTGCTCAAAATTGAAATCTACTAGCCTTAGTCGTTTTAAATCAAAATCAGAGTGATCTAAGAATGATCAGATTTTACTATATCATACATACCTACCAAATTGAAACGCTCTTGATCTGAACAAAGAAGATTTGAATTAAGGTAGTATTCTGGAAGATCAGAATATCTTCGTCATTTACTTTGATCAGTGTTAGCTAATTCAGAATCCAGACTCTCTTGCTTCTTATAATGTTTCATTATGTTCAATTACTTTATTTTTTCTGAAACAACCTTTACGTACTTCTTAAATTTAATTGACTTATAATCTAGTACAAGACGTGAATGATCATGTTGCAGACGTCACTTTGGTAGAATAAAGTCGGCCATGATCAGAAAAATGGAAATCGCGCTGCTCCGGGCAACAAGATTTCGGTGACGTACGCAATCCCAACGGTATCTGGTGCATATTTAGCGAAACATATTCGGGGCGTGATGGATGACGCCGCTACAGTATTATTAATTTAGTTAAACAATGACATTGGGTGAACGCAGTCTTTAGAGCGTCTTTGAAAGATCTCTCATATTGTAGTTTAAACTGTGATCTTTTGACAGTTACAAATCGTTCAGTGGGGGCGGGCATTCATGGCGGAGAACCATTATTAGCTGACGTTGAATAGCATTGTTTTATCTGTCAGGGAAGTTATGCCGTACCGCTGTGAATTCTCGCACATTTTGTACCAGCATAAGGTAGAGCCTATTGCTTTTCGATGTTAAAATCGTGCAGTGCGTTTTTTTAATGGAATATATGAACATTTTTTAAATGCCTGACTGACGGGCATCGCTTCGTACATTTTAAAATACCTTTTAGATAATAACTATTATTGAAAACTGTAAATATCCCATATTTTACGAACAAAATGACTGTATAATTATAACAAATTTCAAAAATATAGTTGCTAAGTGTAATCATTTATGAATAAAGTATATGATTTAATCGCAACTGTTTTATTCCTAAATCTACCTCATCCTCATCTTATATGGATTTATGGATTACTGAAAAGCTGCAAAATGACACTTTCATCGTACGACAAATATGTTTTTAAACGAAACCTTTAATAAAATAAGGAGAAAAGTCTTTATGGCATACCAAATCAAAAAGACGAGTGAAATTGAAGCTCGTGTAGATGTAAAAGGTTTAAAATGCTTTACAATTAAAATTGGGCTTAAACAGATGTTATGAATGAAGTCTATTAAGTAAGCCTCCTTTCTTAAATGTGGCAATGTACGTGCGTCGGTGTTATCAATCAGATTTGACTCCTTTCGAATACAGATACTTCCTCTCAAATTCAATTTCAAAAAGTATTGGGAAATCATTAATAAAAGTCCATGCAAAGCAAAAATAATCAATCCCGATATAGTTTCCAAGTTTGGGTCATTAAAAGCGAACATTTATCTTGAAAACTGAGTTGCTTACACGCAGGAATTGTTCCAATCCTTAAATCTGTTTGAATAGCATAATTTGATTTCGCAAAAGAGAGCTAAACTTAAATGAATTCTATTAAACTGATAATACCCACGCGTTTGCATTTTATCGCATCCTCCTCTTCAGACTTAAAAAGTTCTAATATAAGCTTACCTTGCAGTTTCAATTAATACTGCGCCGTGTGGTTGGCAACATGCATAATTTATTCACGGTGACAAACGCTGTTGCAGGTGACACTTTTCAACAACAATTAAGTGCTGAGAAAGATTATAAGCTGCTTGAGAAAACCAAGAGAAAACACAGATGCCATAGTTTTAATGAAATTGTAGAAGAAAACTGTTGAGTAATCTATAGAAGCTAAAGCACAATTTGAAGTTCCGTTTTAGACCAAAAACAATAAACAATGGGTACCTTTTGTTCTTAGATTTTGGTTTAAATAATGTATGGTTCCAACAAGACGGTGCGCCGCCTCATAACCGTGAAAAAGTATCTAGCAGAAAGTTTATCAAATATTCTTCACAATGGTGACATAATGCTTGCCCACACTGCCCGTTAGCAAATGCAAATGTATGGGCAAGCAAGAATTATAATTATATAAAACGGTACGTGAGCAGGTCTCATAAAAATATTTTCACTTTATTTTCATTTAAAAAACAATGAACTTTTATCTAAGGCGATTTTCATGGGGTTATAGGGTTATACATATTCTACTGAATTGTAATTGATCGGGAGCACAAGTGAAGGGACTTATCGCTCATCCGAAAGAAAAGTGACGCATCTCAAAAATCAGCAAATTGTATATTTCTTTATAGGTATATAATTCTTCTGTACGTGTGTATGTCACTGAACTCCTCCTAAACGGCTGTACCGATTTTGATGAAATTTTTTGTGTGTGTTTAAGTGGATCCCTGGATAGTTTACATTCACAATAATTGGAGCCGGTAGGTGGCGCTGCAATCGGGTTCTAGGAATTTTTTTCTTATTTTTTGACGAAAATTTTTTTAATGTTTCGCCTATCAGAACATACAACCCCAAAAGTTCAGCACCCCATTTTTGAAAATGGAAAATTCATACGTTCGGGCAGGACAACGTCTGTCGGGTCCGATAGTTTCGCAATAAAATATTGAGAAAATAATTACCTAATTAAAGTTTTAATTGGAAAAGCGACACAAGTATATTTACTAAAATAATCGATAGATGGGGCAAGTGTCACTTTATTGATAAACAGCTGCCGACTAATAAACCCGCTCAAACAACTACACCTCGAGCAAATACTCCGCCAGGCATTGAATTACAGAACGGGCCTACGTCGGCAGAATGTACATTAGGATGCATTGATACTCTAACATTAATATTATGCTCTACTCTGGAAGAATCGAAGAATGTCATATTTAGTAGACTATCATTCATTGGAATAAGTCAAGCTTGTTTTCTAGAAAAACGACCATATTATGCTGAAAAGTGACATATTTCGTGTTGTGACAGTTTTTTGTAATTTTTTTACATTGCGTTACATAGCCATTTTTGCGGGATTTTACCGGAAACGTGTTGTTTTGGCCTTGTAACACCTTCCAATGTTGTATTTTGTTGGCGGAAATCCCCTATTTGTAGAGAAGCATACGCGGGACCGGGGAGCCAATTAATAAGGGTGCTGGGTGGGTAAAACAACCGAGTAATACGCGTAGAACGCAATGGAGATGAGTCACGACTGCAAACGCAAAAGTTTTGAAAATTGGAAGCGAGAAAATGGCAAACACGCTTTCCCCACTATGAAGTCTGGTATGAAAAGAAATGTACACGTCAAGTCAAAATAGGGAAAATAATTTTGTTTAGTTGGGGGGCGGGCTTAGACGCTCCGATTGGCCAAAACCGGAAATGGTGTGTCATGAAACCCCTCCTTTTTGCAAGTATGTAATTTGTAAAGAGGAGAATACACAAATTCAACTCAATAGTTTGTCTTTAATTTTGAGCCTACCGGTTAAAAATCAGGGAAACGAAACGGCTAGAAAAGGTAGTTGAATTGTTGAGGCGTGCCTATCAAAAAAAAATTGGTGTTCCC
This sequence comes from Xestobium rufovillosum, assembly GCA_963966045.1. Classification (NCBI taxonomy): domain Eukaryota; kingdom Metazoa; phylum Arthropoda; class Insecta; order Coleoptera; family Ptinidae; genus Xestobium; species Xestobium rufovillosum. Next base: position 44,409,181 of record OZ014492.1, on the reverse strand, counting down.
GAAAACATGATTTTGTCTTTATTTGAAAAAAAATATTTTTCCAAGTTATTACAAAGATTTTCTGCTAATCTCGTAAGAATTTGCTCTTATTTTGTAAGGTACTACAAACAAGATCATAATTTTGTCTTTATTTAAAAACATATATATTCCAGTTTTTGCAAATCTGTAAGAATTCTGCTTATATTTTATAATGTAGCATTTCAGTGCATACGTACCCACTTTTTTATTTTTTCAACTACTTACTTAAATTGCAAATAAAAAATGTTAGAAAAAATAATATGCTCTTTTTATTCAGTATCATCAAAAACAATAGTTACAGAAAAACGACACAATCCGAAATCAAAAAACGATTTTGGAAACTTGGTGTATGAATAAAAACAAATTTTGTGTATAACTTATACAACTACGTCTCTAAACTGTTACATACTTTTACAATCTTACTCGTGCAAATTTGACAGATCACTCGCGCACTTTTAACTGTCAAATTTACACTCGTGGCTACCAAGCAACGCAACATAGACCAAGAGCACATAGACCAAAAATTGTGCATAAAAAGATTGCTCAAAAAAGTATTATAGGTTTAGGACTGGGGTTTGCGGGAAGCGCTAAATAATAAAAAGTAATCCAAGGAACGCGGTTCGCTTGTTGTGAATTCTGGGACACTGACCCGCTGCAGGGGTCAAACTGTGTAAATAAATCACCCAAAAAAATCGTAGTTTTACGCATGGGGATTGGAGGGATCTCCTAATTTACCCCCAAACATCATGAATGTCGAGTCCCATTCATTTTGGTTGGTACAAAGAGGCGCCACTCTCGCGACATTTTGTAAATTCACTCAGGTAAAAAAATCATAAGTTTATGAATGGCTTTCAGTAACTTGTTTAATATAAACATACTGAGTGCGAAAATACATTCGCCATCGTTGAAAAGTGGTACAAAAGTCTTGCCATTCACGATAATTGATTGTGCGTGTAGATTACCGCAGTAAATAGGAAATGCAAGAAATTTAAAAAAATTAAAATGGTTCTATGAAACGTTTAGCTGCACATACCAGACAGGCGATATTCCAGAAGAATACAAACGGAACATCATAGTAGCTTTGCCAAAAAGGAAAGGCGCGGATACATGTGGAAATTTTAGAACGATCAGTTTGATTTCCCACGTGTCAAAAATTTTAACGAGAATTGTGCAAAGAAGGATGGAGAAAAGGGCGGAAGAAATATTAGAAGATCAGTTCGGATTTAGAAGAAATAGGGGAACGCGCGAGACCATTTTAGCTTTACGACTACTAATAGAAAAAGCAATAGAAAAGGGAAAGAGACTCTATAAAGGATTTGCAGATTTGGAAAAAGCCCTTCGACAATGTGAAATGGAGGAAGATGTTCGAAGTGCTCAAAACGGTAGGGATTAAGTATATAGTTAGGGAGCCAGTATAGTAAATTATGACTGTATCTTCTACCATGCCGGACATTATTAATCTTAATGTATGCAACAAGAGGAAGAAGAATATGACTATGAGAAAGTTGCATCTGAGTCGCACCACAGATGGCGCTCTTAAGGAAAGTTTCGAATCGTCTGGCACCCACTCACAACTATCTAATGTGTCTGGCATTGATATTTTGGCATTCTTCATAATACAAAAATTCAGTAAAAGAAAAATCTGTTGGTAGAAAATACGTCAAGTGACGCTCCTGCTTAAGATAAGTTTGGGGTTCTCTGGCACCCACTCGCGACTTATAATGTATCTGATTCTTCTTTTACTGACTATTTGTATCATGAAGAATGCCAAAATATCAATGCCAGACACATTACATAGTCGCGAGTGGGTGCCAGACGATTATAAACTTTTCTTAAGAGCGCCATCTGCGGTGCGACTCAGATGCAACTTTCTCATAGTCATATTCTTCTTCCTCTTGTTGCATACATTAAGATTAATAATGTCCGGCATGGTAGAAAATACAGTCATAATTTACTATACCGGGTCCCTAACTAATAGGGATATAAGAATAATTTATTCATAATCTACACAAAGAGCAAACGGCAGTTACAGAATTTGAGCAGGAACATAGAGAAGTAAATATCCGAAAGGGAGTGAGGCAGGGACGTGCGTTATCGCCTCTAGTTCTCGATTTATATATCGAAGATGCGATGAATATTGTTAAAGACATCAGAATAGCTGCTGGAATTAATATACAGGGTCAAACTATTAATATGCTCAGATTTGCGAATGATATAGCAGTATTAGCATCCAGCGATCCAGCAAAGAAGAATTAGGAAGGACTCTGAATGAAATGGAAGCAGTTTTGACGGAGGGCTATGGTATGAAGATCAATAAAAAGACAACCGAAATTTTGTTGTGTAGGGGGCGTGAAAATAGGGCTAAAACTAAAATACAAATAGGAAACGAGAAGATAGAGGAAGTCTCAGATTTCTGCTATTTAGGAAGTTAAATAACTCTAGATTTAAGACAAAGAATAGCGCAGGGCCGAGTTGCATTTAAAAAAAAGAAACAACTATTATGCTCGGAAATGATAAATGTAGAAACTCAGAAGAGGCTCTTAAAAACGTATGCATGGAGTACAGCAGTGTCCGGGTGTGAAACTTGGACGATAGGAGAAGCGGCTAGGAAAAAATTAGAAGCATTTGGAATGTGGCGCTATAGACGCATGACGAAGATACCGTGGGTAGATAAGGTTAGCAACAGAGAGGTATTAGAAAAAGTTGGAGAAAAGCGAAATTTATGGAAGACAGTAAGGAGAGATAGGATAGTAGGACACCTTCTGAGGCACGAAGGCTTAGTTCGCAACATACTAGAGTCAGAGATAGGAATAAAAAGTGGTAAGGGTAGGCCGAGATTGGACTACTGCTCTCAAGTAGTTAGGGATATAGGATGTTCAACTTTTAGGGAAAAGCGTAGGTTAGCTCAGGATAGGAAAGATGGAGGTACGCGTCCAACCAGTCTTCGGACTGAAATCTTTATGATGAAGGGTGAAAATTTATAATTGCTTTCTTTCAAGCTTTCTAGCGGGCCCTTGTACCACCGTTCAATGATAAGGAATGTATTTTTGTACTCAGCAGGTTCATCATAATCAAATTCTTGAATGCCATTCATAAACTTATGATTTTTTTACGTAAGTTTTTTTTTTACAAAATGTTGCGTCTCTAGCGCCCCCCTGTACCAATTTTTTTTATCGGCAACGGTGAATACTCGACTTTTGTGATTGAAATAACTTGTGTCCAAGTTTTGAAGAGTAAACTTATGATTTTTTTTACCTGAGTGAATTTACAAAATGTCGCGAGAGTGGCGCCTCTTTGTACCAACCAAAATGAATGGGAGTTGAGATTCATGATGTTTGGGGGTAAATTAGAACCTATAATTTTTTTGGGGGTGTTTTATTTACACAATTTGACCCCTATAGCGGGTCAGTGTCCCAGAATTCACAACAAGCGAACCGCGTCTGCTGGATTACTTTTCATTATTTAGCGCTTCCCACAAACCCCAGTCCTAAACCTATAATACCTTTTTAAGCAATTTTTTTACACATTTACAGGTCTGCCACACATCACTGTACCAAAAACAAAAACTGGCATGGGCATTTCTGTGCTCCACGACCCAAAAATCATAACATCTCAGGCATTTTTGGAGTAAACCTATTATGCACAATTTTTGGTCTATGGGCTCCTGGTCTAACAGCTTTCGTAAAATTTCCGACAATTCCAGACAACTTTTTGTATAACTACAGATAATAATTATGTAAAAGCCGGTAATTAATTATGGCTAATCGAACAGGCTAGCATAATTCATTTCAAACTTAAGCTTGATGGAGGCGAATATTTGCCTCGTTTTGGGCTCAATCAGGTGCAGAGTTCTTTAACACATGATTTAACGGCTTGCACACGAACAATTTCACCAACACCGAAAATAATCGCGCAAATCGCAAGAGCGGGTATTCTTTTCTTCGAACACTTGTTAGGGAAAGTTCACAAATTAAAAGACTTCATGATACATTGTATTTTCCGCTGAAAGAATGGAATGTCCATAAACTCTTCAATACTTGTTATAATTGGCCAATATCCATCCAATATTAAGGAATCATTCAGTAGATACGAGTTGCACGTTCTATCAATCTAAGTCCAGTATTACCTAACCTAAAGGGGCCAATTGTTCTCTTTCCTGTAACTGTACCTACAACAGCATTAAAGCCTTCTACAATCATTAAATTCTTGTGCCCCTTCATGAATCATACCTGTTCGATTTCACCACAAACTGCCTCTGCAGACTCATAAGTGCCTACTAGTTACAGGTTTCGAATTTAATCTAACCATAACTATACTTGGGCCGCCCAACAGTCGGAGTGATCACCCTGCAAGAACGTGCTCTAGGCGAGACCACTATCAATTTAGGACAACCGAACCGCAGTGATGCGCTTTCTTTAGACCCATCGAAGTCGCATCACTCCAATTAGGTCGTCATAAATTACTATTGGCCCCGCTAGAGTACGTTCTTGCAGTGTGATCACTCCGTCTGTTCGGCGGCCCAAGTATACCATGTCACTGCTATAATACACTGCACTGTGCACTATCTTCTTCCGCTCAGCAATTCCTACCCCCAAATTTTCTCCCGCCAATTTTAGATTAGGAGCCTTCTTTTATGTATGTATAACAATCAGCAAATAGAATACAGAATAAAACGCATCATTGTTAGAAACTCATTTATTTCATCAATTTCACTGTAATTTCACTGAAAAGTATGGTTATCGTTAAATTAAAACAAATAAATACTTGATATTTACCTCAATAAATAACATAAATAATTAAATAAAATTTTGTAAATTAATCACGAACTCTTTACCAAATAAGTAATACTTTTCCCTGCATCAACCTTCTTGTTCCCCTCTTTCAAAAACACAACACCCTTCACCAAATCTACTTCAAAAACACCGTTTGGAGGAATGAGCACCTTACCATTCGTCGGGTCATTAAACAGTGGAATTTTTAAGTCGCCCAGAACAGGATCTTCGTATCTCCACAACTCGACAAGTTGAGTATCTGCAGGAACACAAAAAAAAATAAACTGTTTTCCCTTGCGAGAGAAAAAAAATCCTCACTCTTTATTGCTCTAATGTTCTTAACTAAACGGGTGGCAACTTTAGTAGCTGTATCATCGTTGCAAATAACGATTGTCTTAGTAAATAACCCGTTGTGGGGTACAGGATTGACAAATTCTATCTGAACCCCTGGCTTTGAAGAAAACTGAACATAAGGAACACCTGGACAACACTCCTTCATCTTCTCGTTAGCACCTTCCTCATCCGTATACCTCACAAAAACATCATCCACCTAATGACGAAAAGACCCCAATCATCTAACGTACTGACCAATTCAAAAAACCACTTACATCCAAAGTATTTGCCAAATAAATACTGTTGTCTTTAAGTACTTGAGCCTCATCAAATTCCAGCGTCAGAGCCAAAGCTTGACCACCCAAGTGTTCCAGTTTCTCCCGGGTAGCTTGCACAAAAGGCATAACCCGTTTCATGTACTTCTTCAAATCAGACTGAGCTGACAACTCAGCAGACAGTGTCTTATTGTCTGGCAACTTCTTATCCAACTGTAAAAACAATTTTGGTTCACTTGAACTACTAGTTACTAAATAAAGCCTTACCTCATAGTGCTTCTTTAACACCATCAAGATTGTGCTTTGCCACGGAGGAAAGGTTTTGGCAACCCAGATGCTGGCAATGTCGGGTTTAGGAACAGGTGGTGGGTTTGGGTTTGCTTTCGTTTTGACTCCCTGTAGGTAGGTTTTGAGATGAACTCTGAGGGAATGGGCTACTTCCATCAAATATTCTGACGATTTTATGGATATTTCATCTATAGGTCCTGCTAGAGGCCAACGGGCTCTTACAATACTTATTTTCTTGCCCAATAGACTCCAGACATGTTCTGCTACGTGTGGGCAAATTGGGGCGAGCAGTAGAGCTTGTACTTCAATGAAATGGACGATGACGCTGTAGTTCATGCCTTCTAAGTTGGAGAGCTCTCGGTATTTGTCTCGGGCTGCCTGCAACTCAAAAAATCCGGTCCTCAGAGCTTCTTTAAACAACAATCTGTTGTAAAAATCGTCAGTTTCCTTAATTTTTAGGTTCATCTCGCTTTCAAAGACTTTATCGTTGAAAGTTTCAGAGGCACCAGATCTGCAAATGATTTATTTGGAAACAGGACAAGAGAAGCAGTAAATTGTACCTTAGACTGCCTTTCGAAGCCAGAATTTCCTTCACCCATTCGATGAAAGTATAGAGTCTCAAAATACCGGCATCCGCAGTTGTTTCGACAAAATTTGCATCTTCAATTGAATCCCCAGCATCGGCAAGGCATAACCTCATCCCGTCAGCACTGAACTTCTTCACCGCATCACTAAGGGTCAAAAAATTACCTTCAGATTTTGACATTTTTGCGGAATTCAACATTAAGTGTCCATTGGCTCGAATACCCTTTGGCCATTTGTCCTCTTCATCGGGCCATATAGCCCCGTGATTGAAGATGTAATACGTCAAGTGGTTTTGAACTAAATCTTTGCCCGAAACTCGTAGATCTACTGGGTACCAAAATTCAAACTCTTGCTTCATTAAGTCCAAGTATTCTTTTTTAATTCCGGACTTTGATGGAAACGGCTTATTTTTGAAGAAGATGTAGTCCCAAACTTCGGGTGTAAGTTGTTCCACTTGAAACAAAACTTTCATTTCCTCTATTATTTTTACGGTCCAATTGTCTCTTACCTTTAATTCCAAGAGCATTGGGTCTATCACCTTTAAATGAATTCCCTTGCAACAAATGAGCTACTGTATAATACGCATTATAAATTGTAGAATCCGATAGTGATTCTATAAGCCACTGTTCGTCCCAAGGCAACTTAGTTCCTAAACCATACGTTCTGGAGCAAGCATGTTCGTGTAACCAATTCAAACACCCTTCGAAGTTTTTCCTGACCTCCTCATGATAAAGATTCATGCGAGACAGGATTTCAAAAGCCTGTTTCTTCCAATTCTCTTCACCGTAGTCCAAAAACCACTGATCACAGAGAGCTACGACGCATTCATCACACGATCTGGACATCACAGTCTTCTCAGGCTCATAATAAATAACTGCCTCATTTTTCTCTAATAAAATCTTTTGTAAGGCCTTCTTGATGTCTTGGATCTTCTTGCCTTTGAATTCTCCCACGAGCATAACCTTGAAGAGGAAATCGTCAAAAAATGGATTGTAAGTACGAAGAAAATTTACCCCGTCATAGAAACCTTTCAAATAAACCATCTGTTTCGCCTCTGCCAGTTTTTCCTTGTCATTCTGGCTCTGGATTTTTAATTTCTCATAGACTGTCACGGCGGATAAGTTGCCGAATTCCGGTACTTCGACGATGGGTACCGGGTCAAATGGAAGAACCTGAAATTGGGAATTTAATCATAGAAGAAAATAGTATTTTTTCACCACGAACCATTTCATCTGTAATACCGTATTTTTCTCGGAAAGGTTGTTTTTTCTTTAAGTCAGTCAATGCAGCGTAATCATCTGGAGAATCAGATGGGACGCTTGTTACAACACCTGTACCTTTGTCCTCCTTTATCGTCAACATTGGAAGGGTGTAAATTTTGTCGAATTTTGCTAACGGTGACCTCAAAGCGCACCCAAGAATATCCTTGAAATTGAAATCGAAATTTTTTATACAAATACAATTTTTGTAATTATTACTAACTTGACCAGTCAATTCTGCAAGAATCTCCACTTGTCCGTCTTTTTTCGAAAAACCTTGGAAAGACATATTTTTGGCTGAACGTTCTGTGCAAACAAATATTTCTTGGGCAGTATTTAAGAACGCAATATACCTCATGTCAGGTCTGACCCAGCAGTTTGTTTGACCGTACATGGTTTCTGGTCTTAAAGTGGCTGCGACCAAATAAATTGGGAATTTTCCAAAAGCCCTTGAAAAATTATTCGTTCATATCAAAAAAGAGATGTATGTTATCGCAGAACATACTGTAATTTCTGTGGAAATGGATCTAACAGCTTCATTTTAATTAAGGTGTATTCTTGGGGTCCTACACCCTCCCCTGTAGACCTATCATGATCCATACAAGGCTGCCCATCACGAGCAGAATAAATAGTGTACCTTTTACCATATAAAATCTTTTTTCTTTCTTTGAGCCTTAAAAATTGCCAACGGACAAACGAATCGAAAAATGGATTCGCGTCTGTTGTAATAAACGTCCTCCGCCAATCAACCTAATTTTTAATTTTAAAAAATAAAGACACAATAAAAAAAACTATTTTATCTTACATGTAAACCAATACTTTGCAAATCTTGCACAGCTAAAGGAGGAAAGTAATCTAGCCAATACTCTGCATCAGCAAATTTTGCGATTTCTACATCTTCTAATCCTAAACTTTGCATAATTTGCCATTGAAATTTTGCTGAACCAGCTTTTGCTATGGCTTTACTCTGAAAAGAAACAGGCAATTTCTTTCAGGTATAACTGGTTCCAGATAATGCTAAACAAATTTTCAAAATTTAAACGTTTCAATACTTTAAAACTTTTGGGTTATGAAGTAAATTACTAACACCCCCCTACAATATCAAAATATTTACTTATATTTTTACCTAATTAGCAACTTGAATATACACTCGTTGACAAAAATATGGAATAATTTTAAATTTTCATAATAACAGATTACGAAGACAGAAAACTAAAGAATCAAGTTATCTTTGTCTATTTTAAGAGTAATCTAATAACAACGTTTCATCAATTAACCCCTCAATAAACACCAACTAACAAAAACTTAATTTGTTGAATATGTATAGAATGGATAAATTACGGTCTGACAAACATTAACTCCAAAAGAACGAAACCAGTTACAAAACATGGGCTGCTCAATATCGAGTATTGCCTCCCCGAGCGCGGACTATGTCTTCCATTCTTCTAGGCATGCTGGAGATTAAATTTTGTATACATTCTTGCGGAATTGCATCCCACTCCTGATGTGCGGCAAATCTTAATTGATTTAGCGTCATTGGCACGGGATTTCTGGCTCGAATACGAATTTTTAGTTGATCCCACAAGTGCTCTATTGGATTTAAGTCTGGACTGTATGGTGGCCAGTCCAAACTTTGGATTCCCACTTCGTTAAGATACCGGTTTACAATTGCAGCAGCATGTGGTCGTGCATTGTCATGCATTAGGATGAATCTGTTGTAACCAATGAAGTCAACGTATGGCACAACATGTTCTGACAAGATGTTTTCAACGTAATTGTCAGCTGTCATCCTTCCACGCACTTCTACAAGTTCTGTACGACCCTCCCAACATGCCTGCCCAAAACATTATCCCACCTTTTCCAAAACTGACGTTTGGAGTTAGTGCACAGTTGGAATATCATCTTTCCCCAATTCTTCTGTACACATGGTTACGTCCATCTGGCTTCCACAGTACGATTCTTGTTTCGTCGATAAACATAACATTCTTCCATTGGTCAACCGTCCAGTCACCATATGCTCTAGCAAATTGTAATTTGCGAACCCTAGCACTTTGAGTGAGCTGAGGGACTTTAGCAGGCCGTCTCGCTTTCAAATTTGCTTCCTTCAACCTTCGCCGAACTGTTTTGGAGCTAAAGTTAACTTGCTTCGCATTTAAAAGTTGGATTTTTAAATGAGTTGATGTTAAGGTACGATCTCGTAGTGACTGCAACATTAAAAATCTGTCATCCCGGCGAGTTGTACACCGTCTCCGTCCTTGGCCAGACCTCTTCTTGAAATTTCCAGTTTGTCTGTGCCTGTTTAAAATTTTTGAAACCGCAGACCGAGTTATTCCAACAAATCTTGCAATATAGCTTTGTCTCCAACCAACGTTTGACAAAATTACAGCCTTTGCTACCTCAACTTCAGTGCAACATCGAACTGCTGGCATTATCGAAGACAGTAATGCTACAGAATAATCAACAAATGTTAAATTTTACCTCTGTACACCTAGGTTGACGAGTAAACAATGACAGTTTCTGATACTTGCTTGTTACTGCCAGGCTTACTAGGTGCCTCAGTATATAATATAAAATGCTTGCTCAGCTGTTCGTAACAAAGTTTCCCGAGAAATAAATAAAATAAAAAAATATTCCATATTTTTGTCCATGAGTGTAGATTAGGTACTGTTTTAAACACAAGATATGGGATATTATCAAAATGTTCGGAAATAATCTAATATGCTTAAAATTCATGATTTTTCTTATCTAAAAATTAATGATATCTACTGTAAATTTACAAGGGCCAAAGAAAATTACAAAAACTGCCCGAATCCAGTTTAGATTAAAAGAAAAATGCAATGAATATATAAAAATAGATCCACAAAAAATTTTACCTTTTTGCCCTTTGATTTATCCTTCGGAACAAATTCACCTTCGTCCGCTAAATTTTCTTCCTCGTCCTGTGGAAACTTAGGGGGGCACCCAAATTTCTCCATTTCTAGTTTTAGTTTATCAGCGCAAGCTTTGATTGGCATGCCCGTGCAATGGAAACCAAAAGGAAATAATGCTTTCTTTCCTTTAAGACGATGATATCTCACCGCGAATTCACATTTCGATAAAGAAAATGTATGCCCCAGATGGAGACGACCGTTCATATACGGAAAAGGGAACGTGCACATAAACTTATCGGTTTTCTCTTTTGGTGCCTCCTCTTCATGAATCTTCTCATCGGCCCAACGTTTTTGAACTTCCTTCTCAATTTTCTGTAAGTATTCCACTTTAAAAGTGCCTTTTCTCTCAACAGTCGCCTAAAAATTATAAAAAAGAATCGAATAAGTATTGTAAACGGAAAATTTTAATATAAAACAGTTCATACCATGGTTTCTAATTGAGGAATTATTTAATAATCATTAAATCAAAAAATGATGCAATTTTTTTAGATTTTGAACACGCTGGAACTCACATAACCTACAAATCTTGACAGCTGGTGCAAATGTTGCAAAATCAATATCTGTACTAAATTCATTAACTGTAGAATTGGATTGCATCTACACTATATCAGCGGCAAGTCTCCTATGTTGGAGTAGATGACGCCACATTCACCTTGTCGCGCCATCTCTGGGGTACTGCTCACAAAACAGTTTTTGGTCTTTATAAATCTGTAATCTACATTGACAAGAATTCTTCAACAGTATAATGTTCTTCGCTATTTGCATATTGTAAACCCACGTACAAATGTACAAATGCCCATTCTAAAACAGGAAATTACAGTCACATTACCAAAGAAATGGCATGTTATAAACGTTTATTATGGATTGTTTCCCGCTGCAAACACAATGTTGAGCGTGTAGGAGTCATTTTATATTTCCCGGAATATAAATTTATGTTTTAGCAGCTTGTAGCGCTAACTACACGTCTTTTTATAATTCACTCGTGTTTTCAGCATCATAATAACCATTCAATTAATTTTGGGTATCGTTCCCCTTGTGTCCAGGTGCTGAAAGTCAATCTCAGATTATGAAATAAGACTACGCAGTTGGGCAACAAAGGGAGACTACAGAATTCAGCTGTTTTTTCGACCGCCGGCTATTTAATCAAATCATTACTTAAATGGGCAGCTGAAGAAGAAAAATTACTACTATGATTTCTAGACAGCCCGTGCGGCCAACCAGAGGCGTACACCTAGGGTGGGATTTATCAGCTGTTAAATAGTAATTCTGAACACACGTCTATAAAGTGCTGCCACCTATTGCCCAAAAGTGTGATTAGGATTATGCAAAATATAGTCACAATCTATTATTATTGGTTTCTATCACAGCTGTAACCACTTTAGAGCTGCAGCTTGGAACTTTCAAGGTTTTTTGCTTTGGCGGCAACCGAATAAATCTGGGAGGATTATTTTATATTTTAGAAAAACGAAAGAGAGTCTATATGTATAGGATTTGTGAATTTAGAAAAAGCGTTAGACAATGTAAAGCGGAAAGAGATGTTCGAAGTGCATGTAGGGAAGAAATAAAGAAATGGATTTCACAAGAACAAGAACTGAAAGGAAAGAAAAAACTATTTAAAATAGAAATCGCTATGAATTTGTAAGGACAACAACGGGGAACATGGTAAGCCACGGATTCTTCTGTTAAGAAATTGAAGTGCTTTAATTCACCCTTAATACTTAGCATATTAGTATGTATCATTATTCTAAGCATAAATGTTCCAATTCCCTGCACGTGCCGCCACTGTTTCCAGGTGTATGCGGGCGAATATACGCGTGGCATAAAAATACAAGATAGTTACACCCATGTAACCATCATTTTAGTCAGTTCAATAATGAATCCTAAAAGGGTCAGTTTCTTTGAACCTTCCAAACTAAACGTATCTTGAAAAAAAAAATAACACGCGTACAGTATGTCTAGTGCGAATAATTCTTCGGTATCTTCTTGCATCCATTCATGCTGTTGGTCACAAAGGACTTCAGCAGACCCGTGGATTGTTAGAAATCCGGAGGATTTTTATGCGTCTCAAATAACGGCGCCAGATGTAATACAAGACAATGATTTGAATGTGGGGGATGGTGGAAAATCTAGACCTCTCAGAGAAAAGAATTGGAGAAAGAATAGTTCATGTAAACACGTGCCACACCGAGAGAAGCCTCCGCAAATTGTGGCAAAAAGAAACGCTAGAGAAAGACGTAGGGTGCAAGCAGTAAACAATGCGTTTGTCAGATTGAGAAAAGCTGTACCGTTTGAAAACACCAGGTAAAGTTAATTCGATTTATTGCTGACGATGTTTTTGTATTGTTTTCTTATTTTATTTTTTATAGGGGTAAGAGAATCAGTAAAGTTAAAACTCTGAAGAACGCAATCGAATATATTCAACGCCTCCAGCAAGTTTTGCAAATTGATGTATGTTATCAACCTTACAACAGAATGGTAAATTCTTGGGGGCGTATTTAAACAAAAAATGTATTTTTTATTTTTGTTTTAGTATCATTATGAATGCCAAACCAACGCAGGGGAGTACTTTACAGATGATGAATCCGAAGATTTGTTATATTAACATGAGAAACCTATTTTCAGTTCGTATTTTGTTCTAGTCACTTTTATTGTAATTTATTTCTTTGCTTTTCAAAAGTGAATTATACTAGTCTCTTTTTATAATTATTGTGTATTTATACATTACGTAAAACAGCAAATCTTAGAACCATCAAAGCAGTAACGGAACCGAATCTTGTAGAATCCCAGAAGTCACTTTTACAAGAAAATTATAAGAATTTCTGTTTTAGCGTTGCATCCACCTGTATAACACTGCAACAACAGTTGAAAAGAAAACCATAATAATTCAAAGGTGAACGACTATAACCTGTCAAGTTAATAATTGTCAAATACACCGAAATACACATGCATAGCGACAGCATCCTCATTTTTGAGCACAAGAATTATGAAACTCCTCCCATACCCTGTTTATTATATCCCTTCGTCTTTTCTGAAAGCGTCTTGGGCGGGTCAAATCTTTCTGGATTACTCGGAGCAAAAGGTAGCAGGTGCAAGCGTAGGTAGAGGAGTCTGGCAGGGTGCGTATCACTTGCACTTGAAGGCAGTTTTAAAATGATTTTGTTCAAAGAATTTAGAGAATTCATGTCGACTGTTCTCCAACGAAAACAGTCTACGTAACGCAAAGTTGTTCAAAAAAATATTTAAAACTGTTTTGCGGTCCTTATAAAAGCCATATTATCTTTGTTAAATTAACACCTATTTTTTGATAGAAAGAGCAATACAAGTTGTCCCACATTACAAAGAATACACACAAGAAGGTAGAGCCTTTCTTATGCAATCTTTATTGAAGAAAAGGGCGCATCTGATCTGCCACATTTTGCTTACATTACCATTGTTAAACCGCGTGGGAAAATTTTACTAAACTTTTGTACTTTTATAGTGCGATGACTTATGTCAAATTTTGGCTGTTGTATCACAAGGAAACAAGAGAAGCAGAGGTTTTAGGAAGCCTAAAAATCAAAACTACCTGCCTAAATAATTTAAATTTACAATAACTTAAAAAGATTAGATTGGGACATCCTGTATGAGTGCAAATATTTTTTTTAATTGTGGAAAACCAAGAGTTCTCTCATAGTACCTAATTTTTAATGAATATAATACCCAGAATTTTGTATCGCCTCAGTATTTTGAAGCAAATAAAGAGGAAGTAATAAACTAATTCCAAGGCACGAAAACAAAGGAAGAAAATGACTGTAAACGGTCATAAGCGATTTAACACACGTCCTTGTGAATGGCAACTGTTGAACTGTTGTCCTTACGGACGTGGAAATATCTGACTATGTTTACAACGTACACGTTTCCCACCGCGCCTAAGTACGTGTTAATATACTTCAGTAATTGAATATTAATTAATTTTATGTCTTAACTATACAAACCCACGTACCTACCAGAACATACGAAGGAATTGTTGCAATAATTACACCCACCAGTATCCGGCTGAAGTTTTGTACTTGCCAGAATGCGATGCATAACTTCATGCACGAGGGAAAATTTCGTTACCATAGCAACCCCAATCACCTTCTTGAAATGTCACTCTGAAATTTCACTTCTTATGGCGAGTAACATGTCGTCACTAGACACTAGCCATGGTGTAAAAAGGAGCAGAAAAGGCAAAGGCAATATACCGACAAGTACTTAGATATTTTTATTTATTTCACCTCTTCCTGTTTTATTTTGTGTTTACGTTTACTTACTTTGATATTTCACATAGTAAGCCAAGTTGCACATTGCATTTACATGAAGGCTGTTTGACGTGCATGGCTTGTGACGTCACACCAAGAAATGAAAATTGGACAAAGGTGTCCTGACTGCAGGATAATGCACCTGCAAGTAAATCGCACGTATTGTAGGGAATACAGTCTTATCGGTGTGGAGGTGGAAGATATCACCTCGTACAGAAAACAATTTGCTAGAAAGGATTTTGAAAAATCAAAATTCTTCGAGTGGCTTCGCGTATAATATTAACGTTTACGAATTCTTAGAAATGAGTATATGTGGGAATACCTTACGGTCTCCTGTTGCAATCAAAATTCAAAATACGTTTGATGTTCGTCGTATTCACCTCATGTCTCTCAGTTTGTTGTTGGCAACTACTTGTACTGAGATTCTGCTGGGAATTTTAAATCTTCGCAAACGGAACTAAAATTAAAAAATTTTTTGGAATGCTCTTTGTTTAAGAATTTAGTAATTTTTTTAATCGAAAAGCTTCTTGCAATTAAGATGTTTAGGTTAATTCGTGATCATTAGTCTCACTGTAATTTCGGTAGAATAATTATTTGAGTGTAACACATTCTTTCTGACGTCAATAGAAAATTAAGTTTAAACATTGACATTACATAAATTCCATTAAATATCGCCTGCAATTTGTTTATTTTTTTTTGTTAAATACATCGAAAATTTTTCGCTCGGAAATTCAAAATTTATATTTATTTCTGCATTATGTAACAAATATTCGAAATTGTTTAAAAGGTCGTAGTGGTTTCTTCATTTTACATTAAAGTTGCGTTACACAAAATATTGAATAACATCTCATGTATGGGAAAAGGTCGCTTGGCGCAATAGAAATGGAGATTGCCGACCGCCATAAAAGGAAACAAGTGGTACGTCAAAGTTATTTGTTTTCCATAATTTTAATTCTGATTTCTTATTTCCACATAGGTACTCCAAACTACCATCATCATAAAGTTTTCAGTTCTGAGCTAGCCTCAAAAGTTGAACATCCTACATCCCCAACTATTTGAGAGCAGTAGTCTAAGCTACCTCCTTTTATCATCCTATCTCTCCTATTCTTTATTGTCTTCCATATACCTCTCGATTTTCCCCAACTCTTTCTAATACCTCCCTATTGCTAACCTTATCTATTCATGGTATCTTCATCATGCGTCTGTAGCATCACATTTCAAACGCTTCTACTCTTTTTCGATCCGCTTCTCCTATTGTCCAAGTTTCACACCCATATAATGCTGTACTCCATACATATATGTCTTTAAGAGTCTCTCCGAGTTTCTACATTAACCGTTCCCGAGCATAACAGTTGTTTCTTTTTGTTAAACGCAATTCGACCCTTTAGTTGCCCATGTAAATGCATTGGATGATAAAGAAATGTTTTGCTCACACCTCGTAAAACCAGACTGGCAATGTTGCAACAACAGTGGTCTATCAGAATATGGAGGAATGCTGGCATTATGCAACGTTATATAACGCGAAGGGAAAGTAGTCCGCGTCCTGCATTCGTCCAAATCTTACCGGATTCTTCCGGGGGGAGTCGTGAGCGTGACCTACTGTCGGCTTGCAAAAAAAACTGCTACACTGAACGCATTCATTAAACTATCTCGTTCAAAAATAAGTTCAGGAAATAGGAAACTATAAAACAACGTTAAATAATTATTGTGCAACTACCGCCGCGTGCATATTGCAGAAATTGGGTACGGTCAAACGCAAGTTGGATAATTTTTATATACACCCACGCAATTCTGCACGTTCTTTACTTATCTAAGTCTCTAATTGCTTAAATAATTACTCAATATTGTCGAGTTGGCAGTATTTATCGATAGGACCAACCCTGTATATATGTTTCTTGTTGAGAATTCTTTTAACACATGTGTGTGGGTTCCGGTTTCTTTTTGACGTCGACCCTACCGACAAACTTTTTTTTTCTTCTTAATCTCGGATAAACTTGTATAAACATCGAAATGTCGTTAGCTTTTAAGAAACGTGACGACAAACGAGAGGAAATAACCACTTGTGTTCCTGGAAATTATAATATATGATAAGTCGCATGTGATTTTTTATAAAAAAAGGCCGATGTACGTACGGGAAAAACAAGATATACTTACATTTACATCGCTAGCTATCTCGTGGTTTTGGAATTCCCAAAATCCTCTTGGTCAACAGTGGTACAAGTGACAAGCAGTATAATAATTATCATGTTTAAATCTTTGCAAATAAATTAAGTTGACCTTGAAAGACTAAAACATTGTGAGAAAAAAACCAAGTACTAAAGGGAACGGATGAAAATGCTCTTATGGACGTAGAGGCAGAATGGAATTGCATTAAAAATAGTTTAGATTCTTCAGTTGGAGATACTTTGGGTAATAAACAGAATGAAAGTAGAGGATAACGAAAAAAATTGTGAATCTAATAGAAGAGAGGCGAAAGTATAAAAATAGGGTAGCTGAAGGAGGGAAACAAACAAGTAGGGAATTATTCGGAAATGTAGGAAAGCGAAAGAACAGTGGATTGATAATAAATGCAAAGAAGTGGAAGATAAGTTCGGAATAGGAAAAACTGATGAAGCATATAAAATCATTAGGAGAAATTTCGGAGAAATTGGATCTAGCAGCAAGAACATTAGAAACGAGGTAGGAGACATCCTAATTGGAAGAGAGGAAAAGGCAGCAGCGAGCATGCGAGACAAGAACTAGGAGGTATATTAGAAAAGGAAATCAGTGTAGAGGATAATAAGAGTTTGAGCTAACATTAGAAAGTTTAAAAAATAAATCTCCAGGGATAGTAGGCAGAACTTCTAAAGTGTGCAGGTCAAGAGGTATAAGAGAGCGGTTTTTTAAACTACCTACATAGTTAACTATATACAGGGTCCTGCATCTCACCTCCCGTCTTCTACTACACCTAAACGATTTATTTTAGAAAAATGATTGAAACGGGACATTAGACTGTTTGTTAGAGAGCACATTTTAAAAATATTTTTGAATATACAGAGTGCCCCGAAAATTGGTGGTGCATCAAAGTTGTATTTTTTTAAATGGAATACCCTGTAGTCTTATTGATTTTTGAGACCCTTTCGAGCTACTGTACATATCCCTAGAATATTATCAAATTTGATTTGATAGTTCCAGAGGAATAAATTAAAATCGAGAAAAAAAATTGTTTTCGTCATGTTTTTAAAAATTTATAAAAAGTAGAAGAAACATCTTCAAACCAAAACTAAGCAGCAGGTTGCTTATAAGAAAAGGTCAGTTTATCCTACTATGAATATCGTAAAAATAACTTATACAGGATGTTCAAAATTCAATGCCAAATTTTTCAAAATGTAATGCTATTTTTCTCCATTTTTTCAAATGGGACACCCTGTATATTTTTATCCCGTCGAATGCAGAATTAAAAAATGAACATGTTTTCTAATTACAATTATTTCGACATTCTCAAAGGTTCCACAGATATTCGTAAAATCGTAAAATTATTATCTAATAAATAATAATTTTACTTGATAGTTTTCAAATCAATGACTAGAACATTATGTTCAATATGTCTTCCGTTCTCTTGGAGGCACAAACGGAGGCGGGTACGAAATGACCTTGGTACCCTTCCTAATAGCTCGGGTGCAATGTTTTGAAATGCATTTCTGATTCTTTGCTGCATTTTTTCTGGTGTGATTTGAGGTTCCTGATAAACGATTTCCTTAACGTAGCCCCACAAAAAGAAATCTAATTTAGTTAAGTCGGGTGATCGGGGCGGCCAATTACATGGCCCTCCTCTTCCAATCCACCGGTTTGAAAAGGTTGTATTGAGATTGTCCCTGACTGGTAATGAATAAGGTACTGGGGCTCCGTCGTGCTGCAGCCACATTGCATCACTCAAATCTTAGCATAAATTTGGCAATTGATTTTATAAAAAATCAAAATACATAGCACCGTTCAAATGTCCGTTAGAAAAGTGAGGACCAATAATATGTTCACCAATAATTCCCCCCCACCCTGCCTAAAAATCTTTATTGTGGTCAGAATAGTAATGAACATAATATTCTAGTCATTGATTTAAAAACTGCCAAGTAAAATTATTATTTATTAGATAATAATTTTAAGATTTTACGAATATCTGTGAAACCTTTGAGAATGTCGAAATAATTGTAATTAGAAAACATGTTCATTTTTTAATTCTGCAGCCGACGGGATAAAAATATACAGGGTGTCCCATTTGAAAAAATGGAGAACAATAGCATTACATTTTGAAAAGTTTGGCATTGAATTTTGAACATCCTGTATAAGTTATTTTTACGACATTCATAGTAGGATAAACTGACCTTTTCTTATAAGCAACCTGCTGCTTAGTTTTGGTTTGAAGATGTTTCTTCTATTTTTTATAATTTTTTTAAAACATGACGAAAAAAAATTTTTTTCTCGATTTTAATTTATTCCTCTGGAACTATCAAATCAAATTTAATAATATTCTAGGGATATGTACAGTAGCTCGAAAGAGTTTCAAAAATCAATAAGACTAGACGGCATTCCATTTAAAAAAATACAACTTTGATGCACCACCAATTTTCGGGACACCCTGTATATTCAGAAATATTTTATGTGCTCTCTAACAAACAGTCTAATATCCCGTTTCAATCATTTTTCTAAAATAAATCGTTTAGGTGTAGTAGAAGACGGCAGGTAAGATGCAGGACCCTGTATACCAGATAGGTGAGATTCTTGAAGATTAATATTGTTAAGGACAGGAATTAATACACAAAAGGCCAAACTATAAACATGCTCAGATTTGAGGGTGATATTAAAAAAATGACTTTTTGCAATTCTCTTGTCATCTACAAATAATTATTTGTTGGTCGGACCCGGTATAACTTTTGAAAAAATTGGGTAATCAGTAATAAACTACACCATCGTAGGCGAGTTTCTTGAAAATTACATTTTTTTCATTAGTTATTAATTTCTAAACTGTACCACTTATCTGTCAAATTTTTACAAAATACCTTTTTTCTTGAAAACTAATAAAGATAGACATAGAGTATTATGAATAAAGTGGCATTAAATTTTTATGAGGAATCTGAAAAAAATATAAAATTATACTGCTTCTGTTAGAAAAATTAAAGTTGCATTCAGTTTAACCTATTTGGACACACCTCGTATGATTGAAAACATTTTTAGAATACAGTACCAAATTACTTAAGTTTGTTAAAACACTTTTTGTCTATCTGCTCTCGTAACTGAGTAATCTTTCACCCACGCTTAAATCTCACACCTGTATACCGGGCGTAAAAACTAAAATGCAAATAAGAAATGAGAAGGTAGAGGAAGTCCTGGATTTCTGCTATTTAGGAAGCAAAATAACTCGCGATGATAGGGCAACAGACACATAAAACAAAGGGTTGCGTTTAACAAAAAGAAATAAATGTTATGCTCGGGAACAGTTAATGTAGGTACTCTGAAGAGAATCTTAAAGAAATATACGTATGTATGCAGTACGGTATTGTAGGTGCGAAATTTGGACAATAGGAGAAGCGGATCGAAAAAGAACAGAAGCGTTTGAAATGTGATGCTACAGACGCATAATGAAGGTACCGTGGATAGATAAGGTTAGCAAAAGGGAGGTATTAGAAAGAGTTGTGGAAAAGCGAAAGGTATGGAAGACAATAAAGAATAGAAGAGACAGAATCCTGCTTTTAGGGAAATGCGTAGCTCAGCTCAGCTCCTACCGCATGTTGACCCTTAAATGTTTATTAGACATTTAATAATAGGACGAAAATATTTTATTTGAAAATTTTCAAACTGAAATTACCATGTGGAGTTCAAAAATTTCTAATGAGCAGGTTACGTGAAAAATCCTGTATACAAAAAATTATTTCGGATAATAGTTAACAATTTTACAGACGATATACATTTGCGATATTTTTTTCTAGATTAAAAAAAGTTCACGGCCAAAGAAACCAGTTCCCTATTACCATTTTCGATCGTGTCTCGAAATGCCAAAAGAAAAATGGTTCTGTACGTTTCCAAGTCATTTAAACAAGTCAAGATTGATAGGTCCAGTAATAACACACTCTCCTACGGCGATTACAATCTAGCATCATTTTACCTGTATGGGGACTCTCGATGTTCGATGAGCACCGGAAGTCGTAACTGGTTCTGGCAATCAGCGTGACTGTTGAAGCCAGGACGAGAAATAATGAGCCTTCAAAGGAAATATGTCGAGATTATGTCGACAGAAAAAACCGTTCCGTTCCATCAGGCCACGACTCGGCCAGGTTCATTAGCTCGCTATGTGTTGGCGGTGGAACGGATGTTCTCTATCCAACTTGTAATTATTATTTCTTCTCCTAGTTCGTTTTTTTCACAAAACGACCGGATGAACTCAAAAACTGGCTTCACAATTGACCACTACTGCCTTCTGCAAGGTGCACAATCACTCGAAATTGCACACATACAATTAAAATTTGTGCAGGAAATTATACGAGGGGATATTGATATTTCATTAGCGTAGAAAGTATTCCATGATTTACAGTCTTTTAGGATGGGCAACTGTGTTTTGATGAATTGATTAAATTGTGCTTTTCATAGTAGGCTGAGAGTATGCCCATACACCCTCGTACGTACACATATTTTGAAACTGGAACACCTTTCAATTACCCTATCAAAAGAACTTGTTATTACAAATATCTCATTACGTTTAACAATACTCAATCGTATGTGAGTGTTGTGCTACTAAACAGATTAAAATTTAATGATAAGGCAGCAATTATTCGAAAGAAAGTAATGTCATATTTACATTTAATACATACAGTAAAGCACACTCCTTGTAGTACTTACATTACGTCAACTTCCGGGTTTAGATTGCTGATAAAAGTTATTTAAATAATTTGTTCGGTATGCACGATCTATTTGTAGTGTCGGAATCATGCTTTTAGCTGCAAGTTAGCAGAAACAAAAATATTAAAATACTATGTTGCAAAGATATTCCAATTATTTTTGTGTAGAGTTATTTCCCATAGAAAGTATTTGGTTGCTTTCCGGCCTACAAAGCATACAAAATTCTTTCTCTTTTCATTTCTCCTTATTCACGTTTAACCGAACAGAGCCTTCCTTCTTTCCTTTCCGAAGTCAAAATAGACCTTTGGTGCCTATTAATAATTTTCTTAATACTCGTTGAATTTATTGAATTTTTATTGTTTATTCTCAAGAGTAACAAAAAGGTCCACGCCACTGTTTCGTTGAGTTAGATGCAGGCTGTGGCAGGCGCCAACGCGTCACAACCCCACCCCTCGTCAACTTAAATCTGTTGGAGTGTCCGATGGATAAAAGGTCATAATATTAACAATAACTTTATTTCCTTGTTTCTTTACGGAATTGTTTGAATCTTATCAATATATTTACCTACGTAATTCCAGAATGTCAGATGTCTATCTTACGTTGCCACTATTAATTGTTATCAAGACAATCGAGACAAATTTTTGCGAAATTTGATAAGAGTGGCACCTAAACGGATTTCATTTTTTACTGTTTGTTTCCTTACAATCAAAAGTTCAACAATTTAGATAGGTACCACTCAATTTTATTGCAAATGTAGTTAATGCTTCGGTCGGCTATAAAGGATTATTTTACTAAACTGAAATATGACTCATAACGACTGTAATTCCCATTCGATTTTTAATATTCCAAGTACTCTTTGAAGCGAATCTGCTTGGAACCTGGTTAACAGCATCCTTCCAGGACTGCCTCCAAATAACAATCCAATTTCTCCTAATAGGTATGTAGTTGCAAAGAAAATTCTAAACCCCATAGCATTTTTGCTGATGGTTTCGTGGTTTTCCTCGTCTCCCAGTTTCTAAATTTTCGAAATGAAGTTCGAAAGCGGAAATTACATGGGTGTCTAATCAACAATCATGCTATTATCTTTATTTTCAGTGAATCTCCCATTATAGCAGGGACACTACCGGCTTACCACATCTTTAAACGTAAAGTTCGTTTTATTATGTAATAATTATTCCAACAATAATGAGCTATAATTTATTGTGCAATAAATAAGAACATTAATATAAGTACCAGTAGTGGGCCAGTTTGTACAACCATATTAATTAAACCTGAACAACTGAAACTTAAACATATTTAGAGACTTCCATTTGGAGGATTTTCGTGGGTGGCTGTATCCGCTCAGGTCAGGTTAGAGACCTCAAGCGAGCTCCCGATTCAGATTTAAAAGAATGATAACGAAAGAGCGTATTTGTCACTTCTTTAGTTGCCTACCAAAGTTGGATTCCTCCGGAACAGTTAGGCATAAATTATACTGAAGTTCCAGAGAAATAAGGCGTGATATCTTATATGGATATATTAATTAATTCGTTTCTTTGGAAAAATTAATCCGGCTGGAATAAATGCAGATACGATCTTGCAGACTTAAGTGAGAGTCAGGGTTTCGAGAAGATATTTGGTAAATTTCGGGAAATTGTAGAAAATAGAGACATTAATAGAAGGGAACTGATGTTGTACCTTATATGGTGGAGGTTGGTTTTGGTCGAGTTGTGCTGATATGTGTCAGTTTCTATTTGCATGCTGTACCTCAAAGAGCAGTAACATTAGAAATATTTTGATTAGAGGGCCAACTTGGTTCTCAGCCAACAATTTTCAACATTTTCGTAATTTTCTTGATTGTACCGGGTACTGCCGGTGTTTATTTACTTACCAACTGCTATTTTAACAAAAGTAAAAGTCATTATTAGAGTAAGTCTTGTACTAATATGTGCTTGGGTTCTTTTTAATGCTCCTTGCCAAGTAACAGTACTATAGAAAACTATCTGAAAAGCTTGAGCCCAAAATAAAATGGGATATTCCACGAAAAGAGAAAAAGTTATAGCAATAAGTTCTGAAAAGTTAACAAAATTACAAAATACAAAACTACAAAACTACGTGCAAATGAATTAAGTATTTGGATATTCTATCTTCGAAGTCCGACTTTCAACAGTTTTGTTAGTTTTCATTCTAATTTCTAAACAACCTGACTCCCCTTCGCCCGCTCTAGTGTTATGTCCATCGTGCACTTGAATTTTCAAAAGCAAAAAGGGTGGGATTTGTTTGGAAAGGAAACTGACGTCACAGTTTTCGTAGTCAATTAAAATACAAATGTCAAGCAACCTTCAAAAACCACCGATTTAAAAAATACATATAGATCAGCATCAGAGAGGCTGCCATATTAAGCCCGCTTTTGATTGGTTACAGCCGGCCAATAGAAAGTTATTCATTGGTCAACTGCTCCTATTTCCTATATCTACGCCTGAACCATATAAATAGATTATTTATAACTATGTGGCCTGAACCCTGAACCTGAAATAAACTTTTTAACGATAGTTTTTAGGCAGTTTAATAGCAAAGAAAATATTAGTCCGTATTTTCGGCAGATACACATAACCTCAAAATCAGTGTTGTCAATATTCTTGTCCAATACGTATAATGATGAAGCGTCTTTTGCAAGTGATTTAAAAGCAGAATTATTATTTGTAGCAACCAATTTTTCAGTTTATTCAATGCAATAAAATTATGCGTTTCATGTTCTTGCACTGCAATTTTTTATAGTATATTACGAAACAAATTATGTGAACACTCCCCTAACCACTGTTTTTTCTTTTTGTAATCAATTCTCACTAGACAAAAATCACTAAAAATGAGCTTACTGTGGCAGACACTATACCCTAGTAATTTTATCATATCCCCACTACCGCACATCAGATATCCAGTTTCTTTGAAATCCGTGACAAAAACACATGTGGTTAGACCCTCCAACACATAACAATGCGAGCATAACTGCAGAGTATCTACAAAATGTCCCTATTTTGTAGTGGAAGGCCTAACTTTATGCACAACTTTCAACATCAAATTAAAATTTTATAACGGTGTCGTATGCCATCCTGCTCTTAGAAGATGTACGTATGCGTCGGTTACATCAATTTACAAGTGTAGGTGATATTCTGATAAAAATCTTTATTGCACTTTGCAAGAAGAACCTCTCGACTTCTTCCTATCTCTCTATCTCCAACTCTTAAGAATTTTTCTCGAGTTTTATGATACTGCCTACATAATGCGTAATGGCAAAAAGAACTAATAATAAAAGAGAAATATTATATAATGAACATCTACCGCTGTAACTCTTCAGGCGTTTCTGACGCACGTTTAATGTACAAATGACACCATAAAATGTTGCTTCATTTTGTAAAATGCAGCGGGCTCCGCACTTTCAGTACATTTCGTAATGTCTCGCTTCATTGTGCATACCGATATTTTATGAAATAAACAGTGATTGTACAGAATCACTCCTTTTACTTAATATGTTGCTGTAATTAATTTTTTGTGCTCTATCTCAGTTACTTTCTTGGAAGTACGAGTCGTCTAAAGCGAAGTAAAAGTAGGAAGCTACAAGAAGAGTTCTTTTAAACGCATTTTGTACTTCATAGAATAACCGAGATGCCATTGGTACATACAGCTTCGCTCCCGTTAAATTACATGCCTGGATTTGTTAGAGCTAATTTAAATTAAAAATAAAACTCAGAGTTCATCTAAAAAATGCCTTTGAAGCATCCGACTACTTAAACTTTATGTGTGTTATTAAATCCAGATCTCCTTTTAATTTCCAACCGGATGGTAAATTACAAAATAACTTATTCCCGTAACAGCGAAACCCATTAAATTTATAAAGCGTGTTTCGAAAAATTCTTTTGCTTGTTTTACGTACAAAACCACATCCGGTTGTATGTGCGTGGTACTTGAGAGCGGCTCTGTTGTTGGTTCTTCTCCTTGCAAGGTCAGCGACTGGTCCAGCATCCCGCTGATCCCCCGCGTCCTCCCCACTCCTTCCTTCCTTCCTTCGGGCAGCATTCCTCCGCGGAACGCTGTTGCCACGTTTGTTGGCCAAATAATATTTTAAAAATACGCCAGGATGTTCCATAAAGGTGAATCTCTCAACACATCATCTGAAAAAAATTGCAGATTATAGGCCATCATTTCGGAAAATATCATATTGGGCTATTTTGATTAACTCAATTATTTAGAAAACTTTATACACCTACGCGAACAGGAAAAATTTTTGAATGTTAGTTTTTGAAATTTGGAAATTTTGAATTCAATTTTTTTACTATATTCACGCCTCCTACATGTTACAATCATGGGTACATATAGACGAATAGGAAGAGAGCGAGCAGGTCGCCAATTAACTCAGTGGGTTGGTGCGCGGGTTAGGATTTCGGGGAACCGGGTTCGATTCCCGGTCAGCGGCATTTTTACGGCGTTTAACATACACTCATACACACCAACATTTTGTTTTTCTTTTATTGATTTTCACTTATTACGAGACAGTCTAGGTTATCCCCCTCTACACTGATTTCTTTTTCTAACGCCTATATCTCCTAGTTCTTATTCCGCATATAAAATTCCCAAATATTCTTTCTACCTATCTGCTAGCATGTCTCCTGCCTCGTTTCTAATGTTGTGATCTTGTGATGCTACTAGATCTAATTTCTCAGAAATTTCTCCTAATTTTTTTATACACTTCGTCAGTTTTTCCTACTTCGAACTTATCTGCCACTTCTTTGCATTTATTATCAATCCACTGTTCCACATTTCCAAACAATTTCCCACTTGATCGCCTTATATCTTTGTTTCCCTACTTCATCTAACATATTTTTGCATTTTCGCCTCTCGTCTATTAGAGCCACAATATTCTTGTATTTTCCCCCGTTCACCTTTTTCTCAAGGTCAAAGTGTCTTCTACCTTCATTTTTTCAAAATCTTATAAACAAGAAATTATTCATTAAAGCAAATACGACAGCCGAAGCTAAAAAGAAATTTTATTTAACTAGTTATTGTCAGAAAGTAGGTACTAGGACTTTGTGGATTTGATTATCTTGAACAAGAGAAGACTACGATATCTTTCCAGTATTTTTCTGCGCCAATGGGTCGACCTGTTTGTTTATTTTCTTGGCTTGATGCATCTTATATAAATTACAATTAACACTAGCGACGCCACTCCTGTTATGCTCGCATTATTTTGTAACCTTCGTGATCTCCACAATTGCCTTTATTATACTCATTGCTCTTAATAATGTAATTCGGCGCTCTGCGACTTGCCACTTTTAGAAAAATTATATAATTGTTCTAAATTCATCTTGTGCTATTTTTAACAGCATATGTGGAAGATTGTAAAAGACGCTACCGGTTTGTACAAAGTTGTGATTTTTGAAAAATTATTTTTAGCTTGTGAACGTTTAGAAGTCGCCACCTCAACGGTCATTGAATAATGAACCCATTATGGGCTCTAGCCAATCAGAAAATTCCTATTGTAGCACAGAAAACACCAAATTTATACTTACTTTTTCAGAAAAATTCAAAAAATCGTGTACGTGTTTATACCTTTATGTTCCATAAAGAAATTGAAGTTAGTGTTATGATAGTTAAAAATTCGTGTCCAAATAATGCCAAATTTTTATTGTACCAACTTCAAAACGTAAAGAAAAATGGTTTTTAAACGGTTTTATTTAGCTTGCCTTGTTTGTTTGTTTGTTTGTTTGTGTGGGTCAAATCTAGTAATTGAAATTTTACCCCCTTCCTGTTGACCGATTGTATCATTGTATCGTTGTATCATGGATTGATCTGAAATTTGGTACACACCTTTAGTTGTGATGATTATTTTTTTCATCATCAAATTGACCAATAGGAACATTTCATTTGGGCCTAGAAGCGTGTATTATTTCGGTAATTTTTTCGATAATTTTGCTTGTTGATAAGTTGCCATAGTTGGAAATTTGTAGGTGCATTTGTAATATATAATCCAGTTACTTTAGTACCTGCCAAACGTCAAATATTTCCAACACATTTCTTTGTATGTGAATTAATTGAAATAAAATTTCGTTTTAAACTACCAAGCTGATGTTGCTTTTACTAACCACTCGTGTAAATTTGACAGAAGATCACTCGCGCTACGCGCTCGTGGTCTTACATAACTGTCAAATTTACACACCAAGCAAAGCAACAGCTTTCGTAAAATTTCCGACAATTCCAGACCACTTATTGTATTATTACAGACAATACAATTATGAATATTCAGTATCATTGTAAATCCAAGATGGCCGCCGCCACAAAATGGCGGATTAGGTATTTTTTTCAACCCCCTCAATATGGGTATCAAATGAAAGGGCTTAACTAGCTTAACACCATGAAAAATTCAAAATCCAAGATGGCCACCACCACAAAATGGCGGATTACTTTTTTCAATCCCCTCAATATGGGTATCAAATGAAAAGGCTTAACTACTACAATACAGTACACCGTGAAAAATGTAAAATCCAAGATGGCCACCACCACAAAATGGCGGATTACTTTTTTTCAGTCCCCTCAATATGGGTATCAAATGAAAAAAAAAATTTTTAAGTTAAACGGTTTTATTGTAAAGAAACATAATAATGACGTACTAAACGCTAAAAAATAATTAGGTAGGTACCACGGTACCAGTCATCACACCACTCTCCTCATCAATCTAGAGCATTGATCAGACTAAAATAAAATCGTGGGGCGTAGCGAAACCTGAGTAAATATGTAAATGATCGTTCTGCGATGTTGTCTATTGAGAAGATGCATCCAAAGCATACCTATAATGATATGAGCCCCACGATTTTATTTTAGTCTGATCAGTGCTCTAGATTGATGAGGAGACGTGTTTAATGACTGGTACCTGGTACCTACCCAATTATTTTTTAGCTTTTAAGTACATTATCTGCATCATTATTATATATTTCTTTACAATAAAACCGGTTAACTTAAATTTTTTTTCTTATTTTATTAGCATGTATAAACATGGGACTTGTCGCAACTGTTGGCTAAACTGTGGCTTATCTTGCTTTCTAAGGTTTCAAACTTTAAAAATTTTGCCTGCTATAAAAGCGACATGCAATGACTGCAAGATATTTTGTATTCTTGTATTTTCATCCGCCACACCTCGTATCCTGTACAAACTTTCAGAACACAAACACCAATAACAAAGGCTGCAGTTTTTCTTGCGTATCGGAACTTCACTGTTACACAAATAATAAGTCCCGCAACTCAAGAAGGAACTTTTCAATCCAAACTGCATTCCTTTACGCTTCTCCAATCTTCAAATTCGAGAGGTCTCTCAAATAAAATTTCTCGGTATGAGTTTCAGGTACAAAATCAGGTTCTTAACAAAAGACTTTTAAAAATCTCATGTTTAGTCAACGTTAGTAAAGAATACATCAGTCACGTCTTTGGCTTTGTGTGTCTGAGTTTATTGGTGATAAATGATGCAAAAAAGAAAGAACCGGATGCGAACATCATCGACACATCGTGAGCTCTGCACACATTCAACAAAAGCACACTTAAAAGATACAAAAAACATGGTTAAGAAAACTATACTGTTGGTTTCTCAGTTAGTTGTTGATTTTTGTGCAATTTTGGGATACGTGGTATTGAAGTACCTACAGTGTTAAATGCGAGTGGTTTTAAGGGTGAAGGTGGTAGTGTGCAGCGTCTAATCGGTTTTATCCGATGGTATAGTTCACAATATCACAACAGTAATCAATGAATCTTTCCATCAAGAAATGTGTAAATAGGTACAATCACTTGTACGTCCCAAAAGCCACTGGCTGTAAATTTGTTTCCCCCAGAGGCTAGTCACTATGTCCAGGTTTCACAGTAGATCAGTATGGAATTCAAGAATTCTCCCTCCTCTCGTTCGCACTGGTCAACAGCAAACACAAACTTTTCTGAAACCCAGTTCCTTGTGGAAAACCATTTCCACATATGTACATCGTGTTATGACAATTTGACTGGCGCCTTTCGAAAAAGTTCGTTATATGCAAAGGTTCGCTACAAGCGAGTTCGTTATAGGTGAACACTCTTGTACTTCTATTTAAGAGTCGCAATAAATAATCTGTACAGTCGGCCAGAAGTTATTTTGTTCTGCTTATTTCTAATTTCAGCTTTAAATTTGAATTGCCCCCGTATATTCGTAGAAAAATTAATAACTATCCATCAAGCAACAAGGTCTTATTATTTGTGAATGCCCGCTGGCATGTATCCTTTAGAATTCATGTGGGCATGTTTCGTAGCACCGTTCCGATAAAGATCTCTAACCGTATAAGGCTGAGCAGAGAATAAGTGCTGAGTAACTTCCTGGGATGTTCGTAAGGATTAACGAAATTGCAACTCCGCGACAGTTTCTTTTAAATTATTGTTTTTTCGCCCACGACGTATAACCACAACCTACTGGATACAATGACCCTCTTGGAGGAGGACTTGTGAAATATGCTACGTTTCGTTCTAAATGTAATAAAACACCTGTTCACAAGAGAAGCATTCTTCAATGTTTGAAGTATTTATTAGTTATAAAAATGTTAATTACTTTCAGTTCCAGATTTAATTTCTTTTAATTTTAATAGAGTGGCAACCACGAACATCGATAACAGGTTTTGGGTAACTTTCAGAGCAATTGCTGATATGTTCCTCGGGCATTTCTTATCACAAGAAACAACAAGGATAAAATGATGTGGTGTAGTAGACCATGGCTGATGATCCAGTCTCTCTTGCAGAAAGTTCCATGCATGTTCGTTGAGATTTAGACCAGGAGAAAGTGGAAGAAAAGGAAAATGGTTTATTTCCTCATTTCCTGAAAAATTCATTTGATGACAGGTATCCCAAAGGGCTAAATCAAGTCCCCAAAAGCGGGCAACAGTTCTTTCAGTAATCAGAGTGGTAGTGTGTGGTATTGTGATACTCATGGATGGATTCGTTGATGATAGATGATATAGCAGTGTTAGCATCTAGCAGAAGATTAGTTCAGGATAGCAACGGATGGGTCCAACCAGTTTTCGGGTTGATGACTTTATGGTGATGATAACGTTGAAGAATAAGTCTTCCCATGTATACACAATCGTAATCTTCGAACGCGTCGTTTGCAGTGGGCATGTCAGAAGAAGAATATGATAAGTTCATTACCTCAAATAATCCATTTGTAAGTGTGATCTGAAATTTCAATTCCCCAATTCCAGTAGTATTTAGAGGATTTATTGGAGAAGTCGAGTACCTAGTGAAAATATGCATTCTTACATTAATAACGAGACCCGAGGTGTGACCTACTTCTTTGCCTCCTACCAACAGTGCCTACCCTTTTTTCCCAAGGAAATTGCTCTGTTTATTATTTAGGAAGTTCTATTACTTACGGTGTATACTTCATCTGATCAGTTTTTATTATTTCCCGATGAATGGACCACACTTAACACTTTTAATTCGATTATGCAATAAATTCAATTATCGTAATATTTTTTCTCATTTTATTATTCGGCGTGACGAGGAACAACGACGGATCAAATCGATTTCTGAATTACATCCGTATAATTTACATAAATCCGATTGATGTCGACACGTTTCCTTAAATTATTTTTCTTCCGAGACACAAACCCTTTTATCGTGATGTATTTTTTATGCGACACAAATTTATCTCACGCACACTGTAATTCAAAATTATCGGTTGTGTCCCCTGACGCTAGACGCTTGGTGTAGAAACATGAAATTTGGTGAGTTTCCATATTGCATGTTTCGAATGTGCATGGATGCGACCACAAATTAAACAGTGTCTAGTTTACGGATGCGACGACAGACAGGGTTCACCTGACAAAACCCTATTTATAATCTGAAAATAAATAAGATGACACCAGGCAGCAGCGGCGGCTCCTTGATAAGTGCGCTTGTGCGCGCGCACTGCCTACAAAAATATGGTTTTAACCTTTTTTGATAAAAAGTTCAAACCTTATAATTATAAACTAATAAGTTTAAAACTTTTTGAATCTCTGCCGCAATATATATTAATTATTATGCGATATAATAAATAGTACGCGCTCTAAGCATTCCGCGTCGTCTTTCAAAATGCCTACCACACACGCAACCAGCCGTGCGAGTACTGAGGTATGGCACTCTAAGGCAAATGCATATTCGATATGGGAGCGAGATCGGCGCGACTCGGGAAAATTTCGTCGTATGTGCTTTTAGGTGGAAGAATTATAGCTCGTCTGGGAGCGCTGTTTGAGCACACACTTACTGTTGGGCGAAGCACGGGACGCGGGAGTTTGTAGTTTGTACTTCTGCGGCAGTGTTTATTGTTTTTGTTTACCATATTTAGGTCTGAGATAGCCCGTTGCTTTGCTTATCGTGTTTATTTTTAAATATCGAAATTTCCAATACTTAGCAAGGTAGTGGTTTGGTTGAAGTCAACACTTAAACATTGTGAAGTGAACTTTAACAAAGTGGTCGCCTGATTTTTGCAATTTTCAAAATTATTATTGTGTTGTAATACTCCATTCAGTTAAAAATGAATATTTCATCTAAATATAGACTTTTGACGAAAAACTTGAAATAAAATGAAATGGACGTCATAAGCCAGTGCGAAGTATCAAATGCTTTTCGAAAGGTCGCGGTAAAAGTTGTGTGCGAAAGTTTAACCTTTTGGATTTGGGATTTTCGTTAAATATTGCGGTGAGTAAAATTTCTTGTTTGAAAATGGCTTCTAAAGCACTTCATTTAAAAAAACTACGGGGGAGAAACCGCCAACCCCCCCCCAACCCCTAAGGGGTGATTTCATTTTAGAGCACTGCCAAGTTCTAAAGTCAGGAGCCGCCACTGCCAGGCAGGTGATTTTGTCTGTGCACACTGATATATTAACTTACCTCAATGAGTTCTTGATATCCTGTCCTCGTAACAGGTATCATATCAATTTTTGTTGAATCTTAAACGTGGGCTAGAGGTAATTTTCCTTATATGAAATTAAATCCAGTAATCCTTGAACCCTATCCTTTATTTCCTATATCTACAGGGTGAATCAGGAATCCTTCTATGTATTGGTATTTTTGTTATTTGAAGAGCTACAAAGTCGGTTAAATGAGAGAAAAGTTGCAATGTGTGCACGAAGGGCCTCTTCCAATTTCTCAATTGTATCATACACGGTGTTGTAAATTTTGTCTTTCAAATACCTCCACATGAAAAAGTCAAGGGGGCGTGAGATCAGGCGATCTTGCCGGCCACAATATTGAACCGTTGTCCATCTCCCCGGACATTTTTGATTTAAGTATTCCCTTACAACGTGAGCAGGAGCACCATCTTGTTGGAACCATTGTATTTTTCTTAGTTGTCCTATTGGTTGTCCTATTGGTAAATTGTCGAGTTCATTTTCAATGTCGTTTTGGTTGTAAATAATTGGACCAATCACTTTATTGTCAATTATACCACACCACACATTAAAACCGAATTTAATTTGGGGTCGGACTTCTTGTAGATTAGGATTTTCTTGACGCCATAATAATCTCATTGTGCCGATTAAAAATTCCACAGTTTGTAAATTTGGACTCATCTGTCCAAAGAATTTATTGATAAAGATTTTTACTTACCGCAGCTCTTTTGTTGCATGGCTACCTTGATTACATGTGCTAACATGTTTCACTCTGTAACTTCTTTATTTGAGGTTCGATTTAAAAAATTAAAAAACCGTTGTAATCATAATAATGCTGTCTTAATGTCAGCGGCAAAAATAAAGTTGACTGTCGCTCTGCAAATTGACAGATCGCACTGCACTGGCAATATCACCAAACGATGCACAACGTTCTTCTATGTAAGCATTCCAAGTTTCAAGTCATTTGCACAAACCGCAGTTGAGTTATCAACAAAAAAAAAATCGGAAATTTTAATTTTTTAATTATATCTAGAAAGCTGTGAAAATTTTTGAAAGTTTGAAAGTAAGTTTAAGATCGCCCCAAAATAGTGCAATTTTTCTCTCATTTAACCGACTTTGTAGCTCCTCAAATAACAAAAATACCAATACATAGAAGGATTCCTGATTCACCCTGTATACAATATCCCTGCACTTCAACTATCACCATTTCTCCAAGTATGTGTTATAAATTACCGATTGTTGTCAAATACATAAAGCATCAATTCCTACATTTAACATCCTACCTACCAACACCACCTATTCATACAAGATTATTTTCCAGAACTGCAAGACCCTTTTTCCTTGATCGCCCAGTATTATAGCTTGATAGTTTATTCCGGCCAAATCCAATAACCACAAATGCTTCTTATACCCTTTAAAGAACTTATGCCACTTTTCATTTTATTAATTTAAACCAAAATTCTGTGTTACCAGACCACTACTCAAAGTCAAAACGACTGCCACCCGCGTATAAACGAATAATTCTAAGTACTCAACCTAAGTACCCCGTTACGCCGATTTCCATCAGACTTCAGCACTTGCTAACCCCCAACTAATTCATAATCCCCTTTTACCTCGTATTTATAACCTCAGTTGCCATGGCAAACATGGTTGCTTGTTTTTCTACGAAACACCAGCGTAAATTGCAAATCCTAAGTGTCTTCCATGATAATGGTCCTTTCTATAAAATGAATATGTTTAATCGAATTTGCGTGCTGGTAACAATCCGTCGCCTAATAACTGGTTTTGACGTCCGTCTGACTGTCTTTTCATTCCTATTTAACCCCAAATTAGAATATAGTAGTACTTTCAGGTGACAGTTATTGGTATATATTGCCCTATTTTATGGAAGATACGAGTGGTACTGAACCATATATGTTAAACATACTGCCTATACTGCTAGGTTGGCAAGCTGTGCTCCAAGTCAAAATAACTACAAATAAATTCTGTTGAAGTCGGTTCAGTGGTTCTTCACTGAATGTCCAAAAAAAGTTAATCTCGATAACAAATATTTTTTTAACTTTCTTCACGGAATATTGTTGGTCACTTGAAGTCGCAACTTTGCCTCACTTTGACCAACTCCGTATCTGAACCACTCTGTGCACCTGCTAGGCCATTTCTGCAATTAGAACGTTTTTTTTCTTCAAAATGGTGTCTTTGTAATGATGCTATAATTTTGAAAGCAGTGTATATGCTTTTTTTAGTTTCCTGGTAAATGTAATGGTCACAATTAATTATGAGTGTGTCGGAAGGTCGTGAAACAAGAGATGCACGGTTGTTTGAATGTTTTTCGCGGCAGCATCCTGTATTCCTTCGACTGCTGCTTGTTCCGTTGGCGCTAATTATAGAAAGCATTATAAGTTGACCTCTCGCCGCATATCGAGTTATGTACTACGCTGGAAATAATAGACGGCCGACGTCGTCGTGAGTTCCGGGATATACAGCCGATTCTTTGTTGCCTTTTTTCTTGGCACATCGATTAAGAATGTCACGGTGCATATGTAAAGTCAGCCAGTGCTTAGTCTTTATCTCCTTCCCGATGTTGCGCCTGTCCCTGTTATTTATGGTCGGACTTGGTGGCTTGGAGTTCCACAGTAATATTACTTCTCTTTAGTTACATCAGCTATCACACATATGCAGTAAATTGTTTCCGTTTATCGTCAAATACTCATAGGCTTAGCATGCAATAGGTATTTACGCTGGAATAAGATATATTAATAATTGAGTTTTGTAGCTTACTATGCAATGCTATCAGGAAAATATTTTATTCCAAAGAACGACAGGATCAGGACGACGAAGGAACACCACATAAGAGCGGGATGATTGTTTCAGGTATAACGTACACAGGTGAAACAATGACTTGTACTCTGCAAATGAGACAAAATTTTCTTTATGGCGGTACTGATGTCCGAGACGGAGTGTGACAAAAACCTATTGGTGATCATTTTTCTACTACTAATATTCAAAGAATGAGTTGGCCAGCAAACTCACCTGACATGAATCCTTGTGAGAACGTGTGGGATATGCTAAAAAGGGCCATTTTAAATAGAGATTACCCCCTTACACCCTTCAGCAGCTAATTGTTGCTGCTCAAGAAGAATGGAACAACATACCGCAGGAAGCCATTGATAACCTTTTTATTGGAATGCACAGACGTGTTAATGTTTTGCTCGAGAACAGAGGAGGACATACTGGTTATTGACATCTTCGTTTCTCACATTTTGCGAAGACTTTGGTCTTTTCAAAAAAATTAATTCGGACATTTTCTTGAATTTAATTCCTGGCCGTGTACTCCTTCCATGAAAATAACCTTACATGTGACAAAGCATTTCAATAAAATGTAGAATTGAATCCAAATATTTGTTAGAATTATTTTTGTTTAGGTTTCAAATTAATTCAGGGGGCCAAGAGTTTTGGCTATGTGTGTATTATCAAGGATAAAAGCACGCGAACCCTTATGTCGCTACCTATCAACCTATCAGCGCGGCTAGCGCGCACAAATTATTTGTGTTTAACTCGCTGTAACTTTTTTCAGCAACAATATTAATGTTTCCTTTCTTCACCAAAAATAATTCCGAGCCTTTGCCCGTATTTGGTCTCGCATATGTATGTGTTAATTCCGAAAAATAGGATTACTTACCCGCTACATGAAAAATACATTACACAAATTCATTTTCGCAATTCCCGATCTTTTCGCGACCTCAAAATTCGAACCCGGCAGGTCATTTTACATAAGAATCAGCTTAATTTTTGTGTGTGTGTTCGAGTTGTATAGAGGATGTTTAAAACGCATCTTTCAGGCGGTCTGCTCCCCGACTACAAATCAAACTCCCGTTCTGAATTCAAATTGTTCTCTTACGTAGCTACAACCGTTTTTATCCACAAAAACCTAAACTACAAACATAGACCAGGAGCCCATAGACCAAAAATTGTGCATACTGCATTAATAGGTTTACTCCAAAAATGCCTGAGATGTTATGATTTTTGGGTCGTAGAGCACAGAAATGCCCATGCCAGTTTTTGTTTTTGGTACAGTGATGTGTGGCAGACCTGTAAATGTGTAAAAAAATTGATTAAAAAAGTATTATAGGTTTAGGACTGGGGTTTCTGGGAAGCGCTAAATAATGAAAAGTAATCCAGCGGACGCGGTTCGCTTGTTGTGAATTCTGGGACACTGGCCCGCTTACAGGGGTCAAATTGTGTAAATAAAACACCCCCAAAAAATTATAGGTTTATGCATGGGGATTGAAGGGACCTCCTAATTTACCCCCAAACATCATGAATCTCAACTCCCATTCATTTTGGTTGGTACAAAGAGGCGTCACTCTCGCGACATTTTGTAAATTCACTCAGGTAAAAAAAATCATAAGTTTACTCTCCAAAACTTAGAGACAAGTTATTTCAATCACAAAAGTCGAGTATTCACCGTTGCCGATAAAAAAACTTGGTACAGGGGGGCGCTAGAGACGCAACATTTTGTAAAAAAAAACTTACGTAAAAAATCATAAGTTTATGAATGGCATTCAAGAATTTGATTATGATGAACCTGCTGAGTACAAAAATACATTCCTTATCATTGAACGGTGGTACAAGGGCCCGCTAGAAAGCTTGAAAGAAAGCAATTATAAATTTTCACCCTTCATCATAAAGATTTCAGTCCGAAGACTGGTTGGACGCGTACCTCCATCTTTCCTATCCTGAGCTAACCTACGCTTTTCCCTAAAAGTTGAACATCCTATATCCCTAACTACTTGAGAGCAGTAGTCCAATCTCGGCCTACCCTTACCACTTTTTATTCCTATCTCTGACTCTAGTATGTTGCGAACTAAGCCTTCGTGCCTCAGGAGGTGTCCTACTATCAATCCTATCTCTCCTATTCCTTACCGTCTTCCATAAATTTCGCTTTTCTCCAACTTTTTCTAATACCTCTCTGTTACTAACCTTATCTACCCAGGGTATCTTCGTCATGCGTCTATAGCGCCACATTCCAAATGCTTCTAATTTTTTCCTATCCGCTTCTATCGTCCAAGTTTCGCACCCGGACACTGCTGTACTCCATACATACGTTTTTAAGAGCCTCTTCCGAGTTTCTACATTTATCATTTCCGAACATAATAGTTGTTTCTTTTTTTTAAATGCAACTCGACCCTGCGCTATTCTTTGTCTTAAATCTAGAGTTATTTGACTTCCTAAATAGCAGAAATCTGAGACTTCCTCTATCTTCTCGTTTCCTATTTGTATTTTAGTTTTAGCCCTATTTTCACGCCCCCTACACAACAAAATTTCGGTTTTCTTTTTATTGATCTTCATACCATAGCCCTCCGTCAAAACCGCTTCCATTTCGGTCAGAGTCCTTCCTAATTCTTCTTTGCTGGATCGCTAGATGCTAATACTGCTATATCATTCGCAAATCTGAGCATATTAATAGTTTGACCCTGTATATTAATTCCAGCAGCTATTCTGATGTCTTTAACAATATTCATCGCATCTTCGATATATAAATTGAGAACTAGAGGCGATAACGCACGTCGCTGCCTCACTCCCTTTATTTATATTTACTTCTCTATGTTCCTGCTCAAATTCTGTAACTGCCGTTTGCTCTTTGTGTAGATTATGAATAAATTATTCTTCTATCCCTATTAGTTAGGGAGCCGGTATAGTAAATTATGACTGTATTTTCTACCATGCCGGACATTATTGATCTTAATGTATGCAACAAGAGGAAGAAGAATATGACTATGAGAAAGTTGCATCTGAGTCGCACCGCAGATGGCGCTCTTAAGAAAAGTTTAGAATCGTCTGGCACCCACTCGCGACTATCTAATGTGTCTGGCATTGATATTTTGGCATTCTTCATATTACAAATAGTCAGTAAAAGAAGAATCAGATACATTATAAGTCGCGAGTGGGTGCCAGAGAACCCCAAACTTATCTTAAGCAGGAGCGTCACGTGACGTATTTTCTACCAACAGATTTTTCTTTTACTGAATTTTTGTATTATGAAGAATGCCAAAATATCAATGCCAGACATATTAGATAGTTGCGAGTGGGTGCCAGACGATTCGAAACTTTTCTTAAGAGCGCCATCTGCGGTGCGACTCAGATGCAACTTTCTCATAGTCATATTCTTCTTCCTCTTGTTGCATACATTAAGATTAATAATGTCCGGCAAGGTAGAAAATACAGTCATAATGTACTATACCGGCTCCCTAACTATATATGTACTTAATCCCTACCGTTTTGAGCACTTCGAACATCTTCCTCCATTTCACATTGTCGAAGGCTTTTTCCAAATCTGCAAATCCTTTATAGGGTCTCTTTCCCTTTTCTATTGCTTTTTCTATTAGTATAGTCGTAAAGCTAGAATGGTCTCGCGCGTTCCCCTATTTCTTCTAAATCCGAACTGATCTTCTCCTAATATTTCTTCCGCCCTTTTCTCCATCCTTCTTTGCACAATTCTAGTTAAAATTTTTGACACGTGGGAAGTCAAACTGATCGTTCTAAAATTTCCACGCGTATCCGCGCCTTTCCTTTTTGGCAAAGCTACTATGATGTTCCTTTTGTATTCTTCTGGAATCTCGCCTGTCTGGTATGTGCAGCTAAACGTTTCATAGAACCATTTTAATTTTTTTTAATTTCTTGCATTTCGTATTTACTGCAGTAATCTACACGCAGTAG
Organism: Xestobium rufovillosum; assembly: GCA_963966045.1. NCBI lineage: Eukaryota > Metazoa > Arthropoda > Insecta > Coleoptera > Ptinidae > Xestobium > Xestobium rufovillosum. The sequence goes on along the minus strand of OZ014492.1, from coordinate 44,369,954 downwards.
GAACGAAGCTTCAGTGCACAATCAATTATCGTGAATGGCAAGACTTTTGTACCACTTTTCAACGATGGCGAATGTATTTTCGCACTCAGTATGTTTATCTTAAACAAGTTACTGAACGCCATTCATAAACTTATGATTTTTTTACCTGAGCGAATTTAAAAAATGTCGCGAGAGTGGCGCCTCTTTGTACCAACCAAAATGAATGGGAGTCGACATTCATGATGTTTGGGGGTAAATTAGGAGATCCCTCCAATCCCCATGCGTAAACCTACGATTTTTTTGGGGTGATTTATTTACACAGTTTGACCCCTGCAGAGGGTCAGTGTCCCAGAATTCACAACAAGCGAACCGCGTCCCCTGGATTACTTTTTATTATTTAGCGCTTCCCGCAAACCCCAGTCCTAAACCTATAATACTTTTTTAAGCAATTTTTTTACACATTTACGGGTCTGACACACATCACTGTACCAAAAACAAAAACTGGCATGGGCATTTCTGTGCTCCACGACCCAACTATCACAACATCTCAGGCATTTTTGGAGTAAACCTATTATGCACAATTTTTGGTCTATGCGGGCTCTTGGTCTAACAGGCTTCATCTCAAACTATGTTCAATTATACATATCTAGAATCTAGATAATTAATTAATTAAAATATAAGCACTAAGCACTTGTATCAGGAAACAAATCGTCTTATTTCATCAAGTTCACTCGTCCTAGATTATCCAGTTTGCCTGTTTAGCGTTCTTGATTCGTGGGAACAAGATCATTTCCGTACCGCACGCAAAAAATCGTAGGTAACTGTGCACTAAAGTTATTAATACATCTAACAGTTTGCAAAAACAGCTGATAATAAGAACTTGACCGCATGTTGCTTATTTATATACCCAATTAAGGTATGCTGTCCGTGTGAACGCAAGATGAGACGGAAGTATTTTACATAATATCCATTGAAAAAAATTGCGAAAACAAAATGAGAGTTTGTATGGAGAGATTATTGAACCAATAATGTGTATGTGAAACTTATAACAAAAACAAATATGGATTTATATAACAGAAGTCAGTTTTTCTGTGGTTAAACAATAATTAAAATTGTTAAACTTGTGTACAGGTCCACATCCGCAGTTTTTCTCGAGAGACAGTTTCCATTTAATGTCGAATCATTGTGTTGTGTAAGTATTTGTTAGAGAAAATAATATAATCTGCATCCTATTACAAGACACATATGTGATAAACTTATCTTTGTTATTCTAAATATATTTCCTGTTCCGTTTCTTCTCGTATTCATTTGCATAAGTTGGTCACCCTGTATAGTATGTATAGTATGTATAGTAGTGTATAGTATGAAACGAATGGCATAGTCTGCAAATCTAGTGTCCAAAAGCAAAATCTCAGATGGCTTTGGTAAATGTCAGTAAGGGCAAAAAGTTACATCAAGTTGGATCCATGGCATATGTGATTACGAGATGCGCTAATCCAAACAAAAATCCCATTGGTATAGGCCATGTTTCATTCACTTAATTCCTGGTGAGATTTAGCATTTGCCAATGAGATGGCAGAGAATAATTTACTTTTTAAACAACTAGAACAAGCACTCTCTAGGATCTGACTGAACTATGTTTGGTGCACGACGTAACTATCTGGAACAAAAAAATAGTTGGGAGAGATGGGCTTGTAGGACACCCAAATCGCGAGGGATTCATTTCGACCTACTAGAGGCGGAATAATCCGTCCAACAAAATGTGATGATGACTTATAATAATTATTTGTGGTGGCATTATTATCTCGCTATTTGGAACATATTAGCAACTATTTTTAGTACTCTGAAAAAAATTGGGAGACTTGAAATTTATATAACATTCTGGTTATTTCGTGGTCTTTATTAGTTTGTTTTTCGTCTGGGCTGCCCTTAACTTAGACTCACGCTCATTAATATTACCGGATAACGTCTTCCCAAATGTCAAGGCCATCAATAAGCATCAAAACCTGTTAATTCTGTCTGTCAGTAATGTAGATTTCTATTTCTGCTTTACGTAAAAACCATAATATCGCAGCTCCGTACCGGAAAACAAGTTTGTACAGTACCCATTCGTTTAATCGGACGCTATACCGTACATTTCTCGCTGTGTGGTTATAAATTTTAACGACTTCTGACTAAAAGGAGCGGCTTCTTTCCGGAAGTCCGTTCCAAGGTCGCATGCCGCTGTGCAGTAGTCCAGGTCATAGCTGTAGAATGATAGGTGAGCGGCTTGCACGTGTCACAAACTAACAATTGGGTACATATTTCTACAAAGTGCGATAAATGATTTAGAAAAAAAAATGCAAGAGGGCGATCAGCTAGTGAATAGTCTGCTATTGCTGATTCCGGTAACCACAGGGTTTCATAAAATAATTAAAAAATGTATAGTATGTAAAGTGACAGACAGCAGAAGTTTCCAATGTTACACCCTGTATAAGAAAGAATGATACTCTGCGTGTGTAAAGTTATTTCCGTCAAATGCAAAAAAGTGATTCTCACATCCGCTTCATTCTAAGGAAGTATGTTTCCATTGGTTTTTCGACGCATCCACCGTAGAGTGTACTTCCTGCCGGCAAGTAACCAAGACAATTATATTTTCACTCCTGAATTGCTTCAATGAAAAGAGAATAATACAAGTTTAAATTATATACTCAAGCAGATACAAAGCAGAAGGTCAATTGGATGTACGACTATCAAAAGGGTAACTCGTCCTCTGCTAAATCTGCAATAATATCGCTTATACTCCTTGTCACTTGTAGAACATCCTACATTCCCAACTACTCGAGAGCAGTAGTAGTCTACCTCTTTTTATTCCTATCTCCGACTCTAGTCTATGCCGCGAACTATTCCTTCACGTCTCAAAATGTGTCCTACCATCCTATCTCTCCTATTCTTTATTGTCTTCCATACCTTTCGCTTTTCCCCAACTCTTTCTAATGCCTCTCCATTGCTAAACTTATATATCCACGGTATCTTCATCATGCGTCTGTAGCACTACATTTCAAACGCATTTTGTTGATTTAAATTGATTTAATTTAATTGTTTATTTAATTTTCACTTTCGAAATATTAGGGTCTTGTCCAAATAATTGATGTGCCGATCTCGATCCTTTTATACCCACTAACGTAAAAATGAAAATCTCGCGCATAGGAAGGATTACCTTCGCTGATAAACTAGATCCCATGGTGCGTGGGGCACGCATCTGTGTTTTTAAGGAATTTGGCCTTTACGGATCAGAGGAGTTTAATCCGCAGGGCCTAAAGCAAGAGAAGTACGGGTTTTTCTCACCACAGGCATAAGGAATTTGGTCCTGGTCGGACTTTATATGGAGGGCATAAGCAGTGAACTTTTTAACGGACTGCCATTTAAATTTTTAGACCAAGATGGCACCCGGGCGAACTCACTTGTCAAATATTTTGAAAAATGTATTATCGTAGCTGCCATGAAAGTTCCCCGAGTTTTCGGTGGTCTGTCACTCCATCTGAGAGAGGGGAGGGGACTCTTGACGCGATCTGGAGTACCTACGTTTACGTCATTAATTTTAACTGATTATTCTCAAGTTATTTGTAATATCCGCTGTCCATATTGATGAAGAAGTTCCACAGAAATTGTTACACTCGCTATTGATCATAAACAACATTCATTGTAATGTAAATTGTAAATTGTAATGTAAATAATTCTTATTCTCATACACAAGTAACTTATTCTCTTTACCAAGGACGTGTTCGTCCACTTTCTACCGATAGGTTCCTAATACAACACAAAAACTCCTGGCATTGAAACGTTGTGGGAAACTAAACTCCACAGCTTCCTGCAGTACCGAAATAAGCAATCATGATGAATATTACAACTCGACGTTTAACGCCAAACGCAAATCACCGGTAAACCTCTTGAACAACAGTTATATTATGCATTCACACACGTGCATTTTTTATTTCGAACCAGGAAACGAGACAGAACATTCCATAATTCCTGATTGCTCAATCTCTGCGTGTAAGTTATGCAGGTAGGTACTGGTTAATAGTTGCCGCAATTCCTTCAGACAAAAAATACCGAATCATTCGCGGTTTGAGGCTATTCAATTTCGAGTTTTATAAACACCAAGCCGACCAATTTTCTGCGGTGACCACAAGAGGATTATAGTTTCGGCAATCTACAGAAAAATGTTTTACCTTTATATAAATGCGAGCCTCCTGTTATAAAATAAACTAGTCTTAGAACTCTGTCCATCATCAGAGAATGTTTTAATTATTGAAAATTAATAACAGAATTCCAGGAGAACCCAGATAACTTCAAAAACTTTAAAAAACTTGTGTGTGTCAGCTCCGACGCACGACTGGAGTTTACTCCTTACGAACGATTATTTTAACTTCAATCACTTGATAAATAATTTTCTAGTATGTAAGTCCATTTCCAGTTTAATTAAAAATTATAAAATGTTTAATTATGCATAGATAGAAATCAATCGCCGTTTATTCAAAATAACGATAAAAGTAAAAAAAGAAAACTACCCGCTATTGGATTTGAACCTCTGTATGCTCCGGATTCAATATCGGCGACGTGCGATTGAACTCGCTAGTCCATTGCTGCACGGATGTCCAATTCTTTACACTTGTATTTAAACGAAGTTGATTCCCACGAGATATATTTTTGGAAATATTTTTGATATTTTTTGTTAAACTTTGAAAAATATTGCACAAAAACGTTCTCTGGTACACATTGTATGTGTCCTGATACTCGGAATATCCTTAAAACACTTTGGGGATATAGAAATCGCAATTTTCAAATTTCCCATGCTTCAGGATTCCCGGGACACACGGTAAACAATAATTAATCAAACATAGCTGTTCGTATGTTCAATTTATACAGGATGGCCCGAAATTAGCGTGCAATATTTTACCAGCGTGTTCTGTGGTCAAAAATAAGACAAAAAACTCCTATAATCGTATACCGAAATATGCTTCGCAAAGGAGCTATAGCTTTCTAAAAGAGAAGGCCTGAAGACGTTTCCTTCTACACATCTTCGAAACAAGTCCAGTTAAAATTATGAAATTTTATGGAATGTGTAAGTACCAAATGCTGAATCTTTTGCTGTAAACATAATTTCTAAAATTTAACAGGGGCGTCCCAAGTCTGGGGGTGGTGGAGGTAATATTTACCCCAACTTTTTTTACAACACGTCGTTTTCAATTTTTTCATAAAAATTTGAAACTTCAGAGTTTTTTACAAAAAAAATGTGCTCCTGTCTCGTTATGATATGAGGCACTGTTATCGAGCACAATCGATTTAAAAATTTCGCTGCATGCCCAAAAAATTCCTACAAGAAGTGGAAAACTTCGTTTGTATATTTAAACGAGACAGGAGCACATTTTTTTGCAAAAAACTCTGAAGTTGCAAATTTTTATGGAAAAATTTCCGGAAAAATTGAAAACGACATGTTATGGAAACAGTTGGGGTAAATCTTACCTCCACCGCCCCCAGATTTGAGACGTCCCTGTTAAATTTTAAAAATTATGTTTACAGCAAAAGATTCAGCATTTGGTACTTACACATTCCATAAAGTTTCATAATTTTAACTGGACTTGTTTCGAAGATATTTAGAAGGAAACGTCTTCAGGCCTTCTCTTTTAGAAAGCTATAGCTCCTTTGCGAAGCATATTTTGGTATTCGCTTACATGTGCTTTTTGTCTTATTTTTGACCACAGAACCCGCTGGAAAAATATTGCACGCTAATTTTGGGACACCCTGTATAATTAATGCCTGGCGGGGTATTTGCCCGAAATTAGCTTGAAATATTTTACCAGCGTGTTCTGTGGTCAAAAATAAGACAAAAAGCTCTTGTAAGCGCATACCGATATATGCTTCGCAAAGGAGCTATAGCTTTCTAAAAGAGAAGGCCTGAAGACGTTTCCTTCTACACATCTTCGAAACAAGTCCAGTTAAAATTATGAAATTTTATGGAATGTGTAAGTACCAAATGCTGAATCTTTTGCTGTAAACATAATTTTTAAAATTTAACAGGGGCGTCTCAAATCTGGGGGCGGTGGAGGTAAGATTTACCCCAACTGTTTCCATAACATGTCGTTTTCAATTTTTCCGGAAATTTTTCCATAAAAATTTGCAACTTCAGAGTTTTTTGCAAAAAAATGTGCTCCTGTCTCTTTTAAGTATACAAACGAAGTTTTCCACTTCTTGTAGGAATTTTTTGGGCATGCAGCGAAATTTTTAAATCGATTGTGCTCGATAACGGTGCCTCCTATCATAACGAGACAGGAGCACATTTTTTTTGCAAAAAACTCTGAAGTTTCAAATTTTTATGAAAAAATTGAAAACGACGTGTTGTAAAAAAAGTTGGGGTAAATATTACCTCCACCACCCCCAGATTTGGGACGCCCCTGTTAAATTTTAGAAATTATGTTTACAGCAAAAGATTCAGCATTTGGTACTTACACATTCCATAAAGTTTCATAATTTTAACTGGACTTGTTTCGAAGATATTTAGAAGGAAACGTCTTCAGGCCTTCTCTTTTAGAAAGCTATAACTCCTTTGCGAAGCATATTTCGGTATACGCTTATAAGAGCTTTTTGTCTTATTTTTGACCACAGAACACGCTGGTAAAATATTGCACGCTAATTTCGGGCCACCCTGTACAATTCGTTAACATGAATTATACGCTTTCCAATTAACCGCATCCATGTGTTTTTCGGATTCTTCTTCATTATCACTGGAATAGGTTTTTTCCATATCTGTCAGTATTTTTTTAACTTCAATCGCTTGATAATTTTGTTTATTGTACAGAAATATACGTATCCATAGATGTAAAAGGTGCGTTGTTCAGAGGAACGTAACGCCTCACTTTTAGTTAACGAAATGTAACACTTAATTTTACTAGGTACTCATAAAATTTCCGTACCGTGGGCTTTAACTGAAAATCAATTCTTAAGGAGTAAACTCCAAAAAACAAACTGAGGCACTCCAGAAAGACTGCAAAAAATAAATTATTGACAGATAATGAAATGAGAAGATAGAGGAGGTCGCGGATTTCTGCTACTTAGGAAGTAAAATAACCCAAGACGGTAGGAGCACTAAAGATATAAAACAAAGAATGGCGCAGGGACGAGTTGCGTTTAACAAAAAGAAACAACTGTTATGTTCGAGAACGGTTAATATAGAGACTAGGAAGAGACTCTTAAAGTCGTATGTATGGAGTACGGCATTATACGGGTGCGAAACTTGGACAATAGGAGAAGCGGATAGAAAAAGAGTAGAAGCGTTTGAACTGTGGTGTTACAGACGCATGATGAAGATACCGTGGATAGATAAGGTTAGCAATAGGGAAGTATTAGAAAGAGTTGGGGAAAGGCGAAAGGTATGGAAAACAATAAAGAGTAGGAGAGATAGGATGGTAGGACACCTTCTAAGACACGAAGGAATAGTTCGCGACATACTAGAGTCAGAGATAGGAATAAAAAGAGGTAGGGGTAGGCCTAGATTAGACTACTGCTCTCAAATAGTTAGGGATGTAGGATGTTCTACTTTTAGGGAAATGCGTAGGTTAGCTCAGGATAGAAAAGAATGGAGGTACGCGTCCAACCAGTCTTCGGACTGAGAACCTTATGATGATGATTATTTTAGGAAACCTAAAAAATCAAAATTACCTAGGTACCTAAATAATTTATATTTACAATAACTTAAAAATATTAGATTGTCATCATCATAAGGTTCTCAGTCCGAAAACTGGTTGGACGCGTACATTCATCCTTTTTTATCTTGAACCATCATACGCATTTCCCTAAAAGTAGAACATCCTAACTATTTGAGAGCAGTAGTCTAATCTAGGCCTACCCCTACCTCTTTTTATTCCTATCTCTGACTCTAGTATGTCGCGAACTATTCCTTCGTATCTTAGAAGGTGTCCTACCATCCTATCTCTCCTATTCTTTATTGTCTTCCATATCTTTCGCTTTTACCCAACTCTTTCTAATACCTCCCTACTGCACTGCTAACCTCATATATCCCGAAGCCACCTATATTACGGTGGCTTCGTCTATCCACGATATCTTCATCATGCCGCATGATTCATGCATCTGTAGTACCACATTTCAGACACTTCTGCTCTTTTTCGATCCGCTTCTCCTAGTGTTCAAGTTTCGCTCCCGTATAATGCCTCTGGATTCAAGAAAATAATAGGTAATAGGTAAGCTCGATGATAACTAAACCATACTCCTTAGCTCTTAGCTTTCCCCTCTAGAAGTTTAAATAGTTCATGTTTTGTCAATGTCATAAATAGAACTCATTTCACGGAGGAAGAAACGGTGACGTATTGCGCATAAACGGATTTTCGTTAGCGCAGAGATCCACTGGCACCGAATCAGAGTGGCATTGGCCACGCTTTCGCCCAGAAATAATGACGTCACCGATTCTTCTCCATACTCTACTATGACGCCTGCATAGGTACGTTGCTGAGTCAAAATATAAACCCAAAAAGAACTACCTAATACCGATTGCACTTCTTGTTCGCCAGAAATAAGGTGCCCGAGAATTTTCTCCAGCAGTGAATTTTAATAGTATGCTCGTTCTCATATTATACGAAACACGTTCTTTTCAAGATTTCCTCTGACATCAAACGCATAATTCTGGGTTCCGAAACCGGTTCAACTTTATAAATATAAATAACACTTGACAGTGTCGGCTTGACAGCGATAAAACCTTTCGTCAGAAGGCTTAAGATGCCGGAAGACCACCGCGTTTCACTAGTAATCGGATGCAAAGATTCTTACACTCATGTCGGGCGTATAAATAAACCACTAATAATAGTACACTTCGAACAAAGAAGGGTTTAAAATAAAGCTGAAGTGATTGTTGTATATCACACTGGGAAAGATTACAACTAATTATTTTTCGAAAATAGGTACTGTGTTTGTTAAATGCGATTTAGAAAAGTGTGCGTGTGTATTTTCGTAATCTACGATATTTATCATGGAAATTCAAATATAAACCGAAATTCTGGTGTAACAGACACACATGTCAAACTACCATCACATAACCTCAATATTTTCACGTAGGTAGATAGGTAGTAATGGGGCCTGTAATGACATAGGTAATACACAACGTAGGTAAAAGACGACCACGTGGCCACTTCGACAGGTTAGATTAATTAATCAGCGTTAAGCAGAAACTTATTTAAGGGTGGGGTAGGGTCCATTACAATGTTTTACTTCTACTGAATACTGACGCATGTAAGAATATTGCCGCAAAATGGCCTTGGTGAACCCCATTGTTATTCTGGAAATCTTCATTTTTCACACTGGGTGTAAAACGATCATCAAACAGAATTCTTGCATAACAATAAATTGCAGAAGCACAAACAGGTTTCATATTAAAGGTGACACACGCTCTTTTATGAATCGTTTCGACGCAATGTGTGCATTTCTTTGGGAATACTTCCCATTGTGATCCGTGGGAACCAAGGTGAAGTCTTCCGTCTTGTAAGACGTTCAAACGAACTTCCTTAGAAAAATCCGGTCAACCGTATATGGTTTGAGTCGATTTTGAATTTAATACCTTTTGTTATTGATATGTCAGTAGTATTCTTAGGTTGAAAGGTATGTGTCGTTACACCTGGCGCCCGATGATAAAATATTGACATAGATAAACGAGTAGATAATCGCGTACCTAATATCATTCTTAGAATACGAACTTGATAACTCGATTTATCAGTGATTTACGTTCATATATAGGTCTTATAGATAATTGTTGTTTAATTCTAATTGGACTATGGCGCTATAAACAAAATACGAATTGGTGATTATAAATGGGGCTAGAAAATTGGGTCTATGGCTTTGCTCACAAAACTGCAATTCTCTAATGGTACCCATACACGACCAATATTATTTATTGTCAATATAAATGTTGCCGATATGCAGAGATGTTCTATGTATTTACCAATATGCCATTTCATTCAGGAGTCCTTGATTTTTATATATGAAAATCCGTGCTGACACTTGACAACGTTTATATTGACATTATATTGATCGTGTATAGGTCCATTTAGAATTTTATGTCAAAAACCAGCCACCTTCGATTTATGCTATAACGCATTCTTTTCACCCAAAACTCTGTGGTTGTTCGAAGGCGTTTTTCTCAAAAAGCAAATGGTAGGATAGGTTGAGTTAAAAGAATCGGTTTGAGGATGGAATATACGATGCGATGGAAGGCAAACATTTGTTTGTTTAAAACTTAGAGGAGGGAAGAAGAGGAGGAATAACAAAGCAGATGTTTGTGTTACAATTTGGCACCAAAAAAGGGGCGTAACTTAAACTTCTTAGTCTCTTTACGCCGAGAATTGAACGAAAATTCTTAAAATGATATGACTAGTTGCACTATTGCAAGTTGCTTTCGTTATTTTGAGTTAAATTACATGAACTCTAAACAGTAACCTGGTTTTACCACTTTGTTTGGCACCAAATCTGCTCAAATTTTGATAACACACATGCATAGCAAAGATCGGGCGTTGTGAATCCAAACTCTGCCCTCCAGCAAAAAATGGCGGTCTGTCAAAAGCAGGCATCTCAAAATGGGAGTGACTACTGAACAGTCCGCCGGTTACTTTTAAATTTTGTTCCAGGACGGTCGACACAATATCAGTAAAATGACGTTCAAGAACTTCGTTATAGAAAGACATCGCCAACAATCTCGGTGGGTGTTCTGGTATAGTACAAAGCTGCCATTTTTCGTTCTCCTGCGGCTACACGAGTTCTGCACTCGCACGGGTCCGCATTTTTTGTTTGTTTCTACGTCATCTTTCTGCCAAAAAGTGCGTGTGTCTGGTACGAAAGGGCAAGTAAGGGTCTATTTTAAAAAAGCGTTCTCTCGGCTTTAGTTTTTTTACACTTCCAAAATGCCAATTATACGTTACATTCTGTAATGCGCATGCGGTCGGACTGTTCAGTACTCACTCCCTTCTAAAATTTGTTGTGAGGTTAGGTGACCTGTCATTAACGTCTCAGCAAAGTTTTAAGCAGGGTTTTATTAAGTTACATAATAGACTGTTTTAGAATGGTCTGATTTTGACAAAGACGTCTAGAATGGACCTAGCGTCCTTACGGAACAGCTGATTTTGTTTTGAAGCCTACACGTTCGTAGGCCAGCAGGTCGCGGGGATCGTTGTTTGTTATTATATTCAAGCAACGGACCAAGCGAATGTTCCGCGATATTCTGTTTCCGCGGCGGCACCTGTTCACTACACAACTGGTCGACTGTTTTGTTTTGCCTTTTCCACACACAAACGCTTAGCCTGTGAATATTCCCCCTGCGTCAATCGAAAATGTAAATAGCTAAGTCCCCTCTATAAGTCTTTGGATTTTGACAGGCCGCCATTTTCTGTTGGAGGGCAGAGTATGGATACATAACGCTATGCACGTGAGTGTTACCAAAATTTGAGCAGATTTGGTGCCAAACAAAGTGGTGAAACCAGGTTACTGTTTAGAGTTCACGTAATTTAACTCAAAATAATGAAAGCAACGTTTGCAATAGTGCAACCAGTCATATCATTTTAAGAATTTTCGTTCAATTCTCGGCGTAAAGTAACTAAGAAGTTTAAGTTACGTCCCTTTTTTGGCGCCAAATGGTAACACAAACATCTGCTTTGTTATTCATCCTCTTCTTCCTTCCAATGAGCTTTAAACAAACAAATGTTTGCCCTCCAGCTATCAATTGTGTGACGACATTCTAAAATGATCTATTCGTTAATTTGTGACGTTTGTGGATTTTTTTGAAGTAAAGTGTGCATCGACTTTTCCAAGAATGGTAAAAATTGAACACCTGCACAAAGAAGGCTCGACACCGAAGCAAATTCATAAAGACATGGCGAACGTGGGCAGCCAAATTTAAACTTATATGCTATTTTAAGTAATTTTTAAATTTTTGTTAATTATTCTATTAATTATTTCTATTCTGAATCCATTATTAATAGCAACTGTTCTTATTGTATTTAATTCCAAGTTAGCTTCAGATAAAGGAACAATAAAGGCTCTATGTACCACTGTCCCTATTTTTCTTGTAATTGGAGAAACAAATTCCGCGGATACCAGGCTTGATGGTAATGGATGCCCTTCACATTTTTTGAGCAACGCTCAACAGGGACTCCATGAAGTCTTTCCTCTACATGGTTTTAGGGAAGCCGTCCCGCACCATGACGAACCATAGATCACCCGATAAATTTTTGACTTTTTGGTACACTTAAAAACGTGTCCACTGATGGGAAGGTTATGAAGGAGCGAATTCAGAATGAATACAGTTTTATACCGATAGACCACGAGTGGCAGTCTTTGGCTTTAGACTTTAAAGACTCTTGAGGAGACGTTAGAACAAGAAATAAAAGAATATTGCACTTTATCGATTTTCTCAATATCGATAGACGTTTTGTTGCATTTGCCAGTGTACGAGTTCATCCTAAGTTCATCTGCCATTTGTGGGTTAAGTATCCAATCTTTCACGTGCAGTTTCAGAAACAAGAACATGTGCAGCTGGTGTCAGGAAGTGTCCTGTTACACACATGAACCGTCTTTGTTTATTTTACAGACTGCTGTTTATTCATTACACATACGGCTTCATGTCTCGCATGTATGTATATATCTCGCTCCGTAAATATTATAAAATAAATATTCCAGCACGCTGTCTAGAGACTTTTTTTATTTAAGACGCAGGCCGCAAAGTGCTTCCAGAGGTACGTTTACACAAAAAGTAGATTTTTTCATACCAGATCGGAATATTAAGTATGTAGAATGATTCCTGGTAAAAAAAAGAATCTTCAAATAGTGTTTAAGAGATGTAGAAATGCCTCACTTGTGTTGAGATGAAATTGAGCTTTTGTAGCAGACATAAGAGACTCTAAACTTACTTCCAGAGGGATTGTACCTCCTAGGGAGATAATACAGCCAGATGGGCAACCTGTGAATTGAATGTCACACACTTGTTATGAACCATAACCCCGTAATGTACAGACTCCCCTAATAATGCGACCTGCTTTCAGCTACACTGCTTTCAAATCCGAAATCATTCGAATGCTTTATTTATACAGGGTATGGCCCATTAGCGCGGGGACGGTCTATATCTCTTGAACCATTCAAGGCATCAAAATGAAATTTTGCAAGTGCTTAGGAAATCCCATGCTGCATCTTATACAGGGTCTTCACTTTTTGCGTAAGAAACCAAAGTTATATTTTTTTAAATGGAAACCCCCAATTTTTTTTAATATTCACAATCCCCACAAAGTTTCATGGAAAACGATATACCACATTAATGGCTTTCGAACAGGGGATGTTAAGATATTGTCATTTCAGTGTCGATCTGGACCCATCTTTGTGGCAGGGGTGGCACTACTGACGCATACTTACAGAAGCTGTCAAAGATTTCCTTATAGAACTAGATTCACAAACTATTCTATTTGCAAATTCTGATAATACCTTTGTCACAGTGCTTTACATTATACAGGGTGGTAAACATACGCATAATTGAATTTTTCTCAAGAATTTCAAATGGAATACCCTGTATACTAATTGCACATTTAATAGCCAGTTTACTAAGCTTCTGATTGATGCAGGCATTGCCAGGTCTGCGACTGACAGTTTCTACAGAAATTAAGATTGAAACTTACAAATTTCCAATTTCACTGTTATTTTTTACAATTTTATTCGAATTTCACGAACCAAAAAAAAATTGTTTAAATTTGGTTTCTGCGCAAAACTAAGCCAATAGAATTTACACTGACACAAAAAGTCCCATTGCAAAATTACTTCTTGAAGGTAAAATCGATTAAATTTTTATTAAGTCTACCCGCGTATGCCTAAAACTGGTAGTTTTCAAGATATTCTTACCGAGAATTAGTATTATTGTGAACAAATTAGCAAAAAGAATAAACATAGGTCGAAATCGCAATGTCTACCAGAACCAAAAAAACTTAAATTTGAGCCACTCACTCTTTAAATCAATTTAGTTATGTACTTTTGTTGTGTGTTTTCAATTTCTTCTTCTCAAATTTGGAGTTGTTGCGGAAGTCAGAACAGATAAATATTTTTTAAAATCAGTAGAAATTATTAATGAGATAAATTTGGATTTTATTATTAGTGGGAAATGTTGTAATTTAAACAAAAAAACTACAGCGAGAACAAGTTTTTTGAAATTAAATAAATAAATTAAAATTAAATAAAAAAATTAAGAAAATGCAGGAAATCCTTCAAACTATGACAGATGCGAGTTGGACCTGTTTTGTTTATCACAGGTAACATGATTTCAACGCGATTTGCATTTTGACTACAAAATATGATTCTTCTATGAAAAGTGACAATAAAACAGTTATCTCGGGAAAGCAATGTTTTCGAATTACTTTCCATAAAAATGGCACTGTTAATAAACATTATTTACATTATAAATTTGTTCTCCGTCCAGCTTATCGTTTAAATTACATTTCCTCTACAAAGTCATTATTTAGCTTATTAATAATTTGTATCTACTTTTAACCATTTATCTGTCCCGAAGCAACTCGATATTTCAAAACAAGGAATTCAAAATGCGCAACAAAGTTACCTAGCTAAATTGATTTAAAACGGGACAGGTTCGAATTTAAGTTAAATGGGGAAATCCGAATAAAATTGTAAAAAATAACAGTGAAATAGAAAATTTAAGTTTCAATTTTAATTTCCGTAGAAACAGTCAGCCGCAGACCTGGCAAAGCTTAGTAAACTGGCTATTAAATGTGCGATTAATATACAGGGTGTTCCATTTGAAATTCTTGAGAAAAATTCAATTATGCGTATGTTGACCACCCTGTATAATAAAAAGTACTGTAGCAAAGGTATTAACAGAATTTGCAAATAGAATAGTCTGTGAATCTAGTTCGATAAAGAAATCGTAGACAGCTTCGGTAAGTAGGCGTCAGTAGTGCCACAAAGATGGGTCCAGATTGGCACTAAAATGGCAATATCTTAACATCCCCTGCTGGAAACCCCATAATGTAGTATATCGTTTTCCATGAAATTTTGTGGGGAACGTGAATATGTAAACAAAATTGGGGGTTTCTATTTAAAAAAATATAACTTTGGTTTGTTACGCAAAATGTGAAGACCCTGTATACACCAAAATAATTTTACAATATGCGGCATAGGGTTTCCTAAGCACTTGCAAAATTTCATTCTGATGCCTTAAATGGTTCAAGAGTTATAGACCGTCCCCGCACTAATGGTCCATCCTGTATACAATAATTACCATTCTTGTCTATAAAACAGGCATTGCGGATCCGTACCTAATGCTAATGCGCAACCCCACCACTCGCCAACTTAAATCTGTTGGACTACAAAAACTTTTTGTTGCTCACTGCAAAAGAGTACACAGGTTAGGTATGACACTGACAATCGATAAAACAAGGATCATAAAAAAATATATAATCGCCCACTCAAAACGCAGAACAATAGAAATGAAATCAGTGATCCATATTGTCCAACCCACACGGAATGAGCGCCTACCTTCCAACACGCACCTGTGTGAATCTCAAAACAGGTGGTTAAACGTCGCGATTACTAACTTCAAAGCCAGTTCCGTTTTGTTATTAAGCAGTCGGCTATTTCCCCTTTTAATGATTCACTTCATTTAAAAATGCGGCTGCCAATATCCATTTGTGACTTGCTTGTTTTTAATGGCAGTTTTGCGAACCCTCGGCTTTAGTTTCACACCCTGGGGTGATGCATTTCGAATGTATATTTACAAATAAGCCTTCCTCTTATTTCTTCCACCCTTTTTTATCTTTCTTCGCACTATTCTTCATGACTCAGTTTATATAACAAAAGAGAAAAAATATTTTAAATAATCATTTTGCAGGTGTTTCTACATTCTGAAGTTTCTCAAACATTAGTTGACTTTTTTGTTATACATTTTACCTAAAGAACGTTGGGTGTGGCAGACCTACCCTCTGGCCTCCCCTGATATCCAAGTTCTACCTAAAGAATGCCGACGTTAACGCGCTATAAAAACAATTTTGAAAGCCCTCAGGTTACATTCTAATTTGTCATTTGACAGGATGTTGTCCTTAACCTTAAGGGTGGTTTCCTTGTGGGAAATCTTGCATTCAAGTATTTCAATGTCTCTAAGACATGTGACATGCGCGAACACTTCAAAACTGTCCAATCAGTGAACGTCACACAGAAGCTTTGGTAGTAGTGATTTTATTGCGTTTGGTCTTTAAATTTTTAGTGTACTGTAAAATAATTAGGTAAATATAAGATACTTGCATATCCGTGCATGATACGAGATTCGACTGAAAAATGACAACAGAATTGTATACAAAACAAACTGAGGTGTTTCCATCAAAGAGTCCAAGACAAAAGAGTGTACATTAGACTTAATGAACTGCAAAATCTGCAATGCACATACGAATAAAAAGTTTGCTCTCGGGGTTAATGGTATCCTTATAAACATTTTCAGCCTCATCTGACTCACTTAACTTGATGAAAGTAGTCTTTTTAAAAGCCTGTTTTGAATACATACTCCTGCATACACATGTGGTTTTAATATACCATTCTGTCGAGACGCATAAGTATCATGTTACCAAGGGTTCTTCAGCATTTTTCAAATATTTTAATGGACCGAGCGGCGTTACTAACCCACCCGTCATTTCAAAGATGACTTCTTTTGTCCAAGGAGGAGCGTGTAAAAAATTATTCTAAATGAAGAGGCGCATATTATGCAAACTCAAAAAGAAACTTTTATCTCATAAACAATATTAGGAGTTAGGTATATGAAATGTTTATATATGCATGTCAAAAAGAGTTGAAAATCAAATCGAGATTAATTTCATAATGACAGAATGAAAATGAATGCCTTATCATTTTCCAAGTTGATATCCCAAGAAGCCCAAGATCGTTTTATAAGTATCTTAAGAACATTTATAAAATATTTTTACAAAAGCCTTAGCTGCAGAAATTTACTTTAAAAACGTTCTCTAGATACCTATATAGCACTTATAGAGCTGAAATAGGCGCAGGTTTATAAAACAGTTCTATTGCCTAAACATTGTATTACTATTCTCAGAAGCACCTATAAAACAAATACCGAATACCTCAGAAATATATTCTTACAACTGTTATATAACTACTTATAGGTGACTTTATAAAACCGATATATAACAGTTTCTTCGGACTTATCGTACGATTATAGTTTCTATTAAAGCCTGAGAGTGAGTTTTATAAAACTGATTTGTTACTGTTACTTAAAGATCTCATAGAAGCTGCCTGTAATCCCCATAAAATCATTTGCGCACTTTTTACCTGTAAAACTGCTTTGTAAGTAGCATCGGCACGAAGAACATTAATATAACTATATGCTATGTAAGAATTATAAAATCACTCTTATAAAACTGTTATTGAGCAGATTTGCTGTCATAATCATCATTAAAGCAACTGAAGAACAAAAACGCTTTATAAAAGCTTCGTGGAGCAGTTATAAAGCAGTCCCCACCTAAGCAAATTTCCCGCGTAGACCGCGCGATTGTTCCCAACAAGCACAGTTCTCTTATAAATTTAAATTAAATAACTAAACCTTCATATAGATGATTTGTAGTAGCTTTTCAATTTGCAGAATTGTTTGTTAAAAACTTTTATGAAGACCATATAATGTCTACAGCATAAGTGTTGCATTTTGTAGCTGTAAGAACGTTCCGTGCACAAAATATAAAACAGTTTCATAGTTATTCCAAACTTTAGTTGGAAGAACGTTTTAACAGCTTTACTAAGAAAATATTTTTGTTGCAAAGCACTATTTGCCCTATAAGTGATTTATAACAGCTGTGGGAAACCTTTATGAGACTTTTACAATACTAACGATGCATGTTTTGTAGCTATCGTATTATTGTGTTAATTGTCTATATGGCAAAATTATAGTGCTTTAAAGAAAATGTTTTATTGGCGCTGAATGGAGTAAATTGTGCATAATATAATAATTGCTGTCAAATGACATAAGCTTTGAAAAGGTTTCTGCATAGCCCTTATGAAGCAAAAAGTTTTTTAATTGGTATATTATAGTTTTTTCATATAACATTCATAAAGCAGTTTTATAATGGTTATATTGTGGTTCTTTGAACTGTATTTTACTTCTAACGGACAGCTTTATAAAACAGCAAATGGTTTCTTTGTAGCAGCATTCGACAGCAAATATAACACCGTTATAAAACAATATTGCACAGGAAATCAAGTATGTTATGTAGCATAGGCTGAAAGAACATTCTTGGGACTAATACATCACTAATACAGCAGTTTATTGAAAGTTTTGTAAATGTTCTTAAAACGAAAAATGTGCAACTATTAACATCCCACAACTAAATAGTGGAAATGAAAGCTTTTATACGAGACATAGTTGAGGTTGCAACCTTTATAAATCAATAAAAAACATTGCACCTCTACTTTGGCGGTTTGAATTGGAAGTCACTACGTGTAGGTGACTAATTATAGCACATTGAGACGTGTTGGAAGATCACCATTTGTGGAGTGAGGCGTATGGGACAATCGAGTTCGATGTTTTTCTGGGTTGCAAGTATGGGCTCCATCAGTGATGGCAATATGCAACATCCCTGACCACAAGGCGCTGATCAAGGGCATCGGCTGCTCTTGATCTGGCCAGGATGCGTAGATATCTCAAAAACTGAGATGGCTTCCTGTCTCCTTTTTCTTCATGATCAGTAGCTGTCATGTTTTCTATTGCGAAAACTTCTGGCCATCTCGAAAATCTGTTGGTCGCTGACCTCCGAAGATGGGCAATCTCGCGGATGTTACAAAAGGGCGAACTTAACGATCAAACTGATTTAATACAATCTAATCTTTTTAAATTATTTAGACTGGTAATTTTGATTTTTTGGGGTTCCTAAAATGTCTGTCAATAATGATATCAAAGTCACTATAATATTTATTTTTTGCAGTCCTCCTGGATTGGTTTGTTCTTTGAAGTTTTTGCAGTTATCTGGGTTCTGTTGGAATTATATTATTATTTTAAATAATGTTTCTGTCATTTCTGAGGTTCTGAACCTGAGCCTTGACTATGAATAACAGTTTTTGATAATCACATTTCCATTTATTGTTATTATGCAAATAGTTTGAGATGTACGATGTTCTACTTTTGGAGAAAAGTGTGTGATGAGATTTAAAATATATACAGACAACTTAGTTTGCAAAGCCCTGTAAAAATTCAGTATCCTTGAAGGGTAGCAAATGGTCAAAATAGAAAAGGTGTTATGGCAAATCCTTTAAATTTTAATTTTTGCACCTAAGGCAAGCAAATAAGAAATTTAACCTTCCTAGAAGAATAATAATAAACAGTAAACTGTCTTTGGCCCTTTTTACTGCATCTGTCATAAATATTAAGCGGTATTGGTAAGTATATTGGTAATAAGAAATGTGCTGAATTCTTAGTTCAAAATTTAGGATTTAGTTTTGAATTTTTTATCCACAGATACAACTCACAACAAATGCAGATACATTGCATAGTTATTACAAACAAATATTAAATTTATGTTCCTCTGTATTCCAAAATATTCAAGTAAATACACAAACTGATGTGTATCTACCGAGTTCTTTTTCCTTTCTCACAATTGAAGTAATAAAAGTTAATATGGCAACATCCGGGTTGGGCCGGTTCTCTATCTTATCACAGATGTGTTGGTTGAGCAAAGTAAAGTAAATGACAAAAAGCATATTTCAATTGGACTATTTTAGCGCAAGAAAAACAGGTTTTAGCAAGTTTGATGTAGTTCAATTGTTGACAGTTCAGGAACAATATGATGTGGATTAGTTGAGGACGTCATGCAGTAAAGCAATTCGATGGGTGATTAGAGCAGATTGCCTTTATGTTTTGTGTTTAAAAATCTTGAAGCGTGCCGACAAAAAGGAAGGAAATATGGATGAGTTGAGGAACTTGGTTATTTGTTTCGCGTTTATAATTTTGGATGCAAAGAATGGATAAGTTTAAACACTGCCATACGTCGTGTTGTTTCAAAATTTGTACTGACAAAGAAGGTAAGCCATTGAAGTGAAAGCAGTTTTGAATTTAACAATAATTTTTACGTCGAAACTCCGATATTTATTTAACCTAGACCAGGAAATTATGTCAATATAACGCCCAATAATGACAGATACAATTTCAAAGGCAAAGTATGTAACAATAAGCAGTTTGTTTCCATATGAACATTTTAAACACAACCTGATGATGATTCAGCATTTACCAATGAGATACAAGATAATAATTTACATTATAAAGCTACTAGAACAGGCACTGCAATTATTACAAACCTACCTAGAGAAGAGTTTATCGGAATACAACACATATCTATACGAAAAAGACAAAGAATCTAATAATGATTACATATTCTGCAATAAATCACATTCTGAATTACCTTTGGTATTAATAATTTTCTTAATACACGTTGAATATTATTTACTGGATTTTTATTATTTAATATTAATTTATTACCAAGAGTAAAAAAAGTCCACGCCACTGTTGGGTTGAGTTAGATGCAGGCTGTGGCGGGCGCCAACTCGTCGCACATCCACCGCTTGTTGACGTTTAAATTTCTAGAAATATTTGACTATTATCTTGCATATTTTTTATCTGAGTTTTTGTATTTAGTATGTGCGAATCAATATTTTTATTCTACTACAAATTCAAAGGAAGATATCAATCTGAGCGCCTACAGAACATGAAATTCTTAATCTGATTAGATTGATATATAAGATGTATGAAAATTTTAATGTGTAAAATTTTTCAGTGTTTTCCATTGCTCGCCGAAAATATTTATTTCTTCTTTGATCGAAAAAACAAGCTTCCCTATTTCTCACTGATGAGCAACAATAAATACGAAAAGAGCCCCCACGTGGCAAAGATCACCTCCTCAGCCATAAATTTCCCTGAACGCAGTCCTTAGTTTCTTTATTTACTAACCAATAATTACGACATATTAATTTGAGTGTGTTAGACGTAAATTCCCAGTAGTTCAGTGTCCCCCAAAGATATTTCTGGCCTGTACGCACCGAATGCACACTGCTTTACAACTAATTTAGATGACCTGCATTTTCCTAAATTCTTGGCACGGAAATTTCCAAATTTCCTGTTTGTGTACACACGCCGATTGGAAAAATGTTATAAAAACAGCGGTGAGATAACCCAATCTAGCTATCGGATCTATGCTGCCGTTGTGAAAATTTGAAGTACCTCTGCTTACTGATTGCAATGCAAAAAATATTTTTTATTGGAAGAAGTGAGTTAAAAAGTACACAGGGTGTTAACTTTTTAGCAAGACTTCTGAAATCATTAAAATACCTAATTTTAGGAATACCACTTCTGTCGCTATGCCACTAGCATTGACATCACCCACGTCATTTGATAACTGGCTTGCCTTTTTCTCGAACTTACCGCTCGTAATTTTATTATTCCCTAGGCATGTCGATGAATTTCAAGCAAATATGCAATACTGTATAAAACAATTATTCATGTCTATCTCGACTTCACGATTAGCATTCTTAAAATCAAAACGGAAATGACTTATACAAGCAATCGGAATTTTTGATTTTGTTAGCAACAACAATGTCCGTGGGAAAATTTACAGTGACAAAAAATTCAAATACACACGTATTATTGGCGGGAAGTAACGAAAGGTCGAAACGGTTTCCGTATATTGTTTTAAAAACTATGTTAATTTACTTAACCTCGACTACTTTGCCCAAGAGAACAATGCGAGAGTAGATAACATATTATTTTACTCATGCGGATGTACAATTTTCCAATCCTTAAAATTGCTAACAAAACGATGTCCAACTTATCCAGTTTAGAAACAAAAATTCTGTTTTTTAACAATTCTCAATTTTCATAATACACGGTGTCCCAACGAAAACTTGTACCCCCGTAAAACTCGGCAAAATAAACGTTTTGACAAAAATCCAAAAACGCGTCGGTTTTTATATCAAAGGGGCGACCAATTTTTATGCAATAATCATTCTTGCAGCTCTAGCCCTGTGCGGGGGTAGCGACCCCCCCCCCCACAATTTTTAAATGGGACGGGGGGTAAAATGATCCCTATTTGGAAGGGTTTTTCATTACTTACACAACCGTATTTGTTTTATTCAATTCGATCAATTTGTTACCGAGAAATTGCTTCTTGAAGTTTAAAAGTTAAAAAATTAATAAAAGCACAAAAAGGTTTAAACTATCGAATGTATTGCTCGAAATGACCTCCATCAATTCGTCGCTGGGAAGACAAAGGGGCGTAACTTCAAAAAATTCAAATTTGAGTTACGACTTATTCTGAAACAGTCACGGTGTAAGTCATATTGTGACAAAGCGGCGTAAGTCAAATACAACAAGAATTCGATTGAGCCATGGGCGTAACTCATTTTTTACATAATTTAAGCAAGACAAAGGGGCGTAACTCTGATTATAAACGGAAACATGATAGCGGTGACTAACAACAAACTATCGCTTACACTATTAAACAACACACTGTCGTAAATATCCAAAAACGTCAAAACGTGTAGTTTCTCGAGTGTTTGTTGAATATATTGTTGCAAAATGGATGTGTTGGTGAAATGGGGTGATGGAAGCGTAAATTTGGTTTCGTCAGTTGACATAAAATGTGTACGAAAAGGCGATACATTAAAAAAAGGTCTCCAAATAAAGATGTACTGGCCAGAAGATAGAAAATGGTATTTTGGAGAAGTAATAGCTATGGAAGAGGAAGACTGTAATACTTTTCATTTGACGAAGAAGATGATGTGCCTTTGGCAATTTGGAGAACTGGTACCACTAGAAACGAGAAAGAAGTAGAATGTGCTCAGGAAAGGCGGAAAAACAATATTGGTGAAGGTAAGGAGAACCTAGACGCTATTAAGAATAGGAAAAGATAATTGAATGAATATTTTTAGACATAGATGTTGCAGTTGAAGAGTTAAATGTTAATCCAGACGAAGACCAGATTTACACAGCAGAATGTGAAGTCCCGGATTGTAGTGAAGAAATCTTTAGCGCATGTCCAAGATGCCTGCGTTTACTTTGTTGGAATCATTTTTCAGTAGAAGGAACATCTTGTGAAAACATGCACCGGATACAGAATAATAGTACCAACATGGATTATCCAGAATATTTTACAGTTGAAGGGAACACGAGGGAATGCGATGTTATGAGGATACGAAGACAAAATAAGAAGAAGGAAGCAAAGTAACTCAGAAATTTGGGAAAAGAATAGGTATGTTAGCTCGACAACGGGTAAAGCAATGACGGCAAGAAAACGCATATTACCCAGATGCAATGGCAATGTTTGCCAAAAATTTGATAGGAAATGTTCCGTTATAACTGAGGAAGAGAGGCAACGAATACTCTCCGATTTTTATAATACAGGCGATTTGCAGCTTCAGAAAGAATTCATTGCTAGATACGTTAAAAGGACAGATAAAAAACAAGACACTACAAAATCTGAGTTTTCTAGGCGACATAAAACAATTTATTATTATCTTCCGCGAGGCAGTACCGAAGTGCCTGTCTGTAAGACCATGTTCTTAAATACTCTCAGCATTTCTGAAAAGAGCCTGCGTACAACATTACGGAAAAAGTTGGAAACTGGTGTTATAGAGCAAGAAAAGCGAGGACAAAGGTACAGGCATTTAAAGGAAAAAGATGATGAAATTCCCGAATTAGTATTGCAACATATTCAGAGATTTCCTCGAATGGAATCACACTACTGCCGAAAACGTTCCAGTAGGGAATATCTTCACCCCGAATTAACGGTGAGAAAAATGCATAACATGTTCTTGGAAGAATCCGGATCGTCAGTTAGCTACAAAACGTACTTGAAGGTCTTTGACAGTTTAAATTTATCTTTTCATCGGCCAAAGAAGGACTTATGTGGTTTATGTCTGACGTATAGAGAAGGAAGCGTAGAGAAGAAGGAAGAGTTAGAACAAGAATATCAAATACATGTTAGGGAAAAAGATACAGTGCGCAAGAAGAAGGAAGAAGACAAACTCGATTTGCTAGAGAAAAATACCTGCGCAGTGTTTGATCTACAGCAAGTAATAAGCTACCTAAAACTTGTGATGGTAAACTGTTTTATAGCCGCAGGTTATCAAATTACAATTTTACAATTTACGATTTTAAGTCAAAAGATTGTGTTTGTTTCTTCTGGCACGAATGTCAAGGGAAACGCGGATCTTGTGAAATTGCAACTTGCATTTGTTTTTATCTGCAGGAATTAGATAGAAAGGGAATAAAAAAAGTCTCTTTGTATTCAGATGGTTGCGTGGGACAAAATAATAATTCTGTAGTTGCAGCAATGATGCTACGAATTGCAACAACTTCAGAAAATGTAAGTTGCGTATCCCTCAAATTTTTTGAGCCGAGTCATGGACAAAATGAGGGTGACTCTGCGCACAGCGCTATTAATACAGCTATCTCGAAGGCTGGCAATCTTTACGTACCTTCGCAACTAACAACAGTTTTTAAATTTGCGAGACGGTCAAAACCCTATAATGTGCTGGTTCTGAACTCTGACGATTTCCTAGATTTCAAAAAACTATCGGTCGATTTGCAAATTTTGTCTATCAGACGAGATGAAAACGGGGGCATCGTAAACTGGACAAACATTCGTGAAATCAAAGTTAATAAATACTCTCCTAATCTAATTTACTTTAAAAATAGTCACCTGGAATCAGATTACCGCATTATTCGTTTAAAAAGAACGGCTGTGTCGCCTTACGCCATTCCCCCAAAATTGTATAATAAAAATCGTCCAAGAATAAACAGAGAAAAATTTCAGGACCTGATGACTCTTTGCGAAGGGAGACCACCAATCATTCGAATACCTGAACATGTAGATTTCTATAAAAACTTACCACATTGACATGTTTTTCTGTTCTGTTGTTTTGTTATTTTCTGTTGTAGTTCATCCCTGTTCATGTTATTGTTTGATAATTTTTAAGACAAAAATTTTAACTTGTAATACATCAAAAATGATAATAAAACCATATAAATGACTTTCCTTGACATAAATACCTTGCAGTTATGTAGGGCGTAAATGACGATAATTTTAGAATTGGGGAAAGACAAAGAGGCGTATCTTATTAATTTTAATTTATATCTCATTCTAGACTATAAAGTCAAATTTCCATGTCATGTTAATAGTTTTGGCGCTCATTTACTCCTTCCTTTGGCATACTTTATTTTTGCAGTTGCTACAAGCCGCATAACTTGGCGTTCATAGTGTGGATTTTCATTTAAGTGTCTTTATCGCCGTTTGTGATTGTTTGAGATACGCCCCTTTGTCTTCTCAGCGACGAATTGTCATACAATAATACATTCTGGATTCAAATCCAGATCTTACATCTACATTTCTCAAAACCTCAGGAGTTATTAGCCGGCATTCTTCTTTGGAATAAACCATTATGACTTAGTAAATAAACACGATTTTATACTGTAGCGAATAAGTTGTTCTGATGTTCTTTTGTTCTTACTTTTTATTCTTATTAGTTTAAGTACTTGATTTTTTTACTTTTCCATTCTAATACATTCGATAGTTTAAAACATTTTGTCCGCGACTATCTTACAACATACTCTTTATACTTGTGTTTCTTCAATCATAATTAGATACATTATTGACTGCAGTGATTAATGAATATTATTCACTAAACCAATAGGAACATCGCTTTGACCCTTTTTTACATTTATTTAGTAGGCCGCGATCGCGATGTGTTAGTTCAAATTGAAACGTCAAATCAGTATGGTTTGCTTTTAATTTGAAATTCATATTCTAAAAAAGAAGATATAATGAGTAGTGAGAGTGAAAGCGAGATTTCTTTAACAGCACCAGCAATAAAAGAAGCTGCAGAACTTGCCTCATTAGATGCATTGCCCAAAAAACCAAGAAAATTATACCTGAGAGCATATGTATGAATCTTTCTTACACTGTAGAAGGGAAATGAAGGTAAATTCTTTCTGAGAATTTGTTTTGATAGTCGTGGACAAAGTATAGTATACAACTCGTTATAATGATGCTATTATTACCTCGGATGATTACAAAACTCGCTCGCTTCGCTCGCTCGTGTTGTAAACTTCATCCTAGGTAATAATAGCATTCATTATATAAACTCGTGTATAATATACTATTGTGCTTTATTAATTTTTTAACTTGGAAACTTCAAGAAGCAATTTTTCGGTAACAAATTGATCGAATTGAATAAAACAAATTCGGTTGTGTAAGTAATGAAAAACCCTTCCAAAGTAGGGATCATTTGACCCCTGTCCCATTTAAAATTTTTGGGGGGGTCGCTGCCCCCCGCACAGGGCTGGAGTTGCAAGAATGATTATTGCATAGAAATTGGTCCCCTTTGATATAAAAATCGACGTATTGTTGGATTTTTGTCTAAACATTTATTTTGCCGAGTTTTACGGGGGTACAAGTTTTCGTTGGGACACCTTGTATAATGAAATAAATCTCAGTTTATAATACTTTTACAGAGGCACTCATCATTAATCACATTATTGAAGGGGGGGGGGGGGGTGAAATTCAATAAATCAACATATATCTCCTTCGTAGACTCCGAGAGGTCTTTGACAGCATCTCACTTTCCTGACCACTCAGCTGTATACTGGAAGTACCTACTGTTACATTACAAATTGAAGAGAGGCTGGTGCTGGTGGGCTTACATTGGTGGGCACAAAAACACAAAATTAATAATATCCATATACGTTAGAAATACCACTATTTGCAAGTAGGGGAGTTCCTGGACCGAATAGAGCAAAGAAAGCCGCAATCATCAATGAAAGCAAAACGAACTTCATGAGTAAATAGCAACAGATTGGACAGCAAACAAATAAGGCAGTATGAAATGGTACCCCACTTTGAATACTAAAGGGCGCTTGTTACTAAAGAGGCAACTTTGCAAATCAGAAGCAAAATGAAAAAATCCACAAGAAATATGCAGCAAGAAAGGTTTTAATAAAACGCTCTGTCGTGTTCAATGGGGTAGAATCTTAAACCTTCTAACAGTTCGAGATAAAATCATACGGGTCAAGAACTTGGACCTGTGGACCATTATTTAATAAGGATAGATTTTAAAGTGGAAACGAAGCGAAAGAAGAGGAACAGAAAATACTGGAAGAGAAGACATGATGCGGGAAATTGCAAGATACAAGATACAAACAGGGTATCAACAAGAAATAGAGGACGGGTATGGAGTGCTATGGAGAAAGTAATTCCTTTAAAAAAGAAACAGGAAAAAAACATATGGTGCGATGAAGACTGTAAAAAAGAAATTGAGAAAATAAACATTCTGAGGCACATGGCTTTGAAACCTAGAAGGAATACAGATGGTATATATAAGGAACAAAGGAGAAAAGTCGGGGTTTGCAGGTTCAGAAAAAGAAAAGATATTTAACAAAAAATTCAGGAATTGGAAACCTATTACAAAAGAAAGACAATTTGCCATTTTTTTAGAGAGTTAAAGAAATAAACAAACACGAGAAAGAGACAATTTATATCAAGAATAGATATGATAAACTCATAGGGGACGATGTAAGAATTGGAGACAGATGGGAAGAATATTCTAAATTCTAAATGGAGAGGATGAAAACTGATTGGACGCGTACCCCCATCTTTTTATATTCTGAGCTAACCTACATCCCTTTCAGGGACTCGATTTAGCCTATTTTCTCAAACAAAAACCCCTCCAATATGGTTAAACCTATGGTTCGGCTCTTTAGATCATTGAAGCACGCAAGCCATCCCATTCGTTCCAGTATTACTAGAACTGCGTCAAGGTACTCGTACAAGTTTGTTGGGATAGTCTTATTCAGAATCTTAAAAATAATAAGAGTCCAGGCACCAGCGGGATAACAGCTGAGAATGTTAAGTATACAGGAAAAAACCTGATACAAAGACTATAGATGCCTAAAAACTGGGAGAGCGCCACTATTATACTAATTTTTTAAAATGGGGATGTTACTGACTTCAACAACTCCAGAGAGAAAGAAGTGGATAGAAAAATAGAGGAATATTTGGAGGGAAGAGAAGAGAAGAAGAGTACGAAAGGAAATCAAATGCAGTTATTTACGAACTCTACAGAGAACGAAATATTAAAGAAACAGTAAGAGCAAGAAGCAGTAGTTGGGTAACGTCAAAAGAATGACAGGGGACAGGACATTGAAACAAGCAGGAAGGCCAAGGAAGAAGTGAAATCTTGCAGGGTTGAAAGATTTGAAGGAAAAGAACATAACGAACTGGAAAAGTAAAGCGAAGAACAAGAAATTGTGGAATGAAGTAATTAGACTAGGGGCCTGAAGGACCTGTCAAAACTCAAATCATTTGCGTGGCATGTTGAAAATCATATGGCCAATCGCGTTCCATGCATTTTGCAAGTTCCAAAGGCAAATTTCTTTTACTGCTGCATCCTCATATCCCATAAATGTCCAATGTTATTGAGTTATAATCCTAAAACATATGGACGAGCATTATCCTGCATAAAATAACGTTGGTCTCGAATGAAAGAATGGAATGGAAGAACAACAGAAGAGTGTTCTCGTATTTCAATAAAATTTTAGTGTCTTTCATAAACTCAATCTCATAAATTCGATCATCTCTTTCCGTTCTCGAAATTATCAAAAAAACTATGCTGTTTACTGTTTAGTAAGTATCAATAATAACTTTCGGCCATTTTTTAAAGTATTTTCGATAGCTACAACAATACCCAAACTTATATGTAGGTAACCTTGAGAGACTGTGTTAATTCTTTTATTTGTCAGTAATCGTTGTTTGGATGGATATTTGGTATCGTAAAAGTTGATAACGCTTTTGTCCGCAACGGAATCAGCCAGCAAATAAGGAAGTGGAATGATTGGCACGGAATGTAGGGTTAAAAATTAACGAAACTATAAATTAAACAATGGACTTATCTCTCAGCGAGGAGTCTCTGTACTTCCTGGTCTGAATAATCATCTTTACCAATGACGACCGGGTTAGTTTCCGTATTCGTTCAGTACTCGCGGACAAATATTTACACTGTACTTATTACAATATTTAATTTGTATTGCACACGGAACATTTTACGGGACGACTGTACAGACGACAACGGTTG
Source organism: Xestobium rufovillosum (assembly GCA_963966045.1). NCBI lineage: Eukaryota > Metazoa > Arthropoda > Insecta > Coleoptera > Ptinidae > Xestobium > Xestobium rufovillosum. The sequence continues at coordinate 44,340,785 of OZ014492.1, read as the reverse complement.
CTTTATTACTCGTCTGATGCATTCATTACGGACGCGATTTGCATTTTAAATGTTTCTTGCTCTCCGATGTTCAAATTTACTCAAATGATTTTACAAAGACCGATCAATATTAATTTTTGAAGGTTATTCCGAGTCACATATTCAATGTCACTAGGTTTGTCGACAAATTAGAGGTATTATGACGATAAATACAGTACAGGACGTTTTAAATTTGATACGATACGGGTAAAAAACAATACATTGCTTATCCGGTTCCTACGGAAGCGCTCTGGTGTCACGTATTATTTATTTTCATTTTCCGTTATAACGGATTTTTTCCGTTATAACGGATCGTTTTTTCCGTTATAACGTATCTCTTTTACGTTATAACGGATCTCTTTTCCGTTATAACGGATCTCTTTTCCGTTATAACGGATATATTTTTCGTTATAACGGATCTCTTATTTCCGATATAACGAATTTTTTAAGTTATTGTCTTCATTTAAATCAGTGCAACACTTGGTAAAGTAGGTATTTATTTGTTAGTTATGACCGTTGTCAGCTACCAACATAACGATAAGTGGAAATCGATATTTTTTTATTGTTTTTTCTATGTGTACTCTTTTATAAACACTTTTTCAAATTTTGACAGGTGCAGATAAAATAGGTATAAAAAAATCAAAAGTGTGGAACTTACGGAAGCGCTCTGGTGTCACGTATTATTTATTTTCGTTTTCCGTTATAACGTATTTTTCCGTTATAACGGATCTCTTTTTCCTTAGCCAATTTCTGGATTGGACTAGTTTCAACTTCAACACCAAGAATTGTACCTAGGTACTAAACCCAAGCACTAGTTCAAATTGCATTTACTTGTTGTACAAACCGAGGGTGGTTTTAGAAATCAGGGGATGAATTATGCAGGTTAGGGATGCGACACCCTACTACCCTCCTAAATACAAAATAAGGACACTGCCACGTTGCCATATTTATCTCAGACAACTTCCATTTGCGTAAGGGGAAAACACAGTTTTTTAAGTAGGTGTGATTAATGAGTCAATTATGATAAGTGCACTTAACGACAATTATCATTTGAAATAATTAACAATTTAACACGGTGAAACGTTTAATACCGGACGTGCAAACTTGTAAATATACAGGTATACAAATACAAGTTAGTTTCATATGAACAATTTTACCAATTATTACGAACAAGAGATTTAGAACAAGGCCGCAACTCCAGACATTGTTTAGCTTCTTTTTGAGACAGACATCACAGTATGGTGCACTAGACTAAGCGTGGGTTACTTTGAACCCCAAATTAGGGGTCCTGTCGTACACCCCTAGTTTTGATATATGGTTGCATCGTTTACATAAGCACATGTGTGTCAAACAAAAAAAGAGGAGAATCTCAGTAGGGGAGACTGTTCATATAAATGAACAAGTTCGGTGACAACACCTGTTACAGTTTATGCTTTCTTGGTAGGATTCTAGAGTGAATAGTAGCTTTCATACGAAAGATAAACAAAGCAGTTTTCATATCAGCACTTGAATTCTTTTAAGTTTATTTTTGTCGTTAAAGAAGTTGGTCACAAATTGCGTCAAACCATTGTTATTTCACTTATCAGGCGTGTTTTAAGGACTAGCTCTCTAAAATCCATGGCATTCGAGGATGATCCGGACCGAAGAGTACAATTTTGTGAGCACCAGACGATGGAGTTGTTGTTTTAGGAGTCGACAAGGTGCTGTTCTCAAATGAATCTGCATTTTCCTTCCATTTAGACTTCAACGGGAGGGTGTTGCTCCACATTGTGGTAGGCATGTCAAGCAATAGTTGGACGAGGCTTTCCCAAGGAGATGGAGTAGTCGAAGTGAAGGTAAAAACTCGAACAAAGGCTGATGTTGCACCTACATCTGGTGGGACAAAGAAGTCGTCGTTTATTGTTAATTGTTTCCGAGGAATGTAACCATCACTGCTCAAGTTTACTGACAACAATTCCATAGTCTGAAGCCGCAATTGAAGAAAAAAGGCCAGGAAGGCATCTTCCAACACGATAACGCCCACCCTCACACTGCTAACATCACAAAAGGGGTCGGGAGGTTACTCCACATCCGCCCTATTCTCTTAATCTTGCTCCATCAGATTTCCACCTCTTCCGCTCTCTATCGAACAACCTTCGAGGAATCTCCTTTAATGACGACAACGGAGAAGAATATATTCTTGATTACCTAGTTCATGTATTTCGTTTATTAAATAGAAATAAATTTCATAATGTATTTTTGACATTTGACATTTTTGACGTCTGAACAAATAGGGCTTTTCATTATAAAAATGCTGAGGCGCATGCGCGATCGCGCCATGACATTTTCGGACAGTTGTCAAAGTTTTGTATTGTTTGAAAGTGTTTATTTTAAATTAAATTAAATTAAATCTACGTCATCTAACACAATAGCAACAAATATTGACTGAATTTCCTGTACTCTTCAGCAATTTAGAGCAAATCAAGTGGTGTAGGTATCTACAGAGCAGATAAAAACATCACTGTTTACAGATCACTTGACATGGTCTTTTTATTCCGTTCGGGTCTTTAACCTGTATACAAGAAATGCGAGCGCGGACCAGAATATACATGTACTCATTTTACTTTGAGCTGAAATTGCGTCTACATCATTTCCGAATCCTCGTGGTTGAGACCGGATATCCGTTGTGCCTGCCCTGCGCCCTCCTGCCGCTGAACTCTACTAGGAAGTTCTTCCCTGAGAGAATCTCGAACGTATCGTTTTTGGAACCGTTATGTCAGCATTGCCGTGTAAGTACATCAGAAGTGCACAGTCTCAGTCATAGATGTACTGTAGATGATGATGGAAACATGGCACTTGACACCGATGTACAACGCAGCAATAGTTTAACAATGTAAAGTGACCCAAACAAAAGTTCGCTTACGTGGTGGGTAAAGTAGAGGATAATTGAAGAATTTGTAGGACCTGCTGCAGGATACATTATTTTCGAGATAATTTGGAATAGAGTCTGTACTCGTTCAGTAATTCAACGTGCTTGGGATGTATACTAGCGCGCTTTATCTTTTACTGCGTTCTTTCAGGTTCCCCGTCAGTTGGATGATCGTCTTGCCGCCAAAATAGGTCTCAGTCATCTAACATAAAAATTTGTGACTGATTTGAGATACCTATATACTTCGGTGAAAATAAAGCAATCGAGTAGAAGGCCTCAGGAGTGGGGTCTGGGGATTGCGCTGGCCACGGTAAAACGTCAATTGCTTTGGTAAAAGAATTCCTTTGCAATCTTAACATTATCTGGATGAAAAATTAAGGTCTTTCCTTACATCTCCTACATATCACAGACTGGAGAACAACAGGGGCAAGCATTAGGTTATCATACAATTTGAAAGCAACACTGAAATTCTGATTTTTGATACTTACCTTAGTATTTGATGTCCCTTTCTACAGAATAGTTGATGTGCACAAAAAAGCTCTAGTTTGATACGCTTGGTTCGCTTCGTGTAGTCCGCAGACCATTTGACGACAACAATGGAAGCAAATAGTCACCTTTTCTAAAAGGAACCACGATTCAATGCATTTTAGTTTATTGTAAAAATGTAAAGAAAATACATCTACCTGCTCCTTTTTGAAGTTGGTACATTGTGTGTTTAGTTCCGCTAAAAGTATACACTGTTGGAAGTATATGGGGCGCCATATTTTTCGATGTTATTTAAGATGACATTTTCAATAGCAAGTTAGCTGAATTTTCGACCATGAAATGGCGCGAACGAGAGAATTCATTGTTTCGTCTGATACAAAAAAGCTGGACTAAAAAATAAAAATAAAATTTTACTTTCCGTTTCATTTCATTTGACCAAATTTTATATTTCTTGTATATGGATGTATCTAGTATTATTTTAACTTTATGATTTTTATTTTATTTTAAATGTTACATATTTGAAGTAGGTATACAATAGCATTTTGGAAAACAATATTGTTTTTTAATTTTTTCTTTAATTTTTTTTCATATTTCAAAATAAATTGTCTCCATCTGATAAACAAAAGTCAAATATTTGTCTATTGTCTGCATTCTTTTGGACTATAGTATTCATGCGACTTTGTTATGGTAATAAATGTGGAACAATAATCCTTGCCAAAAGGGTCACGTGCAAATCCTTCCTAATAAATGATAATTTTTGACACAATTGACCTGTGACTTTACAAACCCTGGCGCCTCGACAGCCAAGGAAATAGTCTACTAAATACTTATTTCCACCAACTTGCATACGAATTTTTCATTTACAAAAATTAATTCGTCCAGCTAAAAATGGCATCCTCATTTTTCTACAAATAGAATCAAGCGCAAATTTATTTCAAGCACATGCAAAAGTTTTGTTTAGCACCGAAGAATTTCGTTTTGCGGAAGAAGCAGTAAGCACACGTTTTATTTTTAACCAACACCTAGGAAGCGACTTCCGTTCAACTAAGACGCCGCAACGGCGCGGTATTAGAACTTTCCAAATGTCATCGTTGAAAATAAAAATCGTTACAGCCTGTACGTGAGAACACGAGAATACCGGAAACAATCGAAAATAAATTAGACTAAAATATTAACATTGAAAATGTTATTAGTATCCTAGTATAGGAGATCAAATTCACGAAAAGCGTATATGCTGCATTTGCCACACCACGTGACGCGCTAGAGGTTCAAAGCCAAGCGGCTGGCAGCGCGCTCATTCTCCTCTTCCCTGCATTTGAAATGTGGTGCTATAGACGCATGATGAAGATACCGTGGATAGATAAGGTTAGCAACAGAGATATTATAGAAAGAGTTGGAGAAAAGCGAAATTTATGAAAGAGAGTAAGGAATAGGAGAGGCACGAAGGCTTAGTCCGCGACATACTAGAGTCAGAGATAGGAAGAAAAAGAGGTAGGGGTATGCCCAGATAAGACTACTGCTCTCAAATAGTTAGGAATGTAGGATGTTCAACTTTTGGGGAAATGCGTAGGTTAGCTCAGGATATATAGACCAGACCAAAATCTGCTCCCGTTTGGTGGTAAATGTTACGCGTCTTTCCAAACTGGAACAGCATCAGCTGTAAGATGGTGTTACTTCATCTAATAGCTCCAGTCACGGATAATCTTTACTCAAGATTGAGAACGAAAAACGATTACAATGATATAATAATTCCATTAAGGAAATAACCTAAATTCGACTCTCATTTCATAATTTATTTCATAAGACCGTTTGTTTTAAAGTAGCGGGTGAAAACGCAGTTATAGTGTTCGCACAAATTTGGTCAGTACTTGTTACTTTCACTGGACATTACTGAAACTATTGAATTGAAGCGTACGTATCTATTTGGTCTGTGGAAGATTACACAATCTTTAACGTAATGATTATGTTGTCAATAATACTTAGACCGCGAATTTTTCGCAGTATTGCGTGGTCCTGCGCTTAGAAGAACTGGTGTGCTTCTGTGCACAGAAAATTCGAATGAGTTACATAATTTCTAAGTGTTTGATTTATTGATACAAGAAAGGCCAAGTGAGAAGCATTTATAAGAGAACTGGATAACAGTTTTCAACAAGGAACATTTAGAAATGCTATACTTATCCAATTGTTGAGGTTTTGGCCAACATCGAAATGTTCTTCAAAAACTAAAAACTACAGTTAATAGAATTTTGTCTTTACGAGTTACACATTCTTCTACGTTTTTAATAACAAGCTTTCATTATGGTGGACCACATACAACTTTTTTATTACAAATTTCGCATTATCTAAGTGTATGAAGCAGCGATAATATTCCCATTAAAATTATCAGAAATTCTTAATTTTTTTATTACTTGTTACGCGTCATTAACTCCCAAAACTTCCAGCCACCATTACGACAAAAAGTGAAGAAATCAATAAACATTAAAGTATTAAAATTAAGAAGACACGGTCAGTGGGAACATGGAAGGCCAAATTCGGAAGGGAAGTGCTAAATTGATATGTTACATCACTAAACGTCGTGTAAAATACAATACCATTCACGAGTTGTTACTCCAATAAATAAGTATCATTCCATTTATAAAATTCAGTCAGTTCAACGTTCACTGATCTTATATACGTGGTATTGGCGTGACATCACTACCGGTGACTGGTATAGGCGTCCGCCATCTTGTAGTACATGCGAGCGCGAACCAAGTTCAGAAAGCATAGTTTTGTGTTCTTTGCGATGCTCGCTTTTGCAAGAATCATTCAAAAATGATTATTTGTCATGGTGGGAAAAAGGAAGTGCGATCGAACTTTAAGAAAGACGGTTATCAGTTTGTTTATCGTGTATTAATCATGTCGATCGTCAGGAACTACAGGGTTATTCAAACAAGTATCCCCCTGATAGTCGGGGAGCAGTCATGGTTTGCGGCACGTGAATAAGTGGAGTGCGACGACCATACATTATACTCCCCTCAAAACATTACTGTTCCGCCATGATAAGGAACAACTTCTCTGGCAAAAGTAAGTCTTTCTTGTCGTCTCGGTCCCCTAGAGACCCTTTCACGTCGATAATCGCTCACTAACCCAATTTTTGTATCGTCAGAAAAATTATAATATGTTTTGCTTTCAGAGATCTGCCTCCTACGGAAAACGCACTTAACTTTCACGTTAAAAGAGCTTTTTTACAGTGTGCTGTATATAAAAGGGCTTGGCAAATAAGCCCAAATATTCCAAACATCCTGGAATATGGATGGTACATGGAAAATGACGTTATTATGCCAATAACATTCACAAATAGCTCTAAACTGGATTGTGTTACTATAACACAGTTCTGTAAATGTAAAAAATTTTACCTGTTCTTTTCGATGTGCATGCATGAAATCTAATGTGCAATGTATAATATCACGTTTATGTCGAGGGAAATGCAATTTGTCGAAATAAAAAACACGAATGTTCTCGATATTAATGCAGCGTTTGTACGCCCGCACATAAACCACTACTACACGGCTCAGCGCGGCTAGCTGTAACTCGCTGTAACTTTTTTCAGCAACAACATTAATGTTTCGTTTCTTCGCCAAAAATAATTTCGAGCCTTTGTCCGTGTTTGGCCTCGCATATGCATATGTTAATTCCGAAAAATAAGATTACTTACCCGGTGCATGGAAAATACATTACACAAATTTTTGGTCTAGCAAGAAACCATTCTTTTCATAAAATTGGAAAATTGTAGAGACAATGTGAGTACACTGTGATGATCAGCACACTTCAGTGTATAATCCACGAAAAAACAGATCTCTAACTCTTTTCGTTGCTGAAATACAACGAGAAAAGTTTTAAAAATAGTCGAAAATTGATTTAGGAAAATTTTAGGAAAAATCGATTTTCCGGCATTTTCGCAATTCCCGATCTTTTCGCGACCTCAAAATTCGAATCCGGCAGATCATTTTACTTAAGAATCAGCTTCATTTTCTTGTGTGTTCGAGTTGTATGATGACAAAACATAACTTCTCAGTAAACATCAGCCGCGTTAGTGTGAACTGCCCTTCATTTATATTTTCTAGAATGCTTCGGAAATTTTGCATTTACCAAAAACAGTTGATTCTAATATTTGTTATCATTAAACAAGAATATGTACACACGCTATTAAAAAAACTAGTTTTAAAAGACAGGCTTGACGCATAGAATTGCTTATGTAAACAACATTATAATGTACGAACTTTGTTCCGTCCCATTCTACATGCATAAACGATATAGGTTATCAGCAATTGCTGAGCCCGGATATCCTAAACGTCAGGCAAAGGTTATCGAGTATTTTTGAATTATGCTGCAACGGCCCTTATCGAAGTTGATACAGAGGCGGTCGCTAGGCAGAAAATTGGTTTACTTACAATCATGCTTCAGTTGCGAATTGTCAATAAAAATAGAAATACGAATCTCGAAAACGCGTATTTTTTGTTCTCGGATTTAGTGGAATCGGTATTCTAGGTGACTGCTTAGGGAGTGTGAGTCTGGTTTCCAATAGGAGAACAAAACATTCAGGAAAGGTGTGAACAAAGCTACTTTTGCGATTCACTGACTTAGTCGATGCTCGACCTTGACCAGCCAACGCATGCTTTACATGTCATTTGTTTCTATAAAATTCTGAACTCTTGAATTCCGTTGTTTCTCTTTCAGTGTTATGCCCAAGCTTTAGCAAGAATTTTAAATATCTACCCTTCCAAGCAATTTGACAAGTACAGAAAGGAGTTAATACCGGTTGTAAACATTTATTACGAGCAAGCCCTAGTTAAGTCGTTTTCATGGAAAGAAATAACAGGAATTTTATAACTGTGGTTAAAACGGCAATAAACTATTTGACTTTCGGCAAACTATATACAAGAAAAAGATTCATCAACTTACTGCCGATGCCGATAAGATAAGATTTTGTGAACTTTTCAGGAAGTTCTTGGTATAGGAAGGATGTATTTTTAATGTTATTGGTGGAGTACTAAGAAATTGTTATTACGGCAGTTCCTTCAACTGGGCAGCAAACTGGAAAAATTCACTTAAATTTCGAATTGTTGTTCAAACGCTCCAATATCACTCAATACAGAACAAATTCTTATTTAATCACATAATATTGAGAAATAGTCCATCCAGACGTTTTGGTTGCTTTCCCACTTTGTTTGCGATTGGTATTCATTATAGCAAATCCGCTTGGTGATTGCAGTTACGTATCTAATTCTAAGTAAGTACATTTATGTATTCCAGACAGATTAGCACCACGCAATACGTATAGTTCCTTCCCACACTCAATTGTCGAATTAGATTTCTCCAAGGTGAAATATAATACCTATAAATAGCAGAAACAAATAGTGAAAAAAATCCAGCGACAATTTTATCAATTTTAGTGTCAGATTACACCATTGTACACATGCCACAAGTAGTTTTGAATAAAAATGAGCTGATATTTGAGTCTTATTATGTCTTCAAATACTACGTAGTTTTTAAATCCAGGAAGGAACAGTAGAAACGATTTTATGGAAAGAGCATGAGAGTCAGAAAAAGAAAATAAAAACGAAGAAGGAAATACATGAAAACTAAGGATTTAAGTGATACCGAAAAAACGGAAGTAAGAAATGTTATTTATAATTTATATGAAGCAAAAGTTAATGTTACTCTAGCAAGTTTACAAAAAACCTTAAGAGAAAAGGGTGTTTTGGAAATTGGATTACGTTCCTTGTTAAAATTAATGAATATACTGGGTTTTCGATATAAAAATGGTTGCAATAGGAGATTCCTCTGTGAACAATCGCACGTAGTTCACCAAAGAGTTAATTTTTTAAAGAAACATGCCGAAAATCTTAATTCAAAATTTAGAAAAGTGATTTTTTGGTCGAGATGTGGATATTTTCGAACAGCAGTGGGTCAAAGTCTTGAACATGGTCATGAGGTATTGCGCCTGCCTCCATATCATTGCCAGTTTAATGCCATTGAATTAATATGGACAGGCGCAAAAACTTATTAGGAAAAACATATTGAAGATGGTTTACGTTCCGATCAAGTAGAAACAGTTTGAGAATCTTCTTTAAATCACATATTTCAAGAATATTGGGAAAAGTCGGTGAATCACACAGAAAACCTTATTTTGAACTGGTGGCGCATGATGAAGATACTGTGCATAGATAAGGGACGTATTAGAAAGAGTTGAGGAAAAGCGAACTGCTCTCAAATAGTTGAAGCTGTAGGATGTTCTACTTTTAGAGTTAGCGATTGAGTTTGAATGTTTATAGGCGATATTGTTGATGCGTTGTAGTGTGATTTAGTTGAATTATTGATGATCAAGTTTGAAGTTGTCTGAAGAATTTCTCGAGTTAGGAAATCGAAATGTTAACTGTCCTAGAATTGAGATTCTCGGCATATTGTGTGTGGCAGTCATCACCTGTATAATTTCTGGCAATAATTACACTCGAAAAACATGAAGCAAGAGCCAGGAAGTGTTTACAAAACTATAATAAACTCGGTCGAGCGGACGGACGTTTGTTTGTTTAGTTCGAATTCTGTTCATCATTAAAATTGTTCAGACGGTTGATGGTTGAATATTAATCAAAGTTCCGCTTGCATCATACCTGCCAGCCAAGTATCCCATAGCATACTTTTGCTCTGATTGCGCTTTGTGAATTATTACGCCAGCTTGCGGCCTACATTTCGCCGCGGTTTCTTGTGTAAGTCGTCGTTGAATAATGCCTTGCATTTCCTGACCGGATCTGCTTGCTTTGCCGGCAGCCCCGACTCGCTGGAATGCGAGGAACGATTTCGATAGGTACATACTCCTATTATGTAATTTTCTACTGCCATTAGAACGTAGGTACAAAATACAGTTGTCGTATTCTGCTTTTGTTGGAGTTTTAAAACTATTGATAGGTTGATCTGAAAATTGAATGAACGCCTGGCACTGAAAAAATTTTGAAAACGCATTAAAGGAATCAAAATATTCAAAATATTTCAAAAACTAGTAGAGACAGGCCAGAACGGTTGGAATAAAATTGAAAGGGGGTAAAAATCTGCTTCTAATGGTGTATAAATTAATATACCGTTCCACTTAAAAAAGTCGAGGTATCAATGTTTGAAAAATCTGAAGTTTAATGGTCCATATCATTAGCTTTCCCAATTCCCTAAAATAAAGTTTGCAACGTAGCAGGTACCTTCTTTTGTGCTTAACATAACAGCGAAAACCGCAACTTTTTATCTAATTTAGTTTCCGAGATATCATTAATTTTTTAAAGCGCTGCAAACGTCAAATTTCTCAAAAAATGTCAAATTGCGACCAAACGGTTCATCTTAGGTTCAAAGAGTCTTTAACAAAGTGACTCCAAAATTAAAAAATGCAATAATATATAGACTATTCAAAATAACAAAGTTAGCATCTATTTCCGCTATAACCGAAAGTCGACCATCTTTGAAAATAATTTAAAAATTAGCGGCAGACTGATATTTGCTTTCTGACCCATAACAATAAATCCAGGCTAGAGGTTTTTAAACTGCAGGAACATCGGCACACGTCTGTTTCTTCCACAGTCAGGAAAAAATGGAAGTCACATTTTATGACGAATAAGGCAAAAGACAATATTAAACTTTGGAAACAGCCCCTGAAGAGGTTGCTATGAAGAAGCTTGCAGTGTATAAATGGCATAAAGGATTCAAAGAAGGGCAGGAATAACGAAAGATAGTGGATGAAGGTCCAAAAAGTGCTATAATCAGTGCTTTTATAAAATCACTGGCTATAACTAATCAAATGTGAGATCTGATAGGCTGCTGAATATACGGGTTATTGCAAGAATTTAGGTTAGAATTTTGATTAGTAAAAGCAACGGTGCCCCAAAAAGGACACGATTTTTTGGTTTTTCTGACAATCAAAGACGGAGACCATAATACTGAAGAGTGCATAGGAAAACTAGTCCAGAAATGTTTTAAACAGTTGCAGCGTTGTCTAACTATTTCAGTCCAAGGGGAGCATTTTGAGGGCCCTTAATTAGTGAATATATATATATATATATATCGGACTGTTGCATAAATTTGGAGCGTTTTTATTGGATTTAAAATGTAGTTCTATTTAGTTAAAAAATACATGTTATAACTGAACCATTCTATTTTGTTCTTGATGCAGACTAAAAGCACCATTTTTCGTCACCAGTAACAGTCTGGGAGAAAAACGGTCGATGTTGTTGATGAGCTAAACAAAGCCAGCAAAGAGGCACAAATGTTAACACTGATTTTTGTTCTTTTCGCTCAAAACACCCAATTTTTGAAATTCTCATATATTCGCCTATAAAACCGATTCTTTGGGGGCATTATATTGGGTGAAGTTGTAGAACCTCTCTATAATCAAACATGTAATGTGCTGTAATGAGTAATTGCAGCAATTATCAGATTATCTAAATCTAAACAATTTTTCGCTCATAAGGAATTCCAACCAAATCTGTATCATTGCATTATTGTGAAAGATGAATCATAGCAATACGCACGTACCTACATTAATTTAATCATGGTAATCGTGAAAAAGGAAGTGATTAAGAGTTTAAAAACGGCAAGCAGCCATTTGGCGGCAATGTCTGTCCATGACGTCAAGCACATCTATGTCCGGATTTGCTTTATCCATTCTAAATTTCTGTGTTGTGTTGACTTAATGTTTAACTCACATTCGCTAATAGTTTCAAGGTTATAAATGTAAAGATATGTGGAATAATGTATTCGCCAACTCGTGGGTTGCGAATCGGCACTTCCTTCCTTTGTAGAAGATGTTTTCTGGGACTGGCACGGGTCCAACGTATGATGTTATTGTATGTGGAGTGCAATAATAAAACAGGATCATTTTTGAGGGCAATAAGGATGGATTAAAACAGTAGGGATTTTTGCCAAAAATGTTGACTTGTTGCAGAAGAATTCGCGTTCGTGACGTAGCTTGTTTAGGACAGCTTGTTTAAGGAGTGTTTTGATCTAATCGTCATCATCTTATTTGCCAAAAAATATATACGTATGCGCCAGCTTCTTTTCCTTTTCGAGGTACTAGTGACTAAACGTCCCACGTGTAGTATTTTCTGACGGTTTGGGTTCTCTAAGGTTAGCAATAGGGGGGTATTAGTGAGAGTTGGGAAACTGCGAGAGGTGAACACTTAAGTAACAAAAAAGATGTTGAAGAAGGAGTTCAGTTTTTCAAAATGGCATTTGTTAACACGTGGATATCAGCAAAAATTCATATCCTGTCAGTGACCTGACAAATTCAAAATATAAACCTTATAACAACAAAATGATAAAAGGAAGAACTAGAAGCCAGCGGTTATTGGGTCAAACAGCCTCTTGAGCCTTGCCTGGATGCCGTTACAGTTTCAGCAAAAACTGCACTGAAGGAGTCTGAACAGGTGGCCGGTTATTGATAATTTACCGTCTCCAAGTGTTAATGGAATCTCTAAATCAATAAGTTACACTTGATTCGGAGGCATGTTCGTTTTAAATGTCTGTTCGCTGTTGAATAATACGCTGTTAAGTGGAACGACCAGGAAATGGTTTCATGTAACGTAATAGGTCGGTTATTACAGAATACGTTTCGTAATTCGCCGCCTGAAATTTCGAAGATTTTTTTTGTGTATTGTGAGTAGATTCGTCTCTTATTCGCGTGGTTTGTGGATCTTTTTAATAGACTTTCAACATGCCTACTTTGATGTTTTGGTTAGTATCCTCCGTTAATAATTTGTTGCGTATTTGTTGTATTTTCTCGATATAACTTTTTGTTACTTTTGCGGTAACTGATGTAAGTGTTTATTACATTTTTGTTATATAACAACACAATTTTCGCCATGTTGCAGTGCAGGCAAATTTTATTGTTTTCAGTGGTTTGTTTTTTGGAGTTTACTCCTTAAGAATCGATTTTCAGTTATAGCCCACTGTACGGAAATTTTATGAGGAGTAAAATCAAGCGTTACCTTATCTGTCACATTGAAATTATGTACGTATCTATGAATAGATACGGCTGTTTATGTCTGACTGCATAGATCATGGAAATAGTGAAAATAGAGTGGCATAGAGTAGATATAACAGTTGGCGTTGTAAAGTCAGCATTTGCAGTGTTTGTTCGTTTCTAAATTTTGTTGAATCTTTTGATTTAATATGGAAAAACCTAATATTAAATACTCCAAATATTGCTTAGTGCCGAAATGTGAATCAACGCCTATTCGAACACCAGGAAAGTATTTATTTCATTGCCAGTGGGATCGACGTTTAGCAGATTGTCACTTAATTACTCAATTTATAAACAATTTATATTTTGATGTAGTTGGACATTTTCGAACATAAACCATCTGATAAATACACATTTGGGTATAAAACTGACATTCGCGTGTACCCTATTGAAGTTAAAATAATCGTTCGTAAGCAGCAAACTCCAGTCGTGCGTCGGAGCTGACACACACAAGGTTTTTCTAGAGGAAAGATAAATAATGGAAAAAATACCGAATATGTAGTTGAAACAGAAACTCAGGGAACGATAATAAACAAGCACAGACAAGACACAAATTGTCAGAACGGAAGATAAGGAAGAAGAGGAAGTTGAAGTAGACAATTTCGAATTTATTGAAGTGTAAAAATTCCAGCCTCAAAAAAATAAGGACCAAGAGTTCCTGATATCATAACTGCACACCACACGCCAACTTTTTGACTAGGGGTTGTTCGTGCAAATGAAATATGGATTTTCCAAAGTCCAGTACCTGAAGTTTTGTTTATTCACAACTATCCAGGTTGAAATGGGCCTCAATAGTCACGATTTCTAAAAACTCTTCAGAAAATTAAAGACGTGCTCTTTTATCCTCATCCTTTAGTTTTTGAACCTCGATTTTGTATGGACTATGGACGATAGTAAAAATCAAGTTTTAAAATTCGTGGAAATATTCGAAATGTTCGAAGCTTGAGAAAGCCTTTTGGCTGAACACTGAATAGCAATTCTGCGAAATCTCGTTGGCCTTACTAAAGGAAAACCCGCCATTACTTCAAAAAATACGCACACACTATTGAACAATTTAGATGTAAGTAAATGACATTTCTGACATTTGATTTGTATTCCATCGCCTACTGAAAAGCATTCACATTCACACTTCACTCCTTTTGGCTAACCCAGGATCAGAACCACTCGATGCTTTTCGCAAAGTTGGTTGGTTCGTGGTTCGACTACCAAATACAGAAAATTACCTTGTTCCAAACCAAAAAATTAATTTAAATATACAATTATTCTATTTGACGTAACCTTATAACAGAAAGATTTCCAATAACATACATTTACTGGTTACCAACACAATCAAAGCAAAGGATTATTTATTTTCCTTCCAATGAAAGCTCGAGAGCACAAACCGTGCACAGATGCCCCGATCTCAATTTCAAGTCGGAGGAGGAAGTCTATTTGGTTGTCGCCCCCACCACCATCACGCGATCCACAAGTGTAGATCCGGCCGGTAGGTCCGACAACGCCGCAAAAAAGGTTGTATGTCTTTCCACCACCACATCGGACTCCCGCATACACAAGGGTCCGCTTTTCTGATGCGACAGATTTTCGAACAGTCGGAACAGTTAGTAGTAAGGTGACAGTTCGACTAGCTGCTCACAGTTACTGCTTCTTGCGTTGGTATTTTTTTGTTTTCTAAGTTGAGGAGTACATTGATACAGAGTGATTTGTGTTTAGTGTAATTCTTCAGTTCGTGTAACTATTTTTTTTTAAATAATCACAGATGCGTTGCGGATGATAAATATTGTGTAGTGCCTTCTTGGATTATTTTTCGCTTACCTAAGGATATTTACAAGCCATCACCATTACCTCCAAGGTTTGTAAACTGTTATCCTCAAATAAATATTTGTCGAAGCTTAGAGCGTTGAAGGAACTTAGAAATTTTACCTGGACGCACGTGTACTGCTACCTGTTGCTGAAGTTAGAGAATTTTACCTATAAAATGATTCGTGAGCCTTCTGAAATTAATTCGTTCTTTTAAATTGTGTGATTGTATATTGGTGGCTAACTTCATACTTTATGGACTGTCATATATGCACCAATCAGATGGTACCTAGAAAGAATGATGTAGGTATTAGAGTTTATAAAGAATTTTTAAGGATGAAATGTAGGAATACAAAACTAATACACAATTTATACAAAGAGTATTAATATGCACAGATTCACGAATGGTATATAAACAGGAAATTGTTAGAAGAGTATCTCGGAATGCTAAGGGCAGCCAAAGAATCAAGCAGAGATGTTCTACTTTTAGTTCAGGATAGAAAAGGAAAGAAGTCAGCATCTAACCAATTTCCTGGCTGAAAACTTTGGTTATAGACTAAACCATATAAACAGAAATGACAATTCTGTAAAATCAGACAGAAATTGCAACCAATGACAATAACAGTTACATCATTCTAGTCGCAGAAGCGACCAATCCTATGGACCGGATGTGGTAGTGTTCAAAATTCTGCCCAAAGTTAAATGTGGATGACTTTTTAGTATTTAAGTTTAGAGCTGGTCATGAAGTTCTTGTAATTTACATGAATACAGATGCACAATAAAAAAGAATACCACCTTTAAATGCCCAAATCTAGCCGAGGGAATTACCCACCCCCAACATTTCTTATGCCTGTTGCAAACCCTAGCCTGATAATTCTAACATTCCGGTTGATAAATATCCTTTAAAATATTGTTAAAATTTAAAAATATTAGGTCTGCTCGACCTTTAAAATTTTGCATGATCTATTGGTTGTTATTTTGTAATTGGAATCGTACGTTGCAGGTCAACTTCTTGCGATAACTCTTGTTACAAAATTGTACAAAATTTGTGTTTCCAACGACTACCTAATTCATACTACATATTTGATTTACAAATGTACTTTAACACTTACCTCGCACATGCTCGTATTGTTTGTATTTAGTGCAATATACTATCTACTGTTTGTTATTATTTGGTAAATATCGGTATAACTTAGTACGTAGATGACCTCATCCACATCCTTTGGGGAGGGTTAAACATGTAAACAGGAAATGACAACATTAAAGTGTCTTCAAATTTCTAACATCAATCAGAAGAGGGATACGTTATTGAGCAAAAGTATTACAGAAATGGCCGTATCGAAAAGTTGCACCCTCGAGGAGGATGAACCGCTGATGAAAAATCTATCCCTAGACCAAAGAACATTGGTCGTACGGAAATCCTGTACTGTCGGATTGACGTTAAAAATGGACTATTAAAATTTAATGAAATTTAGAAGAGCCAATGTGCTTGAACACTTACCTCGCACATGCATGTATTGTTTGTATTTAATGCAATATACTAGGTATATATAGTATTTTTTGTTGTTATTTGGCTAATATCTATATAACTATGCGTATATGGGCTCATCCATATCTTTGCAGGGGGCAGAATATTAACAGAAAATTATCTTCTAAAGTTAATTTCTATAACGCCCAACATAGTAGTTGCAGAGTCCTTTTGTCGTCTTAAAAGGTGCAATTACCACAGGATAGCCCTATAAATATCCGTTTGGATACATGTATACAACGTGTAAAAATAAAACGCCTACGGATTCTAACCACCTACTGGGTTTTCCGGAAATATACCCACGCGGTGCAGTAATGTGTCCTCGACATTTTTTTACGGGAAGTGTCAGTATGTAGACTTAATGTTCCACGTAAACACTACGTAAAATCTTTTCCAGGAATAAATGATTACATACCATACTTCGGATCGCGTTAAACGCAAACTGTAGTCAAATATACAGGGTTTCTAAGTCTGAGTAGCTTCCTAGACCGGTTGAAACTGAAGCATATTTAACTTCAACCATTTGGTTCTCTATTTTCTTATAACAGTTCCGATATTTCGCTAACTGGTGCAATTACGGATCGATCATTCAATTTTGGTGTCTTCTTAGTCTACAGCTTTTCTTCCTCTTCCCTTCTTCCCAAATTGAATCCACAAGTCATGGTCGAATTTCCTCATCCTATACTTTCGCTCCAATTCTGCGATTTATTTTTCCATCAGGGCTGTGTTTGCTAGTTCCTGTTCCTGGCCCAAATAAATGTACTGTCGACTTCCTAGTTTTATTTTAGCATCTGGATCGAGATCTGGATCGTCGTTTCTTTCTAAGCTCTTTCTTGTTCTTCACGGTAAATTTATAATCCAGCTTTCGTCTCCTATTTCTTGTGCTGCATACTAACCTACATTCATCTGCACAAATGACTGCCAAAATTGACCGAGTTTTACAATTGTGAATACCACCAAATTTCCAAGTTACTCTATGGAAACTCGATGGCATTCCACCATAAAAAACCTTGTTTTATACAAACTGCTCGTCTTCAAATACTTACCGTAAGTTTTGAGACAGTATAAATTATATGTTTTTATTATTTTGTTTTTAAGCTGTTCCGCGTCTGGTGCCCATATATCTTGAGTTGAGCAGCCCGGGGCCTAGTAGCTGCCGTACCAAATCGGACTACGGAAATGACAAGTTGGACATACCGACTACCGTTTTCTTACAGCTGCACTGGCATTGACATATTTCTTCCTGGTTGGGCAATTTTTTTCGCGTTTTATTTGTCGTACGCACCTAAATGCGGACACAACTTCCTACAACAACCTGTTGATTTTGATACGCGAAACGTAACGAATTTTACGATTAGGAAGAACCTTGAAATTGGCAACGTTCTCTAGTACTTTCCTTTTGTTTATACCCAAGTACCCATACCTAATGGAACAAGTTTTATTTTACACGTTCATGCCTATGCAGTGGGGTTAATAGTAGTTGATTATTATCGCCAGATTTTCAAGGAAATTATTTACATTTACGCAACAGAAAAGAAACTGTAGGATGAAATATGTATGAGGGGTTATTGATGTCTATTTAACCGGGGCAATTTTCAGGCTGTCCACGCACAATGACGTGAATATCACTGAAATTTCATTTCAAAACATTAATCGTTACTGCCTCATAAAATTTCAAAGGTAGGGATGAAATATAGGAATAGACCCAGTGATAGAAGAATAACACACAGTCTCTACAAAGAGCAAACGTCAGTTATAGAATTTGAGGAGGAACTAAGAGAAGTACCTAGATACCCGGAAGGAAGTGACACAGGGATGTGCGTTGTCACCTCTAATTTTCAACTTATAAATCTAAGATGCGATTAATATTGTTAAGGAGATAACAATCAACAATCAGGACTCAGATTCGCCGATGGCTATATGCTCCGGAACGGTTAATGTAGAAACTCGGAAGAGACTCTTAAAGACGTATGTGTGGAGCACGGCATTGTGCGTTGTACGGGTGCGAAACTTGTACAATAGGAAAAGAATAGAAGCATTTGAAATGTGGTGCTATAGAAGCATGATGAAGATACCGTGGATAGATAAGATTAGCAATATTATAGGGAGGTATTAGAAAAAGTTGAGGAAAAGCGAAGCGTTTTACCCTCCTTGTCTTACTTTACCAATTCTGTTTTTGCATTTATTTCCTACTGCGGTTTTAAGAAATAGTCGCTTCCCATTTCCGCCCTTCTACACATCTCTAATTTGTGTACTACATAAAAAAGGAGAATAATATCATAATCAAATAATTTCGTATTGTAGTTTCTGGTTTCAAGGCACCCTCTTTTGTAAGAACCAAAATACTTTTAAGTCAGGAAAGTATTCTTCGCTATTAATATCCATGTAGCATCTACAGCATTGTTCTAAGAAACACACACCTTGTCGAGTAATTTATTTTTTCATTACGGATTTGCTTTGCTCGCTTGAAGATGATTATCGGAACTAACTCTTGCTGGTCCAGCGTGTCAGCTTCTCAGTACGATCATCCTAGTGGGTGATTGGCCTGGTCAAGGCTGTTAAGTAACATTAAAATGAAATGAGATGCTCTTCCACGCCACCCGGAGATAGACAGATGTAATTTAGTATTTCCTGTTGAAGAACGAGTCCCCTAATGCATACGTCGCGTCGGATCGCAATCGTGCTTTGCTTTTTGCAATTATTTTTTCTACTATTTGTGCTTTTATAGTGGTTTTCCGGCGAGGCGGTTCATTTCAGAAAAAAAATAAGACTTTAAAGGAGAGCGGCATGTTCAAGTTGTACCTATAAAAAATGTAAATTTTACTTTTTCTGTATGTATTTGTTTTTATATACTTTCCTTCTTATAAGACGACCAAACATTGAGAATATGTAGACTACACGACTGAATATAATAAATTTGCATTACGCAATGTAGCAAGTCCTTAATTGGAATCCTGCAGGAGATCCGGGTTAACGCTTCTAGTCGAATGAAACGTGTGTATGTCCATGTCGTCCTCCAGGACTACATATACGTGAGTGCGTTGCATACTAAGAACGTTTAAAAAATGCTAAGTAATGTGAAAAGTTCTCGTTACACGGAAGTCACGTCAAGGTCATTTTTTTCAATGTTATTTGCTGTAATATTTTTCCGGTATTCGACTTGCTAGCCATTAACAGCAAATATACTTAATAAATTATTGCCGGTATTACATCACTGACGGTTTTGAATCTTCTAGATTTTTTCATATCAGTAGATTTTTGAGTTTTTAGAAGCAGTTAGGTACTATAATTAGTGTGCAAAAAAGCGTCGGAGGATATATTAGGGGAAGGCGACAAAATTCAAGAAAGATGGGATGATAGAACACCTTCAGAGAGACGAAGGATTAGTTCTTACTTATCTACATACTAGAAACAGAGATGGAAATAAGAAGTGGAAGTAGGTGCAGATCAGACTACTGATTGGAAATAGTTGGGGGTTTACTTTTGGGAACATACTGAGAATAGGAAATGCTAGAGATGCGCATTCAACCAATCTTCAAATATGCCTGTGTCTAATGTGTTTCTTTCTTTTTTTACAGAGAAAAATGAAGCTCGTCCCTGGTCCTCTACCCCCCATCCCCACGAGCACCGCCATGGACCGTATGCCGTCCTTACCTTTGCCCTTCAGTCCAGATCTACTCTGGCGCTACCCCCTGGGGTTCCCCTCTATGCCACAACCCCAACAGACGCCATCTTCTCCGCTGCTGGATTACAAAACTCAACTACCGAACAGTTTACATTCAGACCCAAGGGTGTGGTCTAGAGATGATATTATCACGTTCTTACGTTGGGCAGAAAGAGAATTCGACCTGCAATCCTTCGATATGGATATGTTCCAAATGAATGGTAAGTTCCAGTATTAATTTGTTGTTTGCGCAATCAACCATCAATTCATTGGCATCGTATAAATGTTCACACACCAGGAAACTGTCTTGTTTGTCTTGCAAACAATAATTTATTTGCATACACATATTGTTTATTAAAATTGATAAACTCCAGAACGTACGAATAATTTGTTAAACAATTCGAATTCCGCAAATAAGTAAAACGGAAATAATCATAACTGATTATTATTTACAATTGTTGCTAAGGAAATATCAGCAAATTTACTAGAGCTTGTTTTACACTCGCTGTTATCAGATTCCATTGTTTTAAAAATTGCCAAGAGTGCCAATCAAAGGTTAACAGATTTGTGGTATGGTGATAAAGTGCTTATGTCTTGTTGAATTACAAGTAGGTATATTAATAAAAAACTGAGAAAAGGACTGAAGAACTATTAGAAGACTAAAACGAAAATAGATGTTTGGAATAGAATAGAAATTCGCGTTTTTACTCTGTTTAACCCTCGGTTTCATCTTAAGCGGTAACCGAGATCCCCATATTGGGGTGCAGCCTCTAACAACCTTTTTACTAAGCCAGCTATTAATAGTTAGATAATACGCTGACACTAACCAGGAACAGAGAATAATAATTTTCAAATCATAATGAGTCTCCTAGCCTTCAGTATAAAATGACGTAATTCAACTTCCTTTTCCTATACAACTTAATAAAAACCTTAAAAAACTTGGAGTATGAGTTGTAATACGAATTTCACAGGTGAGAATTAATTGAAAGCAGTTAAACACACCGTAAAATACGATTTTACAACACAGTTTGGCGACTCAGCGTGTTCCATTATAACAAAATAATATGCTCTGTCGACCAGTGGTGTGGAGCGGCTCGCAATAATGGGCTCTAAGGCGCCGCCCTCCCAAAGATTTCCAAAAGAAAATCAAGGAAAACCGCGTCACGAATTTTCTCCTTTTAAATTTTAGCGCCATCTGCATTGCAATGGCCACACTACTACTACTAAAAAATTTCCAGTTTAATTTGCATCTCGGCTAAATATACATAAGATGGAGAAATTGCAATATGATTTTCATTCCAACACCACGGTTCAACCAAGTAACGTATAAAAACGTTGATGCTACTCTATCGAAATATTGAATTGCTACAAATTCGTAATTACGAGTTTGATTTTCAATACAATAGTTCGTTTCTAACAACTATACAATGTTAAATCGCCTAAAGTTTTCGAGTTACTCTATCAATAGATGTTTTGTGAATTCCAGGCAAGGCTATGTGCCTTCTAACAAGAGCGGACTTATCAGAAAGAGCACCAGGATCAGGCGACGTGCTCTACAATATCCTGCAGCTCTTAGTGCGCGATGCAAACTACATCCAGCGTTGCCTTCCATCCAGCCCAATTACCCCAACGACACGCCATCCTTACCCCATGTCTCCTCATTCACACCCACCAACCCCCAATTGGAGCATACTTACCCAAAGCAACGGTGATTTCTCTCAAACTTCACACGCGGCTCAACTTGCAGCTCATTTGATGGCACAGAGTAACTCGGTGACGTTAAGTCCGGCCCCTTCCGTGGATAGTCAAGCTGGAAGCCCTCAACACGCGGAAAATATTCACAATTATGGACATTCCGTTTTTAGTAGCAAGTGTAGTAACGGTAGCGGGAGTAACCAGTCGGATTCGGATGAAGATGGGTTTGCTAGTGGACAGAATACTAGTCCTCCTAATACTCCAAGCGCCTATGCTATGGCCCCCTTGTTGCCTTACATGCCTCCGAAGAGTCCCAAAGAAGCGGCGTCGAGTCCGGGTATATTCAAGAGGGAGTTCTTTCCGAACGAATCTCCAGAACCTAATACGAGTAAGTATATCTGTTGTCTGGAGTAACTGCTTGCTAAAGCAACTATTGTCCCTTCCAGATGGTCGGTTACTCTGGGATTTCTTGCAACAGCTCTTAAATGACAGCAACCAACGGTATACAAGCTACATAGCATGGAAGAACAGGGAGAGTGGAGTATTCAAAATCGTAGATCCTCCTGGCTTGGCCAAACTATGGGGTATCCAGAAGAATCACTTATCAATGAACTATGACAAAATGTCCAGAGCTCTCCGATATTACTATAGAGTAAATATACTGAGAAAAGTACAAGGAGAACGACACTGTTATCAGTGAGTATATTAATTATTTTCTCTTTGTTAATGCCTTAATGGTTTTCAATTTATAGCAATATGTTAATGGGAGGTACGTTAAAACGTGAAATACGGAAAAAGCTGTTGAATTTGTATGTTAGTAGTGAAATGTCACGTAGTAAATTCGTTCGGGTACCTACCTACTTATTAATATATTAAACCACGAATAATTACAGGCGTTAAGTGTTAAATGATGAGTTAAAAGCAGTTAGTTTCTTATTTGATAGGAATATAGCAAAAGCGGACGTAGATATTAAAATATTTACAATTCCAGTGGGAGCTAAAACTTAAAAGTAATTTTTTGATTTTCCAAAATTAAAGTTAAATTTTACTACAACTACAAAGTTTCTAGAAATTTCCGTTTTTATACAGGTTGCGCCGCCGAAGCGTACTTCTTCGGTTGCACCCAAATTGTGCATTTTAGGAAAAAATGACTTATAAGAGACCCACATTGATTTTTGATTATTTGTTATATAAAATTATTTTCACTTATACAGGCCGTCCCATGTTTTCTGCACAGTACCTAACTTTGTTTTTGTAAATGAAATACCCTGTTTTAGATTGCATTTTTGGATTCCTTAAATGATTTTACTACATATATGATGTTGTAGAAGACAGTTTTTTGTATAAAATTAATGTTTCTAGCGGTAACAGCATTTTGTTGAAGATTTTAGTAGGGGGATTTTGAAAATTAAATACTTACTCGTATCTTCAGATTGAAGAAAGTTGTAGTAATAATAATGTAAAGCATTTTTTTTTTCAAAATGTTACTCGTATATCTATTTAGAAGTAATTTAAAGGTGACATATCGTTTTTCAAGTGAAAACCTCGAAATAGACCCTTGTCATTTCGTTAGTGCGCGTGCGCAGAAGTACACTGACAATCAGGGGTACGTTCAAAATCAGACTGACGCGCCCGGGCAGACTATGACGTATTTAATGACAAAACAACCGTTTCAAGCTGAGCTACTGAAGGGTCGGTTGTTTACCCATTGCACTTTAATTGCCAATGGGCGCGAGAAGCCGACAACATAACAACATCACAAGTATTGAAGTATTATTATTCTTGAAGTAGTCTTGAAGCATTATTTTTGTGGATGTCAAAATGAAGCTAACATCTGTAACATAACCTTGTTTGTCAAACTGAAAAAGCTAATAAAACGCATTAAACAACACAACTGCGCAATGCGCATGTCACACACCAAACGCCGACCTCCAAACTGCTGCGAAAAGTTGTCGCACCGACGAAAATTTTGAACGGTTTTACTCTTTAACTTGGTGTGTGGCGTCCAAAAAGCCGGATTTAGCAACGATTTTCATTCGCCCAGAGGCGTCGTGCGCAGTATCTGAACGCACCCCCCCCTGTTCTTAGTTTTTCGGACAAATGTCACTGACAGACCTTCGTGCAGAATAGACTATTTTAGAATGCCTAATTTTGACAGGCCGCCATTTTTTGTTGGAGGGCAGAGTATGGATACACAACGCCCGATCTTTGCTATGCACATGTGTTACCAAAATTTTGAACGGATTTGGTGCCAAACAAAGTAGTGAAACCAGGTTACTGTTTAGAGTTCATGTAATTTAACTCAAAATAACGAAAGCACCGTTTACAATAGTGCAACTAGTCATATCATTTTAAGAATTTTCGTTCAATTCTCAGCGTAAGGAGTTTAAGTTACGCCCCTTTTTTGGTGCCAAATGGTAACACAAACATCTGCTTTGTTATTTCTCCTTTTCTTCCCTCCTCTAAGCTTTAAACAAACAAATGTTTGCGCTTGCCAGTGGCGGCTCGTGGGTTAATAACCAGGGGGGTCATTTTGGTTTTGGAACTAATACTAAATTGGAATTAATACTAAAAGTACCTATATGCATATATGTACAAAACTAAAATATAAGAAAGGGGTACATATTGTCAAAATAAAACATACCTTAAACGTGCTTATATTTCAGGTCAATTCTGTTCTGCAAAAGGGTCTTTTTCGTTGAAGTTTGGAATGCTCTTGACAAGCATCTTCTCGATGCTCGCCATAGACAAAGCACCAAGGCTAGACTGTCCCATTGTATTGCGTAAAAAGGTTTTTTTAATTTTTACCCCTTTCAAAGTTGAAAAACATCTCTCACTTTCCAAGGTTGTCATCGGTAGTGTACACAAAATATTTAATAAGTTCACTGCTTCAGAAAATGTTTCAGACAAAAGTTAAAGTATTATGGCGACTACACCGGCATTATTATGAAAATCCTAACGATATATTACAACTTACGCGAACCGCAACGCTTCTACCGCTGTCTACGACGAACTGATGTGATGACCAGAGAAAATATAACTCCATCCTAAAGAACTATTAACTCGATTCTGCGCAGTTGTCATCGGGACATTGACCACGTTGGAGATATAGGAGTAAAAGGTGACTCTCACTTCCACTCAAGAATTCGCCATCTGCTGTCGCTGTTCTTCTTTACATGCATTTCTCCATAAGCCATAAGAGCTGTGCAGGGTCAATTTGAATAATGTCCCGGCTTGCTAGCGAGTGCGCAGCCCTGCTTGACGCTTGGTTATTTCTAGTATTGCTGCGAATGCAGACCGCTGAGGATTTTAAATTTGAGACTATCAGACAAAATATATTTTTATTAAATTTATGGTTTTGATTAGAATATTTTAGGAGGGTCATTGACCAATTGACCTTAAGGAGAAACCGCCACTGGCGCTTGCATCTGTTAATTGTGTGACGACATTCTAAAATTATCTATATTCGTAAGTAAATAGTAGAATGTTAACCAAGATACTCCAATCAGACAGGTTTTTAATATATAGTAGTGAAAATCAATCAAATTTTTAATAGAAAAAGGATCTAATAGGCAGGTGCGTATTTTTCTGCAATGCATAAGTATCGTAACTACAAATAATACTTATTTTAAAGACCTGACCAATAGATCATTTTAGAATGTCGTCACACAATTGACAGCTGGAGGGCAAACATTTGTTTAGAGGGAAGAAGTGGACGAGTAACAAAGCAGATGTTTGTGTTACCATTTGACACCAAAAAAGGGGGCGTAACTTAAACTTCTTAGTCGCTTTATGCCGAGAATTGAACGAAAATTCTTAAAATGATATGACTGGTTGCACTATTGCAAACGTTGCTTTCGTTATTTTGAGTTAAATTACGTGAACTCTAAACAGTAACACTCACGTGCATAGCGTTGTGTATCCATACTCTGCCCTCCAACAGAAAATGGCGGCCTGTCAAAATCAGGCCATTCTAAAACTGTATAATGACGTAACCTAGAAAGTAGAAACGTTCAATACACTTTTCCATTTCGAATCTTGCCTCTTACACATTTTCATCCACGCAACACAATTTATATAGGTGGAACATTCCAGTTATTAACTTCGATTTTCCCCAGTGTTAGGCAGGGTTTGGGAAATGGATAAAATCATAGTCCCAGGCGATACTTAACTTTGCCTCGGCAATTTTCTATAATGAAAAGCCCTATTGAAATTACTTACTTTTATTAGTTTTAAAATGCATTTTGATCATTTTTAAATTAATGCTACATAGTACACATTTATTTTGATGCTAATTTGAAAATGTGGTTCTACACAATGTGAAAATATTAAGTAATTTCTACAACTTTTTATTTAATCCGATGCTATTTCATTTTTAAAATTCCTCTACATCTGTCGAAAACTTTATAAAACTGTCGGTAGTACCAAAAATATTAATTTTAGGCAAAAAGCATAAATAATACAATATCTATTAGTACTCTTGGGTAAGGAATCCAAAAATGCAATCGAATACAGGAGAGTCAAAACTCGCTTGAACAGCATACTAAATAAAAGTATTCTTGCAGTTATTTTTTTCGACCAAGTTCAATTTAAAGCTTTCATGTTACTGAATCGCAATTTCCAAATGAATATTCCACTAAAATTCCAATTTTCATTTTGTCCAACCCTTGAAAATTATTTCCGATATTTGACTTACACTATCTATTTTCCCTTTTGCAGATTTTTGCGCAACCCGACAGAACTGAAAAACATCAAGAATATCTCCTTGTTGCGCCAGCAGATGTCTCCAACAGCGAGGCCCACACCTTCACCCCTGATGCACAACCAGTTAGGTTCCCAAATAACTGTGAAAAAAGAATTGATAGGGCGCGAACCAGCTGACGCAATAACTGTGAAAAAAGAAGTAATCAAGCGCGAGCCATTTGACGCAGACCAAAAGTCTTCGGAGGAAGAAAGACCAACTGATTTGTCCATGGATGGCCCCACGGATCTTAGCACGAGTAGTAGACATGTTACAATTGTTTGTTCACCCGACCCGCCGACGTTACGGGATAACCAATATTACGAGGACAAATCATCAGTTGTGCATTAGTGACAATTTTCGGTGCCAATATTGTTATGGATTCGTGCAAAGTTTTTTTCGCTGCAATTGTATAGTTTATTATAGTTATCCTTTTTCTTTCATTTAAATAATGTGATAATGAACTAGATACGCGCATTATTTTACAAAAACAAACATTCGACATGTGCCAAAATATAAGTTATTTTTCTTGAGAACGAAATATTATGCAACGACTGCTCCAGGCAGCTTTATACGAGTTTTCCAATTTTATGGAAATTCAATCATGGTTTAATGACAATAATTTTGCCACGAAATTTGTATGCAAGGAGATGGACTGGAACAAATTTGAGCTGAACATTGTGTACATTCCAAAAAGTGACCTTTGCCTTATACTTCTAGTACACAAATAAATACTAGCAAGGTGGACAATCTATAGTAACGCTTGCTCAAATTACAAGTGTCGATTTTTCTCTCGTGATTACTCTATCGAAGTTGTACCAAAATTTTTCGGCTGCCTCTGTGCTATAAAATTAATTTTGAAGTTGCACTATCGATATACAAAGTTACTCTAATTAGGTACTTGTTAGTCATGAGCTCTTAGAAAATACATGATTAGGTAGGCACTTTATCAACTTCATTTGTATGCGACTTATTGTAGTTACTCTGTGGACATTATACGAACATTTTTCTGTGAGCTCTATGGAATTGAATTTAATTCAGCTGTTCTATTGCAATTTTTGCCTTTAAGTCACCAATTCGAGGGGTTCTTACGGGTTACTCTACCAACAATGCTAAAACGTAAAATGAAATTTCAATTTCACGAGAAATTCAAATTTCGTATTCTTCCGGGCGTTGCTACGAAACGGTAATGATAAGATCTTGCAAATTCGTTCTGTTTTCACCAGCATATTTCCAAAATATAAAAGGTACTGTAATAGAGTACGTTTTGAAATTATACATTATGTACTTTTATTAAAATTGCCCACAGGAAAGAATTTTAAATTTTTCGTTTAAATTGATATTTCTAAATACTTTGGCACATGTATATAATGCAACACCTGTACAATGTCAGTAGCTGACAGTTCAGCATTATTAACCTCAAAATCAGGGCAAATAGTAATAGACTGTTCTAGAATGTCTGATTTTGACAGGCCGCCATTTGTTGTTGGAGGGCACACATTCATTCAAATAGCAAGTGCGAATTTTCGTTTTTGCCCCTCAAAATATTGATATTCTGCTTCATGGTTAGAGTAACTTGTACTGCCTACCATTCTGTTAAAGAAATAAATTTTTTGGGGTTTATTTTATCAAGTTATTCTATACATGGAGTACACAAATTACTTTATCGAAAATCTAAATCATTTCATTATATGTATTTTAATTTGATGTCGTAGTTTAAATGCCTATGATTGATTTTTAAAATCCACCCAAAAAATTTATGTTTTACAAAACATGTTTATATGTGTATATATCCAGGGCACTGTTGTCTTTCTTCAGAATAAAAAACAAAACGCGAAGAATGTTTTTACAAAATATACTTAGATGTCTTCCTTGCGAGGAGAATTTTGAATTACAAAAATTTTATATATTTCGATATAAGAGCTTTATATACAAAAATGCCTTAATAAAAATTTAAAAAATGTCTATCGCGAAAGCTGAAATGGCACTAAAATGGCTTCCAGCTCTGTTTCTGTGATCTCTGAGAAATATTTGACTCAATTTGTGTGATTTAAAGTATAATTTTAGTATAAAACACCATTTACAATTTGTAAATATTAGCTGTAGTCTTACGAGAGGAATTAGGCAATAATTTTACTTGGTAGAAATGACTGCCGATAGTTTATTATTATTATCATCGAATTTTGTGTGGAGTATAGAATTTTGTTCCAATATTGTAGTTAAAGATAACATATAGAGTATTTCTATATTACATCCTTGTCTATCCACATAAACAAGGGTTATATACAACTTGATATTTGATTTCGGCTTTGTTTTCGGAAGCTGCAGCACAAACAAATGTTTTTTATTATTATTTTTGTTAACATTATGATGAATTTCAAATAAATCTAAATCGAATTTTCACTCTTGTTTTTCTCTATATCCTCTAACCAGTCATGACTGATTTCTTTGAACCAGTACCTACATGGGGAATATTTGCTTTCCAAGTAGTGCTTGATAATCTACCTAAATTTTATTGGAAGCCTGCATGGTGTGAATGTGCACAGCAATCCGCAGACCGGTTTCGTCCTATTGGGACTCTTCAGTACGGCGCCGCTATGCACAAACACACCCTGCCCAACGATCGTTGCAGGCTTCTAGCTTGAATAGTGAACCTGGTTCACTGTGGTACGATGGGGCACGTATGGAGGCTTTCAAGGCCAGCTTTGCTGGGGTAGGCCTCTTGTGTGCATCCTAATGTACATTCTGCCGACGTAGGCCCGTTCTGTAATTCAATGCCTGGCGGAGTATTTGCTCGAGGTGTAGTTGTTTGAGCGGGTGTATTAGTCGGCAGCTGTTCTAAATTTTATTAGGAAAATCTTCATGAACTTTTAAGAAATAACCTCAAAATTTTAAGTCAAAACTGCAACCGTGGAAGGAAAATCCAGTTTTATTTTGAAAAGGTGGACTTTTGGCGTTTAAGCCTGACTTGACTATTTCACTAGCAACCGGTCTTAAGAAATCTTGTGTGTATTATGCATTTCTATGGAAGCGTTCGTTCATGGATTACTTGTTTTGCACTTATCTAGACTAAAGAGCCTAATGTAGCCATAAATATGCACCTTCCCGTGGTTTCTTGTAGATAAAGTACAGTATTCCACTCTCACATTATAGTTATTAACGAGGATAAAAGTTTAAAGCACGAGTCACTAATCGTTGATTGAGAAGTCCTTGTCAATCAACTTTGATTTAGGAATTACTACGAACTACAATGAACCTGACAAATTACGAATCTCGAATACACGCATAGTCTGTAGCGACCTTACAATCCGCGATATTCGTCTGCAGACGAATTGTTCTGTTAGATAATACACTTTCACTTAAAATTCCATGTCTGTTTCATAATAAGTTAAGCTGATTTCTTCACCAAATCTTTGAACACAAAATTTCTTGTGCCTCGAAGGTCGAAGAACTTGTTTGTATATGGAAAACAACCTAGGCTAAATAGATATCATTATCCCCTCATACATATCGAGGTACTTATTCTAAACAGTTTATAACTTAGTAAAAGCCTTACAAACTCACATATGTAGGTACCTACATACATACTATTCTGAATTTTTTCAAAGTTCCTATTCTTACGTTTCTTGTCGATCTCCGGCAAGAAATTTAAAGTTGGCAGAATATAGGGCGAACCTGGAGCGGAGCCTCTAAAAATTAGCAAGTTGGGTGTAACATCCGGTATAACAGGAAGTGACGAAATTAATGATAAAATTCCGTTACTTTTGTTGAAACGGGTGCATAAAGTAAAGTCAAAGTAAAACTCCAAAAATCACGTTTTTTCCACAACACATTCACTTAGTCACAGGTACGGTCGACTACAATTTTGGAAAAATCAAAAATTTGGACATGGGCATTGCCAACATTCCAAAACCAGTCAGCCGCAAAAGAAGAAGTTACATAACCTAACTTTTTTCAGTTAGTTCTTATTTTCTAAAATTATAACTGGAAGAAATTCGAAGAAAGTGCTGTATCTGTATCCTTTTGATGTATCCTTTTTAAAATGACCGAACTACGTTCAATTTAACTGTCCATCTGTAACTTAACCTAAAAATAAATTTATTTCAGAAAACAACTGAACAATTACCTATTACTTTTCCAGATGTTGTCAAAGTGATACAGAAAATAAAAGTGGTAAATAAGCGACCTCGTCTCATCGATTTCTTGGAAAATTTACTAAAAGACCCACAATTTGTACGATACATTTCTTGGCGCAATGTCGAACAAAGAATATTTCGTATCGAGAATCCACCGGGCCTTGCTCATTTGTGGGGCTTAGTAAAAGGTGTGAGGAACATGGATTACGAAAAATTGTCCAGAGGTTTGAGAAACTATTATAAATTGAATCTTATAAGGAAAGCTAACATTGAAGGTCTTCGCCATTGTTATCAGTAAGTTCCAAGTTTGTCTTGCTTGATGTCCAAATATTTTATGAATAATTCTTGGATTTTAAATTAATTTATGTGGCTTTATAGATTCATGTCTTCAAATCCAGTGGATCCAGAAGTTTATAAATCTATTTTATAAAGTATTGTTTTCTAAGTATTGTTTAAAATATTATCTTAATTATTATACATTTATGTTAGTATTACGCTAAGCACGGGGTTTTTAGACAAGCAAATGTATATTAATGTACGTTTAGGAAGGTTTTGTATTGCACTGCCCTCATAGATACATATATTATATTATCAATATTTTTTAACAGCACTTTAAGTTAATAACATTATAATTGTAGCTATTAGAGGGAATGATTTAACCAACAATATTAAATGATTATCCTAAATCGATGTTTTACTTAATTTGATTTCCTTAAATTCCCGGTAAAAATTTGAATTAGCGTCCGTTTCCGGAAGTACCTACCGACGTATGCATGTTGCGTGTGATTTGAATTCAAAATTTATTTTGAACAGGAAAGCTGACTTACAAGAAAATGTAAGTAATTTCATGCCTGTGTTACGAGGTTTTCACACAGAAAAATAGGTACATAAACAGAGTAAAAAACTTCATTTCTGATCCCGGAAGTTTAAGGAACAATCTTTTGTTTTTAACTTCTTGGAAATAGGTAACAAATAACGCGTCAGTAGCCATTTTGTTATTGAGGAAAGTAAGAAAGCGTTCTTTTGTGTTTGTAAAAAAAATGCATAATAATTGAAATGAGTGGTAAAATAATGCAACCTTCTTTCGTAAGTTTTCCTTTTTAATTATTATTCTATTGAAATAAGAGGATGTTTTAGACACTGAATGTAAGCCAAATACGTACAGCCGTAGTTTCGTACGCAAATTCAAAACGATTCATGAAGGGTATTTTGCCGATTTCTGTGATAAATATTGTGTACAACAGAGTGGACGTGGACCACACACAGTTTGAGGAACGAAATACAAACGATATACACTTTATGATGTATAAAAGCAAATCTAAATATCCTCTTATTCGCGATTATTTTGCTTGGATGAAGGGCGCATTGGACGCTTTTGATAAAAATTACGTGAGTAGTTTGTTTTTGTTTTTTTTTCGTTTTAAGAACTTATTTCAGTTGAGGGAAATGTATTTGTTAATTCTCGATAAGCAGTCTAAGGAAATTAATGAATTTTATACGTTCACATTTACTTATAATTCCGTTTCGAAAGAAAAAAAAAATCCAAATGAATTGCATAAGACTACTTGCGAGTTATTGGATATGATTAAGAATTTGAGTAGTTACGATAAGTGGAATGAGGAGAACGTGACATTAACTGTTGAGCTCACATTCTATCCCAAAGGTTTGTTTGGGGGGTCTAGTAAAATTGGGACTTTATCTGTTGAATCTTTAGAAACACCTTTATCATACGTGCCTCCGTACTTTGATGAGCCAACGGAAGAAACTTATACCTTAAAAGTTGCGGAGTATATAAGTACTAATGAAGTTTTAAGGGGTAACAAGCTAGACACCGGTTTTCACCGGATGAGATGTTGGTTTGGGGGCAAAATGGTGAGTTCTTTGATCTTCAGCCAGATGTTCATGAGCCCAAACAATTAGTAAGCAGTAAGCAGTTAATTTGTAAAATTTTATCTTTGTTGTTCATGTAACCTATCTGCAGATAGAACACGCTGAAGTTCTAGTTAGGTATCTTATTCAAAATCTAAATTGTAAAACACTGTTATATAAACTTGCGTAAGTCATACGTGGACGTTATGTAAGGGGACTTTTCGAAGTCTCGCTCCCACACATTAATTGTCTCTGAGAACAAGGTGTTCGTTTTTGAAAGAATCGATAGCGGTATAACGTTATTAAGTACAGCAGTGAAGATATATGAGGACATTTATAAAACCTACACCCAGAATAGCTCAAAGTGGATTAAAATTGCATTAGAAGACTTACATAATACATGAAATGACTGCAAAAGATTTTCTTTTAGCACCGAATGAACAGCATCCAAAATTGGTTCTTCTAATTGAATGTGCCAGATTCGCGAACTAGCTGATCCAATCTTCGGAATATGGCTGCTGTCGATGTGGATACCGTGCTTCGTATTCTACTTTTGCCATATTCGCATTCTCATTGCAAAATCCAAATACCATGTACTTATTAGCGTATTCGTTGAAAGTATATGCCATATAATGTTAGGAACGGTACAATAACGAAACAACAAAGACGGGCCACACAAAACGAAAAGAAGAAATGTAGACTTATTTCAACTAAATCTGACATATTCCAAAATTTTACAAATGATATTTGAAACAATCAATTTTTTTTCCAAGGTTGTCATATGTACTTTGAGTTATAATAAGAGTGCTGTTGAAAAAGTGGGTTTAGTTACATCAACGCAAATGTTTTCAATAAAAGTTTTTTAAAATTTCATTTAGTACGCGTTTCACATTTTCAACTTTGATGGTCACATGTGGCTTAAAGAAACATTTCTGCATTGGGATTGTCGACTCAGAATTAATCAAAGAATTACTTTACCTGAGCTTATCCGCCATTTTCTGACCACCCTGTATACAGGGCGAGTCAGTTTTAATATAACATATGTACATCAAAATAATTATGTGTTTGCTATACCATCAATTAACCAAAACTCCATCGCTTTCAAAATACTTTTAGCTCCAATAATTATATTATTTAAAATGCTCTACGAAACAACTCCAGTATCTGCGTCGCTGGATTAACGTTACGAATATTAACTGCTCCCATCAATGGATTTCATTTTAAGAAAACCACTTATCAAAATTTGAAATCAGTAACTTTCATGTATTTCGAGTTATTAAATAAAAATATTTTGAAAACGGAAACTTAAATATATATATAAATATACATACACTGGCGAGCATAAAATTAGGGTCACTTTGAAAATTGCCAATTTTTCTAAGAATTCAAAATATTAAATTAAATTAATTCTTGAAGGCAATAACACTTGCATTTCTGAGAACTGTTATAAGCTTTTTGTGGTTTCTTTTGCACAACAAAGATTCAATATTTCCGATTTCTAGGAAATGCTTGCAGGTGCGCTACTTGGAAGCTTATTTCTCGGGGTCTATTTTTCAATTTCCTTCATTTATTCACTAACTTTCCTGTGTATAACTTGACGGTCGAAAAGTGTAGTCTTCGTTTATTTCCTTATAATGGCTTTAAATCCTGTCACGGCGGCCAGAATTATAGCGCTGTTGCAAGATGGTCGGGGGCAACGTGTAACGGCAAGAACGGTTGGTGTAAGTCTTTCTACAGTTCAGCGGGTATCCCAACGATTTCAGGAAACTGGTAGGCTGACGAGAAGACCAGGATCAGGGCGGAAAAGAACCACCACGCCAAGGGATGACCGTTTTCTTGTGTCCATGGCTTTACGGAATCGGACTGCTACGGCAGTTTCGCTTCGAAATCTCCTCCAAGAAGTCAGAAATGTTAACATTAGCGAATGGACAGCTAGGAGGCGACTTCGTTCTGCTGGATTATCTTGTCGGAGAATGGCTACGGGTCCTCCACTTCTCCGTTGCCATAGAATTGCAAGACTGAACTTTGCTCGAGATCACTTGGGATGGACAAATGACGATTGGGGGAGGGTATTATTCTCAGACGTGTCGCGTTTCTGTTTAAATGGGTCGGATGGACGTCGGTGGGTATGGCGAAGACCCGGAGAAAGGTATGCCCAGGCTTGTATTGATGAGCGACTTCCATTTGGTGGAGGCTCAGCTATGGTGTGGGGAAGAATTTCTTCAGACGCATGTACCGAATTAGTGTTTATCGGCAATGGATCCCTAACTGCGCATAGGTACGTAACGGAAGTTGTAGAAAATCATGTCATGCCTTTTATGACGGTTCTGGGAGAAAATGCAACTTTTATGCATGATAACGCTCGACCCCTCGTGGCAAGGATTGTTGGCGGTTATTTGGATGAGGTTCAAATTACGCGATTTGATTGGCCAGCACGGAGTCCCGACTTGAACCCCATAGAGCATGGGTGGGATGAGCTAGGACAACGTGTACGAAGTCATACGCCGTCTCCCACCAACGCACAGGATCTTAGGGAGCTCCTACTACAGGAGTGGAATAACATCCCCCAAAATGTGATCCGTAATTTAATTGAGAGCATGCCACGTCGCCTCCAGGCTGTCATCAATGCACGGGGAGGAACCACTCGTTATTAGGGGTCAAAATTTTAACAGTTCCTTGTTTTATTCCAACACTTTTCTCACTACACATTTTTAAGACAATTTTGTTAAAATTTGCTTCTTTACGAATTTTCAATAAAAACATTAGAAAATGAAACGTTTTCTTTTTAAAACATTCCTGTTTAGAGATATGTATACAACGAAATCCATTTACAATAATAAGATACAATAAATAACCAGAAAAGTTGAATTTTTGAAGTGACCCTAATTTTATGCTCGCCAGTGTATAATGGCCGGAAATACGATTTTCAAAATGTCTGCTCAATCATCTATAAATTTTGTTTAAACATTTTACCTCTATTTACCATGGCAGCGTCAGGGTGAAGAACAACAATTTAAAATATTTTAAATGCTGTGACTTGGATTTGTCTTAACAGAATTAAACAAACGATGGCTCATTTTAAAGGTCCCTTTAATCTGATTTAATTTTATCGCAAAAAATTAAAAGTTAATTTGTATGCTCAACGATATTTGATTCCATCCAAAAAATGTCATTCTCCATCCGATTTCTTAAAAAAATTAAATACAACCCTACAGCTTTTCTTACTCTGTTTGGTATGCCATTAGTTGAGAAAAATAAATATAAAACCCGAAGATTGATATTTATTTTCGTTTTCAAACAATTGCAAAAATAGTAGATGAGGGCCGAAGGATCCTGTCTTTATTTAATTTACGTAGCTTAGGAAAGAAAAATACAGCACAATTTGCGTAACAATAATTAAAACAAAATTAACTGAAATACAACAAAATTACTTATACTTAAAATTTGATTTTTAAAATTCATAGTCTATAAAATTATGTTTTACAAAACATGTTTATATGTGTACATATCCAGGGCACTGTTGTCTTTCTTCAGAATAAGAAACAAAATGCGAAGAATGTTTTTACAAAATATACTTAGATGTCTTCCTTGCGAGGAGAATTTTGAATTACAAAAATTTTATATATTTCGATATATGAGCTTTATATACAAAAATGCCTTAATAAAAATTTAAAATATGTCTATCGCGAAAGCTGAAATGGCACTAAAATGGCTTCCAGCTCTGTTTCTGTGATCTCTGAGAAATATTTGACTCAATTTGTGTGATTTAAAGTATAATTTTAGTATAAAACACCATTTACAACTTGTAAATATTAGCTGTAGTCTTACGAGAGGAATTAGGCAATAATTTTACTTGGTAGAAATGACTGCAGATAGTTTATTATTATTATTATCATCGAATTTTGTGTGGAGTATAGAATTTTGTTCCAATATTGTAGCTAAAGATAACATAAATATAGAGTATTTCTATATTACATCCTTGTCTATCCACATAAACAAGGGGGTTGTACAACTTGATATTTGATTTCGGCTTTGTTTTCGAAAGCTGCAGCACAAACAAATGTTTATTATTATTATTATTTTTGTTAACATTATGATGAATTTCAAATAAATCTAAATCGCATTTTCACTCTGGTTTTTCTCTATATCCTCTGACCAGTCATGACTGATTTCTTTGAACCAGTACCTACATAGGAAATATTTGCTTTCCAGTAGTGCTTGACAATCTACCTAAATTTTCTTAGTAAAATCTTCATGAACTTTTAAGAAATAACCTCAAAATTTTAAGTCAAAACTGCAACCGTCGAAGGAAAATCTAGTTTTATTTTGAAAAGGTGGACTTTTGGCGTTTAAGCCTGACTTGACTATTTCACTAGCAACCGGTCTTAAGAAATCTTGCGTGTATTATGCATTTCTATGGAAACGTTCGTTCATGGATTACTTGCTTTGCACTTATCTAGACTAAAGAGCCTAATGTAGCCATAAATATGCACCTTCCCGTGGTTTCTTGTAGATAAAGTACAGTATTCCACCCTCACATTATAGTTATTAACGAGGATAAAAGTTTAAAGCACGAGTCACTGATCGTTGATTGAAAAGTCCTTGTCAATCAACTTTGATTTAGGAATTACTACGAACTACAATGAACCTGACAAATTACGAATCTCGAATACACGCATAGTCTGTAGCGACCTTACAATCCGCGATATTTGTCTGCGGACGAATTGTTCTGTTAGATAACACACTTTCACTTAAAATTCCATGTCTTTTTCATAATAAGTTAAGCAGATTTCTTCACCAAATCTTTGGACACAAAATTTCTTGTGCCTCGAAGGTCGAAGAACTTGTTTGTAGATGGAAAACAACCTAGGCTAAATAGATATCATTATCCCCTCATACATATCGAGGTACTTATTCTAAACAGTTTATAACTTAGCCTTATTAAAATGGGAGTGACTACTGCTCCGGCCGGCGGTTATAAAATTAACAAATTTATTGGAAATGTTCAAATTGTCTTCCATCGATTCGAATGCTGCAATTTAGCTGCCTCCGAATGGAAAATACAGCCGCTTTGATTTCCGCTCTAGATATGCTATTTTATTGCAATAGATCACGGCCCGCTTCGCTATTATAGGGTATTTATATTTAAATAAATAATGCTACGATGCCCTTTTTAATAAAAATTAAACAATAAAACACTCTAATTAGGTACTTAAAGATACTCATACGAGAAAGAATAATCACTTATGGATAAATCTGGATAGTTTTAACATTTGTTGTTCATTTAGAACAAATTAATTTTATTTAGGGAATTAAAAAAGACGGGCCCTCCGATCCTCATCTACTATTTTTGCAATAATTTTAAAACGAAAAAAGATATGCACTTCTGGTTTTCAAATTTGTTTATCTCAACTAATGGCCTATCAAACAGAGTAAAAAAGCTGTAGGATTGGATTTAATTTTTTTAAGAAATCGGATGAAGTACGACATATTTTTCTCGACTTGAAGAGGGCCTTTGAAACAATAGATAGAGAAAGGTTAATCAACAAACTGTATGCTTGCGGAATCAGGGAAGATAGTCTGGAGTGGTTTCAGAATTATCTAGATAATAGGAAACAAAAGGTTCGATGTGGAAATAAGGAATCGACATTGCGGGATGTCAAATTAGGAGTTCCACAAGGAAGTGTCTTGGAGCCATTACTATTTGCTGTTTACTTGAGTGATCTTCAGATGCAATTGAAGCGGTGTAAATATCATTGTTTTGCAGATGATACAATTATTTATTTGGAAGGTTACGATGTGGAAGAGTTGGTTGCTGTGATTAATGGGGAATTGAGGGATTTGAGTGATTGGTTTGCAGCAAATAAGTTAAAACTTAATGTTAATAAGACAAAAGCAATGTTTATTAGTAATGAAACCGAATATAGGCGAATCATGGACGATCAAAAGACTATTTTTGTTGATGGAGAAAATATAGAATTTGTAGAAGTGTTGAAGTATTTAGGAGTAATGGTAGATTATAAGCTTAATTTTAAAAAACATGTTGATTACATTAGTAAGAAGATAGGAAAAAGATTAGGTGTAATGTACAGAGCCAAGAATATGTTGACACAGTATGCGCGGTATATGTTGTATAATGCGATAATTCTACCAATGTTTTATTGTTGCGGTACAATACTGTATTTGGGTGATAACAACGGAATAGATAGACTTCAGAAGATGCAAAATAGAGGAATGAGAATGATATTAAATTGTAATAGGTATACTCGAATAAGAGACATGTTAGAATGCTTGAGTTGGATGAATGTAAGACAGTTATTTGAATATCAGACATTGGTTTTTGTATATAAGATAAAAGTGGGGAGTATGCCATCCTACTTTGATAGATATTTGGTATATTGTAAAGACATTCATAGGTATGATACGCGCAGTAAAAACAATTTTTACATTAAAACTGCAAATAAAGGGGCGGGTTACAATTCAGTGTTTGTTAGGGGTTTCATAAGGTTTAATGAATTAGAGGACAGCATAAAAAATTTGAAAAATGTAAATTTATTTAAAGTAAGATTGAGGGAGATGTATAGGAATATGTAATTTAGAAATGGGAGACTTTTTTTTCTTGTTTTTGGTTGAGGGATAGCTGATTTGTATTTGTTTTTGGTTGTGAGAAGATCAATTATGTAGTATTGTATGTAGCTGTATGCTAAATAAACATTTATTATTATTATTATTATTTTTAACCCTTTAACTGCGCAATACAAGTTAAAAGACTGCTAGTGGTGTTCACGCAAAAATCGCCGCTAACGAGCAAACACGCTTGGAGCAGTTTACCGTTTACGAATATATTCATTTTGAGCATTGTACCGCAACTCTTCAGTATGGTCTTGTGATTGAGTGCCTTCAGCATCGATGTCAGTAGTTTCAACTAAATTACGCACACATAATATATACGAATGAATCAATCAAAAAACTTAGATTCATTGTTTTCCTCGTCGCTGCCAATCCAACCAGCATCACTCTCATGCTCTAATTCACCAAAGTTTTCTTTGCTGTCACTATTTTCCAGTGTAAAAGCTGCTCTTCAGTCAGCGGTTTACGCCTACTACACATTTTTACACAAAACCCTAAAAGTAATGTGCAAAATTAAAACGCGATGCAAGCCGCGTGTTACATACAACATGTAAATATTACTTGCGATTATACATGCTTTGAGCACTTATATCGAAATAATTTTCAACTTCTAGGAGTGGGGCGTTAGGCAAGCAGTGACATGTCATGGGTGAGGTGATGCGATACCGCGAGCGAGCATACCCGCATCGAGCGGCTAACAATTTAAACGGCCCGTGCAAGTATACTCGCTTTGAGCAATGTGGTTCGATGTGTATATATTCGTCTTGAGCAGTTAAAGGGTTAATAGCGCCAATTATCATTTAGCATACAAATTAATTTTTAAAGTGCTTATAACAAAAGTAAATCGGCTTAAAGAGTCCTTCAAATTGAGCTATAGTTTGTTAAATTCGGTTAAGCCAAACGCAAATTAGACCATCGCCCTGCCGCTGCCGTGGTAAATAGAGAAAAATTGTTTAAACAAAATTTATAGAGGATTTAGCAGAGATTCTGAAAAGTGTATTTCCGACCTACATTATATCTAAGCTATTTGGAGAAATTAAAGATTTCTTGAAACACCACAGTAAATACGACCCCTAGGAATGAAGTTAGGAACTTAAAAATATTTTTGGCCGAATTCTTTCAGCTATATTTGTTAATAAATTTTTTACCCCAAAATTGTAGCGTGAACGGTTTCCGTGATATAGCCGCTCCGTAACCTTAACTGATCACCCTGTATATTGTTGAAATATTTTGTATTAAACCTGACTTATTCTGTATATTTTCAAAGAGTACACAAACAACTTCGTTTTTACCAGAAATTTTGTACTGATATGCTTTATGATCTGTTTTTTGTAATATCTAACTTAAAATTGGAAAAAATGTTGATTTCTAAGTAAGCAAAAGATGTTCTTTTTATAAAATTATAGAAACAAGTTTAAATGTACAATATTTCGATCTTCGAAAGATGTTTGTGTACTCTTCTAAAAATGAACAGCTAGATCTCAGGGATAATCAATGTGTGTGAGTGAGACAGTTGAAACTTGAAATTTTGTGTGGAAATAATGCCAATTTAACTTCACATAATTATTTTTTATCTGCAACCCTCAAATTGCAAATGCTTTTCCGAATACCTAATAACGTTCATTAATCTGGGGTCTAATGTGGAAGTAAATTGCAACTTTGTATGGGTTCTTGTAGATAAATTACAGTATTCAACTTTCGAGTTATGGCTATTATTAACGAGGATGAATAAAACCACTCTCCTACAACCCATCCTCGTTAGTCGTTAATAATAGCTTATAGAATAATATACAATTTTTCTACAGGCATTTATTTGAGGGTTTGGGCTCGTGTAGTTTTTCATCCTTTAATTTTGCATGGTATTTTTCCTCCAGTTTATTGCAGAAAAAGAGATGTCAAACAGTCAAACTGAAAAATATGCCACCCCTGGAACTAGTGGTCTATCACAAACTTCCCTAAGTAACATTAAAAATATGAAAAATCTATCAAAAATTTGTTCTGAACTGTTTTTGCAGAAAGGTCTTATGACGTAATAATTTTGTCTGACGAAGAAACAGAAAAAATGGAGAAACGTTCCAAAAAAGATCCTAAATACAACTTAAGCTTGAAACATCCTTCAAAAATTGACAAATTCAACATATCTGGCATAACAATTGCTTCAAGTAAGTAATGAAAGAGTTTAATTTAAGGTAGCAGGAATTGTCTTGCGGAAGAAAGTAGGACAGAGTATAGAATATTTTCCATAGCAGTGACAGAGTAGTTATGGTTAGGTCAGGGATCCCTGGGTTAGGTTAGATTCCAAACCTATAAAAAGGTAATAATAATAATATGGGTTTACGTACTAATCTGTGGGTAGAACACCTGTGACATTAAGGTGTTTGCTACTTTTGGAGAAATGCATAGGTTAGCTCAGGAGAGGCAAGGGTGCAACCAGTTTTCAAACCAAAAGCTTTTTGATGATGGGTATATAAAAACGTTTAGGTTTGGAAGATCAAACAAACACAGGTACTACTAATATGGAGCAGACGGTGGATTGCTCGTGTAAACTGAACTACCAACATCCGAAACTGGAATTGGTGATTTGTTCAGTGTGTGAAAAATATTTCCACACATCTTGCCAAGGATTTTTGAGAAGAGACGACATTCCTGGTGTTTTTGTGTGCACAGTATGCGGTAAGGGAAGCCAGTTTGAGTCTTCTGATTCGGTGGAAGCCTCAGTTATTGATCCTGAGAAACTGGTGCTTAGCAGGTTCAGGTAAAATGGTTTTCATTTTGTTTTACAGTAACTTGAAATCAATAAGCGAGTTGTATTGTAGACTCATTCTGGCTTACTGCTATCTCACGGAAAATTTACCAAATGAGGTTCTAAACAAGTTACCTCGGGATATCCAGTCGTCTTTGTGGGCGAAATTGGAAAAACTAAACGTTTTTCCAAAAGACCAAAAAACAAACAAGTGAGTATATTTTTTGAGAGTAATTTATGGTTTTATTTTTATTTTCACAACAGATATAAAGTCGATAGGAAACGCATTGAACAAATAGAGGTTTTCAAAGGCATAAACGAGTTTGACAGTATGAAACTGCCAGATGGTGAGTCTCCAAAAAAGAAGGCCAGAATATAAATTTGTTTTGATTTTTTAAATGTTATTTGTTTCTCGTTTCGTTGTGTTGATAATTTGTTAGTAAGTTA
Organism: Xestobium rufovillosum; assembly: GCA_963966045.1. Classification (NCBI taxonomy): domain Eukaryota; kingdom Metazoa; phylum Arthropoda; class Insecta; order Coleoptera; family Ptinidae; genus Xestobium; species Xestobium rufovillosum. Next base: position 44,298,087 of record OZ014492.1, on the reverse strand, counting down.
AAAAAATATATCTAGTTTAAAGTTAAGGAAATGTTATTTTCATAATAAAAATAAAGTTGAATAAAACCAGTATCAAAATTAATGAGCCTGTGAAGCTTATATTGACACTGAGTTACTATGTTGACACTGCAATAACCCTGTTGACACTGTGCTGCATCATGTTGGCCAATACTGACACCATGCAATTACTCTTGACACCAGTGGCGGCTCGTGACAATTTCATTGGGTGAGGTGCGACTTATACTCTTAACTTCCCTTAATTATGCTTAATTTATTAAAATACGGTGTAATTTTAGAATATTTTCGGTCCGAAACATTGTATGTCGAACAAATGACACTGCAACAACTCTGTTGACACTGTCCTGCATCATGTTGGCCAATACTGACACTGTGCAATTACTCTTGACACCAGTGGCAGCTCGTGACAATTTCGTTGGGTAAGGTGCGACTTATACTTCCCTTAATTATGCTTAATATTGATTAAAATATGGTGTAATTTTGGAATATTTTCGGTCCGAAACATACGTCAAACAAATGACAAACATGAACACCACAACAATAAGTAAAGAAAGTTTAATAAAACCAGTAAGTATCAAAATTAATGAGCCTGTGAAGCTTATATTGACACGGAGTTACTATGTTGACACTGCAACAACCCTGTTGACACTGTACTGCATCATGTTGGCCAATACTGACACCAGCAATTTTCACCAGACACTAGACAAAATCACTAAAAACGAGCTTACTATGGCAGCCACTGTACCCCAGTCATTTTATCATATCGCCACTACCGCATATCAGATATACAGTTTCTTTTAGTAAATCCATGCATGAGGGACAGTGACACTGCAAACAGTTTTACCGCCACAATTCTGGCTATTCTGAGGACACTTCACTCCTGTTGTCGGCTGGCAATAAAAGAAAACTAAATACAAAAAATATACAACTTAGTTCCATAGTTAACAAAATGTTTAATAAACTTGCGAAAAAAGTAAAACATCTCTAAAAAAAATAAATTAAAATAGATTATCTCATTTTACACCAATATTTTTCAAACTCTTCGACGTCATTTTTCTTAACGTATTTATCCAAACCTTTTATTAAAAATCTCAGGTTTGGTTTCGGAATAAAAATTTCGTCCAAAATCTCACTGAACTCCCTGAAATTCAAATTTTTCGTGTAAATCCCGATTGCCGAAACAAACCTTTGGTAATTCTCAGGATCCAACATGTTTCTCACCTGCAATGTCACATGAAGTACACAAAATAACAGGCCAAAATCACGATAATTACCATGGTTATGTATTCTTTTGTTTCGGTTTTCAAAGGTTGCTCTGTTTCTGATGGTTCTTTGCGTATCAAGATTTTCTTCTTCTTGGGAGCGCTAAATGAATCAAAATCAACGGGACGCTTGCTGTTTATCATAACTAAGTTGTCGGAGGATTCATCAGAGGTTCCATTTAACGATGAGCAAGAAGCGCTTGTGCTAAAGTCAAAATTCCCTTTTTTCTTGTAAGAGGAAATTGTATCGAATGATGCTGAAACCGGCTCAGTTTTTGGTAATACTTTTTCCAGTTGTGGGAGAGGATGCTGTAAAAATTGTAAAATACGGCAAAAATCTTTGTGACGAACTTAAGATCAAATTTTACTTGAAAATTACTTTCCTGCTAATAAAATTTTAACTCACGTTTATTTCGGCATTCTTAAAAAAATTGCGCAAATCTCTGATTAGTTCTCCGAAGTTGTTGATGAGCTGTATTCGGTGACGAAGCCATAACGACATTTTACTGATTATTCTTGGGTTGTTGAATCTTGCGTCTAGTAAGAGGATGGCACCATAATCATTTTGGTGTCTGATCACTCGACCTATTGCTTGATTTACCGCCCTTGTTGCTTCTAAGCTGTACCATTCATCTCCTTTTAAATACTAGAGGCAGACGATGTTTGAAACGACATTGTAAAATATTCATACAAGAATTGGGTGCATACATTGTACATCATGAATATAAAGAATCTTTCGAAAGCATGTACTTACTTCTTTGTCTCTGCTATTACAAACGTCCAAATATCGTTTCTTAAGTATTACCCTGGGATCTTTCATGGGCGGATACGGTAATCCAGTGATTATAACAGTTCTACCATTCTGGTCAGCAAAATCCATCCCTTCCGACACTTTCCCACGACACACACCCATAAAAATAGCCCCTCGATATTGAGGATTTCGAATTTTGCTATAATATTCTTCCATGGCACTGTTGAACGCATCTTTCGTTCGAGGTTCCACAAAAATCGGCTGAGGATGACAACACAAATTATGAAGACACATTTGAAATATTTTTTTGAAACACACCTTCTGGTTAGCAATTTCAGACCAAATGCTCGAATTTTGCTGCCAGTAATCCTGACATTTTTGCATGATGGGGTAGGAAGGGAAAAAAATTAACATGCCATCTGGGGAAATTCTGCAGATGTTATTTATGGTACACCCTAAAGAATTCATATATTTCGGGTTGTCTCTGGAAAGATATGTTATTATTTAATATTTATTTCAAAGAGTAAAAAAAGTCCACGCCACTGTTGGGCTGAGTTAGATGCAGGCTGTGGCAGGCACCAACTCGTCGGGCCTCCTTCCACCGCTCGCCAACTTAAATCTGTTGGACTGTATACCTGTTTTGATAACTGCAATTCAGTGGTTCGTTATCTGGCCCTTTTGCCACTATTTTAATGCAAACTTGGCTAGTTTTGACTATGTGAGGATTCTCCAGAGTCACTCGAATATCCATTTCTAATTCAGATATCAAGGGTTTTAGAGGCGCCAGAGTTCCGCTCGTTAGAATTATACTTTTCGTTCCTTGATTTTTTAACATGTTCATTCTGGAAATTACAAATGCTGTGTTTGTACAAAAGACAGAAAAAGAAAATATCGATGGAAATTTACCCAAAACCCGGACTAAAACACCAGTAGTTCAAAACCCTAATTGTTTTTGAAGATGCTCCTTTAGACAACCAAGTGTTAACTTCGAATTTATTTTTCTTTTTAACTTCTTCTATATCTATGTGAACCTACAATTATTATTCTTTTAAATTAAGTACAGGAACAGGGAAGAGTTAAGAGTAACACATAATTTATACCTTATAACATTTCTCAATTTTATCCTTAAAATCTTTCGTAACATTGCTATAAGCTATCCGTAAGAGATCACCAAACAAATCTAACCCATTTCCTTTTCGTTGAAATGGACCACTGTTCACCACTTGCAGAAACGTCACAATTTTATCTATTAAATTAATTACATTATAAGCACTCTTATCGTCAATCTGCAACAAGAATTTTCCAATAAAAACTTGTTAAAACAGGGTTAGTAAAAATTACCCCAGCTTTCCCAAACAATTCAAAAATGTACGTCCCACTCAGTGTGGTTCCTTCCGAACTATTTTGCAACTTAACTTCATCGAAAGCTTTCTCAAAATCTAACATTATTTGCTTTAAAACGCACAAGTCTTCGGCACAAAAATCTTTTTGTGAATTAGGCATTTCTACGTTATGCTCAAGAGCTTTCATTACTTCCGTCACCTCTTCAATGCACAAAGTTATGTCGGTTGATTTGATTTGTATAGAGGCTGATTCTTCGCAAACTTTGTCTACATTATGAGCTTCGTCTAAGATTACTATGTTGTTGGTTAATTCCACACCTTAAATAGAAACCTGCATTGCATGACATAATGTACCTATGCGTGAGATAAAGAAAGTAGGATTCAAAGTAGCATTAAAAACCAAAAATATTATAGAGAATAATAAAATTGTTTCGATCATTTAATGTTTACTGCTACATATTGCATTCAAAAAAATTAAGTTAGATTGTTTGCAGCAGAAATGGGACAAATTGAGGAGGCACATAACTATTGACATACCAAAAGCCTTTCGTGCCCTGGGATCCAGTAAATAATTGTATGGCATGAAAATAATATCGGCGTACTGTTTGAGCTGCTTCGCCATATAGTACGGGCAAAACTTATGACGCTGCCCTAATTTAACCATATCTTCTATATCTACAATGCTTAAACTTGCAATCTCAGGACTGCTCTTCTTTTTTTCTACGCCAAGGTAGTAATAGCAAGTCCGAGTCTGTACTTTTAATTTACACACATGCACCTATAAAAAAAATAATAAGAACACATGTACTAATAAAAGAATTTCACTATTCTACTCTATTGGTACGGCTAGTGAAAATTATAAAAAAAATGTTCCTACAGGCTAGTAGTGACTTCGTATATCTAACATCCGAAGTTATTATATATGAATTTCTCTAGCCTATACCTATATTAATTCATTCCAGCTCAAAATACAAACTACCTATATAATAGCTTTGGATAAGAAAATGCATAATGATAGAGTAAGTCTCTTATACAAGCACAAACTTGATGCGTAAGACCCCTAAGGGTTATCATTTTATCTTTTTCTTATAAACTGACGTGGCGGTCAACGTGTTAACAAACAATTAAGTGAAATTACTTTAGCAGACTGTGGTTCTGTCATAACTTGAGGATTAATACAGGTCTGCTCTCTTGAGCCAATAACAGTCCCCTTCATATCAGCATACGCAGTCCGTTTCAGTTCCTGCATGGCTTGTGTAAGTTGCGAATGAGTTCTCGATGCATAAATAATAGTCGGCATCCCCATAAACCTTCTTCCGCACTCCATATTCCCCGCAAGATTCAGCTCTTCAATAATATCATCACACTTATCGAATTCTCCTTTCGCTATCCCTGAATTTGAATTGAAATTGTGCGCTTGAATTTCTGCCTTTTTCAACCTCAACCACGCTAGTGACGAACACAACAACGACAACGTTTTTCCAGTCCCCGTTGGGGACTCCAAAATCCCATTCGTTTCGTTTTGTAAGCATTCCAACACTTTTTCCATATAATCCTTTTGGATGCCATAAGGTTCGAAAGGAAATATTACTGGAACACCCCGAATTGTATGCGTAAAAGACATTTAAATAAACAAAATCGCAATGGAATTGGTAATATTACTCAAATTTCAAATGTTAGGTTAGAATAAATAACATTGGCGCGAACCGCGAAATGAAAAGTGGGATCTTTTCAGTTTTCCCCTATGAATCTAGAGTTACCAAAAGCTTGCTGAAACCAATGATGTACTGAAAATAGTATCCCGCAATGAGGCTACAAGACCGAATAAGCTTTTAACAAAATAAAAGTAATTTTAATTTTAGGTTTAGCCCTACTGAACTGTAACTAAAGTGAGACAGTCTATGTAACACAAAAGTGCACGAATAATATTACTAAACAACTTAAATCAAATGCAAATGTACAAGTATTTATTAGACAACTATTTTGATGAATTTTAATTTGAAAGAACGATGATCAATAAGGTATAAAAAGGCAATAAAAGAAAAGCGTATCATTATAGTATATTAGTAGGGTTGCCAGACGTCACGCATTAGGCGTGACTGCCACGCTTTGGCACATAAAGTCACGATTCACGCCTACCGTGTAAGCGTGTCACGCATTTTGGTTGGTTCACCTCTCAACCTCCTGCTATGCCATTTGCTATGTCTTAAGTCTTATAGTTGCCGTTTAGTTTGTCTACCTGTTAATACGCAGACATGCGTATTGCGCATACGCCTAGCTGCTGAAGTTGGGAAAATATGGCGTTTATTTATATCCCAACTAGGTTTTGCCAATGCAATGTTTTAGCGTGCTATTATTCTGTTTTCATTAGTAATCGCGGATTTTCCTTAAACAAATACTTTCGTGACAGGCCACCAGACACAACACATGGAATGCAAAATTCTATAAATTGCAACAAGCAGAAAAAAGAAAAAGGATCCGCTTGGATTCGAACAAAAACTCCCTGCGCGTTTTCAAAGTGTCCACGCCTTTCGATAATACGCCGCCAAGCCGGTTGCTTGCATGGCATAAAGTTTAACAGTATTAATGCGCGTGAAATTGGAAGTGACCTACTTGGGAAAACCTAGTTGGGATATAAATAAACGCGAAACTCAGCTACTCTCACCGTACCGCAGTATATTACCATTGAATATGTAGATAGCATATCTATTATCTACATATTCAATGATATTACACAAAAAAATAAAACTTGCTTGGCCCGACACCAAGTTTTCGAAAAAACTGTTTTCGCAAACTCGAATTTCCAGCTTTTCATTTTAGGGCATTTGACCTTGAAGAGTACAAAATTTTCGCCTGCGGCGCCTTTTTTACGGCTAGTGTTATCTTACTATCTAAATTTATGTCACGCTTTTCCGAATTAAAAATCTGGCAACCCTATATATTAGTTCTTGCTTGATTGATTGGTGCCAGTCTGTAACATAATAAAATAAATCATACTCTCTGCTACTTACTTATTAACCAATGTTATTGTTAAATTAAACACACTACCTTTGGAATGTTTTGCAAAATCAAAAGTGCGGAAATTTTATATTTTTAGAACATAGTTACCATATAAGTTTTGACTTTTAAAAAATTTTGTCAAATAATTTAGGTTTATATTTTTATATCTTTACAAGTTTAAATAAATATTCTTGACAAAGCCCCCAAACGGGGGCGAAACGTCGAATTATATACTTTTAAACAGATATTATTATTTGAAATTTGCCAGAAAATTCGGGAGATAAGTGGCGCATCACAAACGTAAGATTTTCATTCCAAACAAAACAAAGCCACGTGCTTTCTGACGTTTTAACCTAACCTCTGAAATATAATTATAATTACATATAGTTGTTTTCAAGTTTTTACGCGTAAGCCCAACACACAAATTGAAAATAAGCTGTTTTCACTGCAAAACGTCTATAATTATATTGCAAAAACTAGTTTAAGGCGTTGTAAATAATATCGATAAACGTCAAATGGCACGTGCTTTTGTTTTGTTTGGAATGAAATCTGACGTATGACGTAGGCACTTAGGTCCCGAATTCACAAAGTTGAAGAAAATCCTATATATTAGGTAATTGGAAATACTGAAAGTAGTACACCTATACGGGGGAGTGTGTTGGTTATCCAATTAGCCTTTAGCCTAAACAATTTTCCTTGCACAAAGGAAACTATTAATGCACGCTTAAATCCTACCCAATGATAATAATTGGTCAGCGAGTATTATCATTGTATATGAAAACATGCAATGTAATGGTATTAATAATTAACATTCAATACAATGGTATTATATCCAGCAAATTTCGAATTTCAGTTCGATTTAAATGATTATGTAAATAAATCATGAGATAGTTGTGAGAGTCTCACTACGAGGTGAGAGTTTGGAAGTTTGACAATTCTGTTTATTCCAAATACGGTGTTATTCTCGTTACATATTTGGCAACCATCGTTTTCGTTTGTCAACGGCATTTGACAACTGTCAGATTGAGAGTCGAAAAGGATAAGCTAGCTAAGTAAAAGAATAAATATTTAAATATAACTTTAATTCCAAAGAAAGAACGTATGTTGAAAATTTATAAAAAGACGTAGTTGCTAAATCCGTTGACAGAATGGGTGACGATCATAGAAGGGCGTACCCTAAAAAAGTAACTGGAACGGTACCAAAAATAAAGTGTCGTAACAATCCAATTTCAAACAGAAATGAGGCACACCAGAACATCTTATCCAACGACCTGGTAAGTTTTAAAGCATCAACTAAGTCAATACTGAATAATCTATAAATAAATATCTATAAATAGCGAGTTACTCGACCATTCTTTGTTATTTTTGTTTAGGGCTTAGTCGATTTTTCGAACCTTGCGAGAAATTCCAGACGAACTTTGACACCTTCAAATTACACAAGCACGATGAGTTCTACTTTTAGCGACGAACAAAACTCATTCTCTCGAATAAACGGAATGTCAAGTGAGTTTTTTTAGAATCGGTTGGATTTCCGTTTATTATTTGTTTAGTAGCAAATGGGGGAGTTACTCCGACAATAAGTGGTTCAAATAGTAGAAGAGATTCAGTGGGAAATGTTCCCAAGTGTGATAATGTGAGTAAATATCCGGATAAGAGGCAAATAGAAGATAAATTGAATCAAATTCGGGAGTACATAAGAGTTACGTCTTCCCTTATGTCTACGATGAAAAACACTGATGATCAAGTAAGTCCATGATATTTAACAGCCCAAAATCAAAGCTGAACAGAGCTGGTTATTAGCTAGTTATTTTCGTAGCAACAATAAATTAGAACTAACATGATTTTGGGCTCGTATATCATTTTACTATATCATTTTTTGTGTTAAGTTATTGAAATTGTCATTCACGCAGTCGGGCGAAGAGAATGAGAGTGAAAATATGTTGCACATGTTGAAAGACTTAAAAGACAGCGAAAAAAAACTGTTGGTATTGTTAGAAGAGGCGGAGGAGTATGTAGATAATGAAAATAACGATAAAATGGATAATTCAGACGAGGTGAAATGTTGTATTTATTTTTCTAAAACAAATAACTTGTTTGGTTTGTTAATCTACTAATTGATAGTATTAACAAGTTCAGATTGATATGGCTTTGTTCCGTCAAAGAATTTAATGGTCTGTACAAACTTCCGTATTCCGGTTTTCATTATTATTCCATTATTCATTAAGGTGTACTCTTAAACTTCTTGACGTTGTTTTTATCTCGGTTTCTAGACAATAGAAAATGGCGTGGATAGCATTTCAGAGTCGGGCTACATAAGCAACAATTCTCAAAAAAATGACTTGGAGCAGCGAGTAGAATATGCCAGTCAAGAGCTCCAAATGCTGTGCGACCAGCACAACACACTTCTGTCCCTCAAACACAAAGCCGAGAACAAAATTCGTGACGCTCGCCAAGTGCAGGAACGTCTTCTGTCTGCTCAAAAAGTCCAAAACCAACGGCAGAATTTGGAACATGATTCAAACTTGAGTAACAAAAACTTACTGGAAAGGGATTACGATGAGCAATCGATAAATTCGGCAATTTTCACTGAAAATCTCCATGCGCAAGTGAATATGCTGCAAGAAAGACTAAACATGTTGCATAGTACGAATCATGACACTCGCAACGAGCTGATACAGGTCTTAGACAAGAGGGATGCGCAGATGCGTTCTGAACACATGCAGCTGAGGGAGAAGCTACACGAGCTGCAAAATAAGAAGCTGCAGGTCGACAGGCTCGTCTCACAACTGCAGAACTTGGAAGAGAATACAGAAGGTGATGAAATTGGTAAGTTTCTGTTGGAGTTTTACTCTTTCTGTCCTGTTCCTCTGGGTGTAATCAACTTGAGAAATTAGCCTGACATGTTGGCAGAATTTTCGTTTGCTTGTCAACGAAAGAGAATATATTTGTAAATTGGAGTAAATTTGATTTTTGTGTTCGTTGTGCATTGTGCTATTATAATCTAAATTTGTTATTGCTTATTGTTTTGCTTCTACTTTGATATGTTCTTGTAGGTGCTCAGGTGCGCAAAATTTGCACCATGAAAGAGCAACTCTCAAAATTAAAGGACATGTACGAACTAGTAAAATCCACAGAGTCCGCTTTAGAGTCTCAAAATGTAAATGACGACTCGGACAGTGAGGAAAATGCCCAAGCTCTCCCTGTAAAAGCCGATAATGTCATACAAAATTATATGAGAACCAACAGCAGTAATGTCTTGCAACCCGACAATATTTCGAGCAATCGCTTAGCGTTGAATCAGCACCGTGAAAAACAGATTAATAAGAGTGATAAAGAGCAGTTGTTGATGTTGAGATCCGGAGCACGACCGAAAGTTTCTGCAGAAAATGAACGGATTCGTTTGCAAGCCGAATTACAAGCAAAAAAGCGGGAATTGGAAGAAATTATGTGCAAACATAAAGGTTTGCACCATATACTAAGTGTAGAATAGTTTAGGTTTAAGTTTGAGTTCTTTTTGTAGCTGGTACGTCAAATTTAAACCACGATGTTGGTGGTGAGAATAAATCTGACTTCAGTAATGCACTTTTCGAAGGCGTTAGCACATCCTGGTATCCAGTAATACCGAGTCAGCACAACAGAGCAACATCTAGTGATCGTTACTCAAGGTGCGCTTAATATGTCTCCTCTTTTTCTCTCGATAATCCCAGAATATTTTAGCGATGATTGCTTGGAGGATGACGTGAATGAATATGTCGAACTCAACGACATGAACAACCCACATCAGCAAACTCAATATGTCACTAACAACACGTCGAAACCGCGAGAAGAATCTGAATTAAGACCAGACGTAAATCAACCTGCGGACTTTGACCGTTTCCGTAATCTCTCCCTTCGAACTCCCGAAAGAAGCACTTCTATCGGCACCTCAGTTCGTCAACCAGACACGCCCAATTCCGTATTGAAACCCGACAACAAGAGCCAAATCCAAAAACAACTAGAACTCATCCGAAGCGTCTGCGATTCTCTTCTCGAACAGCAGACAAACTCCTCCCAACAGAACGTCCCTCATTTCAGGAACAACTTAACCCCTTCTCCGTTGTATTCTGAAGTTACACAGTATCCGAGCATCAGCGTCAACACCCTGAACAACGCCAATATGTCGCTGATGAATCATCCAGGGGAGGCACAGAATTATGTGCAAGGCGAGGCCGCCAGTTATCAGAGTTTACTGGCGACAAACGCATTACAAACGCAGGCGTTCATGTTGAACACCCTTAATCAATGTTGTCAGATGTTGTGGCTGCAGCAGAGGGAGTTGATCGCATTGAGGAATAATGTGAACGTGGTAAGTTGATTATTCGTTAAATTCACGTATTCGGGAATTGTAGCTTGCACATTGCACGTAATGAATAACTTTTCATGATACAGAATCATGTGCAATCACATATTAATATGTGTTCGCATATTCATGAGTTCCCAGTTCCACGAAATTATTTATTTGTTAAACTACCATAATATGTACATGAATTATGCTGTATACGGCAAAATCCTTTATTCACATTTAGATCGCCAAATTGATCACATAATTCATGATCAGTTACTTATTATGTATGTCTCGGGTAGATGGCACTTCGTCGAGGGGTGACAACTCCACAAAAAAGTGTACAATGGAATTCCAATTCCAATATAATTCCAGTAATTCCATATAATTCCAGTAATGCAATATAATTCCAGTAATTCCATGTACATAATCGCAGTAATTCCGAAAAATTCCATATAATTCCAGTAATTCCATATAATTCTGGTAATTTCGTATAATTCCAGTAATTCCATGTATGTAATTCCAGTAGTTCCAATGTACTCCCATATAATTCCAGTAATTTCATGTAATTCCAGTAATTCCGTACAATTCCAGCAATTCCATATAATTCCAGTAATTCCAAAGTAGTTCCACTAATTCCAAAATATTTTCACCAATTCCAAAGTAATTCCCGTAATCGAAAAATTTGTATAAAATATCTTAACATTTTTGAAATTAAGAATTTAAAAAAAAACTTGCTGAAATTTATTATTGGAATTTTTAAAAATAGGTATAAGTTTGCTCTGGGGAAGTCCCCATCTCAGGGACGATCTAAAGATTTCCTGCAAGAACTGTTGAGGCAAGAACGGAACATTTCTTGGCTAATTAGACAGATGTCGCTGGAGTAATTCCAGTAATTCCATATAATTGCGGTAATTCCATATAATTCCAGTACAGTAAAATCTCTCTTGGGCGGACACCTTCGGGACTGTAAAAATTTGTCCGCTTAAGGGAGGTGTCCGTTTATGGGAAACGGGAAAACTAAAGACTGAACTTTTATCTTTATATTATGTCACAATGTCTGAACAACAATTTGTATATAATATACAAATAAAACATCTTCCTGTATATACATATACCGGGTGTCAATGAGAGCATGTAACATCCCGCCATTTGTTTACTTTTTGAAATACACTTTGGCAGTCCACTGTAAGTATTATACTCCTAAAACCCCATATTTTTATCATCTTTGACATATCTAATTACTTCCGGTTAACCCGGAAGTGATGTCAACTTTTTTATGTTAAATAGCATTATATCATTTTGTTTAGATAGTTCGTTAGGCCTTTTTATTCTCTTGATAACCATGTAACATACATATCCAAAAACTTTATATTTTTGACGTTAGAGGGCGTTAAATGAAAAAGTCACGTTGACTGTGAATTTGACGATATTAGCGTAATTTTAAACGTTTTAATGAATTCAACTATTAATTCTAACAGTGTTTCAATGATCGTGAAAAGATTTTTAAATACGAAGCAGTACATCCTTTACTTTTTAAAAAAAATAGGGTTAACATAGTCGTTTTAAGTGTTTAGAAAAATAGAATTTAAATTACTAATTGATAATTGAATTGCACTTTTATGGACTAATTGCGAGGGCAATAAACTGAAGTATTAAAAACAAGAAAAATATTAGCACCTTGCTATTTAAAATTCCACGAAAAACTCTGTTTCAAAAACGAATATTTGAACGACTATGTTAACCTTATTTTTTTAAAAAAGTAAAGGATGTACTGCTTCAAATTTAAAAATCTTTTCACGGTCATTGAAACACTGTTAGAATTAATAGTTGAATTCATTAAAACGTTTAAAATTACGCTAATATCGTCAAATTCACAGCCAACGTGACTTTTTCATTTAACGCCCTCTAACGTCAAAAATATAAAGTTTTTGGATATGTATGATACATGGTTATCAAGAGAATAAAAAGGCCTAACGAACTATCTAAACAAAATGATATATTGCTATTTAACATAAAAAAGTTGATATCACTTCCGGTTTAACCGGAAGTAATTAGATATGTCAAAGATGATAAAAATATGGGATTTTAGGAGTGTAATACTAATAGAGGATTGCCAAAGTGTATTTCAAAAAGTAAACAAATGCCGGGATGTTACATGCTCTCGTTGACACCCGGTATATAAAACGTGTATGTACTTGAAACTAACAAATGTTTGCAATAAATGTCTGACTTATGGCACCCCAAAATAATCAAGCAATGTGGTCTGCCGAGTTTTCGTTTTAAACATGGAATCTTGAAAATGTAGTTGCAAATCTGACAGCATCTGTAGAGCCTTAGCGTCCCCACGATCTTTTACAGATATTTTTAACTCATTTACTGACCCTATGGCTTGTTGATAATTCTTAATATTTGCTGCGTTAATCGACTCTTCATCTGATTCCTGATCAGAAACGTACACAGTTTCTGCCTGCACTCCACCATCATTATGAAGAGTGTCGTCAGTATCTTCAAATATCAAATTGGCATCGATATTAAAGAATTCCCCCAAATTATTAGTACTAATGCCCATAACTCCCGTATTTCGCCACATCTCGCTAAAACTGCCAGGGGTAAGTCATCTTCTCCCGAAAAATCATCGCATACCACAGTGCTTTCATCGTTTCCATACGTAAATCCGGCTTTGCAAAAACAATGTTTAATTGTCTCCCTCGTCACCTTCTGCCAAGAAGAGTTTATGAAATAAACTGCATCTAACAAATTGATAGCTTTGCCAAGATCTTGGACACTATCGACAGTGTCGATTTTTGACAACAAATTCTTAACTAAAATTGTTCTATAGAACACTTTAAAATTTTTGATTATGCCCTGATCAAGTGGCTGAACAACAGAGGTACAATTTGGCGGTAAAAAAGCAACCCTAATGTTCTTTAACTGAATGTCTCTTGGATGAGAACATGCATTATCTAAAAATAGCAAAATTTTTCGTAGTTCTGACCCCAGTCTTCTGTCAAACTCTCTTAACCACTCTTCCATCAAAGCCGACGTCACAGACGAATTTAACTACCAGACGGCTCATGAGATAGCGATAATCGTTGCGCGGAATAATAATTTGAAATGGTGTTAACAGATGGCAGCTGCATAGAAAAATTTATATATTTAGCATATTCAAGAACCGGCAATAACAAGTCGCCCGGCTGCGGTGTAGTCCCGCTACTCTTTGTCGGCTGTCAGCGTCGGCGGCCGCTTTTGACTTGTATGATGCAGGTGTAGCACTTTAGTTTGAATAGAACACGTGCGTATTTGAGTTTCTTCCTGGATTATTTTATTACCGGAGTCGGAAAATTTCTTTCTCGGAGAAATAAAAGAATGTTAACAGAACTAAAAGGACTTTAATGGCAACACAAATAAAATAGGACAGAAAACTTGAGGTTCCAAAGCAAAAATTAAATATGTATTTAAATTTGAGCACGGGCGACGTTTATACAGGGTTTTTATTATTTTTATTGGTCCGCTATCCCTAGTAGCTCAATTATTATAAACGACAGGACAGCGTTTGAATGGGAATGAAGATGACATTTTTAATGCTCGTCAATACGATTTTTTAATATAGTTCTGAGATATCTCGAACAAACTGAAAGTTGATTTTTCAATTTGTTAATATACCTAGCTAGGTACCATATTTTTGAACGGATTTTGGTAGAATGCATGAACGAATGAAAGGAATAAATAAAAACAGACAACTTTATTTTTATTTATCGGGATTTTAAAAAAAGTTGGGGTGGACTATTATTTTTCAATTTTCTGAATTCAGAAACAGTGTTAAAATATAAAATATTTCTTAATAAATTTTCGGGCACCGGGAAAGAAAATCGGACATATTCTCGGAACAATAACTGTTATTTTTAAATTTATCTATCATTTACACAATGTTTTACTTATCAAGATTTTCAAAGACACTATTGAATTCAAAATCGTAGCCAAATACGTAGCATTCCTAGTTGTTAACACAATCACTTTTTACTCTTTGGTAGTCTATGTACATAATTGAGTTTATCACTATACTATGCGCACTACCAATTATAACATAACATATACTTATTATGTAGTCACTTTTTAATGCATTGAAAATAATAGAAGAGTATTCTGATGAACGAAAGAATTATTTCCGAAAATGTGTATGTTATATTATTATTATATTATATTATAATCGGTAGTGCGCACAGTAGTGATAAACTCAAATGTGTAGCATTCCATTTAAAAAATGTAACTTTATCTTTGTACGATTTGGTGAAGCAGCCTGTATAAAGAAAAAGAATATTTTTGAAATATGATGCACTCCTGTGCATTGTTAAGAAATAAAGTGGACTTTGCGGCTTGGCAGACTTACTCTGTATATCAATATATTGATATTGATTGAATCAGGGGTTTTTCAGTTGGTAATAATTCTAAGGAGTCGGAATTTTCCCTTTTTATAAACGGGATATTGTTGGGTCTTTATTAAACTTCCACTACCTAGTAACAATGTTTCAATCTAGAGCATTGATCAGACTAAAATAAAATCGTGGGGCGATTCGAATTTCTATTATTTACAGTCAATCGCTCATATCATTATAGGTATGCTTTGGATGCATCTTCTCGATAGACAACATCGCAGAACTATCATTTACATTATTTACTCAGGTTACGCTACGCCCCACGATTTTATTTTCGTCTGATCAATGCTCTAGATTGATGAGGTGAGTGGTGTGATGACTGGTACCTGGTACCTACCTAATTATTTGTTAGCTTTTAGTACATTATCTGCATCAATATTATGTTTCTTTACAATAAAACCGTTTAACTTAAAAATGCTTTTTTTAATTATTTTATTTTGAAGTTTTTAGTTTTGTTTTGTTATTATTTTTCTAAAGTGTACTGTGTTCTACTTGTCCCTTTCATTTGATGCCCATATTTAGGGGATTGGAAAAAAGTAATCCGCCATTTTGTGGTGGCGGCCAACTTGGATTTTGAATTTTTCATGGTGTACTGTATTCTACTAGTTAAGCCCTTTTATTTGATACCTATATTGAGGGAATTGAAAAAAAAGTAATCCGCCATTTTGTGGTGGCGGCCATCTTGTTTTTTTTCATGGTGTACTGTATTCTACTAGTTAAGCCCTTTCATTTGATACCCTTATTGGGGGGGTTGGGAAAAAATATCTAATCCGCCATTTTGTGACAGCGGCCATCTTAGATTTACAATGATACTGAATAAACAAAATTGTATTGTCATCCCAACTAAAGGTGTGTACCAAATTTCAGATCAATCGGTCAACATGAAGGGGGTAAAATTTCAATTACTGGATTAAAAAAGAAATCCACCATTTTGTGGTGGCGGCCATTTTGGATTTTGCATTTTTCATGGTGTACTGTATTCTACTAGTTAAGCCCTTTCATTTGATACCCATATTGAGGAGATTGAAAAAAAAGTAATCCGCCATTTTGTGGTGGCGGCCATCTTGTGGTGGCGGCCATCTTGTTTTTTTTCATGGTGTACTGTATTCTACTATTTAAGCCCTTTCATTTGATACCCATATTGGGGGGGTTGGGAAGAAATATCTAATCCACCATTTTGTGGTGGCGGCCATTTTGGATCTTGAATTTTTCATGATGTACTGTATTCTACTAGTTAGGCCCTTTCATTTGATACCCATATTAAGGGGATTGAAAAAAAGTAATCCGCCATTTTGTGGTGGCGGCCATCTTGTCTTTTTTCATGGTGTACTGTATTCTACTAGTTAAGCCCTTTCATTTGATACCCATATTGGGGGGATTGGGAAAAAATATCTAATCCGCCATTTTGTGGCGGCGGCCATCTTGGATTTACAATGATACTGAATATACAAAATTGTATTGTCATCCCATCTAAAGGTGTGTACCAAATTTCAGATCAATCGGTCAACAGATTTCAATTACTAGATTTGACCCACACAAGTAAACAAGGCTCAAGGCAAGCTAAATAAAACCGTTTAAAAATACCATTCGCCTACTTAGACACAAAATGAACGGAAATAAACGAAGTGTAAAAACTTGAAGTATTCTTACCGGAATTTAAAATCCATTTTCGAAGACGAATTTCATCCCTAATCGGTAATCGAAACATCTTCAACCCGGGAAACTTTCTTTTGTTTTTATTGCAATATAGGTAGCAACATTTATTTCCCGACATTTTTATGACTGACTCAAAAATATGGCGGGAATAGAAAATAATTGCAGTAACCAGAAACGTCGGCATCTGTTGGTGAAAAGTTGTACTAGCGCGCTGATATTTTTTGGAGCATAGAAGAGCGACATCAACAGGTAGCTAGCGAAACTAACAGCACTGTGGATTGTCCGTTTCCACATCGCGTGCGCTCCGTTTCCAATACCGCGCAACGATTTTAATGCATAGATGGGCCGTCTGGTAGTTATGTTCGTCTGTGCCGACGTCATCCACGCTTTTTTATTACTTTTCCAAAAGACTGGCAAATTATTGGCGCTAATGTTTTTAAAAGCTCTAGGTTTTTTCGCTTTTCCAATCACCAACAGTTTTTCCTTGTCCCCAACCATATTCACACAATGAAGAATTGTTACTCGTTCTTTAGACATTTTTCCGCCACTACATTTTTCGTGTTTTAAAGTTAGAGTCTTGTCTGGTAAAACGCGAAAAAACAGACCTGTTTCGTCCGCGTTATAAACATCCCTTGGTGAATAATCTTTCAGTAAAGAGGGCACTTTATCAATAAAACTTTGCACATCTTCAGCATTAACACATGCAGCTTCTCCAGATATAGCTTTGAATGCAATGTTATGTCTTTTACGAAATTTTTCGAGCCATCCAGATGATGCACTGAAATTTTGGCATCCCAAACTTTCTGCAATATTCTTCGCTTTAGCTCTAGCAATAGGCCCTGAAAATTTCAATTCTAACATAGAAAACACCCTATGTACCTACACATTCCTCTCTAACCTGACAGCGGAATTCCTTTACTTCTTGCTTTGATGAACCAATCATAACATTGTTTATCTATGCTTAAACCTTCTGCCTTCAGAAAACTTCACTTCACACCACTATTGTCATTAGAATGCCACTTATCCAACAGTTCATTTCGTTTTTTAACAATTTCCGCTGCTTGTGTCTTTCCTATGTTGAAACGTTTTGATAGGTCCCTCACACTAAGTTTTTCTTTATTATAAACGTCCACTATGTCAATTTTTTCCTTAAGTGTTAAGACGTGACGTTTTTCAGACATTTTTTTATTGCGTTCTACCAACTAACACTTACGAACAAGTCTGTTCACGCTTGAGAGTCAGGGAAATACTCGCTGCGCATAATTTACGTGCCAACGCGTAAGCTCGAAATCTCCTGCTGTCCGCCTATGGGAGAACTTCGGTTCAGTTTGTAATAGAAATTTGGTGTCCGTGCCCGCCCAGGAGAGAGTCCGGCCAAGAGAGATCAACATATATGAGATTTCCTATTACCGAATTCCGGACTATCAGAAAGTGTCCGTCTAAAAGGGTCGTCCGTTTATTGGAGGTGTCCGTTATAAGAGATTTTACTGTAATTCCACAATAATTCCATGGTAGTTCCAGTAATTCCATAGTAATTCCGATAATTCCATTAATTCCAAGTAAATTCCGATACTTCCAATAATTCCATGGTAATTCCAGTAATTCCGATAATTCCAGTAATTCCATAGTAATTCTGGTAATTCCAAATAATTACCGTAATTCCAAACGTGTATTCGTGTGTTCTCTTTGGTGGTTGCATTTTCTGCGAAGCCAGGCAATGCTCGTTATAAGTATTATTATTTACATGGTCACGTCACAAAATTATATCACCAGGTGATAAAAATATTGTTTGTGAATTTTTCATGGCCACTTTTATCAGAAGATTTTTTATTCGAAAGCTATAGGATGAATAAGTGGTACTGGACCGTTCGAACAACTACTCCTCGGACAAATACCCCGCCAGGCATGAATTATAGAACTAAATCCAGATTTTGTGTACTACGAGATCCATAATTCAATGCCTGGCGGGGAATTTGCCCGAGGAGTAGTTGTCCAGTACCACTCATTACCGCTACATAATTCGGCTAATAATAAGGTCTTGCTAATGCTTGCACCGAGCGTGTAAGTATATACAGGGTGATTTTTTTTGACCGTCTATTAGAAGTATCTGGAGAACTAAAAGAGATATTGATTTGAAATGTTGGCTGTGGCCGAAACCGGGTCTGATCTATTTAATGAAAATATTTTCAAAATGGTGGCATTTCCGGAAATATCGGAAGTTGACACTGAAAGGGATCGCCGTCTACTCAACTGGTGTATGTTTGGTTGCATAACCAAGCTTTAAGAATGCATGTTGGGTTGCCTAGTTCGTTTCGTTAAATAGCTAGCCAAAAGAAAAGAAAGGGTTAGGTTCTTAGACGCTGATGACTTCACTTGAAGGTTTTCACCTAATAAAGATAAATGGGTTTTTCCCAAGAGGTTTTCCCAAAATATAAGAGAAATTCAAAAGGTTTCCCTTCGAGCGACGAGATCTCAGAGAGTGCTTGTTCTAGTTGTTTTATCATGTAAATTATTCTCTGCTACCTCGTTGGTAAATACTGAAGACATTACAGTAATTAAGTTAGCTAATTTTAGTATTTGTTATTGTAATCCCCATTATTAGGAAATCCAGTAATTATACGTTCAAATCTGTATTTTATTTCAATAGGTTACTTTCGGGACAGACTGTATACTTATAAAGTTGCGTTCACTGGAATGCAGACATAAACAAAAGTAGGTTCAGAAGGTTACGCTCCAGACTAGAGAGACGCGGGGAAAGTTAGTTAGGCCTGGAACACGGGGTGTTTAGGATCAAAAGAGAGGTGGTTTTGGCTTTCGAAGTTTAAGGCTACGGTTGTTGTAAAAGTCGCGCTAAATAGGTAACTAAGTATAAGTGTAATCCAGTGCTTCTTAATACAGGTATGTTATTGTAAACGATTTCATTATTTTACATTATTTTCTGTAACCGCATTGGAGACAAAGGATGCATACTTGTTTATATTTGAGTCGACAAATATTGTCGACCCTTATCGATTGACGCCTAACTGACCAGTTTGTACTTTGCAAAATCAAAGGTAAAAAGAACAGTACCAAATAAAGCGTAAAAAGAACAGTACGCAAAATCCAGGTAAAAAGAAAAGTACCTACCAAATAAAGCGTAAAAAGAACAGTACGCAAAATCAAGGTAAAAAGAACAGTACCAAACAAAGCGTAAAAAAAAGAATACGCCAAATCTAGGTAAAAGGAATAGTACCTACCAAATGAAACGTAAAACAAAAAATACGTTATAATTATTAGCAAACAAAGCAAATTATACGTTGGTTTGATTGTCGTCCGTCGGTAAACATATCAGACACTTACTAATTTCAATAGAGAATTCTACAAATCTCTTTGTCTTATATGCGATTAAGGCAAACAGTAAACGTATCTGATTTTGTACGAAATTGATTAACGATAATTGAATAATACTACCAAAAATATGAATAAATCTTAATTTCTCAACTTTATTTGTGTCTATTATTAACATCCTCGCTTGTGATTCTTTCTTATCAAAGTAGTGGGGTCTGTAATGGCATAGGTAATACACAACGTAGGTAATAGACGATCACGTGGCCACTTCGACAGGTATTTAGGTAAATTGTAATTAGGTTAATTAAGCAGCGCTGAGCAGGTAGATAGTCAGGTGAGCAGAAACTTGCAAGGGTGGGGTAGGGTCCATTACAACACCAACTTTGTTATCTTAAATGGAATGCTACCATTTTCTATTTTTTTTTAGATTCCACGAAAAATTTTAATGTCGATTCAATAAAGGTTCGCTATGTCTAAAATTAATATTTTCGGAGATATAAATTTTTTTCTCAATATTTTGACAGTTGTGGTAGATTATGTAAAAATTAATATCTCCATAACGTCTAGCAGTAAGATGTTCGATTTTTTATGGTGGCAAGACGAGGTGTTGGAGTTACTAATCAGGCTAATAAATTTTCAAAATCTATTACATAAAATTTTCTAATCAACGACATATGTTGATCGCACAAAAGTAGCAAAAAGTCATTTTTCTTAAATAGAATGATACCATTTTCAATTGCTTTTTAGATTCCACGGAAAATTTTAATGGTAATTCAGTAAAGGTTCGCTATGTATAAAATTAATATTTTCGGAGATATGAATTTTTTTCCAATACCTATTTTGACAGTTGTGGTAGATTATGTAAAAATTAATATCTCGATAACGTCTAGTAGTAAGATGTTCGATTTCCTATGGTGCCAAGACGAGGTGTTGAAATTACTAATCAGGCAAACAAATTTTCAAAATCTATTACATAAAATTTTCTAATCAACGACATAATGTTGATCACACATAAGTAGCAAAGAGTCATTTTTCTTAAATTGAATGATACCTATTTAAAGAAACCAATTTATTAAAAAACGTGAAAAAATGCGCGTTTAACAATGTATGATGTTTCTCTACCCAAAATGAATAGTATTTTAGATACCTACTAGATGGGGCGCCAGGTCATTGTTCTGCAGCAGTTACTAACGAATTGTACCAGATGTTTGAAGATAGATGCATACGACGTTTGGGTCCATGGAGTTGACCTGCCAGGTTTCCAGACATTACACCATTGGATTTTTATCTTTGGGGCCGTATAAAGGATAAAGTGTATCAATATCCAGTCAACAACAGGGATGAATTGATGCAAAGAATTGCTACAGCACTTGCAGGCTTAGATCCACATGAAATTCGTAGCGCTACTACACACGCCGTAAATAAGCGAATTATTAAATGTGTAGAAGTTAATGGACTACATTTTGAACAGTTTCTTTAACATTGTTTTACTATCACGTACCTACTTTATTTTTTATTTAGTTAAAATAAGTTCAGTGGTGGTAATTCAGGATATGTTCCATTAAATGTTCTGTATGTCCTGTTAATTATTTTATCGCATTTTCCATGAATGTTGAATAAATTCATAATATCCGAGTAAGAATAATTATCATTTGCCATATCCTATTCGTTAAACACCAACCGTACTAAATTACTAAAAAATACCAATTGCTTTTATCAGACATTATTTGTGAAATTTGTGAATATTTTGTTTTGTCTACAAGCCAAGGTCTACTTACTAGAAGGCGGCGCTCTTCAATTTTGATCGATGAAATAAGAAAACAGCAAATATCTAAAATATGTACTATGCATTTTAGGTAGAGAAACACCATACATTGTTAAATGCGCATTTTTTCACTTTTTTTAATTGGTTTCTTTAAATAGGTATCATTCTATTTAAGAAAAATGACTTTTTGCTACTTTTGTGCGATCAACATATGTCGTTGATTAGAAAATTTTATGTAATAGATTTTGAAAATTTGTTTGCCTGATTAGTAATTCCAACACCTCGTCTTGCCACCATAGAAAATCGAACATCTTACTGCTAAACGTTATCGAGATATTAATTTTTACATAATCTACCACAACTGTCAAAATAGGTATTGGAAAAAAATTCATATCTCCGAAAATATTAATTTTAGACATAGCGAACCTTTACTGATTTACCATTAAAATTTTCCGTGGAATCTAAAAAACAATTGAAAATGGTATCATTCTATTTAAGAAAAATGACTTTTTGCTACTTTTGTGCGATCAACATATGTCGTTGATTAGAAAATTTTATGTAATATATTTTGAAAATTTGTTTGCCTGATTAGTAACTCCAACACCTCGTCTTGCCACCATAAAAAATCGAACATCTTACTGCTAGACGTTATCGAGATATTAATTTTTACATAATCTACCATAACTGTCAAAATATTGAGAAAAAAAATTATATCTCCAAAAATATTAATTTTAGACATAGCGAACCTTTATTGAATTGGCATTAAAATTTTCCGAGGAATCTAAAAAAAAATAGAAAATGGTAGCATTCCATTTAAGATAACAAAGTTGGTGTCAACTTCCGGTATTCCCGGAAATGCCACCATTTTGAAAATATTTTCATTAAATAGATCCGACCCGGTTTCGGCCACAGCCAAAATTTCAAATCAATATCTCTTTTAGTTCTCCAGATACTTCTAATAGACGGTCAAAAAAAATCACCCTGTATACAGCAAGCAATGTTGCATGGTTCGACTGTGTAGGGCAAAGCACCGTACTGATGAGTCTCAAAAGGACGAAACCAGTGGTCTACGGTTTTCCATGCACATTCGAAACATGCAATATTGAAAAACTTCTAACATATATAGCTTTAACCGGACACCCTGTATATCGCTTTCCGAAATTTTCTACAATAAAAATTTATTACGTCGCATATTCAGGTGTAAAAGTAAATTTTTGTGGTTGCTCACATATTGAGTAAGTCGTGACGATTTACAAAAGTTGCTTGTTTGTTTTCAGCTACAGGAGAGGTATGACAGAAATCCACCGCAGCCATCGTATGTAGAGACCATTCCGCTACTGTATGCCCCCGCCGCGAACCAACCGTCGTCCGTACCCCACCTGCAAGTCAATACCCAAAAAGCTAACCAAGTCTCGGCCGCCTGCTCTCTGCCCAATCTCAACCATGACCCGCACACTAACACAGAAAGCTCGTTTGCCCATCATCAACCGAATAACATCCAAGCCGCCGCTCGTTTGCTAGGCGAGAGCAACCTGAATAACGCTGCTGCCGCTACTCCCATGCACCCTCACCACCATCACGTCAACAATACGGCCATGCATCCGCCGTTGACGTCGCAGATCTGGAACGGACAGGCTCTCAATAATCAGGTGGCGCCTGGCAACAGGGCCAACAATTATTGGGATAACTTCCGAAGGTAATTCATTCATTTCCGCCTATCACCGTTTAAGCTGCTAGAAAAATGTTCCCAGTTTTTATTTTATTTTTATGTAATTCGCGCGTGTTTTGTTATGTTTTTTTATGTTGCTATTAATTTCCCACACTTTTCCTTCCGTTGTACGGATTATTATTCGAATGGCATCGCTGTGGATAATTGCAAGGTAAGGTGATTGGGTGTAAGGAATTATTTTAATGTGTACCGCCCCTTGCAGACATTTATTCGCCGTTTTATTGCAGTTATTCACGGCAAAACCTGCTGTCTACAACCAAAAGCAACGAGGGTCTTCAAAATTCCACTGTACCTTTAGAACGCTTCAATAACAGTTCAGAAAGAACATCCGCATCTTTTATTCTACCCGCTGCTTCGGTCCCAAAATTAAGCACCCGTTACTTCAATCGCTCTCCGAGCCCTCCCCCAGAAGAGTCTGATATAATTCCCAGAACAGAAGCTCGGCATTTCAACCGTCCTTCCAATGTTCCTCCAGAAATCCCGGAAGAATTTAACCGTACTTTGGACGCTACTGAAACACAACAGTTGAATTTCAATAGACCTGCTGCAGTTAGAAGTCAAGCAGCTTTGAAAACAACTCCTGTTTGTGCTGTTCCTCCACCTGATGTTCTGAACATAAACCAGAATCAAAAACAGAATGAAACGCCGAGTGAATCACGAGGGTTTCCTACGTTGAGCTCCGACAGTGGAGCTTCTTTTGGACGTCCAGTAAATCTTCGAGAGTTTGATTGTCTAGAAGGAACTTCGGTACGTTCAAATATACCCGACGGTTATGGCTATAAAGCAGATAGTAATAAGAGTAGGAATGAATGGACGGATGATGGACAGAATGAGCAAGTCCCAAAGTAAGTAAATATTTGTTAAGACTTGTTGTGGTGAGAGGAAATTCAGTGGCAAAATTTTATACTCTCAATTGCCTTTCACAAAAAATATTCCAATACAATTTTACTTTCTATTTTTCCTTAAATTTTCCTTAAATACGCCATAAGTCCCCTTACGTGGAAGTCAGTGGAAACTGTGCACTGAATTCCCTTTTCACGAAGAATTTCCCTAATTCTCATGATTTTAGGTCTAATTTCCATGAATCAATCCCCATGAATTTATTTGTATTCCAGTTTATTCCTTAAAATTCCTAAATTCCTTTCATGTGTACATCAAAATAATCGATTAATCAAATTATCAATTAATCGATTACCCGATTAATCATTAATTGGATTAATAGATTATTTTCTCAATTGATCGATTCATCGAATGAGTACTTCCTTATGAGAAATCATCGCATTGGCGAACAAATGGGCAATACAACAAAGTTGACAGCACCATTTAAAGAGCAAACATAGATTAATCAAATGGTCGATTATTTGAGTAATCAAACAATCGGTCCATTAACTATTAATCAATTGATGTGTCAATTAATCAAAGTATTGTGACAAGATTGCGGCTGATGAGGATGGTTCCTCTGATGCTGGTGAAAATTTAGAGAATAATAGTTTTTTCAAGTGCTGCAAAGCAAAAATTTGTCGGTCAGCAGTGTGTGTAAACTGTGGGGCTGCTTTTCATTCGAGTTGTCTTGGCCGAATAAAACTTGTTAAAGTTGACGGCACTCGAATAATCTGTTGCGGTGGTGACATAACCTCAAAAACATCGGCGGGTTTTAACACCAAAGAGGAATTCAACTCGGAGCGTCTTGAAATAAATATGCTAAGAAGAGAAAATGAACTATTGAAGCAATTGTTTGAACAAAGTGAAGAAAAAAACATCATCTTGAAGCAGAACAATGGTCTTCTATTTGACAAAATCGCCTACCTGGAAAAACAATCTTGCATGGTCCTTTCTTCAAACGAAGCATCAACTAAGAAAACATACAGCAGTGTTACAGCAGAAGCACAACATAATCAACGTAAACCTCAAACGGTCCCTGAAAATACTCGGACAACAGCAGTAAAAGTGAAGTTGAGCCAAGGAAAAACACCCAGTAATAAAAATTCTGTGTCATCTGTTCCTCCTCAAAATGGTGTTCAGCGACTAGAATTAGTGCAACAAGAAATAATGAAAAATGTTATAGATTTGGGAGAAACTGATGGCTTCCAGCGACCAAAGCGTAAACAACGTGGTCCTCGACCCCTAACTTTAGGTGATGCAAATGCAAACACTGGTGACAATTTTACTGGGGCACCAAAGAAAATTTGGATGTTTTTATCAAGGGTCTCTCCAAACGTCACAAGTGAAGATATCACAAGATTCCTAAAAGGAAAACCAAATAGTGCGGGCAGAGACTTCGTTGTGGATGAGCTTCCTTTAGGTAGGGACACAAAATGCTTTCGTGTAGGGGTTGACTTTGCATTAATAAATGAAGTGTATGAGGTGAACTTTTGGCCTAGAAATGTGAGATTCTCGAGATACTTCTGGAAACGAAGTAATGAATCAACAAATTCAGTCAACATAGAAAATTTTCGTTCAGGCCCCCAAGTGATGCAGGCAACCTAACTATTTTGTTTACAAATATTCAATGTTTGCGCAATAAATTACTGGAGCTCGAAGCTGTCTTGGTTGATAAAAATTTTAATTCAGTTTTTCTAGTGGAACACTGGCTGTCGCAAGCTGAACTGGAAACAGTAAGTCTGGGGCAATATTCCCTAATTGCAGAATATTCCAGAGTGGTAAGGCTCCATGGTGGGGTATGTATCTTCTCAAAATATAGGAATAACATTTCAAAATTAAACTTAGTACGATTCAGTGACGAACTGACATGCGAAGTCTGTGGTTTTGTGTCTGATGGTTTTTATTTCATTGTAGTTTACAGATCTCCTTCTGGGGACTATAACACATTTTTAGAGAAAATTGAAGGTCTTCTGTTAGAGTACGGTAAATATAACATAGTTTTAGTGGGAGATTTTAATGTCCACTTCAACACAAATGATAAAAATGTACAAAAATTAATCAATCTTTTCCAATCATTTGGACTCAAACAGAAGGTCTTCAAAAACACTCGTGGTAACTATTGCCTGGATAATGTTTTTACTAATCATGAAGACACAGCTGTTCATGTGAAAGATTACAACTTGTCTGACCACTATAGTTTAATAATTAATATAAAAAAACCCAACAGTGGTAGTGGATTACAGAGGCGAATTCAATATACCCCTATAACAGAATATGGTGTGTATGCACTGTACAACTACATGGAAGATATCAACTGGTCCTTTGTGAAAGCAGACATTGACATAAATTCCAAATTTTCAATATTCAATAACATCTTTATTTCAGGCATATCTCAATGTTTTGTTACAAAATCTAGAGTACTATCAAGTCAAACTAAAAGTAAAATGATGTGGTTTAACAACAACTTAAGGTTATTACGAGATAAACTAAATTTTTTAAGCGATTTGTACTGTAGGCATCTCATCAGCAAAGACAAACTGAATAGCTTCAAAAAGTTCTACAATGCACAACTTGCAGCTGCCAAAAAAGGAGCCAATGATCGTTTTATAAAACACACAATAAATAAACCATCTGCCGCATGGAAGGTGATCAATCAAAACACAAACAAGAGAAAAGATACTCGGGTACCAATAACTGCCGAAAAAATCAATGATTATTTTATTAATATTGCACAGTCAATTTCTGATCAGCTTCCTGCATCTAATATTGACCCGCTTCAATATTTGGAAAAGAACGTTGCTCTAAAAGATAATCTAACTTATAAGTTTAAAGAAGTATCTTTCAATGAAGTAAGAGATACAATACATTCTCTTAAGAATAGCAGTTCCAGAGACATGTATAACATGAATACAAAGATACTGAAAACAGTCACTGATGTTATTTTAATACCATTCACAAATCTACTAAATACTTGTATTAAAAATTCAATATTTCCTGACTTCTTAAAGGTGGCTAAAATAGTGCCCATTTACAAAAAAGGATGCAGGCTTGATCCAGCGAACTATCGCCCCATTGCCATCTTGCCTATATTTGGTAAGGTTTCTGAAAAACTATTAAACAAACAAATATATCATTATTTCGAAACAAACAGCCTTTTTCATAATGCTCAATATGGCTTTAGAAACAACTCCTCAACAACTCTGGCGATTAGTACATTGTGCAGGGAAGTTTCTAAGGCTTTTGAAAATAATGAATATATTGATGCCTCCTTTTATGACTTAACAAAGGCATTTGATTGCGTGGATCATGGGATTCTGATGAGGAAATTGAGATTTTATGGTTTTCAGACTTCTAGTGAGTTGATGGTGGCGTCTTATCTGCACGGTAGGGCCCAATATGTATGTATAAATAATACGGAATCCAGCCTCAAAAACATTAAAATAGGAGTGCCCCAGTGATCCGTGTTGGGCCCCTTACTGTTTCTTATATATATATTAATGATCTACCTAATTGTTCTATAACCAAGATTTTGCTATTTGCGGATGATACTACAACCTATGACACAGATAATAATATTGCCAACTTGGCACTACAGGCAGCTGCAAATCATACCAACTTGAGGCAGTGGTTCAGTTCAAATCAACTATCTCTTAATGATCACAAGAAACAACATATCGTCTTTTCGTTGAAATCAATGGACACAGAAAATGAACCCATCAAATTCCTCGGAGTCATATTGGACTCTCGCCTGACTTGGGAAGCTCATGTAACATTACTATGCAGGAAGCTATCTACACAGATATACTTGATTCGTCGACTGAAGTCCATGGTTTCAACGGAAGTTTTGAGAACAGCCTATTTTGGTCTATTTCAGGGTCATTTGAGTTACGCAATTTTAGCTTGGGGTCATTCGGCACACAGCAGAAGTGTGTTTGCCATTCAAAGGAAATGTCTTAGAATAATGTCTGGCCTTCGATATAATGAAGATTGTAAACAAGCATTTATAAACTCAAAAATACTAACCGTGCCCTGCTTGTACATCCTACAGTCTATTTTGTATATCAAATGCAACCAAGTGGAATACCAGACATTCTCGCATGACTACAGTACTCGAAATAGAGACAATTTTGTGGTACCATTTCACAGACTTAAATGCTCAAGAGAAGCTACAGACTACCATGGAGTCTTATTCTACAATAAATTGCCAAGTCATTTAAAAAATGAATCTCCAGCACAGCTTAAAAAATCTGCTAGAGAAATTTTGTTAAACAATGCCTTTTATTCAACGGAAGAATTTCTTTCCTTTGAATTTACGCTTTAGTTCTTGCTATTGTTAATACTTTTGTTCTTGACGGGTGTGAATGTATTTTTTGTACATATTAGCACGAATAAAGATTTGTATTTGTATCAATTGATTATATAATCTGTATCAAATAATAAACAATTTATCAAATAAGCGATTAATTGAATAATTGATTAATCAAATTATCGATAAGTCGATTAATCACATTTATCGATTGTTTTCCAACAAACGATAATCTATTATGGAGTGTAATAATTGCACAGGCCTAATAAGTGGAGCACATTTAGTAACCAGTTGTAATATTTTTCCTCCAAATTGACAATAACAGTAAATTTCCACGAATCAATCCCCATGAATTTATGTATTCCAGTTTATTCCTTGAAATCCCCAGTTAGTTTACAGGTGGGTCGATCGGCTACTAGGCCCTTCTGAACTGCGACCAGCAAGGCCTTTTGTTCTTACCCTTCATCTAATAGGTTCCTAGGAATTCCAGTCTCCTCGCGAAGCCTAGTATTTCCCTAGGAGACTTTTCCCTCACTTCGTCAGGTGTTAATTCCACATTGCCAAAGTGAGCAAGTCTTGCGCGAGCAATTGCTACGCACTCACACAGTAAGTGTTCTGAGGTTTCGTCTTCCGATTCACATAGTCTACACAAGCGACTATCTGATTTACCCAGTTTATTGAGATGACATCTCGCTGGGCAATGTCCGGTAAGGAGGCCTGTAAGGATCCTCGGTTCATTCCTAGATAGATCAAGGAGTTTTCTGGCATTCCCTGGCGAGTAGTCAATGAACTTTTTCGCTTGTCTCTGACCTGAAATCTTTCCCCAATGGGATCGTTTTCTGTTCCTTTCCCACCGTTCGACTTCTATCCGTCTGTGTGTTTTATTTAAACCACAGAACGGTTCCGGTCCAATGGGTGGTATCTTGGAGGCTGCTCTAGCCAGTCGTCGGCGTTCTCATTGCCCGGTATTCCCTGATGACCCGACACCCACATAAGGGTAAGAATGTTACCCCTTGCCGGTTGTTTTAGGGATTGTCGACATTCCCAGATCGACCTCGACTCAAGGGTGTGGGCCTTTAGTGCTTTGATGGTTGCTTGGCTGTCCGTGAAAATGTAGATCCGTTTTCTTCGGT
The DNA here is from genome assembly GCA_963966045.1 of Xestobium rufovillosum. Classification (NCBI taxonomy): domain Eukaryota; kingdom Metazoa; phylum Arthropoda; class Insecta; order Coleoptera; family Ptinidae; genus Xestobium; species Xestobium rufovillosum. The sequence continues at coordinate 44,268,158 of OZ014492.1, read as the reverse complement.
TTCTTCGTAAACACTCTTGGGCACACAGATCGACAGCAAGCATTTCTGCTTGTCCTATGGTTGGGGAGCTTCCCAAGGCCACGGATGCCCTGTATTTGGGTCCATATCTGTTTTCGATCCATCTGTGTACCATATGGACGAGTTTGGATCTAATTGGTTTAGACGGGTTCTCACCGTTTGGCGGCCCTCAATGACCACTTCAAACGGCACTTCGAAGTCCAACACTTTTGGCATTAGGTCCGATGGTTTTTCCAAAAACTCTGTCTGTATCTCTTCCAGAATCTTTAGATGTCCTTTCCAGTTTACTTGTTTGAACTTTTCAGTCTGGGAAAGTTGTAAGGCAGCTAGCAGACCATCCTTTCTCACTTGTAAGTAAAGTGGAAGCAGGTCCAACATTACCTCTATGGCTGCCGTGGGAGTTGTGCCCATAGCCCCGGTTATTCCCACACTCGCCAGCCGCTGCAGTTTTTGCAGTTTATGCTGCGTTGTAATTTCTTGAGTTTTCGTCCACCATACCAAAGATGCATATGTGACGATGGGTCTTATGACCGTTGTATAAGACCAGTAGGTCATTTTCGGTTGTAGTCCCCATGTCTTTCCAAAAAGTTTGCGGCATACATAGGGCCGCCGTAGCCTTGGAGAGAGTCTTATTGACATGCAAATTCCAGTTCAGCTTACTATCCAGGAATATACCAAGATATTTCGCTTTGCTAGAAAATTCGATTGTTTGTCCATTTAACTGTGGAGCTCGTAGATTCAGTTTCCTTCGTCTTGTAAATGGAATTACGGTGGTTTTTCCTGGATGTACACTAAGTCCCTCCTCCAGGCACCAATTGCTGATAATGTTTAGAGCATCTGCATTAGGCTTGACAACTCCATGCTTGCCTCTAATAATAACAACTAGGTCGTCTGCATAACCCTGTGCATTAAGGCCGCTATTGAGAAGGCCATTCACAACGATAGACCACAGCATGGGTGCTAGTACTCCACCTTGTGGACATTCCTTTACTGCAGTTACCGACGTCTCGACCACTCCCGCAGAGACTGTAATAATTCGGCCTTTGAGCATGGCTTCTATCCATCTAATGGTGGAAGGTCCAATTCCTTTTTCTGAAGCAGCTTTTCTGATAGATTTGTGAGAGGTGTTTTCAAAAGCACCCTCTATATCCACAAGTAACCCAATCGCGACTTCTTTTTCCGCAAGTGCCTCCTCTATATCTTTCACTAAATGATGCAGGGCATCTATTGTGGATGCTCTGCATCATTTAGTGAAAGATATAGAGGAGGCCAATAGTAATATGCCGCCTCATCCGTCCCGCACAAGCTATATAGTTAGCTTCTGGGGCTAACCTTAGGGTTAGTTGGAGTGAGTAGAGATTTTATTATTATCGTTGTGGATGGCCTTCTCAATAGACTAAATAATAGCGGCCTTAATGCACAGGGTTATGCAGACGACCTAGTTGTTATTATTAGAGGCAAGCATGATGGAGTTCTGTCAAGCCTAAATTCCTTTCATGTGTACATCAAAATAAGTTCCATGAATTTCTATAAATTGCCATAAATTTGCATAAATTCTTGCTATTGCCTTATATTCCGTAAGTTCTCCTCAGCTGTATGCCAAAATTCTCCATTAACTTCCTTCTTCTCATATCGTGATTACATGAACATAAGCCTTGAGGAATTTACAAATTACATATGTAAACATTTGTCGTAATAATTTCAGTATTCGCTTAAAATATATGTATAATATTATTCAAAAACATTGAATTGTGTTACTGATAGCGTAAAAATATGTAAATAATCTGCTGATTAAGTGAAAATGAACATTCATCATTTCAGATAATTCGCTGATTATGTAAATATGTTTAGGCCTATGTGAAATAATCAATTAATCAAATTATCAATTAATCGTTAATTGGATTAATAGATTATTTTCTTAAACCTCAATTGATCGATTCATCGAATGAGTACTTTCTTATGATAAATCATCTTAAAATTTAAAAAAATACTTCTGCATGGGAGAGAAACGTGAAATAAGGGCGAAACGGAACTACCTAAAAAAGAAAATTTTGATTAAATACAAAAACATTATTTCTAACAAACAGGCAATACAACAAAGTTGAACAGCACCATAAAGAGCAAACATAGATTAATCAAATGGTCGATTGAAGTGTAATAACCGATTATCGATTATTTGATAAATCGATTAATCGTCTAATCGATTTTACGAATATTTGATTAATCGATTATTGGATTATCCGATAACTTGATTACTCGACTGATCGATTTTTCGAATTATCGATTACTTGATTGATCGATTATTTGTTTAATCAGCTAGTCGATTGTCAATTAATCGATTGTTTGATCTATCGGCTTAATGATTGTTTAATTAATCGATTAACTATTTGATTAATCAATTAAGCGATTATTTGGTTAATCAATTATTTGATTAATCAATTATTGTAAAATCTATAATCAAATAATCGATTAATCGATTATATTTCAATTAATCGATTATTTTGCACAGCCCTACTCATAAGTGGAGGACGGTCAACTTTTCTATTCCGGTATTTTTTTATTTTCTGAAAGGTTTGGACATTAGTAACCATTTTTTTCTCCAAATTGGCAATAACAGTAAATAATCTGCCGATTCCATGATTGTGATTCGATTAATTTGTAGATCGAAATTATTCGAGGAACTCCGTGAAAACGTCTATAAGGAAGTAGCGTCCCTGATTTCTGCCAACCAAGGCCGACCACACTTTCTGATACAGCTATTCAGAGACTTGCATTTCATCAGCTCCGATCCCTTGCGATGGCAAACGTTGCAGTCGATTCAGACGTTGATCACATCTAATCAACAGGTTGGTGCCGTCTGCAGTTTTCCAAATTTGTATGACTGAATTTTTTCCTAGTTGTCTGATTGTGATACTGGAGCTGAAGTTCACAGAAACTCGCAGAGATTCAAGAGGCACAATCTTCGTAATGTAAGTGATGAGTCTAGGAATTTTTGTCAAAGGAAAGTAGTGCTAATAAACTTTATAGGGAGATCAAGATCTGGCGGGGTTTCTAGAAGCGCACAACGACGAAGTCTTGCAGCCGAATTTGTTAGACACTGTCAGGGAGTTGTTCATTGCTTCTAATCCGTTATTTGATGTCAGCGATAAGGGAAATTGTCAAGACAGTCCACTGTCAGCTTTAAATGAAGCCCTGAGGTCACTACGCGGTCAGAAGTATGTCGATTTATTCCTGTTTCCTTTCATTTCCAAAATTGTCTAATTTATACAGAGTGTCAGACGTGAAGGTACAGCTACTAAAGATTCTTGGCGCCATTGCTCTCGGGGACTTTGAATTCGTGCAAGAGAGTTCTGAAAGTGATAACACCGAGTCGAAAGTCGACGTGGCGAGTAATGATGTTTCCGTTTCGTATGATACGCCCTTGTTTGGCAGTGGAGCGAACACGGAAGAAAAACAACCGCAGATGCAAAACGACGATTTAGCGGAAGCCGATCAGAGTCACATTACTGAGATGGATATCGAGGAGGAGGGCGCTGTGGGAGGGATTTTTAATGTCGTCGGGAGCAGCTTGCAGGTAAACTGTGAAACAACATTTGGATGTCATCCAAATTATTGCAGTGATTCAATTTGCTATGCGCAACTGCTAACTGATTCATGTTCTTATGAGAAAATGAGTAATTTTAAAATAACTTTTTGGTTTTGTGCGATTAAAATTGTTTCAGGTTGCTGCCAATGATATGGAATTGACTCTACTGGATTATGGTGCAGAGGTTAGTACAAATATTGGTTTTTAGTTGATGTGCTCAAATCAGTTGATCAAATGCATGCTGATCTGTTTCGGGTCAATTAGATCATCTTGATCAGTTGAATTTTTGATTAAAGTGTCTGTATTTTGAACTTGCCAATCAACTTGTTCAACTAACCTCAATTTTAGGTTGACTTTCAACTGATTGTCCTTAAAACGATATTCTTTGTGAAAAATTCGTGAAATCGTTGATTAGTGATTTTGGTATTATTCTGATTGAATTCAACTGATGGTACCCATTAGTTGAAAGTTTCAGTGACAATATTTGATTATGTACTGTTGAAAGACTTAGTTGAGAGTTTCAGTGACAATCAAATATTGTCACCTAAACTTTCAACTAATGGGTACCATCAAATTTGATTATGTACTATTGAAATGGGTAGAATCCACCAAATCAGTTGATTTCAAAGTGTCTGATTAACTTGTGTTGTACAAATTTCCATGGTCTTAGCTTTGCAATGTCATATTCACTCCGATATAGTGTAGTGACAATTTTGCGGACCAGCTTCGTACCAAGATGAATCGCTAGATCTGAGCTAACCATTATGCGTTTCGTGGTTTAATTCTTTCAAATTCTTGGTCGTTGAAATGTTTTTTGATGACACTTCCGCCAACTTCTCCCATTTTGGTCTTAAGAAGGATGTCACAGTCTTTGCGAACATCATATTAGTAGTTTTGTTGATTCAGCTAAGCAGCCAGATACGATTAGCCGATTGAATTCAATATTTGGTTTATATAATTTTACAATCACATTGTTAAGGTTTGAGTTCTTAAATAGGCAGGTTCGGTAATTTTCAAATTTCATTAAAATTGATAGAGTTTATTATACTGAAGGCAGTTATGTTGTTAATTTTTGTTAAAAAAAATTCCTTCGCCTGTGAAGCCGTTGCAAAGTTTTCCGTCGGTGCGAGGCTAGAAATCGTACCTTGCAGCGAGAGTAGGCCGCGTGACGTCAGAACTTAGTATAACGTACAAGTCCCAGCTTCAGCGTGCAGCAGTCCCATAAGTATTATGCATATATGCATGTGTAGTTAAATTGTTAAATATTATTAACTGGTTCTAACTGGTGTTTTCTGTTTTGTACCCAGGCTAATACATCGTACAGCACACCAATAAAACAGAAAAAGTGGTTCGTTGGAGCCAGAAGGAAAATCGGTCAGCATTATCGATATTTTCGCGAGTTAGTTTATCATTGCAAAAGTTTATAAAATTATCAGCTGCCCCATTGCAGCCACTCTAAATAAAATCGAACATAATGTAATTTATCGACAGTTTTCTGGGACCCCTTGGTACTTGGTAACGTGTTACGGTTAGCATAATTTGAAACAGGATGCTAGGAGCATGACGGAGCCAAATACTGAATCGCCGTAGCGTTCCCTCCCTGAACTAAAAAAGGAAATTTTATTAACTATTTTACAATAATAATTAAATAGTACGTCATCATAAAGTTCTCTTTTGAAGACTGGTAGGACGCGTACCTCCATCCTTTCCCTGAGCTAGCCTACGCATTTCCGTAAAAGTAGAACATTCTACATCCCCAACTATTTGAGAGCAGTAGTCTAATCTGCTCCAACCTCTACCTCTTTATTCCTATCTCTGACTCTAGTATGTCGTGAACTATTCCTTTGTGTCTCAGAAGGTGTCCTACCATCCTACGATCCTATCCCCTATTCTTTATTGTCTTCCATACTTTTCTCTTTTCCCCAACTCTTTCTAATTCCTCCTTATTGCTAACTTGTCTATCCACGGTATCTTCAACACTCATCTGTAGCATCACATTTCAAACGCTTCTACTCTTTTTCAATCCACTTCTCCCATTGTCCAAGTTTCGCACCCATAGGTATAATTTCGTACTCCATACATGCGTCTTTAAGAGTCTCTTCCGAGTTTCTACATTAACCGTTCCAGAATATAGCAGTTGTTTCTTTTTGTTAAACAAGTACCTAGTACCTACGTAGCGTAGTTTTTTGATTCGCGTGAGTTGTATTTGTTTCCGTTTTTTTTTTAAATTCCAATCCGTTATAAAACTGTTAACTTGATAACTTGTCAATCACTTAGGTGTACATACCTACATAAATGAGTAGGTAGGTATTGTATTAGAGAATATAGGTAGGTACCTATTTTACAAACAGAAGTAAGCAGATATCTACAATCTACATACCTACTTATACTGAATTATAAAAGGCATATACAGTTAATAAATTGTTGACTTTGTTTTACTTATACCGGTCTGCCTTTACACTACTGTTTTGAGGTTGAATGAAATTGGGGTTAGATGCAAGAATCACACACCATTTCCACATTTACCGGGACATTTACCTACTACATAAATATGGCAAATTATGTGAATCGGACTTTTGATACCCTTGTTGCATCATTATATCGATTATGTTGTCTTTGTTTTATGTTTCCTTGACACCTTACTTTAAAAATTCATGCTCGAAATAGTCCCAATAATATGTTATGAGATAGGTACCGCTTCACGGGCACTTCAAGAGAAGTGGGAGGAGCGCCTAACGAATCTCTGACGTCAAACCAATAACAAAGCGAACTAGCATGTGGGCGTGATAAGCTAATTTCTTTCGCTTATTACGCCGCAAAAAAATTTTTTAGAAAAAAATTTCGCTGTAAATCAATTACAATAACAATTTTCTGTCATTTTCATGCCAAAAATAGATATCTTATTTTTCTCCGAACCTCCCTATTTTAATTAAAATTGACTGATTGAGAGCATTGCATCATCATCATAAGGTTCTCAGTCCGAAGACTGGTTGGACGCGTACCTCCATTCTTTTCTATCCTGAGCTAACCTACGCATTTCCCTAAAAGTAGAACATCCTACATCCCTAACTATTTGAGAGCAGTAGTCTAATCTAGGCCTACCCCTACCTCTTTTTATTCCTATCTCTGACTCTAGTATGTCACGAACTATTCCTTCGTGTCTTAGAAGGTGTCCTACCATCCTATCTCTCCTACTCTTTATTGTTTTCCATACCTTTCGCTTTTCCCCAACTCTTTCTAATACTTCCCTATTGCTAACCTTATCTATCCACGGTATCTTCATCATGCGTCTGTAGCACCACATTTCAAACGCTTCTACAATTTTTCTGTCCGCTTCTCCTATTGTCCAAGTTTCGCACCCGTATAATGCCGTACTCCATACATACGACGTTAAGAGTCTCTTCCTAGTCTCTATATTAACCGTTCTCGAGCATAACAGTTGTTTCTTTTTGTTAAACGCAACTCGGCCCTGCGCCATTCTTTGTTTTATATCTTTAGTGCTCCTACCGTCTTGAGTTATTTTACTTCCTAAGTAGCAGAAATCCGCGACCTCCTCTATCTTCTCATTTCCAATTTGTATTTCCATTTTAGTTCTATTTTCACATCCCCTACATACCAAAATTTTAGTTTTCTTTTTATTGATTTTCATGCCGAAGCCCTGTGTCAAAACTGCTTCCATTTCATTCAAAGCCGCTCCTAATTCTTCTTTGCTAGATGCTAACACTGCTATATCATCCGCAAATCTGAGCATGTTAATAGTTTGGCCCTGTACATTGATCCCTGAGGCTGTTCTTTCCTTAACAATATTAATCGCATCTTCGATATATAAGTTGAAAACTAGAGGTGACAATGCACATCCCTGTCTCACTCCCTTCCGGATATCTACTTCCCTTTGTTCCTGCTCACATTCTATAACTGCCTTTTGCTCTTTGTAGAGATTATGTATTATTCTTCTGTCCCTGTATTTCATCCCTACCTTTCTCAGCACTTCGAACATCTTCCCCCATTTTACGTTGTCGAAGGCTTTTTCTAAATCTACAAATCCTATATAGACGCTCTTTCTCTTTTCTATCGTTTTTTCTATAATTACTCGTAAAGCTAGAATGGCCTCGCGCGTTCCTCTATTTCGTCTAAATCCGAACTGATCTTCTCCTAATATTTCTTCCGCCTTTTTCTCCATCCTTCTTTGCACAATTCTAGTTAAAATTTTTGACGCATGGGAAGTTAAACTGATAGTTCTAAAATTTTCGCATCTATCCGCGCCTTTTCTTTTTGGCAAAGCTACTATGATGTTCCGTTTGTAATCAAGCATTGCATTGATTTATAAATTTTGTTCAAAATATTTGACTCTAGGAAAGCTGAATTAACTTCAGAAGCCATGTAATCATAAATTTGATCAACTGAGTCAGTTGATTTTGAAACTAATTCTGTTGGTTGACTCCGGCGATTGAGCAAATTTGGCATCCGAGTCTTGCAATATATCAACCAACAGAATTAGTTTCAAAATTAACTGAGTCAGTTGATCAAATTTATGATTAATTGAAGTTAATTCAGCTTCTCTAGGTTAATAGTCGAATATTTTGAAAAAATTTATGTCTCAGTCAGTCAATTTTAATTTAATTGATTTAAGAACTCAAACTTTAACAATGTGATTGTAATACTAGTTAATCAGTTGAAACAGCTTATTGATTAAATCTTGAAGTATTGTTAAGCAATTTGAATTTAACATCAAATTGTAAATTTCTTATCGATATGATCAACTGCATCAATCAGGTAAGTCAGTTAATATTATGATGAATCGTTTCCACTGGTCGATCATTTTGATATCATCCGATTTTTTGACTGATCAGACTCAAATTGTTGATCTCATTAAATCATGATGATGCGGTTTATCTTGGTTGTCTTTCTCTTTAGCTATGCTTATATTTATAATGGTGCTCTTTTGTAGTCTGAATTTGGAGAGCAAGGTTTGGATCAGGTACCAACAAGATTGACGACTAACTCGAATTCTCGATCGAACACTCCGAATAAAGGTGGGTCGGGAAAAGGTGGGGGGGAGCAATTTTTTGTTTCATACGCGATGTTTCTCTTGCAGAACGAAATGCAGCTAAATCGAACCCCAGCGAACACTTTTAAGTATCGAGCTATTTTTTTTATTGTATTTTTTGTTTGTAATTTAAGTTATGTTATTTGTTTGTATTTCCAATTTTTAGCAATGTTTTAATCGCAGGTTATAAATTGTACAGCCTATAAATCTGTTTATTAAACAAAATATATGCAGAGCAAGTTACTTGTTTTTTTTTTCAATTTTTTAATAAAAAAATGTTTATTAAATATGAACAATAAATTTATATACAGATCCATACAGAAAAATTAGGTGGCCATGTTTATAACTAAAAACAAAAGTTAAATAAAAGAATTTGAAATACATTTCACGATAACAAATGGCGAAACAACTGTCGTATCAAAGAGTGGTTTTCTTCGTTAATTTCTACAATTTCTAAAAAAGGGACTAAAATTTACATTCCAATTATGTACCTCAGCATTTCCAAGTAAGTTTTTAATCGACTTTTTCATCCAATTTGTCATATTTCGAATTTCCGGAGTCGTAGTATGCTCTATAAATATAAAGTCCTAAAGCAACGTGCAGCATAACTACCGCAAAAACGGCTGACCAAACATTACTAGACACACTGGAAATTCCAAATACACCTAAAAACCATTTGCACATTACTTTTTTGTCATGTGATCGAAAAAATTGTACCTTCGAAAATTATAACCTTAAAACAGAAAAATGTAGTAATAGGAGCCAGTAAGATGAAAATTGAATAATATAAAACAGTTCTGAACACTGCTATGTTTGGTATTTCTGACATTTTGCACTTAAATTAGTTTTTAAGAGCACTTTAATAAAAAAATACTACTAATTTGCTTACATCTGTATTTGTTTATGGAGGAGATTTTTATTTTTGTCAGGGACAACCTGTCATCTGTCATACTTGTCACTAGAAAATAAAAAGTTACTAAATTGATAACAAACCATGAAGTAGCGATAAGAAGGCTACCAATTATTATGATAAATACCTATTCCATTATTACCGTTGAGCAACAATATAACTTTTACATTTTTCGTGTAGAAAATGATCTGTTTGAAATGATTTCTTTCTGCCAGAAAATTTTCTTTCATAACTTTCAAATTGTAATTCTATCACACGTACAATTTGTTTCATGGTTTTGTAAAATGCAAAATTTTTAAATTTTGAACGACCACTGCAGCATGGATGCGTTAATTTTTAAAAGGTTTTAGAACTACCTAATTATTTTAACGATACAGCGTAAGCATCTAATTATAGAGCACATATTGATTATCTCAACTTTTTTTTCGGCGAAACATCAAAATTACTTTTTATACCTGGAATATTAATAAACATTTATAGCGTTCAGTGGGGGAGTCGACCGTCGGCAAGGAAAATTACTCGGGTTCTTTCGTAAAAACCAAACATTTGCTCCGATGTTTTAAATTTAAATTTAATTGGATAATACCACAAGAAAAGCACTTTGTTTTCATTATATCAAAGTAATTAACAAAGGAAACTTGAAACGGGAAATGTTGAAGTAGTGAAAGTAATAGAGTACCGTACGATATTAGAAGTTGGAACTTGGGAATGCATTCAGAAATCAGAAATAGGGGCAAAGAATTTATTTAGCCGAGCTTGGCAACGCAAACGCAACCTCATCCCGCCAGCGCGCGATCTGCCAGTCAGTTGTTTGTCAGGTTCAGAGCGATTTGCAATTGAACAGAAAATTAGTTTTAATCAAAATGAGAGACGCTTTGAATTTAAACTTTTTACCAATTGCCGAAGATGAAATGAGTGGTTTAGCTGTAAGAACATGCCTAAAGGGCTTCGGTTCAACTAATGGTTATTACGGTTATCAACCACTGCCGTTACGACAACCTCAAAATAGTGCTGAAAATTGTGAAGCAATGGAAACGCAGACGTGTGATTCGAATGTTAAAGTGAATGGAAACCTTTTCGAGCAAGAAAGTAAATATAACCAATATTCCCGGCATCAGAGCAGAAAACGTGGTTGGGAATACAGCTCGGAGGCACCGACATTTAAAAAACGGCGGGAAGACGATGGTAAGGTATTTTTTAACCGTTCGGTTGTAGTTTTCGTTTGGTAATTGTTTTGATTCGAAAATTTGAATAATTTAAATATAAAAAATGTTAGTGATGGTAAGTAGAGGTGGGCGCACCATTTTCTGTGGAATTTTTCGGGTTATGTTTACATTATTATTGCAAAGAAACTAAAATAGAATGTTGGTAATGCATTTATTTATAAAATTTAGTTGTCATATTTTAAATTACTTGTTCGTATTGCATATTATGTCTTTTATGCGTGCTAAAATATATTCATTTATATACACAGTGCGTTCGAAGTCTAAAATAATAAATATTTTAAATGTGTGCATTGTTCTCGGACATGTAAATATTATTTTTTTCTTGACGCATATTTCGATGTACAGATTATGTACTATTCAAATTCCGGATATGACGTCATCCATGATTTTTTCAAATAGCAACAATATAGGAAGTGAGCGAATATCGCTTAGCAGCGCCTCACTATGGCGAATTTATAAATGTTTGGTGGTGATTCAGTTGTCACCTGTCAGTTTAAGTACATATAATATTATTGGTGTTAAATTAAATCAAACTAAAAAATACAAATGTCAACAAAAGTATGAACTTTAAATGGTTTTGCAAACAAAGGTTTAAAAAATTAATAAATATTTAATGATTCTATGGTTACCCGGAAAATGCTACTGCTACCTTAAAAATAACAATTTGAGTCAAGTTTTTCAATAAGTACTCAATTTTAATATAATTTTTAACAAATTAGTTTCATCGTTCGTTTAGTAATAACAAATTATTTTGCTTATCAATAAACTGAGTTTCGACAATTTCGTAGCATCTTCAGAAAATTTAGAGAAGGCAGAAATTGTCTAAATTTAATGTATGTACTACTATTATTAATTTCGAAAAACCATATTTTATGTGTGTGCTTGGGTTTTGGGCACTTTCCCTCTAGAAAATCTTTCATTCTGTTTCAGTACCCGATATAATACCAGAGATAGCTCCCGCACCAAAAAAAAATCTCAGTTTCCGCAACCCAACGCACAATCTACCCGACATGCCCCGGTGCATGATGGGGCACTATGTGTAACGTAGACAATAAAATTAGTATTAAAGCATTTAGATTGTGCAGTTTTTGATTAAAATTATTAGTGTGATTATTTTTATTCGACAGATAAAGTACAAATAAGGGCTCGAAGGGAGCTGTGCGTAAATAATAAAGAAGTGTTGTTGGAGGATTTATTGAGAGGAACACATGGTTGTTATTTGTTTCATTGGACGCGCGATGGGGATTTGTAAGATTTAGTTACCGTTTATCTCATAGTTATTAATTTAAGTTGCTTTTTTTACTTAAAATGTTTACGATGGTAGATTAGCACTAATATTTTTCTATCCAATCTTAAGTGTTGTAAATACTGATAAGGAATAAATGTTACTTGTATATGTCCAGTCTTTTCTTTATTCCGCCCAAAGACCTTCCTCGAATTCCAGCGAAGTTTTGTAGACAAGGTAAAACAAGTTGCAAAAAAGAAAACTGAAATATGAGGTTTTATTATGGTCACGACATTAAAGGTACAACACACATTGGTGACTATATATACAAAGGTAAATTTTAATCATTTTCCGCTTTGAACGCAGGTGGGAGAGTATTTTTACTGGGAACGGACCAGCCGTATTTTTTCTTAATATCATTTACGAAGCTGTCTTTCAAATTCTGCAAACACCTGAAATAAAAAAAAAGTTTCTCGCTTTGTTCTCAAGTGAACTGAATCGAACGAACTCACATTCGATACATTGGCGATTTTCGAAACTTAAGAATATCATTGCTTGGAGTGTGGGCCTTGTGAATAATAAAGACGTTCGGTAAAACAATAAATTCATAGTTCTGAGCTTGCAGTTCCATGATATGGGACACTTTGTTCCACCCGAATCCCATGAAACGATTATCGTATTCGGTAACATCACTCTTTACGACTATGTAGGGTTCAAAATCGTGTTCCCATTTAACCTAGCGAAAGTTCATGTCTAATATCGAAAACAACCACCAATCCTCAACTTACAATGTATGGAACTGTTGCAGAAACCCACTCTGCATAATTTGTTGGCGCATGCCCAGATGCCCAAACGTCATATCGAAAGATAAAAACAGATTTTTGTTTAAGCATTTCGATTAGCTGACTTTTGTTCTTCGGAATTCTACTGCGGTATCTCTGCGTTTCGAAAGCTGGTACGATTAGAGCCTGAACATAAAATAATTAAACTATCTTCTAAGTTGAAGCTGAACTGAGCTGCCATCATTTTTATGAAATAGGTTAAATGAAAACGATTTGTAAAAATGTACCATCATAATTAAATCAATCAGCTGATTTATCAAAACATCTTGAATCATAAACCACATCAATCAACAACCAACTTGGTTTAGCTAATGTTGAGTAGCAAATCGATCAACCGATAAACTAAACAATCAACTGAGTGACAGTGAAGTCTAAGAAAAAATCATAGAATAAGCTACTAACGAATAGCTTCATTGCTACTGATTTTATTAACTATTGATTGAGACAATCAGTTGATTTATTACAGCTCAAAAATCAGCCAAAAATGTGCCATATGTTGAAAAACACTGAATCAACTTATCAAGGATCAACTGATTGTATTTAACCATCACAAATCAATTGATTGCTGACCAACTCTTGTTTTACGATCAATCAATGAAACATCAACTTACAGATCAACTTATAAACATTAATTATATGGGTCAATCAACACAGCAAAAATGTACGGTTTTCTATAAAATATAAAAAGATGGTTTCAGAAAGTGATGGCAGCTAAGAGCTTTCACAAAAAAAAAACGTTTTTCTTACCTTTTTATTCATGGGCTTCATCAAATGGATATGTTCCTTCAACGTGGAATAAATTCCGACAGACGGAACAAAGTCGATGTCTGCTAAAAATACGTACGGGGTTTTGACGTTCTGTAATCCCACATTTCGTAGAACATTTATTGGATAATGCTTCTAAATGAAACAAAAAAAATGTACCAAGAAAAACAATAGATATATGTCTATAAACTTACGCCATCTTTGAAAACGACGTGATAGGCAATATTCAATCGATCCCGTAATATTTCCGATTCCGATAAATAATTTCGACATTCTTCAAATTCGGGATCAGTCATGTATAAAGTTAAGCTAATAGGGCCTTCAATGAAAACATACAACGATAATCAGAAATTATAGAAACGAATTTATTAAGATACCTTCCCAATATTTGCATAATTCTTCGATAAGTTGTATCCTGTCAAACGAAGACTGTACAACGTAAGTGACATCAACATCTCCCACTGGCACATACTTAAATTCTCTAAAAAATAAAATTGTCCTCCATTTGCTATTTTGGCCTTTATAAAAGTCGTAACAAACATCTACAGTCGAATCCTTAAAAATCGAAAAAGTTGAAAACATTTTCTTGATCACAAACAAGTAACTTATGATTCGGTTGTTCTAATGCTGATCAAATCGTAGCAATTGATCCACGTTAAAATTTAACAAGGTGCCAAATATTTGCTTCGCATTTGGGCAACCAGGCATTTACTTTTGAAAATGACAGCGGTAAATTTAAGAATCGCCAGCGCTTTGATCATGTCCCAGTATTGTTATTTGTTTTATCGCAATGAACTTACAGTCACATTTTTGGAAATACCGCTGCAATTATAAAGCTGTCTGCGCAATAAGTTGCCATTATATTCAACAAAAGTAGTGTACATATTTCGGAAGTAAACACTATCTTTGTTTATTACATCGAACTTCTTTGGAGAATTCCAATGCACAATCTGAATTTAAAAAAAAAACAGCGCTGTAGACTTGCGAGGTTTTTATACAGGTTCCCAAAATCACCAGTTAGTAAAACATCCAAAAATAAGCAAAAAGTATCATGCGACTCTCAAAACACTGAAACATTTTTGAATGTTGTACGAGCTGGTAATGTTTGGGACACTTATTTTGAGATACCATGTCCTTTACGTTGCATTCACCTTAATTTTGTTATAATTGTAACAATTATAACTGAGAGAATGATCACTAAGTTGCGTATTCCACCCGCAAGGCACTTCGTAGAGTATTTCTGGGTTTTCCTTTATCACTGCATTTATAATATCTTGATCACCTAACCTCGTCGAACTGTACATCATGGCTGTCCTCTTTGTCACGTTTGCCCAAAGTTTATCCCAATTTATACTTCTTAAACGCTCCAAGTGATATAACATCACTCCCGTATTGTAACCTCTTCCAAAGGCTGGCCACGGCTTTTGCCATGTCTTCAGATAAAAATCACTTTGGTTCTCTATCAAACCTATAACCTAATTCATTAAAAGGATCGTTACTTTTGCACACTTATTGACTTTCGGGATACAGAGCTGGGTATTGGGCAAGCTAGTAAAACTATGTAGGTATGTGTGATTTTATAACAAAGTCTAATTTGAAAAATCTATTTCTATTTAGCTCTAGCAAGCTATGTTCCAGCTCTGTTTTAGTATTACAAGGGCAGTTGTTCATATAAGCTACCTCATAAAACAAAAGAAGCTGACAATTTTCAATCGTTTTTGTAGGAGTAACCGTCTACAAATATCTGCCCCGTTTAATTTTATTTTACCTGTGTCCTATTAAAATTCTTAAATAACAGCCACAATTCTAAAATATCGGCATTAAAAATCAGATCTGTATCCAACACGATTATTTTTTCAGTTACTTTAGGTGCTACAATTTTTGTAAAAGTTAGTTTTAATAAAATATTAATTCCAGAATAATGAACATTTGGCACCCATCTGACGTCAGACATCATTGTATTCGAGTTATAAAACGAAACGTTCACTAAAAATTGTCATTCATAACACCATATTTGCAAAAATATAGCTATTCATAATTTATTATCAAGGTTTAGTAGACCACATGCACTCTGAGTAATACTTGATTTATGGATAGCGCCATTCTTCATTCTCCACCTGTATAAGCTTACCTTGTGGTACGGCCCAAGTCTCGAAAAGTACCTTCAAAATCTTCTCCGATATGTTGTTGACTATAATATGCATATGGATAGGATTATTTCGAAAAAAATATAAAGACTTCAACATGGTGTGTAAATATAAACTTGATTTAAACCCTGTACAAACGAACCCCAGATGTATAACCTCACATCTCAGGTCATCTCTTCGAAAAACACTCCTCACCAAACTGACTAGATTATCATCAACTTTATTGATATTATTGTTAACTAATACATGTTGACTACTTATAAAAGCTTTATGCTTACTAGAATTATATTTCGTAGGCCTGTAAACTATTTTTAACAATTAAAAATGCATTTCATTTACGCTTGGTTTTATTCTTACCGAGATTATACTGCGAGAAGAAATTAACGAACAATAAAATGATTATCACCACCACACAGGTAACGACTAGCCCAGATCTCGCCAATTTAGTACCCAACACATGTTGTTTTCGAAAACGAATTTTAAATCACTTTTTATTCACCTTGATTTCATTTCAAACATATTTATCTTCTAAAAGTACCACCGTTGTTGACAACTACACTACATTAAAGAGCAACGCACTTTAAATTTTATAAATATGCCTAGGTATTCTAATTTGCAATTCAATGAATTTATTGTCTGAAAACAATTACTGAATTACGGGGTCCAGGAAATGGCATTATGGAAATTTTGTTGTGGTTGAAAACTTGTGACAGCTACAGGACCGACTACTTGACAAGTGACAACCCTAGACTGCAAAAGCAGCAAAAAAATTACTAGAATGAAAGTCATAGGTCAAATGCAACATGGTTTGCATCCGGGGGTCCGGGTTCAGGAATACTAAAAAAATTTCCCAAATCAAACTTAGAATTCACGAATACTAAAAGAGGGCCTAACCACGGCATAATATTATTATTCCGTGATCAAATTTCTGCTTTATTACCCCTTCTCTTCTTACTTACTCTAAGATCAATGGTAGTAGTTCAGATGCTCTCACGTGTCTTGCGTGTTCCGTGCATTAACCCTACTTTTACGGATGGCAGTGGTTGTTTTCTTTATTAAATTTTAATATTATAAACCAGCTTTTCTTTAGATTTAATCGACAAAAATGGATAAATACAGCGTCGGACAGAAGTTAATAGTGGTATTACACAGTACACAAGAAGTTCTGGATGCAGAATATGTAGGTGGCACAAAAACAAGAATAGACTTAACAGATATTCGAGACCACTATACAGGAATGAAGAAAGGTTATATGTTGTCTTTTTATCAACCAGAAATAGAAAGTATTAGTTTATTAAGTGAAGCAGGAATTGTACCCGAACAACCAATCCAAAAAGAGACTAAGGAGGAAACCTCTAAAAATTACATCCGGGTACCAAAAACTGAATATGAGCGGTTAAAGGAAATGCCTTTAAATGCGACATATTTGGTGAATGCCGATAAAATTTACTTCGAGGCAACTAAATACTTATTTAGTTGTGAAAATGTTGGGTTAGCAGCTATTGGAAGTGAGAACGGCAGACAGAAGCAGCTAAATTTGCTTGTCTTGTGCTCTTGGGACCAAGCGTATATTTTTGATATGCAAATAAATACTAAGAAGTTCATGCCTGAAATTAAGGCCATATTAGAATCGAAAGCAGTAAAAAAGATCGTACATGGTTCACATACGTTAGTAGACTGCCTATTTCATTGTCATGAAATTAAATTGGAGAATTATTTTGATACTCAGGTAAGTGTTTCGATATCCAATTTTCTTCGCTTTATGCCCATATTCATTCCTTATGTAGGTTGCAGATTTAATGCTCAGCAAAAGGGATGGAAATCTTTTGAAAGAAACGAGGACTCTCTCTGAATGTTTCCATCATTATTTGAATTTCCCGAGGTCCCTCTTGGAACCACCTGTGGTAAGTTTGAAGTAGAACCATCGTATGGTTTCTTAAGATTAAAAGAATTGCTTTTCTTAGAAAGTTAATCCAGAATCGTGGAGAAAACGCCCTCTTAAAGATTACCTCAAAATAAATGCAGCCCAATTGGGATCGTATTTAATCACATTAAAATCTCACCTGGAAAATCTCCTATTGAAAGATTATTATACGGCTGTTGACTTATATTCTAATAATCTGAAGCAAATGGATTCGTACGAAGCCAGTCAAAACGATAATAGTAAAGTACCAGATGTTTTAAACGACTTTCTAAAGTAGGTTTTCATTTGTCTCAATTTTTCGAAATCAAACAGTGGCGGCTCGTAATAATGGGCTCTAGGGCACCGCCCTCCCAAAGATTTCTAAAAGAAAATCACTAACGAATTTTCATTGTTTAAACGCCTATGGTATTCATAGCGCACACCCCTAATCAATTATTCCGCCTGCAGATTAACCCAGCCCTAATGCTGAAATGAGTGGAGCGATGCGTGCCTAGAGTAGGTAATACAAGACCGGTGCGAATCGGCTTGCTGCCCGGATTGACCGAAGTAAAAATAGAAGCTTGGACTTTACTTTTAAATATTGGTTTCTTAGTTCTTATCTTGTTTTCTTGTGAAGAGCAAGTAAAAGAAAACCGCGAGGAGAAAACTTGTTTCAGACTGAGTTAAGATTATACCTAAACGTTGTTCAGGTTTCTTAGCGGAGCCCTCCCTCTTTAACAAGTCACGAGCCGCCACTGAAATCAAGCATTGCTTTTTAATTTGTTTTCTAATTGTGTACATACTTTATTTTTATTAATTTAACTTTATTTTTATTAATTTATATTTACTTTTTATAGTTTGTTCCGTTGGTTTTGTAATTTTACAGAGTTTGTGAATAAGAATCTTGTAAATGTTTGTATCTCGTTTTATTTATTTAACTTTTATTATGCTTGGTGCATTTCCAGCGTAAACGTTTCTGTAACAAAAAACTGAAAATGTGCACCGAAATGAATGTTCATTTTGTTTAAAGTGCTACCGTTGAATGACTAATCTGATTAGATTAGTCATTCAACGGTGCTACCCAGAATTTCTGGTTTGGTTGAGGTGACCACCCGAATTTTGATCTGGTTGGGGTTCAAGTATCAATTGTATTATCGGCCACCGCCTTCTATAGATTTTCTTTGCTACTCCTAAAAGCACGATTTCCTTCACTTGGGGATTTAGACAGCCTGAAAACGTCTTTTGCTCTCCATTTTACTGCTAATTTTTTTACGCTGACAAAATATGCTGAAAATGTGCAATTTCGGTTAAATATTAAGTTAAAAATATTTAAAAAATGACATTTTCAGAGATTCTAAGCCAATCTTTTTCTTACAATAGACTTAAAAATGTGGATGTGTGATAGCCACTGGAAATTATGTTTGGCTCTCTGTCTTGGTTAATACAGGGGTCGTACAGGAGATTTTCAAAAATAATTTTGTCCACGACTATCTTATAATATACTCTTTATACTTGTGTTTCTTCAATCATAATTAGATACATTAATCACTGCAGTGATTAATGAATATTATTCACTACACCAATAGGAACATCGCTTTGACCCTTTTTTACATTTATTTAGTAGGCCGCGATCGCGATGTATCAGTTCAAATTGAAACGTCAAATCAGCATGGTTTGCTTTTAATTTGAAATGCGTATTCTAAAAAAGAAGATATAATGAGTAGTGAGAGTGAAAACGAGGTTTCTTTAACAGCACCAGCAATAAAAGAAGCTGCAGAACTTGCCTCATTAGATTCATTACCCAAAAAAACCAAGAAAATTATGCCTGAGAGCGTATATATGAATCTTTCTTACACTGGAGAAGGGAAATGAAGGTAAATTCTTTCTGGGAATCCGTTTTGATAGTCGTGGACAAAGTATAGTATACAACTAGTTATAATGATGCTATTATTACCTCGGATGATTACAAAACTCGCTCGTTTCACTCGCTCGTGTTGTAAGCTTCATCCTCGGTAATAATAACATTCATTATAAACTCGTGTATAATATACTATATGACAATTTAATATGCAATATTTTATTAATGTTATTATTTTATATTGTCACCCAATCATATCAACATGCCTTACATCAAGCAAGCGTTCCTAAAAATACATCAATTTAAGCTAGAAATAAACAGTGCGGTGACCCATTTGATATAGGACGCGGCAGAAACTACTTGACTATTGCGACTAGTTGTATAACCCCGAATACATTCCATTAAGCAACGATTTCCTAAGAAAGTGGCTATAACAGCACTAGCAATCAAGGAAAGCGTTTCCTAGAAAGTGGTACTAAACACCGCAACATCATAATACGGTGGCGTTACAAATGAGATGGTGGCAGTTCAGCGGATAAACAATTCGTCAATATTTTTTGACATAACGATGATTTTCATTTCAATTTTAATTTCTCACGCAGGTCGTAGTAGCATTGGTCACATGACATTAATTTGTCAGCTGTTGTATTTGAATAGCACAGTAAAATAATTTATTTGCTGTATATTGCGATAAGATATGTTCCGATACCAGTAGTAATAAACATGCTGCGAGTTGATTCAAAAAAGGTGAGAAATATTAATAGAATTTTACAGAAACAATTTTAATGCATCAGTCTACTTACAAACGAACGTCTAAACTGAATATTGGCGCTGCTAGAGTTCGAACTTTACATCCGAAACCATCGCTATGACGGCGGCATTATTCTGTCCGCTCAACGGCGCTTATATTGCAGCCGCTAGATGACTGCACCAATTTTCTAGGAAACCGAACCTTTAGGGTACTTTTAGACGGGGATACTGTATGCGGGCGACTGGCATCTGGCATACACTTGTTACATTGCTTCTTATGGAGCCATTCATATGGGCAACTTCTCGCATACAGTAGCGGCATGTAAAATTTCAGTATCCCACAAATCTCAGTCGCCCGGCGATTTTACGACTTCCGGATACCGATCGGCTATTGTTTCTTATGGAACCATTTAAACGAGGATACTTTTCAAGCAGCATCTTGTCAGTGCTGTTCGTTATTTGGTGTCGAGTGCTTAGAAAATTATAATCATGGAACGTACGTTTGATAATGACAAATTCATTTCTTTAATCGAAGCACGTCCTTGTTTGTGGGACACTTCGGAAGATGATTATTCCAACAAAAATAAAAAGCAACAGGTCTGGGTAGAAGTTTCCAAAGAAATGATTGAAGGATTCGAGGAATTAATCTCATCAAAACAAAATGAATATGGTAAGTTTGTTTTAATTGTAACATTGTAATAACAAATGCAACTAAATGTTTTCAAAATTAATTGACTGCTTATAATTAAAAAAAAATACAATTATTTTTATTTTCGAAGCTGACTACATTTATGTGAAATTAAATTTTCTGATACTGCCATTCCAATGCCCCTGCAGTCATGAAGTAGTCCGAAAAATAATCTCGTATAGTAGTCGGGGTTTTTCCTGAATAATTTTCTACATTTCCGTCATTGTCAAACAGTCCCTCGTAACTTAACGTATCTTCATGTCTATATCCATCTCGAAGGCGCACAAAATTGTGAAGAATTATACATGCTTTTACTATATTTTCCGCAAAATTTATTGAGACGTTTAGTGGTCTGTGAAATATTCTCCACTTATTTGTGAGGATACCAAAAGTGCATTCAATATAACGCCGCGCTCTGCATAATCGATAATTGAATACCCTTTTCTTAACTGGTAAATATTTACCTCCATATGGACGCATTAAATTCATGGAGAGGCCAAAAGCTTCGTCGCCAATTATCACATACGGTACTTTACAATCATTTTTATCAGGCAGAAAAGAAGGTTCAGGAATATTAAATGTTTTTCTAGTTAAACGTTCATAAAGAACTGTTTTTTTTTTGAAAATAGCTGAGTCACTATTTTTCCCATAATCTCCTACGTCCACGAAAGTGAAGCAATAATCAGAATCACACATTGCAAGCAGTTGAATGGAGAAAAACGATTTATAGTTAAAATATTGTGATCCACTATGTGCAGGCTTTATAACGCGTACGTGTTTCCCATCAATTGCTCCAATACAGTTTGGGAAATTAGCATTTCTTAAAAAACCTTCAGCAATCTGGAGCCATTTTTCTTGTGTAGGTTGAGAAAAGCACTCTTCTCTCATAGTTTCCCAAATTGTTTCACATACGCTTTGAATGATTTCACTTAATGTTGCCACTCCAATTCTAAAATTATAATGTAGCTCTGTTAAGGAACACCCTGTAGCAAGATATCTGGAAGAAATAATATGTAATAATTTTCATTTTTAGGAAAAGAACTACAAAAAAATGGAAAAGTTTAAGAAACTGTTTTGCACGGGAACTTGCCAAACGGAAATCGAAAAAATCCGGATCTGCAGCTACATGGAAAACTTATATTTATTTTGATCAGATGTCGTTTTTAATGAGACGTGCAACCAATAAAGAGTGTTTTCCAACAAACTAAAATATAGGAAAATTTTAACGTTATGTTTTGATTTTTAGAACAACCGCTAGTATGACTGCAGTTGATGAAGATTTAGAATCAGATGGCGCCACCGCTGATAACATCCCGCCGTCAACAGACCACCCGCCTTTGCGTAAAAATAAAAAAGCGTGCATCAGAAGCAAAGATCAAAATGCGGAAGTTCTCGAAGTTATAAAAGGCAGTCTACAACAAAGAGAAATGAACGAGAGGCGATTAAATGAAGACGATGACCGGAATTTTCTTCTTTCATTGTTAGATGATTTAAAAAAAGTCAATGAACAGAGAAAAATGGACGTGAAGATGGAAATGATGCAAGCTATACGAAAAGCGCTTGTGCCCACTCAAATAAATCCACTATATTATCATGCACCTTCAGGTTTTCCCTCAAGTCCAACATTAAATTATCCTATTTTTCCTACTACTTCCCAGCTCCACCAACCAACACCGATCCATGCAGCACAGTCGCATTTTCAGGATTTTTCTTTTCAAACTCCACCCATGGCCAACAATCGCAAAATATAAATATTGAGTCACCAGCAAATTCAGCTGCTTCATCCTGTCATTCTGAAGAATCACAGGTTTTAGATCTATTAACTTCGTATGACTAGATAACTAAGTAACCTACTTTTTATATTAATTTTTACTATCCCCAAGTAGCAATTTCAGGCACAGTTTCGAAACAAAAATTCGCAGTGTGGAACAGTTTTGAAAATGTTTCCACTATTATGTGTGAAACAAAAATTTATAAACAATTTCCGCATTTTTTGTTAACTGTTTCCAAATTTTTGCTTACTGTTGTATCGCACAAATGCTCCAGATCAATTATGTAAAATGTTACGAATTCTGTGTAATGCTTCTTCCTTGGAACAAATGTTTCAGCACATTTTTGGCAAATATTACAACATTTGCTTTACTGAAAATCCATGTCAACGAGCATCTCTACATTATCAGAACGGTTTGCAACTTAAGTTCCTATCTTCAATAACCACCACATTTCAGAAAATGCTTCCACTTTGTTTCCTTCTATTATAACAAAATGTGTTAGAACATAAAAGAATTATAAATTGAAACTAAAGTACCTACCTTCATAACTGACAAGCAACCTGTAATGGTGGACATCACAAGATTATCAAAAATGGGCAAAACTAAAGAATTCAAGCACTCGTAGCGGTATTACAGCTTGCTAAAATATGTAAGGGTAGTGAAGACACCAAAGGTTGTTACAAAACATAATAAGATTGACGAAAAAATGAAAATTTGGCAGTGTTCAGTTGGAAGTTCGTTAAGAATAGGGAAGGTAAGCATTTATTATATGATTTCTTATACCTACAAAGGTATATAATATTATTCATTTCAATTCAGACACGTCTGGTTGTCATGGAGTTAATTTATTTTTCGAGGAAGATGATGAACCTTTTGAAGAAGCTGAAGATTCAGATGTTGCTGAAGATATCATCGAAAAAGTTTTTTTGATCAATGAGGAACTAAAGTTGTGGTCTTTAAATTATCGAATAAGTCACAGTGCCCTTTCTCCAAACTCCAAATTATGTTAACATAATTGGTATAAACAGGAGATTTCAATGCAGTCGTAGGCACAGGGCGAGAGGGCGGAATAGTTGGCCCCTTTGGATTAGGCAATAGGAACGATAGGGGAGTTAGACTGATAGAGTTCTGCGATAAACATAACTTAACGGTCGCGAACACTCTATTTCACCATCATGTTAGGAGATGCTATACGTGGAAGATGCCAGGAGACTTAGGGAGATATCAAATAGATTACATTCTCGTTAGGCAAAGATTTAGAAATCAAGTTAGGGATTGTAGAAGTTATCCAGGAGCAGATATAGATAGTGATCACAACATAGTCGTTATGAAAGCCAATCTTAAATTTAAGATTTTGAAAAAAAGAAGCGGAAGAAGGTATCTTGACCCAGAGAAACTAAAAGATGATGATATGCGCAATAAGTTCGAGAAAAAGACAAACGAAGCACTAAAGGGCACGGGGGGAAATATTGTTAGGGACATAGAGGCAGAATGGAATTGCATTAAAAATAGTTTAGTTTCCTCAGCTAGGGATATTTTGGGTCATAAACAGAATGAAAGTAGGAAACCCTGGATAACAAAACATATTGTGAGTCTAATAGAGGAAAGGCGAAAATATATAAATAGGTTAGATGAAACAGGGAAACAAAGATATAAGGCGATCAAGTGGGAAATTATTCGGGAATGTAGGAAAGCGAAAGAGCAATGGATCGATAATAAATGCAAAGAAGTGGAAGATAAATTCGAAGTAGGAAAGACTGATGAAGCATATAAAATAATTAGGAGAAATTTTAGAGAAATTGGATCTAGTACCAAAAACATTAGAAATGAGGCAGGAGATATCCTAATCGGAAGTGGGGAGAAGGCAGATAGGTGGAAAGAATATTTAGGAAACTTATATGCGGGACAGGAAGTGTAAGATATATTAGAAAGCGAAAGCAGTGTGTAGTTTGAGCTAGCACTAAAAAGTTTAAGGAATAATAAAGCACCAGGTATAGATGGCTTGCAGGCAGAAATCTTAAAGTGCGCAGGTCAAGAGGTAATAGATCGTTTATTTAAACTAGTTAGTCGCATATACCTGACAGGCGAGATTCCAGAAGATTACAAACGGAACATCATAGTAGCTTTGCCAAAAAGAAAAGGCGCGGATAGATGCGAAAATTTTAGAACTATCAGTTTAACTTCCCATGCGTCAAAAATTTTAACTAGAATTGTGCAAAGAAGGATGGAGAAAAAGGCGGAAGAAATATTAGGAGAAGATCAGTTCGGATTTAGACGAAATAGAGGAACGCGCGAGGCCATTCTAGCTTTACGAGTAATTATAGAAAAATCGATAGAAAAGAGAAAGAGCGTCTATATAGGATTTGTAGATTTAGAAAAAGCCTTCGACAACGTAAAATGGGGGAAGATGTTCGAAGTGCTGAGAAAGGTAGGGATGAAATACAGGGACAGAAGAATAATACATAATCTCTACAAAGAGCAAAAGGCAGTTATAGAATGTGAGCAGAAACAAAGGGAAGTAGATATCCGGAAGGGAGTGAGACAGGGATGTGCATTGTCACCTCTAGTTTTCAACTTATATATCGAAGATGCGATTAATATTGTTAAGGAAAGAACAGCCTCAGGGATCAATGTACAGGGCCAAACTATTAACATGCTCAGATTTGCGGATGATATAGCAGTGTTAGCATCTAGCAAAGAAGAATTAGGAGCGGCTTTGAATGAAATGGAAGCAGTTTTGACACAGGGCTTCGGCATGAAAATCAATAAAAAGAAAACTAAAATTTTGGTATGTAGGGGATGTGAAAATAGAACTAAAATGGAAATACAAATTGGAAATGAGAAGATAGAGGAGGTCGCGGATTTCTGCTACTTAGGAAGTAAAATAACTCAAGACGGTAGGAGCACTAAAGATATAAAACAAAGAATGGCGCAGGGCCGAGTTGCGTTTAACAAAAAGAAACAACTGTTATGCTCGAGAACGGTTAATATAGAGACTAGGAAGAGACTCTTAACGTCATATGTATGGAGTACGGCATTATACGGGTGCGAAACTTGGACAATAGGAGAAGCGGATAGAAAAAGAGTAGAAGCGTTTGAAATGTGGTGCTACAGACGCATGATGAAGATACCGTGGATAGATAAGGTTAGCAATAGGGAAGTATTAGAAAGAGTTGGGGGAAAAGCGAAAGGTATGGAAAACAATAAAGAGTAGGAGAGATAGGATGGTAGGACACCTTCTAAGACACGAAGGAATAGTTCGTGACATACTAGAGTCAGAGATAGGAATAAAAAGAGGTAGGGGTAGGCCTAGATTAGACTACTGCTCTCAAATAGTTAGGGATGTAGGATGTTCTACTTTCAGGGTAATGCGTAGGTTAGCTCAGGATAGAAAAGAATGGAGGTACGCGTCCAACCAGTCTTCGGACTGAGAACCTTATGATGAATTGGTATAATGGATTGGAAAATTGTTGTAATAAAATTGTAATAAAAGTTTCGAAACTTGTTTCTCTTGATTGAAAATCCCTACAGTTATCGAAACTAAATAATCACAACTTAGGAACAAGTTTCGTTTAGTAAAATGTGATGCAAATTTCCGAAACTTGTGAGAACTGTTTCTTTCGTCCATTTTAAGTGTAGGCCATGCTATGGCGATGCAGCGGCCATTAATTCATAGACTGGTTTGTAGAAGAATAATACTATTACTAGAAGATTTTACTGATTTTGACCACAGAAAACAGAAATAGTGTGATACTCGGGTCAATTTTATTAGTTATTTAAACCTATCAAATTGAAAAAAATATTTCATAGGTATTTTTTCTGGAAAATATTTCTTCTAAAATTTATATAATTTTTAGGCGCCTTTTGAATTTAGAGGTATATGCCAAAAGTAATCGACAAAATTAGTTCCGTTTACATTTTTTGCAACATATAAGCCCAAAAATAATTTTTGTGTTGTTGATATAAATTGTACCTACCATAGTTGTAACCTATGTAAGTAGAGATGTCAGATCGCATCTTTACAAAATATGCTTGTGGAAAGTAAGTGCAAAAATTGTCAACATTATTGAAACAGATAGTTTCATATACAACAGGAAACAAAAATTTCTGAAACCAAAGGCACACATTTTGTTTCTAATAAAATACTCTATGGCAACATTCATGGAAAGTTCTTCGGAACATTAGGTTATAAAGTGTTCAAACATATACCAAACAATGTCAAATGCACTGTGCTACAAAATGAAAACATGTTTCGGTTATTTTTCTAAACAAGCAAAGAAACGCTCAGTGCCACCACAATGGAAACATATACTACACCTCCATAAGAAAATGTGTATGTATCGAAAACTTTTCGCAACGTGACGCCAACAGTTTCCAAAATGAACTCGGGAACAGGAACTTTAATTTGGAAACGTTACTGAAAATGTTCCCAAAAATGCTACTTGGGTCAATAAAGATTTTGGAATAAACCTTAGTATTATATACTCGTACATACCTGAGTCACCATTAGTCGTTCTTTTGATGAAATACTTTGACGCATATTTGTATTGGATTTGGAAATTTTGGCCTTCAATATATTGTGAAGTTCATCAAAAGACCCCACCGACATTCTAAAATAATTAAAAAATTTGTCGGGGTTTTCTCTTAGGTCAGGGTATAGCAAACAATACGCTCCTTTTGTTTCACGTTCGCAAACAATGGGATGCACCCATATTCTGTTTTTTCTTTGTTTTTGCCACTTCTTTTTACCTACTAGAGTATATAACAAAAGCGCTTCTTCAATGTCCATAATGTTTTTTAACTTTATATTTTCTACAATTCTAGCAGCAGACACTAGGACTGATGTGCGTCCGCCACTGAACTGAATTCGCTCACAGCAAAATTGTCTCAAATACGCAAGTGCAGAAAAGAATGCCAACAGTCGCCTAGAAGTATCTGAGAAGGCTACTGTATCTCGGATACAGTATCTTCGTGTAAAAGTAACTTGATTCTAGAGATACCAATTCTACTTTGGCTTTCAGGCTTCCGCATATAGTATAATGCAGACTAATGGAGGCGTAAAAAAATTAAGCTGATAGAACGTATTTTAAACAAAGCCCTTTCTTGCCCTCTCGCACCAGACACATGCATTTTTTGGAAAAAAGATGATGTAAAAACAAGCAAAATATATCAAACCGCTGCGGGGTCAGAACTCGTCTAGCCGTAGGAGAACAAAATGGCAGTTCTGTACCATATCCGAACACCCACCGAGACCGTTGGAGACACTAGCCGATAACGATATTCTTAAACGTCATTTTACCGACATAGTACAACACCACCTGTTTAGGTGGTGTTGCATAGTAACGCGCAGCGGAAGCCAAAGTAGAATTGGTATCTCTAGAAAGTACTGTAAAAGTACCCTTAGGGTACTTTTAGACTAGGATACTGTATGCGGGAGACTGGCATCTGGCATACACCTATCACATTGCTTCTTATGGAGCCGTTTATACGGGCAACTTCTCGCATACAGTAGCGGCATGCAAAATTTCAGTATCCTACAAATCCCAGTTGCCCGGCGATTTTACGACTTCCGGATGCCGATCGGCTATTGTTTCTTATGAAACCATTTAAACGGCGATACTTTTCAAGCAGCAACTGATCAGTGTGGTTCGTTATTTGGTGTCGAGTACAGAGAAATTATATATAATAATGGAACGTACGATTGATAATGACAAATTTATTCCTTAATCGAAACACGTCCTTGCTCGTGGAACACTTCCGAATATGATTATTCCAACAAAAATAAAAAGCAGCAGTGCTAGATAGAAGTTTGCAAATAAATAAATGCACTTCTTCAATGTCCATGTTTTTTAACTTTGTGTTTACTAAAACTCTTGCAATAGACACTGTCGCCCGCCACTGAACCGAAATCACTCACTACAAAGTTGTGTCCAATACGCAAGTGCAAAAAAGTATGCCAACAGTCGCCTAGAAGTATCTGAAAAGAATTCCAAGGAGACAGTATCTCGGATACAGTATCTGGAATACAGTATCCTCGTGTAAAAGTAGTCTTACAGTTAATGAAGAGCAGCTGCAGTAAGTAAAACCTTAAATAGCATACTTTATCGCAGCCGCTATATGACTGCACAAATTTTCTAGGAAACCAAACCTTTACAGTTAATGCAGGGAAACTATGGTAAATGAAAACTTAAATAGCATATTTTATTGCATTTTTATGGCCCTTTCACAAGAATTATGGCCGTTTTAGGACATTTAGACAAAATTACGGCATGTAAAACACATTAATAAAAACATGAACAGCTACACACTACTATTCCTGTAACTTCATGAATCTTTTCTTAAATCGGTGCAAACAGCCACGGGCTGCCTGCTAATTGGGCTAATAATAATTTTCAGCGGAGAAAACCTCGAAGTCTATTTCAGTCTTTAAAAAAATTAGTGCGACTAGACCAGACTATGGAAAAAGAAAACTGCAAAAACTGAGGATTGTATCATTTATTTCATTAAACATATAAAATCACAATCAGTTTAAATAGCTTCAGCGGGCCTTTGTCCCGAGGTCGGTTTATGATTGGCAGCCAGATGATCAGCAAACTCCTGGTAAGGAGTCTTACTGAGCGGCATCTCCTTCCACAAATCCGGAGTCAAATATGCGTAAGTCTTGGCAATAGCTGCGTACGTAGCCTTGGCAAAGTTACCGAGAGTACCCGTAGAACCTCTCGCAGAAGTATAACAATCTTCAATACCGGCCATGTGCAGCAGTTTCTTAGGAACTGGCGCGGATACGATACCAGTACCACGCGGTGCGGGAATCAAACGCACAGTTACTGATCCACATTTCCCAGTCACCTAAAAATTTGTGTAACAAAAAAACGAAAAAGAATCAGTAACTCATCGTTAATAAAAAAGCATTGTATTCAAATTTTTGTTATAATCAGACAATTCAGCCATCATAGTGTCAAAGCACTCTGGTGGAAACCGCAAAAGAATTAAAGTTGTTTCATCATTAGAACTTTATGCGGATATCTATTACATACTTCAAAATTTTACTGCTTACCTTGCACGGTACGGTGTGTGGTTTACCAATCTTGTTACCCCAATAGCCACGTCTGACTGGAACTACAGACAATTTGGCCAAAATGATAGCACCACGAATAGCTGTAGCAACTTCCTTGCTACATTTTACGCCTAAACCAATGTGGCCATTTTCATCTCCAATAGCAACAAATGCCTTGAAACGTGTACGTTGGCCTGCTCTGGTTTGTTTTTGAACGGGCATAATCTTCAGTACCTAAAAGCCCCAGACCCTTTTGTAATTAAATCCGTTATCGAGACATAGTTGGAGCAAATTTAAAAGTAAAATCAGATGAATTTAACCATCACAAGAACGAATTCCTCTGGTTGAAAACCGCAAAAGAATTAAAATTCATTCATCATGTAATTTATCGAATCGTATAAGTTGATAGAAAATGTGCAACGATTGAGAACTTTACAAATAGCTGCAACATAAATGAGAATTCTAAAAATATATGACAAGACTCAAAAATCATGACAAATTTTGAACTATGTTTAACCGCAAAATCATTTAAAATTTTCGTTCAGTGTCCGATTGCCATTCTATCTTCCCATGCACTGCATTTTTTTACTACTCTTACCGATTCTTATGAATAAACAATATTAAATACTCGTTCTTGAAAGTATTCGAACCCTAAATACTGCAAAACCATTCCGAATATTCCCCAGCTCTGGCCGAGAGTAATCTTAAATTATCTTGGCAATCAACATATTTTAAGTAACATTTGCAAAAAGTATATCAAGGAATAGATACATAAAATGGGATAGTATGCATATTTTTCTATTTTACAACGGAATGATTCCAAAAACTCGGATTGCTCCAAGGCTCTATAGATGCACTTTCCAGCTGAACATTTGACCACATTTTGGGGGTTTTTTAACAGTATTCAATTTAATCACGCAACTATCTCACCTCATGACAAAACGCAACCATAAAGATAAAAACATAACCTCACTAACCTCATCTTTCAAATTCGACCCAATGAAGAAGTCGATAATCTCGTATTCTTTAATCGGCAGTGAAAACAAATAGATCTCTTCCAGTGATCTGATTTTGCCATCGCGTACTAAACGTCCTAGTTTAGTCACGGGTACCCATTCTTTTTGATCTTCTTTCCCACGGCCTCTGCCTCTTCCGCGACCACGTCCACGACCACGTGGCCCTCCACGACCGCCGCCACCACCTCTAGAACCCCCAAAACCGCCCCGAAAGCCACCGCGTCCGCCGGCTGGAGCACTGTCCGCCATTCTGCAACAAATTCGTCAAGTATGAACAAATCGAAAACCATACTTTTAACATGGCCGATAAGCAACCACGTGTTCCACGAAATTTATTTAACCAAAACAATTAGTATACTGAAAGAAAATAAGCTACTGAATGCAAAGGAATGTAAAAAGAATAATAAACAAACCTACAAATAGCAATAAAAAACTTACTGTAAAAAAAAATAAAATGAAACTTACGTTCAATACTTTCCTCGCAAACGGTCAACGAAGAAAGAGAACGAATAAAGATGGCGGCTTCTTTTTATGCATTTTATCACGTGACTCTAACTGTCCAGTCTTCATTCGTCCAATAAGATTGACTTTAGAAGGCGCGCATTTTGAATCCATCCAGTTCTTGAGCCATAAAAGGGCGTGGGGTGGTACATAGATACCGACTGCAAGCTGCAAGAAGCGTATACCTCAATGATTTATTCATAGATGGCGCCATGTACACCGATAAGAAATTAATATTTTACAAAAAAAGATATTGTCCTTACATTCATTGGCATATTATGAACAGCATAATAAAAATATTTTTTGCAAATTCATTCTCAATTCCCTATAATTACTATGACAGTCTCAACCGTAAAAGTCGGAAGAGATTTTAAGGTTAGGTCAAATGTCATTCCCAGTTGTCAAATATCTACAGCTGTTCCGAAAATAAATACGTATAAATTTTAACAAATATATGCTATGGAATTAAAAACAAGTGAAGAAACTGACAACCAGAAATATACTCAAGAACAAAAAATAGTATCGGCAGTATGGGTGCACGAGAAATCGCGTAACAATCAAACATGGAAAGATATAGAGAGGAACTTTTGGGCCAGATTTGATATTACACCACCAACAAGGTCAACTCTGTTGAATTGGGAGAGGAAATTATTTAGATTTGGTACTGTGGATGATAAAGAAAAATCAGGACGCCCGTTAACAAGATTAATGCACGTGCCTTATGTAAAAGCTTCTTTAGAAGAATCGCCTCATTTGTCGTTGAGAGAACGAGCTCAACAACTTGGGCTACCGAGGACGACGCTTCTCAATATTCTACGAGAAGACTTGAACATGGAATTTGAGGTTGAGGAAGAAACGGGGGTCCTGAAGAAGCACGCTGCGTACAATAAAGGGCAGTGGAAAAGGAAGTCTGAAGATGGCAGTAGTACCGAAAATTGAGAGCATTTTTATTAAATTAGAAATAATCTAGTCTGTATATAGGTGTTTGTTATATAAGCTGAACTGAGCAGTTATCGGGTAGCTACAGCTACCAAGAGCTATTCTTTTATAAGCTTCTGAGCTGCATTTGTTTTTGATATTTTATAATGTATAATTTAATTATTGGTCAACTAGCTGCAACTCCCTAGTGGCTGCATAAAAAACTACTCATTCTTAAAACTTAAAATAGGAAGTTTCCAGATCTATACTGTTTGAGCAAACCATACATGCAGCATGCAACTTTTGTCCCTTAAAAATCCTTATATAACCACAGTGTAGTTAAGTGGGCATCACAGAAGAGAAAGAATTGTTCACCTTTGTAGCTGTAACTATTATTCGGAGTTTGGTGGTGGGCCTTTCTGACATAGGTTCAAAAATATTTAATTTACGCAAAAACTAAGTATATCTGTATTTTCTTGGAGTAGTGTGGTGTTAGGAATAAGATACACATGTTAAAACATTTTTATTTACTGTTATAATATATATTTTGAAAAATTTTGGGTCCTTTTTTTATTACATATTATACATGTATGTATACAACACCTCACCTTTGTTTATTAAACTAAATTATGTAAAATATTTACAAGGTACTGTCGTATTTCTTTCTTTTATGATCTAGAGAAGGTCACTTCAAGTTACTTTGGAAAATTTGACTAAAATCGCCCCCAGTGGTTCATGCTTGATTCTCTACCAAAGTGAATAAGAGAAGTGCCTCCACTGCTCCACTCCGTGTGGATACTGAGCTACGCAAATGTAATGCAGTGTTGCCAACAGTACATTCATATTTTCTCCCCCTATAACAAGGAAATTCTCCGAATATCAGTTAAATTCTCCGCATCCTGAGATGCATGATTTCTTTATGTAACCAGTATGCGTATAGGCGACTCGTTCGGCTATTCGAAGATGTCATGTAACTTTATCAAGGCTTGAACAGGTAATGCGGTGGCTCTGCGTTTGCTGAATTTTTTCGTTAACTCCGACTCAGAATCTGTGTGTCTGGTGCCCCGTCAGATAAAGGAATCACGATTCACGTCCCCAAGAAAACGATTTATTTCTTGGCTACCGTTACGATGTTGCCCTTTTGCCGAAGCCGAAGAGAGGATTCAAATTGTACAACAGATCCCTATTAAAATAATTTTAAATATTAATTCATAACACTTCTTTTTTAGAATTTTGGTCTTATCTTTAAATTCTCCGCCATATTCTCCGAGGATCTTAAAATTCTCCGAAAAGCGGAGAATTCTCCGCCGATTGGCAACACTGAGTAATGTTTCTAGGCGACTGGAGTGGGGGAACTGGGCCGAGCGTCCGCGCGATTATACCGATGTCGAATGTATTGTGTATGATGCATTGATTTCATTACATTACCAAAAAATGGATTTATAGTGAAAAAGATACTCGTTTGACGGTGGTCAACATAGACAGGTTAACCACTTATGTAAAATTATAGGAATTCCTCGGTTTCAACAAAAAGCGGTCAAATTATACGTCAATATTCACATAGGATTCACTGTATTTCAATTATTTAAAGTCAGGCCGTAAAGTAAATTCAGCAGCTGTTAAAAAGTCATATTTATTTTGAATATAATCTTGACAATTTCTTATTTTCTCGGTTCTGTTTTTTGAGGCCTGCTTTTGCTGCTTAGAATAAAATTGCATTCTTAACAATATGTAATTATGACGCAATGACGCCAACACATACTGATTCGTGAGATTTACATTCATATTTTAAAGTACCTACTAAAGTTACTTAAGAAATCATATAGTTAGGTCGTAAGCATCTCTGGTATCAATATGCTTGAAAAAAAAACGTTCTAGTTTTCTTAATAAACAATATGTAAGAACTGGGATGCACAAGTTAGTGTTCCCCTTGTTAGAGTGACTTCGTCTGAAATATTTTCGGGGTCCAACTGGTTGTTTTCAAGCTAAGATAAGCATGTAATACAATTGGTAATGGATGACAGATTTTACAAATAATCCAGCCAGGTAAAATAAATAACAGAATCAATTATTACTTCCTCTTGAGTAATTATAGCACCAATTTTGTTTTGCAGTACCCGCTTTAATTAAATTTTGTTTCTATTTATTTCCTTCGAATCAAAAAGTTTTTCAAAAACGGAGCCCTATCGAGCAATTGCCCGAGGCCATTTAGCTGCTAATTTTGCTTGTTTTGAAATGGAGAAAAATGCTGTTTTTCCGTACGAAATTATATTTTGGGATACAGCATTTACGCCCCTTTATTCACTTTAACCAGACTACTTCCTGAACGCTAAAACAATGTATTATTGCATATATGGCCAAGCGGTACGCCCGAACGAATGGCCCAGTTTGCTGCACACGGCACCAATGCCAGTATTACAGTTGCGTAGCCCGCTCTTCTGCTGCAACAGCTATCAAGTGGAGACACTTCTCTTATTCACTTTGTTCTCTACACAATTCCTGGTGTTTTTTTACTGTAACAGTTGCAAATTTTATACAGTTGCAGTAAGATCCAATTTTAAAACATCTAGGGCTGCCAACATTTAAGTAATCTCATTGGAACCATAAAATTTTTAGCTGACGACCGTTTTTGAGTCGGTTCTGTTCAAACTGGTTTCAAGATCACCTTGATTAAAATCGGTTTGTAGTGGTCTATGGCTCGGTTGTTCAAAAAAAGTAACAGAGACTTAAGCCTGACGCCGGCTTGGTTGCTAAGATACAACCAATCAGAAAGCTGGTATCATAGCAACGAAGCCGGTGTCAGACTTAACCTAAAACAGTGTCATGTCAGTTTGAATCACAGCCTTCCTTTTTGATGCATGCAAATATTTTCAATAACTGAAAGAAAAGGAATATAACTTTTCAGTTTTATTTACAAATACAGCAAAAAAGTAAAATAATTGTTTGTTCTTTTGCTTCAAAAAAAGAATAAAAACGAAACCAAATTTTACATACCTACTCAAATTTACGAAGGCTCCCTGGTTTCACCCAATCTTTTCTTTTGACAAGTCATTATAATGAGTTACAACTCATTATACTGAGTCTCCATCTCAATAAAATGATTGCTTGTTATATTGAGTCTCCATCTCAATAAAATGAGTTCTGATATCTCAAAATAATGAGTTGGTAACTCAATATAATGACTTACTACAAGTCAATATATTGAGTTGTTTTTTAAAAAAAATACCTTATTCAATAATCTTTGCATAAAGCCATATGCCCTTCTGGAATAGTTCAATGACCTCTGACCCCCGAACTTGAATAACCTTGAAATGAACTCATACAGCCGTATGCCTGTTCATATGCATAACAGCCACGGAATTCAGCAATCGCATGACCTCTGATCTCTGAATTTGAATGAATAACCCTGAAATGAGCTCATACAACTGTATGCCTCTTCCTATGAACGTCATTTTCCAAATCTCTGCATAATGCAGTTCTGGAACAGTTAGATAAGATATTTTTTAAAACAACTCATTATATTGAGTTACCAACTCATTATTTTGAGATATCAAAACTCATTTTATTGGGATGGAGAAACTCAATATAATGAGTTGTAACTCAATATAATGACTTGTCAAAAGAAAAGATTGGGTGACACCAAGGAGCCTTCGTACAAATTGTTGTCTTGCACAAATGCTTTTTAAATAATTTACACATATAAGGTGGTTATATTATATTTATGGTATGATAGGTCCTTCTGCATCTGTTCGGACTAACAGAGACCAGTTTACATGGTTTAAACCAACTTGACCGGTTAAAACTGACTAAACCGAATAACTTGAACTGTAATCTGGACCGATTGAGTTAGCCAGACCATACTGTCAAGATTATGTAAGTTACAGTGCATTTGAAGCGAATTATGTACTTGATTGCCGTCGACGCGTACGATTCTGAATTCTGCCTTTGGTATGCGCGAACACGGTGAATGACCGATTCCACCAAAGTTTTACTCAGCAGCCATTATTATTTTAACGCTGCTAATTGCCCAAACACAAGAATGATGTCACACAAAAACGCATTTTGATAGTCGTGATTTCATTGAGTTCTGAATTGCAGATATTACCAAAATTTTAATCCACTCTCTCGCCAACCTAAAAGTGTCTACTGTACTTACACTTCTCTTCAATTGTCACAGTTAAAAATCATCAAAAACCGTCTATAGAAACAAGTTTGGTTACAAATTTCTGTAAAAAAAAGAACGAGGGAAAAACAACTAAAAAGCAAACAACGCAAATTATAAAATAAATAATATATTTCAAACAAAAACAAACATCATTTTGTCAGTCATTATGTTCAGAAACAATTACCAAAGTAAAACAAATTTTCGCCAAATTAATAGAAGAGAACCAATACAATTTTAGAAGTTATCACTTTTCTTTATCTATCCGTATACGTCATTTCCGTTGGTCCCAGGTCTTTACCGCATCTCTGACCATAATCAATTACACAAAACAATGTAAGACAAAAAAATAACTTAAAAGCACCTCAAGTTATTCGCGGAAGTTTGTAACCAAACTCTTTACCGCAGGTGCAAATGAAACTTTACATAAACGAAAAACTGGTAAAAACAATTAATATAAAAGAGTTCCATTTGCTTCAGAAACTTTGGGGCTCAAGTAATTTAAAAATGTACCCGGGAAAAGGTAGCGTTTCGTCAGTCGTAATTGCGAGATTCCAAATTAACCAATTTGAATTATTAAAACACAAATTTTAAAACCATAAACAGGCTGCGCCACCTAAGTGTATTTCTTCTGCTGCGCCCTTAATAAACATTTTAGAGAAATATGTCATTTAAGAGATTCGCCTTAAAAATTAAATATTTTGTTAAGCGCTTATTAACGGCAAGCTAAAATTTTTCCAAGATGCAGATAAAACTTGGCAACTTCATATTTTTCAGTTACAACAATATTGGTTTTTATACAAGCTGCCTCAAACAGGTAATTTCCGAAAGTTAGGAA
This sequence comes from Xestobium rufovillosum, assembly GCA_963966045.1. Taxonomy (NCBI): domain Eukaryota; kingdom Metazoa; phylum Arthropoda; class Insecta; order Coleoptera; family Ptinidae; genus Xestobium; species Xestobium rufovillosum. Next base: position 44,230,929 of record OZ014492.1, on the reverse strand, counting down.
AAATGCAGAGGAGAAAATAATCGATTAATCGAATTATAATCAATGAATCGATTATTTGATTATAGATTTTCAATAATTGATTAATCAAATAATCGATTAATCGAATAATCGATTACTCAAAAAACCGATTACAGTACAACCTTGATAATTCGGACTTTGATATTCCGGATTCTTCAGTAACTCGGATATGCTTAACCTACAATATGTTGTAATCCGGATTAGCGCTGCTACGGTAATCCGAATTTGATTCGATCTAGTTTCTTACAGGTCGTAACTGACATAATATCTGACCGCGCGATGCGCGCAAGCATGCAAGTGCACGTCCAGTGCTTGTAGGCTAGTTCAAATTTAGAGATGGCGTTTCTTTGCAAATCAGAAGAAAATAATAGACTTGTAAATTATTAGAAACGAACTTATTTCTGTGTTCTTACAGTTTTATTGATAAAAAAACATATTTGTGTGGATAAAATTTGTTTTTGGTAATCCGGATTTTTTAATAATCCGGATCGTCGTGGTTTTTATTGATTCGGATTATCGAGGTTGCACTTAACTGATTATCTGATTAATCAAATAATCAATAAATCAAATTACTGATTAATCGATCAATCAGATAATCGATTATTCAGCTCAAAACAGGTTAATCGATTATCTGATTAGTCGATTAATCGATTACTTAATTAATCGTTTATTTGATCAGTTGTTCATTTGATTAATTAAATGAGTACTTTCTTATGGTAAGCTTTATATTTTGTATTATAATTAGTAGAAAGCATAGTAATTGTGAAAACTCACTAGGTATTTGATTAATCGATTAACCGAATAATCGCTTAGTTGATTAATCAAACACTTAATCGATTAATTAAACAATCAATACACCGATAGATCAAACAATCGATTAATTGACAATCGACTAACTGATTAGTCAAATAATCGGTTAATCGATCAATCAAGTAATCGATTAATCACGTAATCGATTATTCGAAAAATTGATCAGTCGATTAATCAAGTTATTGGATAATCAAATAATCGATTAATCAAATAATCGATCAGCCAATTAAACGATTTATCAAATAACCGTTCAGCCAATTAATCGATTTATCAAATAATCAATTATGAAATGTAATAATCGCACAGGCCTAGTGGGGTGCGATTCAGTCTGTTCCCACCTTAACGGTTTTCGACATATTATAAGTCTTGGAAACCAGTAGTACGTTATGCTGATTGTAAATTTTCTCGACTTTCCGACAGTGTAATAAAATACAAGGAGTTCATTTTGAAAAAACGAATTTTTGAGCATTTTTTGTACTGTTCGAAAGTATCTATTTATGAGGCACCCCGTATAAAGCACAACATGTGTAAATATGAAGCTTCCAAGTTTTGTTTGCCTCTGACAAAAATTCTACCTTGCCATTGAAAAACGATTACCGAGGGGTGAACCGCAGAGGAATTTTGGTGTACAAGCTTGGGGAATTGCAGAGGAATTAGTACGGAATTACATAAATTTGTAGGGAATTGCAGGAATTAGTCAGGAATTAGTGAGGAATTGCACAGGAATTACATGAATTATAAGGGAATTACAAGGGAATTGCAGAAATGTTTACTAACGATTGCGCATGCGCTGTAAATTATTGCATCATCTTTACAAATATAAATTACAGGAATTACATGGGGAATTGCAGGAATTACATGGGTAATTGGGGGAATTACTTGAGGAATTGCATGAATTAGATAGGAATTGCGGGAAATTAAAAGGAATTACACATAAATAGAGGAATTTGTGTACAAGCTTGAGGAATTACATAAATTGTAGGGAATTGCAGGAATTGTTTGGGGAATTGCAGGAATTAGTGAGGAATTCCAGGAATTACAAGGGAATTGCAGAAATGTTTACCCCTCTTATACTAACGATTGCGCATGCGCTGTAAATTATTGCAGTATCGGACGTACAGGAAATGCAAGAATTCCAGAAATTAGTAGGGGAATTGCAGGAATTACATGAGGAATTGCAGGAATTACATGGGGAATTGCGGGAATTACATGGGGAATTGCGGGAATTACATGGGGAATTGCAGGAATTACATGGGGAATAGCGGGAATTACACATAAATAGAGGAATTAGTGTACAAGATTTTGCTCTGCGGTTCACCCCTCGACGATTACTAAATATCTTCGAATCGAACAAAGTTGCAGCAGAATCATTTTGATAAGAAAACAATATCTGGGAGAAGCAGCTGCTGCATTAAAAAAACTGTAATATAAAAATTATATTACGCTGCATAACATTTTTCTAAAATGTATGATGAAGGTGAAACATAGGGAATACGCTTAGAAGACACACCTGCACCATTTGAAATAAAAAATAAATTACTCGTAAATTTCAATCGTGTTGGAAAACTGTCAGTAGAAACCGGAAGCTGTAAAAACGTTTCCAACAAGAATTTTTCTTTAAAAATTGGACAAAACAAACAGAAAAAAGAGCTCCACATGTTGGCAAAGTCTCATTAAAATTGCTTTTCAACGAAAAGACTTATTAACAATTTTACACGAGTAAAGCGACCACGTAAAACTTGCTGTACATCGACAACCATAAAAACTTTTCTAAAAGGAATGTTTCGGTGAAATTTGGAAAAATACAGTTTTAAAATACGCTAGACATGCTATCAAACTTTCATTTAAATTGCTTTTCAATAAAACATATTTACACGACCAAAGCAACGTACATTTCAGTGCGTAAAATTTGTTATAAAATTTGGATTGAAAATTGGACAAAACGCTTTAAAAAATTTTCAATTCGATCCCTTGACCGAGAAAAATTATTCAGATTTAGAAAATTGAACCACGTGTTTAAAAATTTCCAACACCACAAAAAAATTATCGCCGGTTTTAAAATCGTTCAAACATTTACGCGCCCTGTATAATAAACGTAATATACTGTAGATTGAGCAAATACTTCTCGCTACTTCTGACGAAACGGCTTTTCCCGGAGCGCACGCAATTTTCATTAATAATACAATAACAAATGTAGGTACAAAATTATACATTTCGATTTAATTTGCTTTAGTAATAACTGGCTTTTACTAAAACATCTAAAATACAATTTTCAATAATTTAAAATTTATAAAATATTATACAAGATTTACATACCATCTATATATATTATATACATGCATACATGAGTACAGACGCCGCCACCGATTCGATTTCTCTGCGCAACGGAAGCATCGAAAAGTGTTTGTTCTCGCGGAAATTCCAATCGAGAGGGCGCTCGTACGCAATTTATCCTAGAATATATGCAAAAATAACAATGACTATCTATCTATTTTTTATAAAAAAACATCCACAACCGGTGAGATGTGATTTGATTTTCTAGGCCACTAAGCGTTGTACAAATATAGCGGATTTTTATCGGTCAGCACAAATTATTTACAAAACACTTGGAATTCGCAAAAAAAAACGAAATTTATACAGAGAATGTTTTTTTTACAGTACTGCACCTATAAGTTGATTCTAGCAATCTCAATTCCTAAAAGAAAAACCGGCGAAAACGCCCTAAGTAATCGATAATGATAAGTAAAATTCACTAAGACCTAATAAAGATTATGTAAGTTTTAAAAAGAAAACCTCCGCACTTCACAAAATTGACTTGGTGCAATCTTTGGCATACTTCGGATTATTTACACGATTGGAGCTACTCCTAACTGTCCCTCTTCAGCCGCTTTATACCCTCCCTCACATACTCCACCAAGTCTATCAGCGAACTGTGGAGGGTCAGTGGCTTGCACGTCCTGTCCAAGTCAACAAAGAAATCTGCAATAGAAAAGGTAATCAGATTTCGAACCTATCGAAATTGCGCGCGTGTATGTACAAGAAAAAATTAACCCGTCACACTAAAAAATTCAAACTTGAGCCCGCAATGTACAGGTGTCCTATTTTCGTTCTGATTTCGGGGTTTCTCATAGAAGCAGCAGAGATAGAGCCGTGGGGTTTTCGCGAATCTGAGCTACTTTTTTGAGTATAATTTAGATACCCAGAAAGCAAAATGATGTTTTCGAAATTAAAATCAAATTTAATTCACTATGGGTCATTCAATAAACCTAGAAACAACATTTATAATAGAGAAAATAGGGAAGAGGAAGAAATAAATGTTTTATCGTTGGTTGAGGCGACACCAAAAACTTCTTGTCGCGAAATCAAATCACAAGTTGGTGTTTCCAAAACAAAAGTTCCAAAAATATTTAAAAAGGCGAATATAGGCCATATAAAATTCAAATTATTCACCATCTCTTCCCGGGAGATCAAGAAAGAAGGCTTAATTTTTGTAGGTGGTACTTAAATAAAATTCAAGAAAATCCAGAATTTCGGCGGTCTGTCATTTGGACAGATGAAACTCATATAAGCAGCGTAGGATTATTTAATAATAATAATAATAAATTCGTTTATTTATGTTACAGAATGTACATAAAATGGTGAAGAAATAAATATTGCTATTTGTTTTCATTCTCCCCACAGCCGTTTACAAAAACACAGTTATAAGAGAGATTGAACACTGAACCAAAACAAGAGTACATTATTCAAAACTTGATGGTAAAGGCACCAGTTCTAATAAGATCAGACATATGTTTCTTGAAACTAGCACAGTACAGGCCCTTAAGACAAGAAGGGAGCTGATTAAAGATATGGGCCGCCTGGTATGAAAATGATTTTTTATACAGTTGCCTTTTATGTATAGGTACACTAAGTTGATGATTTCTATGCCTAGTCTGTAAATCGTGTGCTTCAGAACGTCTTTCTATTTTCTCGGACAAATATTTTGGCACTTCATGTTTAATGACACTGTACACTGTAGAACATAGGTGCAACCAACACCTTTCCTTCATGGAAAGCCATCCTACCTCTTTCAGGTATGGGGTAATATGTGCTCTGTGAGGGGTCTGAAGGGAGTACCGTATACACGAATTTTGGACCTTTTGCAGCCTATTTGATTCAATCTCTGTTAAGAATGGACCGTACACCGCATCACAATAGTTTAAACACGATAGAACTAGTGATTCACAAAGTTTAAGTCTAGTCTCCATGTTAATATAGTTTCTTATACTGTACAAGCCCTTGAGTCTAATGAAGGAACCCCTGCACAACTGTGACACATGCCCTTGAAACGTTAGCCTGTCATCGAGGAGAACACCCAAGTTCTTCACTTCGCTTCTGATCCCAATCTCCAAACCAGCCATCCTCACAATCAAACCCCATCCCACTGCCTCAGATTTATTCTGTTCACTTCCGAATAAAACAGCTTGTGTTTTTCCTGCGTTTAGCTGCAGGCCATAGTTTCCAGTCCACTTCAGAATGCTATCAAGATCTTCTTCCAGCAGTTGCATATATTCACGGGTTCTTGCAGGCTTGAAACTGATAGAAACCTGAATATCATCGGCATAGAAATGAAGAGAGTAGTGCTTAATGGCCTTTTCCAGATCCCTAACAAAGATGTTAAATAATACTGGTCCCAAGATCGACCCTTGAGGGACTCCAGCTTTAATATTTTCAACTTCTGATCTTTCAGTTCGTGACCCATTCTTCATTTCTACAAGCTGGGTTCGCTCCAGGAGGTAGCTGCTAAACCATCTCCATGCTGTACCCCTAATACCACAGTGGTAAAGTTTAGATAATAGCAACTCATGGCTAACACTGTCAAATGCTTTTGACATGTCCAACAATATAACTAATGTGACCATAGAATCATCGGTAGCTGTCAGGATATCATCTGTTACCTTTAGGAGAGCTGTGGTTGTACTATGCATTTTACGGAAACCAGATTAAACCCGCGATAAGAGATTCTCCTCCTCGATGTATTTTTCAAGTTGTTCGTTTACTACTTTTTCAGCAATTTTAGAGCACACTGGTAGGACACTAATCAACCTTAGTTCGCTGACCTCACGTGCAGCTTCCTTTTTTGGAATTGGGATTCCTTTAGCACTTTTCCAATTAAGGGGGACAGTCCCTGTCTCCATACTCACGTTTATAATGTGGCAAAGTTCATTTTTGCAGAAGGGCAAGCATAGGTTCAACATACAGGCCGATATCTGATCCAGTCCTCGAGCATTTGTTTTTATTCTTTTTGCATGTTGAATTATATTCTCGGGATCAGTTAAACTGAGAGTGAAACCATGTTTTACTGGGAATGAGATATTAAGGTACTGGGATAACAATTCTGGGTCGGGTTGCGTACCATTCGAAATATTCAGAAAATACTTGTTGATTTCATTTACTGGTAAATCGATTATGGTGTTGTTGCTAGATTTGTTTGGTATGAAATCCCACTTTCTGAGTTTGGTCCAGAATTCCCTTGAATTTCCCTTCATTTTTCCAGCAAGTGATTGCTGATAATAATTTTTCTTCTGAACATCCACTGCACATTTGACTAGATTCCTTAATTCACAGTAATACTGCTTATCCAGCGCATTCCTGGTATGATTAAATTTTTTGTAGGCTTTGCTCTTCTCTCCAATCATAAGTTTAATGGTGCTGGTCATCCATGGTGCCTGAAATTTCCTCTTCACGACAGGTAAGAGGGGTGCGTGGAAATCAATAAGCGCAAGCAAACACCCATTGAAATAGTTAACCTTGTCGTTGATGTCTTGTAGGTGATAAATATGTTGCCAATTCATCTTGCGGGCGTTATCACAAAATTTTTCCATATCAATATTTTTAAAGTTTCTTGCAAAGGTAAATTGATTCACAGATTCTTGTTCCAGGTAAAGTTCGGCAAAGACTGCGTCATGGTCAGATATGTACGAAGTGTCGATTGTGCCAGCAGCATTTATTTTTAGGGTCTGTGTTATACATATAACATCCAAAAGCGATTCGGTCGTCATCGTCACTCTTGTTGGTCCTGATATTACTTGATGTAGATTAAAGGCATTTATCAAATATAGAAAATCCTAGGATTGTTTGTTCGCTATCAGTAAGTCTTTGTTTATATCACCCATGCAAATCACGTAATCGTTTTCCACCGAGACTTCAGCAAATGCTTCTTCTAAATTTGTCCACAAAATCTGTTTATTTGGTCTATATACACAGCCCACTGCCACAGTAAAACTCTTGACACGGCAAGTTAACCAGATCTGTTCCAGGTCTCCCTGAGACAATGACAAATGATCAAGTCTTTCAGTTTTTAAATTATTTCTAGTGTATAAGAGCACACCTCCTCCTCTACCAACATCCCTGTCCAATCTGTTCATTGTATAGCCAGGTATTTGAAACAAGTAATCAGGGTGCCCAGTTGCGAGCCAAGTTTCGCTCAATGCAAGTATATCAAAATCATTCTGTAACAGGAAATCTCTAACATTATGAAATTTATTATTAATAGATCGTATATTCAGGTGACATATCTTTAAGAGCTTACTCGTTACATTTTGTTTCTGTGATTGCTAGTTATCATCACTGTAGTTGTTTGTTATTTTACTTATTTCGCGACTAATCATACGACAATATATCGGGCATTTTCTATCTAATGCGGAGTGGCCAACATCGCCGCTCCGGCCAGATTTAACAGGCATAATGTGCGTCAGTCTGATACAAATCAGCACCAAACTTTTGAACGTCAGAGGACGTTTTGGAGGCAACACATGCAGCTTGTCGATATTTGCAAGCCCATCCTATTCTTTTAATTAATGCCATCAATCTATTAACTAAAAGATGTAGATTATGTGTTGAAAAACATGGCAATCAAGTTGAGCAGTTCCTATAATTTTGTTGTTTTTTGTTTTTCTTGTTTTTCTTGTTTTTGTTTGTTTTGTTTGTTTTGCTGTTTTTTCTGTTTTTGTTGCTTTTATTTCAGTTGTTATTAAAAGTTGCTAACATAAAGTCACAGGTATCTTGGATGTACCTACCTATTTTCTAAAGGTAAAAAGTACCAAAATTTTATTTTTTTTTCTCGAAAACTAAAAACGATATCCAAATTCTGGTTTCAGCTTTCTATTACACTCAAGAAAGTAGCTCAGGTTCGCGAAAACCCTAAGGCTCTATCTCTGCTGCTTCTATGAGGAACCCCCAAATCACAACAAAAATAGGACACCCTGTACGGAACAAGATTCGGAATCCAGACACGGAGAAAACATTCAGATCGAGATGGCGCTTCATTGTTTAAATATAACGACCGGCCAATCTCGGAAATAGCTTCCAGAAAAAAAAATTGAGTAACAATGACGACAAATTCACCAAAAATATGTTTAGCTTTCAATTTTCACCACATAATAAATACGAAATGGTGATAACCCTAATAGTATGAGAGCCAACGACCAAAATTTTTGTCTGATAGCATCCCGGCCAAAACCGTATAAAATCTATAGATTAGATGACCCTGGACTGAAAAATACAATTTTCAGATATTTTACGCGCAGCGCATGACCTGAGCGCATTTTCAAAAATGTTAACAAATTTGACCACACTGTATCATAGCATCCCGTCTGATTTCCAAAATGTACTTAGATGAAAGCTCTAAGATGCAGAAAACACGTTTTTCAGAAGCCGATAGCCCAGCGTCTACATAAGAGACCATTTCAGAAAAAAACAATGAGACAAAAAAACAGTATTATAGCATCCCGTCTGAAAATCACTTTAATTCGTAAATTTTAGTCATTTGATGCGAAAAAATCAATTTTGAGAAAAAAGTCGCACCGCCTTACATTTTTAGAGCATTTCGAAAATGTTAACGAATTTCGGTCAACGGTATCATAGCATTTCGTCTGAAAACAGTTGAACATGATAAAATGAGTTGCCCAGATGTAGAAAAAATTCATATCAGACAAATTGAGTGCAGCATCTAACAAATCAGACAAATATTCGATACTCAACACACACTCCCCTCCCCAGGAACGCACACATTGCGTATATATATTTTTTTTCTTGCCATGCTCTTGACGTAGATGCACCTTCTTCCAAAAAATTATCGATTTCATTGCTCGAATCCGCTGACGTCAAAATATCAACAACATTTTCCTGACAAACAGTACAATCCTTTGGTACCTACCTTCACGGCCGTAAAATTTTTATAGCATATTGAATGGGTACTCTTTGTCCGTATCAACAGTTTTTGGAAGTCAATTTTTTAATAAATCGATTTTCTCGCAGAATGCTTCTTACTCCGATATTCAGCTACTTCGTTGCACTTATTTAAGGTTTCTTTTGTAAATATTTTCACTTTTGCATTAGTTTTTCGAGTGCAAAACACACAAGTTAAGTTTGACATTTACAAAAATTGAAACAACCGACAGTCAGTATACGCGAGACAGGCACATAGGTACAACTCGTAAGTTATAGGACATGGAAGCGTAACAAGAACTGGGCGACTCCGAAACGTTTTTTTCCTTTTGGGAATTATAGGCGGTATTGAAAATGTCTGAGAACAGTATTTTGGCAATCTCGGCAGCCATAAAGAACATTTAAAGAAAAAATTAACCGGGATGCTATGATACAGTGTGGTAAAATTTGTTGACATTTTTGAAAATGCGCTCAGGTCAGACGCTGTGAGGAAAATGTCTGAAAACAAAAATTTTAGTAACCAAATAACAAAATCTATGTACATTTTGAATATCAGACGGGATGTGATAATACAGTCAACCAATTTTTTTTGGCATAGCAGAAATGGCCTCTCACGAAGCTGCTGGGTTTCTGATCGTTCTGCCCACTTAAGTCGGGTCTAGGGCCATCTAATATATCTATTTCATATGATTTTAGCTGGGATGCTATGAGACATGGTTTTGGTCGTGGGCTCTCGTACTATAAATGAAAACGCCTGTAACTAATTATAAAGAGAAAAACTTTGGCAACGGTTGTTTGATTGTTGTCAGTAGTAAAATATAATAAGCACATTTTGCTTCTCAATGGAGAGTACTAAACACTTTGTATTAATGAATAATGCAGATGGTAACCAATCTGATTTTGCACCAAAATGATTAACGATAATTCAATAATGCTTTGAAAGATATTAATAAATCTTTGTCTTAATTTTATTTGTGTCTGTTATGTTATTAATCTTCTGCAATGAACATAAGAAGAACAGTGTCCTGAGTACTAACCTGTGTGCCGGCCATTGATGACCAACTTATCAGCTTGCTCCCACAGGTCATGATAAGAAAACAGATATGTGAAGTTCTGGTTCTGCTTGTTCATAGCGTGGTAGACGTTCACCGGTACCAACATGCAGGGAGTTGGAGGCACTTGCGCTGGCGTCGTCGCCACAGGCACATTCGTGTTTCCCCTCCCAGCCAACTCGCCGCTACTGTACCCCGACGATTGGCTCCCCACCGAGCCCACGGAACCGGCAGGCGAGGGAGTCGGGGACAGGGGCGAAGGCGTGCCCAGACCACCTAGGGCTTGGTTGATTTGGTCCGACTGGATGGGAGCTGTGTTCACAGTCTGGAATGATATTACAAAAATTACATTTATAAGTCATTTTTGAGGCAAATATGTAGGTACTCACTTTGGCGTAATAATCATTGATGAGCTTCTGGTAGTCTTTCAATTCGTACATCTTTAATTTCAACAATTTGTAATAAAGCAAAGCTTGGCACCTATAACTGAAATATACAGAAAAAAGTTAGTATAAAACAACCAGGTACAAAAATATCCACGAGTCCTTACCTTAAAACAGCTAATTTGTCGTGAGCAAAAGACACATTTTGCTGGTGGCCTCGGAATTTCGAGGGAATATACCTACCAAAGAAAAAAGTTAATAAAAACAACCCTGATGAGCGCAAAAAATTCGTATAGCGTACTTTATGAGACACAATGTCTCCTCGTACATCTTCATAAACACCGATCTCTCCGTAAACGGATCCACTTCCAAAGCATTGCCGTACAAAAGGAAATAAAGAGCCGCTTCCAGGTACAGCATGCACTGCTTTATTGCATCGCTCTCTTTGTCAGCCATGTGCTTCAACCTCTTGGCTTCCACCAGGTAATTTCTAAAAAGGATCATCTTTAACACAAAGAAATTCGCAGCACAAGAACTTCACAAAAGAAGTGAAATAGTATACTAAATTAAGACAGGTACAGTACAACAGATTTAAGTTGGCGAGTGGTGGAGTTGCGCATTAGCATACTTTACGGATGCAATAAAATGTTTTGCAGTACCAGTGGATGATGTGCTTGGTAGACCACGAAGGCGTAGAATGTACCCAACAGAAACTCAGATTGCTAGGGTAATAACTCTCATTCAAGAAGGCCACTCAAGACGGCAAGTAGCCCGAATTTTAAATGTCAGTAGAGCTGCCGTAAATAGGGCCTGAATAAAGTCTCAAATGTATGGTATTGTTAGAAGGCAACCTTATAAGCGTAGCGCAAGTGCAACTTCCAGGAGAGAAGACCGTCTAATACGGATTTGGGCCACCAGAATACTCAGAATTACCGCTACAACGCTCCAAAATCAGCTGGTAGAGGCCACAGGAATCGGAATAAGTTCCCAAATGATACGTAACAGACTTCCCGAACGCCAGTTTCATGCAAGAAGACCAGTTAAGGTACCTCCTTTAAGCAGTGATCATCGCAGAGCAAGTAGTCCGGCAGCCACGGGGTAAAACGCAACAATTTCGTATTAAGTTTTTTTCAAAACGGTTTTGGGGTCTAAGGGTCTCCTAGTTTTGATATCCAAGTGATGACAAAGCGTCATCCTTGAGCAACTCCAGATACGGGGTGTCCGATAAGTAAGTAGGTGAAATATCACTCTTTTTAAATTATTTGTAAATTTTACGTAAATAAACGACTTTTTTACAATAATAATAATGTTTATATAAAATTTAAAGAAAAATTTTAAATACAGGGTGTTCCAAAAGTACATTATATTTATATTAGACTTCATCAGTTTCTGAATCGATTTCATCATTGGAAAGTGACCACTCGTCTTCATTGTCGTTCACAGTGGCAGTAGGGGTTTTCTTCCCGATATAGTTGAACCAAAATCTAAAAGTTGGAGACTGTGATTTAACGAATTCATCAAATATTTCCGAAAATTCCTTGTAAGTAGCAACTATAAGTATTGGTAAAACATGTTGAACTTCTGTTGCGTCTTATGTCTTCACATAAATCCATTGCCATTTGCTTTGCTACATTCACTGACTGTAAGTATTGGCTTCAGCGGTTTTTAACCATTTTTCAAATGAGGTAATCAAAATGTGCATCAAACTTTCATACGTCAACTTGTGTGTTCTGATTCCTTTATTTCACTTTTTTCCATTTAGAATACCTCCTACAGTTGCCTCACCATATAAACCACTCTCTAACCAGATATCTTGAAGCCCAGAGTTTTCCATACGTTGTCCTACTACTTTCAGAAAGTAGAAAGCATTATATGAAAACCGCTTAAACGGAAAACATAATCATCGCATTCCAGAGATTTTAACCGTCGAAATTTTTTGGCTTTGAAATAATATATCGCCTGGTCAAACGTAATTACTGTGTGTATTTTTTATTGGACTTCTCTGCGATACTTTTACATCGCTTCATAACTGTCCAGACTGTGTCATATTTGGAAGCCACATCTTGTACGGCAATAATTTCATATTTTCACTGATATTTTCGCATGGTGGTCCTTTCTGAAAGACTACCATTTGAGTGCCATGGAAAGTTGGTGATTTATCTAACGTCTCTTCTAGAATATCAATGTTATCCCCAGCAAAGTGGATGAATCTGCCGGGAACTCGCTATTAGAGATCGTATTACCATGATACAGGAATATTTATGCTTGGTTTGTACCTAAGAAACCTTCTCCAACTGTTGTGTGCCTATTTCTTGTTTCAGCCAAATATTTTGGGACACTCTGTACCTGTCATGTAGCTTCGTTTTTAAACACGTATACGTTGTTATTTTTAGCTGAATTTTGAACTGAAACACAAAATATTCTCATACCAGAAATTCATTAATATTATTCAAACTTTATAACACAGATTTCTTAAACACCCAGTATATGGCTGAAACTTGTAAAATCAATCAATTTAATAAGTTAACGCACAATTAACCATACAATAATGAGAAAAAATGAAGAACTAAATAGTATTCAAGTTTAAAGCCAAAAACATATACAATAATCTTATTGTTTTGAAACACCCTGTATATCTCAAAGTTGCTCAAAGATGCCAGCTTGTCATCAGTCGGATATGGTAAAAAGACATATGAATCTACGAGAATCCGTTAAAAAAGAAACTTAATACGAAAATTTTCACTTCAGGGAAAAAACACGGTTCCGCTGCCGGACTAAAGAAGGTTCTTTGCTGAAGAACTTAGGGCAGTGGAGCAACGTGCTGTTCACTGACGAATCCAGGTTCTGTTTAAATCACATTGATGGACGAGTTCGAGTCTGGAGATGCCCAGGTGAACGTTTTTTACACTGCACTGTGGAAGAAAGGGTTCCATTTGGAAGAGGGTCCATCATGGTCTGGGGTGGGATAAATTTGAATGGGCGCACGGAGATGGTGATAATTCGTGAGGGGTCTATGACTGCGTGTAGGTATATAGACGAAGTTCTAGAACCACATGTACCATTTGCCGAGAATATGGGTCCATTATTCATTCTGCACCACCCACACACCGCCAGAATAGTGCAAAATTTCCTCAATGCCCACAATATTGAGGTTATGGATTGGCCAGTCCGAAGTCCAGACCTCAATCCAATCGAGCACGTCTGGGACACACTTGGTCAACGATTGAACGAACGTTAGCCAATCCGAAACCTTCAACACGTTGAAGAAATCTTCCTGGAAGAGCGGGAACAGCTGCTTCCTCAAGTTATTCGAAATTTAGTTGAAAGTATGCCCCGTCGTTGCGCTGAAGTTTTACGAGTTAGAGGAGGCCACACATGTTATTGATTTCGAAATATTGCTTATTTTTCATTAAAACAATAAAGAGCTGTCCAAGACAGTTCAGTTCAGAGATTATAAGGGTTTCGATTTTGATAATTTTAATAAGGATGCGGAGGGTTTAAGTTGGGACTCTGTAATTCTTTGTGATACCATAGATGCTAAAGTTGATAGACTGAATTCTCTTATATTGTCCGTATTTGATAGGCATGCCCCCCTCTGCATAAAAAAGTTTGATTCCAACAGAAAACATAAGCCATACATTACATACACCATAAAGCAGATGATTAAATTGAAAGACAAGGCATATGATAGGTATATGAGATGTAAAACTGATACAGCTAGACAGTATTTTGTTACTCTGAGAAATTATTTGAAGGTGGCAATAAGGAAGGAAAGAGAAGCATACATAAAACATACTTTGAATAAAAATAAAAATAATTCTAAAGCACTGTGGAAGAATTTGAATAACTTGCTCATCATAAGGTTCTCAGTCCGAAGACTGGTTGGACGCGTACCTCCACTCTTTTCTATCCTGAGCTAACCTACGCATTTCCCTAAAAGTAGAACATCCTACATCCCTAACTATTTGAGAGCAGTAGTCTAATCTAGGCCTACCCCTACCTCTTTTTATTCCTATCTCTGACTCTACTATGTCGCGAACTATTCCTTCGTGTCTTAGAAGGTGTCCTACCATCCTATCTCTCCTACTCTTTATTGTCTTGCTAACTTGCTAACATGCACAAAATCAAATAAAAATAATGTTTTGATTCCTGATGAATTGCAAAAGCCCGATGATATGAATGATTATTTTTTGAATTCTGGAAGCAACTCGGAGATAGAACCTGATGTATTGCAGTATTTCCGTTCTAATAGGCATAATAATGACAGTTTCTTCTTGTTTGAAACAATTTGTTATGACGATGTAAAGAAAGCTCTTAGTAGTATAAAGTCAAATGCTGTCGGTATCGATAGGATTAACCTACAAATGATACGATTGATTCTTCCCCATTGCATTGATGCTCTTCTATTTATACTAAATGAGTCTCTGAACTCATCTACAGTACCAAAACTGTGGAAAATAGCGGAAGTGATAGCACTACCTAAGGTTAATCAACCAACGTCTTAATCAACCAACGTCACTAAATGATTTGCGTCCAATATCGCTTCTACCAACTTTTTCCAAAATTCTAGAGAAAATAATTGCAGTTAATTTGAAACAGTATCTTGAGGAGTACAACGTTCTGCCCCTTTATCAGTCCGGTTTTCGACGGAATCATGGGACAAACACAGCTCTTTTAAAAGTTGAAAGTGATATATCTTCTGCATACGATGGCTCTGTGTGTACCATTTTGGTGTTATTGGATCAGAGTAGGGCCTTTGATTCTGTTAATTTTGATTTGTTGCTCTCCAAGCTGGGGTACATTGGGTTTGATGATGCTGTGTTGAAGTGGTTCGAAAGCTATTTAAAAAACCAATTTCAGCGAGTTAAGTTGGGTGATGGCAGATTCTCACATATGGCAGAAGTGAATAGTGGAGTACCACAAGACAGCGTGCTGGGTACTATTCTGTATTCTATCTTTACCTTAGATCTGCCTAGAGTTATGGAACACAGTAACATTCACATGTATGCGGATGATGTACAGATGTATCATGCTTGCAGTTTGGATACAATACATACAGCAGTTGATCATTTGAATGGCGATCTGAAAAAGTTTAAATATTGGTGTAATCAAAATGGAATTAAGGTAAACTCATCAAAAACTGTGTCTATATGTGTGGAACCTGAGCGGCTCCATAACACGATTGAGTCAGATTATTGTTTGTCATTTGACGGACATTTGTTGGATTGGAAGTCTCAAGTGAGGAATCTGGGCGTGATTATTGATAACTCGTTGAACTTTGAAAATCACACGAACAGAGTATATCAGACTTGTTTCTTCAAACTTAGGTCTATTCAGGGCTTGAAGCATTCACTTAGTATGGCTGTAAAGTTAAATATTGTAAAATCCATTATATATCCGCATATAGATTACTGCAGCTCAGTTTATTATTTCTTCCTGAGTAAATGCAACCAACTAAAATTGCAACGTATTCAAAATTCGTGCATGCATTTTGTGTGCTGCATTCCTTTTCGCAACCATGTGACTCCTTATTTGACTGAAATGGGTGAGCCGAATGTGGAAGCCAGAGTTGAATCTGTGTTTGCAAACTTTTTGAGGAAGCTTATTGATACAGAGGCTCCTTCCTATCTGTTCAATATGTTTAAAAAGCGTTCTGAGGTTTATGATGTCAATGTACGACGCGACTGCTACACTATCCCCAAACACAACAAAATTCAGGGGTAGTTTTTCATACAGTGCTGCTTCACTTCTCAATAGGCATGTTGTGTAGGGTTTATTTTTTGATTATTTTAATTGTTGTAGTCTTGTGTTTTTGTAATTTTTATCATGGACGTGTGGAAGATCGGCATGCGATTGTTGTAGTCTGTATTTTTGCAATTTTTATCGAGGACATGTGGAAGATCGGCATAGCCGAACATTGTACCTTTTGTATATTTATTACAATAAAGCTTTATCTATCTATCTAGCTAAATCACACATTTCTGCATTTTTATTTTTTTCTGTACGAATCACAAGCAGATTATAACAAATTGTACTGAATTTTTAA
This sequence comes from Xestobium rufovillosum, assembly GCA_963966045.1. Classification (NCBI taxonomy): domain Eukaryota; kingdom Metazoa; phylum Arthropoda; class Insecta; order Coleoptera; family Ptinidae; genus Xestobium; species Xestobium rufovillosum. The sequence goes on along the minus strand of OZ014492.1, from coordinate 44,214,412 downwards.
ACACCAGTCCAGTACATTTAAATAAAAAAGAATTGTAACAATACGTTGTTACGGTTTTATTTTTCAGCAAGTGTGTTATTTAAAATATTGTACATTTTGTGTATAATTTCTCTCAAACCGTACTAGTTCTGACACTACTTAGATCTATTTATTATCTCATAAGTATTTGTTTCTCCCTTTAGACATTTTTGCCTCGTCTTCCGATCTTTCTCCGTTCTTGTGCCGGTACATTGTTTTCTCCATTCACTTAAGTTACTATTTTGCCTAGAATCATTCCCTATTGTTAGTTAGTATTTCATGTAGCTTTCCTTCTCTTACCTTGGTTTGTTTATTCTTCGTTTCAGCTGTTTCCCCTTTTTCATCGTAGATATAGCTTGTCGTGTCCTACAGCTTATTAATCTTTATAGTTCCTGGTCCAAGTTGTAGTTTGCTCTCTGCTATATTTTCTTTAGACTTTATTCATCCTGTCTTCTTATGTGCCTCTTCAGTTTCTATGCTTTCTTGTTTAATTTTTGTCACCTACCTCGAACCTAGATTTACCTGCAGAATTAGCACGTTAGTTGGTCTTGGAGTTGTTCATTACTGATATTCACCATCTTCTTAGTGAGTCTTTTGTCAATTATTCCCTGATTTTTCAGATTTTATCCTATGTTTATTTAGTTAATATCGTTAATAGGATCTGTTATGACAGCGTGTTTTGCTAGGTTATGTATATTCGGTAATGTCATCTCGGAATGGCGTTAGCTCTGTTGCTCGCATTTAGTTCGCGGTTCAGTGGCGTGCTTCTGATTTTTCCCTCCATGGCACATCTTTTTACTCTTTATCTCTTCTAGTCTTTGTTCTTCCTTCTCGTAAGTTCGGCTGAGGTCTCTCCTTATCTTTATCTTCCTTTCTTTTGCGTTCGAAAGTCTTTTAAGCCTTCTTTTCTTTAGTTAACTTCCTCACTCTCGGTGACGCCTCTGATATTTTTGGAAATTTAGTCGGTGGGTCTACACTTTTATAGTTTTTTTCAAAATTCCGATTAGCTTCGGCATTTTTCCCTTTTCATGCTGTTCTGAACGGGAGTGGTTGTGATTTTGAGAGTTTGTGTAAAATTAGTTAATTTTGCTGGCCAAGATTTTGGGATTTTCTCAAATCACTTCCTTTGGTGTCGATTTAATTGCGTTGTTGTATTAGAAATCGCCGCCTTTTTCCTTTTGGGATTTAATTCACGAGGACAGTTGATTTAGTTGGAAAAAAAGACCCACACGTGGTAAGCCAATTCTTCCGTTTATTTAAATCTTTAATCATCCTTGTTTCTTCTTCTCCTTTTTATGTTTTCTTTTCTAATTTGTCCTTATGACATTTTAGGGTTTTTTTTTTGGGGTGCAAATTTTGCTTTTCGTGCACTTCCCGATCGAGTTATTAGAAGAAAAAAAAAACGCCGACCACCTGGTGTTGAGCTGCAGGTACCTAGACACCACCTAGAGATTTTCGATAGTAGCTGACCCTTGTCCTGCATCTCATTGATTCGTCTGTAAGGTCAGAAATATAATTTTGATTATTGCGTCGCCTGTCCGTCTGGAACACCGCGTCCAACGGCTGGTTTTTGTGTAGCGCCTGGCACAGCATTTTGTGACCACCTTGTAATTGTATTTTTCGTGTTTGAACGTCGCCAGTCCATTCGGTTGGTTTTAATGTAGATGCCTGACCACGGCTTGTTGTGGTCACCTGTTTGTTTTTTGACATATTGTCACCTGTATTATTAAATTTAGTTTGTCATTAATTCCGGTAGTTTTGTTTGAAATTTTCACTTATAGTGGGGTCGTTACACAATTTTTAAAAATCATATATTCCCGAAGATTCTCGTAAAATATTTGACCCGTATTTTTTTATTTTTCTCACAGCGAACGTTTTAGGCATCTAAACCACCATCAAAGTTAAGACCCTCGCCCTTTAAGCCTTTTAAATGATGACGTATCTGCGGCAATGCCGAGAATTGTCGATATCAGCCGGAAAGTACATCCGTTGTTTGTTTATGCTTGCTAGCGCAAACGTGGCAAACGTCATTTTGTGTCGAGTCAAACGCGTCAAACGTAATAACCAATCGCAGTGTTTTTTTCAGTTTGTCTAGTTCCCAAATAAATGAAGCACCCACCGTTTCGTTATAATATTTTTCATTTCAGCACTGAAACAGTCCAAATTGCATAAATAATCATTGTCAACCATTTCACTACTAACTGTCCGTAAATTGTCTGAATCGGCTTTAACGAAACCTTGCTCTATATTCCGTACACAAATACACTAAACTGACACAAAAATTAGGAATAAAAGCAAATAAATAAACGACAGAAAACTATTTATACGCCCAATACAAATAAAAATAACCTCCAAATGTCAGAATCTGATTATTCGCTCCCTACTTTACCGATACTAATTATCGACTCGACTGAAACTCCACGTAACTTTCGCTTTCTGGGTACCAAAACATCAGTACAGATGACCAATCACAAGCGCTTCTAAGGTAATGACGTAACGGAGGCAGCACGTGTTTCTGTTTAATTCTCTGAAGGCGCGCTTCGTGCTAAAATCGCCATTGTTTAAATTTTGGGCTACTGGTGAGTAAATAAATGTAACCCAGAGGGTCATTTAACACCTAGTTACTCATTTCTATCAAAATTATATCGATTTTCTATTTAGTGCAACGACCCCGTTATCATTTTGCCAGTACCTAATAGTTTTGTTTTTTTTTGTCAATAAGTTTCATGTCATTTAGATAATAAATTATAGTTGTTTGATTAGAGAAACTTAAATAATATTTTGCTTAGTTTTTGCCGTATATTCAACTTTCACTTATAGTTTACATTTATTTTGTAACGGGATTTAGCGACAGTCGATACTGCCGTTTGCGTCTACTTGCGTTTGTGTAGAGTGCGTGCGATTGACCCGTCGGTGCGCTGCGCGTACGGAGCTCCTAGCGTGTAGTGTATTTACCGCGTCATCTGCGCCTATTTTGGTTTTCTTTGTTGTGGCGCAACGCTAGTACCGGGTGCCTAGATTACAACTAATTTTGTTGTCATTTAATATTATTACATTCTGATCGGATTTACCACTGTTTTTTTATCTTGTATTTTGGGTACCATTGATATTTTTTTTTCCTCAATATTATATGCTGGCATTACTATTTGACTATTTGTTTTATTTTTTTTGTGTTTACCCTGTTGTGTACCAGCGGTTTTTAGGAGCTGTGACCGCTGTGTTTGCGTTTACATCGGAGGATCAGCCTACAACTCCTTGGCGCCCTTTTACTGTTTTTTTTGCCCACTCCCGTCTTCGGCTTGAGCATAGTCGCGGCCGGATCCTCCCTTATTGTGACGTTACGTCATTTGGTGACGTCACAACGTCATTCCAGTGAAAAAATATCAACATTTTTAAAAGTGGCTCCTTTTTCATTTTGATTAGTGTATTTATTCCCAAGAGTAAAAAAAGTTCATGTCACGCCAACGCTTCATAGCACAACTGCTTGCTAACTTCAATCTGTTGGACTGTACTGTTTTGAAGCAAATATAACAGAATTATTACTCAATGATCCTGTTTTGCGAAATTTTCAATTTAAAGTATTTTATAACTGGATTTTAGAAATTAAAGGGAAATGTAGGACAGGCAAAAATTGATGGAAAACTAAAACATAATTTGTACAAAGAGCAAATGGCGGTTATAGAGCAGTCTTCTTCTCGGCAGTGTAATTTGTGACTTAAAAACTTTATTTAAAGACTTACTTTTCTGTAGGAAGTGGGGGTTCGTCCGGGGATTCCATATACGAATGGTATTCAGGTACCCTCGTGCCTTGTTGGGTCCCCCAATTTGTCCCATTACTCCTCCTGTCAGCAGGCGAAGGAAGCGGAGGCGTTTTCGGTCCTTTCCTCTCGTGATTCGTAGGAGGTACATTCGCTAAATTATGCCCGATGGTCTGAGATCTCTGCGCACTTTCTTCACCTTTCCGTCTCTTGCTTTTATGATTGTCTTTATCCCTTTTGTGCTCTTTACGCCGACTACCATGTGACAAACTACTAACCGTCGACATAGACGATATGGAACTCGAACTGTTCAGTCTTTTACGTTTGTTTGATTTGTTTTTTGATTGGTCACTTTCCGCGCTCGGAGTCCAAGTAGCATCGACAATCTCGCACTCCGAATCACGACTTATTTCACCGTCTTGCCTCGTGTTTGGTAGATGAGCAGATTGGCGGATTTCTTCAGATCTCTTTTTGTTCTGTTTGATTATGTAGCCCAAACGAGTCATGTCGAGACGTTTCAAGTCGATTTTGACCATACACGATGGCTTTTCTTGGTCTTTTTGTGATTTCTCAGGCGGTGGAGGTGTTGGTGGCCGAGTATCTTCTTTCTTAGGTTCACCAATTGCTACTGGGGATTGTAAAGCAGGAGGATTTGGTGCATCCTCTTCTAACGAGGAACTGCTACGTTCATAATCCCCACCAACGTAGATTATATCTACGCCAGCTTTGCCTTTACCGCCCTTACCTCCTTTTCCACCCTTGCCGCCCTTTCCGCCACCTTTCGCACCTTCCGAGTCACGTTTCGTGAACAACTTCCTTAGGGTAACACCTTTCTTTTTGTCTTGAACCGCTTTCCCATCTATTTCCAATTTGACGGGGCTCTCGTTCTTTAAGTCAGTCTTTACGTCTTTATCACTTTCGTCAGAGGATGAGACACTCAAATCTCGTTTAATCGATGCGTGTTTCTTATCTTCAATATCACTATTGGAGTCTGAAGATGATGAAACAGTTTTCGGAGGTCGTTTCTTAGGCGACTCTGTTTGTATGTTGTGATTTCGAAGTTTGTTTTTGTTTTTCTTTCCCCAGTCGTCTTCCGAGTCTGTTCGATTGGTTCTCTTGGATTTTTCTTCAGATTTATGTTTGATTTTTTTGGCGTACTTCGAGTCGCGATCAGATTCACTCTTTAAAGACTTTCGAGACTGACTCACAGAACTCTCCGAATCAGAGCTGCTTATTAACATTTCTCTCTTTGAATTTGTCCGCCTTCTGGGTAAAACTGGTTTTTCAAAAACAGGCCTTTTAGTTCTTTCGTCATCGGAGCTGCTGAGAGATGGTGGCGGTTTTGGTTTGAGTGGAGGCCGCCCTCGGCGCTTCACAGGTGCTTCGTTATCTGAACCACTTCCAGGCGGTCTATTTTTATTAATAGGAGGTCTCCCCCGCTTCTTAACTCGAGTTGGTTCCGCTTCAGAGCCACTTTTAACTTTCCTCGGCCGTCCTCTTGGTTTAGCAGGCTTTTCGTTCACTAAAGCTCTTTGTACAGCCATATCGGGGGTAGGTATACGCGGGTTTCTAACTTGAACATTAACATCCGAATCCGAACATGAATCAACAGACTTAGTCCGTGGACTGGGACGATTTGTTGGTTTTGACTTACACACTTTATTTTTAACACTTTCATCGTCACTATCACTATCCGTTGGAACGTTGGTAACCGATTTCACTTGGCGTTTCCGCCTCTTTAGATTTTTCCTTTTAACGCTCGCATCAGAATCTGACAAACTTGATAAAAGTGGTTGGATCTTTGATGCGAACGCTGCAGCTTCCTTCACAACCCGGTCTAAATCTTTCGTGTCTTTCGTCGAATCGCTAGCATCCGAATCCGCTTCTTCTAAATCTCTTCTCGATTTCAATGGAAGAATACTGGAAGTAATCGTTCCTAAAGGCGACAACGCCTCCAAGTTTCCCGAAGACGAATGATTACCCTCATTTTTCACGCTGTTCTCGTGCTGCAAATACGAAGCCAAATTCCAACGCAGCTTCGTCTCCTCTTCAGGCTTCGGCGATACTTGCACAGGAGCCTCAGCGACTGGCGTAGGCGACGGTTTCTTCTCTGCGTCTTGCACAGGTTCATCGACTGTATCTTCGCTGCTAGAATCGCTCTCCGAGCCCGATTCTGACCCTGAATCACTAGATGAGCTTGCTAAAGGCGAGACGTGATTGGACTCCAAGGGATGTTCCATTTTTGAACTTACAGGTGCGGGGGTGGCTCCCAAAGGAGATAGCATCCTGCACAACAAAACGCATCTGTTAAAAGACGTTCTAAGAAAAACCGTTACCCACATATTTTAAAATATACAATTAAAGCAGGTGTAGTACAAGAATTTGGCATTTATCAATTATAATTTTTCTTACCTACGACCTACAAAAATCCATCCAAGATTCACACAATATTCAGTGCAATAGCAACACATTTAAACGTAAATATCGCAGAGGAGAGAAGGGACAGAGGAAGTAAGTCACAGTCTATCATGAACGCACCATAAAGTGGCATTCTGATTTCAAAATAAACAAACCCATCCATGGTACTGTAATAGATATACGTCACTGCTTCAAAAATTACATTAAGTAAGGATAGTATATCTCCGTTGTGCCTTAATATGATAGCTATTAGTCACGAGTGCTCCCATTGAAATAGTCCATTTCGAACTACTTGTCGGACAGAGGCAAAAATATAAAGTTGCGTGATTCAATTTAGTATACAAACAGAAGATGTGTTGTTCGTTGTTCATATTTTCTTAAACAATAACCCAGCAGCAGATAGATTTCCTCACACGCTGGCGGCAGTGCCTTGAAAAGGATACACCAAGCACCACGTTGCCATACTCTTACTCCCTCTGCTTCTTCTGTCCATGTTGTAAATACCCACAAAAATATTTATTTTCAAATTAAGGCGAGAAACTCGTAAAAACTTTAATTAGTAAACAAATAGAACTACCACAAATTCAAAAAAAATGACAACTGACAAGTGACAATAACAACAAACTTCACATTGTGCATGATAGCCAACACAAACAAAACTTACTTTTCTACTGGTAACTTTGATGAAGACTGCGGTAAGTCGCGTTTATTCTCATCCTCACTATCGTCAGATATTTTGAGATCATCGCGTAAATCCCTGAAAACAAAAAAGGCCGCAAATTAGCAGGCATAAAACAAGCGGCGAAGAAATAATTTAGATCTCATTATATCAACTGGGGTAAATGGAAAAGCAAGTGGCAGAACTGCTTGAAAGTTGAAAAGATGACCGGTACAATGACATTTGAAGTTTGAACTGAACCGCAGTTTTCTAAGCCGTGTTTGGTCGAAATTTGTTAAATTTGTGTCTTTTATAGTGTGTACACTAGATAAGGAAGTTTGTGAGGTAAAAGTGAACGTACCTATATAGTTTCTTATCTCGGAGCAAACGTGAAAAAGCATCCCTAATTCGTGCAACTACCATTTTATCTCTTTGAAGTGCAACAATTAGGCGTATCTATTCCCACAGCAGAATTGAAGTGGTCGATAGCAAACGTATTTCTCAAGGTACGTTCACAAAAACGTAGTATAACACTAATGGGGGGTTTTAATAGCAGATATACTTTTCTACGGGCGAATTATGGCAGCTGTTATTATGTAACGAAGATGAAAGTTTAAAGCACGAGCCGTAGGTGAGTGTTTTATTCCATTTGAGTTAACAATACATAGTCATAATTCAAGAGTGGAATACTATACTTGATCTGCAAGTGTACCTCGATGTTATGCTACAGCCCATTGAATAATGAACCTTATTACGCAATGAACGTATAATTTGACGGTTACAGATATAGGGGCTTTATTATTTTCAAAGATGCTAATGTCGTGTTTTGGTTGAATTTCCGGTATAATTTTTTGTGAAATATTTAATCGCAATTAGTGAAAAAATATGGCCGTTTGAAGTTGTTTTTTCTTATTCAAGGTCACGTACGTCTTATTACGGTACCGTCACTTTAATGTCTTGTTCCTCGAGACCGCGATAGTCTGCGTGTTCAATTAACTCATGGAAAAACTTTTGTTTGCACATCAAAAGTGCTAGGTTGGCTCTTAGCCATAACGGGAACGGTAACCTTTCAACTTTCGTTGTTGTGGCGAGCTCCCGGCTTTGTCCGTTGCATTTCTGCAAGTCAACTGCTGGACACTTACTCCTATTTATCGGGAACCGAATATTGCGATTATCCCTCGTAAAAACATACAACAATCAAATAATACAAAAACTCCCATAGCACACATAATTTTTTATACAACTATTATCCGGCATTTGTTATTAATTTTTATGCATTTCTATTAAAATATCAAACCGGAAAAAATATTTTCTTGAATTCACTGTCAGAATCCAAAAATTCAGCCTGTTTGCAATTTTTGCCGGGAACCGGGTCAAATTCGTCTACGTATAGTGATTGGACTGCGTATAAAATCCAACAATCCAAGAAAAAATCGAAAGTACATCATCTCCTGAAGAAGAATCAAGGCATCAAGGAGAATTTTATTAACCGTTTTGGAACCGGTTGTTTAACTGCATCACATTCAGCTGTCTCCAATCGGAGAGAATAATTGATCGGCCGATTAGACGGGTGTAATCGATTGTCGAATAACTCACGGTTGAATTGTTTGATTATTAAATTTTAAAAAGCCTTCCAGTATTTAATTTACTGCCCTGTCCGACTATCGATCCAGCGACCGGTTCATAAGCCGGTAAAATATGTTTCGAACACGTGCTGGCAATTGGGACGAAATATTGTGGAATGTACTATACACAGGTGTTGCAAAAATGTTGGGCTGGAGGTTCTCATAGAACAATTCCGAATGAAAGTTAACAATAAAGGCATTTTTTTCGAAAAAAACCTTGTGTAGTTTGGCATTCTTGTATGTATAGAAATGTGACTGAATGTGCGCAGTAGCTGCGAGCTACTACTGCTACCGCGCACATGTTCTTGAAAAATAACTTGCACCCAAAATCCAAACCATCACTACACTAGGTAAGGAATAATTTAAGTACAACTTATAGCAAAAAATACGCAAATAGCTCAGAAACAATGAAGAAATAAAACAAATAAAAAGCTACTTACGTTGACGGTCTGGCGAGGGGCTGCCGTTCTGCAACAGAACAAAACACAAAATTAGAACTGCGGTCGGCTTCCTGCAGTGGATATTATTTAAACGTTAAACATAGAGAACGTCGGCGTTCCAGAGACCACCTGTTAAAAGGCGGCAAAACGTAGCACCTGCATCCAGGTGATTCAATAAGCGGCTACAATCGTCCGTTTCAACAGAAAAGAAATACTTACACTCATTCTATTACGACGCAAGAGACAAAGGGAAATAAACAACCGTACGGAAGAAAACGCAGTTGGTAAACGCTTGCAATCATTCTTTAGAAATGTACCTTAATACGCGCGGATTGCTTATTAAATACATACTGAGAATTTCAGTTTGCATTGTATCTACAAGGTACAGACAAATCATCTGCCGCGATTGTTGGAAGTTTGGAAGGAGGCCATGACATCTGTCAAATTTGATGTTTTTCTGAAAAATTGCGAATGAGGAAGTTATTTCTCAAAATTTCGAAAAACTTCAAGTTGAAAAGTTGTTTCTTTTTCAATTTTATGCCCATATACCAAATTTGAATAAATTTGGATAACCTAAATTTTGCCTCTAATTTTTTAATAGATAGATGACCAAGGCGCGAAGCGCCGCAGTCGTTTATAGCGCAAGGCTGTAATGAAAACCGCAAGCCACTGATTTCGTCCGGGTGGGACTCATGTATGATGCTTTCCCCACACACTCCAACCATGCAATATAACTTGCCGTAAATATACCGATGCTCAGCAATTTTGTAAGAGCAATGAGTGATACTGGACCGTTCGAGCAACTACTCCTTGTCCTCACAAAATGCCTCTTCATCCTGTCGGTTTGGGACATTACTGTGGGCAGAGTTTTGTTTGGATATTGAAGCATGATGACTTTTTACAATACTTTTTCTTTTAATTTCACGTATTTGTTTTCAACAATCGTAGGGCTCCTACTCTACTAGTAAGCGTGCAGTACGTAGGGACACATCCATGAGTGTCCCAAACCAACAAAAAATGGGGTGACATTCTGTTAGGTCTCGTAGTACACTAAATCTGAATTTGGTTCTATAATTCAATGCCTGGCGGGGCATTTGCCAGATGAGTGGTTGTTCGGACAGTCCAGTTCCACTCTTTCTTGTACCATCATAATCATATATCACAAATTCCCAAGATTTCACAAACCACATGTTTTGACGCGAGATCAGACACGAGTTACGAGACTTAGAATCGAGCAACTTTTGCGCTTCTTTGTTGCCACAACAAAGTATTTCCTTCTTACTTCCTCATACTTCCCCTACTTCATTCATACTTCCTCATACTTCCCCTACTTCATTCATACTTCCTCTGTACTTCCCGTACTTCCAGCCAATCATTACAGTTTCATCGTCCCAAAAGTGAGTCATACGAAGGTGCTGTTCGAGTTTGGGGAACAAATGGTGGTCACTAGGGGCTCAATTTGAAGAACAGAATGGTTGTTCGAGGAGTTTCCAAACCTGCATTACGAATTGCGGCCATAGAAACACAGTTCTTGTGGACGGGAGCGTTGTCTTGATAAAACAGCACGCCAACCTGTGAGCTTTCCCCTCCGATTTTCTTCGATGGATTCACGCAATTTGGAAATTAAAGCAGCATAAATTGCCCAGTTATAATGGTTAGAAGTCTACAAGTATAGCTTCCTCCGTTCAAAATTTGTTGAACTTTCTTGGAAGACGACGGCCAAACACTGCAGCCGGTTTACGACAAGGGTGTCAGCTGTCTCCTACCTGTTTCTGAGATACGTTATGTCGGTAAAAGTGGAAGGTAAATGCGGCAGGATGGATGCCTGTGTATCCACTGATCATTGCCGATAATCAGCTAAATTACCCGCACATCTACAGGTTTGTGGTTCTGAGATTCGCCAAGCCACCAACAACGTGCAGAAAAGTGATGGTACCTACAACAAATTCCAGTAGGGCAGAGTTCGGGTTCAGAGAAGATTTTGGTGAGGAACATCCTCGGCAATGCAAGTGATACAGAAGGCAGTCTGCCAGAAGTAGGTATTCAAATATCTTCCTAAGCGCAGGTTTCTGCAATTCTGCTCCACCGCAATCGGCGATAGTGCATCATCTGATTCTGGCCAAGAGATACTTGGAAGAATGCAAGATAAGATTTCGCTTCGAGTGAGCGAGTGGCTTCTGGTTGTGCAAATGAAAGAAAAATAATTTTCTTTTTGGACGACCTACATGTAAGGTTAGGTATACAGGAACTCCTCAACTGCACTGCAAGTATAGTATGAGGTATAATACCTAGTAGAAGGTTCAGTTTCAATCTTTGTGGATTATTCATTTTTGACTACATTACATTTACAACATGATTTTGGACTGCATAGACGGTCCGTTCAATTTTCCGTACCCCGTAGGTCTCGCACGGCAATTAGTTCGGGTATATCGAGTACGGTTCTCGAAGTATTGCGACATGTGTCAACAACCTGCCTCCGCCGCTGCAAAGACGCGAGGGCGGCGGGGACAGCACATCCGCGGAAGCGCTACCTATTAGAAACGAAAACGCGCAACAGATATCGCGGGCTCCGGGTGGCACTTACCGCTACAGCAGATGATGCTTTGTTGTTATCGATGCGCGCGCCGCCCATGTGCGCCAGAAGAAACAACAAAGGTCCAACGAACAATCCGAAAACTCCGCACGCACTTTCAAAAACAACCCGAAAAACAAACAGAAGCTTGAGAAACAAGTTATCGCGAAATGAAACAAAACGCTATCGTCACCGAAACAAATGACTGACGCTCCGTCCACCATTACGTAAGCCGAGACTCGCACGTCCGTTTGCAGCGTTGCCGATACGCAGACTGTTCAAACTGCACTCGGTTGCACCGGCGGTGTGCCCCGCGGACCCCGCTCAAAACCCGACCCCAAGAAAAAAGTTACGCACTCTGATCGCCCTACGACGACGTAGCCCTCCGTGAGAGCGGGAACTTCGCGTTACTATGGAGACCACGCACGCTGTAAATTAGGGCAGTGGGCGCGCGGGTTGTTAACGTCCGATAATGCGAGGATGACGTACGGAGAGGAACATATGACGATCGGAAGCGCCCGCGGGATGTAATCTAGTAACAATCGGCCACCCATCGCTTCATTCAATGATTTATGCTTGCGACTTACTATACCTGCCTATAAGTCGAGAACTCGAGCAGAAAATTTTAGAGATAGATTTCTACTCTGAAAATGTGATGAACGGTTTTTAAGAAACTAACTATGAACCTAAAATAGATCAGGGTATTAGTTTTCAATGATTTTTGTTTTTGCACTATAGAAAATTGGGCCATTGTAAGTATTTTATGATATTTTGTGCAGTATAAAGTGTACTGTAAAAACTCCAAATAAAATATCAAATGTATCATTGAAGAGTTTTTCAATATCCGATGCAGTCATCTATTTCTCCTCGAGGATACCAAGAACATCTTTCAATGGAATGAACATGTACCCCATGTGGTAGACCTTGTGGTAGACACAAGATTGGTCACAATAGAAGACCACTGCGGCCAATGCCACCGGGGAGACCTCACAAGACATGACGTACGTGGTAGCTGGAATGTCGCAAGAACAGATGAATTAAAACTAGATTCAATTTAACAATGATTCGCTCTACTAAAGACGAGGAAGAAGGATCACAGCTTATACCAGCCTAGACCATAACAGAGCTCCTTCGGTAGCTGGCTCTTTCAACGACATTGCACTGGGCAAACCGCTCTCCCAGCCTTCTCCAAACTCTCCTACGACCATCTGGAGATCTTGATTCGTCCGAGAACAAAACGTCGCTCGAGCGGTCTTCTTCACATCAAAGCAGTCTGCTTACATGCACATCCCTCATCTCTGGCCGATTTGCTGCCTCAACCGAAGTCGGAAGCCCATCAAGCAATATTGAAGAGACCAAAAATCGATCGTCTCCTAAGTAGACTATTCCTAACTTCTACTTCCCAACCGGGTTGGGAAAGTTTCCACCCGGGTGGAAAATTCAGTGCCTATTTGATTTTATACTTAAGTATGTACATATCATGTAATAAACTTGAGTGTATTGTGTACTCCAACAGACCACCAGACATATTTTACCACCAGAAATACTGACGATGCTCGTCAGTTTAATAATTAATAAAAATATAAATGTCAATTTGACTGCTTACCAAGAATTATCGAAAATGCAGTATTTATAAAATAAAATGAATGATTTACTCCTATATTGTGCATTAAAACTAATGATTGTGAATAAAATAGTATACATACCTCGATGGAAAATTTCATTACAGCATCGGCTGTAATGAAACATTTTCCACCTCGTTACGTAATATACTATTACACCATATCTGTTTTAAACAGTATTTTTAAATTTTGTTCCTAAGCTACCCAAAACAAAATAAATACAATAAAAAAAATGTTAAAAATAGCTACTTACTCTTTGGAGTGGTCGGTGTGGGCTGAGAGTCCGTCAACTGCAAATAACAGAAAAAAAGAAACAAAATTAGCTGCAAGCCTCGAACACGCATTGCGATATATTATTTAAAAGATCGATAAAAGACACAGAAAAAGTACGGGAGAAAACACACACACTGCAAGGGTTTGTGGGCACAAATAAATTATGGAAGCACCTTCGCTGTGGGGGTACAACGGGGTCACAATCACGTCAAAGGTCATCTGCGATAGACTTGAACAAAAAGGTTTTAAAAAATTAAAACGCTCATATTCCGAAAGCATCATAATGGGTTTTTCGGGAAAACTTGATAAAGCTCAATCTGATGTTATTGGTCTTTCCCAATTAGTTCTTCTCAAAAATACTTGAACAATAATTTCACACGTGGGGTAAGATCGAGGGCGAGATTCATTGTTACATAATAAAGGTGAGATGGATGGAGACCCCAAGATATATTGAGGATAGAAGCAGAGAAGAAAGGAATTAGGAACGAGAAAAAATGTATGTACGGAACGGGAAACAAATTACTATCGGAGTGTTGGGATGAAATAAGAAGAAGCGGTGGCTCAAAGCGGGAGATGAAGAGGAGAAAATATTGCGAAAGGAATTCCCCAAAAGAGGTCGAGACAATCCAGGCCCCAATAGAAAAGGAGGAAGGCAGGAGTTGCCAAAGAACCTAAGAGAAGATTTAGATGCGGGATCGAAGAAAATTCAAGAAGATATTGGATGAGGAAGGAAGAAAGAAAGCGCAGAATGAGAAATACGAAACCCTCGAACACATAGCACATGGGGGGGAATGCTGTCTGATGGAAGAAGGGTGAAATGGATGAGAAAAGGGCAACAGAAGAGAGGGAAGTGAAGATATAATTTAAATTGTAACTGTACTGTATATACAGGGTGTGTTTTTTAAGCGTCCGCGGAAGATTATGCCTAAATGACGAAAAATATAAAGAAAATATTTTAACTAACCCCACCTCATTTTTTACGCTCTATAATCTAAAAATGTTTTTACTTATACCAGGTTAGTCCAAATAGTTGGAATGATGGTCAACTTTGTTTTTTCTTATGGAATGTGCATTATTTAATTTTTTACTTGATTCAGAACAATATTTTAATAGCACTTTCATAACATAATATTATAGTAATTTTCTTTCTTTTTTGAGATATTATTTTTTTTCTCGATATTTTGACAGTTACATCATACATTTTAAAAATTCATATTTCTGCACTGGTTGAAGATGGAATAATGATATTTTTGACAGCGGTCCTCATGATAATCATGATTAACACTGTTTGCTCAAATTTTGTATAAAATATACGAGGAGCATTCAATAATTTATCAAATAAAAATCAGAGAAAACCATCAAGAAGTCAGTTTTTTCAAATGACACGGTATATTTTTTATTGCTCCAATGGAAAGAGCAAAAAATTTCGCTTGGGCTCACCTAATAAAACAATATTGTTCCACGAGCATAATTTTTAAATATTTACAATATTGAAATTTTCATTTCAAAAATCAAAAATAAAGTTAGCCTTGTAAAAATACAGCCACAGAATATAAAACCCTATAGTAAAACAACAACAAAACTGTAGACATTCCAAAGCTACTTTATTTTTGATTTTTGAAGTGAAAATTTTAATATTGTAAATATTTAAAAATTATAGTTATGTAACAATATTGTTTTATTGGGTCAGCCCATGCGAAATTTTCCGCTCTTTCAAATGGAGTAATAAAAAATATACCATGTCATTTGAAAAAGCTGACTTTTTTCTGGTGTTTTGTCGCTTTCATATGATAAATTTTTGAATGCTCCTCGTATATTTTATACAAAATTTGAGCAAACAGTGTTAATCATGATTATCATGAGGACCGCTGTTAAAAATATCATTACTTCATCTTCAACCAGTGCAGAAATATGAATTTTTAAAATGTATGATATAACTGCCAAAATATCGAGAAAAATAATTTTATCTCAAAAAAGAAAGAAAATTACTATAATATTATGTTATGAAAGTGCTATTAAAATATTGTTCTCAATCAAGTAAAAAATTAAATAATGCACATTCCATAAGAAAAAACAAAGTTGAGCATCATTCCAACTATTTGGACTAACCTGGTATAAGTAAAAACATTTTTAGATTATAGAGCGTAAAAAATGAGGTGAGGTTAGTTAAAATGTTTTCTTGATATTTTTCGTCATTTAGGCATAATCTTCCGCGGACGCTTAAAAAACACACCCTGTAGAGGGTGTCCCTGACCGATTTTTGTTCATAAGAAAATGGCTCAATCAATACAGCAAAAAAATTGGCCACGGCGAGGCGCGAACCCCTGGACTTGCATATTCATTGAGTGACGCTTCGGCCACTGAGCCACGAAGGTGTGATCATACCACTAGTTACTCCCAGATAATTACTGAAGTAATTGTCTCTTGGTGATATCTGCAGCAAATTGCATGCTTTGAGTGTGTAGAGGAGGAGGAGATATCTGCTGTGTTGCAAATTTTATTTTAGAGAATTGGTAAAGTTCGTGACAAGGACCATTAAATTTGAGATTTTTCAAATGTAGGAAAATCGGAAAATCCAAAATATTTCAAAAACTAGCAGAGCCAGACCAAAATGGTTTTAATAAAATTGAAAGGACAAAAATATGCGTCTGATGGTGCAAAAATTAATGTACCGTTCATTTAAAAAGGTCGAAATATCAATGCTTGAAAAATCTCAAATCACGAACTTTCCCAATTCTCTAAAATAAAGTTTGCAACACAGCAGATATATTCTTTTGTGCTTAACACAACAGTCAAAACCGTAACTTTCTATCTAATTTATTTTCCGAGATATCATTAATTTTTTAAAACACTGTAAACGTCAAATTCCCCAAAAAATGTCAAATTACGACCAAACGGTACGGCTTAGGTTCAAAGAACTTTTAACAAAGTGACCCTAAAACTCTAAAAGAAATTTAAAAATGCAATAATATACAGGGTGGTCCAGTTTATATCATCAGGATTTTACCAGCCGAAAGTTTATCAAAAAATAAAGGTAGTTTGTCTAATAAGATGTGGTCTAATTTTGCTTCCTTTTTGATGTACAGGGTGTTAAAGAAAATCCATTGTTTTATATAATTTGCTACAAATCAATAATAAAAAAGGGTAGCCTTTAGATTTTTATCTGTGGGGTTATCTTAAAAACACCGTCTATGCGACTCCAGTGCCTACGTGGAAGGAACTACTTAGAATTCAGAATGCTTTTTAATGTTTTTTTTTGTTTTAAGTTGAGTTATCAAAAAATTGTAAATTACAAAAGGGTTTCTAAATTGAATGAGAAATCGTCTCTGTATTTGGTGTTCTGAAAAAACAGTGGCGTACGATTTATTAAATAAAGTATTTTTGGGGAAACCCGTACGCACGCCTCTGTGTTCTAAGTAAAATAATTACAACCACTATTTAATAGAGAATACAAAAGAAATGATCTATGCAAAATTTCAGGAGGCTACCTTTTTTATTATTGATTTATAGCAAATTATTACCAAATAATTTATTTTCTTTAACGCCCTGTACATCAAAAAGTAAGTAAAATTCAACTATGTTTTATTAGACAAACTACCTTTATTTTTTGATAAACTTTCGGCTGGTGAAATTCTGATGATATAAACTGGACCACCCTGTATAGGGTGTATTTAAAATACTGAAGTTAGTATCTATTTCCGTTATAACCGGAAGTCCGCCATTTTTGAAAATAATATTAAAACATGCAGCTTACGAATTAAAATAACTTGTACTTAGCAGTTTTTCGTATTTATAACGGTAATGGAGTTATGGAGGAAATATGCTAACGTGGAACCTGCACAGAGTATTCCATTTAAAATAACACAGTTGATAGCTACTTCCGGTAGAACCGGAAATGCTAAAAAGTTGAAAGAGGGGTTGAAAGTGGAGGAGAACGGCATCAAATTTTCATCATAAGGGAAACCCTATAAATTTCGAATGAACGGTTTGCGTGGGACACCCTGTGTTAGGTACATATTAGGTATTATGGCCCTTACTTTCGATAAGTTTGGAGTGACGAGGGAGGTTCAAAACAATTTGAATACAAATCTCAATATCGATCAAAAATGCATAAATTCTAAAAATAAATGAACACCTACCTTGCAAGACACAGGGTTGAAAATAAACTTGCTATCAGGCTCTGTTCTTGGCGTGGCAGCAATAGCTGTCAGTGGCGTCTGCACCTGAATCATTTCCTGGAAAGCGAAAAAAAGAGTGCGATTAAAAGCGAGAAATATCGAGAGGATTATTCGCATCATCAATCCGATCTCATTTCGAATGATGAAAAAAAACACACGAGCATATTCGCATTCATGGTAGTTTTCTGATTATGTGTAGTTGGCATCCCTGAGGTACTCGGAACTTCCAATTAAAAACTACAGTCAAAACGCATCAGCCAAATGCAATTAATTCTGTTCTCGGCTCTCGGAAAAGTTGTCTACTTAATTCAAATGCACATGGCATAACATAATTTGATATAACGACGGTCAAGAGCTTCAAAACCCGCAGAAAAAATGGTCATTTCTTAAAAAAAAAACAAAAAAACACTTCCAACATCTCCGAGCAAATTCGCAGTAGCGACCTCATGGCGCCAAAACTGTATTACCGCACAATTAACCCAATTTCATATTGATAATTATTGCTCGTCACATCAAACTTCTCTTGACTTTTTTTAAAACGATGGATCGCATTTGCCGTAACACATTTCTTCAAACCGGAAGCGCATCGCAACTGCAACTCTATTTGCATTTTCAGTACGCCGATTCATGATCGAAATTGAAAATTAAGTAACCAAAGAAGGCTATGCAATCTATTTAAGAAAATTATTACGAAGATGGCATTATGTACCTTAAAAGCTAAAAATACATTATGTAACACTTTACTTAATGGTTTTCGTTATTCCGATGTCCAGGTGTTCATTTATACATTTTTTGTTAGGTATATTGTAAGTATTTTCTGTATCGTGTATTAATTCCAATAAACCTTGACATTTGTCACTTGCCTTAGCAAATATGGTAGATAATCGCTTTAACTCACGAAAGCAATATAGTATAATGTTCTATAAATACTTGTTAATTTTTAATTATTACGATTGTAAATTAGTCCAAGCGCAAGCTACGGCAAAATTTTCCATGACGTTTTTCTGAATAAATAGTGATAAAACAATATCAAAATACATATTGTTAAGGATCGTAGCATAAAAAAATCGTATACTCCCAGCCAGGAGCGAATCAATGCCTTTCACTTGCCGGAAAGGTGCTCTAAATGCCATTAAAAATTAATTTCAATTTGCAAAACAAAAATCAGTAGCCGAGTATCGCTTACAAATGTTTTTGTTCATTTGTAACAATTTTGGCCTCTGGCCAGCGATCCCCGACAGTTTGTTGTTTAGGTGTAATACATTTTGTAGACCAGGAACGTGATTCGCGTTCATCTCAATGTAATTTCAGTGGGTGGTTTTTAATTTGAAATGAACGGATTGTTAGTCATGCAAATATGCATTCTGTTTAGCGTCAGACGGGCGCAATTCACAGCTACGCTTACAACTAAACCACAGTTTTTTTATGTAACCCATGAAATATCAACAATTCGGAGTTTATAAATTTGGAACCTCGTTTGGAACATTAGGATCTGAAATCTTAGGACGACCATTGAATTTCAATTTGAATTCGTAAAATTTAATGATATTGATGCTAGGGTATGATATACAGTGTGTCCACGGATCGAGTTGCAAAGAGAACTTTTTATTTTTCATTTTACAAGAAAAATGTGTTCTCGATAAAATTTTTGCATGTCCCAAAACGGCCAATTCAGTTTTAACCTTTTCAAATTTTCTTTTAGTTTCAGAGAAAATTCAAAAATTGCTGATTTAACCATTCTACAACAATCCGAGCACAATGGGCCGGACAACCATCTTGTTGAAAATAACACCTTGCGAGGTAATTAATCGGTAAATCGCCCAACCTTTCAACAAAAAAATTTTGCAGCATATCCAAGTACGTATGCTGATTGGCAGTGTCATTAAAAAATATTGTCCAATGATACCATGGTAAGAAATTGCCGAATATTATCGATTACGAGGGATTCGGAAATTCGGATTGTAATCGCTCCAATATCTCACATGTTGAGATGCAACAGTACCATTAGTAGAAAACGTGGCCTCATCAGAGAAAATAATATTTCGGTAAAAGTATTGATTATCCATGATTTGAGCGCCCATCCACAGACAAAAATCCAAGCGTTTCGCAGGATCTCCGGGTTCTAATGCGTGATTGAAAATGGGCTTGTAGGGGTGGAACTTCCATTGTTTCAAAATCTTTTGAATAAGCGATTTACTAATGACCAAGTGGAGCGATCTTCGCCGCAAAGAAATTTTTGGATAGTTCAGTACTGAGTCCAATACAAGAAGAGTGGCGGCGTCATCTTCATCGCGTACTATCTTGGTTTTTTTACATTCAGTATGGAACCAGTTGACAGGAATTTTTTAACCAATTTTCGTGCACGTATATTTGAGATGTAAATATCCGGAAACTTTTGATTAAATTCTTCGACAACTCTACGGATCGCTTTACCTTTGCCATAGCACTGAATTAGGTAAATTCGTTGATCTTTCGACAACATTTTCAACGATTGGGGCAGATTTTCCTAACTGACAGTCAATGAAAATAAATAAATAACATCAATTCCTACGACAACGCGAACTTATTTTTTGGGACTTAGAAAAATTTTCAACTAAATCGATCTATTTTCGAATTTTCTCTGAAACTAAAAGAAAATTTAAAAAGGTTAAAACTAAATTGGCCGTTTTGAGACATACAAAAACTTTTAACAAGAATACATTTTTCTAAAATGAAAAATAAAAAAGTTTTTCCTCTTTGCAACTCTATAGTTGATGGGAGTTTAAAGGCGCGAAAAAGTTATGGTGACTGAGTCGGTAAGGTAGGGACCTTGGTTTAATATAAAGTACCTATACTAAACGAAGGTAGGGAGCAATCACAATTTGGCGTTGACAGTTTTGGCATTGCTATCATTGTTATCTGATTGCGTTTGAATCATTCATATCGGATGTGTTCCTTATCTCTTGAGTCATTTTTATTATTGCACAATAAATTTAAGAATGTCTCACTGTGTAAAAAGATTGCGTTTCTGACCCGTAACTTTTGAAGTGCAGTTCTAATAAAAATTGAAAAATGCACTAAAGACATTGTTTCTGCTTCGATAATTATAATTTACCGATTGTAGCATTGCATAATGTTCTGCAAGTGAGTGCGTACAAGTAGGAAGTTATACCTACCTTCCCATAATTTACAACCAATAATTAGCTGTTACTAATTTGTAATTTATTGAATAGGTAATAACTAATTCCACCGATTTATGTAACATCATAAAATGAAATCAAAACCAATTTAAATTGCGTATATGAAAATAGTATATTATACACGAGTTTATAATGATGATTACAAAACTCGCTCGCTTCGCTCGCTCGTGTTGTAAACTTCATCCTCGGTAATAATAGCATCATTATAACGAGTTGTATACTATACTTTGTCCACGACTATCAAAACAGATTCCCAGAAAGAATTTACCGTCATTTCCCTTCTCCAGTGTAAGAAAGATTCACACATATGCTCTCAGGTATAATTTTCTTGGTTTTTTGGGCAATGAATCTAATGAGGCAAGTTCTGCAGCTTCTTTTATTGCTGGTGCTGTTAAAGAAATCTCGTTTTTACTCTCACTACTCATTATATCTTCTTTTTTAGAATATGCATTTCAAATTAAAAGCAAACCATGCTGATTTGACGTTTCAATTTGAACTGACACATCGCGATCGCGGCCTACTAAATAAATGTAAAAAAGGGTCAAAGCGATGTTCCTATTGGTTTAGTGAATAATATTCATTAATCACTGCAGTGATTAATGTATCTAATTATGATTGAAGAAACACAAGTATAAAGAGTATGTTGTAAGATAGTCGTGGACAAAAACATTTTTTTAAATTCTAAATGTTGTACAAAAAATAACTCTACGCTTGTATATTAGGCAATTGAAAATTGGCAAAACTTACCTTTAATATATTTTCAAGCTTATGACTTCCGCCTGAAGAAGGGTGGTCTGCGGGCATTGCCCCCGGTACTTGATTCTAGAAAGAAGAAATGTAATGGTGACAATCCAATCAAGAAGAAAACAAATTTAAATTAAAACGTTATTTTCTTAACATACACTGCACAACTGAATATCGTCAACTGCAGAATTCTTTTGCCGGTATAATGTCCAATAAATTACGAGGACAGGTTAATAAAAGCAAATTTCTCCTAATTTTTTTTAGGGTGACAATGGTCATTCCCGTTCGAAGTGAAGATTTATGGCTTTATAGGGGTGGGACACGACAGGCTTGGGAGTTGTCGGATTTATTGGCATTTCTCACACTACCGCTCGTGACAGTGTACGTTCAATAAAACGGTAAGACACAGTTAACAAAGTCCTCTCTAAAGAATTTACAAAACTTATCTCCAAACGTAAAGCAATAAGGTTCCAAGGTATGAACCCTTTCAATTTTCTTGTGGGGTCAATCAAAATCAGAAGCTAAAATTCATTCTCCCCATGAGTGTAAAATACAATTACTATGAAAACCGTTTTGGCGTTTTGCCTACTGATTAATTTTAACGTGTTCCAACCGTAAACGTCTTGGGGGGAGATATTATCAAGAGCGCAGCCATATAATGTTATTTCCGACATGGGGACCCACTTTGTATACTATAAATAAAGATCGCTGATTACCGGGGTAAACACCCTAAAAATTGAACGATGACAAAAACGTGACGTTCACTAATTTTTATTTCCTTCACGAAAGAAACGTGCTGGGCATCTGATAACTTCCAAAATCTTAACTTGCGATCATTTTAAAGGTACTTTAATTCTTCTTGCAACCAATACTTTTTTAAATTTTAATTATTAGTGTTCTACCCAGGATTTATGGAATCGCTAAGATCCATGAGCCCATTTGTTCTCTTCCAACTTTCCAAGCATCTATTTCAAGACATCCGCATCAATTTCGATGTCAAATTCCATTTCCATTGCAATCGTGGACAATCGAGGGGTTCGTCACTGCCCAATATTAGGGACAATTTATCTCCTTTTCTCCAAAATCTCCTTGGATCTCTCTGGATCTCCTTGAATCTCCTCGGATCTCCAAGAATCGCCTCGAATCTCCAAGAATCGCCTCGGATCTCCCCAGAATATCTTCGGATTTCCCCAAATCTCCTCGTATTTCCATAAATCTTCTGGAAGCTCGTTGTATATCGGTGGATCTTCAGCTGTTCTCTCACGATATTATCAAACATGAATTTCATTTTCAATTTATTTTTGTAAGGGTTACCGGGTGCAAATTAGAATATTTTAATATGGCACAAACCCGCATACCTACCCTATTTTCCTACTTTCTTTGAAAATCTTTATTTTCGATTCACAAGAAATGCAGGACACTAAACCGTACATTTTGTCACTTCTCTCCAATTTGCATTCAACTTGTAAGTACTGCATTTTTTTGAGCATAATTGCTTTCCTGGGCTCATTTAAATCATTGATCATTTGCATAAGTTTTTTTATGATGTCCTTCTTTAGTTGCTTAGTTTCTTCATGTAAATCTAAGGGATCATGTAGTAAATTGTTAGATGAAGACGATGCAGATTTATTCAAAATGGATTGGTCATTGGTCATTAGATGGAATATTTTGAGTCTTTCTAGAAGTTTTCGAGTTCTGCAGTTTTCAGTTTTTCACAAAATGCAAGTAATGTTTTCTTATGACCGGGTAACAGACAAAAATTTTGCGGAACTTTTTTATACAGGGTGATTCAGAACGGGCGTGCCAAATTAAAATGGGTGCTAGAGGAACTCCAAATAAGACGAAAAGTTTATATGAACATAACTAAGTTCTAAAGTGACTAATAACAAAGATACAGGAAGTAAAAGTTTTAATATTTTTTTATTTTTTGTTAGTGTTACTCTTAATAAACTATTTTTTTCTATTTTCACTTTCCTTGCATATCGGTGAAGCCATTATTGCATTATAGAAAATTTCAGTGCATATGCACGATTTCACGAAAAGCTATTTCATTCAAAAACTAAGCATTTTACGAAAAATTTTGAAGATGCTAATTTCTTCTCAAATTGAACGTAGATTTCAAATACATTGGATTGGAGAAATAAATAAACGGCCTACCCCGTAGTACGGCAGCCACGGCAAAATGGTTTAGTGAGTTTAATCACAGTACCGCTGACATTGCATCCGGCATACGGAGGTTCGAATGCAACTGCGGTTAATCCTTTTTTTACTTGTATTGTTATTTTGAATGAATGGTGATTGATTTCATCAGTAAAGATGCATAATTAAACGCTTTATAATTTTTAATTAAACTGGAAATAGATTTATTAGAAAATTATTCCATTATTAAAGGCTGTAACACTGTCAGGACCACCATAAATATTAATTTATTCGAGGGTTGATTTCAGGCACGATGATTGCCAAGTAGCTGTTATCAATGCCGACAACTAAATGCAGTTAATGTTGCAAATGAAAATGAACAAAGTTTTAAAACTTTAAAGTAAATAAATAACTAATTTTCTAGTTCCAATGTTACAGCCTTTAATAATGTGAATAATTTTCTAATAAATCTATTTCCAGTTTAATTAAAAATTATAAAGCGTTTAATTATGCATCTTTACTGATAGAAATCAATCGCCGTTCATTCAAAATAACAATACAAGTAAAAAACAATTTAACTGCCGTTGGATTCGAACGTCCGTATGCCGGCCAGCAGCCACTAAACTCACTAAACCATTTAAACCTAGTTGATTCCCACGCGATATATTTTTGGAAATATTTTTTACATTTTTTGTTAAAAAACGTTCTCTGGTGTATGTGTCTTGATACTCGACATATCCTTAAAACACTTTGGGGACATAGAAATCGCAATTTTCAAATTTCCCATGTTAAACAGGATGCTTCAGAATTCCCGGGACACACGGTATAGGTGCCACGCAATAGATTTTACGCGACGCTAACTGACAAAATCTAGATTCGTAATAAAAATAATGCGCAATAAGTAACGGACGCAAACGATGTTTGCCGAAGATTTAAAAAATCTCCTCGAATTTCCTCAGATCTCCTCGGATTTCCTCGAATCTCCTCAAATTTCCTTGGATCTCCCCGTATTTCCTCATATCTCCTTAGAATCTCCACAGATCTCCTTTCGATGGAACACAGAATCTCCTCTGTGATGAACCTCTCGTGGACAATTATATGTCTGCAAGTTCTTTTTTGTGCCCCATGGTTGCTAACATCTTCATTGAATCTTCTGAAGAACAGGCCCTTGAATCTTACAATTTTAAACCCAGGTGTTAGTACGAGGTGAGCCATTATATGGTGGCACCAACTTACAAGTTCTAGACCACGCAGGTGTTGTAATTCGACCTACAAGAAACACGTACCATACCAACAGCCACTTCCATTTCTTAAAACCTTCTTCATAGTAAAAGTGCGTATCTAAAAGCTTCAACATATCACAGACACTTTGACCCACAACACTGCTTAATAAGAGACGATTCGTGACCATGGATGAGACCTGGATTCACCACTATACGCCAGAAACAAACAGATCATCAAAACCGAGAATTGGGCAAGGTGAATCGGTTCCGAAGAAGGCAAAGATCATTCAGTCGGTTGGAAAAGTGATGGCATCAGTTTTTTGGGACGCCAAAGGAATTCTGACGGGAATGGCCAAAAAAAAAGTGTTGTTTCACCAACTGGTCACCCTACATTATTTTGAATTTAATTTCGTGTGGGCATCTACACTTGGGTGCAATGAAATCGACCCACTTAGTATTTTAGACAAATTCTTTTTCCAGGACGTTCTTTTATAATCTAGTAAAATAATATACAGGGTGATTTTTTTTGACCGTCTATTAGAAGTATCTGGAGAACTAAAAGAGATATTGATTTGAAATTTTGGCTGTGGCCGAAACCGGGTCGGATCTATTTAATGAAAATACTTTCAAAATGGTGGCATTTCCGGGAATACCGGAAGTTGACACCAACTTTGTTATCTTAAATGGAATGCTACCATTTTCTATTTTTTTTTTAGATTCCACGGAAAATTTTAATGTCAATTCAATAAAGGTTCGCTATGTCTAAAATTAATATTTTCGGAGATATAAATTTTTTTCTCAATATTTTGACAGTTGTGGTAGATTATGTAAAAATTAATATCTCGATAACGTCTAGCAGTAAGATGTTCGATTTTTTATGGTGGCAAGACGAGGTGTTGGAGTTACTAATCAGGCAAACAAATTTCCAAAATCTATTACATCAAATTTTCTAATCAACGACATATGTTGATCGCACGAAAGTAGCAAAAAGTCATTTTTCTTAAATAGAATGATACCATTTTCAATTGTTTTTTAGATTCCACGGAAAATTTTAATGTTAATTCTATAAAGGTTCGCTATGTCTAAAATTAATATTTTCGGAGATATGAATTTTTTTCCAATACCTATTTTGACAGTTGTGGTAGATTATGTAAAAATTAATATCTCGATAACGTCTAGCAGTAAGATGTTCGATTTTCGATGGTGGCAAGACGAGGTGTTGGAATTACTAATCAGGCAAACAAATTTTCAAAATCTATTACATAAAATTTTCTAATCAACGACATATGTTGATCACACAAAAGTAGCAAAAAGTCATTTTTCTTAAATAGAATGATACCTATTTAAAGAAACCAATTAAAAAACGTGAAAAAATGCGCGTTTAACAATGTATGATGTTTCTCTACCTAAAATGCATAGTATTTTAGATATTTGCTGTTTTCTTATTTCATCGATCAAAATTGAAGAGCGCCGCCTTCTAGTAAGTAGACCTTGGCTTGTAGACAAAACAAAATATTCACAAATTTCACAAATAATGTCTAATAAAAGCAATTGGTATTTTTTAGTAATTTAGTATGGTTGGTGTTTAACGAATAGGATATGGCAAATGATAATTATTCTTACTCGGATATTATGCATTTATTCAACATTCATGGAGAATGCGATAAAATAATTAACAGGACATACAGAACATTTAATGGAACATATCCTGAATTACCACCACTGAACTTATTTTAACTAAATAAAAAATAAAGTAGGTACGTGATAGTAAAACAATGTTAAAGAAACTGTTCAAAATGTAGTCCATTAACTTATACACATTTAATAATTCGCTTATTTACGGCGTGTGTAGTAGCGCTACGAATTTCATGTGGATCTAAGCCTGCAAATGCTGTAGCAATTCTTTCCACCAATTCATCCCTGTTATTGAGTGGATATTGATACACTTTATCCTTTATACGGCCCCAAAGATAAAAATCCAACGGTGTAATGTCTGGAGACCTGGCAGGCCAACTCCATGGACCCAAACGTCATATCCATCTATCTTCAAACATCCGGTACAATTCGTTAGTAACTGCTGCAGAACAATGACCTGGCGCCCCATCTAGTAGGTATCTAAAATACTATTCATTTTGGGTAGAGAAACATCATACATTGTTAAACGCGCATTTTTTCACGTTTTTTAATTGGTTTCTTTAAATAGGTATCATTCAATTTAAGAAAAATGACTTTGCTACTTTTGTGTGATCAACATATGTCGTTGATTAGAAAATTTTATGTAATAGATTTTGAAAATTTGTTTGCTTGATTAGTAATTCCAACACCTCGTCTTGCCACCATAGGAAATCGAACATCTTACTACTAGTCGTTATCGAGATATTAATTTTTACATAATCTACCACAACTGTCAAAATAGGTATTGGAAAAAAATTCATATCTCCGAAAATATTAATTTTAGACATAGCGAACCTTTATTGAATTAACATTAAAATTTTCCGTGGAATCTAAAAAACAATTGAAAATGGTATCATTCTATTTAAGAAAAATGACTTTTTGCTACTTTTGTGCGATCAACATATGCCGTTGATTAGAAAATTTTATGTAATAGATTTTGAAAATTTGTTTACCTGATTAGTAACTCCAACACCGTGTCTTGCCACCATAAAAATCGAACATCTTACTGCTAGACGTTATCGAGATATTAATTTTTATATAATCTACCACAACTGTCAAAATATTGAAAAAAAAATTTATATCTCCGAAAATATTAATTTTAGGCATAGCGAACCTGTATTGAATTGACATTAAAATTTTCCGTGGAATCTAAAAAAAAATAGAAAATGGTAGCATTCCATTTAAGATAACAAAGTTGGTGTCAACTTCCGGTATTCCCGGAAATGCCACCATTTTGAACATATTTTCATTAAATAGATCCGACCCGGTTTCGGCCACAGCCAAAATTTCAAATCAATATCTCTTTTAGTTCTCCAGATACTTCCAATAGACGGTCAAAAAAAATCACCCTGTATAGTGTAAAAGATTATTTTACTTATTTATGAACATATAATTTTTAAGTTTTATGTTGTTTCACATTTTTACATTCTTAAACATAGCAATAAAGAATAAACACATTTTCAGCAGGACATTACAACGTGTGATTCTTTTCTTCCTTGAATAAATATTCCAGATAGTGGTATAATTTTTTGACAGATCTCTTTTATTTAAGTCATCTTAACTGTCATTCTGTCTTTTAATCGCAAAAAATTTGTTCTCCAATGGATACAGCTCCAGAAATTGCAGCTCAAGCAGTTGCTCTGCTTCAACCAAGAAACAGGCAAAGATTCGTCGCCATGCAACTTAACTTAAGCCGATCAGCAGTTAGAAGGGTGTTTCAGAGGAAACGTCACTTGAATAGTGTCCAGTTGCATCTGCAGCTACGGGAAGCGCGTAGTGTGGCTGTTAGTAGGTGGATTGTGAGGAGGAGGCTTAAAGAAAAAGTCCTTGCATTACACAAGCCTGTAAGTGGTCCAAAACTGACAGCAGCCCACTGACAGCAGCCCACTGACAGCAGCCCACCGCCAAAGTTGCCTCCAATTCGCAAAGGAATACCTGAATTGGGTACTTGAACAATGGGGGTCAGTTCTTTTCTCTGATGAGACCAAGATTTGCCTTCATGGCAACTAGGCCTGCGCGATATTGAAAATTTGATATCGAATATCGATATCAAAAAGATATCGATATATCGAAATATCGATATATGTCGATATATCGATATATCGAAATATCGATATATTGAAATATCGATATATCGACATAAAAATATCGAAATATCGATATTTCGATATCCATATCGATATATCGAAAAAAGTCGCAGTTCATTGGTATAATATATGTATAGGTAGGTTAGGTAGTAAATAATTGAAAAAGGTACCTATAAAATCGTAACATTGAAATATCGACATATTGCAATATCGAAATATCGATTTATCGAAACATCGATATATCGATATATCTAAATATCGATATATCGAAATATCGATATATCGACATAAAAATATCGATATATCGAAATATCGATATTTCGATATATCGACATTCCGGTATCGTTATTCGATATATCGATATATCGATATCCATATCGATATATCGAAAAAAGTCGCAAGCTTAATGGCAACTATGGAAGAAACAAAGTATACAGAAAACATGGAGAACGATTCGCACAATGTTGCTTTCAAGAGCGAGTCCTTTTTGGAGGTGGATCGTGTATGATTTGGGGAGCAATATCCTAAACAGCAAGAACTGACTGTGTTATCGTTGTTGGCACTGAACGTGGTCACAACAGAAGATGCCTCAATACTGAAAGATACATAAACGAAGTGTTTTAAGATTTGCGAGGGGTTTATTGGTGACCAATTCATTTTTATGCAAGATAATGCGAAACCTCACATTGCAACAGTTGTGCAGGGGTCTTTGCAAGAGGTTGGTACACAGGTAATGGAATGGCCAGCACGCAGCCCCGACCTAAATCCCATTGAACATCTTTTGGATCAGTGAAAAATAAATATTCGACGTATAGATCCTGCACCTAATACGTTACAAGAGCTTGCGATTGCTGTTGAAGAAGAATGGCTCAACATACCCCAAAAAAACATAGCCAACCTCGTACAATCGATTAAGCACCGCATGCAGGGCAAGAGGGAACACTAATTATTAATTTTGAAAGTTTTTTCATAATTTTGACTTAACTGTTCAGGATCTTCAATTTTGTTTATTATTTTTTTTCTAAAAATTATGTATTTGCGATATTTTATTTATGACCAAAAAGCTTCTGAATAACCAATGGAATTTCAGGATATGCATCTGAGTCTGACCGTCAGTAATGATCTCTAAAATTAAAAAAATACACTCGGTTATACAAAATCAGTTCATCAAATTTGAAAACTGTGTGGGGCTGATTTCATTGCACCCAAGTGTATTTGGCGCGAAACTGTCTAGGGTGGCCACATGTCGCAGGGAGCTATGAAAATGACCAAATAAATGATTTGCAGACTGCTATCGTACGAGAAAGGATATGCAGCAAATTTATACTGATAGCATCTTTATTGAGAATAGTGTCCCCAATTCCAATCAGTATGTGGAGGACATTCTTCAGAATGTTTATGCAGTTCCCCACTTGCTAATGCTAATGCTAGATAATGAAGTCGGTATAGCTCGCTTGAATTGGAGAGCCTCCTGCAGCCTTGATCTTAACTTGACTGAACCCTTTGGGACCAACTCTAAAAGACAGGTTCGTCTTTCTTCCATTCAAGTTCAAATCCTTCTTAATGGTCTAATTGAATTGCAGTTTTACCATTCCAGTTCAGTCCAGCTGAGATTTCTGCCTCGATTTCTGCTTCGTTAATGACATTCTTCCGTTTGTTAACGCTAAAATACCGATTAAATTTGACACCTTTGGTCAAATATTTGAGGGTGAACGTGAATTCTAATTTACACTACCCGAAACTTTAACAATTTTTTTCCAAATTAAAAAGACGTTTCGTTTTTGACTCCTACTGTCATTCAAGTGAACCCGTATTGACTAACAATATAAAATTCTTTAATAGTAGCTAAAATACCCACGGTTATTTTCGTCAATAATGCCATAAAATTTGTAGTAACTGTACTTAATAATACCAAGGATAACGAGTTGTTTAGTTTTTAATTATCACGAAATAAGCTGTTTACGTGAATCGTACAAACAAAAACAAATCTCACCTGGTCGATGGTGAGCCGCGGAGGTATCCTAGCCACCCCGTGCATCAACGTCCTCCCACCAGGCGGCGGATTTTGCAAAGGTGGTCCCTTCGCCGGCAAAATCCCATTCGACCTGTGGTTGCTAATACCACTCCCGTGTTTCACCGGTTGCCCTGGATAACCCCCTCTTCCCTCGTAAGGCGGCTTCCCATCCGTGGGTTTGATAAAACCCCCCCTAGGATGAGGATGGTGGACGAGTCTCCCGTTACTCTGGTGAGGCTTCTTGAATTCGGATCTCGAATCGGGAGGAGGTTGCAAACGAGAGGAACTGGGTGAATGTATTCTGGGAGAGGGTGAAGGAGGGACGCCATCTACGCCTATGAGTCTTTTGGAATCGTCCAGGTAAGGCTTGACGCGCTGGTAATCGCCAAGGGTGCTTTGGATCTGTTGCGTTACACGGTCCGTGGCTGTCGGGTTAGCCTGGAAAGAACAAAAATCTCCATTATTACTAAACTAAGTATCTTGAAATTTGAATCGTCGATGTATTGGTTTCACTGTGCTCAGTTTAAAACGAACAAACACGGCATTGCACTATTAACTTGACGTCACACATGCTGTGTGCATGCTCCTTAAACTATCGACGGCCTCGTTTAGGCACAGTTAGATATTTGAGGTTGATTATATCAAAAAAACTATTAATTTCAGAGGCAGGGACGCTTATATAAATACACCGTTAGTTGATAAGAACCTGACCATTCAAATATTTTACTATATTTCGCACGATAATTTCCGATTCAACAAATCATTTTATTACGCATTGTATTCCGCCCAGTTTGGAATTGAATGGGGGGGCTCTATCTTGTACCGTTCAAGTCGTTAGGGGTTGAATTCTCGAAGGGCAAAACTTTCATCCAGAACGTACGTGACTGAAACTTGGGAGAATACACGGCGGCTCTACCCGTCTCTTTCTTCCCGAAGTACATTGTCTTTGTCTATTCCGGTATCGATTCGTATTTGGACAAGTAGAGGGTTAGAGAGGGATGAAGTTGATTATTATTGCTTTTGGTACTCATCACTCAAGGGGCAGAGGCGGCACCGCCGTGAGGCAGAGAACTCTCAGATTGAGGGACATTTATAGAGGAGGTCGGCGTCGAGTCGCCGCTGTTCAGGAGCTCGCCGCGTTATCCTGAAAAGATTTAATCGTGGACACGACAGTCAGCAAGCATTTACTGCCATAGGGGTTGAGTTTAGCTTGATTATTTAAAGGGTCGCGTAATTTAGTTACGCGAGACTCGACAGGTAATACGTTTGGTTTAGTTGGCATTTAAAACAACCAATTCTACCGCACAAAAAACATTTCTCGAAAAACTACAGCTACAGAAGGAAGAAAAGTTAAGTTTCCTGTGTCGGTTATTTTCTGTTATTTTGTAAAAAAAGTGAAACTGACATTCGGCTTGGAAGAACTCCGATCAGTCACCAAAAGGAACGTTTGTGAAAAAAAATTAGCGTGCTACCTGAAAGAACTGTGCCACGGTGGCGGCATTTTACGGCTAGTTCCTCAACTTTTCGGTTCAAGAGTTTACATTCCAGAAAAATTACTAATAATCTTTATTTACTTTTTCTTGTCGCACCAAACTACGTAATATGCCCAGTGAGAAACGGGAATTCACTGGTATTTATTTTTAAGATTCTGGTCTAGTGGGTTGCTCTCTATTATTAGATATACTAATTAGACATAATTAACGTTACGATTTGTCATTGTTAACACTTCATTTGTACCGTCCACAACGCGTTTTCGGCCTAACTCAGCAAAACATGGCAGCTATGGGAATAAAGATAATTCTTACCTAATAAACAAATAAACTGTAAGAAATGCACTTGCAATAGTTACTTTCAGTTAGATTAATGATAATCCAACTCATTTTTGATCAGTCAATCAAAAGCCATCATTTTCAAAATTGTTGGGTGGAGTTCGTGAAATCGTAGAAAGTATAAAAATGGCAAATTATTATGGCAAAACTTGAACAAAATTCTACCACAAACTTACCACCAATTTTTTTCTATTATTCACAAAACCAAAAGTTTCAAGCTAAGAAAAAAGGCCAACGCAAATTAACAAAACTTAATAAACAGACATGAAAACTATTTCCAATTATAGCAATATTATTGCAACTACTGAAAGTAATATATCTTTACTTCCTTTAAAGATTAGAAGATAAAAATTTAATCAACAAAATTTTTGAACAAGAAGAAAATTTAAAATCTCAGCTACTTTTAAAAATGTTATATACAGGATGTACCAAGCTAGCGTAATTCCTCAATAACTCAAGGGGAGTTGTAGATATCGAAATATGATTCAAATGAAAAGTGCATTTAATCAACTTCCTCACATTTTAACATTATTTTCCACTATACTGCCTCCTGATTGGCCAAAAAATGACCAAAAAAGTGACCAATCAGGAACCAGTATTTTCCAGCCCCATTAGATAGTGAATTAAAAACTAGGATGCGGACATGTAAGTCATTTTTCTTTATCTCGTACCGTTTCCAAGTTATAATTGATGAAGATTTTTAACGTCAAATAACGCCGGAACCGTAAGACTTAGACCCAATGTATGGTTAACAAAGTGGCCCTTAAACTCAACAAACAATTCCAAAATGCAGTCAGATACAGGGTGTTCCATTTAAAAAACAAAGTTAGGTGCCGTGCAGAAGAAATGGAACATCCTGTATAGTCGAAAATAATTTTAAAATGTGAGAAAGTTGATTGGATGCAACTTTCATTTGAATTATTTTTCGATATCTATTACAACTCCTCTTGAGTTATGGAGAAATTCCGCTAGCCTGTATAGAAAACGAAAAAACTCTGTGAATGATAGAACAGATATGCAAAATTTAAGTCAAATTTATGGTAATATAATAACATAAGTTTATTTAACATTTTGTATAAAATTATAAAATTTTGAATGTAACCAATTTTTTTCGTTAATTTATTGTCTTGTTAAATACGACTCTTGGCAAAAATCTTGTAATCTGGACAGAAGTACGTGTCGGAAGAAAAAAATAGAAGAATAGAAGCTTGGAACAACACCTTACGAAGACGGAATACATTTTACGAAACTTTAATTGGATTCGAACAGAACTATATCTGGAGATATTCATACTGTTTTTGCTTTATTTGTCCACATTGTTTTGTAAATTCCCATCGTCCCATAAATGGAAGCCGCTAAACGTCGAGTTGCAATTAATTATCTCGATTCTTTTCGATCGCCTACCCCGCAAATTCGTAATCTTTGGTTTACAACTTCTGTCAGTCTCAATTCGTCTTTTTTTGTTGTATTTTTAAACACACATGATGCTTGGACGTCACTTTTTAGAAACTTTCACATGGTATTTTTAAAAATATGTAATGGGCGAGCAAAATTTGCTTGTTTGCTTGTTTTTGTCTAAACGTTGTAACAAATATTACCTATCAATTTTTGGTTATTCAGTGTTTCCTGCGACGTCAAAGACTATCGCAACTATGGTTATTCCTAAGAAGCAAAATCCATCAGAATATAAAAATCTGAGACCCATAAATTAAAAGTCTCCCAACTTCACCAAAAATTATCGATAAGATTATGGAATTGCATCAGATTTCAGGTCTAACCACAGTAGGATAGCGATTCTTTTGCCAAATTACAGAGTGGTGTCCCTTAGGCCTTAGGGTTCGGTTTTTGGTCCTCCACTGTTTATCGTTTACACGAGCCATCTTACTTTTTGATATGTATGTATATGATGATCACCACTCGTCTCTGTCAGCCAATCCGTTTAAGTTTAAGGTTATTATTTTTTGCCCACCACTACGGCCATGCCAAACTTTTCAGCCAAATTCTTGCGGAACACCTCTCGTGCCGTATTATGTATTTTAATGAACCGCTATTTTAACCGTGGGTGGTAATATTCCATTTTGGCTTTATGCAAGTTTATTCCGGCAAACAAATCATCCTAACTTTACAACCCTTACATAATGCTCCCCATGGAAATACATCGACCCACGCTCGATGAAGATTAAAATCTAACCTCTGACCTCCTGCAACGATGTAAATAGAACAGCACTTTCTGTGGGAGAAAAGGATTTTGTTGATTTTAAAGGTCGTTCCCGAATTTAATGAGGTCGCGTTTTTAAAACATAACATCAGAATCGACCACATCTACCTATAAATATCAATTTGAGACACTTTTCTTAAGACGTGCTTCGTGCGCAATCTCCTTATTTAAACAAACCACTTTGTTTCCATTTATTAAACAAAATCACTCTTTCTCGGTGTACGCGCGAGCGATTTCAGGTTTTATATAACGTGCGTCCGCGTTCAGGTTCACCGTCCAATAAAATGGCATCTTGGCAGCCTCAGACGGAGGCAGCGGCGGCGGTAACGGTCCCGCGTGTGTTGATTCCAATTTAAATATAGGATGCGATGAATAATTTCGTTCGCGGTGATTCACCGGGAGCAAGTCGCGATTTGTTTGACATTCGCAGAGAAAATTAAAATAATTGAAAGTGGGAAACAAAGACGTAGAGATAGGCCACGGAGTTGCGGGGCGCCCTTAGTGGCGATTTCCAAAACTTGTCAATCTATCCCCGTAATTGAAATTTCGGGTGATGACAAGATAAAACAGTCATCTAAATTATCCAACTGTCCTTTTTTCATAACATTTAACATACTTCGATAAAAAAACTCTTAACATAAGAACCAAATCTAAAATTAAACGCTAAGTAAGGTAAACTACGAAGTAGAAAATGATTGCGATAATTAAGCCCCCGTTTAAAAGAAAAAAGAGACAACAGGAGTATGGAGGTACTTCATTAAGGACTTGGCGCACAACAAGCCGTATAAACACAAATTACGACATCTTGGATAATTTCAACACAACGTGTTCGTCGTCTGGTCTCACTCCCACGCATCAATTTACACGCGATGTTAAGAAAGGACAGCGTGTTTATTTATTTCAGTCGCACTGTCTGCGAGCAGAGGAAATCTGAGGACAAACCCCGAAGTAAATAAACAGAACACGAAGATAAGCAATTTTGTGGAGTTATTCCCATGCAAGACAAATTTACTCGAGACACCAAAGAAAAGCCGCAGACAAAATGATATGAAGAACTTTGACACCGCTCAAATCGTACAATTTGTCAAATTATGCCTGTAATACCGTAAACGACTTGTTCTTGTAAAAGAATCATTATCATAAAGTTTTCAGTCCGAAGACTGGTTGGACGCGTACCTCCATCCTTTCCTATCCTGAGCTATAACCTACGCATTTCCCCAAAAGTTGAACATCCTACATCCCTAACTATTTGAGAGCCTACCCCTACCGCTTTTTATTCCTATCACTGACTCTAGTATGTCGCGAACTAAACCTTCGTGCCTCGGAAGGTGCCCTACTATCCTATCTCTCCTATTCCTTACTGTCTTCCATAAATTTTGCTTTTCTCCAACTCTTTCTAATACTTCCCTATTGCTAACCTTATCTATCCACGGTATCTTCATCATGCGTCTATAGCACAACATTTCAAATGCTTCTAATTTTTTCCTATCCGTTTCTCGTGTCGTCCAAGTTTCGTACCTGTACAATGCCGTACTCCATACATACGTTTTTAAGAGCCTTTTCCGAGTTTCTACATTTATCATTCCCAACCTTAATAGTTTTCTTTTTATTAAATGCAACTCGGCCCTGCGCTATTCTTTGTTTTATATCTCTAGAGCTCCTGCCATCGCGAGTTATTTCACATCCTAAATTAATAGCAGGAATCTGAGACTTCCTCTATCTTCTAGTTTCCAATTTGTGTTTTAGTTTTAGTCCTATTATCACGCCCCCTACACACCAAAATGTTGGTTTTCTCCCCGCGCTCCGAAGCCCTCGCTCCAATCCACTGAGCTAATCGCCCTTTTCTACTCGTCCATGGGGGACAAATAATTTACGGAATAAAGAATTCCGCGGAATACACTTATTCCGCGGAATGAAGAAATAATCTACGGAATAGAGAATTCCGCGAAATAGGTATTTTTCTATTTTTCATTCCATTTTAATAAAATTGACGACGTAGGATTCCGTTTGAGTATACTTCAAGATGATACATAATTTTTCGCCCTGCTCACCCTCAATTGCCCGCAAACCTACCCCCGGAATGAAATTAAAACCACGCGGAATGGAAGGAAAATTTTATTCAATTTTAGTGAAATTATCAAGGGAGTATCTGGATTGAGTGTATGTCAAGATGGAAAATAATTCAAGATGATACATAATATTGTGTCCTGCTCGCCCCCAATTGTCCGCAAACCTACCCCCTGAATGAAATTAGAACCACGCGGAATGGAAGGAACATTTTATACTATTTTAGTGAAATTATCAAGGGAGTATCTGGTTTGAGTGTATTTCAAGATGGAACATAATTTTTCGCCCTGCTCACCCTCAATTGTCCGCAAACCTACCCCCGGAATGAAATTAAAACCACGCGGAATGGAAGGAGAATTTTATTCAATTTTAGTGAAATTATCAAGGGAGTATCTGGGTTAAGTGTATTTCAAGATGAAACATAATTTTTCGCCCTGCTCTCCCCCAATTGTCTGTAAACCTACCCCCGGAATGAAATTATAATCACGCGGAATGGAAGTAAAATTTTATACTATTTTAGTGAAATTATCAAGATAGTATCTGGTCTGAGTGTATTTCAAGATGGAACATAATTTTTCGCCCTGCTCACCCTCAATTGCCCGCAAACCTACCCCCGGAATGAAATTAAAACCACGCGGAATGGAAGGAATATTTTATTCTATTTTATTGAAATTATGAAGGGAGTATCTGGTTTGAGTGTATTTCAAAATGGAACATAATTTTTCGCCCTGCTCACCCTCAATTGCCCTCAAACCTACCCCCGGAATGAAATTAGAACCACGCGGAATGGAAGGAAAATTGTATTCAATTTTAGTGAAATTATCAAGGGAGTAACTGGTTTGAGTGTATTTCAGGATGGAACATAATTTTTTGCCCTGCTCACCCCCAGTTGTCTGCAAACCTACCCCCGGAATGAAATTATGACCACGCGGAATGGGTGTCAAATTTTATACTATTTTAGTGAAATTTTCAAGGGAGTATCTGGTTTGAGTATATTTCAAGATGGAATATAATTTTTCGCCCTGCTCACCCTCAATTGCCCGCAAACCTACCCCCGGAATGAAATTAGAACCACGCGGAATGGAAGGAAAGTTTTATTCAATTTTAGTGAAATTATCAAGGGATTATCTGGTTTTAGTGTATTTCAAGATGGAACATAATTTTTCGCCCTGCTCACCCCCAATTGTCCGCAAAGCTACCCCCGGAATGAAATTATGACCACGCGGAATGGAAGGAAAATTGTATTCAATTTTAGTGAAATTATCAAGGGAGTAACTGGTTTGAGTGTATTTCAGGATGGAACATAATTTTTTGCCCTGCTCACCCCCAGTTGTCTGCAAACCTACCCCCGGAATGAAATTATGACCACGCGGAATGGGTGTCAAATTTTATACTATTTTAGTGAAATTATCAAGGGAGTATCTGGTTTGAGTGTATTTCAAGATGGAACATAATTTTTCGCCCTGCTCACCCTCAATTGTCCGCAAACCTACCCCCGGAATGAAATTAAAACCACGCGGAATGGAAGGAGAATTTTATTCAATTTTAGTGAAATTATCAAGGGAGTATCTGGGTTAAGTGTATTTCAAGATGAAACATAATTTTTCGCCCTGCTCACCCCCAATTGTCTGCAAACCTACCCCCGGAATGAAATTATGACCACGCGGAATGGAAGGAAAATGTTATTCAATTTTAGTGAAATTATCAAGGGATTATCTGGTTTGAGTGTATTTCAAGATGAAACATAATTTTTCGCCCTGCTCACCCCCAATTGTCTGCAAACCTACCCCCGGAATGAAATTAGAACCACGCGGAATGGAAGGAAAATTTTATTCAATTTTAGTGAAATTATCAAGGGAGTATCCATTCCGCGTGGTTATAATTTCATTCCGGGGGTAGGTTTGCGGACAATTGGGGGTAATCAGGGATAAAAATTATTTTCCATCTTGACATACACTCAATCCAGATACTCCCTTGATAATTTCACTAAAATTGAATAAAATTTTCCTTCCATTCCGCGTGGTTTTAATTTCATTCCGGGGGTAGGTTTGCGGGCAATTGAGGGTGAGCAGGGCGAAAAATTATGTATCATCTTGAAGTATACTCAAACGGAATCATACGTCGTCAATTTTATTAAAATGGAATGAAAAATACCTATTCCGCGGAATTCTCTATTCCGTAGATTATTTTTCTTCATTCCGCGGAATAAGTCTATTCCGCGGAATTCTCTATTCCGTAAATTATTGATACCCTCGTCCATATATACTTATGATTGTAACAGTTCGGACCGTCCTGACAAACTGGCCGTCCTCGGCTACCCCAGCCACTGGCTACTTTCAGCGCACGCGACGCGAACCTGCTACACACAACGCACCTCTTGTGCACTCCACCCGCCGTGCTCTCCTCTAGCACGCGGGTTGCCTATCCCACTTCTGAAATGTTAGACGCCGCAAAATTTGCCGCCGCCGACCGGGAGTCGAGCCCGGGTCCCCTCGCTCCAACCCACTGAGCTAATCGGTGGCCTACACGCCCTTTTTCTACTCGTCCATATATACTTATGATTGTTCTCGTGATTGTTACACGACTCTAAATTTATTAGGTTATTACCGCTTTCTATAGTTTTCTTTGTTCAAAGTAGCTTATTATATGAAGTGGCATTTTAAAGCAAGTTGTTCCTGTATGCACACACAAACCAAATATACATATAAATTTTAAAACAAAACGATGACACTGAAAGCTAACCTTGCGGGTGCATTTAATAACGCTTTCATCCAACTGTGCGCATTACCGACGTCTTTATGTCAAATAAGTATTTTATTAAAGAAAGCGATAATTTGTTCTCGTGTTTTCATCACCTCCAACAAAGTTACGACGGAAATAAAGTGATTTGGGCCTTGAAAAACAATTACATCGGCGTCGAATAAACGCCAGTACATATATATCTCACTGGGAAATAATTGTGAAAACCCAAGTGATCAGAACAAAAAAAATGCTGGTATTTTTATCAATGACTGACGCTGATATAGTTCTCAAGCAGAAAGACGACCGGTTAAATACAATTGTCTTTAAGAAAAACGGCATGAAAAACCAAATTTTATGAACGATGATCAAACAGAAAAAAAGCTGTTTACAAAACTGAATTATTGTAATAAATCATAGAGTAACCTTGATGGTGCAAAACTTATTATATCGTAATAAATTTACACTTTCACTATTGTTTTTTGACTTATCTCATTAACGTATTTATTAGTTTCCTGTTTTAATTTACAATACCTAAACAGCGAGTTTTATAAGACCAATACAAAATACATAATAAAAAAAGCATAAAAAAGTGTCTCAAATAAAACTTTCTTCTTGGAGAGCTACCTTTAAGTTTGTATAATCGAGTACATAAAAATAAACTACTACTTACTTTGACGGGGGCGCCGAATAGTGGTTCTCCCGAATTTTCCAGCTCCTGATCTCTTTCCGTTATTATTGAACACATCTGCGCACGGATTTGCTTGTCTCGCTCTCGCAAGCGGTCTCTCTCCACCCTGCAATAAAAAAATAATGTCAATACCAAACCAATACAAAAAAATTAACTACTACCTATGTATATAAATTTAAATGCAGATATCATGTTGAAAATCAACCTTTTCCAGAAATATTTCACCGCAAACAAAAATCACAATTTCTACATACTTAATATTTTTTATGCCGCACTTAATGATACAGAACAATATGCGACACATGCAAATTGGATCTAACAAGACTGCAAGGACAAATGCCTCCACTTCGCCGAATATCGTGCACGATTATTTTCCCTCTCAATTGATCTTACAAAATTTCGTCGTAAAATAACAATAAACCTGGCTTAATTTCGAAAAATACCAACAAACTCTCGTTTAAAAATCCGCATGTCGATCGTTTTACCGCGCCGCACACGCGAAAGCAAGCGCCTACGTCACCGCTTACGTCA
This sequence comes from Xestobium rufovillosum, assembly GCA_963966045.1. NCBI lineage: Eukaryota > Metazoa > Arthropoda > Insecta > Coleoptera > Ptinidae > Xestobium > Xestobium rufovillosum. The sequence continues at coordinate 44,173,715 of OZ014492.1, read as the reverse complement.
GACGCGAGCCTTCCTGACGTTAGTCATCACCGTACCGTGACGTCACACGATTCCGCGGAGAGCAACAATTATTAGTGAAATTAAGGATGTTGGGTTTTGAATCTTCTGTTGATATACAGACAACAAAATTTTTAGCTAGTACGAGGGTGTACTTGTATTACTTTAGCCTACTGATAATCAACACATTTTATTACTCGATATGTTTGACTTATTACATAGATTTTGTAACCGCCTGGCCATAGATAGTTTAATTTTTTTATTTACGTTCTTTGTGAGTTGCTAACGACATATAAGTTATCTGGTACTACAAAAGAAGCTCGTTGACCCAACAAAATAATCTGAAAACATAAACATAACCGTTTCATTTTAAGATATAATCCCATAATGGGCATTTACAACCTTTAGTCATATTTAATGGCAGGTAACTCAACTGGCCTTTGGACTTCTGTACACAAAGATACAAAACATCAATACTCATAAAATCAGGAATATAAACAAGTTAAAATAAAAGGCAAACCATGGAACAAAAGCCACAAAGTTATGTTTAGGGAATTTTTGATACCATCTAAGTAAAAACAAAAAAAAATGTCACGGTTAATCTCAATATTTTAAACAAGATGTTTTTCTAGCAACCATGTTCTTATAATTTATAAATTCTGAAGTAACATCCGAAGACTGGTTGAACGCGTACCTACATCCTTTCCTATCCTGAGTTAACCTATGCATTTCCCCAAAAGATGAACATCCTACATCCCTAGGTTGTCCCCCTCTACACTGCTTATCCTTTCTAATATATCTCATACTCTCTGTCCCGCATAAGTTTCCCAAATATTCTTTCCACCTATCTGCCTTCTCCCCGCTTCCGATTAGGATATCCCCTGCCTCTTTTCTAATGTTTTTGATACTAGATCCAATTTCTCTAAAATTTCTCCTAATTATTTTATATGCTTCATCAGTCTTTCCTACTTCGAACTTATCTTCCACTTCTTTGCATTTATTATCGATCAATTGCTCTTTCGCTTTCCTACATTTCCGAATAATTTCCCACTTGATCGCCTTATATCTTTGTTTCCCTCTTTCATCTAACCTATTTTTATATTTTCGCCTTTCCTCTATTAGACTCACAATACGTTTTGTTATAAATAATACTGTATGGATTTGCCACGATCGGATAAGAGTTCTGCAAATTGATCTTAAACTTGCATTATTTTGTTATCAGTTCGTATTTTTATTTGTTATCGGCACATATCTAGCTCAAATTAACAAGATGCCTGCACAGATATAAGTACGTAGTTACATTTTTTTTTACAATGTGTTTTTAGTACTTTGGCAAATATTGTTTTCACCAGCATTTTATGTAGGTTTTTATGATGTTACGTCCTTGGCCTTGATGGGAACTCGTTTTAATGTTCAAGTTGCATATATTATTTATTATCCGATTTTTTAAAATAAACAATTATTTGGTGCTTTTTGCACATGCTTATTTTGAAATGCGAAAAAAGGTTTTCGAATAAATTCTTGTACCAATTCTAGTTTCAGAAAACATTATTCCATTGTAAAATACAGCCATATAAACCTTTTGTTATTACAATTACTATGTTCTAAAAAATATGGTGATCAAGAACGAGGACAAACTCTGGAATATGTAATACCGTCGTCTTCTCGTAGCACGCATTTACCCAAATTATCCACCAAACTGGCTATAATGATCGGTTAAGTGTTTTGATAGCACGCATGTTAACCCTATCAGCTGTTAGGAGGCAGGTGGTGCTCGCTTCTCAGTTTCAGCCTCATCGTAATATAACTACGTGGGCGATTCAAAAATTATTGTCCCTGGCATAGAAGCAAACAGGAAGGGTGGATTTATTTATTTTTCACTCCATTTTTCAACATAATCCCCTAAGACGTTGACCACGGTACCCATCGCGCAGCAACTTTTTTGAGACCTGATTCTTAGTGTAAAATGGTTTCAACGTTGCTTATTGAAAAGCCACAAGTCTGAGCTACGAATTGCACAGTGATTCGTCTATCTTGCGGGGCCATATCATGGGCCAAATCAATGTTTTCTTCGGAAACAACAGTTTTCGGACGTCCAGCACCTGGAACTTGACCACAAGTCTCTCTGCCAACTGATCCAGTTCTTCATCATCCAATGTGAGGGTGCAGATTCACCGAGTACCATATTGCACCATATCCATATGAATCTCTTGCGGTGACTAACCTTTCTTGCAGAGGTATTTAACAATTGGCGCTCTAACATACACCAACGAGACTGCCACAAATAATTTACATTAGTGGCAAATATTTAATTGTCAAGGACAATAATATTTGAATTACCCACGTATATGTATAGGGTTGCTTTCGGTAGCGACCGACAGAGATCAAAAGAACAAAAACAAGAATCTTAGTTCCACATAATAGCATAAGTAAAATAATTTATGACTAAAAACAACTTAAACTTTTAGAATGAAAATCCAGAGGGGCATCTTTCCAGCTGAACGTACAAGATGAAATATGCACTCCAAGCTTCAAGAAGCGGCAGGTGTTAAGAATGAGAGCATATGGCAGACACATTATCTGGGCCATCTCGAAGATGATTTAATTTGAATGAACTCTCGCAGATAATGCTACACACATGTTCCGACATTACTAGGTGAAAGTTTAAAAATTTGGGTCTGCACTTCGCTCATAAAACATAGGTAAGTACCAAATCTTCTGTGCAAATCGGTTGGTGATTCGTTCCAGTATTTTACAATAAGGGAATACGATCGGAGACCTTGAGGTTCATGGTACTGCGCTCCTCGACCAATCCACCTCTGAAAAAATGTTGGTCAAGGAATTCTCTGTCATCACAACTAAAATATATGCCGGTGCATCATCATATTTACTCTTTTAAATAAAGAGTGTTTTCTAACAATCTTGGCTAAAATGTTTTCTTAAGAAATTCAAGTAGGTATTGTTCCAGTAACTTTCCAGTCACGTAGTAAAATGTTCAAAGTGATAGTTAATTACGTCAGCACTTTCCTCAACGATTAAATGCAAGAAAAAAATAAACACCTCCGCTTCCGATTAGGACAACCCCTAATTTCAGTAAGTTGCTACCACCAATACCAAATCGCGTAGAAATCTAATGAATTATTCTCGAAGAGTTTTTGGAACAGTAAATAAAAACCGAGATAAAAACCCATTTCAAGATTCTCCCGAACCGCTGCAGCAGTGACTAAAGTCCTTTCAAACACGTTTTGGAAAAGAAGCAGATCATAACCTATTCACGTGAATCTTCTCTTTAAACGTCAAAGTGATTCGTACTACCCTTATACATCACTACCCTCTGCAGGATTTACCATGGGTATTATCGAGGGTATTATTTTAAGGGGCACAATACCATATATTCTTCATTGGAGGTTCTATTTATTTTACAACAGTTTAAGTAATAAACATTTCTCAGGAAAGTCGAGAAAAGTCTCTCATGAATTCCAGAAAGATTAGAAAGAGCGGTTTATACACGGTGTCCCAACGAAAACTTGTACCCCCGTAAAACTCGGCAAAATAAACGTTTTGACAAAAATCCAAAAACACGTCGATTTTTATATCAAAGGGGACCAATTTTTATGCATTGTTGCAACTCTAGCCCTGTGCGGGGGGTAGCGACCCCCCAAAATGTTTAAATGGGACGGGGGTCAAATGATCCCTACTTTGGAAGGGTTTTTCACTACTTACACAACCGTATTCGTTTTATTCAATTCGATCAATTTGTTACCGAGAAATCCAAGTTAAAAAATTAATAAAAGCACAAAAAGGTTTAAACTATCGAATGTATTGCTCGAAATGACCTCCACCAATAATACATTCTGGATTCAAATCCAGATCTTACATTTCTCAAGACCTCAGGAGTTATTAGCCGGCATTCTTCTTTGGAATAAACCATTTTGATTTAGTAAATAAACACGATTTCATACTGTGGCGAATAAGTTTATTTTGACATTTGTTCTGATGTTCTTTTGTTCTTACTTTTTATTCTTATTAGTTTGCTTGATTTTGTTACTTTTCCATTCTAATACATTCGCTAGTTTAAACCTTTTTGTGCTTTATTAATTTTTTAACTTGGAAACTTCAAGAAGCAATTTCTCGGTAACAAGTTGATCGAATTGAATAAAACAAATACGGTTGTGTAAGTAATGAATGAAAAACCCTTCCAAAGTAGGGATCATTTGAGCCCCCCGTCCCATTTAAAACTTTTGTGGGGGTCGCTACCCCCCGCAAAGGGCTAGAGTTGCAAGAATGATTATTGCATAAAAATTGGTCCCCTTTGACATAAAAATCGACGTGTTTTGTCAAAACATTTATTTTGCCGAGTTCTACGGGGGTACAAGTTTTCGTTGGGACACCGTGTATACCTGATTACGACTGGTTCAGATAACTTAAAACAAATTTGCCTTACATAAATACAATTTTTCAAGAACGGTACTTTGCGGGTAGAAAATATTACTTGCGAAAAATATATACATGGTGTTCCCGTGCCAATTGACTGGACAGTTTACTGAAAAAATTGTACCGAAGTAAGGAGAGAAATTTTTACCCAACAAAATGTAATAAATTACACGTACCAATCGGGATGAAGCAATGGTGGTACTGGCAGAAAGGCTCCCAGATCGCGTACGTGCATCATCGGGGTGGAATAATGTAACCGCCAGTATAACGGTATATTATTCATTTTTTAAAACACTACAAGACAACACGCACAACTGACGCACACCGTATGATCATGAGATCAACACTAAAGCACAGAACACCCCTACACCCCACTAAAGTAAGTTAAAAACAATTTGCTAACAACCGGTACCGAGACAGGTACAATTATTACCCCTCTACTAACTACGAACTACCCCATCGTAGAAGCAAAGTCCAAACATTTAAAATACTTCTTAATATTTTTAATACCTAGGTTGTTTGTCACGTCATATTAATGTCTTCTTTCGGCAACTGCTAATAAAATTTTATATATACAAGCTGTTCGAAATTGCAAATTCTATGAACATCTTTGAATACTTCCCTTATCTCAACAATTAGAAAATACTAAGTAAATCTAAGTAAAATCTAAGTAAATTACAGAGCAAAGGGATATATAGATAAGCTTCCAAAAGCTTACCTGCTAACCACATTCTCACTAAAATATCATGTCCCAACGCGTCCAAGAATAATAATAGCCCAAAAGCACAATTTCTACAAAGCTGTAGACTCCATTATAATATTCCCGCAACTTATTACTTTACTCTCATTAACACAATTTACAATGAATGAAATGAAAAAACACCTGTCTATATACCCCGGCTTATGACGTCTTCTACACGTTCCATCTTTCACATTTTTGACTAGAGCATTCGTTTGGGTCACGCGCGCAACTTACGATCATGGCACGTGGCACGTGCTATTTGACAGAAGCAGTACGCAAACTGGAACTCTTTATACGTCTACACCACTTAAAAAATATGTATATTTCAACTACCAATTCAACTCGCTTTCGGGGCAAAATTTTCTCTTCTCCCGCAACAAATCCCCCGTACTCTCTTTGCCATTATTACACAAACCTATCATCGATACATACATACTCCACAAAAACCGAGATTGCACTACAACTTTCTTAGCTGACAGCGACAACCATACGCAAATAAAAAACAACCGGGCCGAGTAATATGAGTTTCTGTTAATTAACGACACCACAAGACAACATACAGGCATACACTGAAAGAGTAGTAAAAGTTAGGAACAGTATGCAAACCACAACAGCTACAATATTACTATCCTTTCTACCAGCTGCCCTGCAGACTATAGTAAATGCAAAATTTCTAACAAGGGTTATAAATGTGAAAAATGTCCTTCTTTTTCCAAAACTGTCAACAAGATTTTATACAAGCTGTTCCACTCTACAATGCCAGAATTATGTGAACCAATCAGGGCTATATAAGATAACAAAAGGGGGTCCAAAACTGATCCCTGAGGCACTCCACTTAGAACAGAAGAACATGTATTATCGTGTATTATTGATTGATGATAGCATCAATACGAGATTCTGAAAGGAAAAATAGGGTCCAATAGTCCAATAGCTATGGTGCTAGTCAGAAACGAACAATTTTTCGTAAGTTTTAGCCCTCGGGTTTTATCATCTGCAACTTGTTGTGTTCACCAGAAGTAATAGTGAAAGTAATAGTGACCAACCAGAATCTAAATAAGCTCCAATGGCAAAAGGATCAAGCTGACCTGCTAACCAAAATTCCCAATTAAGGCATTATTTAACAGGTATGATCAGGCACGAGTTATGACACCCAGAAATTTCCAGAAACTTGTAAATATTTTAATTACACGGTGTTAACTGTTAAGACGGTTATAACCGAGGTTATAACAGACCCCGTAACAGACAGGGTGCAGATTAGAATCTTCCTTAGAGGAATGCCTCCATTTGAACCTCAAAGACAGTGCTGCCAGCTCAAGGCGAACTTCCAATGCCATTCCCTGAACTAGTAATCTATAGTTGATGACGAGGTTCGAGGTTGACGATTTAGCAGATGTTTCGCCGCAAATCTGCGAGCAAATCTGGGAAAATTTTACCTGAAAATGTTATTAAAAACTTTCGTACACTTCTTTTACTTCGGCTTGTCTAGACCTAGGATACAACCGTCTGAAGTAGTATGTAGTACCCTACAACCGTATACCTACTTCCGTTCGACTTGCACCTGGCTATTAGACAAAGACAACGGCATTTGCCCACTTTTGTGACACCCCCCTTTTAAAACAGCGCAGAGTAGTATGCCACCCCTTAAGACGGCAAGGGCAAACACGACAGATACATTTATGATAATATTATGTCTGTTTCAGAATCGGGTCTCCTCACACTGTATAATAACTACACGGCCGCTTTTATCCACATGGCCATTGACTCCTGTGTTTAACGAGTTTATGGACGTGTTTCTTTGGGATTTACCGGAGTTTTTTGTGTCTTACTCACGATTGTCTTCGGTTTCTTGTTGATTGTATCAAACGGACGCAATTTTGATAATATAATTTGCCTCTGATTGATCAGTTTTAATACATAAGAAATCAACGATGTTCATTCGTAAAATCTAACTGAAACCTAAATCATTCTATAAAATAACGACGAAGGCTTAGAAATAACAAAACCTCTATAGAACGAAATGCGTTGCTTGTTGGCAATTTTGATTTTGATGTCTTAAGCTCAGAAGTGGGATGAACGAGGGTATAACTACAGGTTGCAAATGCAATCAGAAAACCATGTTTTAGAACCGATATAGCAATCTGACAAATATTAGATACAGGTACTAATTTGGATTAGCAGCTGCAACATCACCCTAAAAACAAGTGTTGACAACCAGACAACCATAAAACTATCAAGATGGATACTTCCATAAATCTACGATCAAGTTAACACTAGCATGAATTTGCAAGGTCAGCGACATTGTGTAAAGGAATGAGGATCACTGGATTTTTGTCTATTTGAGAGTCATCCTACGGCCAGGTAGTAAAAGTTTAAGGGTTTCCGCAAGCATTTAAGAGTACCTACTGAAGTTTGAAGAACTTGTTTTTGTACATACGAGATCCTTTTTTAAATATCATTTCAATGTACCCAACGAGTTAATTTTGGGTTTGAGTAATCCCTGGAGTAAACATTTTTCTTATCAAATTACGTGTATTAACGTAAAGTTTTTCACTTTAATTGATAAGGATTTATCACAATATATACCTCTTCGTATCTTATGACATGCAAGTCCAAAATATACTGTAGTGTCCAACCCCAGCATCACAAGGCAAAGGAGTTCAAGAAGTTTGCAATTCATGTCTATGCCCCTGTAAACTTCGGCATGCTGTGCAGTGCAGCATTTGCTAATGAACGGGAGGAATTTGACCAAGGGGCAATTTGACACCTCAACGAGGGAATGCGTCAACAGATGTTCGCATTAGTGAGCAAATCCCCATCGACTTCCACTAATTAATATCCGTATTATTGGAGGTTCTTACAAGTGCTTACGAAAACAATATAAGTACGAAGATATGGAGGTGTCATAGCCAATTAATTAAGTGTTCATAACTTGAGACTGTCACGATGAAAAAGTACTAGGTATGTACTTATAGTTTTGTCTTATACTGGGCATTGAAGATCTTACCAAGGATAAACGAACTAAATAACTCAATTCCTTGCTTGGCCTATTTAACCGAGCTCTTCTAGATCTGCTTCATTGGTTGCTTATATATTATATTATTGTTCACAATTTCACCGTTTACGATGAGGTTTAAGACCATTTAGTTTCAAGTTATTCAACAGCAGAACATCCAGTATTGACCTTTTCAGTCCGTACGCAACATTTTCCGAATCCACCACATTTCGTACGATTGCGATGGTCCAAGCATCTAGCAATGGATTACGCGAACATTTCAACATGTGTGATTCCGAGATTGACGTCACAGCCGTAGATAAACTTCTTAATTTTTGCAAATGCATCCCCGGTAAACTTGAATGACTTCCCTTGCTTCTTTCGTCTGCTTATTGCTTATCGAGCCAAAAACTTCCATTTTTGTCATGCAAGAATTCTTCAACCGTTCCACCATAAACTAAAAAAATCTGCAGATTATCTGCCACTCAATCTGCCATAATAAATGAGTCGTCGACATAGGTAGCGTAAGTTATTTGTGTCTTGTAACCATGTGTTGTCTCCATAGAATCTTACAATAAAACTAAAACGTTCAGGTGCACCATCATTCATAAACCACACACGTCCTGTTCAGGATAGTGGCGAGGATAGTGGTGTGTATCACTTGGAAGATCGTAATAAATTGCAATGCGATTGATTCTCCTTCGTATTCGCGGTGAAACAAATGGATCAGTCCAAACATTCGTTGAATATTCATGCTGATGTCTTGATTGGACCGGGGTATGTACGAGGCTCATCCACAAATTAAGTTCCAATTGGTCATAAAAGTTACAAGACTTTTTTTCTTTCAATTGTTTTATTTGCATTTCCTTAAATGTACCTTAAACTACTTCCCTACATAATCACCGCTTAAATTTAAGCATTTATCATAGCGTGGCGCAAGTTTTTGTATGCCAGTGTCTGTGAAATTTGCGTCCAACACTCGGTTCAACATTTTCATCCAATTCTGAACCAGAGAATCTTTACTTCTTCATAGTTATTGCATCGCTGTCCTGCTAAAAGTTTCTTAAGTTGGAGAAAGAGATGAAAACCACTTGGTGCAAAATCGGGGCTATAAGGCGGATAATCAAAAATTTCCCATTGAAATTTTGTCAAAAATGCTCGTGTTGAAGCGACTGCGTGAGGTCGGGCATTGTCATGCAGCAAAAAAAATCCCGAACAGAGAAGACCTAACCTTTTGTTCTTTATTCTCTCCAAAAAATTTCTGCGCTCCGAACTTTTTTTGCATTTAAAAATTCAATCACAGATCGTATTTCACAACAGAACGGATTTTCTATACTGCGCTCATTTTGACTTAACACAATGTCATACGTTTGCTGTCAACGATATATGAATAATTTGTCTTCCAAGGCCTTCGTATTTAGTACTGAAGGTTTCCTAGCCAGATTTGTCCCAATCGCACCATTTGCTTAAAACATATCCACGATCGGAACTTACTTTGTGGATATGCCTCGTAGATTTCCGTCTGGCCAAGCGAGCACGTTGTGAAAATTCAAAAATTCCACGGCTTTGGATCTCGGTTCATCAGCAAGGAGAATGGTTGATTAAAAGACATCATTATCCACAATGGGTCGAAACGGAACACTTCGCGTCGCGTGGAATAAAATTACAATGTTGTAGTGCTAAGTGCTGTAGTTCTTTGCAAATGGTATGAATACATCCGAGTTCTCAAGATCCTCACTGGTCTATTCTTCCTTTAAGGTAATTCTTGTACTATCAGCTGAGTTTTCTTCGATGCGACTCAACACTATATCGTTCTTCCAACGACTGGTTGTAACTTGTAACATGGAATATTCTTACAGTTTCTGGATGGCCTCAACAGTAGGAGCAGATTTAGAGCTGCCAGTATCTTGCAAACGCTCGTGCAAACGCCTACACAACCTCTGGAAGCGGAGGGTCGAACCGCGTTCAAATTTCATGTACACCTACTGTCATTTTCATAGATGCTGTCACGGGACTGCCACCGAACTGTCACGGTGAGTGTCAGGGGCTGTCAAACATTTTCATAATGCCACAGACTGTCAGGTACTGTCACTAGTGTTATACGTGCTATACGCCTATTGCCATTTTCATAGATGCTGTCACGGAACTCTCCCGGGACAGTCAAAAACTGTCATATAATGTCAGATACTGGCATTAGTACTTACATGGTGCTATACACCTACTTACGGTCGCGATTCGCCCCTCGGGAATGTCTTTTCAAAAGGTTGGTTTGGAAACCTCGATAGCCATGCCACACATCATATATGCATATCAACCACTTTTGCATTCAACCAAATCTTCAAAACAATGATAACTAGGTATATCAAACAAACGACAGTTTTAAAATTGCAACGAAAACAGTGTCCTTCTACTATTTATAACCCACTAAAGACGTCCATACAACATCGACTTTGTGATTCGACAGTTTTGCAGCAAATTGGACATCTTCTTTGACAGTCTATCACTGCATACTTAAAAGGAGAGTAGTGTCATCTGTCATCTTTATCATATTTCGTAACCATGGATCCGCTCTTGCATTGAAATGTCATTGTAGCAGACTTAAAAATGACGTTTACATAAAAATTCCAACACAGAGGAGCTACGTGTGATTCCGCAAAAACAACTAATAGGTTTTACCCTCTCGGCGTAAAAATCCTACAAGGTCCAATGACGTATGCCTGACAATGGCATTAAAAGTAGCAAAATGGTCGTTAGATTCTTTTCAGGTACAATTAATCCTTGGCCCGATTGCGGAGTCCTTACTTTTTGTAGACAACTCCAATAATAATGTTCGGTTCGCGATATAAAACCCGACGTAAATTAACGAAAATGCGCGAGAAACAAAACTTCTCAAACGTCACAGCGAAAAAAAAACACTCTCCATAATTGTTAATTTAGTTATAACCTACTTGGGGCAATTTAATTTTGTATCCGGAAGCTGACTTTATCGCTTACCTTTGCGATTTCCTCATTTATTTAAGTGAAGAGTAGTGCAAATAATCCCACTCGCATAGTATCACCGATCACTCAACACTCTCAGCCACTGAATTTGCCCGACACGAACCTTCTCTCACAAAGCGACACACCATAACATAGCACCAACTTGTCATTTTCCATAAAAATACTACAGTGCGTAATACGCGGATAAGTGTGCTGTGCACATTGCTTCTTGCTTACATTAAAGATTTAACTGAACACCCGTCTTCCCCTTTCAAAGTGGACGTTACCCGCAAGTTGTTTTGCCTGTCGGTATCTACTTTGACGGCGCCACCGGTCGGACGGCAGGTTTACTTACGAACATGTGACGCGGGTTTTCTATCCGTACTCGACTTTCTTCGACTGGTTGTTACATGGAAAATTTCCATCTCAAATTATTTTTAGACGGCGAAAGATATTAAAGGTAATGTCTCTTGACTTCATAAAATTAATCACATCAATATCGATCAAATATTAACTTCTACTTCACCGACGATTAATTGGGAGAAGTGTAAGTTAACAAAATGATTAATAAATTTATCATCTTAGATATTGGAACGATCAAAATTCTGATTTGATGAGGATCACGCACAATTCCCAAAAATTAAAATTGGGACGCCAAATCACCGGGCCATTATTTTACGACTAAAATCTATAAAATGAGAGATATCTGAAGGATCCACTTTACGGTAGGTACAAGTGGCTGATTATTATGACCAGTAAGTATGGCAAGTCTAGTGCGAATGGAAATCTCGCCGGACGGCTGGTTTATTATTTATTGCACGCCATGTGACGGAACCCCGCCTAGCGCCGACTTACAAATAAAACACTTCAGGTTGATATCAAGCACTAATTAATTGGATTCGTATGACTAGTACTCGATAATAGTCTGTTAAATAGCGGCCATGTTGTCGTTTATAAGCGATCTGTTTTTATTTGACTAATATGGGGATTTAACTCCCACTTGAAGTGCAAGAAAAGCGGAAGCCATGTTGCGATTGTCATTCGGATTCAGCCATCGTTTAGATCGCGCGCTAAGTGGGGACTCCTGCAAACCGACCGGATTCAGCCATTATGTCCCACTAATCTGTATAGTATTTCTTCGATTACACCTTTGTTATACATTTTAGGGAAAAAATTGATCATAATTTAAAACTATTTTGTATTTTCTCTCATTTGCCCCGCACGTTTTTAATGGGGCACCAGTGACTGTCGTGAATAACTTTTTAGCCAAAGATTGGCGTCAGATAAACAACAAAAGGGAAGCCAGAGTGCTGTTGACCAATGTACATAGAAAAAGAACGATAAAAAACAGTGAAATACTAAACATTATATTTAAAAATACATCTTCCTTGAATAAAAAAGGAACAACATTGTTGAAAAGAAACTAAGCGAATGGCTCGGGGTACCCTCTGCGCGGGCGAAGCTTCGTACCGACGAGACAATCCATGCAACAACTCAGAAAACTAGGCGCAAGAAGACTATGCAAAAGCATTAGGAATATAACTAATTCTGAAAATTTTAGATAGTCCAAAGCACAGACGGCCAGTATTCAACACAAAATTCAATAACCATTAATCAAAAAACGCACTTTTGTCTGCGGAAACCGGTTGATAACTCTGGAATTACTGGAATTAGTTTGGAATTATGGGAATTATTTGGAATTACCGGAATTATTGTGGAATTATCGGAATTACTGTGGAATTACTGGAATTACCATGGATTTATTGAAATTTATTTGGAATTACTGGAGTTACTATGGAATTACTGGAATTATCGGAATTACTGTGGAATTACTGGAATTACCATGGAATTATTGGAATTACTTTGGAATTACTGGAATTATTAGAATTATATGAAATTACTGGAATTATATGGGAAGTACTTTGGAATTACTGGAATTACACGGAGTTATCGAAATTACCATGGATTATTGGAATTACTTTGGAATTATTAGAATTATATGGAATTACTGGAATTATATGGAAGTACTTTGGAATTACTGGAATTATATGGGAGTACTTTGGAATTACATGGAATTACTGGAATTATATGGAAGTACTTTGGAATTACTGCAATTATATGGGAGTACTTTGGAATTACTGGAATTATGTACATGGAATTACTGGAATTATATTGAATTACTGGAATTATATGGAATTACTGGAATTATATGGATTTACTGGAATTCCATTGTGCACATTTTTGGTGGAGTTGTCACCCCTCGGCGGAAACCCACTAGAAAGTGAAGGTTCCGGAAATTTAAAAAGATAACGTAGAATTCAATTGTTCGATTGTATGCCAAAATATTAATACGACAAAATCTGCCATATCGTGGGATGAGCAAGGTCAATAATTACAAGTCTACAAGGCGATCAAAGAAAACCAAGATAATACCGGAACAGACCACAAATAAGAATTATCAAGACAGAGTACGGACTGGCAAACCCAAAATACTAAAGTAAACACAGTAACACGTGCTTAATAAAAAGATCTTCAATGCCATTGTCATCGATGTAGTTTCTGGCATTTCTGGTCACGTGAGAACGAACGTTATGGTCCATAATAAGAGATAAGCTTTCTGATAAACCCCTCTTGGCCGTTAAAGCACCTCCACAAACATGTCCATCTGGACTCTGGAGACCTCGTAGCAAGTCGAGGACCACCCAAGAAGAGAACCATATTCCACTACCCGACATTCAGTTCAAGTGATCCCGCGCAAAGTTGAGTCGGACCAGAGGGCAACTCCTGAGAAGCTCTGGACAAGTTGCTGGTCCTCTAGACATGAGTTTACTTTTGATGGTCTTCCGTTCTTTCACTGATGCTGACCTGGTGCACTTTGTGCAGCTCCTTCCTAGCCTCAACTGCAGTCATGTGCAATCACATCATGAAGGATTGAAACCACAACGATTTCTTTTGCGATGATCCGAGACTGGATCTAGAAAACCTTAAGGAGTTTTTGACACTGTTATGCTGCAGTGCCCAAGGAAATTCGGCTAACCCTGCCCTGGATCTGTTGCACTAACAGATTGTCGCTCTCTAAGTACTCGATAAGTGGCGCCGCCTAACGGAGACTACCAGAAATTTTCTGCTAACTGGTTTCGATGCGCCTAGCGGGAGAGTGGCACGCAACAGCAACACATATGTGCCTTTCAACACGTGCTACCATTCAAAACAAAAACATGAAAAAAAGACTTGCAGAACTCCGCTTTTATTGACTCCTGCAGACGGTTTTAAGTGGCGCAACAATTGAACCCTAAGATAAATGTTTTGTTAAATTGTTGAATTCTAGGTATTTAATCAAAAAAGGAAAGTAAGTTTTCATTTTCAGAACCAAAAAAAGCTAACGAAAATCTCGACATTTCGGGCTTTATCAAAAGGGTAACGTGGGTGTTCAAATAATCTTCCCACCATTTCAGAAAGGAAGGTGGGTCGCCATAGGCAACGACGAGCCGTGACGTCTACGGGTGACGTAGAATTTCATGACGTAACCGGTGAACGCACGGTTCTCGTTACGCAGCTCCGAAAATTTTTTAACGTCCCACGCATCGTTTGTTTAAAGCTATTTCGGGATCCCAATTTCTCTTTATTATCGAATTGTGAATTTCGGAAATAAAAGGGCAAGGCTAAAAATAGTCTGAAAGTGAAAATCTATAAATGATTTGATTCTCTTCTATAAACGTAAACAAACGTTGCGTTCTTGTTTACTGACGACATTCCAGCTGTTGTTATTACTTATTTTCGTATCCAACCCAGATACGTAAACAAAAATAAAACCACATCACAAGACAAATTAAATAGAAAAGGCAGACATTTCTACCATTTGGCTCCAGCAGCTTCCACATGCTATCGCTGTTGGATTATGAAAATTGATAATCACTCTTCACCACTATCCCCCAAGCGATATGTAAAAGCGAGTGTAAAAGTGACCGACTAGAGCTTCGCTAATAAACATCGATGATTGACGGAGTCGTGAACGAAGGACCCTTAGATAAAGGATTTGATCAGATGATTACCAGATTTAATATTACATACATGTGTTACAATCATAAGCATATATGGACGAGCAGAAAGAGGGCGTGTAGGTCGCCGATGGCTCAGTCGGGGAGCGCGAGGGCTTCGGAGCGCGGGGACACGGGTTCGACTCCCGGTCGGCAGCGGCAAGTCTTGCAGCGTCTAACATTTCAGAAGCGGGATAAGCAACCCGCGTGCTAGAGGAGAGCACGGCGGGTGGAGTGCACAAGAGGTGCGTTGTGTGTAGCAGGTTCGCGTCGCGTGCGCTGAAAGTAGCCAGTGGCTGGAGTAGCCGAGGACGGCTAGCTTGTCAGGACGGGCCGAACTGTTACAATCATAAGTATATATGGACGAGCAGAAAGGAGGGCGTGTAGGTCGCCGATAGCTCAGTCGGGGAGCGCGAGGGCTTCGGTCCGAAGCCTTCGGAGCGCGGGGTCCCCGGTTCGACTCTCGGGTGGCGGCAAGTTTTGCGGAGCGTAACACTTGTAAAACCAGCACAGTAGAGAGATGGGATAGAAATTCCTTGGATGGTCAACAGCTTATCCAGGTTTTGAGAAGGCTATGATTTTAATATTTCTCCAAATCTGAGGTGTGTAAATACCATTCGACAAACGAATTGAAAGGGTGATTTCTTTTATTTTTCAACATAGTCGCCCTAAGACGTTGACCCACTTAGTATAACGATGAGCAAGAGCTCCACCCGCAGAAAAAAATGTCTTGTCACTCGTTCACCTCCATCATTACCGTTTTATTTGTATTTTGGTTTTTGAGATCCCAATATAGTGTGAACAAAATTGACGGCATACTGTAAGTATGTTTGTACCATTATTCGAAAAACAATAAACTTAGCGCCAACCCCATCAACATTTTTATGACTTGTATTTGCCACGATATACTATCAGATTTTTATTCTCTTTTTTCCGAGCACAAAGACCTCGGAAAGACGTAAAATTCGGCAATGTGCACCTCGATAAATCTCTGTTAGAACCAATAAAAAGAAATTACTGCCACAAAAAAGAGAACCAACCCAGCAATTTCTGTACTATATGTATGTATTATGTCGACAAATTATTAAACGGTAGAAAAAAATCTGCCTCCTAAATAGAATTCTACATTTCCAAAAGAAAATAATAAAGTAGAGTTGCCACAAGTGAAGTTAAAACGAGTTAAAAGCGTTTCGAGCGAATATTTAGAGAGTTCAGACGTTTCCAGCTTTCCAGCGGCGTTTCTATACAGAGAAATGAATATTCCAGATTTCAACAATGACTTATTTTCAAATGTCATTGAATAGTTACCCTGCAGTCCAGACTTGAGTCCCATGCTCGGTTCTATGCTTCTATGAAACACCAGAACTATTCCCAGCAGTGCATAATGAAAGTAGTACTAAAAATATGTCCTTGAAAATATTCGAAACTGTTAATGGCGGGTTGAGCGAATGTCTCCAGGGATTTTGTGTGTGAGATTTGGCCGGCACGCCAATGAACACGTTGAAAGATAAGGCATAAAAAGGGAGAAAGAGAGACGGGCGTCATCGATTTAGCCGCTCTGACACATTGAAGGGTAACGGCCTGACTGGCAGACGGTTCTAGCGACGCCGACGCCGTCGGCGGCGGGGATCGGCGACCAGAGCCTCTCGGCCTTGCTGCCTAAAAACGAGGGAATCCACAAGTAGCCAAGATTATTTTCCTTTTTAGGCGCAACAGTTCAGATTTCCGACGTTCCACTCAAATGAACGGCGGGTCAATAAAAAGGGGAGATTTCTGCCAAATTGTTTAACACTTTGCCGGGGTTTCTGCACGTATCGAAAATAATGTGGATTTAATTATCTGAAGGTGCGATCCCGAAGATTTTCGAGCGCTAATTTGCCCGTGAGCCGCATGCATGGTCGACGAAGGCGACCATACAGCATAACAATGTCATTCAGACTTCCCTGGAGATTGGTCGAAGTCGAATCAAAAACACCTTTGCACGATCGCTTAGGAGCCAGGAAGGTTTGGTGTCAAGAGGTGTCCCACAACATGACTGCAGCTCAAAAACAAACAAGGGTGGGTTTTGGATTTTTGTAAGGAAATATCAAAATTGGACGAAAATGTGTAGTGCCTAATTGTGTTTCGGGTTATGCAACGTGCAAGGAAAAGGTTGCCACTGACAGGTATACAATTTCAAGGGTTACGCGCTCAGAACGATTATCGTGTTCAAATCGCCATAACTTTTTTTCTATTAGAGAAAATGAATTGAATCTTTGCGTAAAATAAAATTCAATCCTTTCCCTATAACTTTGTCGCCGGAAGTTTGTCCAAATTCTAAAAAATGAGCATAGTTCCTCGATAGGTGAAAATTCCACTGCACCAAAAAGACAACGTCTCGAAAATCGCAAAGCGGAATGAAAAGTAATTATGAAATTGCAATTTGAATGATTTCATGAGCATCCTGAAAGTTTAAGAAATAATTTTAAAAAAAATTGCAACTCCACAAGACAATTTTTGAGGGAGTTATGACATGATACATTTTGAGCGCGTCGCATTTCCTACGCGCAAAATATGGAAAATCGGCCCGATTCCCCTCTCGCACTTCCCTTCTCTTGCCAATAAGCTCGGACAAATTGATACTACTCACCTTTTAAGAGGCAAGTCGATCCACTTGTCTTATCCACTTTGATAGCAACTAAGATAAAGATATTCTATAAGAAAAAGCACGCAAGCATATGGGTATTACATAATAACTAACAGTCAATAAACCTGCTCATGAATACCAGAACTACCCCTAAAAAACCTATTGAATACAGCAAAGAATGGGCAGGTAAATCTTGAAAAAAGCTCATTTTTATGTAACCAAACCGTCTATAAATTTTGAATGCCGAAATACAAGTGTAAACGGCAGGGCGAAAAGCGGAACGAAACACTATATATGTATACAGAGTACAGAATATCCCCTGAGGGGTTTCGCGAAGACGGCAGGATTCTGGTTTACGGAACATTCACACACAAAGGCAGAGAAAATACGTCAAATATAAACAGGAGAGCAGGTATTTACGCAAGACATGCGTTAACTTGAACCAAAGAGAAAATAATATTAATTATATAACTACTGTAAAAACGCCAATATGCTAATGCTAATTTTCTATTTGAGGGGGATACTTTCTGAGATAAAATCATCCCTCATACACTAAAAGAAAGATCGCTTTCAGGGAGTGTTTTCGCGAGATTCTTAGCTTACAATCGCCGGCCTCTAGCTTAAGGATTATAGCTCCGACACTTCCGCATCGCCGCCAAGTAATGAGTAAAACTGGCTTCCAATAATTATCAAAGAAGCCACTTGCGATTGCCGGAGTTATAGATTTCTTTAAGCTATGCCAATACATTCATTTCATGTACTGTAGTACTGTAGAACTCCTATAAAACGACCGGTAGCGGTTCTGTCAAAAACCGGTCGCTTTGTAGAGTGGTCGCATTACAAGAGGGTGAAATGCTTTTTCATATGTAATGTTATGTGCAAGGGTATTATAATATAATTGGCTCAAAAAAGCACCAAATAAGAAAAGCGGCCATACAAATTTAATTTCTGATATCGTCGGGTGGCGTTACACGTCGTATTTATATTTGCTAACGTAACATATTAGTCTTATGTCATTCCTGCTTAAGACAATGGAAAAACTGCTCGACAAGCATATAAGGGATGACGTATTGGTAAACAGGCCACTACATCAAAACCAGTTAGCATACAGAGCAGGAATGTCTACAGAAACTGCTCTACACCACCTTACATGAAGAGTGGAAAAAGTGCTGGAGAACAAAGATATCCTCCTAGCCGCCTTTCTGGACATAGAAGGAGCGTTCGATAATACATCATTCAATAGTATCTCCAAAGTCGTAGGCCAAACAGGACTAGAGGCTTTGTGCTGCAGGTGGATAGACTGCATGCTGAGGGATAGAGTGGCGTTTACTACACTGCTTGATGAGACCTTAACAGTCAGGGTGGCAGGTGGTTGTCCGCAGGGTGGAGTTCTATCTCCTCTTGTGTGGAACCTAGTTATGGACGGACTGCTTAGGAAACTCGGCGATGAAGGATATTCTCCCCTGGGATATGCAGATGATTTAGTCATCACAGTCGAGGGAAGATTTAGTAGTACGATTAGGGAACGTATGCAAATGGCCCTGAGTATTGTAGCAGCTTGGACTGAAAAGGAAGACTTGACCATTAGTCCAGAAAAAACAACAATAGTTCCATTTACACGAAAGAGAAATATAGAGGCTCTTGGACCTCTATATCTCCGTGGTAGGAAAATCTCATTGTCAAGGGAGATCAAGTATCTTGGGGTTATACTGGACTCAACACTTACCTCAAACCTAGCCTGCAACCAACAAATCGATAGAATAGTCAGAAAGTCGGAAACTACTCTTGCAGTAGTTAGGCGAACACATAACAAAAATGGGGTCTAAGGCCAGGAATGGTGCACTGGCTGTACACCAGAGTGGTCAGACCAGAAATAATGGATGCAGCTTTGGCATGGTGGCCCAAAGTCAAACAGGTAACTACTAGGTTAAGGCTAAGCAAAATTCAGAGGCTTGCCTGCCTAGGGATAACAGGGGCGATGCGGACTTCGCCAACTGCAGCCATAGAGACTTCTGGACCTTCCCCCTCTCCACTTCGTGGTACAGGGGGAAGCGAGACTGGCACTATACAGACTGCAAAACTCTTTTTACCGTGTCCGTCTGCGTACAGAGCACACTAGTATTATTGAGGACATAAAGGATCCCATGCTTGAAATGAGGACGGATTACATGGTCCCCAAGAACACCACACAACCACTCTTTCAGGTCACAAATTCTGAACAGTATACCTTCCGGCAGTCTAATCTGGTACACCGACGGTTCTAAGACCGACACAGGTGCTCTGTTTGGAGATAAACCAAGAGTGAAACTCAGCTCCTCTCTGGGCAAATATGCCTCTGTCTTTCAAGCAGAGGTCTACGCGATACTACAATGTGCGCGGGAAAACATTAAGAGGCGCTACAAAAATCAGCGGATCTTTATCTTATCAGACAGCCAGGCAACTTTGAAGGCTCTTATGAGCCCAAAGATGTCTTCCAGGCTGGTGTGGGAATGCTTCGAGCAACATAATATCCTAGCCATGCGGAACGCAGTGAGACTGCTTTGGATTCGAGGTCACTGTGGGCTGATAGGGAACGAGGAAGCCGATAAACTAGCAAATCGGGGCTCCAACGATCCTTTCGTTGGACCGGAACCTGCCCTAGGCATACCTAAGAGTGCAGTCAGACACCAAGTAAACGGATGGATTCGCGTTCGACATCACAATTACTGGAACATGATTCCAGGACACAGGCACAGCAAGTTGTATATAAAGGGACCTTGCAAGAAAAGATGCTCAGAACTACTTTGCCTTAGTAGGAAGCAAATTAAAATCGTAACAGGCTTCCTAACGGGACACACGATCATTAAAGAACACCTGTGGAAGATTGGCAAAAATATTACGGAGACCTTAACTGCCGCTTGTGTAATAAGGAACGGGAGACAGCTATGCGCATCTTGTGCAAATGTGAAGCTCTAGACCAGAAGAGGCAGCGAATTTTCGGGCGGTCTGATGGAACCGGAAGAATTTTCCACGCATTCAATGTTTGACTTGTACCGTTTGGTCCAAGGCACCAAGATCATGGAATGGGTGTGACTTAGAATTAGGGTGAGCACAATAAGCCCATTTTGTGACTGCAGTGCATCTGAGCCCTTTGAGTCCTCTGATTACTCATCCTGCCTCCTCAAGTGCACATACCATAATAGAAGAAGGAAAGACCAGGGAATCACGTGAAAACGAAGGATAAAGGCAGCGATGGAGTAAGGAGGTCTTGGAAAGGATGACTGGTAGAATTCTCGCCATAGTAGGTGTTCGTCTCGTATTTAGGATAATTATATTTTTGCAGTATGCGGGATTATTAGTCACATCTGTTTATATTTCGTGGCACTTTATCGTAAGTTTTCATATGTATCTGCCGGGGGTGAATGCTCCATGTTTTGTCACACCTCTCTCTAAGTGTGGGGTAAGTGAATCTTAATAGCTCTGGTGCCGTATAGACGCGAGATAACTGTGCAAAACTGTCGCCCTTACGACTAGGCACTTGAGTCCATGTTAAATTATTATAGCGATATGTTTAAGGGTAAGGTTTTAAATAATTAGGTGCTACAACATTTTATGTGTTTTGGAAAAACCGCTTGATTGGACGATCATTCGTACTCGCAAAATCCCTTCCAACATTGGATTGGTCATAAGTTAAAGAAGGAGTGGTTTACTTAAAATTTGAGGGTAATTTTTGTTATTATAAGAGAGTTCATCTTCAACCTTTGAGTCAATCAGTACATTGTTCATATAAGTCTAGTTTGTTCGAGTTGATTTTCACCTTAAGAGGTTTATGTGCGTTGATTTTTGTAACATATTAATTTAAATTAAATTGTATATAGTTCCGTGCATCGTTGTTTTTATTACTTACATCGACCGGACGTGCAATTAATACACATGGTGTACGTTTACGTATAAGTCATACGTGAACAAGTGAGAAAACCCGACGGGGACGAATAACGAAAGGCGTTTAGTTCCGTCACCGTCATCGAAAGTTTACAGTAGGTCGAACGGTTTTCCTGGAATAGTTAAAAAAACTCGCACACCTACAAAGGAATCATGTTCATTTCATAAAAATTGAATTTCGAGTGGAATTTCATGGAAAACAATGTTTTATACTTGCAACATCTCAATAATTTTCGTTATTATTTTTTCTATGGGGACTAAGCACCGCCAGCTTTACTACAATAGACGATCTTCGCCACAAGGAATAACGGACCATGATTGTCGCAGGATGTTACAAAAAGGCCAAACAATTTCGCACCCAGGACTTACGAAGAGTCAAGTTTTACTTCGGCTAGACGGAAATGACGTTCGGATATTTTAATTTATGTCGCAGTGAAGACTTGTTGTGCCGCTAAAATATCGCAATCTTATTCATATTAAATGAAATACATCCGTTTGAATACAAAATGAGGTGGAAAAGAAACCGAACAGGAATCAGTTACCACAATCCGAAAAGGTCAACGCCTCGAGCACATTCATTCCACATTTTTCGCATATAATTGTTCCAATTTATCAGAGAAAAAGCAAGAAGCATCCCTCTTTTCCTCGGATGCGGTGGGTGTGCAAAGAACAAAACACACGATCATTTATATTTCACGGTTAACTTGATGTTTCCACCCACGAATTGCTCGTACTGCTATTTTCGGATTTGACGTTTATTATGCTCGACATAACACAACTTCTATATTATGAATTAATTCGAATATGAAATGCGTGGGACTATTAATTAAGCATACGCGCGAAATACTGCAAAGAGTGATTAAAAAGGAATCCGTTTGCTACACAAACTCTGAAGGCACCAGTGAAACCCCCATTTAACAAATATGTCATCAAAACAGCAATTTTGTAGGTACTCATTTCGTATTAAACTGAAGTAAAAGAAATTCTGAGACCGTCTACAATAATTGCTGTTCTCATTTTGGCCTCTTTATTTTGTGCAAACTTAACTTTTAAGGGGATAATGTACGGATAAACATTTTTAGCACCGAAAAGAATCTTTAGCCGACGAAATCTATAGCTTCGCCGATCGCACGTGTCTACTTTGATAACTGGAAGCCAGTTCGTGTACCTACTCATTACTTGGATGAGATGCGGGAGTGTCGGAGCTGAGGTCGGAGCTATACTTCTTAAGCTAGCGACCGGCGCTTGTCTTTCTTTTAGACTCTGGGAAAGACCACAAATTATGTCGCTGGCGGTTGTCTTCAAAGACTCATGAGACACCTGTTACACTAGCCGCTCGAAAATGTACTTGCAGCAAAACAGATTCTGCCATTGGAAGGTTATGAAATAAAACGAGGAAAATTGCTTCCGATTACATCCAAAAACTATAATTATTGAACCCACAATAATGGGTGATGATGCAAATTATAAAAAAAAGTTCAGAGCATGCTGGAACGTTCGCCAGTTTTGCATTCAGTACTTTTGGTTATTTGGAAGAAGCCCCGGTAGAAAAGAACAAAATATCTTTCGAGTTTGCATGTCTACCCGCTTTAACTGATTACTCTATTTTCACTGCAAGATAAAATCTAATTATCTCATTTTAGAAGTAACGTAAAGCTATGTGAACTATAATGAATTATACATTATACTTGTTTTTCTGAGATTTCTTTATCAATAAAGCAGTTAAATTTCAATAAAATTATCGCTAAATGAGTTGTTAAAAGTAGGAACCCACTTCGCAACAAATCGCTCTCCATAAGTTATTATTAGCAACTCGGTGTTGGCATGTGATGACCCACATAGGTACTTGCTACGTCCGCTCATCCAACCACCAAAGACTACAAACGCTTTTTTCTTGTATACGTATCATATCTGTCATTTTGCTTGTCAGAACGCGTAAAGCACTGGTTCACGATTCCATTGACGTAATCAATTTTTTGTTGAAACATAACTTGGTTTAACGCATTAGAACTTCTTAGAATTGTCTAAAATGGCTCCTGTCTATACCTGCATCACGCAAAAATGTAACAAAACATGTACGTAATCTACGCTCGATACCAAATTTATAGGTAATTACGTCACAACCCAAGGAGCCCTAAAGGGCTTGCAACAGATGCAAGTATGTATTTTTATATGTCATATTATTAATTATTTAAAACAACATACTATACCATCTTTATCAAGCAACGACCTATCTTATCTCTTCAAGGTTATATGGATAACAAAAACACGCAAAATCTGTATTTGTTTAAAAATATCCGATTCCATGATTTATTGTTGTGTAATACATAATTATTTATCTGTAGGTTAGATGAAACAGGGAAACAAAGATATAAGGCGATCAAGTGGGAAATTATTCGGGAATGTAGGAAAGCGAAAGAGCAATGGATCGATAATAAATGCAAAGAAGTGGAAGATAAATTCGAAGTAGGAAAGACTGATGAAGCATATAAAATAATTAGGAGAAATTTTAGAGAAATTGGATCTAGTACCAAAAACATTAGAAATGAGGCAGGAGATATCCTAATCGGAAGTGGGGAGAAGGCAGATAGGTGGAAAGAATATTTAGGAAACTTATATGCGGGACAGGAAGTGCAAGATATATTAGAAAGCGAAAGCAGTGTAGAGGGGGATAACCTAGGGAATCCTATAATGAGAGAAGAGTTTGAGATAGCACTAAAAAGTTTAAGGAATAATAAAGCACCAGGTATAGATGGCTTGCAGGCAGAAATCTTAAAGTGCGCAGGTCAAGAGGTAATAGATCGTTTATTTAAACTAGTTAGTCGCATATACCTGACAGGCGAGATTCCAGAAGATTACAAACGGAACATCATAGTAGCTTTGCCAAAAAGAAAAGGCGCGGATAGATGCGAAAATTTTAGAACTATCAGTTTAACTTCCCATGCGTCAAAAATTTTAACTAGAATTGTGCAAAGAAGGATGGAGAAAAAGGCGGAAGAAATATTAGGAGAAGATCAGTTCGGATTTAGACGAAATAGAGGAACGCGCGAGGCCATTCTAGCTTTACGAGTAATTATAGAAAAAACGATAGAAAAGAGAAAGAGCGTCTATATAGGATTTGTAGATTTAGAAAAAGCCTTCGACAACGTAAAATGGGGGAAGATGTTCGAAGTGCTGAGAAAGGTAGGGATGAAATACAGGGACAGAAGAATAATACATAATCTCTACAAAGAGCAAAAGGCAGTTATAGAATGTGAGCAGGAACAAAGGGAAGTAGATATCCGGAAGGGAGTGAGACAGGGATGTGCATTGTCACCTCTAGTTTTCAACTTATATATCGAAGATGCGATTAATATTGTTAAGGAAAGAACAGCCTCAGGGATCAATGTACAGGGCCAAACTATTAACATGCTCAGATTTGCGGATGATATAGCAGTGTTAGCATCTAGCAAAGAAGAATTAGGAGCGGCTCTGAATGAAATGGAAGCAGTTTTGACACAGGGCTTCGGCATGAAAATCAATAAAAAGAAAACTAAAATTTTGGTATGTAGGGGATGTGAAAATAGAACTAAAATGGAAATACAAATTGGAAATGAGAAGATAGAGGAGGTCGCGGATTTCTGCTACTTAGGAAGTAAAATAACTCAAGACGGTAGGAGCACTAAAGATATAAAACAAAGAATGGCGCAGGGCCGAGTTGCGTTTAACAAAAAGAAACAACTGTTATGCTCGAGAACGGTTAATATAGAGACTAGGAAGAGACTCTTAACGTCGTATGTATGGAGTACGGCATTATACGGGTGCGAAACTTGGACAATAGGAGAAGCGGATAGAAAAAGAGTAGAAGCGTTTGAAATGTGGTGCTACAGACTCATGATGAAGATACCGTGGATAGATAAGGTTAGCAATAGGGAAGTATTAGAAAGAGTTGGGGAAAAGCGAAAGGTATGGAAAACAATAAAGAGTAGGAGAGATAGGATGGTAGGACACCTTCTAAGACACGAAGGAATAGTTCGTGACATACTAGAGTCAGAGATAGGAATAAAAAGAGGTAGGGGTAGGCCTAGATTAGACTACTGCTCTCAAATAGTTAGGGATGTAGGATGTTCTACTTTTAGGGAAATGCGTAGGTTAGCTCAGGATAGAAAAGAATGGAGGTACGCGTCCAACCAGTCTTCGGACTGAGAACCTTATGATGATGAACCATACCTTTATTACGAGGCTCAACAATAACTTAAGTACTTATTTGAAATTTCTCCTTGAAATTATGCTCTACGCTGTGGCAAAGTTTCAAAAAGGACATCTCGACCGAAATTGAGGTAGGCAATCGATAAATAGAGATACATAATAAGTACGTACCCCGGCATGTACCTAAACTTAAAAAGTTTAAGGTTAAGAGGTATACAGAGCAATAGAGAACCCAGCCCTTCTCCGTCTTGACGCTGATGGCATATTGACGAACATGCAGTTTTGCACTTGCGCATCTTTCACAGTCCGCTGGACAAGAATATTTCCATCCTTTACATTGTTTATTTTACTTTTTCGATCAAAGGTTCCTTATATTCTTATCATTTATATGGTTGTACAGCTGCCAATTTGGGAAATTGTAGAGTGCAATATTTATTTACACAATGTGGCTATAAAGTAGCAAAACATAAAACAGGTGTCTTAAAATAGCCTTCCCAATTGAAATTCTGGACGGCTCACATAATTTCCCCGAGTTTTATTTGGCAAATATCCCTCCTCCGAAACTAAGAAATTCCGCCAGTTGGGAGTAACAAAATCAAATTGTTCGTCATGAATTTATAGAAGTTTCCAAATGAAGTTTTCCGTTCCAGTTTCGCCCGCTCCCGTTTTTTGCTTGGAATGTTTGACAGTGCTTTAAACGCTATTTTTCTACAGTTATGGATATTTTTAAACGTCATGTCTGAAGGTTTTTTTCTTTATTGAAATGAATAATTCGTCTTTTATCTTCAAGTCACTACTCGTATTTTAATAAAGCACTACAAGAGGTAACTGCACTAAGCATAGGCAAGTGTCTGCATCAAATTCATAATATCCGCAGTTGCACCCATACATTATCATTGGTCAATTATCTAACAAATCCACACTAAATATTCATTAAATCAACAGTTTCATGTTCTCCATGCTATCGATTTTAACTACTGTAATTTGTTCGGATACCAAATAAAACATTATTAACTTCATTCAAATTATTGGCTTATCTGAGTGCTTATCCCCCGGCTTATCCTTTTCAGTCAAACATCATCAACATTCTCAAAAATTGACAGA
The DNA here is from genome assembly GCA_963966045.1 of Xestobium rufovillosum. NCBI lineage: Eukaryota > Metazoa > Arthropoda > Insecta > Coleoptera > Ptinidae > Xestobium > Xestobium rufovillosum. Next base: position 44,146,695 of record OZ014492.1, on the reverse strand, counting down.
GAAGTTTTGTAGTTTTCGAGAGCAATTTATTCAGAAAAATAATCACCAGTCTTCACACTACTATTCTTTGTATTCCTTTTGGAACAAAAGTACAATAACTATTGCCTCGAGGGCGTAGTAGATAACCAGTTATGGGCTGACAGCTATCCTAGGTTAGCAGATAACCATTTTTTGACTAGTATTTAGTCGAGGTTAGACGATAGACGATAGCCAAGGTTGGTAAAACCACTTAAGGGGTTAGACCGTTAGACGATATCAATGTTTCAAGAACCACCAGCTCACAGTGTCGGCTTTAGCAGTTGCCAGTCGTGGGTCTTAGCATCCAAGAATGACGAGCACCATAAACAAAAGTTGGTTGGGTGGTGGACTGCATGACCATTTGTATCACATCAGGAAAATGTTATTTCATTTGCTTACATGATACATAAATGGATGATAATATTCTAGCCATACTGTTATCGGTGATCCGTCAGTTTGCCCGTAAAGTCCATGGTAGAAAGAAAATTGGTAGAAGTGTTCTTCAAGAACGTTAACAAAAATCTATAGGTGACACAATGTAGACGTATTTCAGGTATAAAACCAAGTACAAAACGCTATACGATATAAAACGCGTGTATCACGCCAGAAAAATGAGATAGTCGAGGTCGAGACACTGTTCCCACATAAATATTTATTGAATCCACATAAACCATGGCATCAAACGTTTTTTCCCTTCTATTTACTGTATCCGCGGTCAGGAAATAAAATCCCGGTAGAAGTCAAAAGAGGGAAGAGCAGCAAGTAATGGCACCGTTCTGTCCGAAGTGGGCATATTTAACTCAAATCGATCTATAAAGCGAATAGCCCAAGCATTTAAGGAAAAAAATATGTAAGTACATATTGTTCTTGTTCTCCTTATCAACAGCAACTTGACTTTGGGTAGACGACGTCAAGGATTTCAGTTTTTGGTTACAGATTTTTCACAATCTCGAGCTACTATTTTGACCTTTACCCTTCAACGATACATATCTCACATTTCTATCATTCTATCTATGCAATTATTACAATGTCATTTAAATAGCAATAAAAACGCAATTTATTTTTATTCAATAAAACCACATGCTTGCTAAATTGCACGAGACAAATATTCGTATGTCGAAACCAATAAAATGAGAATCTCGATGTCAGCCAAACAGTTCAGTGGCGGAGCACATAGCAAGGCATCTCGAAAAACCAAAACAGATTTTTAAAATTTATTTGTAAATTTGAAGCGGTCATAAGAGTCTCGATTTAACTATCTTTGCAATATTAACCAAGTTGCCCGTACTGACGCCTCTAAATTGGGACACTGTGTATACAGAAATATCTTTCTTGTACCTACTTATATCAATGTAAAAACCAATGATTGCTAAGAAGTATTATTTTTCATAGCTTTGTGAAATAATTCCTAACGCATGGTCTACACGCAACGTTTTGTACTCGGTTACAACTGCGCAAGTAAAACTGTGTTAAAGAACGCCGCAGTTCGGAGGTCTTCAAACTCATTTCAACGGGGTTCAATATGGAGCAAGTGTAAATTGTCAAATTTTTGTAATTTGTCCTTCAAGAAGGCACAGAATGCTCAGGCATTGCTACAGAGAAGACACAATTTTTGCCACGCAAGGATATTTCGTGAATTACGTGATGAACCTGAAGAATGGCGAAATTACTTACGAGAATTAAAACAGAAACAAAGAAAGCGGAATTCTTGAACTCCGAGGACACTACTCGACGCATGTTCCGCCGAAAGAACTGAGGGACCGCCACTGAAACATTCAAAACAAAATGTCGATCAAACGCCTGTCACGTGATTAACATTGAAATTTCAGTGCGCGACATTCGCATACCTATTTTAGTAACCTTCTAGCAATTCCGACAAAAATCTTACGAACTCCCAGAAAAACAATCTAAACGCATATTCAAAAAAAGCTAAACCGACTAGGTAATGCAGCACTTTCATAACCTCGTTCATAACTCTTAATTCGATCGACAATAATAAAACAATAGCCGGTTGCTAGAAAACCTGAATTTTTGGCGTACGTCGCCGTTTATTCTGCTTTCTCAATTAGTAGCGTTTAACACCAAGAGGTGGCGCCTGGAGTATTATTATAAACTCCACCGAAACGCGAATCTAAATAATCATATCGAGTGCCTATTTATAATCTAAAATCTACTCAGGACTCACGTAGCACAGTAATTGGCTCATAATAGATACTAACAAGAAATTAATTTAATAACGGAAAAAGATAGGCACCTACAAATTTACAGTTTCCTTGAGTCTTTTCAATTTATGTCTAATCCGATCTTTTATTACTAAAGTGACAGGATTCCTCGGGGATCCTTGTCATATTAATTAAAAAATAAGCAATAAGTGATTCATGAAAAACTTACAAAATTTGGTACAGAGAGAACAGTAATGGATTAATGGATTCGAGCATAGTAAAATTTATCGACAGTAACTAAATAAACGTTAGGTACTGAATTTATGACGTCAGAGAGCAATACTAGCAAAGCTTTGATATTCATTACGGGTTAACTTGACGCTGACCGATTGACACCCCTGTTTGACTTTGGAAAACGTCAACAGGTTCTTGGTTGCTTGAACAAAAGAGTATTTCGCTGAAAATTGAGGGGAAAACGTTACAACATAATTTATTTCCGTTATGATTTCTTAATATACATATATTGTGAAAATCTTATCATTACAACCTGAATCGATAACGATAATCAGTATATACAGAACCAACTAAATACAGAATACAATACGTATACAATCATATAACCACACGAATAGCAACAATAATTCTATTGCTGTAGATAAGCAGAATAACAAGTAGTTCAAAAGATAGTAAAATGAGACACTTGTTTATCATAATTTTTTATCAACGCTAAATAAAATTTCAGCTTCAAAAAAAAGGAAAATTATTTAAGATCTCTTCTATGACATATCCATATTCATACTAATTTATCAGAAATCCTAAACGGTTTTAGCCAAGAAAACCTGTTTTCCCCATCATCGAACATACCGGATTCTCTATAAATATTTCATGTTGACCCACTCACAAAAACCACTATTTACATAATAAAAAAACCGAGATAAAAACAGCCTGTTAAAATTTTAGTGATTCTTGTAATATTTGACATTTTGTTGCGGCGGGTCATAACACACTATTAAATTTCTTTAAATTGAATGAGGAAGTATTCACATTCTTAGGAGAGAGTGGAAGAAGAGGTACCTATAGGTAAATGAAGGTCACGTAAGCAGTATCTTTATAGGTCTCTTTTAATGTTCCCAACAATGACTCTGAAATGTCACTGTGACGTTATATTTCCACCCTTTAATTACCCTTACGCATTTCCTCGAAGTGGAACATCCAACGTCCTCAATTATTTGCGAACATCTACGTGGACATCTTCTCTTCAAAAGTCTTCAGCTTCTGGCAAACAAACCCATCCATTTCAATAGTCGGATAATCGTCCGGCGAGTAACAGAACAACCGAAATCACAGTTTTACAAATCTAAATTGGCATAACAACAATAGCAGAAGGAAATTACAGAGCATATTGGGTCCGGCGATGTGTTTCAAGTCACGAACGAATTGTTTGTAGGCATCTTGTACAATACATACACAACCGGCGTACTACTTACCAATAAATTGCGTCACTCAAAACGCCAGTGTCTATTTGTTCCGTTAGAAGTATTATGGTCTATCCTATTCGTTTTACTTTTATTCTAGGTGTAGTTTCTTTATTAGTTCCAATGTGCCACTTTTCGAAGAAGAGATCTCAGTTAATTGGATATGATTTACTAGGAAAATTGCTATGCATCATGTTCAGTGCAAGGTTATTAATTTGTTTATTTTCTAAGAATGTAGCACAACACTACATTACACTACAATAATTGTTTATGAAAAAAGCTGTACACAGGTTTGCTCATTTCAGTGGTTCAATTTAGTTAGATTTAACCGGCTCTTGTGCTTCAGCTTAATTTTTTGCACAAACTGAGAAAAAATAATTACTATTTTATGGGGGAATCGAAATCACGCAAATACTTGTGGAGTTCCCATTTAAAGAAATAGAACTTTGGTCTGGTACTCAGAATGTGAACATCCTGTATATATACATAAATAATTTTACTAAATGCTCCATGTCGTTCCCCACATACGCGAAAAATTTCATTTTGATATCTTAAGCAGTACCAGAGATATGAACCGATTTATTATTATTATTTATTATTATTATTATTAAATCCCCACCCGGTATACAGCGTGGCCCAATATTGTGTAGTCGGCCCATATCCCTGGTTCTATTCAAGGTATCAAAATAAAATTTTACGCGTATAACCCCATGAAGCTTCTGTGAAAATTATTTTGGTGTATACAGGGTGTTCCCACTCTGAGCACCAAACCAAAGTTATGTTTTTCTAACGGAACGGCCCACATTTGTTTACATATTTGAATTCCCAATAAAATTTTATGAAAGATGGTGTACTACACGATGGGGTTTAGAGTGAGCGATTTTAAGATATTACCATTTTAGTGCTAGTGTGGACCCAAATTTGAGAAGCTGCTGACCTCCACGAGTCGAAGCTATTTAAGATTTCTTTATTGGACTATGTTCACAGACTGCTCTATATTTGTAAAATTCTTGAGTTCTTGCCACAAAACTTAATATCATACAGCTCACGCAATATGTACTGTTTCTTAAAAATTTCAAATGGAACACCCCGTATATTATTTCCATATTTGATAAGACAGTTTACTAAGCTTTTGATTGATGTAGATTGTTAGGTCTGCGACTGACGGTTGAACTTTAAAATGTAGTAATTTGACTGGTAGTTTATTCGTTTCTCCTATATTTTAGTGCCCAAAACACAAAATACGATTTTCATTTTGTTCCTGGAAGTTGATTGCACGTTGAATCAAAAAATTTCATCGCCAGATTGCTTCTTCATGGTCATATTCTTAAATAAATGGTAACGTATTAGACCTATGAATAAATTGAAACAAGCAGTACCATGGAAGAAAACAGTTCTTTCAAGAAGTAATCTTGCAATGAGATTTCTTGTGCCGGTATAAACTCTGTTCGCTAAATTTTCTGTAAAAACAAAGTGTAAGCATTTTTCTGAGTTTTGGGTGGTAAAATGGGGGAAATTCCTAAAAAATGGTACAAAATTACGGCAAAAATTTCAATTCTTAAGGTTTAATCTTTATTTCTCCCCAAATTATCAGTCGGAGACGTGCCAATATCTACATCAATCAAAAGCTTAATAAAATGGCTATCAAACCTGCAAATAATACGGGGTGTTCCATTTAACGTTTTTGAGAAAAGCTCCATTTTGCCCTAGTTGGTCATTATATACAATATGAACTATTTTGAAAAAAGTGTTCATGGATTTTACAAATAGAGTATCCTCTGAACTTAGTCCAATAAGAAAATCATAGTTAGCTTTGACCAGCAGACGTCAGTAGCACCACAAATTTGGGTTCACACTGGTACTAAAATGGCCATATCTTAACATCGCTTACTCTAAACCCCACCGTGTAGCATATCAACTTTCATGAAATTTTATAGGGAATCCGAATATGTAAACGAATGTGGGGCATTCCATTTAAAAAAACATAACTTTGGTTTGGTACGTAGCACGTGAACATCCTGTATACATCAACATAATTTTAACAGAAGCTTCGTGGGGTTCTCCACACACACGTAAAATTTCATGTTAATATCTTGAATAGAATCAGAGATATGGACGGCCTACGCACTATTGGCCCACCCTGTAGGAACCTCGGTAGGAACTTAGTTAATAAATAATTTCACACTGTACCTGACGCATTACTTACATCTTGGAAAACTAAATAACTGACCTAAATAACTTTCGTTTTATTAAACAACAAGATTTCTTTTACAAAAGGTGTTCACCTTTTAAACTTCAATTTAAACACTTCCTTGCATCAGTGTCAAAGGTTGAACAAGTACGTAATTCAACAAATATAAAACAATACATGTAACTACCGTCAATAAACCAAGAGTAAAAAAGAGACGAAGAAACAAGGAAAGTCATAATATTGTACCCACAGTATGTTTATACAGAGTGGTTCGGAAAACTCTTTTATTAATTCAGGTAATTTCTATTGCCCACTTCAAATCGAGCTGTCCTAGCCATAATTCAGGTGAGAGTATTTCCACTTTGTGCCATCTGCAAAGTAAGGAGGAGAGCTCGGAGGCGAGTAAAGAGGAATATAAGAATAATTCGAGACGATTAACGGTGTGTGGAGAAATGAAAATAAAAATGGGTCCCCCAATGAACTTTTTTGTAAAACGCATAATAAAAGCATTGTATACGAAAACCTGTATAAAGGAAATACAACAGTCACGTAACAGGAAGAAATTTTATAATTTATACTTTTTACCAAGGACTGATTCATGGAACGAATGCGTTTCGTTGCACCAACGCAATTAAATGTTGCTTTTTTATTCATTTAGTTTATTACGAGTTTTATTACTTAATTTTAAATCTAGGTACTTGGGTAAATTTCTGCGTCCCAGAAAATAAAACAGAATTCGATGGAACGGTTCTCCAAGGCCCAACAAGTTTGGTGTTGAAAAATTTGCTGGAAAAGTCCGTGTCTCAATATCTATATGCAGGGTGTGACAGTATAACTGGCCAATATTATTCCACATATATATAAAGGGGCTGGTTCCTGACCCTCCACCTCGCCCTCCACGCTGACGCTCAAGCTTCTTATGCGCTTGTGCCCCATTGCGTGCTTATGGTGTATGATCAGGCGGTCCATTCAAAATAGGTAGGGATCTCGGTAGGGATGGAGAATCGGTTTGCAAAAGAAATAATATTTACAGAAATATACACCATCGAACTGTACCTTTGAAAAATCAACCTGAAACCATGTGATTCTTGGGATTGAACTCGGGATTGAATTAGTGGACTACCTATACATACCTGTCACTCGTCACTGCTTGCCGATAGTAAATCAACGAGTCAAAGTAAAACACCCTTTTCCAGGTAACGTCTAACGAACGTCCTTGGAACATAAAAAATAGAACATGCCGCTCTTTAACCTAAAAACCCACTTCATAACGACGAACCTACGAGTATTTTTAAATGAACGTTATTGGCGAGGTTATTAGCATGAAAAGGGAAGCGTTTCCTAACTGAATTGGCAAATATTTTCATGTCCCATGTTTGTTGGATGTAAATCAACTTCTTTATTTTAAATGGAACACCCTTATGTTCGACTTTATTTTCAGGTACCTTAATCGATTTTATTACAAGGTTGTATAAAATGATTTTTGTCCAATTCGTACTTTTTGAGTTGTTGGCTTTTACCTTCAAATTTCGACCCCGATTTTGACAGATGCATGCATGCATAACATTTTATGGGGGATTCAATAATGGTTTAAACAATGTATGCTTCTATTTGAAACTCGATTTGAAATTAGCAAGTTATGGGGTTTTTAAATTTTCTGATTTGGTCATGCACCTAATTGCTCAAACCATGTATAATATTTTCTGGTTTTTATGATGGAACGGGTGATGGAAGTAATAGTTATTCCTACATATTGCTTTCACTCCCCCAAAATATTATTCCTACACGAGTTCCTACAGCTTTATTTAATCCAAAGATCCTCGCAGAGATCTGTCAAAATTAGAAGAAAAACTTTTAGACAAAAATTACTTTATAAGACCTCATAATAAAATTTATCATGTACCTACATAATTTGAAAATAAGTTCAAATACTTACAAGGGTTCCATTTAAAATAAAGAAGTTGATTTTCATACAACAAATAGGTACCTATAGGACACGCTGTATGGCAAAAATTAATTTTAGTACTTAAAGAGATTACGTCCAGTACGGTCCAGTACTCGGTCAGGTACTTATAACAATTTTTGTTCAAAACTTTTTTATCTCATTTCAAAAATAAATGCACCATTTGGCTTTTCCAGGACGTTGAATTCCAGGTTTTAAATTACCCTCTATACCAGGCTGCGCATTCCCATATTTATCCGAGATCCGTAGTGTTTAATTTGTGGAAGGATGATATTTTTGATCCGAAGTTTTGAAAAATCTCGAAAAATTGTTTATTTCTATATCGTTATCACGTGCCAAGATTTCACTTAATAAGAAGTGGTTTCGGCTATTATTAAAAATGAATAACATTTCGAGATAAGGCACCTAGTGCTATCGATACAGGTATTTAAGCGACTATTAAAAATTTTTGTAAAACTTTCTGGGCATTTATGGAAATTCATGGAAGGAATTTACGATACAATTTATGAGGGAATTTAGCTATGGGAAATTACGAGGAAAATTATTATGGAATTTATGAAAATTGAGAAGAAAAATTATGAGAATTACTTATGTAATTTTTGCCTCGTTTTTGCCAAAAGAGGATTCAGTGTACAAAATTTTGCTACCGGTTTCCCCTCTAGAGCTGGATTCATGGAATTAAAGGGGGAATTTAAGGAACTAGACGGAAATTTATACGAATTTACTAGTGAATTTAATGGAAATGTATTTGTTTATAATTTTTTAACGTTTCCTCAACAGCATCTTATATATTACAGAGACTAGACGGCATATACAGTTTACCTTAAACTGCGAATCATCATACGCTTACGAAACATCCGCACCAAATACCAAATCTCCCACATATCACATTAGGTATATTTCGTAATACCGTTCTCAAATTACATACGACTACTTGTAGTAGCAATTTTTCTGGCACACTAAAATTGGTCGAAAATTCTCCAGTGAATTAATTAGCCCTTGCTGATGAGATATCTGACCCAAGCGTGTACTGATGAGTACCACAAAGACGAAACCAGTGGTCTACGGTTTTCCACGCACATTCGAAACATGCAATATTGAAACTTTCAAAGTCATATTAAGTAATTTATAATGTTTTCGGGGAGATTTTCTGTATTTCATGCAGTTTAATGCTGACACTGTTTTAATCACTCCAAAATATCATTGCTGCAACATTTTTCAGTTCCAACTTGCAAAAGATAAAATCGAAGATAAAATCTTCAAAAAACAACAGTAAAATCGGCAAGGCGATAATATACAGGGCGCTCCTTCAAAAGGGCAAAATTCAAAGAGTACCTTCCACAATTTTTGTAGCAACTATTTTTGACTCCACAACATTCTAAATCAAGGTTGTTCTGACCGTACGTGCTTTAGTACACATCTCAGTAACTTGTTTACCTTTTCCTCAAAAGCACAACAAAATGTTTTCAAACTCTATAGACTCTATAGACATTTTTCCATCATCGAAAGTTGTGTGAATATTTGATATCGTAGTTATAATGCTTTAAGAAGTTCTGTAACCTATTTATTACTGACAATGTGAAAGCGGAACGTTGCATCGTATCAGCAGCTAACATTTTAAAAAGAAAACGTTGATTCTTTCGATATTTTAATGTCATTCACGTAAATCTATTGATACATTCGATAATCAGCAGTATGTAACTTGAACTCGCATAACCTCCATAACAATACGAGATAAAAGACACCACAACAATCGACATTTTTTTATAAAAATGGCGTCCGCTTAATTACTTTTTAATGTACGGAAAAACACAAAAATCAGGTACCTATTAATTTATCAAAGTTATACAGTTCGATGCGATAAATAAGAGGGCTGAACTGGACATATTTTATTATTTCTTTATGGTTGCAAAGATTTGCTAAGTCGTCAACTGCTCCCACGGAGATAAAAATTTGGGGGATCCTTCATTTTCACTGGTAGCTAAATGGATCGCCAACTTCAAACTTGATCGTATGAACCCAAACTAAGTCAAAACACACCGGAGACCAAGAAGAAGCCAAAACAGTAGACAAAGTGCGGCAATGGCAAAGTATGTTCGAAGAAGGCCAGTATTCTTTTGAAAATGGAAGAACTATAAATGGTGAATACCTACTACACTGGTTCGATGCTAAATTGCGGAGAAAACGACATTTGGCGAAGAACAGAGCTCTTCGCCAACTTACTGATAAGTTGAGCTTGGGCTACGAACTGGTACCTCATGTGCCCTTTTTCTGTTTAGTTGGCGATAAGCGTCCTTAGCTGCCAAGGATTATTTTGATTATTTTATTCCGTTTACCGCTTAAAATATGTATATCTTACACACCCTCATGTAAATTTGAGAGCTCGCAATACTAGTTCCGTAATATCTTGACGTCACTACACCGTGTATATGGAGAATTCACGAAAGAGAATGGTTGCTCTGAAGGCGAGGGAGGTAACTATCAAGACAAATTAGAAATCCTGAACTGCAGTGAAAGTGTTTGCAACAAATACCGCCATATTGAATATTCGTACAACGTTAATTATGCAGATTTACATAGACCTATTTATTCTGGTAGCGCTGCCGCGTGTTTATAACCCTTTTTCAAGGGGAATAACCTAAAGAAGGCAAGGGAAATCCCGGTGGCTACGATAGAAAAGGATGGAACATACAAACAGCTGTTTTAGGCGAGAGAATTATAGGAATTTAGATCCGATTTTTTACCTAGTAAGGGTGCCTTTCAGCAGAGGGTTCCTGTCGTAATACTCCCCGCTCATGGTGCTCTTTCCTCGATACATATATTCCAGAGGGTTCCAGGGTACCAGCACTAATCACTACCAAATTTAAAACTGCACTGTTATCACTCATCATATCACAAAACACACATTATCAATTATTTACCGAAACACACGCGTATTAGATCGATTTTAGAATGAGGAAACGAGAAAGCACACGTGAAAAACATAAGTTTTTACCAGCGGTAATCACCGTAAACAGTTAGGAACCTTCGGGTTTGACAGTGCTGGTGTCAAATTCACAAACAGGTGTCTGGTGCCCCCACTTGAGCAATAAGCGCTTGCGCTTGTAGAAAACAACACTGATCGCGGTTGGCGGTTGCCCTTGATAACAAGTGAACCGTCGAGACGAGACACGAGTATTCGCGAATATTGCTGGTAACTGGACAACACAGAACTGGACTTATTTACCCAGATTCTTGAGGACCCCGCATGGCCAGGCCGCTTGGCGCCCAAACGGGACACGGACTGACCAATTCGCATTTGTTCCAAAAATGCGAACAATCATTGGAGGTGTCTTTCATTCTAATCCCCAACTCAAAATAATTTCGTTCTTTTCGAATTTTTCACTCAAAACTTCACGTTTGACAATTTAAATGCCTTTGTTGGGACTGAGCACAATGCGTAAGATTTCACGGCATGCTACTTTCTTTGACTAAAATTGCGTCCCAACGACACGACATGGGCAACAGAGTGGCCAACGTTGACCGATTTTCACGAATGTGTTGACGGCCATCTCTGGCCATGTTTGATCTTTTGAATAAGCATATAGTGTCCTGCGAAGATTTACCTTCTTCAACCAATTTTAAAATGTCTAACGCTGTCTATTGAAAAGTCAGGGATCCATTCGAAGGGTTATTCACTAGGGGCATTTGGTGTACATTTTCACAAGCATCACTGGCATTAACATGTAGTAACCAGAAACCAGCATTATTTGGCAATAGCAGGCATTTTTACAGCATTATCAAGCAATAACTGGCATTATTTGAGTATTGACAAGCTAGGAAATCGTTCGGACTGATTACCAACTTTGGGGGCCGGCGATTTTACGCATAGATAGATGATGGTTTCAATATTGTAAATTTCTGCATGCCGGAGATTTTGATGCGTACACATGCGGACCGATAGAAAATGCAAACTGGCGATTTCAGGCATACGGAGTGACAATGCTGCGGGCGGGTTGCGGAGCTGTAGAAACTCATATGCCCTTAACTTTGATGCAGACAGTGTACTGAAGTGATGCGGACCGATAAAAGATTCTTGCGGACCGATGACTTCGCGCATACTGGGTGGGATAATGTTGCGGACCGGTATGTAATTTTTGCATGTTAGTGATTTTGATGCATACAGGGTGGTTAAACCATGCAGCCCGATAAAAAGTCCTTGCGAACCAGCTATTTCACACGTATGGAGCCATTTAATATTGCGAAGAGGTAGGTTTTTCATGTGTCCCCAATTTGATGACTACAGGGTGATTAAATCTTGCGGACCGATAGAAAATTCTTGTGGATCAATGGTTTCATGCATACGGAGTGGTTTAATATTGTGGACGGGTAAATAATTTTCATGCGTTCGCGGCTTTCATGCATACCAGGAACGATGTTGCGGAGCGGTAAGTACTTTCACGTGTCCGTGTCTGATGCATACAGGGTGATTATTTATTAGCATATTTCAGAGGTGCACTACCGATAAAAATTACTGGAAATAACGAAATCGGATAAGAGGCAAAAAACCATTAAAATAAAATTACGAGTAAAATTATATCTTCACGGATTTTTAAAGACCATATATGGCACTGTTAAAAAATTATGGAGCTCTTAAGATGTGGATGGCTTAGTTTTTGCCATTTGCATTAAAGAAAAACCCACAGAAAACTGTGGTAGCGTGTTGTCCCTGCATATGCGATGAAAGAAATGGTCGGGCAAATTAATTAGTTACGAGAAGTGTTCAAGAAGTTGAACTGTTAAATTGTGTTTGTTCGTTAGTGTTTAATCGTTGTTTGTTATTTAATGTTCCTAATAATAATTGTAAATATGTATAGTCACTGTAAATAAAGTTGTGTTTAAATCCAAATACGTAACAATATCTTATTCTTTAGATGCACTTCGGGGCTTGATTACCGGATTGACCCATATTCTTTCGTCATTTTTCAAATAATTAACAAATTTTAACAATTACAAACTTTTCAGCAATAGAAGCTACGACGGTAGATAGGAACACAGCAGCATTTGCTATAAGGTGACGTCACGCGTAATAGCGCGCAGTTAAAACGTAACTCCCTCGAGGATCCAGGGTAGCTGGAGATTAAAGGGAGAATCTGTCAAAAATAAATCGGTCCAACAATTAAGAGTCGTGATACAGCGTATTTCCTGAAATTCGCATCAGAAAATTTAAAGCGTACAGAGCCGGTGAAGGAGCTGCTGATGACATTCAATTAATTTTTTCTTGGTAAAATTAGGTTGAAGCTCCCTAAAATAACTACGAAAGTTGTTTGAAACTGCTTTGAGAAAACCGAGTGGATAAAAATAATTTATTACATATAAGTAAAAGGCGAACTCCAAAATTTGTCCATTTGTAGCAAGATGCGCATCATCATCATAAGGTTCTCAGTCCGAAGACTGGTTGGATGCGTACCTCCACTCTTTTCTATCCTGAGCTAACCTACGCATTTCCCTAAAAGTAGAACATCCTACATCCCTAACTATTTGAGAGCAGTAGACTAATCTAGGCCTACCCCTACCTCTTTTTATTCCTATCTCTGACTCTAGTATGTCGCGAACTATTCCTTCGTGTCTTAGAAGGTGTCCTACCATCTCTCCTACTCTTTATTGTCTTCCATACCTTTCGCTTTTCCCCAACTCTTTCTAATACTTCCCTATTGCTAACCTTATCTATCCACGGTATCTTCATCATGCGCCTGTAGCACCACATTTCAAACGCTTCTACTCTTTTTCGATCCGCTTCCCCTATTGTCCAAGTTTCGCACCCGTATAATGCCGTACTCCATACATACGACTTTAAGAGTCTCTTCCTAGTCTCAATATTAACCGTTCTCGAACATAACAGTTGTTTCTTTCTGTTAAACGCAACTCGGCCCTGCGCTATTCTTTGTTTTATATCTTTAGTGCTTCTACCGTCTTGAGTTATTTTACTTCCTAAATAGCAGAAATCCGCGACCTCCTCTATCTTCTCATTTCCTATTTGTATGTCAACTTTAGTTCTATTTTCACATCCCCTACATACCAAAATTTTAGTTTTCTTTTTATTGACTTTCATGCCATAGCCCTGTGTCAAATCTGCTTCCATCTCATTCAAAGCCGCTCCTAATTCTTCTTTGCTAGATGCTAACACTGCTATATCATCCGCAAATCTGAGCATGTTAATAGTTTGACCCTGTACGTTAATCCCTGAGGCTGTTCTGTCCTTAACAATATTATGTAATAGCATCTTCGATATATAAGTTGAAAACTAGATCGCCTTATATCTTTGTTTCCCTATTTCATCTAACCTATTTTTACATTTTCGCCTTTCCTCTATTAGACTCACAATATGTTTTGTTATCCAGGGTTTCTTACTTTCATTCTGTTTATGACCTAAAATATCCCTAGCTGAGGAAACTAAACTATTTTTAATGCAATTCCATTCTTCCTCTATGTCCCTAACAATATTTTCGCCCGCGCCCTTTAGTACTTCGTTTGTCTTTTTCTCGAACTTATCGCGCGTATCATCATCTTTTAGTTTCTCTGGGTCAAGATACCTTCTTCCGATTCATTTTTTCAAAATCTTAAATTTAAGATTGGCTTTCATAACGACTATATTGTGATCACTATCTATATCTGCTCCAGGATAACTTCTACAATCCCTAACTTGATTTCTAAATCTTTGCCTAACAAGAATGTAATCTATTTGATATCTCCCTAGGTCTCCTGGCATCTTCCACGTGTAGCGTCTCCTAACATGATGGTGAAATAGAGTGTTCGCGACCGTTAAGTTATGTTCATCGCAGAACTCTATCAGTCTAACTCCCCTATCGTTCCTATTGCCTAATCCAAAGGGACCAACTATTCCGCCCTCTCGCCCTGTGCCTACGACTGCATTGAAATCTCCTATAATTATTAAATTTTCCTGTTCTCTCACAAAATCTAGCACATGTTCAATATCACTATAAACTGCCTCTACGACCTCATCACTGTAGTTAGAAGTGGGCATATATACCTGTATTATTACTGTTTTTACAGGTTTCGAATCTAACCTAACCATAACTACCCTGTCACTTTGCTGTAAGAAATTTTCTACACTTTGCCCTACTTTTTTCCGCATAACAATTCCTACTCCCGAATTTCCTCCTACAGATCCTGTGTATATTACTCTAAAATCTCCGCTCCAGAAGTCTCCGGCTTCTGGCCATCGCACTTCACTAATACCTACTACGTCTAATGCTAACCTATCCATCTCAATTTTCAAATTCTCTAACTTTCCTACTTGTTTCATGCTTCTAACATTCCACGCTCCGACTCGTGAGATGTTACACTTATCATTTCTGATGACTCCCCCCGAAGCAGTCCCCGGCCGGAGATCGGAATGTGGGACTATTTTACCTCCGGAATATTTTACTCCAGAAGGTGCCATCATCATCAATTCGAAGTGCGCTGTACTAGGGATAGAATAATGTGGTGGTTTCCCGTTGCCTTCCACATGCGCATAATATGGAGAAATTTTGAATGAACAAAAGTTATAAAACAAAACTATTAAATCAAGAAGTCTTTGTGAGCGAACTGAAATTTGTCCTTAACCCAATTTTGTTTCATATCCTTGGCTGTCTGGTTTGCTGCGAAATTGTTCACGTCACACTTGATCCCTCACTTAGTTAAATTGGCTGGAACAGCACCTATATACAACTTTAACTTTTACACAACGGGATGCTATAGATAAAATTTCCAATAAATTTGGTTGAACTAAAAGGTCAACAATAACGAGTATTACAAGAAGAAAACACTGCACACAAAACTTTAAATCTTAGGTGGCTTAGTATATAGATATCTACACTAAAGCCAATTAGAGCAAGTGTACCGCAAGGGTCCGTCCTGGGTCCTGTTCTTATGTTCAAACGACAGGCAACTTTTATCATAAATTCTGCACGAAATTTTTTCTAGTGTTGATGCCAGATCACAAGCAATCGATGTCTTGAGTGGGGATCAAGCACCTTAAAATTCCTGCCGCTTGATTAAGGCATGAAGTTAAACGGAAATGCCAAATGGAGCCGAACGGAGTAGACATGAATGGAGTGGAGTGACTTATGGCCCGATCTCGGCGGCGATGATACAGGAGCTTTTATATTATATCGACCGCAGCGGTCCTCTTTCTGGCACGCCACTTTAAACCTTAACTCCTGATTATTCTCAGTAAAGGAATCAATAAATGCACGACACCAACAAACTGCTTTTGCTCCGAAATCGAGATGTTAGACACATCTGTTCAAGGAAAACCTCACGACGGAATTTCAGTAGAAATAAATTGGACTAAACTCCGGTTAACAGAGAAGCTGGCTTTAATAAGATAAACGCGATCTTGTCTTCAATAATATCGTATCGAAATTATGACAGTGTATCTTAGGAATATAGCACCAACGAAACTTCTAGATATTTGTGGCAAATGCTACAAAATTCGATACACCGCATATAGAGTGAATTTACTAAATAGTCGCGGAGCAGCCGTTAGGTCGTAAATTACTGGCGCGGCTTCACACATACTTTTCTTTCCAAACCGGACAATATAGAGCTGTCACCCTCTTAGCAGTGTATTCTGCGCCAAATAATAAGGACCTGTATAAGAAAGTTCAAGATCATCCAGGCATTACTTATAGTATATACCTCGTATATCCTCTATTTTCGAAGAAAAGCGACTGTTCCCACGCAAACAAAAACATATGCAGTTCCCGAAACACACAGGAGAGGCAGACTCAAGCCCAATTATACAATCCAAAAATAAAGTCGCAACTTCGCGGCAGATACACCTAGCGGAGTGGGCTAAAAAAAGAACTGAATTCTAGAGTGAACGATGGAATCAAATTTATGGTTAGTGGGTGGAAAATTAAGTCGAGCGTTTTCACAGACTTACTTGCGTTTGTCTTTTGCGAGCAAGAAACTTTTTCTCTTTTCGAATTAATGGATACGTCAACTCGGGATAATTTTTCGTTTTTTTTTCTTACGATAAAAGAAAATGTTTCGACTTACCCGTCCAATGTAAAATGTGGAATTGCCTCCATTTGGTGCTAAACTCGATCGCTGGACATCTGGAAAATGTGAAAAATTTCAGTCAACAGACGTAGGTACGAAAAAAATGAAAAATGATAAGATATACGTAACTATATTATGTATACCTATTCGACGAACTAGACTGACCAACAAAAAAAATTTTGGGACAATAAATAATTAGAAAAAAACATGTTTTATAACTAATGAATGATAAAATATATGAAACTAATAAATTACAAATTAACGTCTGCACAATCATCAGCAAGCAAGTAACCTAGTTAGGTCTAATTGAACTACATATTTTGTATTTACATCGGTATTTACACTAGTTTATGATCCCAAATTGACGTTTTTTTTCAGTCATGGCTGTCTAGATAAAAAAATTAATCTGCACCAAAACAATTTATGGCCCGGTTTTTCAAAGAAACCAATACCGGATTAAGTCTGACACCGGCTTCGTTGCTTTGATACAACCAATCAGAAAGCCGGTATCATAGCAACGAAGTCAGTGTCAGACTTAATCCGGTGTTGGTTTCTTTGAAATACCGGACCTACATGTTATAGGTAAAAGTGACACTCCCGTTTTTAAGATGACTCACCCATGATACATATAAGATATGCTATTGCGCATGCTTACCTAGCAGGCCTACGTCATTTGGTGACCCGATGCATGTAAAATTAAAAATAAAAAACCGTAAAAAATTATTTGAAATGTGACAATTTGAAAATTTTTCCTTCAAATTTCGAATATTTGTCCCCCAGCGTTTTACCCTCGGTTTTACCTTATTGGAGACGATCTGTGTCTCGAAATATAATCTCGAGAGGGTGTAGAAAAATAAGGCACTTTCTCGAGGTCACGAACATTCAAAAATTCCCAATTTTGCTGAAATGTTGACAGTGCTGTTGGGGATTCGGTCGATTTTGCGGTTGTTCCGAGGGTAGGGAAGTATCGCTAAGAGGTAGTAGTTTGATGTCCATGGACTGGGTGAGTTCGACCCCCGTAGAGGTTATTCGCTTTTTATCATATTTTTACATTTTTTTTTTACAAAAAATGCGTGTGTCTGGTCTCCGCATTGGATATGACCGGACTTCGGATTGCGATACGATAGGTGAGATATGAATATACCTACTGCCGGGCCTTCAGAGATTGTTCGCTTTTAAGTAAAAAAAACTCGAGAAAACCTTCGTTGCAACGCAAATTAAATTGGTTTCGTAATAAAAATTTAATTTATTTTCATTTTATAATAATATGTAGTTGTTTTTACCATTTTTATTCATTTCATCAATTTTTATTATTTTGCGAGAAACATGATTTATTTTTGTATTGATCATAATATGTAATTACATTTTCAAAAAATTAATATTTAGTATAAATCGAGGTATAAATGTTGGACTCAATCATCGAATTCGTTCAATGGTTCAATTGCCAAAATTTTAGTGCATTTTTAGGATTGAGCAAACTGATTTGTTGTATCGCCGAAATAACTTGCGATTTCGCAGATTGAGTACAAAATATTGATCAGTTCCGGAGACGAGTAAATCGCTTTTGCTATAAGTTCGATTGTTCGCAACAACGGGGTTATTTCATGGGTTTCATGGGTCAGCAAGGAGGCCCTCTTAATTGCAGCGCGACCCTATCAGGTTAAGGCCAAGCGGCGCTTTGTTAGCGAGGTTCTAAGTGCCAGACGTTGGCGTTTATAATAATATTATCCTCTTCTAAGATTACTCTTATGAAAAAGACATGCTTATTATGGACGACTAGCACTTATAACGCTCCGATCGCTTCGTTTGGCCTCAATCTGATAGGGTGGCGCCTTCTTGAAGGGTTGAAGCATTAAGCGACCCTGTGGCTGCCAACAATGTAAGATGGTACGGGGAAAATACAAATCATCAAGATGAAAAACGAGCAAAAACAGGGGCAATCATCGAGAACTTCCATCGCAAGTTATATAGCACGTCAGTCCCAAAGCCGGACCACATGGCAAATGAGAAGAAGCAGAACATCGTGGGATATGAGGAGATACCGTAGATCAGCAGAAATGAGCTTCGGGCTGCGTTGAAGAAGAACAGGAGG